>CM067322.1:16549250-17924250 GCA_034231615.1 Meghimatium bilineatum
TTATTCGTACTTTTCGTGTGTCGGGTCTCCCTTTTGATGAAAACTTTGATGAATTTCTAGTGATAAATCGCTTAATGTTGACTTTTTGCCACCTTTTGACCAAGTTCGTAATAATACAAGTGATGCTTCGATTTGCTAAGGGTGGGGGTGGGAGGGGGAACTGAACACCCAAATCCACCTATATTATCTACGGGCAGGGCGATACTAAATTTCTCCAAAAATAATCAAGCAAATAGATTTTGTAATTCGTTAATTGTTCTAACTCAGAAATCATGATGTGAAGGATCTGACACAGAAATCATCTTGTGAAGGATCTGACTCAGAAATCATGATGTGAAGGACATGACTCAGAAATCATGATGTGAAGGATATGACTCAGAAATCATGATGTGAAAGATCTGAATAACAACTGATAATGAATTATGAAATACACTCAATGAAAATATTTGTTTGTATTTTTGTACATGACAAGATTGTATAGTCAATATTTGGTGTTATGTCTCTGAAACATGTATTTTTGTACATGACAAGATTGTATAGTCAATATTTGGTGATTACATGAAAGTGTTTACTGAATGTAGGAAAACATTGTACTGAATGCACGAAAGTATTGTAGTGAATCTATGACAGTGCTGTACTGAATCTATGACAGTGTTGTACTGAGTTTATGAAAGTCTTGTACTAAAGGCAGGAAATCGTTGTATTGACGTTACAAAGTGTTACTGCTGAAAGCACAAAATATTTAATCGTGTCTGGCGGCAGCTTGCATGTCTTCCGTTTCTACATTTTCTCCTGTCACATTGCATCGCGTGCAAGTATGAGATAAACCTAACTCTTCTACAAATCCCCGCCATAAATTGCGTGCAAGATTTTTTTTTCAATCTTAAAATTGTGATTGCAAGAAACGCCAAATTTTGCAAAGTCTACTCGTTGATTTTGTAGACATTAATTTCATTATAAATATTTAGTAGACTTTTAAAACTATGTCGCTATCTGGCAACTTTGTTGTCAGTTGTTTATCTCTAGTAAAATTTACTGTAAAACTTAAACAAGAATATGTTGATCTGTTTATAATGATGTCATTTTTATATCGGAATGTTAACATCTAAAGTTAATAATTGAAAGTTAACATTAAAAGTTCAGAATGAAAGTTCACATTGAGCGTTCAAATTGAAAGTTAAAATTGTAAAATTTTAATTCTTTTATTCCCAAATTCGACACGGTAGAAACATTGATTATGAAAAGATGCTACAGACAAGAAAAGGTTGAGAACCACTTGGTTATCGACGAACGCATAATTTATAAAACCTACTAACTAGACCTAGGACCCGCTGAAGACAGATGTGTCGGGCGCAAATAAAACGACGACACAACGCATTTCCATTCTCTGGACTATTTCCTGCTGGAAATCTAATAGGGCCATTGTCCTACTGCAATAGAGATCCAGCAGGAGTTTGAGAATGAACGCTGAAGAAGAAGAAGACCTAGGACGCTGGAACATCTTATACATTTGTGTTTGCACTATTTACCTATTTTAAAAATGGCAGAAAATTGCAACAACAAATTGTGTTAAATTGTGTAATAAATTCTGCACATCTACTACAGTGACCTACACAATACTATCTACTACTGTAACCCACCACATACTATCTGCTACTGTAACCCACCAAATACTATCTGCTACTGTAACCCACCAAATACTATCTGCTACTGTAACCCACCAAATACTATCTGATACTGTAACCCACCACATACTATCTGATACTGTAACCCACCAAATACTATCTGCTACTGTAACCCACCAAATACTATCTGATACTGTAACCCACCAAATACTATCTGCTACTGTAACCCACCAAATACTATCTGCTACTGTAACCCACCAAATACTATCTGCTACTGTAACCCACCAAATACTATCTGCTACTGTAACCCACCAAATACTATCTGCTACTGTAACCCACCAAATACTATCTGCTACTGTAACCCACCAAATACTATCTGATACTGTAACCCACCAAATACTATCTGCTACTGTAACCCACCAAATACTATCTGATACTGTAACCCACCAAATACTATCTGCTACTGTAACCCACCAAATACTATCTGCTACTGTAACCCACCAAATACTATCTGCTACTGTAACCCACCAAATACTATCTGCTACTGTAACCCACCAAATACTATCTGCTACTGTAACCCACCAAATACTATCTGCTACTGTAACCCACCAAATACTATCTGCTACTGTAACCCACCAAATACAGTCAAAATTCATTGAGAACATGAGTTTTTAGTGATGATAATGATAGTAACCCGAGAGAGAACTAATTTGACCCTTGTTTCCTATGCCAGTGAGAGCTGTTTTTCCTATGCCAGGAAGTGCCGTTTTTCCTATGCCAGGGAGTGCCGTTTTTCCTATGCCAGGGAGTGTTTTTTCCCTATGCAAGGGAGTGCCGTTTTTCCTATGCCAGGTAGTGCCGTTTTTCCTATGCCAGGGAGGGCCGTAATTCCTATGCCAGGGAGTGTCATTTTCCTATGCCAGGGACTGCTGTTTTTCCTATGCCAGGAAGTGCCGTTTTTCCTATACCAGGGGCTGCCGTTTTCCTATACCAGGGGATGCCATTTTTTCTATGCCAGTGGGTGAATCTTTACTTTCATTTGCATATTGGCATTTCTCTGAGATTATTTTTATAAAGACATTTTTCAGAGATATAAAAAGTCGCTTTGAATTGTCTTACTCAGAATGTAAGCATGATGCAAGATCATGAGTCCAGCATGTATGGAGCAGTACAACAAGCTCGGCATTCCCATCATCGGGGGTGCACTTAGCGGTAACGTTTCCTATATTCTCATGGTATTCTGAAGACAGAAATCTTGATCTCTACTCAGTAGTCCAGGCTTGGCGTCTACAGCAGGAGTCATCACAATGAAGATAATGGGCTGGGATAGTCAACCTATACCAACCTCATTAAACGGCGATCTGGATATGTATACGAGGTGTCCGTTTATTGGTTTTTTTTAAATTTTTATCTCCTCTTACGGATCGATAAAGGCTATTATTTTTTTCTTAGTTTTTTTTTTAACGCACTTGTTAACAGTCGATCGAAAGTCGGTTGAAAGATGACATCAGTTCAAGGATACAAGGCGAGAATACAATGTCAGAAAAATTGGCATTAAAAAAAAATCTCCTCAACCATGTTGTCGAACAACGCAGGGGCGTTAATTTCTGTAGCACTCTCTCGTTGAACAGTACAGGAGAGTTAATTTACGTATGGATATCACGTTGAACAATAGAGTTAAATTTTTTAGCAATGCCTTGTTAAATAGCACATAATAGTTAATTTATGTAGTGATATATATATATATATATATATATATATATATATATATATATATATATATATATATATATATATATATATATATATATATATACAGGAGAGTTAATTTATGTAAGAAAATTACGTTGAACAATACAGAAGCACTAACTTCTGTAATTGTCTCTCGTCAAACAGTACAGAATGTACTAAAGGAGGCCTAAAGGAGTCTTCGGTTAAGAGGAAAGGGGGATTTACTTTTTAAAGCCTTTTTACATGAAGTGCATTATGTACTTTTCGTGGGCAGCTCAATCATTTTCGTTGGATTTTGGTGACATTTTTTGAAAACCTTTAAAAAGTGGGGAGACCCGGTTGTTTTGGCTTGCTTCCTAGTACTAAATGTCATTTTCTGTCTTCCTAAAGATGGAAAAATGGGGGGGGGGGGTAACAAGGGTCTAGAAATTAAAGGGACTAGTTAAATATTAATATAGACTATGAGTTTCAAACAGAACACTCAAGACTTATGACGACAACATTATGTGAACTTTAACCTCCACTGTTTTTTTCATGGCTCTGGTACAACAAAATAAACGTTGTCCTTGGTTACAAGAGAAATGTCTCACCAAAATAAAATACTTCGTTTTGTTAATTTATAAAAATGTAAATAAGATATATTCCTGATATCAAACCATAAGCATTTCTAGGACAACTCTCGCTTTCTCGTGCGTTCGTGTATTGTGTTATGTCTTATTAACTAATTATTTTATTTTTAATTTCATTAGCTTATTTAAAGAAATGCATACCTTTTTTTCATGGCGTGCTCTCTGACCTGATATATTCATATAATATACATTATTTTTTTGCGGAACTGATTTGTTATATCCAGTTCATTTCATATTTCTTCCTAGAAACACTGTCATATTATAGTTGTAATTGAAATATTTCATTTTTCACAATATCTATTTCACTGGCGGGAACAATTACATAAGTTTAACAATATGAAATATTTCATATAATAATCAAATGAAAACTATATTTATCAACGACGGCATGCTAATTTCAGTGTTACCTTCTATGGTATTAAGGTACTCTGCTAATTCACGCTGGTCCTAATGGAAGGTTGGTAAATCTCGATGCTTCCGATGACTGCGTGGATGTCATTAACAGCAAATGAGATGATATTATTACGCAAATCGACAGAGTGAAGAATAGTACTCCTGCTTATTCACCTTTTTAATTATGTCCCGTGAAAAATGAACTCAAAATTATCTAATTAACTAAAATAACAAAATGCATGGGGTTTCGGCGGGTCTGTTAAACTTAATAATTTCACGTTACTGTTACAGACTTTGCCTCAAAACCTTTCCTTATTTTGAGAAAACCTTATTTTGTCTTTCGCCTTTCCTGGTCTCCGATACTTTCTAAACGATGACCTGGGACTGCCGATGTTTGAACCCAGGTTCTATTATGAACGCTATTTTCCTTTTAAATAAATTATCACTTCCCTATTCCCGGCACGACGTCGCCTAATAGATGAATTATCATTGATTGAAACCGTCCGAATTGATTGGTTAAGAAAGAGCTCTTGGTATCTCACGCTAACACAATCTAACTTTGACTAATAAATGAAAACAAACAACGTTGCGTCCGTGCGGACAAAGATTGTAAAATTTATTAAAACTGTGAAGAGGAAATTAATCATCTTTTCAAAGGTGTCTGCCACTCCATCTTAATCCCTGAAAGCACTATGAATTGTAGGATGAATAGATTTAAGCAGATTTTACGATGTATCTGTTGAGAGTTGGCAGATTGAAGGGCTAAGTACCGTTCAATTCAGAGAGAGAGAGAGAGAGAGAGAGAGAGAGAGAACGAGAGGCTAGATAAAGGCTAAAAGAAAAGTGTCTCTCACGCGAACTAAACATCTATCGAGTAGCAATCACATGTTTCTATTTTTACCCTCGTCTCTCTCTCTCTATCTATCTATCTATCTATCTATCTATCTATCTATCTATCTATCTATCTATCTATCTATCTATCTATCTATCTATCTATCTATCTATCTATCTATCTATCTATCTATCTATCTATCTATCTATCTCTATCTATCTATCTATCTATCTATCTATCTATCTATCTATCTATCTATCTATCTCTCTATCTATCTATCTATCTATCGATCTATCGATCGATCGATCGATCTATCTATCTATCTATCTATCTATCTATCTATCTATCTATCTATCTATCTATCTATCTATCTATCTATCTATCTATCTATCTATCTATCTATCTATCTATCTATCTATCTATCTATCTCTCTCTCTCTATCTATCTATCTATCTATCTATCTATCTATCTATCTATCTATCTATCTATCTATCTATCTATCTATCTATCTATCTATCTATCTATCTATCTATCTATCTATCTATCTATCTATCTATCTCTCTATCTATCTATCTATCTCTATCTATCTATCTATCTATCTATCTATCTATCTATCTATCTATCTATCTATCTATCTATCTATCTATCTATCTCTCTATCTATCTATCTATCTATATATATATATATATATATATATCTTTCTCTCGTTAAATTTATTTCTTTAATTTCCATCTATCAATGTATGTGTATACATATTCTGTCAATGGCTGTGTGCACATATTCCTTGTATTTTGTCGTATCTAAATTCGTTTATCTTTTGTATTGAATTTAATCTTCTGTGTCAATTATTTTCTAGCCATCCCCTCCCCTTTTTCCACTCTCCGTCCCTTATATCCTTCCGTCTTCTCGTCTCTATCCGCTCCAGTTCTATCTTATTATTAATTCTCATGTTCCTGGTATGGCTTCTCGTCATTGTTATGGCTACTCATCATTGGTATGGCTACTCATCATTGGTATGGCTACTCATCATTGTTACGGCTACTCATCATTGTTATGGCTTCTCATCATTGTTATGGCTACTCATCATTGTTATGGCTATTCATTCTTGTTGTAGTTACTCATCATTGTTATGGCTACTCATCATTGTTATGGCTTCTCTTCATTATTATGGCTACTCATCATTGTTATGGCTACTCATCATTGTTATGGCTTCTCATCATTGTTATGGTTACTCATAATTGTTATGGCTACTCATAATTGTTATGGCTATTCATTTTTGTTGTAGTTACTCATCATTGTTATGGCTACTCATCATTGTTATGGCTTCTCTTCATTATTATGGCTACTCATCATTGTTATGGCTACTCATCATTGTTATGGCTTCTCATCATTGTTATGGTTACTCATAATTGTTATGGCTACTCATAATTGTTATGGCTATTCATTTTTGTTGTAGTTACTCATAATTGTTGTGGCTACTCATCATTGTTATGGCCAGAGGTTATTATGGCTACTCATTCTTGTTATAGCCACTCATCATTGTTATGGCCACTCATCATTGTTATGGCTACTCATTCTTGTTCAATAAGTCAATGGTTCTAACAATGCGCTTGTTATGTCATCTTTACAAGATCATTGGTTGATGATTACAAGATGAACTCACTTATAGTTCAAGTAAGATATTTATTTTTGATGTTATTAAATATCATTATGCATTCCTGATCTTTTATGATTTATGTGATTATATTTATTGTTGTTTAATATTAGAGTTATTTTATTATATCATTTGTTGACTAGACTGTCTCTGTCAATATTATTCACTGTAGACATGGATGGCTCTATCAATAATTGTTCATTGTTTACATGCATTTTTATCAATATATTCATTGTTTACTGGTATGTCTTGTTTTTGGAGATCCTTTTAGATTATCGATTGAAACAACTGAGTTATGTACTGCGAGTTGTACTATCGGCAGGTGATGTGCGAGTTCGCTGAGACGGATGGAGAACATATGGTGAATCTCGAGTACAGTGAAATCAATTCTCTACGACTTTTCAAGCCGGTTTTTTTTTAAATTGTAATATGTTAGTTACCATTATCATATTGTAGGCATGGATACTAGAGATTTCGCGTTCTCTGATCATATTACTCTGCGGTTCTTTGTTCTAACAGGTTCGTCAGTCCGTAGTCCAGTGTAGAAGTCCCTGATCATGTCACTTCACTTTTCTTTGTTCTAACAGGTTCGTCAGTCCATAGATAATGTAGAAGTTACTTGATCACATGACTCTACTATCGTGCTACTACTAAAAGAATGGTCCGAAGGGCGTAGAGGGTTAACTTGACTGTATTCAAGTTACCCCATATGTACCCCAGCATTTTCGAGTTACCACATAAGTGCTCCCATCATATTCAGGTTACCCCATATGTACTCCCAGCATACTCAGGCTAACCCCATATGTGTTCCGAGCCTTTCAATGAAGCAGAGCGTCACTTTCCGAGAGTAACACTCATAGCACGTAACTCCGTAGCTTAGTCATAATCCCTAGATATATCCGAACAAAGTGCACTGTATAAGCAAGACGACGCGAGCCAGACTCGAAAAAGCAAAGCGAGATGTTTAGCCACTACGCCAGGGATATCCTCTGTTTTGCTAGTACGTTATAATGTCACAGTAGACCAAAGTTGAACACATCGTTACTTGATTAATTATATCCTTACTTCCAGTAGAAGATACCACACGGCAGTGGTTCTTAATCTTTCTTAGCCCGTGGCCCCCTTTAGGACAAATTTCCTTGTGTGCCTTACATGTGCATTACAAATTCGAATCATTGACTGCAATTACAAGTCACTAAAGCTATTTAAGCTGTATCGCTATATTGTTTGTTGTTCATTGTTCAAGTGTTTACTTCTCTGTAGCTTCCCTGGACGGGTATGTAAACTCCAAATTTCCCGACATTTCGCTGTGACCTCCTTGTAAGTCTATGTGCACCCTCATGGATGACAATATTGCCTACGTTGAGAATCACTGCCATAGGGAACACAAATAATGCATTCGAAAATTCCTGCCAACTTTTAGACAACTATTACATCCCATGAATATGCACAACTCTTATAAGACATTGATGTCCTGTCCAATATTTCCTCTTAAAAGGTAAAGTTATGTCCCATGGCAGCAACTTGTCGTCGGGGATGAAGATAACTCTTCATGTACTAAGCTACAGTAACTATTAGGTGGGGTGGCCAAATCCCTTCTTGCTGTTTTTACCTTCCCTAATTTATGCGTCAGGTATACATTTACAGCTGAGTCGATTGGAGGCGTGGTCGTGTCAAGAGAGAAATCACAACCCGTATTTTCTTTTTTTGCCCGGACCCGGTTTCGAACCTGGCACGCTGTAACCCGCTGACAGCAAGCATGTTCTATCAACTAGGCTACCGCGCTCCTGATTGCTGCTTTAGGCTACCTGTATATAGAAAGTATATGGAGAGGAGATGGGCGCCACCAGATAAACCTCTCGCCCACTAAAATATTGCAATGGATATTCAAACAAAATTATCATAGCTTAAACAAGTATATTGATATGACTCCTTGTTTTAAAAAAAACACACACAAACAAAAAGCAGGGAACAGTCAGAGGTGAAACAAGCAGAGTAGGACAAAGAAAAATAAGGACAAACAACACCAAGGACTGGATAAAGTACTGTATGTGAATGGAGTTAACATTGAAAAGTTATTGCATTATCAAAATACTTCTTTTCGAAATATTTACAACAATATTCAATGTCTTGTCCCAAACACATCACAGTTGTCATTTTAGTCGAGTCCTTATCCAAAAACGTCATAATTGTGATGTTAGTCCTTATCCACAACAGTCATAATTGTGATGTTAGTCCTTATCCAAAAACGTCATAATTGTGATGTTAGTCCTTATCCAAAAACGTCATAATTGTGATGTTAGTCCTTATCCAAAAACGTCATAATTGTGATGTTAGTCCTTATCCAAAAACGTCATAATTGTGATGTTAGTCGAGTCCCTATCCAAAAACGTCATAATTGTGATGTTAATCTTGTCCTTATTCACAATAGTCCTGTACTCTTATCATAAACCGTTTCACTTATCATGGCTGATCCAGCATTTTCCCTGGTTTTAATTGGCTGGCGAAACATGTATACGAAAGTATGTGATTCCCAACCATATTTGATAGAACCGAAGCTTCCTTTAGACAATATTTCTTGTGTAAATCGCTTCTCCCAATGTCTAAGAAAAGGTCAAGCCAGCAAGGCTGTATACGTTTTATCGTCACAATTCTTGTTGCTCATCGTTCTAGTGGTCGCTTCCCTGTGGACCCATACCATATAGGGTCAGTGACACAAAGCCATGCTGAAGTCGGATGTGTCAGGCCGAAAGGCGAAGATATCGCAACCATGCTGTAAACCATGACACACCGCATTCCGTTCTCCGGACTACATCCTGTTAATATGCAGGAGTTTGAGAACGAACGCGGAAGAAGAAGAAGAAGAAGAAGGACTCCTATTTTCGATAGGTTCGAGAAACCTCTTTTTTTAATTTCTTCTCTGTGTCATCCCCTAATGTTTCCGTGGCGCCCCGCCCAGGCGAGCCAAATGACCCACGTTGAGAGCCACTGCGAAAAGTAACCACAAGAATGTTTCATCAGCCAATATATGTTACGCTGTTTGACATCAGCCAATACAATTGACGCTGTTTGACACCCGCAGGACATATCTGTAATCTAGTTATTACCTTGGAAGGTATGGTTCACGGACCCACAACCACCATTATTTTTGTATAATAGAAATCTCTGATATAACCAACTTGTACTACCATACTCTGTTGAAATAAACGTATTTAATATTATGAGACGTCCATATATTAGGTAAAAATATTTTTTGCCTATTTTTGATCTCCCTGCTCCCACATTGTCAAGTATTCAGGGAGCACCTGATTAATTATGTCAAAAACAAAATTCTTGCCCCTTACCCTCTCAGTCAATTTTTAAAAAAAAACCCAGAAAAGTAAGAACAAAAACTATAAGATATGTGTCACATTTCAAATATGTTTCAAATTAATTCAATTTAATTGGTGTATTAAAACAGCATTGCTGACATCAACTTTTCTCACTCCCCCCCCCCTTGCCTTGTCAACTACTATCGACATTCTCAGACCTTCCCCCCCTCCCCACCCCTTCCTTATCCCAACTGACACAATTTATGGACAGTACCTAATCAGCGCGCCGGTCTATTCTGCTGAAGGGTTATACGGTTCTCCATCCATGGACATTCCATTATGTGACCTAATGTCTAATGGAAAATTAAACCATCTTAATGACTCATTTGGCTACTCTCGTGATTTTCATTGGTATTTATGATTGTACTTTGTGTGTCAGCCAATGAAAATCCAGAAAATATTCAAATTAATTATTTTAGAAGGCATGTTATATTATGTCAGTGACCAAGACCTTGAACTGTATGAGAACACATAATGAAACTCGTGCCTGCATTATTAGTGACTCAATGAGAGTGATCAGAGAAAAAAAACACTTGGATACACTCGTTAACATTGGTTTTTGGCAGTAGAGAGGTCAAGGTTTGATTTAAGTCGCATTCATTTTCATAAATAATCACGTGGGTGTTCAAGGCAATGAAAGAGTAGATCAGATGGCGTGCTCTACTACTCTATCAGTTCAGATGACACTACATCGCCTCGCAATTTGATTTAAAATGTTTTCCTTATTCGACAAATCCTTATACATAAAAGTGATGGGAATTCGTTTTAAATGTCAATACATCCGAAGTGTACACTCTCCAGTTGGTACTCTGAATATGAAATAGTAGATCTAGATACAAATAACAACGTCATACACATTGTTTGTTTGTTTGTTTGTTTGTTTTGCGTTCGCTCCATTGTAACCCCATACATTTTGGTATTTTAGTTAATTAGATAATTTTGAGTTCATTTTTCACGGGGCATAATTAAAAAGGTGAATAAGCAGGAGTACTATTCTTCACTCTGTCGATTTCCGTAATAATATCATCTCATTTGCTGTTAATGACATCCACGCTAACAAATCAGTTCCGCCAAAAAATAATGTATATTATATGAATATATCAGGTCAGAGAGAACGCCATGAAAAAAAGTATGCATTTCTTTAAATAAGCTAATGAAATTAAAAATAAAATAATTAGTTAATAAGACATGACACAATACACAAACGCACGAGAAAGCGAGAGTTGTCCTAGAAATGCTTATGGTTTGTTTGTTTGTTTGTTTTTCGTTCGCTCCATTGTAACCATCACGGATATCCGTGCGATTTCCGCCGGGAGCGTGATTACGTTGTGCCACCGTTATGCGCCTTGTAGACCTAGCACATCCGATTTCGGCATGCCTTGACAATTCGGGTGGGCTACCCTTAGCCTGTGACAGCCTCTATATCTGTCTCCAGGCACGCGTAGTGGCGACTCTTCGCCCAGACGATTTTTGCTCTCGTCTGACTCGCACGAGGTGTTCCACTGTCTATGAACTTGCCTCGTGTAATTGGACGTGCTGTGCCTGTGCCCATTGGGTACTGGACCGTTTCTCATCCGTGAGCCTGGTTCCTTAAGGGGAAGATCTCAACAGAGGAGTTGGGCCCTGGCTCTTTCGCCCTCTTAGCCGAGGTGTCATTCACCGACATCGTGTACCCCTTGTCCAAGTTCGAGTCTCACACCACGCGTTTGAGAGCAAGGCGTTCTCGAGCTGATCGTCCTTGTCCCAATAGCGCCTGAGCCCATCAGGTACTGAACCCTTTCTCTCTTCAAGTGTATTTCCGGTGTAGGAAAACCTGACAGTAGAGTTGGGCAAGGGCTAAATCGTTGTCCCTTTTGTTCCTGAGCCCATCGGGTACGGAACCCTTTCTCTCTGCAAGTGTACTTCCTGTATAGGAAACCTTGACAGTAGAGTTGGACCAGGACTACCATCGTTGTCCCTTTCTTGCCTAAGCCCATCGGGTACAGAACCCTTTCTCTTCGCGAGCACATTTCCGGTTTAGGAAGGCTCGACACCAGAGTTGGATTAGGTCCTCCTGCTTTACCAAACGCCAATGAATGGGTCTGGGTCTCTGCCTGTACGGAACACAGGCAACTAGAAGCTCGACTCGAGCTGACGGAGCTTGTAGTTCCCCTTTCCTAGAGACTCTTCAATCTCTATTTGCAATTCGCGCCGCCCTCTAGCGCTGTTCTGCCCTTTCATTGTTTCATTGTACTCGGTATGAAATATATTTGTCTCTCGCCATGCATCTATCTTTACGTGCATCTTATATTGGCCGCCCCTCCAATGTTCGGACTGGACCGACTAGCCCCACTGTATGTCGACAGTGTCGCTACATGTGGTGATGCTGGTGGTGCCGGAGACATTGTATGTCTCTTGTGCAGTCAAATCTCTTTCCATCTGCCACCTCCACTTTCTCGGACACGATCCCCAAATGACTTGGTCAGAATCAGCTCGAGCTGCTGTATTTCTGTTTCCAGGGTGCACCGCGGGGAGGTACATTTGGGATCTTGGTTATCTGCTAACCCTGGGTCTGCCTAGAGCAATGCGTTCCCTTTGCACCCCATACACATTGTAAAAATGTATGTAAGATACCGAGGCTGTATATGCAACAGTATATACTATTAGGCAGTCATAATACACAAACCATTAGGTCTTTTAGGTTATAAATACAAAATAAGTAGATACATGATTGCTTCCAACGTAACATGTGTAAGTGATGTAATATGTGTAAGTGATGTAATATGGGTAAATGATGTAACATGTATAAGTGATGTAACATGTGTAAGTGATGTAATATGAGTAAATGATGTAACATGTATAAGTGATGTAACATGTGTAAGTGATGTAACATGTGTAAGTGATGTAATATGAGTAAATGATGTAACATGTATAAGTGATGTAACATGTGTAAGTGATGTAATATGAGTAAATGATGTAACATGTATAAGTGATGTAACATGTGTAAGTGATGTAACATGTGTAAGTGATGTAACATGTGTAAGTGATGTAAATGTGTAAGCGATGTAACATTTAAAAATGATGTAACATGGGTAAGCGATGTAAAATTTATAAATGATGTATCATGGGTAAGCGATGTAACATTTATAAATGATGTATCATGGGTAAGCGATGTAACATTTATAAATGATGTATCATGGGTAAGCGATGTAACATAGGTAAGTGAGGTAACATGGGTAAGCGATGTAACATAGGTAAGTGAGGTAACATGGGTAAGCGATGTAACACGGGTAAGTCAACTATGTAATTAGGAATCATTGAGAAATTATGGAAAAATCATAAGGCAGCAGACGAGATTTGAGCCAGTTCCCTTTAGTTTACACTAACTCGTCTAGTAATTTGAATCAACAGTTTTCAGAATGCAGCCAATCAGCATCAAGCTACTACGCCCACATATAGCTAATATGAACTTAGTTTGCTCCTTTTGTGCCACAGGCGGCACATACCGCAGAAGTTTTGGTTCTCCATGTGTTGCTGTCCGCTGCCTGCAATTGTAGTTCTTTTATGGACTTGCAGCCCATTGTTTCCCGTACTTTAAGTATGAACTAGCGTCCATGAAACAAAAGGGCCTGGCATAAGGATATTCAAATTCCCTGCCGAAATATTATTATATATTTCAACTGAGTCGAGGTCGCTCACATATTTATATTGTGACAAGCCCTAATATAATAAAAGGAGCGGCTAGTCCACGGCTGAAACAAGCGTGCATCACTAAAAAAAAGTATACTTTCAAGATCACCACTACCTTGATCTTAAAGACGTATATACTGGCAGATATGATAGCTAGTTGATATTGAGCTTGCTTACTATCACCGATTTACAACGAATCAGGTTCGAAACCACGTTCGGACAACAACAAAAATCCGGGTCGTGATTTCTCGCCTGACATGACCGCCCCTTTAGTCGAACCAGCTGTAAATAAGTACATGATGCACAAGTTAAGGAAGGTAAACACAGCACGGACGGGTAATGACCACACCAACTGATAGTTGTCGTGGCTTAGTACATGAAGATTTATCTTCGTCCCCAACAACATGTTGCTGCCATTGAAATTTACTGGCGGTTGGAAAATAAAATTGATGCCTTTTATATGCAGATATAGAAAATAATATAGAAAGCGTCATGGAAAGATAAGAAGGACACGAAACAAAGATATTCTGACAACACTTCATATGAAAAAAAAAGTATTAAAAGAAATAGAAATCAAACAAAATATTTTGGACATACTAAAAGACATGGCATATTGAGGACCTTACTTCAAGGTATAAACAAGGGGCTGCAAGAAGGGCCGGCCCTAACAATTGCGGGGCCCAATGCGAAACGGATTGCGCGGGGCCCAGTCTGGGTAGGGAAGAGGATAATAAAATAAATTATAATATGAATTTATGGGCCTATGAAATGCGGGCCCACTGCGGCCGCATAGGTTGCAATGGCCTAAGACCGACCCTGGCTGCAAGCAAGAAGTATGTATAGATACAAAAAGGAGGAAATCATTATGAGCTAGGCAGGTTACATTCCAGCACCGTACACCACTAAATTAAGAGACAGTGGGGCTACACTCCAGCACAGTACACCACCAAATTAATAAACAATGGATGTTGGAAATTCGTTGCAGTCAACTTTCAATACACAAACGGCACCTGATGATGATAATAATATTAAAGTTATTCACTGAGAAACAGTGGACCGTCTTCATGGTTGAGTAACACAGAAAATTCGTATCTACAGAACTACTATGTATCTATCTATACGCTGTGGCCTTTGTTTGCCTTGAGGCGTCAGGGGTAGAAGAGTTCTCTGGAGATGATTTTTTTGTGTGCTGTTTGTAAGCTTGTTCCTGTGGCTTCTTTGACTGATTTCTGTGATCCATTTTTTACATGGTCTGCCTCTGGCTTTATAGCCGTTATGTCTATGTGTCATGGCCATCTGTGGCATGTGGTCTGTAGGTAGTCTGGAAGCGTGTGAAAACCACTTAATCTGTTGTCTTTTGATGTGTTCCATACTGGTATTATTTTGGTTATCTGTCTGATGTTATCGTTTCTAATTCTATCTCTTAATGACACTCCGAGTATTCTTCGTAGGCATGTCATTTCTGCTGCCATTATTTTTATTTTGTCTTGTGCTGTCATTGTCCGAGTTTGACACTGGTAACACAGTTATGAGATAATAATAGTCTTGTATAATGCAACTTTAGTGTCTATATTTACATTTTTGTTCTTAAACATACGTGTCATCTGTCATCAAACAAAAAAATGCCAGTTATAAATTGTATATCAACTTACCTAAACAAATGATTCAAGGAGAGAACTCTGCGAAGTCAGTCGGACCAAGTAGACGAGATACTCAAAGTTGAAATTATTTATACCCCCTTTATCAACCGCCTGCGCGCTAGCACGCGACAACGTGCGATTCGACGTAGGCGTGGTTCCATAGAGTCGCTTTTGAATCTTAATATAATTTAGCACTTTTTCCGTTAAAAACTGATGTATTGAGCCCAAAAGCGCAAGCATCTCTACTCTTTTGTGGCACAATCTATTTAGAAAGTAAACACGTGACTTTCCGCCATCATTTTCAGTCATACTTCCTTCAATTGTTTTTTTCCTTCTGTATTTGTTATTACACAACTGCTTGTTAGAAGAATGTAGTCCGTACAATTAAACGTGTTTTGTTTTTGTTGTATGCTGCAAGTACAATTTATAGTTGCGAATATATATCCCGGACAGCCTAACAACAAAGAATTATTAAGTCAACGTGACTTTTCACAGTTAAGTCCTAGATAGGGTTGAGAGTGGTTGTAGGGTTCAAATGACCCCCACCCTCTCTATTAAAGAGAGAATATAAAACGTAGCACTATACAACAAGTCAAAAACGGTTATAGATCAGTCTACCAAGTGGTTTTCTCAAACTTAGCACTATAAAACACGTCAAAAACGATAATAGCTCAGTCCCCCTAGTGGTTTTATCAAACGTAGCACTATTTAACAAGTCAAAAAACGATAATAGCTCAGTCTCCCTAGTGGTTTTATCAAATATCAGTTAACATTCTTTCCGGAGCATTGTCTTCTAAATTGATTTTTTTAAATGTGCTCGAAGACTGAACACGTGTTGACTCAAGTTGCGAGCGAGGTGAGCGAGCTGGCCCTGTTATCTGAGCGGGCCAGGTTCAAATCCAGGCTACTACGTGATTTTTCTTGAAGATTCTGTGCGATTTCACCTTCCTCAGCCAAAAGCATGTTTAACTCATTGGGGACCGATCGCCACTATAACGTCTTTATAGTATGGATCTACAGGACCTTTCGCCACTTTAACGGCGTCGATTTTAGATCGATCATATATTGATCAGTTATATATCGTTTTGCCCAGTTCAAGTTTTTATGGTAAGTTCTGAACATCTAGGAAACCACTTCCTTTAGAAAACTGAAGATGACTCGCGTGGCTGCAAAAGAACCATTTCTTTGACCGCCATACGCTGCGTTTGTTATTTCCGAAATTCTGAAAAAAATGACAACGCCCACTTCTTCTAGATACAGTGCAGAACAAGCTATGGTTATGTTTCAGAGCTTGCTAATTAGTGAATCTGATAATGATGATTCCGATAGTGATTATAGTAAATTTTTACAAGACCTTTGACACTGCCTGGCACAAATTCAAAATGATAAGACTAAATATGATTTTAACGTGCGTTTTGTGACCAAACAATATGACCATATCTCAATTTTTAGCATGAAATTTAGAAATTTTTAAGAATATACATGAGAATAGAGAATAGGACTACTTTAAAGTTTCATGGAAGTAAAAGCTTTGATAAAATAACATGTAACTACAGTGCCGTTGCATGCAACCTTCGTTGCGGAGACGGTACTTGATGATAATGACAGTGTAGAGAACTACGGGAAACTACAGGAAGACAACAGCAACAAATTGAGCAGCAATAAACAAGTCGAGATTTTTCGACTGTGAACGGGACTTTGCCGTCTAAATGCGCATTTACACCAAATCGATCGTCATCAACACTCTGCGACTTGCATCTGTCCAGGAATAACATAGGGGACCTATAGGGGCATTCACCAGAACCAGGGTCATAGATACGTCTTCGATAAGGGGGAGGGGAAAATGTATCGAATTAAAATGGTTATATCTTCGATCTCATGAGTCATTCCTTCATTTTCCTTGGGACAACCAATTATATTTTTTTTCGGGGTGGGGGGGGGGTGTCTACCCTTTTTGGCATTTTTTTCCCTAGTACTAATTGTCATGATCTGACTTCTTAAGCGAAAGAAACACCCACTGCCCCCTTATCAACGGACTTGACCCCAAATAAAACATTATACGGTAGAAGACCTCTGTACGCAATTAATTAGGACTTCATTCGCTACGTTGTTTTTTAAATTATTGTCGTGATTTTCATTGGCCATTGGCGGGGTATCACCCTATTATCAGTCATAGGCAAGGTCTTCCTAAGCATCATATTGGAAAGATTAAAGAATGCTGTTGATAAACTACTCAGAGAAGAACAAGCAGGCTTTAGATCAGCTCGCTCCTGCACAGACAACATATTTTCTCTTCGCATCATCATTGAAGAATCACTCGAATTTCAATCCCCGCTCATAATCAACTTTGTTGACTTTGAAAAAGCATTTGATAGTCTTCATCGGCCTACGTTATGGAATATTCTACAGCAATACGGTTTTCCTACTAAAATAATCAATGTTATAAAGGCATTCTACACCAACTCACATTGCTGTGTTCAAACAAACACTGAGAAGTCAGAATGGTTCCAAGTTGTTACGGGCGTTAAACAGGGATGCATCATGTCCCCATTACTTTTCTGCGTCGCTATTGATTGGGTCATGAGAAAGAGCACTGAAAATGAGCTGACACGAATAAAATGGATTAATAATACCGTTCTCGAAGATCTTGACTACGCAGATGACCTAGCCCTTTTGAGCGCAAACCACACAGATGCTCAATCTAAGCTTGACAATCTCCAACACTACTCAAATCAGATAGGTTTGAAAATCAACACATCAAAAACTCATATACTAGATTTTACGAGATCCAACGACAACATAGAAATTCAAAATGTTCCATTATTAAAAGTCAACAATTTTACATATTTAGGCACCAATCTAGCATTGGATGGAGACTCATCAAAAGAAATTTTACACCGTATTGCCCTTGCAGCGGGTGCTTTCAACAAACTACGCAACATATGGACGTCAAACACACTAAGAAACACCACAAAACTCAAGTTATTTAACTCCAACATCATCCCTATTCTATCATATGGGTGCGAAAGTTGGAAAGCCACAAAAGCCACAGATAAAAGACTCGACTCCTTTGAAAACAAATGCCTACGTACCATTCTGAACGTTAAGTGGAGTGACTTTAAATCTAACACTACTATAAGAGAGGAAAGCAAACAAACCTATATATCTTCCTTCATTAGACAAAGGCGTTGGACTTACATCGGCCATGTTCTCAGAATGAACAGCCTAAGAATTCCCCAGCAATCACTATATTGGGTGCCACCTGGAGTAAGAAGAAGAGGGAGACCTAGAGAAACTCTACGAAGAACCATTAATAGAGAAGGCATGTCAATGAACCTAAACAACACGCAACAATTGAAAGACCTGGCAACACAAAGACAGAAATGGAAAGCTATGGTTTCTGCCCTATGCGCCGCCTATGGCCCTGGAGGAACATAACATAACATTTATCAATATTAGTATGTCAAGTGATACAATGAAAAACACATTTAAGGAAATTTTTCTACTCCTGAAAATTAATTTGGTCTAAACCTAAAAATAATACAGTCCTGAAAGAGTTAAACAATCTGACATCTCTTATCCATCGTCGTCTTCGGCGACCCTAACTCCTGCTACCAGCAACTATACCTTCTATTATTAATTTTTCCTTACTGTTATGTCTCTTTATATGGACCCAAAAAAAACAAATAAATTTTCTTGTTGTAATGTTGTTTATGAGCCAACCTTCTTAGCCGTTTACTGTTCTTAACATTTCTTGGCACGTACTTTTTCGCTGTCCATGGTATTCTCAAAATCCCACTGTAGCCTTTCATTTCGAATGCAGCAATTCTCTTCCCACTGATTTATTCAGTGTCCATATTTCACAACCGTAAATTACTACTGTAAATATGCTTGCTCTAATCTGGAGTAGTTTAGTTTTACTGCTGGTGCCTTGCCCAAGATTTTTCAATTGCGCTAATTTTGAAGTCGCTTTAATTCTTCTCTTGATTTCTGCTGCTTTGATTTCACCTGAACTGTTTATGAGTATACCCAAATATTTAAATGTAATGACATCTTCCATTTCTTGATTATCAATTATGACTCTTGATTAAGTTTATGACTCTTGATCACCACTTTTTTGAATGACCTGTACTACAAGACCTACGAAACCAACTGTTACCACCAAACCCCTCCATCACTAACACCATTTATACAGACATAACACAGCTGAAGAAGACATGCACCTACCACCACCTGGCACAAGGAAGAAAGAGTGAAAGCTCGCAAACCCAGGGATCGAATAAGTAAGAATGACTTTTGATCGGGTTTATGGCTCTTGGTTGAGTTTATTACCCTTGATTGAGTTTATGACTCCTTCTGGTTGGTTTTATTACTCTTGAATGAGTTTATGACTCTTTCTGGTTGGTTTTATGACTCTTTCTGGTTGGTTTTATGATTCTTGAATGAGTTTATGACTCTTTCTGGTTGGGTTTATGACCCTTGATTGAGTTTATGACTCTTTCTGGTTGGGTTTATGACTCTTGATTGGGTTTATGGCTCTTGGTTGGGTTTACAATGACTCTTGGTTGGATTTTGACTGCCATTATGATTTTCATTTTCTTTGTTATTTAATTCAGGGTCGTATGTGTTTTTCCCTTCAGGTAAAGGAAGGGTGTGTTAACTTTAAAAAAAATTATTCAAGCGTTTTCATGTCAGTTCTTCCTTTTGTTGAAAAATGTTATGACCTTTTCGTAAAAAACCGCTGGGGGGGGGGAAGGAGGTTGGCTTTTGACCCACTTATTGGCCAAGTTCCTAGTACTAAATGTCATATTATACTTTGCTACGGGTGGGGGGTTTGAACCCACCTCTCTCTCTCTCTCTCTTATCTACAGGCATAATGTAATCACATGTCCTGGACTTCGCTATGTGTGATGTTGTTGTTTTTTTAAATAGACTCTTGCTTCAGACCTTCCTTCACTTTTTGACATCCGATAGCCCTACGTTGTGACCATTCGTTTCAAGCAAGCTCTGATTACACGCATCTCAGATAAGTTCCGTGTTTACTTATTATCACTAATATTTTACTATCTAACTTGCATATATCATCACTGTATTTTCCTTCCACCATTATCTGCTGCTACTAATAGTTTCTCTCCACTGCTCATATATGCTCGGTGGCTTCTTATTTTTGCTTTTTCTCGTCTGTTTATGCCATATTGGCCTCTTTCTCTCCATCTCTCTCATCTGATCTCTCCTAACATCCTCATTTGCTCTCCCATACTGATTGTATGCTAATACTCATTGCCTGTGGCCACTTTTGAGGTAAGTATCTTAATGTATCCTTATTTATCTTATTTTACTTGCCACCACACCGTACCTATTTTCATTCCTCACCTACTTCTGTGAACTTCACCCCCTTCCTACCTGCTATGCTACTCCATCTTTGCTTCCTCCGCTATCTATTTGCTATCTCTCCTTTTCTCTCCTCCCTATCATAACCACGTTTGTCTCCATGTAAGATTTGCTGTACTGTTCTTTCGTTTCTACTGATGAAGACTTTTTAGTCGAAACGTCGTCTGTGTCTGTATCTCGTTGTTAGGCTGTTTTATTCTGGTAACACATCTACCTATTTTGGTTAAATTAACTGTCATCTGCAGGCTATATACGGTGAAATTCCTTTATGACAACTTGTTCTAGCCCGGGAAAATATGTAGGCCTATGTAATAACGGGTAATAGAAATTCGTTACATACAGTACAAACAATATAGTATTAATATAATAAGGGATTTTGAAAAGTGTTGTTATATAGGAATATTTGTTATAAAACAATGCGGTACAGAAGGATTCTACGGTATAATTTCTGGGATCTGCTGTTCTCCGATGTTGAAACTATGCATGGGTCTGGTCATCTCTTACGTTTCTCATTATGTTTTCTGCGTGTTCAACAAATATGGGAAGAAGGAGCATCCTTGATATACTTCTTTCTGTACACTTAATTTCTGCTTTAGTATTCGCTCTCTAATAATCATCACAAATATTTGCTTGAGTTGAGCCGGAGAGTGTAAAGTACGTTGTGTTGTTTGTTTTACAGCAGCTTTGTGCTGTTTGTGCCTTTTGGGCCATCACATCCGTTTTCGGCATGCTTTTAATTTAGGTGGGCTTCCCTAGCCTGTTGCAGCCATCCTATCTGTCGCCAGGTAACGAGAGTATATCAGATTTACGCCTTGACGATCTATCACAAATTGAATATACTTAAACATTACAGGCCAAAACATGTCCTTTGGTGGCAGTTTCTGAGGGGATGGTAAGCATGGATTTGAACTTGGGTCGACTACGTCTATCTCGTACGAGGTTTCTCGCTGTTTATGAACTTGTCTCGCGTAATTAGACGGCCCATTGTTCCCTGTGTCCTAGAATATGGCTCTTTTCTCGTGAAAACCTCGTCTAGAACTTCTACCCAAGTTTACTTCATACCGGGATGACATAGCATCCTGTGTTTACCTTTCTACACAGCCTGCTGTTGGGAAAAGGCTGAAAGTCTATTCTCGAGCATAAACATTGCTTTCTACGCAACCTGCTGTCGGAAAACAGCTATGAAAGTATGTTCTCGAGTATAAACATTCTTTTCTACACAACATGCTGCCGCGAAACAGTTGAAAATATGTTCTCAAGCATAAACATTGCTTTCGTTACGGTTTTGATTTTTTCATTCTTGCACACGGCGTTGTCATCTATCACTACATTCACTTGTACTCAATATATGTGGCTTAATTTTTCGCATATTTACTCACTGTCTTCACCTTCATCAGCTTTCGGACATGACAACCCAGCAGTCCATGCCAGTCGTTGTCTTGCACTGTGATGCGACAGTGTTTTGTCTATGGGAAAAGAAAGAGGTTCTATTCAGAAATATTGTTTATCTTACACAGTCGATTACACTGTCCCACAACATTTTATTTTCTTATATAAGAATAAGTGTTCTTAAGTCAGTTTCTAGCACTGATTTCATATTTGAGTGTCGTTTATCTCTATCACATCAGGTTAAGATATTTGTGAATTTATATGTTTTTGGAAAACCACTATAAGTTCCGTTTCATTTATACTATATAACTTTTTTTAAATTACTACAATGCAAAATAATTCTACTTTTTATACTGCTAAAACATGTCTGACATATGTTTTTCTATTTTTCAAACAGTTACTGTATTTTGAAATAATTCTGACTCAAATATTGCTTCTAGAAGTTGTAGAAATTCTGCTGATTTGTTCTGTTACGTGTGCAGATATTTTACCGATCGTGTTCACAAGAACAACTTTACAGCATTACTAAAGAAAGCATATTAACTTTATTTCGATTTGAAAGTTGATGATACAAATAAATCTTGGAAGCCAAATGCAGTTTGTTCAACTTGTGCAAATATATTGGCAGGTTGGTTACGAAAATCACTTAACTTTCAATTGAAGCCTTTTGGAGTTCCAGTAATATGGAGTGAACCGAAAAATCATGCTACTGATTGTTACTTTTACTTGACAAATATCCATGGTTTCACTTTTAAAACAAGGAAGTCTGTGATTTACCCAAATATTGAATCTGTTTCGAAATCAGTGCATCATGATCTTATTACGTGTCCGATTCTCATCGCACCAGAACAATATTCGTCTGACGTGAGCAAACTATAAGAAAGTGATAGTTCATCTGAGTTATAAACTAATTCTGACTCTGATTATATATCGGTGAATGATGGTGCTCTCTTGATTAACCATTCAGAACTTTCAGATGTAATACGTGATCTCGCTCTTACAAAAGAACTATTGCAAAGATGTAAACCAGTGTTTCCCAACCTGTTTTGTACCAAGCGCCCCCACCTTATGTGACATATACATATTTTTTATATTAAAAAAATTATTGCTCTTTGCGGACCCAGGGTTAGCAGATAACCAAGATCCCAAAAGTGCCTCGTCGTGGCGCACCCTGGTAACAGAAATACAGCGGCTAATGCTAATTCTGGCTAAACCTTTTGGGGATCGTGTCCGTGAATGTGGAGGTAACAGATGGAATGAGATTTGATTGCAAAAAGACAGTTAATAACTCCGACACCACTGTGCCAACACATGCAGCAACACTGTCGACACACAGTGAAGCTAGAAAGTCTGGTAGAAGCATTGGAGGGCACCCAATGTAGTCGGTACGAAGCAGGCAGATGTTCCAATAAAAATAAAAGCACAATGAGTACACTGAGAAAGATGCACAGCGCTAGAGGGCAGCGTCATGTGTAAAAAGCATGAAAGACGGTTCGATGAAATTGGAACTAAAGCATTGTTTGCTCGAGACAAGCTTCTAGTTACCAGTGATCCCAGCCTGGGCCCAACTCTACTGTCGAGTCTTTCCTATACCGGAAGCGTGCTCGCGGAGAGAAAAGGTTCAGTACCCGATGGGCACAGGCATAGCAGTCCGAGGTGACAAGCACTGTTCAGCTCTAGAACAAAGCACAAGTTCCTACGTTCCTAAATATGTGTACAGATTCAGACCTGACTTGGGGCTCACGAAGTTGGTGTATAACGCTTCGGCTAAAAAGACGAACGAGCCCGAGCCCAAATCTTCTGTCAATTTCTTCCTAAACCGGAACCAGGCTTGAGGACGAGAAAAGGTTTAGTACCCGATGAGCATGGGCACAATACGTCTAATTACACGAGGCATGTTCACTGACTGCGGAACGTCTCGTGCAGGACAGACGTGAAAGACAAACCGTCTCGGCATAGAGTCAGTACACATTCACCGTCTGGCGACAGATAGGAAGGCTGTCACAGGCTAGGGTAGCCCACCCGAATTGTCAAGGCATGCCGAAATCGGATGTGCTAGGCCTACAAGGCGCATAACGGTGGCACAACGTAATCACGCTCCCGGCGGAAATCGCACGGATATCCGTGCTGGTTACAATGGAGTGAACGCAAAACAAACAAACATATTTAAAAAATTAATTATTATCTAAATGAAGCCTAATTACAACTTGTTCAGGACACAAGATTTGAGTTTTAGGAAAAAATCTCTAGGAAGTCATTAAGAAAAAAAACGATAGGCCGTAAACAAATTTTCAAAACGTATAATAGACAACTAAAACATTCATTGTGAGGGCAATCATCAATCAATCAATAAACCTGTAACCCTTCAGGGTTGTAGGGGTACAACATTGGATGCTTCAGCACACAGAGTCCTCCAGCGAATTATATCCTCAGAGATGCGGATGAGTGTGGAAATATCTTGTACTGTCCATGTCTTTATTTGGCCTCCTCTCCTTCTTTCTCCCTCTACAGTTCCCTGTAGAATTGTTTTTGACAAGGAATCATGTCTGCATACTTGTCCAAACCATGCTAGTTTTCGTCGTTTCACTATTGAAAGCAATGGTTCTTGTACACCTACATAAAGCTCTAATTTATTTCTTACGTAAACATTGGTCTTATGATCCCTATAGGAAATTTGTAGAATTCGTCTGCAACATTTGTACTCAAAAGTCTGTAATCATCTCTCCATGTCCGCAGTGAGTGTCCAACTCTCACAACCATACAGCACAACAGAAAGCACCGGCGACTTATACAGTTTGACTTTCACTGAATTTGCTTTTTCAAATCACCGTTAGCCTTGACACGTACGTTAAAGCCATCTCCAGCCTTATTTTTAATTCTGCTTTACATTTTCCATCGCTGCATATGCTGTATCCGAGGTATTTGAAGGTATTCACCACTTCAAGTTTATGTCCCTCCACCATGATGTTAGCATGATTTTCTGTGCCTCTGCTGTTAACCAATGTGAGGTTACGTCTAGATGAATGTACTAAATTTAGTGAGATCATTGTTCTTGAATGCTTGATGCAGAGAACTTTTATATTGGGCTCCAATTTAGTCAGCTTCAGTCTCAAGTCTCCCCGTTCTGTGATATCCAGTCGATTTCTTTTCTTTAGTAACAAATCATTTACGCCACTAAATCCACATTCAGCTAAATTTGAAGATGGAAACGGTAACAATAGCTCTTGTGCAAAGTTGGTTGAATTTGGGTATTTCTTCTTCTTCTTCAGTGTTCATTCTCAAACTCCTGCTGAATTATCTTGTAGCAAGACCATAGTCCTACTAGATTTCCAGCAGGATGTAGTCCAGAGAATGGAAATGCATTATGTCGCCGTTTTATCTGCGCCAATGGCCCGACACATCCGTCTTCGGTGGATTTGGGTATTTAATTTAGGTTTCATCACAAAGCCATGCCATCGCTCCGTTTATACTGAATCAAGTTTTAACTGACTCATCATTTTGCATTTCTGAGAGTTCTTGGTACTGCATTGAAATATCAGAAACATATATTAACATCGGCTGCATCATCCAGGTTGGAAAATCAATTTGTTTTAAATCAGACAATCTTTCTTTTAAATCATCGGACAGAATTTTCAGATGATCGACAATAACAAGTACAGCGGTATCCAGTCACTTCATTTGCACTGAGAACTTTCCTGTTTTCAGTTTTCCAACAAGTTGTATTCAATATCTTCACTCATTTCATCTATTCTTCTGCTAACAGTATTGTTACTAAGTGGCATAGCTATCATGTCTGTGTCATCTTTTTCCAGAACTGTTTTAAGAAATGCTGATATTGATGGTTTTGATTAAATTGTCTCCTATAGTATGACTTTACTCAGATTTAGCAATGAGTAAAGAAATTTCATAACTAGACTCAAGAGTACGATTGATAGTTGTAGTATGAGCAATCAACAAAGATTTTATGTTGTTCTTTTTTCAAAATTCTTCTTTAAATGTTTGAAAGTAATTTAAATCTGAATTGACATAAACATTATGTTTTGCCTTCAAATTCGCATCAGGATGACCTCGATTCATTGGTCAAGAATTGTTGGCATAACAGACAAAAAGGTGACCTTTGATCATGGACAGTGGGTATGAACCCACATTTTAAATATTCCTCTGAATACTGACAACTTTTTTGTGTGTTTGCACTACTCATTTTACTGTGAGACTGAAAACAATAAATATAAGATAAATCAAAAACTAAAAATTAATTATGTATTAAAATTAATTAAATTTAATGTTAATATATCAAAATTAATTATTAGTAGGCTTTTTGAATGAATAAATCACACAAATAACTTCTTTTCGTTCCAAGTGTGGCATGTATACACAACAAGTCCGGTTGTCTTAATGATTCCTGTTGTATTTGAAAGCTCCTCAGTGCTTCATACAGCTTTCTGTGGATATCCGTCTCTATGGGACTGTGTTCTTCCACTATCTGGTTTAGTGGACTGTAATAGTCTTCCATGATATGTTCCACTGTCTATGCTGCCTGCCTACACATAGATACAGAGGTGATGGAACCACTCTTAGCCTATTTAGGTAACTATTTAGTAACAATAACCTTTTCATTATTTACTATTAGATAACATGCTGATATCTTCGTTGTTTTGGCGTGTGTAATAAATATTTAATTATATTTGTATATTCGAGTGTGAAGTTTCTTTTTCATCTCCTACAAATTCCAGTTTTTGGACGTAACTGCTTATTCAATGAGACCACACAAAAATATATATATGACACATACATACCATTGTGTATCACGGTTTTCCATTAATAATAATTCTGTTCGCAAACATTATTATAACCAAAATACTGCCACTAAAATATACTGACGCAATTAGAGTTATTGCTCCTGTAGAGGGAAATCAACATCCGAACCTAGCGGAACATTCCATAAAAAGCAAGATGTTTTGAGGCATGTTACTACTCCCTACCCTCCCCAATGTCAACATCATTCCTTGTCAAAAACAATACTGCAGGGAATCGTTGAAGGTGGAAGAAGCAGAGGAAGACAAAAGCAAGAACAGACATCATCAATGACTGTACAAGACAAGATATTTCCTCACTCATCCGCATCGTTGAACACAGAAATCGCTGGAGGGTTCTGTGTGATTAAGCATCCAATGTGATACCCATTTGACCCTGATGGATTATATGATAGGATAGGAAGATGTGGGTTTTACCCATTTTTTCCCTAGCCCTAAATGTCATGTTGGGGGGGGGGGGGAAGGAGAGTATATGTGTAATTTAACACCAATTGTCCATCCCTGAATTAAAGTGCTTGTGCTACCAAAGTATTCAACATTTAACTCCGAAATAAGAGTTAAAAAAAACAACATATATAAAGCACACAAAAAGCCATCTGCAGAGAACTCTTCTACCGCTGACTCTGCAAGGCATAAAGTGAAAATAAAGAAAGAACATTTAACTCCACACACAAATATACTCAATTCTGAAACAAATTACAGTACAGGGATAATATGTTCAGAGTTTTATTTTGCCCTTTTTGCCAAATTTTGACTTCTCAAAAATTTTGGGACACCAAACATAAATATCAAAATGTAACACAACATTGTGTGGTGTGTTGCAGGCAACAACATGAAGCAAAAGCCCAAGAATGCTGATAAATTCACGTCAGGTTCATATGTCAAGATTACAACAATGAGATTTTTGTTGAATATAAAAATATACTCACAAATTTCAATGGCAAAGCTATATAAAGTAATTTATGATACTCTGTACATGTGTGTGTATGTGCATGTTGGTTGAGTTGGTTATCATGTACATATTTCCCAGCAAGATGCTACCACATTTTAGATGTCTAATTCTGGGTTATATCTTTCTGACTTTTTCCTTGACATTTTTCATACATTTTGTTTGTGCCATTTATAACATTTTTCATTGACATCATCATTATCAAGTGCCACCAACTCCGCAAAAAAATTGGACTACAATAGACCTCCAACATCTTGTTTTGTTGGAGCACTCTGCTAGATTGTAACCTGTCCATCTCGTGTTGTTTCCCTACCATGTGTATCTTCACTTAACTCTTACATTACCATCACTCAATTTTGCACATTCCAGCCTAGCACATCGAATTTCAGCATGCTTTTAATTCAGGTTGGCTTCCCTAGCCTGTGAGAGCCTTCCTATCTGTTGTCAGGTGACGCTTCATTTGTTTTATTCGTATTCCTTGAATAGTTATTTTCTTTCATATGCACATTCCATAAAAAGCAAGATGTTTTGAGGCATGTTACTACTCCCTACCCTCCCCAATGTCAACATCATTCCACTGTTGAACATATTGACATACTGTTGAACTCAACGTTTGTTAATAAACTGTTAATTTTCATTCCTAGATCAAGTCATTTGATATTGATGGCTTCAGGTTTGCAGTTAGGTAAGAAATGAAGGACTAGACACATTCTACAGTGCCCCAAATTAATTTATCATGCTAATGAATATTGGTGTGGTCAAGTGAATAGAACATTGACTTCACATTTAGAATAAGACTGTGGTAACTTAAAAGTGTATGCAAACTTTCATTTACCCAAAAGAGAGGTAAAAAGGAGAAAAATCTAGCTAGTCATAGCTAAGCTGGGTCTCTAAAAGTCAGTAAAGAACTAGAGAAGAGGAAATGTCATAGAAAGCAGCTGGGAAACAACTACAGATAAGAATAGCAAGATGGGAAAGAGAAACAAGATATAAACAGCAGACATGATAAAGAAAGCTATTGGGGATAGACAGACTAAAGAAGCTGCCGGAAGGCATACAGACTAAAGAAAACTGCTGGGGACATACTACAGAAAGTTACTGGGGGACAGATAAACTAAAGAAAGCTGTTTGTGACAAACAAAGAAAGTAGCTGGGGATAGATTTATAGAAAGTCATTGTTGACAGGGGATAGATTTATAGAAAGTCATTGTTGACAGGAGAAAGTTGAAGAATGGTAAACAATAGTTTGTGTTTACATTGGATGCACTAAACAAAACAAAAAGTATAGTTAATAGATCATACAGTATACTCAACACGTCTACTCACCCACAACAGATTGGGCTTCTATACACTTATGTTGCTTCATGTCTAACAAGAACATTGCTTTGAAAAATTTGATTTGAGAAGCATCTTGTTACCAGTTTATACTAAGACTGGCTTCAATGTTGCTTGTTTTGGTCATTTCATACTGGATGAAGGGTGGAGAATTAAAGTCTCATTTTAGTGAGCCACAGCCACTTTCAACCAAGGATTCATATTCATTTTAGTTACATTAAGATACATGGTAAATTTGTGTTTTCCGTGTGTACTTTTATAGAACTGTCCCCTCCTTTGATGAGTTCATTTCATTTTCTGGAATGTTGCAATGCATTGTTTTTCAATGCTTGTGCACTCAGACAATTGACATAGATGCTCAGCCACTTTCAGCTAGTCAAAAATACTGGCATATGAGGACTTACATAGTAAATCCAACAATAATCCTGCAGGAAAACAATTTTATCAGAAAATAAATATTCTGATCCACTCATTGACAAATCCAAGTTACAATTCACACATTCGCAAATCCAACTTACAGTTCACACATTCAAATCCAACTTAATGTGTTTTCACACATTCACAAATCTGAGTTACAGTTCACACATTCTCAAATCCAACTTACAGTTCACACATTCATAAATTCAACTTACAGTCTACACATTCAAAAATTCAACTTACAGTCTACACATTCACAAATCCACCTTGACAGTCCACTCATTCACATATCAGTTCACTGACCATTAATTCACAAATTCAAAAATGCATGTGAATTCTAAAAAAATGAACATAAAAGAAATATGAAATAATCTTCCAATCCAACTTTTTAACATACCAAAAAAACACATGATTCTTATGTATGAAGAATCCATACTGCACATCCTGTCATTTTGATAGAAGTCAGTTGCTATAGAAACAGTTCTGCAGTAATATATAACAAAAGTAAAGATTGTGACAACTAGTACAAGTTGTAGTGGTTGATTAGCAGCTGTACAGGTAAATATATAGATTGTTTCCTAGGTCTATTTTTACTTCTTTCCTTTCACTTGATACCCTTTCGTGCCATGCAGCATCAGGGGTAGAATAGTTCTCTGGAGATCACTCTATTGTCACTAGTTTCAGTTAATAGTTATTTGTAACTCAATACCTATGTTATAGCTTCAGCCAATCATCACTAAGTGCCATCTCCGCAACTATAACGGACCTCCAACATCCTATCTCTTGCTTTGGTGGTGCACTCTGCAAGAATGTAACCTGTCCATCTCGTGATGTTTCTCTCCCACTTGTTCTCGGTCTACTGTTTGCTCAGCTCTCCTCGACTTTACCCTAAAGTAAAGTCTTTAACAAGGTGTCATGTCTTTAATATGTCTAAAATTCTTTATTTGTTTGATCTTTATTTCCTTTTTAATAGTTCCATTTTCATAGAAAGTGTTATTTGTACCTCATTATTCATTTTCATAGAAAGTGTTATTTGTACCTCATTATTCATTTTCATAGAAAGTGTTATTTGTACCTCATTATCCATTTTCATAGAAAGTGTTATTTGTACCTCATTATTCATTTTCCTTCACTTTCCACAAACTTCTTCCTATTACTTATTATATACACATCTTAAAGACAAAAATTAATTCTTCTAGTTATTTGTTTATTGTCCATGATTCTGAGCTATACATTAATATAGAATAGATGAAGCATTTTATAACTCTCATTTTTAGTTTGTAATTTGTTTAGATGTCAATATTTTCCTCATGTCATTGAAGGCACTTTTAGCCATTCCTATTCTTCTTTTAACTTCTGTTTCACACGTACCATCATGTGTGTGATTATGTGTACAAGATATTGGTAATGTTCCACTTCTTATAGTATCTCTATGTTTATGTTCAACACCTGCTCTTCTGTGAATTTGTTGATTATGATCATTTTGGCTTTTTGGATTTATATATAGTCCATATTCTTATTCTTCAGCCAATAGCTGTTTGTACTTCAATTTATATGTTACAGCTTCAGCCAATAGCTGTTTGTACTTCAATTTATATGTTACAGCTTCAGCCAATAGCTATTTGTAATCAAACTCTACATTATAACTTCAGCCATTAGTTATGTGTATGCTTAGCTTCAGCCAATAGTTATTTTTAATTCAATTTTCACTTGTTTACACAGGTCCATAGCACAGGAATTAAGTACAGACAGAGCTAAAGGCATGCTTTTGTTGCTGCCTTAACTCCTTTAAGGGTCTAACAAGCTAATGCTATTTGCTAGAGTTAATAAAAATTATGAATTCTAAGTGAGTTAATTCTAAGGGAAGTATTGATTCAAGGGTTACAACCTGGCATAGAAGAACAGAGTGAGCATTAGCAAATTCTTAGAAATTAGCATCTGTTGAGTGTGAGTATCACTGTTTGAAATATTAAGTGCTGTCAACAATGCTTCACAACTGGCACTGACAATCATTTCTGTATCATTCATTGGTTGACAGATCAAGATTAAATTGTTTATATATGGTTATTATTGTGGGGTATGCTCTTTTTTAACCATGAGCATTTCTGTTCTTTCAAAACTTTCACAATCATCAAAAAATAGTGGCGGTCGTGGTGCTGGCATTCCAGTCACTTCAGATATTTGAATAGTATGGCACATAGTGACCTGTACTGGGCAAATGTAACAAGAATGATGCAGCAGGTGACTAAAGATAGTTTATATATGGGACTAGTAATCTCCCATTACAAATTGTTACAGAAATTACCACTGTGTGGGGGGTGACTAAAGATAGTTTATATATGGGACTAGTAATCTCCCATGACACTGGCCGAATCCACCAAACTATTTGCATCAAGTATTAGTGACACTCTCAGTTTTTTTAATGGAGCACAACAAAGAAGGATACATCTTCTATAGAAACACGTGACAATAAAGACATGCCCGAACACAAAATATTGCATTCATTTCCCCAAATTAATACTTTGATGGTAATATTTGAAGAAATGCTTTCTCAAAATAAAAATACTATAATCTGAATCTGAACAGCCAATTAGCAACTTTAATCTCAACCTAAACAGTCAATCAACAATTGTAACCTCAATCTAAGTAACAATCAGCAAATGTAACCTCAATCTAAGTAACAATCAGCAATTGTAACCTCAACCTAAACAGCCAATCAGCAACTGTAATCTCAACCTAAACAACCAATCAATGACAGCACAATCTGAATGTGTTAAAATGCATGAATATATTAACCCTGTAACTACTTTACATAAGTTTATTTGTTCCTCTATGTTACTTTTATTGATGAGTTAATTTTTTTGGTTTTCTATCTCCTCATTGCTAGAAATAATATCATTTTGAAATCTCCATGTGTCTGTAAGAGTCAACCATCCCATCCTTGCAGTATATATTTTCTGATGACAATAAAAACCCAGTAACATGGAAGCTCTTTTAATTTTGTAACTCTGGAAAAAGAATCACACCGGAAGAAAAATCATTGGGTAAAGAATTTAGTACAACTGGAATCGGTTACTGACTACAATATAGCAACTGAAGGGTTAATATGTTCAAAGATTATAAATAAAAATACCAGCAAATTTAGCTTCAAATCTACCTATAATAACAACAAACAGTATGAATAAACTACAGAGACAATTTTAGTGGAAGGAACCAGACTTTACATATTTTAACAATGTATACAACAATGTATAACAACAGACAGCAGGAGCAGCATAGAAATACACAATAGATGTAGTAAAGCATACCAAGCCCTAGGACAAATGACACCAATCCTCAGAAACACAAATGTAGATTTAAACACCAAAATAACACTATTCAAAACAATTATTACAACTACTCTGTGTTACCAATGCCAAACATGGACAACGACAGCACAAGATAAACATAAACTTGTGACAGCTGAAATGGCATGCTTGCGCAGAATCCTAGAAATATTGTTAAGAGACAAAGTGAGAAATGAAGACATTAGACAAAGAACCGGTACCACCCCAATCTTTTAAAATATATTAAGAGAAAACAGATAACATGGTTTGCACTCATCACCAGACTACTATCAGACAGCATACCACAGAAAGCTATGCTACACAAATACAGCAAAGGAAAACCTAGAGGTCAACCACGAAAACGATAGCCCACCGAAATAAAAGAGGTGACAAACTCCACAATATACTCAGCACACACGAGGGTCATCTCCAGAAAACTCTTCTACACCTAATGCTGAAATGCAACAAAGGGTTTAGCGAATAGATAGATAGACATAGACACCCATATGGTGGAATGGCGTAGAATGTTTGGTTTGGACATGTAACGAGATAAAACTCGCTTTCTAAAATGATTTTGCAGGGAACAGTTGAGGGTAGAAGAAAGAGAAAAAACAGAGAATATCCTGGATGGATATCATCAAAGAATGGACTGTGTATGATTTTTCTACACTCCTCCGAGTGGATGAGGATAGAGTTGTTTGGAGGGCTTTTTGTGCTGAAGTCAACATATTCAGAGATGAACACAAGAATGTTAATAAAAAAAATACACTACAAAATCATCATGGTCAAGGCTAATCCTGAGTTGAAGAAAGTTTCTGAGAAAAAGGGACAGTGAAGTGGCATGATTTCAAAACTAAACTGACTATTATCTATTGTCTTTCTCCAGGTAAATGATGGCTGGTTGTATCCACACTTGCCATTAGGTGTATGAGTGGTAGTCTCAGTTGTCATCTCAAAGTCAGGTGTGTCACCCTGAGTCAATGTTTATTTTGGTTAACTTGATGTTTTATATCCATGTTTTCTTGGTCTACCTTTTGCTCTATATATGGATATTCTTTTATTATATTCTCTTATTGGTATTTGGTTTGGGTTCAATCTCATAAAGTGACTGAATCATTAAACATGCTAAACTGAATAACCTGGAATTAAATACAAAATATATCATTCACTCAAACATTAAATCTGTGCTGCTATGTGGCTGAGAAATACCGGACAACAAGAACATGAACAACCAAAAAACTATAGACCTTTATAAATGGATGGCTGTAATAGAATAGAAGGTTTGAAATAGTATGATAGAACACCGCCGAAGATGGATGTGTTGGGCCATTGGCGCAAATAAAATGGCAACACAACGCATTTCCATTCTCTGGACTACATTCAACTGGAAATCTTGTAGGATCATTGTCCTGTTACAAGAGAACTCCAGTGGGAGTTTGAGAATGAACACTGAAGAAGAAGTATGATAGAACAACCAATAGAAGGTTTGAAATAGTATGACAGAACAACCAATAGAAGATTTGAAATAGTATGATAGAACAACCAATCGCAGCAATGCTGTAAACCATGACACAATGCATTCCTTTCTCCGGACTACATCCTGCTAATCTGCAGGAGTTTGAGAACGAACGCATAAGAAGAAGTATGATAGAACAACCAATAGAAGGTTTGAAATAGTATGATAGAACCACCAATAGAAGGTTTGAAATAGTATGATAGAACACCACTGAAGATGGATGTGTTGGGCCATTGGCGCAAATAAAATGGCAACAAAACGCATTTCCATTCTCTGGACTACATTCAACTGGAAATCTTGTAGGATCATTGTCCTGTTACAAGAGAAATCCATTGGGAGTTTGAGAATGAACGCTGAAGAAGAAGTATGATAGAACAACCAATATAAGGTTTGAAATAGTATGACAGAACCAATAGAAGGTTTGAAATAGTATGACAGAACCAATAGAAGATTTGAAATAGTATGATAGAACAACCAATAGAAGATTTGAAATAGTATGATAGAACAACCAATAGAAGGTTTGAAATAGTATGATAGAACAACCAATAGAAGGTTTGAAATAGTATGATAGAACAATCAATAGAAGGTTTGAAATAGTATGATAGAACAACCAATAGAAGGTTTGAAATAGTATGATAGAACCACAAATAAGAGAAACTCATGGAAACAAGTCAACAGATATTGGAAGAAGAAAAACTGTGCTGGAGACAGATAGTGCATACATTAAGAAGACCTGCAGAAAGCAGTGTAAAACTGGTATTGTTCAACAGGGAAAACCAAGAAACAAGTGAAGAATACAGGAACTTATACATAAAAAGAATAGCTAAAATATGGAAAGGACTGAAAGGATTTTCTAATGATACAACATAAATTACAGAAATGGAACCATCAGTCACTATACCCTGAGAGAGATCACTAACTGGAGATCTGAGCACCTATGGACAAGTCTGGTGTGCAAAGATGATAACCAACTTAATGAAACCTAAACATAAATATATTGGAGACATGAGTTATCTAGCAAATGCAAATAGACGAGGAAAAAATAGCAGTGTCCGAACATTTTAAATGTCTGTACATTGTCAGTCATTATTTGACCTTGACTTTCAGAGATATATTAGCTATTGAATAATCAAGGGTTAGAGGTTACACACCTCACCTGACTGTTGCTGTATGCGATTCACTAGTTTCATAATTCTTCCCTCAATTAACCTTAATACACAGGACATGACCCAAAATATGGTTTGGAGGTCACAACCACACTTTACTCTTACTCTCCAGAATTTATATTGCATACAACAACAAGAAACATAAATATAGTATCAACTTTGAATATTGATTTATACAAATTAATATTCACAACATCAACATAGAAAGAGAGTTAAAACAATTCTCCCTTTAAAATTGTAATATTACAGAGCGTGAACAGGAACATGTATCAATGGGAACCTTGAACCTTCAGGCACACATATACATATATAGCTACTAGTGACAACATGTTTGAAAGCATTACATGAAGTTTGGTCCATCACCCATTATTATAGTGGAAATGTATATATCAGATTAATTGACACAGGATCGAACATGCCATGTTTGTACAGTTAAGATAATGTTCCCTCCAAGCTGCATGGTCACATGTATTTTTTAAACAGTGCTGCACCCAAACTTTAGCTATCAGTACATTATTTCAGTCTCCAACCTACAAAAGGCCCTCAAGTGTAACTTCATGAGTGATTCTCGCATGCTATTTGTTACTTGCCCAAACCACAATCTATGTAAGCAGGAACAATTTTAGATGCAACATAGATTACAGGCACTCTAAAATGTAATACAAATGTCACACATGATTCATTTACTGATTCATGATGAATGGTTCAACAATGATGCTAGAAGTGCATTCAGCAATGCCCATGCACATATGATACTTATTGACAAATGTGTTACTCTGAAATTTCAATGGTATCAATTTCATATCAATTTATGTAGCTGAAACATCAATGGTTTAAATTTCATCATCAATTTCATTAAAAACTTATGAAACATCAATTATATCAGTTTCATGTTTCAAGTTGTTTTCTTTTCTGTTAATCAATCTTGGCTTGTGAATAACACACCAATTTGATACAACTGTACAGTACCTACAAACTCTATGTGCATTACTTGATCAGTACTACAGGAATAACCTTGTATAATTTCTACACCTTATTGTCTGCAAGGATGATGTTTCTATAGAGCAGTGATTTCATCAAACTTTTATAAGTATGTGTCCTCCTTTTAGAACAAAACCCAGTCTTTGTTCTTACTTTCAAATTTTTGCAGGCTTTTATGTGATTGAATGTATGTATACACAATGGTTGAGCATGTCTTCTATATCATATATATATATATATATATATATATATATATATATATATATATATATATATGCCCGGCTCTGTGGCAACGTTGACAGTGTACGTCTGTGATGGCCAAGTTACTGGGTTAGAATTCTGCCATGGGCAATTGTGCATCCAGACTATCCAGAAAGCAAAAACTACTGAACACATTTATATTCCCTAGAAAATCACTATGTGTGTCATGTGATGTATTCTTTCCAGAACGTAGTCTTCCTTATAAATCTCCTGAAACTGCCACAGTCTTTGGCAAGTTGTCCCACTTCCTCCAGAGACGTGCATTTATTCCTGAATATCTCTTGTTCAATGACATCTTGGTCTGCCTCTGCTTCTAGTGCCTTCTATCGCCCCCCCCCCTCCAACAACACTCTTTCCATGCAATGATGTATCTTCACACTGCCAAAAAAACAATAACTTTCTTCTTATTATGGTGTTTAAAAGACTTCTTGAACATTGATTTTTCTTCACTAAAAATCACTATTGCCAAAGAATGCTGCGTTGACGGCCACATCCAGAATTACAGATGTGTGTGCGTGCATGTATATATATATATATGTATTTATACCCCTTTGAGTAGGAAATCCATCAATGACTTGCATACTATTGAGAGTTTGAGACATGTGGGTGTGAAAGAAAGCTCTGGAGAAACACTCACAATCCCATCTCAAATTTGCACACAGGAATCAATAGCTTCATTGCTCATAATTCCTGGAGATCAAAGCAAACAAACACTTAACCTAAGAAAACAAAGTGATTTCCCTTGAAAGTGATAATGATATGTAACAAAATGTTACTATTACTAAATGTAATAAATAAGTACAAATAATAAATGTACATGCTAACAAAAGAATAAATGTAATACAAAAACTCCCAAGATGTTGTCAACATTGCAGCCAAAAGGAACCATTGTATGGAAAATTAGGATATGGAAAAACTTAATTTCTTTTGAGTAACAACTTTGTCTTCTCTTAAATAATGTTTTTCTGTTTTCACTAGACTCCAGCATCAGGTGATACTGCTCTTTTTCATTTTATTGAAAAATCAGGTCTGTTCTGTTTGTTATTGGTTCTTGACAAAGGTCATTTTTATTATAACATCTTTATCATTTTTTTTATCTGCATCCAGGAGGAGTATTATTTATCATTTACATTTATTTGTAATTATTTATTCGATTTGTTGTTATAAATAACATTTTAATTTATTCCTTGTTATCACTTCCCATTTGTTTGTTACTGCAACATTCTCCTCTTTGTCAGATATTCTCTGCAATTTTTGTTATTTGATGATTTCCCTTGGTTGACATTTACCACGTTAAATATAAATAATGGACCTTCAGGCCAGTTTGTTTTATTTAAATTGCTGTAATGATGAAAAATACATCATACATCGACAGACTCACATGCTCTTGTTCAAACAATGTATTCCTTCAAGAAATTCCTTTACCTATCATATTTATGATTACCTTTACAATGCTATTTCATAAGCAAACTAACACACTTAACCTTTGATCCAATCTTGAGTAGATCTACAAATATTTCTCAACACACTTCACACACAACTTGATGTAAATTCAATGTATGATTCATACATAACATTGTGATGTTATTTCACACATAACTTGATGTAAATTCAATGTATGATTCATACATAACGTTGTGATGTTATTTCACACACAACTTGATGTAAATTCAATGTATGATTCATACATAACGTTGTGATGTTATTTCATACACAACTTGATGTAAATTCAATGTATATTTCATACATAACGCTGTGATGTTATTTCACACACAACTTGATGTAAATTCAATGTATGATTCATACATAACGTTGTGATGTTATTTCACACACAACTTGATGTAAATTAAATGTATGATTCATACATAACGTTGTCATGTTATTTCATACACAACTTGATGTAAATTCAATGTATGATCCATACATAACGTTGTCATGTTATTTCACACAAAAAAACTAACATGTTCATAAAATCTTCTTGAAAACAAATGTAATTCCCAACAATTTCTCATAATTTAGAAAAACAATGCATAAGAATTTAACTAAAATGGTTTCCTTTTAAACTTTATTTATGAGGATTGGAACAGGGTAACTGAAAGTAATGAAAATTCTAATAATCTGCCAGTCTTTTGACCTCTACCGTGACTGGAAATGAGGTTAATATTTAATTTCTAACAATGTTGCCACTTTTTTCCCGAAAGAAAAGGCTATCAATTACCTTTTAATTTACCTTTCAAATATACTTATCATAGTTACAAAATTCCTTAGCAACGGTCATGATTCTGCTACCATGGCATTGAGCGAAGTATGACCAGAAGTGGGTTTTCACACATGCCGATGATGTGCACAAGGTTCAATTTATAAATATTTTCTTTGTGTTGCTTGAATATAATTATAATTTAATATTTTTTACTCATGTACGTTCATGTTGTGTAATTTTTCCCATGATATTCATGTATTAACATTGATGGCTAAGCAAATCACTTGAGTGAGAAGTATTTAGAAAGACATTGATTTGTATCGCTCATGTGTTGTCAGGCCTCAAATTGGGAGCAAATAATGCCAAGCTGTAAACCATCCCACAATGCACTCTTTTCTCCAGACTACATACTGTTAATATGTAGAAGTTAGAGAATGAATACAGAAAAAGAAGAGCTGATTTCTATCACATGAGATAATCTTTCAGCAATTAGCAATTTGATTCATGTACAAATCCACGATTATTCCAAACACACAAATTATTGGAAATTTCTCCCAAAAAATTATTTACGTGATCTGGCAGTTTAACCTGACAAAGAAGGAGGAGAAAGCATCAATGAGGAAAAGAAACATTGGAGAAACATAATTAGATAAATTAATAACTAGTTTTCGGGTTGCTGAAAACTTTCAGCTTTTGCTGAAACTGAAGAGTCAATGAGGACTCCTTGATTAGGATCACGCTGACTTCTGAAAAATAGTCTGCTAATACAGACAATGCCATAAATATGTTTTAAACAATCGAGGCTACTGCTATGGCCCCTTTTTGTGTGAGGTCAGATTGGAAGATCCATCAGTCGTGGATGCTTTTCCAAGCAAATTTTTTTTACTGAAACTTGAAGAGCTGGTAGGAAGTTTCTTGACATTGAATCCTTGAATACCTGCTAAGCTAGACTTGCTCGACTGATTGGAATCTTCAAACAGTCCTTTTCTTGAACCAGGTGCCTGTTCTTTCTCAGAGCTTCTGCTTGGTCGTATCTGGGTGATGGGTAACGATCCCTGGCGCCGATGCGTTTGGTGGATGTCATGTTGTCGATTGTGGGAGGGATTAAAGTCTGGGTGGGAGCTATTACCTTTGATTTGTGAAGGGTGATTGTTAATTTCTGGGACACTGAAACTGATTTTCATTCCTGAAGGAATGGCTGGACCAGGCTTTTCTTGAGAATGTGCTAAAAGGGGATATTCAGGCTGGGTATGGTGATTGTAGGTGTCCTTATGTCCAGAAGAAGCTCTTGATAAGCTACCTGAGGATAGCTGAGACAAGGATTGAGGAATGTGTTTAGTTGAATTGAAAGGTGTGTGGGTAGTGATGTGATCCGATTTAATAATGGAAGAATAAGAATTATGGGGCTGAGATTTTGAGTTTGAAATCTGTGAGGATGACAAAGTATTCAACGAAGATGTTGATTTTGAGTGAGGTGGTCTCTTGTTCAGCGCAGATGGTAGAGGTCGAGGGCCCATCAATGGACAGGACAGCTGAACTGAATAATCTTTCTCAATAGCAGATGATCCATTTGTTGTAACACCAGACCCGAATTTGTACAAGTCATTCCCCACAGACATCTTTGAATCTGCCGCAGAATCGTTTGAAGGGCTAGATGGAAATTTGAAGCGGTTTTCAGACATGTAATTTTCTACCAGAAAGAATTCTTCGCCGCCATTTGGGTTTATAAAACCTGTAGATCGCCTTCTCTTGTACTCCTCTCTTAAGCTTGCAGTTCTTCCCTGGACATGTCTACAATTTTCACAACCTTGATCATTAGTCATGTCTGCCAGTTTTCTTATTTTATGCCTGGGATGTGTCAGTAACTTAAATTCTGGACTTGGAATTGGTGGTAACTTAAACTCTGGGCCGGTCTGCAATGTTACTGTCGAATTTTCTGTGTCTGAGGAAAATGATCTTGTCAAATTTGATACATTCTGTTGACCATTATACTGGACGCTATCTAGACTAGATCGAAATCCTGAGAAAGAAACTCCATACTGAAACTTTGGTTCAGTAGCAAGAGTTGAATAAGAGACACTTGGAATGTTCAAATCTTCTGTCCCTAATCCATGTTTCAAGCCTGAAGTTAAAGGACACGGCTGACTACTTGGATAATACAAAGGAAACTGTTTTTGATAACCAGTTTTATCTTCAATCTTTGTTATCTGGTGGTTACTATTGACTGGGCTAGACTTATCTGATGCAGGAATTCTTGTTGAACCAGTTCCTTCACTTCTGTAAGAACTATCTGTCCCAAATAAAACTCCTGCATGGGAAGAGAAACTGGATGATTGAGCAGGGAGTGTTTCGCTGATTGAAGACCCAGAGTCCACAGATAACTGGACTTGTTTCAGCCTTTTCTTCTTTCTTTTCTTTGATGCCTGAAATATATTTATAAACAAAGTGAAGCTTACAGTTGAATAGCACTTAACCAAAATTGACCCTCGTCATACAATATAATTTATATAAACTTTATCTAAACCAAACTTGACATCCACAAAACCTCACATTCACCAATATATACTCCCATACATCAGATCTTCTTAGAAATGAATCTTAATCATACTATAGCTTCATAAACATGACAGTGATCAAACTTTACATTGACAGAACTTGTTCTATCTCACACTATATCTTCATAAAATTTATTATACTAAACTTGTCATCCACATAATTTTTCCTTCACAATACTATATCTTCATAACTTAATCTTCACTACCTTGATCTCCAAAGAACTTGATCTTTACCAAACTTTACCATCACCACACTATACCTTCATAAACTTGATCTTTACCATCACCACACTATACCTTCATAACCCATGACAAAGAGCTCAAAAAGAGCAGTGAACCAACATAGAATGGGAACCATCAGCTGTTATACCCTTAAGATTTACTGAAGTGGAGATCTGAGCACCTATTAACGTGTACGTGTGCGAATAGGATAATCAACAGACCTAATACTTAATAACTTCATAAACTTGATCTCTACCAAACTTTACATCACCACACTATATCTTCATAAACTTGATCACTACCAAACTTTACACCACAACACTATATCTTCATAAACTTGATCTCTACCGAACTTCTGTGAGACTTCGACACTGACATCCACAATAGAAAATAAAATTATCTATATATATATAACTATAATATAGAAACATTGAGAAATTATTTAAAAAAAGAAAAAAACAAGCAGCAAATGGGATTGGAAACAGATCCGCCCAGATGACACCCACACGTATCCTTTTTAGGGATGTGATGTAGTTCAAGATGGAAAATATGTTGACTCAAGTTGCAAGATTGTGCCTTCTGAGTGGACCTGATTCAAATCCCGTTTGCTGCATGATTTTTCTATAACGAATACATGGAGTTATATTGGCTATGTGGATAAGGTGGCAGACATTGATACCAGAAAATGGTTACAGACTTTCATGTGATTGAATGTCTACATATGGTGACTGGATGACTAAAAAATGTGGTTAGATACCTAGAATATGTGATTAGATGCCTACAATATGTGATTGAATGTCTACATATGGTGATTGGATGCCTACATAATGTGATTGGATGCCTACATAATGTGATTGAATGCCTACATGATGTGATTGGATGCCTACATGATTGTGATTGGATGCCTACATAATGTGATTGAATGCCTACATAATGTGATTGGATGCCTACATAATGTGATTGGATGCCTATATAATGTGATTTGATGTCTACGTGTGATTGGAAGCCTACATGTGATTGGAAGCCTACATGTGATTGGAAGCCTACATGTGATTGGAAGCCTACATGTGATTGGAAGCCTACATGTTATTGGAAGCTTACATGTGATTGGAATCTTACATGTGATTGGAAGCCTACATGTGATTGGAAGCCTACATGTGATTGGATGCCTACATGTGATTGGATGCCTATATAATGTGATCTGATGTCTACATAATGTGATTGGAAACCTACATGTGATTGGAAGCCTACATGTGATTGGATGCCTATATAATGTGATTTGATGTTTACATGTGATTGGAAGCCTACATGTGATTGGAAGCCTACATGTGATTGATGCCTATATAATGTGATTTGATGTCTACATAATGTGATTGGAAGCTTACATGTGATTGGAAGCCTACATGTGATTGGAAGCCTACATGTGATTGGATACCTATATAATGTGATTTGATGTTTACATGTGATTGGAAGCCTACATGTGATTGGAAGCCTACATGTGATTGGAAGCCTACATAATGTTATTAGATGTCTACATGATGTTATTGGATGTCTACATGATGTGATTGGATGCATACATGATGTGATTGGATGCAAACATAATATTTGGATACCTACATGAACTCCTTCCAAGTATGAGGTTTCTTCTTAAAGCATTACAGATAGTCGCTGAGAATTAAAGACTTGTGAGTATGAAAGAAAGCTCTGTAAGAAACCCCTAAATTGTAAACAGGAAATAAGAACTTCAACACTCATAACTCCCGGGGAGTGAGACAACCAAAAATCAGTATTAGAAAAGAAATGCTAGAGAAAGGTTGCTTCTAAGAACATCATGAACAGAGATATGAACCATATCACAGATGTCGGCAAAGACCTAAGCACTGAGACAAAAATTGGCTTTTCAAAACATAAAAATAACTACATACCAATATATTTTGGATATATAAAAAGACACACTGCATTAGACTAATCTTTGAAGGAAACGCTGCAAGAAAGAAAAAACAGGCCTTTCAATCATCAGTGGACACAAGATATCAAAGATCTTCTAATTATGACAATGAAATGAGCAGGACAATGTGAATAGAACAAAAAGACTTGGAAAATGGCAGTGAGGACAGTTCTACAAAGTACATGTGACATTGAAGAATATCTACAAATGAATACAAATTAACATCAAAGAAATCATCAACAACAAAATGTAACCCTTACCTGTACTGAGTCTCTGAGGAATCCACCACCATCAATAGAACTCTGCTGCTTGCCTCCCACTGAGGATGCTGTTGACAACATCATATTTGAGTATCCAATAAATCAAAGTTAATCTATGCATACATTCCATTCCCCATGTACTAAAGATAGCTCATTATCTAAAAATATCTTCTTTGTTTCCAACAGACACACTATGTGCTTTTTCATGAACTTTCTTTTGTTTTGTAATGAAGACGTTCAATTTAAAGGTTCAGTTTAACATTTTTATTCTTCACTTCTTCTGTTGGTTCTATCCAAAATAATCTTTTTTTTTAAATATGAGATCACACAAATAAAATATTTTAGACACATTAAAAGACATGACACCTTGTTGAAGACCTTACTTGAGGGCAGAATCGATGGAAGAGGAGCAAGAGGTAGGCAGAGATACAAGTGGGAGAGTAACATCACAAGATGGACAGGTCTAGCAGAGTGCACCACCAAAACAAGAGACGGAATGTTGGTCTGTTGCAGTCAACCTTGGTTGCAGAGACGGCACTTGATGATTCTTATGTGATACCATGGTTGCTGGTGCACCTCTCGGCCTGCTATCTCCGACTTTAGCACCAGTGATTGCTTGGGCAGGACTGTGGTCCTACTTGATGTCAGGGATAGCCTGACCAATCTTAATTTCCATCCTCTGTTGCCTGGACTAAGCCCCCCCCCCCCCATCTCCACTTCAAGGAGTTGGCATGGATGAGGTTTGTATCAATTTCATACTGGAACTTCTACAAGGTTTACTTATCCTTCACTTATTCTGTGGGTTCTAGCCAAACTGTATCTTTTTTTTAAAAGTAAAAATCTATTTCATTTATTGATCTGCTATTTCTCAAGTTGCCAATGACTAATAAAGTGAGCATTAAATATAATTATTTTTTCTGTCAGCAACAAAATCTTCAACTGTATTATTCCTTGACCAGAGACTAATGAAACAACCAATGAACATTACAATTGATAATGTCTTGTAAGGCAGCAATAAACTCTCCAACTATATTAGTTGTTTACTCAAAACTTAGTCAATGACCACTACAATTGGCAGTGTCTTGCATAGCAGCAACAAACAAATCTACACAATCTGCAGCTCATCTCTATAGCTTACCATCCTATAGAGCCAACTGGAACACATGAAAAAACAACGGTCACTGCTGACAATAATGACCTGGTTTTCATCTACAATTGCAAATTAACAACTCACCTACTAAATAACATCTACAATTATAAATTAACAACACACCTACCAAATAAAATCTACAATTACAAATTAACGACACACCTAGCATCTAACATCTACAATAGCAAATTAACATAACACCAACCAAATAACATCTACAATTACAAATTAACGACACACCTAGCAACTAACATCTACAATAGCAAATTAACATAACACCAACCAAATAACATCAACAATTACAAATTAACGACACACCTACCTAATAACATCTACAATTGTAAATTAACAACACACCTAGCAAATATCTACAATTACAAATTAACAACACACCTACCAAATAACATCTACAATTGTAAATTAACAACACATCTAGCAACTAACATCTACAATAGCAAATTAACAACACACCTACCAAATAACATCTACAATTGTAAATTAACGACACACCTAGCAACTAACATCTACAATAGCAAATTAACATAACACCAACCAAATAACATCTACAATTACAAATTAACGACACACCTAGCAACTAACATCTACAATAGCAAATTAACATAACACCAACCAAATAACATCTACAATTACAAATTAATGACACACCTAGCAACTAACATCTACAATAGCAAATTAACATAACACCAACCAAATAACATCTACAATTGTAAATTAACAACACACCTACCAAATATCTACAATTACAAATTAACAAGACACCTGCCAAATAACATCTACAATTGTAAATCAACATATATATTAACATACTAGTACCCACACACAAAAATACACCAAAATTATTGGAAATTAACATCTCCCGTCTCCAGAAACAACAATGCATACCCAAATTAGCTTCACTGATTTGGCGTTTCAAAGCTGGTCCTCCTTGTTCAGGCCCACTCTGAATTCCTATATCAGAGTTTCTTCTTTGGTAATTACCCTTCTCTGTTCTTTCAAAAGTTGGTTTTGTTGGCATTGTATCCAGTAGGAACTGGTGATCTGTGTATACCAAAGGAGACTTCCTGCGACCACGGTAACTTGTAATCATTAGCCATAAGAATAATACTGCTTGAAAGACTGCCAGTAGGAATTGTGCTCCACGCAGCTGGAAATAGAAAAGATATTGCTGCAGTAATTTAAGTAACAATAAATCACATGCACTGGATATCTTTATCTTCTGCACTCATTTTAGTTTCAGTACTTAGTCTTCTTTTGTGTGTGATTCCAGTTATTTAACACATAAGTAGATTGTGCTGCTAGTTTGCTGCATATTATGTTATTGTTTGGATGCCAAGGAATTACAAGAGGTTAGCTCTTACATCCTATGTGCAATGTGGTGGTTTCTCCACAACTTTACCCACAAGACTCCAACTCAGTAGTGTGCAATGTTTATCTTGAATTAAACATGTCACATTTCTTCTGCTAATAAACATTATCATACTTGCACTGTAAATTTTTCTACCCCCTTTTACCAATCTCAGTCTATATGTGCTTCAGTTAGCGTTGTTACAATGCTTCTTCCCAGCGTTCAATCTAAAACTCTTGCTGAATCTCACTTGTAGCAGGACCATGGTCCTACTAGATTCCAGCAGGATGCAGACCAGAGAATGTAAATGCATTATGTCTTCATTTTATTCGTGCCGATGACCTAACACATTCATATTTGGTGGAACTACAATGTTTATCTGTATTTATGCTCACAAGCAACGGTACAAGAATATTACCCTTCTACATCTTCAGTATTTAGTACAAGTTTACTCTATTGCTACAAGACTAATAATCTACATCTGTACCTCTTTTCCCAAAGCATTCATCTGAGTCTGAACTGTATCGAAAACCTGAGTCAGGTTTGTCACTTTCAGCTCAAGAATATCAATCTGGGATTGCTGTCGCATGTCCTGCAAATAGAATCAGTATGATTATTTTCCAAACAACCTCTATTATTACCGATATAATTATTTACAATTACAACAACCCTCATCAACAACATCATTACTACCATGATCACATCACTACCATTACTGAAATTCTTCTTCTTCTTCTGCGTTCGTTCTCAAACTCCTGCATATTAGCAGGATGTAGTCCGGAGAACGGAATGCGTTGTGTCATGGTTTACAGCATTGCTGCTATATCTGCGCCTTTCGGCCTGACACATCCGAATTCAGCAAGGCTTTGGGTCACTGACCCTATATGGGATGGGACAGCCAACTCCATCCCATAACCTCCTTAGTCGCCTTTTACGACATGCGTGGAAGGTAAACAGTGTTGCTATTCTTTGCTCCCCTTTTGGGCCCCGGCAACACACGGGCGACTGAAATTCACATCCTTATCATCATCACCATGTAAAAATCCACATTACTATATCACCATTCCTATAAATGAATGCAGAAGAAGAATAGCTCAAGTTTTTTGTGTGTGCTTATTTTAATATGCTACTCCTTGCATATTTTTTAATGCATTAATGTAATTTTGTAGCTGTTTTTCATCTTCAGATACTTTGACTGTCTGCAAATCATAATTTGTTGATTGAATTGTTTAGTTTCTTGTCCTTATCTGTATTTTTCTCACTTGTTTTGAGCATCTTTTGTTATTTTAACCATATATATCTTCACTAAATAAGTGCCTTTATAAACATTTCAATTCCACAGATATTTTTCCATTAAGCAAACAAGTTAATTTTTTTCTTTTCTTTCAATTCACAAATATTTTCATTATTATTTTTCAAAAACAACTATTTGCCCATGGTCACTTACCCTGTCCTCCACCTGAGTCACATAGGCGCTCAATCTTTTCTCTGTCTTGTTCAGCAACTTCATCATGTCTTCATTTTGCTGTTTGAAGGCACGGCTCAGCTCCTCCAGATACCTAACATGAGACCAACAACAAATAATGAGCAATATTACAACACCATATTTTGACTGTAATATATCTTCTAACTTGTATTAATCATAGGCATCAGGAACATTTGATTTCATTTCCACATAACTCTTTTGTGCCTGGCAACATTATGAAAGTGGAGGGGATCTCTGGTACAGCTTGTTGTGTGTGCCAAATATAAAAATGTTTTCATAGAGTCTGCTGTGATCATCATTTATTTTTGTTGTGTCCCTAGCATTGTATCCACCGTATTTAAGCAACACACAGTATGAAGTATTCTATCTGGAAAAAAGTCGAGACATCCTGAGTGCTGTGTTAGTTATATTACCAGAACTTCCCAAACAGAACCAATGGGAAAACTTGAACTCCCTCAGGGTTTGTAACCAAACATTAATAATAATATATCAATAGGGATGGGGTGTGTGTGGGGTGTTATTAACAATATTCTGTGAAAGCATATATCAACTAGCAATAGTGGTAATCCAAACAATATAAACTAGATCTCACCGTTTAGTCATGGAAACATTCTGCTCCAAAGCCATGATCCTGTTGTTGAGCTTCATAACTGTCATATCTCTTTTGGAGGAGGATGACATACCAACATTGACCAAATCAATAGATCTGACTGTCTTTGTACCGGTGGGACTGACCACATCTTTATCTGAAGTCTGACATAGAAGACAGGGAAAGTTTATTATGTAACAAGATATATTTATCAATAATGTAGCATGTGATACAAACTTCACCTCATATGTTCTTTCTTATCTAGCATGTGATACAAACTTCACCTCGTATATTCTTATGTAGCATGTGATACAAACTTCACCTCGTATGTTCTTATGTAGCATGTGATACAAACTTCACCTCATATGTTCTTATGTAGCATGTGATACAAACTTCACCTCGTATATTCTTTCTTATGTAGCATGTGATACAAACTTCACCTCGTATGTTCTTTCTTATATAGCATGTGATACAAATTATATATGCTAATTTTTTTACATATGCTAATTCGGTGGTGGAGTGATTCCACCCCACAAGAACAGCTTGGTCATATTAGCTCTGGGTTCCAAAGCCGATTATCCACAATGTACTGTGATTGGATGTATTGTGGCACTTAAACATCCAACAAATAGCATTGGAAATCTATATCCTATTATACAGTATATGCTTCAATTACTTATGTTATTTATGAATAAACTGTCTTGATGTTGTGAATCATGACAGACATCTCTTTACCTGGGATCTAACCTGGTCTGAAAGATTCTGAGCAGCAAGAGCTTCTATGTGTTCCTCTTTACTATCAGCATTCACGGGCAGTTGAGAATTATATTCATCAGCTTTCAAATCTGCCTGCTGTCCGACTGTTGGTGCTTCAAGATAGATGTCTTCATCAACTTCTATGGAGTCTTCAGAGGAAAGGGTTGGAGTTGGGGATACCTAGAAGAGAAAAATATGTCAGATGAAAATCCAGTAATAGCTATGATATTTTGTGAATTTCCTAACTCAATCATTTCACAGATGTCCTCACCCTGTGCAAAACCTCCTTAGATTTCTTAGATTTCAATGTACAATTGTATTGTCTATTCCCAGGTGAATAATGGTTGATCATATTCACACTTGCTGTTAAGCGTAGGGATGGGAGCTTGAGCTGTTGTTCCAAGGCCAGATGTGTCATAGTGTTTGCATTTACTCCATGTTTGTTCACGATTATCTTGATGTTTTCTATCCACCGATTTTTTGGTCTACCTTTGGCCTTGCACCCGTATATTCTTTTGCTATATGCTCTTATTGGTATTTGATTTTGTTTCCTTCTCATAAGGTGACCAAACCATTTTACTTGATATCTCTCAATATGTTCAATACATGATATTATACCAACTCTTTTCCTAATTTCTTCATTTCTTATTTTATCTACTTTGGTAACCATTGCAGCTTTTCTCAGACACTTCATTTCACACGTAACGATTTTCCTCTGCTGTGAAGCTGTTAAAGACCATGTCAAAGACCATGTTTGACATGGTCTTTGGATTTGTGTACCAACTGTGTGGCATAATTATTTATTTCAGGAATGACATCATGGACATGTCATCCAGCTAACAGTTCCTTCCACAGACATGCAGAAGGTGACCATCTGGCAAGCTGGAGGAAAGTACAATCTACAATATATTCAGCCCACCTCAAACATGCAATTTACCAGAAATCCATACAATATATGCAATTGCAAGATATGTAGAAAGTAATGTATATCTAGGCCTAGCATTATAACAAGTAGAATTTTGCACTTGAAATAACTCTGGGGACTTCCAATTCATTCAGAAAGTGCAAACAGTTGTTACTACACATAAAACATTTCAAAGCTCTCTATAGTGACATCAATTTTATACAGATTTTGAAACACTGGGATGTCAATGTATAAAATTGTGCATGCACTCTCAGCAATGACGGATATGTAAGCTCCGAATTGTTAAAATCCTTTTACCACTACAGTCACAGTGAATCACTTTTTTAAACTTGTTTTGCTAGGATCCATATTATATTTTGAGTCTGTCCAAGGTTAATTTAAAACTGTGACCTTTGTGTAGTTCACACTTCCTCTTTCTGTTTACTTTGCATGAATTTCAGGTCAAACTAATTTGTTATGAAATTTTTTTAATTTGAGACAACTTGTTTGCAATGGAGATTATTCATATGTACACTGATGTTGCAACCGTAGTTACGATGGAAATATGCACAACGTACGTGGTTTGCACACCAAATATAACTTGGAAAGGGACATTGAAGTTCCTTTGTTAGATAGGCCTGGTATTTCATACAAGGAGGAGGACATTCCAAGTGGTAGATTTACTAATTATGGCATCACACATTTTTCCTAACCTATGTCGTTTTGCAAGTAGAATTTCGACTTCGGCGGATTTCAATTATTGAACTGGTGCCGGTAAGTTTTTTCTTTTGTTACCCGCATTCAGTGTTCTTGTTTTTTGTGTTTCTACGGCTAATTTTTAAATTTTATTTTGTTTTACATGTATATAAGCCGAACTCCTAACATGTAAAGAGGAAAAGCATACAACAATGTGCTGCTTATACACAGAAATATATGGTACTTTTTGCAAGGAATTTTTTATTAAGAGTTTATTTGTGGATAAAAATTAATCTGAAGGATTCTCTGCAAACATTTTGTAGACTATACTTAGGTAAAAATGCTCAGAAGTACAAACAAACACTCATAAAATGATGGAATGAACCATCAGGTAACCTGAACACATCTTCACCTGTAACATTTAGTAAAAAATTTAGGCAGCTTCTAAATTGCAATAACACCTAAGAGATTTAGATTATTATTTTATAACTTTGTGTTGGCACTACAGTCCACCACTGCATTAATACAAAATGCAAAATAAAGAATAACCACAATAACACATAAAAAGCTTCAGACACAATGTTAGCCATACCCTGCTTGAGTCTGAGAGTCTCTCTCTCTCACTCTCTCTCTCACTCACTCTCTCTCACTCTCTCTCTCACTCACTCACTCACTCTCTTTCTCTCTCACTCTCTCTCACTCACTCTCTCTCACTCTCTCTCTCTCTCACTCACTCTCTCACACTCTCTCTCTCTCACACTCTCTCTCTCTCTGTCTCTCTCATGCATATGCACACATATATTATTTATATATAAAGAAGATTTGAAGAAAGACTGAATCTTTCAATATACTCTTTCCCCACACACAAAAATACCCATCTGCCACAAACACTAGTTGCCAATCACACATAAATGGAATATGTGCTTTTGTTTTCTAAATGGAATGTGAATTATTTTCTGAATGTGATAGGCTAGAATACGGTTTAACCATTCGAAAACTCATAAAATTGCAAACTAACTAACCTTAAGGAAAATGGTCTCTGCCAGGTTGGAGGTTCCTTGCTCAACCACATGTGACTGTTTTATATCCAGGTCAGGGGTCATCAATGACATCATCACATCATCCACCTTGTCTTGACCAAAGAGAGAGCTTGGATCCAGAGTCTCTGACCTTGTCACTGTCACACCAGCTGAAGAGAAGGACATCGCTTGTGAGGTCATGGTCGACTCATCCAATGACTTCTGCTGATGACCTGCTGTCGAAATGGATTTATCACCATTCTGTTTTGGCGATGAAGTCAAAGAAAGTTTCTCCCCTTCAGAATGGATCTCCTTACGGATTACATTTTTATCAGTATCAGAGGTGTCTAGATGCAGTACACTGGTTTCAGAAACTGGTGGTTCATATTTAATCTGGCCATCCCATGGAGTCTCCCCTGTATTGTGAACAGTAAAACCATTTGTTGTTGATGTTGCTCTGTCAATTTGAAATGATGGCTGCTGAAATATTTGGAAGAAAATATAGAGAACTGAGAAACCCACACTGTACAGGACACACATTTAGAAAGTTATGAGAAAATCATAGTTTAAGCTGTAAACTAAACAATATATCTTACACTACATGTGTGCAGATATACTATTTTTTCATCAAATATTTTACTAGATAATTAACAAGGTAATCAATTGCTATCACATTTGGTGTTGTCTTGTAGTAATACAGCAACTTAACTAGAGAATTACCATGTAAGTAATGGCTATCACATCTGGTAGTTTCTTGTAATGCAGCAAATTAACTAGAGAATTACCATGTAAGTAATGGCTATCACATCTGGTAGTTTCTTGTAATGCAGCAAATTAACTAGAGGATTGATAAATTGATTAATTGCTATCATATATGTTTCAAGTTCAAGATGGCGTCTTGACAAGTCGTGTTTCACATTTCTGTGGATTTGTGACAATTGGGATTTCATTTCCTTGGATTGGAACCCGTTGTGGTGGTCATCATTAAAGGAACTATGTCTCGATGTGCTGATGTGGTGTTTAAGCTAAAATGTTGTCTTAAAAGTGCTGTGAAAAGTGATAAAATTAATTTCCATACACATATGATGACCTTGGTAAAAAATGGAAAGTTCATTGTTGGTGGGACAGAAGCGATGAACTGTGACAGACCCGATGGTCACTGTAGATGGAAATACTTGTTAATATGTGTGACCTATTTTATAACAAAGAGAATCAGGAGTTCAGGACAACTAACCGCAAGACTGGTCAATCATACAGCCTAGATCAGGACAACTAACTGCAAGACTGGTCAATCATACAGCCTAGATCAGGACAACTAACCGCAAGACTGGTCAATCATACAGCCTACTAGTGTTCTTAAAATTCATCAGGAGAGTAGTAAAAAAGTTACCGTTATCTACCAAACACACAAAAATTACTTTCAACAGGAATGACCCTTTAACAGAAGGACAGCTCATTACAAATTATATTAAATTGTCATTAGACCACATTATGCAAGTGTGGAGTTTAAATTTACATTTCGCTGACAGCACCATATATAGCACTCAAGACAAAAGGAGCAGTCACCGGAGCAACGGTGTACATGCTCTTCAGTCGACATCTGTTCCGTCAGATATTATAGGCTCAGGTTCTCATCAAATTAGATAACACCCACGATGAGGAGAATCTTCTATGGGAAGGGCAGGAAGGAGAGGAGTAAGAAGTAAAGTTTCACTGAATCAGACTGAACAATGTCAACATTGGCTACTGGAATTGTTCTAGCACTTTTCAGCTCTGCATGTAACTGGAACGTTTAGCATACAATTTCGATGTAATGCTTCTGCAAGAGACACAAGCCAAACAATTATCATTTCAAGGCTTAGTGAACTATGTTAATCCGACAAGTCCCACGCATCACAGTGACGTGATTGTATTATGTGGCATGTCACACTGTCTGCTCAACCTGACATCTTGGGATAGTGGAATAGGAAGTTGCAGGGAGTACAGATCATAATTCGTGGATGAAGATGGAACATTATTAATATCTATATTCGAAACTGTTCCCACATCAAGAATGAAATTTTCTCAATGAGTTGGAACAACTCCCAAGGGAATTTTTTATTAGTGTGTGGAGACTTTAATAATTGAAATATTGGCTGAGGAAACCAAAACAACAACACACAGGGAATGGCACTACGCAAACCCCTGCTAGAGACTGATCTAACTATTCTTAATTGTGACAGAATAACCAAGTTAGCTACCAAAGAGACAAGACTCCGATTCAAACATTGAACTTGCACTAGTGTCGTGTCATAGTGAAATGGAAACGACGTGGACAACACTTGTTTACCATGGTAGTGACCACTTACCATGCTCGGTAACAATCACAAAAGGGCAGTATAAATAATAAGATACAACATGTCTTTAGATACAGGAGCAAAGAAGAGTTGATCTTGAGCTAGTTGTGACAATTGGCATGGCAAAGAAATACAGTGAGGCTAACATATGACAACCCCAATGGTTGACTGAAGAGATAGAATGCATGGGTGAAAAAGAAGCAAAGCTTCAGAGAGTGGCAACATAAGAGACGACAAATAATTCACCATGGAAAGCAAAAAATTGTCAGAGATTACTATAAAGAAGACCACTGAAGCCTTTAAACAAATCATAAAGGAAGCCAAGTAAGAACATTGGGACAATTTTGCACAAGATGTTGCATCCAACAGTGATAATATACACATTTTGAAAATTACGCAAGGCAATGAATCGAAAAACTGACACAAATTAAACTTATGCTTGAAAGACGAGTCAGGGTTTATACTAACCACAGATGAGCAGAAGGGCATCGCTTTCTTCAGCAGATACCTCCAACAATCAGATCAGAACAATATCAATAAACGTAAGACTATTGTGGCCACTTTAACAGCATCGCTTTTAAGAAGCGATGCCCCTGATGAGAAACTGGTCTCGCTGGAGGATGTAAAAGAGACCATAAAGAAAATATCAGATGATGCACCAGGACCCAACGGAATACACTAAAGCCTCCTGAAAGATATTGCAGACAACCGACTTAAAACAACTGTTGATGATTTCAACACAAGTCTGAAAACAGGATGCGTACCAGTAGAGTGGCTACACAGCTACCTTCTCCCAGCAAAGCCAGGCAAAGACACCAACAACATCAAGAGTTATCATATCATCACCTTACAAAATGTTTACGGCAAGGTGCTGGAGAGGTTAATAGCGAGAAGACTGGCCTTTGATTTGGAAAATAGAGACTTACTCCTGACACTCTAGATGCATAGACCACAAATGCGGCAATTCTTGCCTATGACATTTACAAGGGTTTTCAGGCAAATGAGAAAACAGTGGTCGCCACAATCGATACTTACAACAGAGTCAGCTTCAGCCAGCTGATATATTTGCTAAGTGAACTCAGCATCGGATCATGGATAATTCGATGGATAGGAATGGTGCTAATGTCCAGACCTGTTGACTCTGAAATTTGGACCCTGGACATCAGAGATCAGAACTATAGTACCAGGACTACCACAGGGATCGCAACTATCACTTGTACTCTTTAACGGTCTACATATACATAATAGCGCAGCTTCAGAAGGCTGGACCCAGCAGGATACTAACATATGTGGGTGACCTCTTGCTGTCCAAGCATGGCAGAAACAGAAGAGAAATGACCGATGGCATCCAGAGTAATCTAGAACATTTGTCACTCTGGTGCTCTGACTACAAGGCAGTCATTAATCCCATCAAGGCAAAGATCGCCTGGTTCTCGCTAAAAAACAACATAGTCACAGACACAGTACCAGCAGCTATCTGCATGGGCATGTATAATTTAGTGATAATGATTGACAATAACCAGAATGGGGCACTTGTTAAGTTCAATAGATTGGTAAAAAAATCCTATTCAGGATGTAGTGATAAACCCAGAATTTTGTTGTTGTAATTTTATAGTCGATATTTACATACACTAGGTTGCCATTGTTTTCTGAATGGTCCGAATGCACAACTGTCTGTGGTGAGGATTAAACTCGGTAACCTCTGCCATCTGAGACATGTATCTTGCCACCACAGTACTGGTTGAATAGATCATTGCAATATATCAGTGACTGGAAGCATTAATATACATACCCGGTACCTTCAACATCTGTTGTTAGAGACTGCCAACATATCATGTGACTGTCATGTGGGTCAGACTGCATGAAATCTTTTAACCAACAACAACAAACAAATCAAATCTTACCTACCTCTTCTGGATTCAAAGATGGCTTTGGTCTGGCTGGACAAGTAGATAAACTGACATGAGAATACGCCATTAACTGAAGGTAGGGATTCCAGAGACAACAACTGCATTTCTCAGAAGCACCGCACATGTCACAGTCTCCATTTCCGGAATCTGCATCCTCCTCAAGTTTGATGATGATAGGAGTTTCCACAGTAACCATTGGCAGCTGTTCTGTGTCTGCTAGTTTTGTAACGATGGGGATTACTTTTGGCTCTTCTGGGACTAGGAGACAAATGTTATATATATTTTGTAGATTACATGCAACAGTTAGATAATACTTTAAATGTTATATATATTTTGTAGATTACATGCAACAGTTAGATAATACTTTAAATGTTATATATATTTTGTAGATTACATGCAACAATTAGATAATACTGTAAATGTTATATATATATTTTGTAGATTACATGCAACAATTAGATAATACTTTAAATGTTATATATATTTTGTAGATTACATGCAACAATTAGATAATTCTTCTTCTTATGAACCATACTGTGTGGCATTGGTTATCATATCTTTCCACAGCCTTTTGTTTTGTGTGCTGTCAATCATTTTCAATACCAATGTTCTACCATGCCACAATGCCAAGTTGACAAACATCTTCTCTCTCGATCTTCTACTACCCCTCTTGCTCTTCAGTTTGTCTGTTGTCACAATGTGTTCCATCTTGTTTTTGTCATTTGAAACACTTTCGTTGTTCTCTGTTCAAAGGTTTCAGTACCCTCACTGATCTGACCATGAAAGGTTGACATCAAGAGTTGTGGTTTCCCATAAATGCTGAAGTGCTTGAGAGATGGCTTCTGGTAGTTGATGATATGTTTTTCCTGGGCTCCATTTGAAAACTTACCTATTAACTGCTCACAATACAAATCTCTTTGCAAGATGCTCATTTTTCATGTGGAAAGTGTGACCAGACAACAGGGGATAGATGCTTTCCATCTAAGACTTTTAAAGGATCTCCATGTATGGAGTATTATCATGCCATCCACACAAAGAAACTTTGATCAATATAGTATTAGAGTGCTGTCGAGATACACAAACTTATTTCCATTGTTAAGTTAGTTTTTATACTTTGAATAGTAGTGGAGGGTTTGGTTAAAGGAGCACCTGTGCTGGTTGGTGCATTTCTGTTTTTGTTGTACTGATGGTGAAAATAAATCACTACAGGTGAAAGCAAAGAGGTCTATGCTTTCCTGCATGTGGTAAATACTGGTACTGTTGAGCACACATATGAGCACAATATGAAACCGTTAACTGTCTCACAAAAACACTTTACAAGCACAATATGAAACCTTTAACTGTCTCAAAAGAACACTTTACAGTAAGAATACTAACATGATATGACACCATTAATTATCTCATGAAAAGATGTTCATCAAAACCATAGCCCTCAGGGATGTAGGCGTGTTCCTTTAGAAATAAATCAAGACAAAATTTCCACCAAACCTCTCTGTTCTCAGTACCTTGTTTGAGTTTGAAGAAATGTAATCCTGTCCTTACTTTGATATAATCGATCCAAACTTTTACTTTCCCTTATATTCTGCTTCAAACCCTCAACATTCCCAAGATATTAAAAAAAAAGAAAAAATTTACTGTGTCGCAAGAACACAGATACAATATATGAAATACTCGCATTAAAAATATAGTTAATATAGTTTGAATTTATATAGTTTACATGAGACCTCTCAACATGAGACATGAGCAATGGAAAACAAAATATCGGCGTGTGAAATGTTTTACAATGGTCCTAAGAATATCATGGACAGAAAGATGAACTAACGCAGACATCAGCAACGACCTGAAACATTCTTCTTGGCTCCTCAAAACTATCAAAAATATGCAAGCTAACATATTTCAGACATATAAAGAGATGCAATGGTTTAGAAAGATTAATCATGAAGGGAAATTTTTCATGGAGAGAACAAGAGGTAGACCAAGGCTACAATGGACAGATGACATCGAAGACCTTCTGAACATGACACTAGAGCAAGTTGGTCAGCTTGCAAAGAATCAAGAGGCTTACAGAGTGGCAGTGAGGAAAACATTCAGCAAAGGACACATCACAGATAGATGAAATTAAAGTGAATATAAAGAACATTTTACAGCAAGACATGACTGTAGTTATACATTTGTGACAACACATTGTCAGTCATCATTGCATGCTCTCAACGATACTGTCTGAAGTCTCTATAGATATCAATAATTACGGGTTATGGTATGGTAACAATGGTGTCCCAACTGAGATACCTTCAACTAATCCACCACTCAAACAAATGGAGTCAATGTCAATAAATTTTTGACTCTAAAATGAATAGTCAGCGCCGTTTAGTGTTGCTCAAATCCTAAGATTTATTTTTTTCGCTCATTCTCAAACTTCCAACGTATTTCTTATAGCAGGACAATGACCATACTATGTTTCCGACAAGATGTAGTTCAGAGAATGGAATGTGTTGTGTCACCATTTTCTTTTCACCAATAGCCAATACATCCAACTTCAACATTTGTAACTAATACATTCAGTGTTTTTACTATTTCCACTGAACATTTTTCACCATATCGCTAGTATAGTAAAACTAGTCATACGAGAGAACTGGTTGTCATACTTACACACTGGTACGAACTAAACTCAATGCTAACCATAATCATCCATGCTAGACCTCTTTTGCCATTGTCTTGCATCACTATTGACAAAGTTACATAAGCCCACCTTGAGATTTTTGCTTAAGACTGTATACATTAACATATTTTTATATCAATGGTAAGAAATATTTTTGAATAGAAACTTTGAGACATACCTGGAGGAGGAGATATTATCCCAGCATCTGGTATGGCTATATTAACAGTTGGTGTGTCATCTTCACTAGACACCTTACCCCTGAAGTGAAAGATAAAATGATACTAGACAAGAGAAGGGGATATTGTTTTACTTAATCTTCATGTCTATGATGATGATGATGATGATGTTCCTCCTTCGCAAGCGAAGATGAGCATGGCATGAAAAACAATAAATCTGATGAACAAGTAGAGAGAGAAAACATTTGCGATTGTCAAATTTGGTTTGTGAGTTTGTAGATGCCTGATGAGTCTGATTCGTGCCAGAAAAGTTCTGTTGCAGTGCATGCAGGAGTGCAGAGGGTTCGGAGTAGGAGATTTTTCAGATTCGTCCTTCCACTTCCATCGCTTGTAAATTGTCTACAGTGTTCCTTTTTTTTTTTAAATTTAGTGATGCCAGCAATGATCTGGGTGCGACAAGCTGTGATCAAGGGCTGTAGTCTCCAGGAACTAGGATTGATGCTGCATTGTTTGGGACACTTTTTTTAGGTGATCCTTGAAGCGCTTTTTCTGCCCTTCGCTTGAAAGTGTGCCATCGCACAGCTCCCCATAGAATAATCTCTTTGGAAGGCGCTTGTTTGGCATACAGATGATGTGGCCAGTCCAGCGGAATTGGGACCTAGTCAGCAGGGCATGGATGTTTTGCATACAGGACTTTTGAAGGATTTCCATGTCTAGTACTCGATCTGCCAACGTACTCCCATGAGGTTTCTTAGGCACTGAAGGTGAAAAGAGTTAAGCTGTCAAGTGTGTCTCGCATGGACAGTCCGGGATGATGCAGCATAAAGCAGTGCTGGTAGAACCACTGCGTGGTACATGTCCAACTTAGTTGTCAAACTGAGACCATGCCTGATCCAGATGTTGGCACGAAGGCTCCAGAATGACACAATAGTATGAGCAATATGCAGGGCAACATTCTCAAATTTGTCGCAGTTTGCAATAGGGTGCTGTCGAGATTTACAAACTTATTGGCAGTATTGGATTTTTGTCCCTTTATTGTGATTACTGGTTCTGTGTAGGGGATACCTGGTGCTGGTTGATACAATACTAATGTCTTCGCTGTACTGATGGTGAGACCTTCTATCATGTTTATATAATGAATGCCCATGTGGATCCGGAACCCAGACTCTGGAGCACATACTTCAGGACTGCCCAACATACAAAGAACAATGACAGCAGACCTGGCCAGAGGATACAAGCTTGAAGCAAAAGCTATGGGGCAGCTGCTCTGACCTGGAGAAGACAGTGGACTTCACCCTGACAATATAACATGACTATAGATGCTGAACGAAGAAGAAGAAGAATGTCTATAGAAGCAGTAAGGGCATCAACTTTTCTAGATCTCCTGTATAATGTAAGAAAAAGCAAACTGACATTTCTAGATCTGATGTCAACAGAAGCAATCTGACATTTCTAGAACTGCTCTCAAAAGAAGAAAACTGACCTTTCTAGACCTGCTAGCATTAATCTAGCTTACTACCGGTCACAGTCGTGCTTGAAAAAATTGGCAAGACAAAGACGTTTTTAAAATTTGAATGATCATGTTATAGTCAACACAAATCTAGTTGAAATGGAAGCCATTTTAAATTAAATTCTTATGGATTGTATTTCTTATCATAAGGTATAGTTGACAATTACATTTATTTTCAAAGAAGATATTATAAACATGTTAGTTTGGTTATGAAATGACATAGACAACATTAGGACATCTAGACATCATGAACTGAATATATCACATTGGACAAGAGTTTGTGAGTCTGTGAGTTTGTGAAAAAATTTTCAATGCATTTTTTTACCACTGCACAATTTTAAAAAAGAAATCCAGTGTGAAGGAGATTGTTATGTAATTCATATTTAGTTTGGTAAAGGTAAAGAACCATACATTTTGAGTGAAGCAAACAATGCAGTAACATCAATCCTAAGAAGAACATCTACAGAGATACACTCACTTCTTAGAACACGGGACAACTTTTCCTCCTGTCTTCTCATCAGTTTTGGCTGTTGCATTGTCTGCAGATTTGTAGAAAACAAAAACTTTAAAATTATAATCATTCGTCTCCCCCATCAATCCTATTTGTTGTGGGTTAGTTGACATTTGTGTTGGAAGAAACAACAAGTCACATTGCATGTGAGGGAACCACCGGGAATGTTGTGCTTTGTTGATATTTGTGTTGGAAGAAACAACAAGTCACATTGCATGTGAGGGAACCACCGGGAATGTTGTGCTTTGTTGATATTTGTGTTGGAAGAAACAACAAGTCACATTGCATGTGAGGGAACCACCGGGAATGTTGTGCTTTGTTGATATTTGTGTTGGAAGAAACAACAAGTCACATTGCATGTGAGGGAACCACCGGGAATGTTGTGCTTTGTTGATATTTGTGTTGGAAGAAACAACAAGTCACATTGCATGTGAGGGAACCACCGGGAATGTTGTGCTTTGTTGATATTTGTGTTGGAAGAAACAACAAGTCACATTGCATGTGAGGGAACCACCGGGAATGTTGTGCTTTGTTGATATTTGTGTTGGAAGAAACAACAAGTCACATTGCATGTGAGGGAACCACCAGGAATGTTGTGCTTTGTTGATATTTGTGGGGGAAGAAACAACAAGTCACATTGCATGTGAGGGAACCACCAGGAATGTTGTGCTTTGTTGATATTTGTGGGGGAAGAAACAACAAGTCACATTGCATGTGAGGGAACCACCAGGAATGTTGTGCTTTGTTGATATTTGTGGGGGAAGAAACAACAAGTCACATTGCATGTGAGGGAACCACCAGGAATGTTGTGCTTTGTTGATATTTGTGTTGGAAGAAACAACAAGTCACATTGCATGTGAGGGAACCACCAGGAATGTTGTGCTTTGTTGATATTTGTGTTGGAAGAAACAACAAGTCACATTGCATGTGAGGGAACCACCGGGAATGTTGTGCTTTGTTGATATTTGTGTTGGAAGAAACAACAAGTCACATTGCATGTGAGGGAACCACCAGGAATGTTGTGCTTTGTTGATATTTGTGGGGGAAGAAACAACAAGTCACATTGCATGTGAGGGAACCACCAGGAATGTTGTGCTTTGTTGATATTTGTGGGGGAAGAAACAACAAGTCACATTGCATGTGAGGGAACCACCAGGAATGTTGTGCTTTGTTGATATTTGTGGGGGAAGAAACAACAAGTCACATTGCATGTGAGGGAACCACCAGGAATGTTGTGCTTTGTTGATATTTGTGGGGGAAGAAACAACAAGTCACATTGCATGTGAGGGAACCACCAGGAATGTTGTGCTTTGTTGATATTTGTGGGGGAAGAAACAACAAGTCACATTGCATGTGAGGGAACCACCAGGAATGTTGTGCTTTGTTGATATTTGTGGGGGAAGAAACAACAAGTCACATTGCATGTGAGGGAACCACCAGGAATGTTGTGCTTTGTTGATATTTGTGGGGGAAGAAACAACAAGTCACATTGCATGTGAGGGAACCACCAGGAATGTTGTGCTTGTTGATATTTGTGGGGGAAGAAACAACAAGTCACATTGCATGTGAGGGAACCACCAGGAATGTTGTGCTTTGTTGATATTTGTGGGGGAAGAAACAACAAGTCACATTGCATGTGAGGGAACCACCAGGAATGTTGTGCTTTGTTGATATTTGTGGGGGAAGAAACAACAAGTCACATTGCATGTGAGGGAACCACCAGGAATGTTGTGCTTTGTTGATATTTGTGGGGGAACAACATGTGTAAATATGTTGGTGTGTGTTTTGCTCTGGAAGATGGTGAAAAACAGGGTGAGGGTTTTATATTGCTGACCTTTTCCTCTTTCTTGCTTCATTTGGCACTCGACCATAAAAAAAACTGTTTTCATATTTGTTGTGAATCCTCTACTCATATCTCTCACACATTTTACGCATTTCATTAATTGATCTAACAATCATGCACCTTCCTCTTCACATCCACACATTCTCTCACCAACTCCTGTGACTTAGAAACACTCATTACTTCTCACCACTCTCATGCACACACAATTACACACCACTCTCAGTTACACTATCCTACTCTCCCACACTCAGTAATTTCTCTCACTTGTACTCAACACCACTCACCACTCTTACACACACTCAATACTCACTCACAACTCTCAATTTATTCAACACCAGTCTCACACTCATCACTCAGTTACACCATCCTGCTCTGATCTCACAGACCTCTCATTAAACTCACTAATTTCTAGCACTTTTACTCAAAACCACTCTCACCTTCACTCAACAGTATTCTCATTCACTGACCACTCTGATACAAACAACACTCACTTTTAATCAACATTATTCTTCCATTCACTGACCACTCTGTAACATAGCACTCTTATTAACACTCACTCACCTCTTTTGCTTGTACTCAACAACCCTTACACATTTACTCAACACTACTATCCCACTCACTGACCCCTCTCACAAACACCCTCACCGATACTCAACACCACTTTCACTTAACAGCACTCCCCTTTTTACTCAATGCCACTTTCACACTTACTGACCACTCTCACACATGTCCCTCTTACTTATACTTACTCACGAACCTCACTTACTCTCACCTACCTTGCTTATAATATCCACACACAACTTACACTCATCACTTGCAAATTGCTCCCATAACTTCCACTAACCTACCACTCTCACTTACCCCCACACATACTGCATACACAACATCCTCAGCCACCACTCCAACATGCACTCACTTATCTTGTTTATATACTTATACACCACACTGTTTTTTAGGCATTTGTTCTCAAACTCCCGCTGAATCTCTCTTATAGACTTGATAGATTTCCAGCAAATGTAGTCCAAAGAACGAAAATGTGCTGTTTCGCCATTCTATTGTGCCAATCGCCTGACACATCTAACTTCAGCGACATACATCACTCATCCATACATATACACTACTCACTCATGCTCAACACCACCACCCCTGACTCCCACTCACCTATCGCTGCTGCCAGCTCTTCATTCCTTCCATCGTCTGGGTTGTCCTTGAACAAAACCTTCTTGACTAGATTCACAACAGCTTCTGCCAGATCAAGTAATACCACTAAATAAGACACAGTAGAACAATGTGTCACACTAGAGAAAATTATATCTAGTGGAACCAGCAACACAATAAACAAAAGCAGCAGCAACATGAGAAACAGCAGCAACATGAGAAACAGCTGCAACATGAGAAACAGCTGCAACATAAACACTAAACTGGTAGGCAGTCAAATCAAAACTGGACAGGCACAACAATCATGTGCTGGTAATTAAGTTTTAAATACAAAATTGGTAGCATATCCTGTTCAGGACGTAGCTATCAACCCAGCATTTATTGGCTGTAGTGATTTTCTAGCTAATTTAAATATGTGTAATAGTTTGCCATTGCTTTCTGATCAGTCCGGATACACAATGTTGCGGGACACAAACCAGATATCTTGGCCATCACAAATGCGCTCTCGAATGTTTCCTGTTTAATAAATTTCTTCTCATGTGACATATTCTTTCCAGAACGTTCTCTTCCTTATGAATTTTCTGAACACTGTGATTCTGAGCAGTTGACTTGCCGCAGCTAGAGACATGTTTAAGCAATCTGATATGTCACTGCACCTTCGTCATCTTGGGTGCCCTCTTCCCCTGTTGCCGTTAACTCTGCTTTCAGCTATTAATCTTTCCATGCTGTCATTTCTCTTTATATGTCCAAAAAAACACAGCTTTCTTGTTAGGATGTTGTTAATGAGCTTGTACTCACAAACTATAATCTCTTCGAGATTTATTGATTTTAAAACTTCTTGATTTGTCTTTTTAGCTGTCCATGGTATTCTTCTGTAGCATCTCATTTCGAAAGCACTGATGCTCTTTGTTATTGTTTTATTTAATGTCAATGCCTCACAACCGAATATTGGCATGGGAAATATGCATGTTCAGATCATGCATATTTTGGTTTTGCTGCTGGTTCCTTGCTAAAGATTTTTCATTTGCTAAAGTTTCAGTGTGGCCATTGCAATTGATTTCAATTTGATTGCAATTGATCTTCTCTTGATTTCAACAGTGCAGTCTCCTGAGCTATTTGTGCTTGTGCCCAAATACTGGAAATTTCAAAATAGAATTACTAGGCATATTCTTCTTCAGCGTTCATTCTCAAACTCCCACTGGATATCTTGTATCAGGACCATGGTTCTAATAGATTTCCAGAAGGATGTAGTCCAGAGAATGAAATTCGTTGTTTCGCCGTTTTATTTGTGCCAATGGCCCGACACATCCATCTTCAGTGGGAATACACATATTACTCCTGTAGTTTGACATTAATAAATTTTACTGATTAATAAATCATGTCTAATCACACTGTTACTGGTTTCATTATTGTTACCAGATTACTCAGTGTTACTATCAACATGCATAATGTTTAACATTTTGAGAGGAGACTTACTGATGTGTTTACTGAGTGTATGATATTTGATAGGGTAGACTGTTATTTCTGCACAGATTGTAAAACATCTGATGGGAATACTAATGTCTCTACCCAGAGTTTGAAATATCTGATGGGGGAATTTATTGTTTTGTTCAGAGCATATGGCTCTTGTCATCTGATGGATTTTTCTTCTTCTGCATTTATTCTCAAACTCCTGCAGATTAGCAAAATGTACGAAGGCCGGAATGCATTGTGTCATGGTTTACAACTTGGCTGCAGTATATGCGTCCTTCAGCATAGCACATCAGACTTCAGCATTGCTTCTGTGTTACTTTGACCATGTGATGATGATTCAATCCTTTTCACTGTGAGAAGGCAGCTAGCTCTTCACAGCCCTAACACTTCTTGTGAATGCACAGATTTTCCTCAACTGTGGTGCAATTGTGTAGAGTGTGCTGTGCATAGTTGGAAGTGGTGGTAGTAGTTCTTATTGAATGTCTGTTAGTTTTGGGCACTGTAGTAGTAGATGTTTGATAGTTTCCTCTTGTGCGTTAGTGTCTGTAATTTGGTTCGTGTAATGGACCCTCCATGGGACAGGATAGCCAAATCCACCACAATGACCTGTTTTCTTTTATGACATACATGGCAGGTAACGGTGTCATTATTCTTTGCTACCCTTTCAGAACTGGTGAAACATGGGCGAAATGACTGAGTCTATTTCAATAACTATCCAACTTAGCTTATTCCCAGAGAGCCTGATCACAATGGCAAAAGCAGCCTTAACCTCTATCTCCAGATGGAGTAGTTTCTACTGGAAGTAGTTTGAAAATCTTCATTCAGGAAAGTCTACAGAAACAATGAATAAAAGAGACAGATTTGTATTACCTTTAGCACTGGTGAATAAATTGACAGACTCTTCCACCTCATCCTCATCAACATCAGTTGCTATAGCATCACCTGTCAACAGTGTGGTAGATATTATTGTGCGATTATTACAAGTTAAATATGATGCATGAAAATTATAGACATTTTCAGTTTTGTATAACCAATGCCACTAGTATCATCTTCACCAACATCAGTACTAGCTCTAATTTCACCAGCATCAGTACTAGCTCTAATTTCAGAAACATCAGTACTAGCTCTAATTTCACCAACATCAGTACTAGCTCTAATTTCACCAACATCAGTACTAGCTCTAATTTCACCAACATCAGTACTAGCTCTAATTTCACCAACATCAGTACTAGCTCTAATTTCAGAAACAACATCACTAGCTTCATCTTCACCAACATCATACTAGCTGTAATTTCAGAAACATCATTACTAGTTTCATCTTCACAAAAAACATCACTAGCTTCATCTTCCCAAACAACATCATTACTAGCTTCATCTTCACCAACATCATTACTAGCTTCATCTTAACCAACATCATTACTAGCTTCATCTTCACCAACATCATTACTAGCTTCCTCTTCATCAACATAATTACTAGTTTCATCTTCACAAACATCACCACTAGCTTCAATTTCACCAATATCATTACTAGCTTCATCTTTATTAGCAAAATCTTCACTAACATCAATACTTTTATCTTAACACGCATCATCACTATGAACATTATCTTCATACCCATCATCAATACAGCAACAATGGAATCATCATTACACCAACAATGGAATCATCATTACACCAACAATGGAATCATCATTACACCAACAATAGAATCATCATTACACCAACAATAGAATCATCATTACACCAACAACAGAATCATCATTACACCAAAAAAAGAATCATAATTATACCAATATTTGAATCACCATCACACAGGGGGTGCAAAGGGAACGCATTGCTCTAGGCAGACCCAGGGATAGCAGATAACCAAGATCCCAAATGTACCTCCACGCGGTGCACCCTGGAAACAGAAATACAGCAGCTCGTGCTGATTCTGGCTAAATCATTTGGGGATCGTGTCCGAGAATGTGGAGGTAGCAGATGGAAAGAGATTTGACTACACAAGAGACAGACAATATCTCCGACACCACCAGCAGCACCACATATAGCGACACTGTCGACATACAGTGAAGCTAGTCAGTCCAGTCCGAACATTGGAGGGGGGCCAATGTAAAATGCACGTAAAGGTAGATGCATGGCGAGAGACAAATATATTTCATACCGAGTACAATGAAACAATGAAAGGGCAGAACAGCGCTAGAGGGCAGCGCGAACTGCAAATAGAAAATGAAAAGTTCCTAGGAAAGGGGAACTACAAGCTCCATCAGCTCTAGACGAGCTTCTAGTTACCTGTGTTCCTTACAGGCAGAGACCCAGACCCATTCATTGGCGTTTGGTAAAGCAAGAAGACCTAATCCAAGTCTAATGTCGAGCCTTCCTAAACCGGAAATATGCTCGCGAAGAGAAAGGGTTCCGTACTCGATGCACTCAGGCACAAAAGGGACAATGATTTAGCCCTGACCCAACTCTACTGTCAGGTTTTCCTACACCGGAAATACACTTGAAGAGAGAAAGGGTTCAGTACCTGATGGGCTCAGGCGCTATTGGGACAAGGACGCTCAGCTCGAGAACCCCTTGCTCTCAAACGCGTGGTGTGAGACTCGAACTTGGACAAGGGGTACACGATGTCGGTGAATGACACCTCGGCTAAGAGGGCGAAAGAGCCAGGGTCCAACTCCTCTGTTGAGTTCTTCCCCTTAAGGAACCAGGCTCACGGATGAGAAACGGTTCGGTACCCAATGGGCACAGGCACAGCACGTCCAATTACACGAGGCAAGTTCATAGACAGTGGAACACCTCGTTCGAGTCAGACGAGAGCAAAAAATCGTCTGAGCGAAGAGTCTCCACTACGCATGCCTGGAGACAGATATAGAGACTGTCACAGGCTAAGGGTAGCCCACCCGAATTGTCAAGGCATGCCGAAATCGGATGTGCTAGGCCTACAAGGCGCATAACGGTGGCACAACGTAATCACGCTACCGGCGGAAATCGCACGGATATCCGTGATGGTTACAATGGAGCGAATGAAAAACAAACAAACAAACCATCACACAAACACTATAATCATCATATACAACAATAGAAATATAATTACAAACACTATAATCATCATATACAACAATAGAAATATAATTACAAACACTATAATCATCATATACAACAATAGAAATATAATTACACCAACATCATTATCAACACTATCATCACAATACTATCAGCAAGATCATCAAGACTGCAAACACCAAGAATAAAATCCCCATCTTCAGCATTATCAGACTACCTTCCCACATTATTGCCACCAGTCATCATGATTTCCACTGCCATCACCATCATCACAAACGACACCTACCGTCAGAATCTACTGATTCATTCATAGTTTCATCATCCTCATCAGAAGCCATGTCCACACCCATGACCCTGAAACACAATAAAAGGGAATTATCTCTTTCAGTTCATAGAATTGACAAGGAGAAAGCATTGTTCTTTACAACTCTCAGACTAAAATATTACATAACATGTATGCAATCTGCAACTAAAATATTACATAACATGTATGCAATCTGCAACTAAAATATTACATAACATGTATGCAATCTGCAACTAAAATATTACATAACATGTATGCAATCTGCAACTAAAATATTACATAAAATGTATGCAATCTGCAACTAATATATTACATAACATGTAATCAGTCTGAACTAAAAAATATTACATAAAATGTAATCAATCTACAATTAAAATATTACAAAGGTAAAGTAAAGTAACCAATAGCATTTATTAATGCCGTAGGGGTGTGAGATGTTAGCGATCTCACATTTCAGTGGCTCTGCAAATGAGGGCGGTAGCCATCTCCTCTCCCTCACAGAATTTACTTCCCTGCTTAATCTGGTACCCATTTAAGGCTGGGTCAACCCAGGAGCCATTGGGATCTGAAAAACATTTCCGCCTCAGCTGGGGAATGAATCTAGGACCGCTCATATGTGAAGCCAGATCACTAACCACTGTGCTACGCGGCTCCCATAAATATTACATAGAAAGCAATCAATTTACAACTAAAATAGTACACAGAATGTAATCAATCTACAACTAAAATAGTACACAGAATGTAATCAATCTACAACTAAAATAGTACATAGATTGTAAGCATCATAAAAAATACTTAGTACACTTTATCATCCCTAAAACTGCTTTATTGATTGTCTTTACCTCTCAACTGTCAGAAAAAAACCTTTTACCTATACCCTTAAGTTCACTAACTCATTGTATGGATCACTAAGTCAACTTCAGAAGACCTGCACTCTTTAAAGAAATAGTATTGAATTGCCCCAAACAAATTAATTTAGCAGTATTTAGACATGTACAACTGCACTCCAAAAACAAGCAAAAGTCTTCATTAAAATAAAAAGGTTTATACCTCATAACTCCAAGTCCAAATTATTAGATTTTAAGAATTCAAAACAGAAAAGTCACCTCACATAAAACAATATTACTCTTTATTAAGCCAACACAGAAGCATTACTCAACCATAAAGTATTACATATTACTACATATCCACAACATGACACAATAATAAATAAAATTAGAATGTCTCATAAACTCCCAACTAACCTGAATGTACTGATTGGACAGTAGTACTCAACCCCATGATGCTCCAGCATCTCCACTCGGACAAATTTGACAAAATCCTCATTGATCTGAGTGTTGAATGAATGGATGGTCCGCTCAGAGCTCATGTCAAACTTACCAATGGGCATCCATTCTTTTGTAGGGTACCTGCAACAGGTCGGTAATTACTAATTGGGTCAAAATATCAAAAATGAAGATGGTATGTAGATATGTCTGTGATCCATGATTTCTGAGCTGATGGAGGCCCACTCCAAGCATCCCCATACAAGTTCCATCTCTTTCAGCAGATGTTAAAGGGTATGTATGCTGATAGTTTCCTGTATCCTGTTGATTTCATATCTTCATCATTTTCCCCGTAATCATATACCTGTCATATACTTATATACCAAATTCTTTCAATCTCCAAATAAGTCTTAACTATTTCATAAGATGAGTATGTAGAGAATTCAAATTGTCCTCCTTGTCCATTGTCATCTGTATTGACACCTATGCTCTTAAAGCCAGTTTTCCGGTTCATTAACCTGAACTCCATCACAGTCTTTGTCATCATTACCAAACTCATAACCCTTTACAGTTGTAGAAGTGTCACTGGAAACATCAACACAAAAATGTTGCCATGTCTCTCTGTTATCAGTTCTTTGTTTGAGTGTGGAGAATATTAATCCTGTCCAGTCTTTAATATTATCAATCCATAATTTCCTCTTGGCTCTTCTTCTTTCACCTTCAATTGTTTCCTACAAGATATTTTGGAAAGAGAATAGTGCCTCATCACTTGGCCAAACCACACAAGTTTGTGATGCATCAAATATTAATGCATTTCAACAGATGTCTTTGTTTCATTGGGTACATAAATAACACAATAATGAAAGCTCAAACAGGATTGAATGTCTTAGTAATAATGAAACACTGCAAACTTGCATAATTTGGGCAAGTGATAAAGCATGATTCTCTTTCAGTCCTGCAATGGACAGTTGAAGACAAAAGAAGAAATGGTGGTCAAATGAAAGTATGGATTGACAATATCAAAAACTGGACAGGATTATGTTAATTCACACTAAAACATGGCACTGAGAACAGAAAGGTATGACAGACTTCTTGTATTGATATTTCTAAAGTGTTGCCCCTATGAAACCTGTAGATATGGGTTTGATGAGGATTATTGCTGATATTTTTATGATCTATGATATCCTTATGTTGCCATACAGATGGCTTCTCTTGTCAGTAATAGAGTAAACCCTGGACATTCTGACCCTCAGCAATGGCAAACTACTAAACATATTTATATTGCCGGAGACAAGCAAAACAATCAGTCAATCAATCAAATGCCATGCCGAGTGGCATAATTAATAAGTTCAGTTGGTGACTTTTTGTGCCACCATGATAACTATCCAGAATTTTCTCTCTTTGTCTTCTTTATCTTTCCTGTGGTTACCAAATCAAGTTTTACTTTTCTCATCACATACCCTAAAAATCTTGATTGTCTGCTTCTAATTTTTGCTATAATGTGTCATTTTACTGTAGCATTTCTAAGAACTTCTACATTAGTTTTCTTGGCTGTCCATGGACATTTTCATCATTCTTAAAAACCAAATTTCAGTTGCCTCCAGCTTATCGTGGGCACTTTTGTTTACTGTCTATGCTTCGCTTCCATAAAGAAGGATTGGCTCCATATAACTTCCTAGCACTCAAACTCGCGTATGCATTTCTTCTTCTTCTTTCGTTCACTTGAAACATGTCTATATCTGTAATTCTGTCTCCTGAGTAAAACTCACTGTCTTTTGTAGTTCATACAGTGTCCCATAGAGCTTTGATTCCAGTGTTGTTTCCTCTGGCCAATATTTCTGCCTCAGCATTATATGCTCAGAACACTCTTGAAGTATATGTTTATACACTCTGTGCTGCCTGTCCACATGTACACATGGCCGTGTTGCCAATCTTGAACTTTGTATACATGTGACTGCGGAGTCGGTTGTGTTCTGAGACGTAGAATTATAACTTGTTCTGATCTGTTCATAATGTGATAGTCATCTTGTGTTGGTGTTTGTGGCTTTCTTATTGACTTTATCATCTGTTTTTTCTGATGGTAGGTGATTGGTATATCTGGTTGGTCTTCAGCAGCACCTTCCTTAGCCAGTTGGTCGGCTTTTTCATTTCCTGGTATTCCACAGTGAGAGGGTATCCAATGCATGGTTACCCTATACTGGTAAGACAATTACATTTCAAACAAGAAGAATAGGAAACAAAACAAAAATTAATGACATACCTTTGGCTTGCAGAAATACGAAAAGATTTGGGCTGAGAAGCGAAAAGTTCTGTAGTTCCAAGCTCAACTTTGTGGATTTGTAATGGCTCACACAGTTCCACCACAAACCTGCACAATATACAACACAATATTTTGGTATACTTCACAATAATGTCTGTTGCTTGTTTTGATTCAGGGGGCTGTCCGCAAATGATAAGTATTTTTGTCAATTTTTACCTCCAACTATCAAGAATTCAGGGACATCCCCCTCCTTAAATTATGTCCAAAAAATGTAACCCAAATTAAAACTCAACTTCCTTTTCTTTTGTGATCAATTTTCTATACTCAGTTATCCATATAGGTAGGTTGGTCGCCTTTCAACTCATTGTTAGTAGGAGTTCCTCATGGTTGCCCCACAGAAGTTGTCTCTTGGGACCAGGTTTTAGCATGTCTACAAGACGTGTTTTGGAGTCTGGGGACCATTTTGACATTGGTCAGTTCCAACAACCATTGTTTCGTGGAGACATGCTTGTATGCTACCTACAATGTTCTGTGCAAAGCCTGAAGATGGTAGTCTGCTGTCCAGCTTTAGAATAGGATTGTGTGGAAATTTTCCACCTGTTTTCTTCCTCTATGTTATGTTTGCATTTTCTTTTGAGGAGTGTTTCTGCTTCATTTAATGATACTCTGTGATGAAATTGTTTTTTATATACCAAAAATGGTACAATTAACTGTGAACATAGCAATTCTCTTTGCGTCTTTAGCAAGCGACATTCAAAGCACAATCAATGATCATCACCATTTATTGGCATCTTCCAGGACATCAATAAACTCTCTACACACTACTAAGTCTGCTTTCATTCTTCACAGAGTGCCACAAGACTGTTTTACCAGTACCCATCTCCTATCAGACTTCATCATTCTGTATACACGCTAAAAAAAACCAATGTACTTACCATTTTTTAGCTTTGCAAGGACTCAGCATGTATTCATCTGGGTTTCTGTTAAGAACAAAGTTAACATTTTCTGCCTCAGGATTACTGGCTATAACTTTGGCTCCACAGCTTATAGCAGCAAAGTTCCGCTTCAGTTTCTTCTGTGCTAGCAGTGTGCCAGAGATTACAGCTTGCTCTTGTTCTGTGTTTGCAAAGAATGACATTCAGTGATAAATGCATGCCAAGAAATGTGGAATGACATTCAGTATAATAAATGCATGCCAAGTAATGTGGAAACAATCTAATGTACAAGTATGCATACCAATTTCTCTGTATCTTCTGTGTTCATTCTCAAACTCCTGCTGGTTAACAATATGTGGTCCGGGGAATTATATGCTTTAAATCATGGTTTAACTTAACTCGTAGTGGACCAAACAACAACCTATTTGTTGTGTTTCCCTATTTTCTGGTTTTGTCCTTGCTCCACTAAGAGTTAAAGAATGAACAAAAAGAATAAACCAACAATTCACTTACTGTTTCTTATTTTTTGTTTCTCTTGCTCAGCCAAATACTGCATAGACCACTTGTCAAAGGTAGGGAATTCCTCCTCTTCTACATTTCTCATTCTATCCTCATCTTCCAAACTGAAAAATATCAAACCAACTTCATATTTACATCCATTAAAATAGAAATATTTTTATGTATTTTGTTTGTTTGCTTTCTGAAAAAAAAAACCTGCTAAAAATTTCACCTAAATTTTAATGGGACTGAGTTTGAACTTTAAGAATGCTGATTGGATCAAGAGTACAACACTTATGGGAATGTATCAAATGTTGTGATACGGATTTCTAATAAAGAAACTTCCTGTTCACACTAATCAGGCTGCATGATATCATAGTTGATGGTGTGCCTCTAGGCATAGTATTTCCAACTTCAGCACCTGTGCTAGCTTGGGCAAGACTGTGGTCCTGCTCAATGTAGGGTATGGCCCTGCCAATCTTAGTTTCCCGCCTCTGTTGGCTGGACTAATTCCTATCTCCACTTCAAGGACTTGGCCTTGATGGGGTAAATCAAGAATTAACAATCACTGTTCAAACAGGGTGATGCATCTGGTTGAACATCATCATCAAAGTTGATTCTTTCCCATTGTGTCTGTGACAATGTCTTCCACTGATAATTTTTCTTATGTTGTTTATTTTTTTAAAAAGCAAAAAGTTGGTACTATATCCTATTCATGACATAGTAATCAATTGAGCACTATTTTGCTTTAGAAAAATAAATAGTTTCAGCAGGTTGCCATTACTTTCTGAATGGTCAGGATGCATAAATGTCTGCAGCGGGATTAACCTGGTATCATGGCCATCCGAGACTCACTCTGTACATCTCTGCCACAGAGCTGGACTTCAACAAGCAGTGGATGTATTAAATATGTGTTGTTAAATTATTCTCTGAATTCTGGCAATGGTTAGTTATTCTTGTGAAATATGCTTACCTGAACTGTGTAGGCATAACTGCATCAAGTTTGAAATCTGGGCTCACTACTTTCTCTACTGTGCCTATATGAGGTTTCAGGTCATCCCAGGTGCCAGGATTTATATGTCTTAGAGATTCTGTTGCTAGTGGAATGTCAAAAGTATATGATCCTCCTTCGGATGGGGGCATCTGATGTGAACTATTGAAAAATGAGAAAATAATGTGAATATAGAAGAGTGCATGTATTAATCAAAACTTCACAGCTCCATTTGTTATATATTTTATATGTTTCTGAGCAATTATAAGTGAGTCATAATTAGATCATAGGTAAATTCAGTTTTTGCATTAACCTTTTCTGTGAGATGATAGGTAATTATATCAATTGATGTCACAGTTGGAAATTATTCAGTTATTATTCAGCTGGTAGCCTCCACTATGCAAGAATGATCAAGTATTAAATGTATGTTATAGTTATATTTTAATTAATATGTCTATATATTTCCTTTGTGACAATGCAATAATTCATAGGCCATATGCCTAGGATTGTATTTTTTGACCTATAGATTACAACCAACAAAATCTAGTCACCACAAGCAATTTTTCACAAATACACATACCCCTCTTGTCCATCTGCTAAAAGAAACTGACCACCTGTGCATGTGCCTGGAGTTAGTGACAGTTGTTAACTAACTAGCATATAATTTGTTCATGATATGACTTACACTGTCTCAGAATCATAGACTTCAGTCTGCATGATCTCATCTAAGATATGATTGATGTCAGGATGATGGATGTCCACAACAACTGAACCTGCCTCTTTGACCACACTGAAAATGTTGGGTTCGGAACTTGTGATTGACTCACCATTCATTGCATCTTGGCTGTGGAAATATGTATATAAGAATATGTGTATAGGTGAAAGTATGGCAGATGAAGAAATACCCTCATTATCGTCATCATCATCATCAAGTGCCATGCTGAATGGCAATAAGATATTATAACTCTCAATTTTCTACCTTCAGTATCTCAAATCAAGATCAGTGTTGACTATCTGCCATCCCGCAATGTAAAACTGAAAAATATTTACTCATGCTGTCATTTTCTATAATTACTTTTTACATGAATCTTTTCTGTTTTTTCATTATGTTCTACAAATTCCCTGTCTCATAACATGGCTAAAGAATAAAGACTACCTCCTGCTGATGTTGATAAGTAATCCCATTGCATATGTGTATCTTTCAGCCCTATCTTCATCAGTTCTCTAACTGTCCATGGTATTCTCAGTATATCTTCCACATATCTATGGCCTCAAGGTACTATAAGTATTTCTTCCACATATCTATGGCCTCAAGGTACTATAAGTATTTCTTCCACATATCTATGGCCTCAAGGTACTATAAGTATTTCTTCCACATATCTATGGCCTCAAGGTACTATAAGTATTTCTTCCACATATCTATGGCCTCAAGGTACTCTCAGTATTTCTTCCACATATCTATGGCCTCAAGGTACTCTCAGTATTTCTTCCACATATCTATGGCCTCAAGGTACTCTCAGTATTTCTTCCACATATCTATGGCCTCAAGGTACTCTCAGTATTTCTTCCACATATTATGGCCTCAAGGTACTCTCAGTATTTCTTCCACATATCTATTGCCTCAAGGTACTCTCAGTATATCTTCCACATGTTGTTTGTCCATCACAAGTGATGATGATCATTTGCTACATTCACTTTTGAAAATTCTGTTAGAATTATGTCCTTGATTATGAATTTCTTCTTCTTCAGCGTTCATTCTCAAACTCCTGTTGGATATCTCTTGTATCAGGACTATGATCTATTCTAGATTTCCAGCAGGATATAGTCCAGAGAATGGAAATGCGTTGTTTCACCGCTTTATTTGTGCCAATGGTCCGACACATCCATCTTCGGCAGGGATTATGAGTTTGAAAGCGTCTAATAAGCCCTGTTCGGACCGCAAATGTTCTTGAACAGTTTGGACATGGAATGACTAACTGTAAACGATTTTTTTGGTCTAACCATAACTTTATAGCAACTCTATGCTATTTAGCTGCTGCACTTATCTTTTCGCAAGATTTTCTGACTGAGCTGTAAATCGCAATGTAAGATCTATTTTGTGCAAGTTTTTTCCATGTAACTTGGTATATTTCAAAAGCTTTCAGTTTTTAATGTGCCCTTACAGAGATTCTTTTGGCCACCTTGAGATAGTATGCCCTTCTGAAACTGACCATAGAGAAGTATCTTGGCAGGCAATTATCTTGCATACGTACCAGATGACATGTCCATCGAATCTGTGTATGCATCAGAATAGTGTCAATGCTTGGGATACCAGATCTGTCATGACAGTGGTATCTGTAATCTTGTCTTGCCATCTGGTGTTCATAACTTTTCTGAGACAAGTTGTATGAAAGTGATTGAGTTTCATCACATGACGTCTATACACAGTCCATGTTTCACTAGCATATAACATCACTGGAAGTACCACTGCTCTGTAAACTTTCAGCTTAGTCTGTAGGTTAATGCCATTTCTATGCCACACATTTGCGTACAATCTGCCGAAAGTGCTGCTTGCCTTAGCAATCCTTGTACACACTTCATCATCAACAGTGACATTTTGTGATAATGTACCACCTAAGTATGTGAATCTTTTCATAAGTGCTATGCCATTTTACCTTTATCTTTATACAGGGCTTGTGCCAGGTTTTGGTTAAAACATGCCTTCTGTTTTCTGTGTTAATAGTAAGTCCAAAGTTGGTAAAGCCTTTGAAGAATCTGTCTATAATAATTTGTACATCAGCCTCAGAGTTTGTATTTAGGGCACAGTCATCAGTAAATAGGAGATCCCCGATTGTGTGTGATTTGATCTTGGTTTTTGCTTGAAGCCGCCAGTTGAACAGTTTTTCCATCTATATGGCATATGATGTCTACTCCTAAGTCCAGATCTCTGAAAGCATCATCCAACATAGCAGAGAACATGATGCTAAACAGGTTAGTTATCTATGACCACATTGTTGTTCGTCCATCACAAGTGATGATGACCATTTCATCCACTTTTGAAAATTCAATTTTAGTTATGTCCTTGATTATGGGTTCATAGATGGCTAATGAGCCCTATTCGACATTCAATTATACAAGTTTGTGGAGTTACTGCAAGACAACAACATTCACTATATACAAGTGTGTGGAGTTACTGCAAGACAACAACATTCACTATATACAAGTTTGTGGAGTTACTTCCAGATATAACAACATTCACTATATACAAGTTTGTAGAGTTAGTGCAAGATTTACCTGTTTTGGATAACATTTAGTGAGGTTATATCCTCATCTCTAGTTTTTTCAATATTGTCATGGGCAGCTCCAGTTTGTGACACTTCATTGTTCTGAAAGAGAGAAGAATTGAAGGATATGTGGATAGGTAAGTGAATGTGGTTATAAACATGGAAGGCTCTAAAGGTGCAGAGGAATGAGTTCATCTTATTTGAATTTCTTCATATGTACTCCATCATTTGGAACTGAGCAGCAAGTTGCCACAGGTAACTAAAATATAACAAGTTACCAAAAATAATACACTTTAAACAAGATGTGACTTAATTTTAAAACTGCAAGTTCATGAAAAAATGCAAATGGTTTGACCACTACACCCACTTATTGTGAGGTGAATCAATGTCAGTGGAAACCTGGATTGAATCTTCTCTGTAACCAATCCCATTTTTACAATTCATCAAAGCCACTTCTTAATTGGCTTATGACACTTTTGATACCATATTCCTAGGTTTCCTCTTCTCCTCTTTCTCTGTATATTCCATAAAAGTGCCTAACATACAATGTATTAAAACATTTTGTTTCAAACAACGACAGAAGTTGCAAAGAAAGGTGCAGATATGGCAGTGTCACTCTACGGCAAAACACAACAGACATTTCTCTTCATAGAGAACAACTAGGACAGATACAATACTCATTATCATTGGACTCCGAAACCTTGGAAGTGGATAGGGCGATCATGTAGCTCTGACAATCGCTCTCCAACATTCATAATTCAATACCAACATTTGGGATGTAATATAAGTTAATCCTGTATATTCATCTATGTTGTCTTCCAATGTTATCTGTCGATTTTTGTAAGTCATGTAGTTCTGTTGAAATTACTGAAACTAAATCACGGGTGGCTTCTAAATACCATCATAACAAGGAAGCTACAGTATTTTGGACACTTAAAAGAGACATGATGATATCGAAAGGTTGATTCTAGAGGCTGGTCAAAGTACCAAGAAGAGGAACACTAAGAACACATGTCTCTGGTCAATGCAGGCCTGCTTGCCGGAGACAGAGAGGCATTCAGAGTACCCACGATGAAGACAACGTTCTAGAAAGAATAGGTCACTTTATATATATTTGGAGAGTGCACTTTTGTGTTTTAGCTAATTTCTTCAGGAAATATATGGTCTGTGTGTGTGATATAGTCAATACTTCCCTATACTATTTCATTTCTATAACGTTAATTCTACTTTGATGATCGACAGAGGATGTACTTTTTTTCACAATCTTTTTTTTCTTTTAACTGGCGATAAACTATTACATCAGGGCTATTCAATTACGGTATATTTGCTCGGGAGCCAAAATATAGAAAATGGGGATCATCACCGGTCAGATATCTGAATATAGTTATATACATTTAGTTGTTTTTTTAAATAAATATTTCACTGTTTTAGCAATGATCCACGGGCCACTAACCAGGTCTCCGCGGGCCACATTGGACCCGCGGGCCGCCATTTGAATAGCCCTGTATTACATAACTACAGTAACCGCTCCGCTCTTGCCTAGACAGTTCCACTTGCATAAAAGTGATTGTTGTTTCGACGCTCGGTACAGATCGAGCCCCGTTTTATTTAGCTCTGGCTATGTTCATGAATACGTTAGATCTATTATCTGGAAAATCTACAATAGTAGACTAGTCTTGCCCCTATGCAGAATGCTCTTCAATTATTTTATGTTACGACATTGTACTCCATACATATGTGACCGGATACATGTATCAGTCGGAATATGATATTAATGCATACATTCACGGGTTAGGCCGTAGATAGGTCTTCAGTAAGAGGGAGGGTTCCCCCCCTCCCACCCCCCACACCTCTTAAAAAATGTTATGTTCACTTGGTAATTCTTTCGTTTTCGTGTTATCTCAGGTTGCTTTTTTTTTGGGGGGGTCATTTAAAGATGGACCTGCGTTTTGTCATGCTTCATATTATTAAATGTCATGTTATATGTATCTTCAGTAGATAACTTGTTATTTACACTGTGTTACGCATGTTGTTTCTGCCGCCTCTCGACAAGGTCTATGCTTAATTAATAAACTGATCTCGTATGACTGGACAGACCCACATGAGCTCAGTTTTTCCCAGTAGATGTCCAAACCATGCCTCTCGACAGTACTTGCCTTCTAACTGAATTAATGAGGTCTTCATTCGTACATTTTCTTGATATTTCCTCTTTTTTTCGTTGGTCAATATTTATATACTTGGAATCGCATGCCAAAAATAGCCAATGTTGCTTCATATAAATAGTAACCAATAGAAAGCGCCACAATAATCAAAAACGTACCGAATGACGGCCTCATTATTTCAGCTAAAAGGCCTTTACAGTCAAGAGGCACGTCTAAACATATGACTGATTCCGTTTGCTCGCCACAGAAATAAGCTCTATATTCTGCTACGAATGTATCGAGTCTTCGTTCGTATCGTTCATTCTATAGCAAACTCAGTGATAAATTGAAGCTAAATTTCTCCATGTCTTGACATCACATCAATAATTACAGAATAGTGTATAATGCGTAGATGTTCACATGTAATACTGTTGAACAGTAGACTACTTATGTGTTCGTTCTTAAACTTCTGCCAATCAGCATCGTGCAGTTGGTAAAACGGAATGCGTTGTTCTTGTGTAAAGCTTAGTTGCTCTTCCTTACGACACATTTACTTGAGCGTGACATATTGGAAATATCTTAATTTTCTAAAACAAGGGTCGGAAACCTTTGGACAGCGAACCATAAATGACCCGCAGGATAATTTAGTTTTGGCCCCTCCGATCCAACCAAGGCTGGACTAAACATTTAATATATGTATGGCCTGTTCCATAGAACCATAAATGTATATTAAGTGGATCGTAATAATAATAATAACGTACATACACGTCTCACAAAAGGAAAGCAGTTCCAGTGATTACATTAGGGCTGAGTTACTGAAATTTGTTTAGTAAATGTCGCAAGCTAATGAAGTTCAGAATTGTGTATGGTCCGCGTATCATAAATCTACAAATGTCCCTTGGCACAAAATGTTCGCCGTTGATCTAAATGATGGAATAGCGAAACCCACGTCCAACCTTCTTAGTCGCCTCTAACAACTTTCACAACCGGCACGTAGTCATTTGCTATCCTATCGAGATCCATACAACACCACGCAGAAATCCAGACTACGCAGAACAGTTGTATGCTAGCAGAAAATAGCGAATATTTCAGTAGGAAGCAAATCTCAATTTATGTACGGAAACAAACATAACAGTTGGATTGACAATAATCATCTAGACAGATAATAACACAATTTACGTAGATCAAACACACGTTCCGTTATATTGTATGCAGCGGAAACAAGAAAGACCAGCACCATCAATTATATCGTTTATGGGGCTTATCAAATGATGTCTAAGCAAATTTGTTTTAAATTGGAACAAAAACAAATAAAAATGATAGAATACCAGTAATACTGACATTACTAACTTCATCGATGTTTTTTAAATGAAGATGTGGGTACCAATTACACATCAAGTGAGAGGGGACTTCCACGTATGTTTTTAGCTGGGTCAAAGTAAGAGGATACAAGGCAGGTCTAGATGGACAGGAAATATCAAGAGAGAAAAGAATGAGGTGTGGAAGGCGAGGAATGAACGGGACTGGTTGACACACCGGAAGGGATGGAGGGCGTTTGTCTCGTCGCACACTCCTTAAAGCAGATAGATAATGGTGCTGACGACGATGATAATGATATAGGCCTATCTCTCTCACCGTGTGTGCTTGCGAGCGTATAGACAGAAATATATCTGATTTTAAAGATATTCTACATACTAACATCGAGGCGGAGACGGCATGCTGTTATCTGCGAGAGAATGCGTGAAGTCACAGGACAGGAGACACATTGATGTATACAGATACAAGGGCAGTGCAACCTAACCTACATTTTACACTCACGGTACAGTCTCTCGTGCGAGGTATAATGTATGTCGTACACTCATTCCCCCCTCGCTTTCAATCACATTCTACCACTGACTCTCAGCGTCTCTCACAAGCTCACTAACGTATTCAATTTCGTTCTCTCTCTCTCTTATTCTCTTGCGTCGTCCTCTCAACCTTTCACTAACTCATTCTCTGCCTTTCTTGTTTATTCTCACTCGTTCACTCTCTAACCAGTTCATTCTATCTTATTAAATTTCACTCTCGCTCACTCAGTGTGTCTGTCTCTGATTTCTCTAGCATTCGCTCAATCTCTCTCACCAACTCGTTGCCTTCATATTTTGCTCATTCACTTTCTCACTCATTCTGTCCACACCTTCATTATAGCAAAGGAACAGAACTGTCACATCACCTTACCAAGTTATGTGAGCTCTCTAGATATTCCATTCAGTTTAAGTATATACATGACAGCCTACAGCAGACGTTCTCAACCTTGGTGCTCTAAGTACTGATATGTGCTTTCGCAAACACTAACGATTACATGTGGGCGGTGCTCGCCGTTTGAAAAGGTTGAGAACTCCTAGTCTACAGTACAAGACATATTAGTTAGTTTGTTCCTTTCGTGCCGCACATAGAGGTTTTGATTCTCCATTAGTTGTGGTCCGCTGCCTACAGCCTGTTATTTCCCCTTCTTTAAGTATGGTGTTTTTTAGGGTTGCTTAAGGTTTCCTGTTTTCTTTACCCTCAGATGTCCACGTAAGGGCTTGTTGGTTTTATTCTGTTTTCATCTAGTCTTAAAACGTGACCCAGGTATTTCCTTCTGCGTTTTCGTATAATGTTTGAAACATATTCTTGGTATATTTTGTTTCTTAAATCTCTATTTGCGACAAAATCGCTCCATTTTAAGTTTATCAGTTTCCGGAGACATTTGTTTTCGAAGCTGTTTAATTTTTCATCTGTTGCTTGAGTTGATTTCCAGCTTTCACTTGCATACGTTAATACTGGAGTTGAATAGCTTTAGCTTGGTTTTTCTTCTTAGATATTTTGATTTCCAGATATTAGTTTAGTGAATGTACTAGCTGCAACTGATATGCGTGTATTTATTTATAAGACATATTGGTTAATGAGAAATCTAGCCTTTTAAAAATAACCCATTTGACTATTACCTTGATATTCATTGGCTGTTGCACAAAGTATAATCATAGTGACCAATGAAAATCACGGGAACCATCAAATGAGTCATTAAGCAATCTTGATATTCTATTAGATAGCAGGTCTTATATTGTAGACTGTCACGGTATATGATACCAGAGATATATATCTCCAGTGTCTGGTAACAATCCGAAACTTGAAGTGATGTGGCTGGGGTAAGACTGTATATATACTGTATATATACTGTATATATATATATATATATATATATATATATATATATATATATATATATATATATATATATATATATATATATATATATATATATATATATCAAAATAAACGTAAATAGGTATAACTATTATATTGATAACATCTATACCTATTTCCGTTTATTTTGGTATATGCTACTGGATTAAGTAATTTTTCAACCAAAAGAAAACAATCAATGGGATCTTCATGGAGAGATGAGATCGAGTTATTTATTTTTGTTCAGGATGTTGCCAGTTCGAAATCAAGATGTATGGTTTTTTTTCTATCTTTAGAGAAGCTTTTTGTGTGGTGTTTTTAAAGATTTAAGTGATCACCCTGGGGTAGTTGTTAAGCCCTTCGCTTTGTACTTAAAGAGTTGCAGGTTCGAATCCCGTTCGCAACAACTTGTTTATAAAGTAATTTTTTTTCAGAGATCCCTAAGGATTATTGCTTATAGCTACAGTGTTATGTGTCATTGTGTGTGCCCTCGACATACAGCGTGTTGCTTCGTTGAGAAGGACGGAGTACATATGGTGGTGACTCTAATACAATGAAGTCAATCATCTACGCCCTAGGAGCGCCCTAATAAGCCCTTTTGAAGATTCTCGATTGAGCTAGGAAGTTACACGAGTTACTGGGTGATATACTTAGTATGCAGTACTCTACTCTGCTGATAAGGTACGAAAGAAAACCGCAGTTCATTGAAAACAATCCTCCGCATATTTTAAATCCCCAATATTTTTAAAAAATCCATCACACACAAAAAACACGCAGAGACTACACACTGACAATTTTAATACGCCCACCATGCAAGGTTTGAAAATCACTGCTCTAGTTTCAGCTACTCATCGTTTTCCTGTGTTAAACATGTAATCATCAAAAAGTGTGTACATACAGATATTCGTCTGTAGGATGCTTGTTAAAATCTGCTGTCTAGGCTAAATATCTTGTTGTTTTTTTTATTCTTCATGGTGGAATATCAAACACAAACGAACTAAGGATTCTAATAGAACATAGAAACAATTACGGACTGAGGATTCTATTAGAACAAAATAACAAACACTGACGAATAGATGATTCTATTAGAACAAAATAACAAACACTGACGAATAGAGGATTTTATCAGTACAAAGTAACAAATACTGACAAACAGAGGATTCTATTAAACAAAATAACATGGACGGATAAAAAATTGTATGAGAACAAAGTAATAAACAATGACGGGCAGAGGATTCTATTGGAACAAAGTAACATACAATGAATGACAGAGGATTCTATTGGTACATAGTAACAAACAATGACGGGCAGAGGATTCTATTGGAACAAAGTAACAAACAATGAATGACAGAGGATTCTATTGGAACATAGTAACAAACAATGAATGACAGAGGATTCTATTGGAACAAAATAACAAACAATGAATGACAGAGGATTCTATGGAACAAAGTAACAAACAATGACGTGCAGATGATTATATTGGAACAAAGTAACATACAATGAATGACAGAGGATTCTATTGGAACAGAGTAACAAACAATGAACGACAGATGATTCTATTGGAACAGAGTAACAAACACCGACGAATAGAGAATTATATTAGTTAGTCGATAGATTATCATCACTGCACTCCGGACAAGTCCATTGGTGCTCAGATATCTCCCCGAGTGTATCCGCCATTTACACGTTGACTCTGTCCCAGTACGCCGTTGTCATCATTCTTCCTCTCCTACGAAACCCCTCCTTTCTAGGGACATTTCAAACAAATCTCCCTTATTCTAGTCATGGAATAAGAGTCATCGTCACTTATACAGTCATTTGTTCCTGCGTGTTCCCGTAAGACGTTCAAAATGTCTGCCCGATTTATCGCTCCGCCAACACCGCCGTAGTAGCCGCGTGTGCGGCCAAACTATCTGATCCCTCATTACCCTGGACTCCCGTATAGCCCGGCACAAACATAAAAGTAATTTTCCGCACACGGGAATTCTTCACCGCACCCAGCCACTGTTCCCGAATGCACACCACTTGCAGTTTCACAATCATGCCCATCGAGTCACGAGTTTACACTGCATGTGTCGCAGTCTAGGAGTACACTTATTTCCAAGCTTTGGTTTCTGCCAAAATCTCCATTGTCACGCTGCTTGTCGTCTGAGAGAATGCACCACATTCCTCTCTGATGGTCTTCCGTATCCTTTGAGCCGTGAATGCCCAGGCACTCCTGGTGTTTCTCACAACCGACCCATCTGTATATATAGTCTTATCACCATCCCTGTCATTCTCGCATATCAGAGCCTGGACCTGCGACTCCACGATTGTCGTATACCATTCCTTGCATTCTCTATTGAGTGTTATTATTACTTGAAGCCTGTCAAGACACTTTAAGGGCGCCCGACTCCATTCCGCGCCAGGTAGCACATCCTCCAACCTGCACACTTTTGTATAATGTCCTCTGCAATAGAGAATTATATTGGAACAAAGTAACAAACACTGACAGAGGATTATATTGGAACAAAGTAACAAACACTAACGGAGGATTTTATTGGAACAAAGTAACAAACACTGACAGAGGATTCTATTGGAACAAAGTAACAAACACTAACAGAGGATTCTATTGGAACAAAGTAACAAACACTGACAGAGGATTCTATTGGAACAAAGTAAGAAACACTGACAGAGGATTCTATTGGAACAAAGAAATACAGAAGACACTGATAAAATAATGTGCCATTCCCTATGAGATGTCCGGAGACAGTGTGCGTCTTCTGTTGAGATTCGGCACAGGGACCTCCACTCGAGTGACTAGAGTTTGAATCACCCATATCCATGTTCATGGGAAATGTTTGTACACATTTGACTACTTCCATGATTTGTATTGGCTGTCACACAAAGTATAATCATAGTAACATGAAAAATCGGAAAATCAAATGAGACACCCGTGTGCTGTCGGTTCCCGAAAAGGGAGCACGGAATAATGACACTTACTTTGCACGCACGTCGTAAGAGACACGACTAAGGAGATTGGGGGGGGGGGGGTGGAGTTAGCTGACCCATCCCATTGAGAGCTAAGTGACACAGAAACCATTCTGAAATCAATACGCATTACGTTCTCCGGACTACATCCTGCCAATCTGAAGGCGTTTGAGAATTAATCAAATGGTTCATTGAGAAGGCTTTGTTTTCCCATTAGCCAGCAGGTTACATATAGCCGAGAGTGACGGGTCTATCAACACGATCCCCCCCCCCAAATTGAGATTATATACACGTACTGGCCTGGTGGTACCTTTTTAATAATCTCTTAGGTTGTTCCATCCAACTATCCAGTATTCATGACTGTATTCATTCAGTATTCTCTTCCCCAACCAACACATACATTTTTAGCTGATAAAGTATGACCAAACTACACTATTTGTCACCTTTAAAACAATGTTTCAAACTCAAACAATTTAATAAGTGCACACAAAAGCGGCGTTGTTGGCGTCAACTTTTATCAAGCGTGTCAACAACTGTCAAATATTTCAAACGACACAAAAAATTGTCTTAATTAATGGGTAGCCTCTAATGGTGGCACTCTTTAAAAGTTGCATGGCGATCTTTGACCTATCATGAATTAAAGCCTTAAAGTTTCGTATTTAAGCCTTGACCAAACGTCAATATAAAATCTGCTTACGCATTGGGAAAACATCATTATTCTTCTTCAGCGTACATTCTCAAACTCCTGCTGAATTTCTTTTGTAGCAGGACCATGGTCCTACTAGATTTCCAGCTGGATGTAGGCCAGAGAATGGAAATGCATTGTGTCACCGTTTTATTTGCGTCAATGGCCCGACACATCCGTCTTCGGTTGAAAACATCATTCTAAAGTGACTCATTTGACATTTCTTGTGATTTTCATTAGCTGCTGTCACACAAAGTTAACGGATGAAAATCACAAAAGTTAACGGATTAAAATCACAAAAGTTAACGGATGAAAATCACAAAAGTTAACGGATGAAAATCACAAAGTTACCGGATGAAAATCACCAGAGAAGAGTCACATGATGACTGAAATGAATTATGTATTCTACTCATGCAGTATGTATTTGTGTGATAGGAAGAAGAACACGATTATTTTGAATACCGAACAATGAGATGATGTGTTTTGTTTTAACTCTGGTTATGTATCGACCGGATGGAAATATCACGACACAAATCTCATTCCAAGTTTAGAGAGGTGAGATGTGTATGCTGGGCAGGATTGATATCTAGTATTTCTGGTTGTGTTTCTGGTTTATTGCTCTCGTCTCCCCACCTCCCAGATACAAAATACGGTTGGAATGTGTGACCAAGAGATTACAACATCAGATAATAGAACAAATCGTGTTGATTAATCATGCTACATCTCCCCATGTTTCACACTTGTTACTCCCCCCTCTCATTCTTTGGTATTTTCTATTTAAAGTGTTTTACTTTAGTGTTGATTGAGTCACTGTTAATATAGCTTTTTTTTTTACTTTCCATTCTTTGTTTTTATATATATATATTTATTACATGCCCGGGGTGATTCTCTCCATAATTTAGCGTGATGTTCTGTTGTAAGTTGAGGGGGGGGGGTGGAATACATGTAGGGAAACTGAGTACACTCAGGCGAGATCGTAGGCAGTAAAGACCTCTGCACAGGAAATAAACAAGCCTTCCTTCGTTACATATTCATTATTGTCGTGATTTTCGTTGATTACTGTTTATGTAGTTGGATCCCCATGCCAAATAAACCATGGCCGACCAACGAAATTCATGACAATAATGGACAATCAACTGTTCGGGTCATGTTTACTTTCTGTACACAGGTCTTTACTGGTGCTCGGTCACGACTGAAGTCGATATGTACTTTGAGCATTTCATACGTCCGTATTCTTCTTCTGTTTTCAGCATTTACGGTCATGTTATACTGTCAGATCTGTCTCGTCAGGGCAAAGTCAACTGCCGTCTCCAAGGCAGAGCGGGTGCCATATAGCTTTTGCCTCAAATCTATATCCTCTGACCATGTCTGCTGTATCTGCTCTTTGTATGTTGGGCAATTCTGAAGTATGTGTTCGGGAGTCTGGGTTCCGGATCCACATGGACATCCATCTGTGTATGGGATCCTCAATCGGCAACGGTGGCCCAACAGTCTGAAGGGGCCTGTTCTAAGGCGGAATATTGTGGTCTGTTGATGTCTTTGTGGTGATGTATTGCATCATGTTTGTCTTCCCTTCCATTTGTTTCTTCCACTTTGATGTGTATGTGTTCTGTATTATTGTGTTTGCTTCTCTGTAGGACGGCGAGTGACTGTGTTGTTCCATTTCGCTTCATGTTCTTGACAGAGCATCCGCTTTCTCATTTCTCATGATTCCCCAGTGTGATAGTATCCATTGAAGCACAACAGCTGATTATTTTTGGATATGTCTTAGCTGACGTCTGATGTTGTGCAGAAGGCTTTCATTTCTGTTGCTCTGGATTGATTCCAGTAGGGATTTCATATCTTCAATCTGTGAATATAGCTATCTTCTTAGATCTAGGCAGTTTTGGTTAGGTGAAGACTTCCAATGCTTGATAGAGTGCAAAAGTTTCCGCTTTAAAGTTGGAGGAGTATTTGCCGGTTGGAAAATTGTCTTCCCGTCTTTGAGTCTCATTGCGCATGCGTCTGTGGTTCTCACCAATGGCTGACTAGACAAACCACCCATGCGACAGAAAACCTTAGTAGATGACATGCTTTTATATTGAGGTTATCTTCTTATAGAAGCTTCATGGCACGTCATCTATACAATCCCGTAATCGTAACCTTTCGATAAGTTACCATGTTGTTCCGACAGGCCGACGTTATGCTTGAACTAGCTACGGGCACTGCGTGGGTGGACTGAGCAACAAAGAAACCTGTCGCAAGGGCCAGAGTTGTGCCCTGATGTCGAAGTCTGTATCAGTGGCATTAGACTCGAAACACCATCAAGTTGGATGGCTGCTGGAACAGAGGGCTGAGCACTTATGGGAATGCCCCACGTGCTGTGAGGCCAGTTTCTAATCAAGAATCAAGAAGAGTTTTATATGAATTCCACCTGATCCTTTCATTACTGTTCCGTCTACAGATCTATTTATGTAGACGTGCGTGCATTCCTTGGGATTGTATTTTCTATCTATCATTTTTAGTGTCAATGCTTTTAGTTGAGGTGGAGTCTGGTATTCCCTTTAATTATTCTAGGAACCTCTGTTATTACGGAGACGTTTTAGATACTATTGTCTGGCTCTTGCAAATCAGTTGGTGTTTCAATTTCAGTTGGGAGGTTTGTGATGATATCTTTGTGTTGTTGGTAGAGATGGATGTAGATGATTCGCTTCAGCCTGCTTGTGGTTTTATCTAGAGTTTGCGCATGCATCGAATGGTATGGATGTGCTTAATTGTTAGACTTACACACATATTACGTACATCCGTGTATATACACATCCGTGTATATACACATCTTTTGCGAGACAATTGCTTTTCTTATCGAAACATTGGCGTAGTCTTTTTTAATGTTGTAAAATTACCTTTATGTTGTGTAAAAACAAACTGACAAATAAGATCCGAACCCAGCCCATCCAGTAGGCATCACTTGTCCCAACTTCGCTACGATAAACATCCTTTACTAACTCAACCTACCTAAAAGCATATCTTAAAAAATATTATTTTAGTTAAGTAGTTTGAACACCACACCTTTTTCCCTCACCGACATCCATGTAGGCCAAGTGGATCAAAACACATAAATAACAGCACACAAATTTCACAGGTCTATAAATGTCTCCGACAGCGCAAACAATAAGTACCAATAAGTATTGATACTGGTAGGCAGCAAACACAAGTGGTACAAACATGTTACAACATCTCCTGTAATAATGTTATTTGACGGTGTTAGCTTTAAAAACAATGGATATATTTCATAGCAAAGGCTGCTACCATCATCATATTTCTGTCTTCTTATTACATTATCTCATCAAAAACATTTCTTTCAATTGGCATACTCGTTGTCTATATCAGCAGTTCTTAAACTGTGGTCAGCGGACCCTGTAATACCCGACAACTGTATTAGAACAGTATTTCTCCACGCTGTGTACTTGTCACATCAATTGGCTGACTGTTGACTGATCTGTACTTTTCATTGGCTAATAACACAACGTATATACATAAAGTGACTAATGAAAGACTCTGATCATCAGTCGGATAAACCAAAGATGAGTGAAGTAGTTGGCAGAAAATATGCGTGGGGAAGGATTTGATCTTAATATTGACCAAGTAATGAATAGATATACATCTGAACAAGGGAATACGATAACGGTATTGATCTTCAAGACTGAAAACAGAGAGTTGTAGAGATGAATGCTTGCTGATTCTAGCAGCCATGAAGGTATTGATCTTCAAGACTGAAAACAGAGAGTTGTAGAGATGAATGCTTGCTGATTCTAGCAGCCATGAAGGTACACGATCATCATAATGATGAATGATGATTTAAACAGAGTAGTATAAACAGAGATAATAATGAATAAATGAAATTGTTTAGACACAAGTGGTGACAATGCGAGTAGGTAGAGTGTATCTGTACGTTAATTATCACTAGTGAAATACACATCACTTTGTGTACCCTAGTGGCATGCTATAGTTTCTGGTACTGAACCCAATGTTCATCACCATCATTAAGTGTCATCTTCGCAACGAAGGTTGGTTGAAACATACCTCCAACATCCCCTGTCTCTTGTTTTGTTGGTGTACTCTGCTAGACTGCACCAGTTCATCTTGCGGTGTTACTCTCCCATTTGTATCTCTGCCTTTCTCTTGCTCACCTCCCCTCGACTTTACCCTCAAGAAAGGTCTTCAACAAGGTGTCCTATCTTTTAATATGTCCAAAATATTTTATGTGCTTTACTGTTAGTTCCTTTAATAATTCTCTTCATACAAAATATTGTTAGAACGTCTTTGTTGGTTTTCTTCTTTTTTCCATTATGTTCTCCCTATTCATCTATATATCCACATCTCAAAGGCATCAATTCTGCCTTCTAATTATTTGCCTATTGTCCATGTTTCTGAGCCATACATTAATATAAAATACATGTAGCATTTTATTATGTGTTATTATGTCTATTGTCCATGTTTCTGGGCCATACATTAATGCAGAATACATGTAGCATTTTATACAATTGTATACATCGTAATTGATTATTGTTTTTCCCAAGGTGGTTTGTTATCCACACTTGCCGTTAAGCGTATAGGTGATTGAAGCTTGAGCTTGAGTTCCAAGGCCAGATGTGTCGTATCGGCTGTACTATGACCGTGTTTGTTCAAGATGTCCCTGACGTTTTCTATCCTTCTTTTTCGTGGTCTTCCTCTGGTTTTGTGCCTGATCTCATTTGGTTATATGCTTTTACAACCATCATCACCTGTATATAAATATCACCAGTTTGACAGTCTTTTACTAATGTGAGTATTACGCAGTAACTATTACAATTGGGAGCAGCAGCAGATAAGGGGGTGGTTTACTAGTAGGGTGGTTTAGATTCGATTATAAGTTCAAACATATTTAGAATCACAGACAGCTTTCGTGATGACTACCGATCTATATAATGTTCATCTCTTTGCACATGACAGGTCTTGCAAAAACTTCTTACATTTCATGTCAAAGTCATCCCTCTTGTATCTGTTGTCAACTAATTCCTTTAAGCGTCACTTATCTCTTATTCTCTTTCCCTGTATATTCCATAAAAGTGCTTGCCATATAATGTTTTCATCTTCTTAATGTCTTTATATCTAAATCAAAGGTCGTTCTTAAATAAGATCTCTTTCACTCTCTCTCTCTCTCTCGTGAGTTATTTATATGAAAACAATACCCCTAAAGTGTCGTTGTCACATAAAGATACGGGCCTAATACTAATTACCGTGTGTCTTTACGGTTTGAAAATAGACATTACTATAGCTAATTTACAGATTGGATAACAAGCTGTTCATTACAATGCTTATTCCCTGCCAGAAAACACATAGGTTTTCAGCAGACTTCATCACTACCGATGCTACTTACTTCGCTACTCAGACACTTTTTTTAAAGGATAAAAACGGAAACAAAATAAAGTGTTACCAATATTGAACAACATACTAGCAACGAAACATAAGAATATACATTTCGACTAAACGTCCTTCATCTGGGCAAAAAAAAAAACAAGGAACTAACAACATTGTTCATAGCAATTGTTTTGTTTGTTTGTTTTTTTGCGTTCGCTCCATTGTAACCATCACGGATATCCGTGCGATTTCCGCCGGGAGCGTGATTACGTTGTGCCACCGTTATGCACCTTGTAGGCCTAGCACATCCGATTTCGACATGCCTTGACAATTCGGGTGGGCTACCCTTAGCCTGTGACAGCCTCTATATCTGTCTCCAGGCACGCGTAGTGGCGACTTTTCGCCCAGACGATTTATTCTCCTGTCTGACTCGCACGAGGTGTTCCACTGTCTATGAACTTGCCTCGTGTAATTGGACGTGCTGTGCCTGTGCCCATTGGGTACTGAACCGTTTCTCATCCGTGAGCCTGGTTCCTTAAGGGGAAGAACTCAACAGAGGAGTTGGACCCTGGCTCTTTCGCCCTCTTAGCCGAGGTGTCGTTCACCGACATCGTGTACCCCTTGTCCCAGTTCGAGTCTCACACCACGCGTTTGAGAGCAAGGCGTTCTCGAGCTGAGCGTCCTTGTCCCAATAGCGCCTGAGCCCATCAGGTAATGAACCCTTTCTCTCTTCAAGTGTATTTTCGGTGTAGGAAAACCTGACAGTAGAGTTGTGCCAAGGCTAAATTGTTGCCCCTTTTGTGCCTGAGCCCATCGGGTACGGAACCCTTTCTCTCTGCAAGTGTACATCCGTTATAGGAAACCTTGACAGTAGAGTTGGGCCAAGGCTAAATCGTTGTCCCTTTCTTGCCTAAGCCCATCGGGTACAGAACCCTTTCTCTTCGCGAGCATATTTCCGGTTTAGGAAGGCTCGACATAAGAGTTGGGTTGGGTCTTCTTGCTTTACCAAACGCCAATGGATGGGTCTGGGTCTCTGCCTGTAAGGAACACAGGTAACTAGAAGCTCGTCTCGAGCTGACGGAGCTTGTAGTTCCCCTTTCCTAGGGACTTTTCACTTTCTATTTGCAGTTCGCGCTACCCTCTAGCGCTGTTCTGCCCTTTCATTGTTTCATTGTACTCGGTATGAAATCTATTTGTCTCTCGCCATGCATCTACCTTTACGTGCATTTTACATTGGCCGCACTCCAATGTTCGGGCTGGACTGACTTGCTTCACTGTATGTCGACAGTGTCGCTATATGTGGTGATGCTGGTGGTGTCGGAGATATTGTCTGTCTCTTGTGCAGTAAAATCTCTTTCCATCTGCTACCTCCGCATTCTCGAACACGATCCCCAAATGATTTGGCAAGAATCAGCTCGAGCTGCTGTATTTCTGTTTCCAGGGTGCACCGCGTGGAGGTACATTTAGGATCTTGTTATCTGCTAACCCTGGGCCCGCCTAGAGCAATGTGTTCCCTTTGCACCCCATAGCAATTGTGATTTTTCTTCTTTTTTTAAATTATCTGAATATAGTCCCAAAAAAACATAACGTGTAATTGTGAGTTCTAGCAAAACACATAGAAACAACGCTTCGGTCTACATGTCTTTATCAAGATATAAACAAACACATAATGAAATCACCAAGTCAAAAAGAGAATACAAGTCGGCCATGTGGTAACTGACACATCAAGAATACAAACAAAAATTAATCTTGGTCACACCTGGTCAAAGTGTCGATTTCGTGTAATGTTCAATGTAAAACTGTTATTTAACCCTTTTCATATGTTTTCTATATTAATTTACCAAATATTGTACACAGTTCTCAGTCTCCGGTTCACTCAATTTTTCACTACTTTATTTCACCAGAGCTACACCAAGGCCAGAGGATGCAAAGTGTTCACCAGCACACTACAAAGTTCTTTTTTGCGTTCGTTCTCAAACTCTTGTAGATTAGCAGGAACTTGTCTGAAGAATACACTGTTTCATCATAGTTTACAGCTTGGCTGCGATACCTGATTTTTTAGGACACATCCGACTTCAGCATGACTTCTGAGTCACTTTGATCCTATACGGGATTAGAATGACAATTCCGCTGTTATAACCCCTAGGCTATTCTTACAATGTGTATGACAGGTAACAGGTAAAAAAACACATGAACCCCTGAGTCAATACACAAGGTATGACAAGCAGAGTACAGAGTGATAACAAAATTAAACAATGCTTTGGTCATTCACACTCAAATAGATATATATAGAATGAGTTGGTGTTATCTGAAGTTCCACACATCAAGCGTATCCTATAAGTCTAGAATGATGCAACCATGCCAGCTCTGATAAGTCAACAAACACTCAGCATTCTGCTAACAAATATGATGTCCTCGCAGTTCATTGTGTGTCCAGTTAACTCCCTAATAATGTCCAAACCACACAAAAAAACAGTATTAAACACTGATACATGTGGCGTGGCAAACGTATGACATCAGCAAACACATGAAAACCGTTAGTTTCATCAGGACAAGCAAGATGAGACAATGTGATAAGTTATTTATGTGGATTTACATTCATTTCCCTTAACCGTATAAACATCAATGATGGACAAAACATAATCAAATACCAGATGTGGAGTGTGCTTGAATGAGTGTTCGATAAAAGTGAGTTTACGACAAATAAAATAATAATTTAAATGTATGTGTGATACATGGATCATCATCACATTAAGTTCTGTAGCTGCTAGTGAAGGGGTCCGCCGACTTTTTCATCTATTACCACAAATTATAGCTTGTTTGCACCTATTTTACACCTTCGAGTTAAAAGGGAGTAAAGACATGTATACTCTCCGCCCGATCCTGTCTGACGTCATTTTCAATAATCCACGGAAGTAGACGTCAGTAAAATAAATTATTGTAAATTAATAATAATAATAATAATAATAATACAATACAGTTATATATAAATATCTTTATAGCACATTCGTTTATAAGAAATTTCTCTATAACAACACTTCAAAATCTACAATTATATTTATTCTTTATTGTTTGTTCTGTATATAGCGAATTTGTTATTACATACTTATTTCGTCAGTTCGAACCAAGTTGTTATAATGTGATTTGACCGTACATACATATTAATTGATTGTCTATTGTTTTTCCCAAGGTGGTTTGTTATCCACACTTGCCGTTAAGCGTATGGGTGATTGAAGCTTGAGCTCCAAGGCCAGATGTATCGCATCGGCTATACTATGACCGTGTTTATTCAAGATGTCCCTGACGTTTTCTATCCTTGTTTTTCATGGTCTTCATCTGGCTTTGTACATGATCTCATTTGGTATATGCTTTTACGGGCAACTTGTGATGCACTCTCATAATGTGGTCAAACCACTTGATCTGCTGTCTTCTTCTTCTTCTTCTCGTTCGCAGTTTGACATGTCTACACAGCAAGTCCTGTTTTCTTAATAAATGCTGCTGTATTTGAAAGCTCCTCAGTGCTCCCATACATCTTTCTGTGGATATCCATCTCTGTGGGCCAGTGTTCTTCCCTTAACTGGTTTAGTGTATTGCAGTATATATTCAGTGGTCTATGATGCCTGCCCACAAGGGCACAGTGGTGATGGGACCACTCTTAGCCTATTTAATTGGCTGTTTAATCTGTTGTGTCCTGTCCTGAGGCAACAGGGGCAAATGCCGACCAAGACGCCGTTGGACAAAAGACATTCAAGAATGCCTGCGCATGTCACTGGAAGATGCAGGGCAACTTGCTCAAGACCGCGGAGAATTCAAGAGATCCATAGGAAAGACTAGGTTCTGGAAAGAATATGTCACTTGATGATGATGTCCTGTTCTGAGGCGGAAGATAATAACCTGCTCTGCTCTGTCGAGATAGTGGGTAGGAATATAATCTTAATTGATATAATATATATTTGTCGTCTACGTTATCTAAACAATTTTTATTTTTACCTATATTGTGGTAATTTACCCCGTTCTTCTACCACTGTGCTAGTACGTGATCTTCCAGGAGATGAATTCTGCTAGAAATAGCAATGTCTGCACAAGCTCAGAACGACCGACAGACGTACACATATTTAGTTTGGACAGATAACAAAAAACAACACCTAAAAGGGAAGGTGGAAAAGCAACACCAAATATAAAAAGGAACAGCTGTAAGGAAACATCAAGAGCTATACAAATCACAGTATATTAGAATGACCCATGTGGGAAAGATACAAAGGAAGTTTTACTATTTATTGCACTCAACCTTATATTGCGAAGACGACATGTGGTATAATATGATTGACATCTGTTCATTCGGCCTGTCACAGTCACAATTCCTTTAATTAGCTTATCGCTACGTGTATTTTGTTACGCCCTGTTATGTCGTCTAGAGTCTAGATTAAAGCGCGACCGATCGGCGATAGAAGACATGTTCCCTGAATGAATTAGGCCTTCATTCGTTCCTTCTCTTGATTATTCCCGTGTTTTCTGTTGGTCAATATTTTTATACTTGGGATAGCATGCCAAAAATAGCAAAGGATACTCCGAGTGTATAAATAGTAACCAATGAAAGACGTAATCAAAACCTACCGAAGGAAGTCCTGTTTACTTTTTGCAGTTAGGTCTTATAATACTGTGGATGGTCACGATTAAAGTCACGTACTTGTCATTCTAAAATTAGTATACCGTAACTAGCACTCTACTGTAGTTACACCTGAACAATTGTTTGTTCTACTAGTATTTGTCAAGTAGTTACACCTGAACAATTGTTTGTTCTACTAGTGTTTGTTAAGTAGTTACACCTGAACAAGTGTTTGTTCTACTAGTGTTTATTAAGTAGTTACACCTGAACAATTGTTTGTTCTACTAGTGTTTGATAAGTAGTTACACCTGAACAATAAGTTTGTTCTACTAGTATTTGTCAAGTAGTTACACCTGAACAATTGTTTGTTCTACTAGTGTTTGTTAAGTAGTTACACCTGAACAATAAGTTTGTTCTACTAGTGTTTGTTAAGTAGTTACACCTGAACAATTGTTTGTTCTACTAGTGTTTGTTAAGTAGTTACACCTGAACAATTGTTTGTTCTACTAGTGTTTGTTAAGTAGTTACACCTGAACAATAAGTTTGTTCTACTAGTGTTTAAGTAGTTACACCTGAACAATAAGTTTGTTCTACTAGTGTTTAAGTAGTTACACCTGAACAATAAGTTTGTTCTACTAGTGTTTAAGTAGTTACACCTGAACAATAAGTTTGTTCTACTAGTGTTTAAGTAGTTACACCTGAACAATAAGTTTGTTCTACTAGTATTTGTCAAGTAGTTACATCTGAACAATAAGTTTGTTATACTAGTGTTTGTCAAGTAGTTACATATGAACAATAAGTTTGTTCTACTAGTGTGTGTCAAGTAGTTACATCTGAACAATAAGTTTGTTCTACTAATGTTTATCAACAATTTTTTTCGTTCATGACTCATGTTCGGGAAAAACTGTCTTTTGTGCCATCCCTCCTCCCCAACCCCACCTTTTCAACCTAGAAAAATAAATCGTATCATGTGTCCAGGTTTATTATTATTATAAGCATCTGGTTAAATATCTTTCAAATAGTTATCTGTCAGTGGTGCCCCCTAGACAAGTGGAGGGAAACACACACAATGAGATGGATACGATACAGTCCAGCACAGCGTATGCACTACAACAATAAGAGATAGAAGATGGGGATACGTTGCAGTCAACATTCTTTGCCGAGGCGGTATGTGATTATGATGTTTCCCTACATGGGCCCATGTCCTCTTAATTTTTATTTTCTTCTTTGTGCACTCCCCAAGAAATCGATGTGACTTCCAACTGGGGAGGGGGGATATGGCACAAATTGAGAACTTCTGTACTACCATACAAAATCAATACCTTCGTGTATAAACGGCGCTGAAAGAAATTGATAGAAAGAGCAAAAACACACACAAAGGTAATAGAAAAACTAGGTATGAAAAAGTTGTTGCTTAAAGTAAATTTAAAAAATCAAATAACGTATTGTGAACATGCAAGCATAAGATTTTGAAGGGATGGAAGAGTGTCATGCAAGACATAAACAGAGACACAAGTGGAAATAGGATATCTTCTTCTTCGGCGTTCATTCTCAAAACTACTGCTGGATCTCCCTTGTAGCATGACCATGGTCCTACTAGATTTCCATCAGGATGTAGTCCAGAGAATGGAAATGCGTTGCGTCGCAGTTTTATTTGCGCCAATGACCCGACACATCCGTCTTCGGTGGGAAATAGGATATGATATGGATAATATAAAGCCTGGCAATGTGTAGCACCCAGACAAGAGACATGAGAAGTTAGACATTAGTTGTAATCAATTATAGATGTGCAGACGGCATTTAATGATCAAGATGATTGTGGTGGAGACAATAAAGAGATAGAGATCAAGATGGTTGTGGTGGAGACAATAAAGAGATAGAGATCAAGATGGTTGTGGTGGAGACAATAAAGAGATAGAGATCAAGATGGTTGTGGTGGAGACAATAAAGAGATAGAGATAAATGAGATGACACGTGTCACAGAACCAGAGCTGATCAAGTATCTTATCCAACTTTTAAGTCTTGTCCATTGTGGACTAGTTTTGACCAATTGAATATTGATTGAATAGTAAAGACAAGCACGCTACAATAACACCCGGTAAAACAAAAACACATGTGCCGAGATGACATCAACGTAAAAGTGTGTGTTTTTTTGTTTGATACTGGTTTTTGCTATGCCATTGCTCTTTGTGTTTTTTTCTCTTATAAATGTCTAGACTCAAGTACATCTGCCATGAAATTATTACTATTTGTAAAATTATAACATAAGTATAATAATTATAATCTTAAAACAATGTAACATCAGGGGACAGCTGTTAGATAATATAAAAACGGTATATCAAAGATGCCAAAGCTCAGTAAGAACAGATGGAATGATTGAACTTTTCCAAACAATATCTGGAGTAAGACGAATTTCACCTCTAATTTTCAACACATACATGGACAGAATAATAAAATAAGCTCACATCAACAAAGAGAAAAAACATTGCAAATAAACCTGATGAGGAGCTTAATAATGAAATAAACGAACTATTTGTCATGATCGAAGTCCAATATGCAAAAAATGAGAAAAATTTGCAAAACCACATCAAAGCATTCTTCTTCTTCTTCTTCTTCAGCGTTCACTCTCAAATAACCACATCGAATATTTCGTGTGATTTCCGCCAGGGAGCGTGAAGTACGTTGTGCTGCAAGTTCCACAGTAAAACTGTGATTATCTGCACCCCGGTTGGCCACTTGTGGTCACGCTGGTGTGTAGTGCCTCTTCGCCAAGACGCCTGTCGAGCGCGTCTATCTGGCACGAGGTGCTCCACCGTCTATAAACCCATCTCGTGCAATTGAACGAACTCTGCCTGTGTCCATCGGGTACTGAACCTTTTCTCATCCGCGAGCCTGGTTCCGTATGAGGAAGAATTCGCCAGAAGAGTTGGACCCTGGCTCGTTCGCCCTCCTACCCGAGGCGTCGTTCACAGACATCGTGAACCCCTCGCACAAGTTTGAGTCTCACACAACGCGTTTGAGAGCAAGGCGTTCTCGGGCTGAGCGACCTTGTCCCAATAGCGCCTGAGCCCATAAGGTACTGAACTCTTTCTCTGTGTAAGTGTATTTCAGATATAGGAAATCTTGACAGTAGAGTTGGGCCAGGACTGCCATCGTTGTCCCCTTCTTGCCTAAGCCCATCGGGTTCGGAACCCTTTCTCTTCGTGAGCATATTTTCGGTATAGGAAGGCTCGACATTAGAGTTGGTTTAGGTCTTCTTGCTTTTCCGAGCGCCCACAACTGGGTCTGGGTCTCTGCTTATAAGGATCACAGGTAACTAGAAGCTCGTCTCGAGCTAACAGAGCTTATAGTTCCCCTTTCCAAGGAACTTTTCACTTGCAGTTCGCGCTGCCCTCTGGCGCTGTTCTGCCCTTTCATTGTGTCATTGTACTCATTATGACATATATTTGTTTCTCTCCAAGCAACCACCTTTACGTGCCTTTTACATTGGACGCCCCTCCAATGTTCTGACTGGACTAACAGGCGTCACTGTATGTCGACAGTGTCGGTGTATGTGGTGCTACAAATGGTGTCGGAGATATTGTCTGTCTCTTTTGCAGTAAAATCTATTTCAATCTGCTTTCTCCACATTCTCGGACACGATCCCCAAACGATTTGGCCAGAATCAGCTCGAGCTGCTGTTTTCTGTTACCAGGGTGCACCGCGAGGAGGTACATTTGGGATCTTGGTTATCTAAGTCCGCCTAGAGCATTGCGTTCCCTTTGCACCCCATCAAAGCATTGCTAACAACATGTAAGAAGTACAACATGAAAATCAACCTACAAAAAAAAAAGAAAAGCTAGAAGTTATGAAAATTAGCTAGTCTGCAACACCAAATGTTATAACAATAGATAACACCAAAGTGAAAAAGAAGCCAAATAACTTAAATATTTAGGCAGAATTTTTTCCGAAAATGGAAGACTAGACAGAGAAATAGAAACAAGGTATCAGAAAGCAAACACAGTAACTCACCAACTTTCACCATTACTTCTCCACCCAAAGATCAAGATGGAAATTAAAAAGAAACATAATATCTACAATATTTAAACCAACACTCTGCTACCAATGTCAAACATGGTCTGTAACAATTTCGTAGCAGAGAAAAATAATTACATGTGAAATTAAGTGTCTGAGAAAAGCTACAATGGTTACTAAACTAGATAAAAATAAGAAATTAAGATATAAGGAAAAGAGTTGGTATAAAAGCATGTGTGTCATGTGACGTATTCTTTCCAGAACGTTGTCTTCCCAATGAACTCTCTGAACCTCTCTCTGTCTTCGGCGATGTGGCTTGCATTTTCTAGCGATGTATTCATATTATCTTTAATGTTGTCAGTCCATCGTCTTCTTGGTCTGCCCCTTCTCCTCTTCCCAGGTACTCTTCCCTCCATTATTTGTCTTTCTAAACAGTTTTGTCTCTTTATATGACCAAACAGGCGTAGTTTTCTTTTTGTTATTGTGTTTAGTAACCAACACTCTGGAATATTCAGTGTGTTTATAATATCTGAGTTTCTGATTTTATCCTTCCATGATATTCTAAGTATCTTTCTGTAGCATTTCAGCTCGAAGGCGTTGGGATGTATTTAAAAGCATGTATTGAACATATTATGAGATGAACACATCAAACCAAATACCAATACGAGTATATAACAAAAGAATATCCGGATATAGAGCCAAAGGTAGACCAAGAAAACGGTGAATAGAAAACATCAAGACAATCTTGAACAAACATGGACTTAACGTGTAACCTAGGGATTGACAATAAACAATCGAGACAAAAGACCTCGCTTTACCATGTTTAATTTACTAATAGTCCTCCTGTATGTTTACTTCATAACGGCATTGTGGTAGAAACGTCGATGTACCGGGAGTCTGTTTTATGACATGTTAGTTATATTTGTTCGTGTTGTTTAGCAAATTTTAAAAACATAAAAAGAAAAAATATAAAATTGTAATTTCTGTCTCCAACTGTGGGTATTTACTACAAACGTGACAATAGTAATAATGTATGTTCAAAACGCATGAACAATAACATATACTACCATATAACAACAAAGTCATTTGTGGAAAGTTTAAATTAAAATTATCAATGTTTGCAAATCAGTATGTGGAGACGATACAGCATCTGAGATTACCACTAGGAACTACCAGTAGCTGAATGAGACGGAGTGTCAATGGGAACATGTCTGCATATAAGTTTTATTTCTAGTCAATTTTTTTGTGTATTTTTCAACGATTTAATAACTGTTTACCTTCCATGCATGTCGTAAAAGGCGACTAAGGAGGTTATGGGATGGAGTTGGCTGTCCCATCCCATATAGGGTCAGTGACCCAAAGCCATGCTGAAGTCGGATGTGTCAGTCCGAAAGGCGCATATATCGCAGCAATGCTGTAAACCATGACACAACGCATTCCGTTCTCCGGACTACATCCTGCTAATCTGCAGGAGTTTGAGAACGAACGCAGAAGAAGAAGTATTAAAATTAATCCGCCTGTGTTGCCGGAGCCTCAAAAGGTGCAAAGAATAGCAACATTATTTACCTTCCATTAATGTCGTAAGAGGCGACTGTGGAGATGGCTGTTTTATCTCATGAATGGTCAAAAGTGACCCAGAAGCTATGCTGAAATCGAATGTTTTATGCCGAAATGCGCAAATATCGTAACTGAGCTGCACACCATACACATCCTGGTTATATACCGCTAATCTGCAGGAATTTGAGGTCGAACGCAGAAGGTAATATGAAATGTGTAGTCTACCAGTCAGGTAATATGAAATGTTGTGTAGTCTACCAGTTACGTAATATGAAATGTTGTGTAGTCTACCAGTCAGGTAATATATGAAATGTTATGTAACCTCCATACAGGTAATGTGAAATGTTGTGTATTCTACCAGTCAGGTAATATGAAATGTTGTGTAGCCTCCATATGTGATAGTATCTGGTTGCAGAACCCTTCACAGGCAGGGGGCTTCACAGTAAGAAGCGAGAACCCTTCACAGATAGCAAGAGATGGACTGGGGAAATACAACACATTGAATGTTTTGCTCTTGTGTAAATGTTGTCACTATGGATGCTAGTGGCACACCATGCAAAGGTGTGTTTATCTAAGAACGAGTCAAGCGACGATAAAACACAAACGTGTGTTTTTATAGGAACGTGTCAAGCTATGATCAAGTGCAACGTTTGTTTACCTAAGAACATGTCAGATAATAGACAGACGGGAATCATACCAGGTAGAAGCTTCCTGGTTGGTCTGAGGCAACGTGGGTTTATTGTAACCAGAAGGATCAATTTCTGATTGGCCTGAGCTTTTCCTCTGGGGAAATGAAAGCTTTTGATTTGTTGGAAGTTTCTGGAAGTTTGGAGAAACTTAGGAGTGGAGGAGGAAGAAGGATTGCATTATCGACTGCCGAGCAGGGCGATCGCATTTCACTCAAGAAAGGAGAGTGTCCCACGGAGTCCCCGGGACAGTCCAGAGTTAGTACTTGTCTCCCCGGAGAGACAAGTCCCTTGTTGAGTTTAACAACTCCGACTTGAAATAGAAAGAAAGTTTGTCGACCAAAAAGTGAGATTAGTAGTAGAATAAGGAGATGGTCTATAATCTCATTAAGCTTATATTATAACGTGTGCCTAATTCCTGGATGTGCTAGAGTAGTTTGTGAAATCTTGGCATTTTGTATTGGTGATGTATTATACGTCACGGAGATATTAAATACTCCGGAATTTAATATTGATTTGTATCATTGGCTTGATGTTTATATTAAACGACATTTTATTTCTGTAACAAGAAGTGCCTCTGTATTTATTGAAGCCAAGAAGAGATTACTGCATGACCACTACATGATTACCACATGGGTAAAACATTGTGTTCACATAGAATATACTGTTACACATACAGGTAATATGAAATGTTGTGTAGCCTCCATACAGGTAATATGAAATGTTGTGTAGCCTCCATACATATAATATGAAATGTTGTGTAGCCTCCATACAGGTAATATGAAATGTTGTGTAGCCTCCATACATATAATATGAAATGTTGTGTAGCCTCCATACATATAATATGAAATGTTGTGTAGTCTTCCAGTCAGTGCTGCTATTCCCCCCCCCCCTCCACACGTTTTCGGTTCCGGATAACACACGGTAGATCTTCTATGTTAAACGTTAATTAATGGGAACATTAATTTAGTTTATCAGTGATATTTAACACTATATTCTTCCGTGTTTTCACTTTGCCACGATTAGTTTAATGAAAAAAATTGACGATTGGCTATTTTAACAATGCTTCCTTGGGGACCTACATTATGTCAACAGTTATTGCTAATTTTTACCCCCAATTCCTTCCTCTGTCAAAAGAATGTCTAGAATTCAGGGGCTCCCTCCCCACTTAACTCTGTTCCCAAAACAAAAAAAACAAAAACATTGCCACCTCCCAAAAAAATATATTTTCTGAAAGAAATACGAAAAAGACTTCAGGACTTATTTTTCCAGATTTTTAGAAACAAAATTCAAATACAATATATAATTGATATATTTAAAACATGGTGTTGGCGTGTATTTTTGTCAAACCTCCGCCCCCTTGTCAATAACTGTCAATCCCAAATAATTGTTGCAGTAATTTATGGACAGCCACTCCCTTTACATAGACCATGCAAAAATAGTTCTTGTTAAAATTATGAGCGTGATGATATTCAACATGGGCTCTCACTACAATTCATGACGATAGATATATATATGTAAATAATATATAAATTTAATATACGTTGTCACATCTGGCATTTTTGTTTATTTCAGATAGATCAGTGGTTCTCGGCGTGGGACACATAGGGTGGGGGGGGGAATCATTTGAAAATGGGGAGCTATAAATTCGTCATTTACTGCGTGTCTAGTCTTTTACTGTGTGTCTAGTTTTTAAACTGCTTGTCTAGTCGGTTGATTCAATGTTAAATTTTCAGCTCAACTGAAAACATTTTTCAATCACAAACAACTTCTAGGTACTCTAAGGAAGTACTCTAAGGTATTTATAGTACTCTAAGGAAATAAGTACTATATCCTCTGGGAAAGTAATTATTTTTAGTTGGGAAAGTAAATGCAGTGTGCATGAAGATAGCATCTTTATCTCTATAAGGTAGGTCAATTAAAAATACGGGCCTATACGTGCTTATCCCACAGAATTAATTAGGACTTTTGGCATGCGATTCCAAGTATGTAAATGGTGACTAACCGAAATCCTAAAAATAATCACAAACGTAACGAATGGGGGTTCTAAATAATTATGTTGGAAGATCTTTATTGGAGACGGTCATAATCTAGCGCCGTATTGTCCAATACGCCTCACGGGCGTGGGATGAGGAGACTAATTTTCACTAAAAATGTATACATTATGACGGCAGTATAGCAGACCTTTGTACATAATTAATTAGGAAAGCTTGAAACGGGGTAAAGGCATTTTAAGTTGAGAGGCCTAATGAACCTGCCAGCCACCCCCACATCTAGCCTGCCATGTGAACGCCAGTTGTGTCGATCCTGCTTTTTTATGTATATATGTATGTAACTTAAGATAAAGATAAATGTATGTAAGATAAAGATCTTTTTGAATAAACGTCGATCTGTGTGTGTGTGATTATGTGTGTATCTAGTTATTAGCAGAACTTCATTACTCCGTTACAAGCTTTCTTGTTAGAATTGAGTTTTGCGCAGTGACTTCATTCGTTGTGTTTTTCGTATTGTAATGCTCGTCGGTCACTACATGTATTTATATACTTGGAATCGCATGTCAAAAATAGTCACGGTCGACCAACGAAAAGTACGTAAATAATCAAACTATTCCTCTCGGGTCATGTTTACATTTTCATGTCTGGAGATAGGGCATGACTATGAACAGTATTGGCGGCTTCATTAATAGTCAACTATCTTTCTAGTCACCTCTGGGAAGACAAGAATTATTGCCAAAAAAGGGTTGAGAATCACTGATATAGAAAAGGCTAAATAGTCATTGTTGATATTCCGAGCTGTTTATGTTGCTACTAGTGATTTCAGCTGCCTTTTAAAACTTTCATTAACTCATTACATTACTTCAGCAAAAATCACACACAAAAACACTTTGGTAGTTAATTGAAGCTGGGAACACATTAAATTATATGCTTGTGTAAATGCTCTAACATGATAACCAAAACCAAAAGACATAGACCATAAGAGGTAGGTAGGTCCTGTAGCAGCAACCTGCCATCGAGGATAATATTCCCTTTCTTGCTGTGTTTACCTTCTCCATCGCATGCGGCTGGTACCAGTTTATACAGGGCAGACTGGAGGAGCGACCTAGACAGACGAGAAATTACAAACGGATTTTGTTTCTATCCGCATGTGGTTTCGAGTCTGCCACGCCCTTAACTCGGCGATAGTAAGGCAGCTCACTATAAACTAGGATACGGCTCTTCTGGATAAAAATAATATAAAACCGGACAATCTGCATTGTTTGAGCTGGAAGGAGGAACTGGTAACCTTTGATTAACAATCAACCGTGTGCTTACCCGTTTCACCACACGAGAGTGCATCAAGAAGTGAAGAGTATGGTAAAATTGTATATATCAACTTATTGATATTCTGACCATCTAGAAAATACTAGTGTAATACGAGGCCAATAATTCAGTGGGATAAGGTGACATGTCAGGAGGACAGGCTTGATTAGCAGCTGTCAAATATCTCACAGGCCAAGCGAGTTATGTTATACGAGAACAGTTTGCAATAGTTATGACATGGTGCTATGTTAACATAAACTACTTTACTGTACTCCGGACAGACCAATAGGTGCTGAGCCTCTTCCAGAAGATTGTAATGAGTTATTGAATAAAGATATGCTTTTTTTCTTCGTCCTTCAACAATCTTATGTCTCGGGCTTCAATATTCATCAACAGTATAAAACATCCCATCCGTCAGAGATCATGTTTTGTGTCTCTCATCGTTTCATTTCTTATCGTGTGTCCAGTGTCAGGGAACCACGGATAACAAAGATAGTACTCGCTCGTCAAGGGGTGACTCTGACAACAGACACATATGATTTTTATCAGAATTCTTCAGTTTTCTACTAATACTTCAAACCATATATGCATTTCAAGTTACCATATCTGTCGCGCACAGGTTAGATGTTTGTCAGCATCGAAGACTGCACAGTCGATGCATCTATGCCTGTCAGTCGAAGGGTACTATTTCTCGAGCAATACCATCACCAAATCCATAACCCTTTAAGGTGGCAAGGCTGTCATGTCCGCTGTAAGTGTCCAACTCACATCCGTATATAAGAATACGTTCGAGAAACATGCATTACGTGTATGCTTTTCCTACTAAATATAATATATACACTCTAAGGTCATGGTTGCAAGATTACCTAAATCGCGACACCCATTGGTTATTATCATAAGATCTAATATAAACAAACTGAACTCTGGTCAGCAGTAGAAAAATGTGTACCTCATGACGCCAGGCACAAATTAAATGACCTATACAAAATTATGTGTGTTTTTCGTACTCGATCAGTGTACATACTAGGAGTGTTAAATCACTTCCCCAAATTCTATCTCCGCGGACTTCTCGGAATAAAGTGGCAAGATCAGTACCTGATACTGAGATTCTCACTGTCAATATACCAGATATAGAATACAATGTTGAAAAATGAACAACTGGGATGAACGGGACATGCGCGCGCATGTCCGACAAACACATCTCAAAACAGCTGATTTATGGTGAGTTCGTTAGGTGAAAACGATTGGCTAGTAGACATTGTTGTTGCATAGATCTCCAGGAATTGGAATCTTGTCCGTCGAAGTATATAAATAGTGACTAACAAGAATCACGAGAATAATTAAAAACGTAACTAATGTAGCCCTGCAAACAGGTCTTCTTAGTGGCGAAAGTCGCGGTTTTAAGAAAAGTTTCAAGTACCCTTAGAGGCGTAACGTCCCGGGAATCCGTCGATCATAATGCGGGGGGAAACAACAGCAATACTGCAAGCATCGCTGAGAATCATCAAATTTCAGAGGCACAGAGAATGCGTGTTGTCCGATAGGACAACATTTGATCGTCGACAGTACTATAAGACCTCTGTACAGAGAGTAAACATGACCAATAAAGCTGAATTTTGATTATTTCTGTGAATTTCATTGGTCGGCCTTTGCTTTTTTGGCACGCGATTCCAAGTATATAAATAAAAAGTAAAGTAGCCCATAATATTTATTAATGCCGTAGGGGTGTGAGATGTTAGCGATCTCACATTTCAGTAGCTCTGCAAATGAAGGCGGTAGCCATCTCCTCTCCCTCGCAGACTTTATTTCCCGGGTTAATCCGGTACTTATTTAAGGCTGGGTCGACCCGGCGATCTGAAAAACATTTCCGCCTCAACTGGGGAATGAACCCATGACCACTCATATGCGTAGCCAGTATGCTAATCACTGCGCTAAGCGGCTCCCTATCTTTATAAATAGTGACCAACTTTAATCACGACAATAGTCAAAAATGCCATGCATGAAGTCTTGTTTACATTCTGCTAAGAGGTCTATAATGGAGAACGGTCATGGAACAGAACAACATGCCCGCGCGCGCGCACACACACACAGATGTCCAGCCCTGACTACGCATGAACCGTAATGTGGCAGGATTTGTTTGACTTTTTAGTCATCTCCACACAGATACAAAAACATGAAGTATGAAACTGTCGTTACTACCGCATGCGATGCACTCATCTATTATTATGTTCCAGGGCTGTGCTGGGAACAAATACACTTAGTAGACTTGCTACAAGTTACATTTTTCTTCGCAATGTCGAGCCATGCCACACACAGAAAAAACGGCGACATAACTCAACTCCGTTTCTTTGGCTAGATCCTAGTTAAATTCTGGGCCATTATCCTGCTACAATATATAAACTCCAGGGGGAGTTTGAGAACGAAAGGCAAAAACATCGTTTTTGATGTGCCTGACATAGTTAAACAAAAAACGTTTTGTCTCGCATATAGATCAAATCTAGCCTTCATAGTCTCTGTATTTTAGCATACTTTATCGAAGATTATTTACTTAATTCTTTTATTAAGCCGGCAATCTGGCTAAACAAATTGGGTTAGTAAATGGCAAACAACGTATGTGCTAAGAATTATATCTACCCGTCCAACCAAGTTCCTTGCTTTAGCGCCGAATACGGGCATCGGGCAGAAACCGGTGTTCTCCAGTTTGAGCTATGTGTTTTTATTGTTTGTAGCAGTTCTTGCATATTGTTAAGGATCATTGTCATATCCTCTTTGATAGTTGCTCTGCGAAGAGCCTCTCTTGGTATTCCTCTTTTTCTCCTACCATATGGTACCCATTTTAATGTTTATGGTGGCATTCTTTTTTCATTCATTCTAAGTATATGTCCGATACAAGTCCATCGTTTCCTTCTCATTATTATAGAAGCATAAGACAAGAATGACCACGATGAAATAGTATATACGCCAGGCTGAATACTGTATCTATCACAGAATGCCTGTCCACTGTGACATATAACACTGACGTTATTCATCGATAATGAATGCAAGATTTCACTTTAAACAAGACAATATCCAAAGGAATAACTTCATTTTAAATGAAGTGCTACAGAAAGATCTTACGAATATCATGGACTGAGACAAAAAAAGAACATTAAAATTTTGAAATTGTTTAAACTGAATCAAGCGTGGCCTCTAAATACCATCATAAGAAGGAAGCTACAGTATTTTGGACACGTAAAGCGACACGATGGTATCGAAAGGCTGATACTAGAGGGGGGCGTGTCTCGCAAGAGAAGAAGACGATGGGCCAGCGACATCGAATAATGTATGTACATGTCGTTGGCCAATGCAGGACTGCTTGCACGGGACAGACAGGTGTTAGAAGACTAGAAAGAATATATCACTCGATATAAATAGAGAATGTTAAATGCACATATCCAATTCACTGTGGCTGAGATCTTGATCAATCAACAGTACAAGACATGTTGCCTCATTAGAAAGCAACCTTCTAAAGTGACTCATTTCACTTTTCTCTCTATTTTAATTGGCTGCCGATACACAGTATAAAAAGTGACCAATGAAAATTACGGGAAACGTCAAATGCGTCACTTCTGAAGGATGTTTTTAAATGAGAAAATATTTTTTCATTGATGTTTTCATGACCTGACTGGTCTATTGACGATTGGTCACGCTGAGATGCGCCGATAACTAACCACAAGAACAACACTGGGGATTTCAAGAAGGGTCGTCTCAGTAAACAGAAATGTTACATAACTGTGTAACGGATAAGGAAGGCGGCGAGACAAGCACGTAGGGAAGACATCCAATGACTTGACCCTTGTTCGAACCTGTTAACGTGATATCAGATATCACCAAAGTCGGTTGTGGAATGATGTACACACAGACACACGTAGTCTAAGTTGTTGGCTGAATGAATTACATGAGTGTATTCTAAATGTTATAATCATTGTGTATGTTATGTATCTGTCACAGAACAGAATCAAGAGCACATTACTGTCTTTATCTCTCTCTCTCTCTCGTTGCCTATTCTCTGTTCCAGCAGTGGTTAATCTCCTTTCATATATGCTTCACTGTTCGCCCCCTCCCATGTTGTCTAGTATCTATCCCTTGATCTTCTTCTACCCTCAGTTGTTTATCTTAGAGTAATCCTAGCAAGTGAAATAGTTTACATATTGTCTTGTATCTTTCCCTTGATCTTCTTCGACCCTCAGTTGTTCATCTTAGAGTAATCCTAGTAAGTGAAATAGCTTCCATGCACAATACGGATACCTCTGATGATTGAATACTGGGGATCTCCCTGGAGTAGTGGTCAAGTCATTCACTTTCTGCTCAAGAGGTCGCAGATTAGAATATGACCCTTCTCGTCACGTTTATAAGTGGATTATTTCGGAGATCCCTAAGGATTATAGTTTGAAGCAACGGGGTACGTGCTAAGAGTAGTACCGTTTGTGCCTCTTTTGATGAAATGCAATTGTATCTATGCTAACACGGTGGAAGAAGCCGTAGAAGATATGTCAACATGCGCATAATTTGTCAAACATATTGTGTGAGAGGCTGAAGCTTTCAACTTAGCTATTTAATCAGAAGACAGTAGAAGGGATTTGAACCACGTCCGTTTAGCGGACCTATTCACCTCACAACTTGAGTCAAAATTACTTTTTTTTTAAATTCGACCGCATCTTTAAAAGACAGATTTGATTTTAGTCAAGACTGCCAGCGTGTTTTTTCTATAAAGTATAAACGGGCCTGGTTCAATTCAAATCCCATCTAATGTCTTTTGATGTATCGATGTTTCTAATTTATTTTAATCTTTCACCCAACTTTTTGGCAGTTTCTCAAGTTTGTGTTGGTGGTCATCGGAACGTTTGAGCTCGGCTATTAGCACATATAACTGAAATTTATGAATTAAAAATTATTTTGTCACCAACTCGGAAAAACATTCATCCTAATTACAGCAAATGTGTACAACCACATGTTCTAGATGTAGATGTGTGTTTCCAGTGATTAGCAAAACCTTATTTTTTCTGTTTCCAAGCTTCAAATGTATGCAAGGAAAGCTCGCTACAGATGGAGATTTTATATACCAGTTTAATAGCCTGTTTCGATGTTCTGTTGCTGTTTCAAGTCTTGTGGAGCAGATCTCTACGTCAATCAAATTCCAGTCTTCTAATTAGAGCATGGAACACAGACGAGCTCTCTACTGCTTACCCAATCCTTAGCTTTTCTCACTCCATCTTTCCAATTTATGCCAATATCCGTGAAAACTTTTTATAATTTCTACAAATTGTCTCAAGAGTTATATTCAGTTCATTTCCATGACATGATGTGCATGCCAACAGTATCCTGCCACGCTCGCATCCAAACCATTCCTGTGTTAAATCTTAACCGCGTCATTTAATATTCACTATATGTCTTAAGCAATTGTCTACAAATGTTTGCAGCATCTTCTTGTTTTTATCACTACACATCTACAAGTCATGGAACAAATGTGATCTCTAATATAACATGCCAGAGTGCTAACCCATTTTACGTCAATGAGAAAGGCAAATCACAATAATGATGTGCTTTTCATTGGCCGACGAAACTAAGTATAAATAAATGACCAATGAAAATCATGACCAGAATCGGAGTTTCCTTACGCTCCCAGTTATATCGGAGGTCACACAACACAACAGCCTTGACATTTATAATAAAGAGGGTAGAAAACTTGACCAAGCATCCCATGTGCTATGATTTATTCTAAAGACGTGTAATGGTATTCTGTAAACGTGTTAGACTGAAATGGCATGCGTCTTGCTTGTGCTTCTCTTGGCCAATATGTGAGAGTTTATTCTCCTGTATCTTACTATAAAACAATACTTTCTAAGATAACAGGTTGGCATACATTAGAGGGTTTTCTCTATGGAGTACAAGGCTCCTCCAATAGGAATTGCACCAAGCCGAAAGGTGAAGTGTCCTGGTTATGAAACAAAACTCAGAAACTCCCCCATTGCACAAAGGAAGTAAGAGCTAATCCCTCGTAATTCCTGGCGTTCTCAAACAAACAAACAAATAAAACAACAAACTCTATCATAAACATAATTCTTTTTAAATCAGATCTCTAATGAATATTACCGGTACATACATTTTCAGAGTTAGACACGAGTTATTTTTTTTTCCAGAGCTATCAACAGTCCTTTACAGTGCGAACTAAGTCATTTTATAAACTAACAACAACACCTTTCAGGGTTAAACACGAGTCCTAACAAAAAGAGAAATTAATTTACAGAGACCACATTGAGGCCAACATCTTGAAGTGAAGATACGGCTTAGTCCAGCCAACAGAGGCTGGAAACTATTTTGGTCGTGCCAGGGCCGTGCCATGATGCAGATAGGCGGTCACATCAGGCAGCACCAATCAAAATACATTGTCGGCATTTCGAAGAAAAACCATTTATGGGGGCGGCATTTCGAAGAAAAACCATTAATGGGGGCGGCATTTCTAAAACTTGCATCATACTTATAATATATACCGCACGGTCCTGGGTCGGACCATCCCCTATATCAAGCAGGTCCACAGTCCTGTCCGAGCAAGAATCAATGCTGAAGTCGGAGATACTGAGCCAATAGGCGCACCCCCCAACCATATCACGCGCACCGCAACACGTAGCGAACAAACAAAAGAGAGAAAATAAAAACGAGAAATACAAAACAAAGGTTTAATACCAGGAATATTGGGAGCCACCCCTACCGTAGTGTAATGTTAATTCATCGCGCGAGCAGCAGCAAATTCAGGTTTTAAGCTCACTTCGGTATTCGTGGTTCAAAATAAAAATTACTTCGTAGTTCACCCAGCCACTACAATGTAGGATACCATGGCCCATGCTCTTGGAAGGTTGAGCAATGGCGCTATGGTGGCTACTGAGAAAGTGAGAATGCGACATTAGGGGGTTTCTGGTCAAATACTGACTAGACAGAAAAACTAATGGGAAAACTTGTGCTATGACTTCACAACTCAGTTTACTGTTAACCTTTACAGGATTATTTTTCGGTGCTAACATTAGTCTTCTTCAGAACTAGCACTACCATCTAATATAGGACCAATGTAAACTAGAAAATATGCTTGCCATTGATCGCAGAGATGGGAGCTCCAAGGCGCACGGACCACAATAGAATGCTCACCCCTCTGTAGACAACAACAAGTGACTAATCCATTACCGAGTTAGGTTATTTATTACATATATTAAAAACCATAACTGAGCATAACAAAACAAAGTATACGTTTCAATAACCATGTCAGAGTTATATGACACGGCACGTTCTACAATGCACATTGAAACCTCGACCATGATTGCATGAGTTGGGACTATTTGTCTTAATAAGCCCTTTGTCACCGTGACATGATATTTAAAAATATTTCTAACAGAAGTTAATTCAGAGGGATTAAACAAAGTAATACTGCTAGTCGCCAGCGTCACAACAATAAATGATGTTCCTGGCATGATTCCAAACTGCAAGGTGTTTCTCTAGCCACGTAAACCAGACCAGGTACACGCGACGTGTCTAAAATTACATCCACTCTAAATTAATTAGGGCAGAATGACGCCACGGATGCGATATCTAGCTGTCATTTGTTTGAATGAAATCAATTGATGCAGAGAATATATCTATCTATCTATAGATAGATAGATGCAGAGAATAAGACAGCAAATAATGAGAACAGAGCTGGATAATTAACATTTACACATTCAACAACAGATGTTTGCTATGAATACTTGCATCAAATGTTTATACCAGATGAGGGCAACCTTTGTTTGAGAAGGCGGGCCGGACTTAGCTTTCTCGTGTTGTATGTGGCCAATATGATTTTATTTGTCTCCAAGTAGTATTTTCTGAGTTGGCGGCCTAGTGCATAGTGTACTTTAAGACCTACACGGGGAGCCAGAAAAAATGGCTTGTTGGGCCAGCGGGCAGTATTTTGCCCACCTCTAATGTATAAGTACTGTTATTTAGAATGGATTTACCTAAACGGCAAAAGAACTGCAGTAATGGTAATCATAAATGTACTGGAGAATGCAACATCACAAACGCGACTAGTCTGAAGCATCTGTTTAAGTATTTGGATATCTTGCTAGCAGCAAACCTTCCTCTGCGATGTTCTCAAATTCCTGCAGATTAGGAGGATGTAGTCTAGAGAACGATACGCTTTGTGAGATGATTTACAGCTTGGATGTGAAGTCTGAGATTTTCAATTATAATTATCACACGAGAGTGGCTTTTGGGTGAATTGAACATGTATGACCGTGGTGAGCAACATTTTTGAGTCGGAGTGCATGACTAAGCGTTTTTATGTGATATGAGGCACAATTGTATCTTTGTATCCCCAATTGGTATCTTTTGAGTTGTGGTGCCGGCGCCAAAGTATATAATACTTCTATATCAGACTGGCGGTGCAGACAAAATAGCGTGGAGGGCTAGATTTGGCCTGCGTGCCGTATTTTGACCACCTCCGCTCCAAGAGATACCTCCTTAGTTGCCTCCTACGACATGCATGGCACAGTGTCGCTATTCTTTTTTTCCATTTCGAATCCTGGCACACGTGGGCGAATATGAAAAAATGGCAGCATATCCTTTACAGGACTTAGCTATCAATTTCTTGGTTGTGGTGATTTTTTTAGGCAATATAAATACGTTCAGTAGTTTGCCATTGCTTTCTGAACGGACCGGATACAGAATTGCCAGTACGGGGATCAAAATCGGTACCTTGGCCGTCACATGCGCGCTCTGCACCACTTCGTCACAGAGCCGGACTGTGGGCGAATAGAGGATGTTTGTTTTTGTTTGTTTTTCGTTCGCTCCATTGTAACCATCACGGATATCCGTGCGATTTCCGCCGGGAGCGTGATTACGTTGTGCCACCGTTATGCGCCTTGTAGGCCTAGCACATCCGATTTCGGCATGCCTTGACAATTCGGGTGGGCTACCCTTAGCCTGTGACAACCTCTATATCTGTCTCCAGGCACGCGTAGTGGAGACTCTTCGCCCAGACGATTTTCTTGCTCTTAGTCTGACTCAAACGAGGTGTTCCACTGTCTATGAACTTGCCTCGTGTAATTGGACGTGCTGTGCCTGTGCCCATTGGGTACTGAACCGTTTCTCATCCGTGAGCCTGGTTCCCTATGGGGAAGAACTCAACAGAGGAGTTGGACCCTGGCTCTTTCGCCCTCTTAGCCGAGGTGTCATTCACCGACATCGTGTACCCCTTTTCCAAGTTCGAGTCTCACACCACGCGTTTGAGAGCAAGGCGTTCTCGAGCTGCGCGTCCTTGTCCCAATAGCGCCTGAGCCCATCAGGTACTGAACCCTTTCTCTCTTCAAGTGTATTTCCGGTGTAGGAAAACCTGACAGTAGAGCTGGGCCAGGGCTAAATCGTTGTCCCTTTTGTGCCTGAGCGAATCGAGTACGGAACCCTTTCTCTCTGCAAGTGTACTTCCGGTATAGGAAACCTTGACAGTAGAGTTGGGCTAGGACTACCATCGTTGTCCCTGTCTTGCCTAAGCCCATTGGGTACAGAACCCTTTCTCTTCGCGAGCATATTTCCGGTTTAGGAAGACTCGACATTAGAGTTGGGTTAGGTCTTCTTGCTTTACCAAACGCCAGTGGATGGGTCTGGGTCTCTGCCTGTAAGGAACTCAGGTAACTAGAAGCCCGTCTCGAGCTGACGGAGCTTGTAGCTCCCCCTTTCCTAGGGACTTTTCACTTTCTATTTGCAGTTCGCGCTGCCCTCTAGCGCTGTTCTGCCCTTTCATTGTTTCATTGTACTCGGTATGAAATCTATGTCTCTCGCCATGTATCTACCTTTACGTGCATTTTACATTGGCCGCCCCTCCAATGTTCGGACTGGACTGACTAGCTTCACTGTATGTCGACAGTGTCGCTATATGTGGTGATGCTGGTGGTGTCGGAGATATGTCTGTCCGTGTGCAGGCAAATCTCTTTCCATCTGCTACCTCCACATTTTCGGACACGATCCCCAAATGATTTGGCCAGAATCAGCTCGAGCTGCTGTATTTCTGTTTCCAGGGTGCACCGCGTGGAGGTACATTTGGGATCTTGGTTATCTGCTAACCCTGGGTCCGCCTAGAGCAATGCGTTCCCTTTGCACCCCAATAGAGGATGTGATTTTGTAGAAGAATCAGAACACTGAGTATTGATTTTTTTGAAACAGCGTAAAAAAGGTAACTTTAAAAAAAATATGAACTTGTAAAGAGAAATATATCAGAAGGCAATCTGTGTCGCATAGAACAGTGGTTCCCAAACTTTTCAAGCTTACACGCCGCATGCTTATATTTTAACTGAAAAGTAATTATGTCTTTAATGTACTAAATTCCCAAATCGCTTCGAACTTCCCTTTGCTTCCAGCTGGGAAGCACTGGCATAAAAGGTCAAAGTGTTTGAGGCCTGTACACTAAAAGCGACAGCGATAAAGCGTGTGTGTGTGTCCGTAATCGAGCGACTCGTCCAAAAATGCAAAGGCTGCAAGGAAACCGTGTTTATTGCATTTCATTGCAACCGTCTGATATCGACCGCCTAAGGTCGCGTGGACTCTGTTCCGTAGTAATGCTTTCATTTGGATCAGTCGCGCGACTACGGACGAATGAATACACGTGTTCTCATAGACGCTTCCAAGGACGGGAGGCCTAAGACACATGCCGAGTCAAAAAACTTAGATATTGCAACCTAAGCTATAAACCAAAAAGAAAGACATAACCGAAATATAGCCTGCTAACCCGCAAGAGTTTGAGAACAAACGAAGAATAAGAATGTGCAATAGCAGATAATGTAGACATTAATAAGTGCACTAAACAAAACCCGGAGAGAGTTTACGTAGGGACAACTATGTAGACATTAATAAGTGCACTAAACAAAACCCGGAGAGAGTTTACGTAGGGACAACTATGTAGACATTAATAAGTGCACTAAACAAAACCCGGAGATAGTTTACGTAGGGACAACTATGTAGACATTAATAAGTGCACTAAACAAAACCCGGAGATAGTTTACGTAGGGACAACTATGTAGACAATAATAAGTGCACTAAACAAAACCCGGAGAGAGTTTACGGAGAGATGACACCCATCAGTACTTCCACGTCTCTGTGTGTGTGTGTGTGTGTGTGCTCATGGCAGGATTTTCGTTTTGGTATTTTGTATATCATCATACTAGTCCGAAACTGTGCTACATTACCCAACATGGAGCAAACATAAACATGATGAAAATAATACTGATAAAGACACACACACACAGAGAAAATCGAAAAAAGTAATATATTCAAGTCAGGGCTGGAGTGTGGAACTATCTTTGATAGCAGATACCATCATTCCTTTTTAAAATAATTAACATATTTCTGATTAATTTGAAATTCGGGGGGTAATTTCATCTGCTACAAAATAATTTGGGATAATATCCAATATAGGATTACACCCCCTTGGTTTCGACACTGGAAACTGATGATAAAGTTGTCTGATGGTATCTCTTCACTGTCTCCTGGTCCCAATCGGATAGATTTCAGTAAGCACACACAAGTCTGAAACTCAATGATCCTGCGATTAGATGGATACTTGTGCATAGATACCACATTAATAGTAATGTGTCTGTTTTATTAAATTCATGGAGTGAGCACGCTTTCGTCAGTCACAATAATTACGATATTGGAGGGACGTTTCATAGGATGACTTTTATTTTTTTTCAGAGCTATCAACAGTCCTTTCCAGTGCCAACTAAGTCATTTTATGAACTAACAACAATACATTTCAGGGTTAAACACGAGTCCTAACAAAAAGAGAAATTAATTTACAGAGACCCCATCGATGCCAACATCTTTAAGTGAAGATACGGCTTAGTCCAGCCAACAGAGGCTGGAATCTAAGATTGGTCGTGCCAGAGCCGTGTCATGATGCAGAGATGCGGGCACATCAGGTGGCACCAATCAAAATACATTGTCGGCATTTCGAATGCAGAAATGGAAATTGACTGCAACCTAACTTGATTTTCAGTACAGTGATAAACAAATACATCTTCTCACTGGCTTCATAATTTAGCAGTATAGTGATAAACAAATACATCTTCTCACTGGCTTCATAATTTAGCAGTATAGTGATAAACAAATACATCTTCTCACTGGCTTCATAATTTAGCAGTATAGTGATAAACAAATACATCTTCTCACTGGCTTCATAATTTAGCAGTATAGTGATAAACAAATACATCTTCTCACTGGCTTCATAATTTAACAATGTCCTAGAACTTTGGTACGAAAGAAGAGTAAACTCTTCCTATTAAAAAAAGTACTGATCATTTAGGTGTTTTTTTAAAGAGAACTATGGTGATTATTTGAGGGAGGGTGATGATTGATGTTAATTTATTGAGGGGAGAAAGGAAATAGTTAAGGAGGGAGAGTAACCCTATTTTGTTTACGTGTTTTAGTACAGAATTTCGTGATTTATTCGGGAAGGGAGTATTGGGTGAAACGCCTTTCTCCCCTTCTCTAGGTAATTGCTAGTCAGTAACATTTACTGATAACACTTAATTATGCTAGGAAAACCAGTTTTCAAACCGATGATGGGGCAGATTAAAAGGTCAGGATGAGATTCAACACATAAGGCCATGACAATCAGACGCAGAAAACCTGTCAACTGCACGGGGGAGACAATGTGAAATACAACAATAAAAGCATGGGCTGTGCAAAGTTATTGCATAATCAATATTTAACACATAAAAATATATGGATTCCTGTGGATATATACATGCGTACATAACATACATACCACATAAATACAAAAACACTACGACAATAGAAGGCAAGACCCAACCATAAGTTATAATTGATCATTAATAACTTAAGATCTCATTTGTGCAAACATGCACAATTCAGGGGATTGTTCTGCAAAAATCAAGAGAAGAATTGTAATAGGAAAGTACTAATATTTGGAAATAATAGTCCTGTAATAGGAAAGAAAAATCCTGACCTCTAGCCACCATGCCCAGTCTAAACCAAAGGAATAAAATGACTTCAATGTGCGCTGCAACAAAAGCTGCCTCCCAATTCTCGCCCTCATAATTACTGCATTGTCACTTGGCTGTCCCCGTATAGATATTATTCGTAATATGGCTGTCATTTATCCAGAACAAGTGACAAAAAGACCAAGAGTGTTGATCTCAATCCAAGGTTAAACAATTGCTTCCTATTATCTGCCCATATGTCTTCTGCGTTCATTCTCAAACTCCTGCTGAATCTCTCTCACAGCAAGGCCATGGTCCTTCTAGATTTCCAGCAGGATGAGTCCAGAGAATGGAAATTACATGCCGATACTTACTAACCTTTGTTATTTGAATACGACATTCAGAGAATAGTATCTTCACTTAATAGTAGAAGATTAATAGAGAATAATATCTAGATATTATTATATTAGATAATATACTCTTCACTTAATAGGGAATAATATCTTCAGAGAAGTCCCACTTCACCTCCTAGTTATGACATCTGTAATACACAATATTATGTATTCTGAATAAGTGAGTAGGAAATTAAGAGGGAAGGCAACTCAGATCACAAAGATATACCGGTACTACTGAAAACGGATGTACTAACTGAGAAGAAGCTATAAAAATATCAGTATACACGCTATATGGTTGTGTTCACTCTAGCATATCTACATAGATATGTAATATGGGACAATTGAGAGCATATATTTTGCTATGACTGCTCCAATATAATATTTCGAATTTATCTCCAATCTCAAATTAATGTTCCATAGTAACATGAGAAAACTGGCTCAAATAACTTGGCTAAGGAGATATATTTCCCAGGATGTAAGAAATATCTCTTGCCTAAGATAGCATCAATTTTTTGGGATATTGTTTGAACTAGCAAACAAACTGTTAAAAATTGTGAGGGGGTGTTAGCACGGTAGACAAAGATCAAACATTTGTTGGTACCTTTTAATTTATCGATGGAGGTTCCAGTAAAGAGAAAAATTGGTCACCCAAATTGTAAATTAACAGGAACACAGCATAAGTACCTCCTAAATATGACACTGAATTAGACAAGGCAGATTGAACAGAGAGACCGTTTGGACAAAGTTATGCAAAGAAAACATCACATAGAAAAAATCCTAGGAGTTTTCGGTACTTCTTCTCAAGACGTTTTATAAAGAGCAGATGTGTTCCAAATGAATCAGCGCACAAACATAACTGGAGCAATCACACATGTGCAGTAATGTCATATTCAAATTTCTTTCAACAGAACAACTACTATTATGTTACACATTGGTACGTAATATGTTATTAATTATGTCATTGCCTAACATCTTGTGATATCTTTCAGTATTGTATTAAGAACTTTGAATTCTGCACATTTAACACTGTGTCACAGTATAAATTCACACACTGTAACATATGTCATTATGGGCCGCATCATCAATGATTAACTGTAATTATTTTTGGTAAACAAACACCAATACAGCAGATGAAATTCATGAGTCACTGTCTGAGCTCGCTTATGTGTGGCATCTATATATCATCATCATCAGAAGCCATCTCACAACGAAGGATGCTGCAATGGACCTCAAACATCCCATCTGTTGCCATGATGGTGCACTCTGGCAGACTGTAGCATGTCCATCTTGTGATGTTTCTCTCCCACTTGTAAACCTGCCTACATCTTGTTCACCTCCCCTCGACTTTACACTCAAGTAAAGTCTTCAATAGTATGCCATGTCTTTTAATATGTCCAAAATACTGTATCTGTTTCACCTTCAGTTCTTTTTTCATAAAAAATTGTATTAGAATCAGAAATATAACTATACCGCAAACAAGTAACTATGGAAACCCTATGATTAACTGTGTTTAGACACATTCAACTCTTCTTCTTCTTCTTTCGTTCACTTGAAACATGTCTATATCTGTAATGCTGTCTCCTTAATAAAACTCACTGTCTTTTGTAGTTCATACAGTGTCCCATAGAGTTTTGATTCCAGTGTTGTTTCCTCTGGCCAATATGTCTGCCTCAGCGTTTCATGCTCAGAACACTCTTGAAGTATATGTTTGGCACTCTGTGCTGCCTGTCCACATGTACACATGGCCGTGTTGCCAATCTTGAACTTTGTATACATGTGACTGCGGAGTCGGTTGTGTCCTGTTCTGAGACGTAGAATTATAACTTGTTCTGATCTGTTCATATTGTGATAGTCATCTTGTGTTGGTGTTTGTGGCTTTCTTATTGACTTTATCATCTGTTTTTTCTGATGGTAGGTGATTGGTATATCTGGTTGGTCTTCGGCAGCACCTTCCTTAGCCAGTTGGTCTGCTTTTTCATTTCCTGGTATTCCACAGTGAGAGGGTATCCACTGCATGGTTACCCTATACTGGTAAGACAATTCGCTAAGTAGTTTTTTTAAGTCTGTTAGTTTTCCAGACTGGAGAGCTTGAAGCACTGACCTTGCATCTGTCAGGAATACCACAGGCTGTAGGTCAGAGTTGGAGTTCAGCAGTTTTTTAGCTGCCACACTAATTGCCTGGATTTCTGCATCATAATTATTGCAGAATTTTCCTGTCGGTGTTCTGATTGTATCTCTAGGCTTGTGTGGATATTCTATATATACACCTGCACCTCCATTCCTCACAGCATTCTGTGCTGACCCATCTGTGTACACTCTGACCCATATATCTTGTGGATATTCCTCATCCAGGAAACTGAGGGTGATTGTCATTCGCTGCACACTGTTCTGTTCGTCCTCGCTTAGTATTCCTTTCACATGGGTCTGAATGTATATTGGCATTCCATGGCTTTCACTCCACGGGGTTTGCTCTGGTACAGACCTTAAGGGGCTGCCAACTTCAGGTAGGTCTGTAAGTTGTCTACGGAGTCGTTTAGCTTGATGGATAAAGCTGCTCCTTTTCAGTCGTCCCATTGCTAGATTTTGGAATCTTTCCTTCATTGGATGACTTGGCATACACTGAAACTTTTCTGCCTGAATTAGTACTTTTGTGTCTCTGCGTTCGCCAAGTGTTTGCATTCTTCCCATTTTCTGCATCTCTGCTATGGGTGTTGATTTCATTGCTCCCAACATTATTCTAAGTGCCTGGTTTTGCACTTTATCTAGATCTTGTAATGTGGTGTTTGATGCAGGACACCACGCAGCTGAACCGTATTCCAGGTGTGGTCTTATGCCTTGCTGGTAAACTTTACTGAGTATATTTCCACTGGCTCCCCATGTGGTTCCACTTAGTTTTCTCAGGATAGCTAGCTTCCTCCTGGCTTTTGTTGTTGCTTTGTTTATGTGCTGCTTCCATGTCAGCTTATCATCAAAAGTAACTTCGAGGTATGTGGGTTGTTTGTCTTCTTTCAAGAGCTCTCCATCTATCTTGATATGACCAGCTTTTTGTTTTGGTGAGAGGGTAAAGAGTGTAGTGCTGCACTTATCTGTGTTAATGCTGACGCACCATCTATTAGCCCATAAGGTTAGGGCATCGATAGCTCTTTGTATTTGTTTAGTGGCCACTGTTGCATGTTCTTCCGTGCACCAGATCACCAGGTCGTCAGCATACATTGCCACTTTGATCCCATGTGGTAGTTCAGCAACTAGGTCATTGATGTAAACCAAGAAAAGTGTGGGTGACAGGACTCCTCCCTGGGGGACTCCATGACGCAGTAGAACTTTCTTGCTCTTGCGACCATCTAATTGTACCCTGGCTCTTCTATTATGCAGGTATGCTTTTACCCATTTGTACATTCTTGAGCTAACCCTGCAATTTCGCAATTTCTTTAGGAGCCCTTCTTTCCAGACCTTATCAAATGCTTTCCTGAGGTCTATCCATGCTGCTAGTACCAGTTTCTTTTCTTGGAAGGCATCCTCAATCTCTTGGGAGAGGTAGGTTGCCTGATCTTCAGTAGAGTAGCACTGTCTGAAACCTGCTTGCTGTGATACCAGAAGGTTTTCACTTTCAAGGTACCACTGCATCCTAAGATTGATAATGCGTTCCATTGTTTTACATAGACAGCTTGTGAGGCTGATGGGCCTGTAGTTGGAGACTGTGTTGCCATCTTTTCCTGATTTGAGGAGTGGTATCATTATTGCTTCTCTCCACGCCTGTGGTACATTACCTGTGGACCAGCTTGTGTTAAAGATCTGCAGTAGCTTTGCTCTTGCTGCACTTCCCAGGTTTCTAATCATTTCATTGGACACTCCATCAGCTCCAGGGGACTTTTTCATTTTCAATTTGGATATTGCATGCTCCAGTTCTCTCATTGTGATTGGTGTCTCCATGACTTCAGGTATAGGTTCCCCTTGTCCAATGTTTTGCTGGTTCTCTCGAACCTCCTGTTGTTTGTCTGGGCTGACTTTGACGTTATTGTCTTCTGCAAAGGAATCTGCAAAGTAATCAGCTGCATGTTTACCTGTTAAAATGTTTCTATCTTTATAAAGTGTGATCCTGGTATTTCTCCCTGTACCTTCATCATTTAGTTGTTTTACAAGTTTCCATAATTTCCTAGTATCTCTTTCTAGGTTCAGCGACTCTGTTTTTTCTTTCCAGCTGCTCCGTCTGGCTTGTAACTTGGCTCTTTGAAATTTAGCCTTTGTTTGCTGATATTTGTTGTGATGTTCTTGGCTAGGTCTGTTCTCGGCCTGCTTTCTAGATGTTTCCATCTCATTTTGCAGCTTTTCCAGTTCATCATTCCAGTAGGGTTTGTAGTTTTTGCGTGCCCCCCTGGGTATGGTTTTACTAGCAGCATGTAGTATACATCTATTAAATTCACTCACTGCTCTATTGATGTCTTTGTCCAAGTTCATGTCCTTAGCTAGAACACTGGTTAAATGCTGGTACATTTTCCAGTCTGCCCTCTTATAGTTCCACCTAGTGAGCGTGCTGTTGTCCTTGGTATATTCATTGTGAATTTCCAGAAATACTGGTCTGTGGTCACTACCCCCAAGCTGCTTTCCAACGACACGTGTGATGTTCCATTCCAGGCCTGGTGAGTAGAATGCCAGGTCTGGTGTAGAGGTGGTGTGCCATGCTCTCGAGTAGAAGGTTGGTGAGTCTGCTGGCTGGTTAATAAGAATGAGATTATTTTCATCCTGCCAGCTCTCAAGTTCCTCACCTCTCTTGTCGATATGATCGTAGCCCCAGCTCTGAGAGTGGCTGTTGAAGTCACCACACACCATAAGCCTTTCTTTGTCTGGAATTGTGTCTAGTGCCAATGGTTTATCATTTGGGCAGTAGTAGTTCAGGAGATGGAATTCTGCACTGTCTGTTTTTAGGTGGAGCATCTGGTATTCTGCCCCGTCCATGTATACTTCCAGCTGACATGCGCTGATATTGTTTTTAACTAGTGTCAGAATTCCACCCTTTCGCCTGTCTTTTCGGTCAGATCGGTAGCACTGGTAGCCTCTGATTTTGAAGGCTATGTCGCTGCTGAGGTGTGTTTCTTGGATACAGCATATATTTACTTGTTCTTCACTGAGGACATTTTCAAGTTCCAATTTTTTGCTGTATCCATCTCTTTTACTGTTGACACCCTCAGCATTCCAGTGCATTATTTTTATTGGTCGTTTGTTTGTTTGGCCAGTAGCTCTATTCCTTTGCCTCCTGGCTCCTCGGGGCAATTGAGAAGGACTTCCAGTAACTGAGGTTGGGCCCTTTCGAGGTATAGGGCCCGGCACCGTCCCTGCCTGAACGTCCGCCACAGGGCAGGCACCATAACGTTTATTAGATGCAGACATGTTTCCATTGTGTTTTATGCGTGGCAACCTGATTATCTGTGCGCCTTTTGGCTGGTTGCCTCCGTCTTCAGCACTCTGCTTACTTGGGCTGGACTATGGTCCTGCTCGAGTGGGAGTGCCCGACCAGTCTTAGTTTCCAGCCTCTGATGGCTGAACTAAGCCCCATCACCACTTCAAGGTTCTGGCCTCGATGGGGACACATTCAACTAAACAAGTAGTAATTTTCCTATTACTTCACTCCCAATCTGTCATCTGAAGTTACTATTATAATATTTCGTTACTGTATTTCATCATCTCACAGAAACAACGCATGTGGGTCTTTACTGTCTTCAATATAGGCCTATTTATTTACATAAACATACAGTGTTTTTGTTTTTCAATCTACTGAAGATCTATGGAGAGCCATGTTCAAATGACTTGAAAGAAATTATCATATGCATGGATACTGATTGACTGAGTTAGCAAACATGTGGCCAGAAATTACAACAGTGTTGGCATCAGCTGAATAAACAAGGGCAGATATATTGACAACATGTTTGCTAACTCGATGAATCAGAATCCATGCATACAATAATTTTTTTCCCAAGTCATTTGAACATGGCTACTCTCCCTAGATCTTCAGTGGATTGAAACATACAACACACACTGTATGTTTATGTAAATACATAGGTATATATTGAAGACAGTAAAGACCTACATGCGTTGTTTCTGTGAGATGATGAAATACAGTAACGAAATATTATAACAGTAACTTCAGATGAAAGATTGTGAGTGAAGTATTAGGTCCATCATTACTTTTTTAGATGAATATGTATGAACTAGACAAATGGTCGTAGGGTTTCCATAAGTTACTTGTTTGTGATATAGTTATATAGACCCCCTGATTATAGTAACACATCGTGTGCGTGTGTACGTGCATGTGTGCATATGCAATGGTACCAACAATACTATATATATTTTGAGAACACTAATTGAAAGGTCTATAGAGGTAAAAACAGATCTGTAATTCTGTTTTACAGACTACACGAAAGCATTTGATAAAGTTAAACATAGTGAAGTAATAGTCATGCTAGAGAATTTGAACATCAATAGTAAGGATTTAAGAATCATCAAGAACATGTACTGGCAACAAACAGCAGCAATAAGAGTAGAAAATCAATTTGGCACTTTCAACAAATAAAACAAGGAGTTAGACAGGGATGTGTACTTTCACCAGACCTGTTCTCTTTATACAGTGAAAACATAATGCGTGTAATAGTTGATATCCCAGAAATATCAGTGGGAGGACTAACATAAATAATTTGAGATATGCGGATGACATTGTCCTCATTGCAAAAAGTGAGGAAGACCTTCAAGATTTAATTACTGTAGTAGTCACAGAAAGGTCTCTTCCTAAATATAAAGAAAACAGAAGTAATAGTTATTTCAAAAAAACAAAATACCACACCTTGCAAGATCAAAGTAAATGATATAGTTTTAAAAAAGGTCCACCAATTTCAATATTTAGGTACAACGATTACAGCAGATGGAAGAAATTCAACAGACATAAGAAGCAGAATAGGGCAGGCAAAAGCAATATTCAGAGAAATGAAAAATATATTGTGTAATATGACTTTGTCATTAGAGGTGAGAAAGAGAGTTCTGCAGTGCTATATATCGCCTATACTACCTTGAAGGCAACGGAGACTGAGGGTGACAACGTGAGAAAATATTAGATTGTAGGACAACTTGGCAGGGCAAGGAAACAACGATTCTGATACATAATACTGGAGACAGAGAGCTGTGGAGAGCCATGATCGCCTACGCCAGCCAGCATGGCACCTGATGATGATGATATATAAATTTCTGCACATCACTTTATATATATATATATATAAAGATATATATATAGTGATGTGCAGAAATTGCAAACACCACTTGATATGGTTGTTCATTGTCCAATTTCTTCAGTTCAATGTTCTTCAGTCAGTTATCAGGTTACAGAGCCAATAGCTTCAATGAACTGTGCAATTCGCTTAAGGTCATCCTTTGAACCATTTCAGGTTTGGAATTAGTGCCAACTCAATAGGCCACATTTTCTTTATCTCTTCTTCATAGAGTTGACATGCACTAAGGATGTGTTCTGCAGTCTCTAGGACAAGTCCACCATCGCACGAGTATGTCTCATGATTTTTAGCTTTCTGTACATGTGACTTATACAAGACTATAAACTCATAGAGTAAACACCCCCACCAACAGGATTATAACCAGCGCTAGGTTTGTACAAAATTTATGGACATTCCTGTCACCATATGCTGTCAGGGCATCAAAGAGTAACACTGTGGTATGTATGCATGTTGTAAGAAGTGACAAAGGAACATTGAGCAAATGATTGGCTATCTCATCCTGTTAGTCAAAGGTATCAATAAATGCCATGCTGAAGTTGGATTCCTCAGGTTGAATCAAAGCTGTCACAGCTAAGTTGTAAACTATGATAATGCATTCTGTTCTCCAGATTACACCCTGCTAATAAATTCAAACATGAACTCACACACAAATTATAAGATTTCTCTATAAAAGAATAGAAATTTTGGATAAAACATATCCTGAAAGTTGAAAATATTTCTAGCTGTTTGTTTTGTTTTCTAATCACATACAAACTAAACTATTGGCTAGATTGTTTTCTAATCACATACTAACTATTGACTAGATTGTTTTCTATTCACATACAAACTATTGGATAGATTGTTTTCTATTCACATACAAACTATTGGATAGATTGTTTTCTATTCACATACAAACTATTGGATAGATTGTTTTCTATTCACATACAAACTACTGGATAGATTGTTTTCTATTCACATAAAAACTACTGGATAGATTGTTTTCTATTAACATACAAACTATTGGCTAGATTGTTTTCTATTCACATAGAAACTATTGGCTAGATTGTTTTCTATTCCCTGCTGAAGACATATGTGTTCGGCCATTGGCGCAAATAAAACGGCTACACAACGTATTTCCATTCTCTGGACTACATTCAACTTGAAATCTTGTAGGACTATTGTCCTGTTACAAGAGAAATCCAGCGGGAGTTTGAGAATGAACACTGAAGAAGTTTTCTATTCACATACAAACTATTGGCCAGAGAAAAACAAACTTGTCAAATGTCAGTGGTTAACACAAACATATTATGCAAAGCAAACAGGATCTTTAACAGTGTAGGACATGTAATACCCAGTAAGTCTGGCTAATAGGCTTTCACATTTCAGCCAGGTAATGTCTAAGTAACCAGAACTTTAAGAATGCAAGTGGTTTATAGGCCACACAGTTATGTCAATAAGTTAGTAGGACATGTCTTTTTGTGCGCTAGGACTTCACAATTGCAGTTTAAGTCAGTTTATGCTTTAATCTATTCCTTACATAGAAAGATATCCTCCCAAACACATCTTTCAAGACTGCCAAGTCTTTAATCAACTGTAAACACAGATCTGGTTATTGTGAACTAGACTAAGACAAAAGATCTAGAACTGCTGCACAGACTTGGAGAAGACTGGAATTTTTTTGTGCCCTGGCAGCTAGCCTGAAGATCTAAAAAGATCAAGAAGAATCCTGAATTCAGAAGAAGATGTAGAAACTGATATTTGCAGTAATACACAAGTATGGTAGCACTGACTAGAGATCATAATGTAATGTCTTTTATATTCTTCTTCTTCAGCGTTCATTCTCAAACTCCCGCTGGATCTCATTTGTAGCAGGACTATGGTCCTACTAGATTTCCAGCAGGATGTAGTCCAGAGAATGGAAATGCATTGTGTCGCTGTTTTATTTGCGCCAATGGCATGACACATCCGTATTCAGGGGAGTCTTTTATATGATAGTGCATTATTTGCAAGAAATTTTTTATGTATACATGATCTTCTTTAGAGTTGATTCTCAAACTCTCACTGAATCTCTCTTGTAGCAGGTCAATGGCTGTACTAGAATTCCAGCAGGATGTAGTCCAGAGAACAGAAATGCATTGTGTCACTGTTTTATATGCGTCAATGGCCCAACACATCTATCATAGGTGGAGTATTTGATTTGATATATTGTTTGCCCCAGCAAATGTTTTTCAGCCTACTCTTACTGATTGCTGAACTAATCTTTTTTTAAAGTGTGCAAGAAGCAAGCTAGAACTTTTTAGGTATCACACATCTCAGATAGGACCAGGACAAGTGACAGGTCAATCAGATATCATATACTAATTGTTTGTTTTGTTTGTTTTTCATTCGCTCCATTGTAACCATCACGGATATCCGTGCGATTTCCGTCGGGAGCGTGATTACGTTGTGCCACCGTTATGCGCCTTGTAGGCCTAGCACATCCGATTTCGGCATGCCTTGACAATTCGGGTGGGCTACCCTTAGCCTGTGACAGCCTCTATATCTGTCTCCAGGCACGCGTAGTGAAGACTCTTCGCACAGACGATTTTCTTGCTCTCGTCTCACTCGAACGAGGTGTTCCACTGTCTATGAACTTGCCTCGTGTAATTGGACGTGCTGTGCCTGTGCCCATTGGGTACTGAACCGTTTCTCATCCATGAGCCTGGTTCCTTAAGGGGAAGAACTCAACAGAGGAGTTGGACCCTGGCTCTTTCGCCCTCTTAGCCGAGGTGTCATTCCCGACATCGTGTACCCCTTGTCCAAGTTCGAGTCTCACACCACGCGTTTGAGAGCAAGGCGTTCTCGAGCTGAGCGTCCTTGTCCCAATAGCGCCTGAGCCCATCAGGTACTGAACCCTTTCTCTCTTCAAGTGTATTTCCGGTGTAGGAAAACCTAACAGTAGAGTTGGGCCAGGGCTAAATCGTTGTCCCTTTTGTGCCTGAGCGAATCGAGTACGGAACCCTTTCTCTCTGCAAGTTACTTCCGGTATAGGAAACCTTGACAGTAGAGTTGGGCCAGGACTGCCATCGTTGTCCCTTTCTTGCCTACACCCATCGGGTACAGAACCCTTTCTCTTTGCAAGCATATTTCCGGTTTAGGAAGGCTCGACATTAGAGTTGGGTTAGGTCTTTTGCTTTACCAAACGCCGATGGATGGGTCTGGGTCTCTGCCTGTTAGGAACTCGTAACTAGAAGCCCGTCTCGAGCTGACGGAGCTTGTAGTTCCCTTTCCTAGGGACTTTTCACTTTCTATTTGCAGTTCGCGCTGCCCTCTAGCGCTGTTCTGCCCTTTCATTGTACTCTGTATGAAACATATTTGTCTCTCGCCATGCATTTACCTTTACGTGCATTTTACATTGGCCGCCCCTCCAATGTTCGGACTGGACTGACTAGCTTCACTGTATGTCAACAGTGTCGCTATATGTGGTGATGCTGGTGGTGTCGGAGATATTGTCCGTCTCTTGTGCAGTCAAATCTCTTTCCATCTGCTACCTCCACATTCTCGGACACGATCCCCAAATGATTTGGCCAGAATCAGCACGAGCTGCTGTATTTCTGTTTCCAGGGTGCACCACGTGGAGGTACATTTGGGATCTTGATTATCTGCTAACCCTGGGTCCGCCTAGAGCAATGCGTTCCCTTTGCACCCCATCATATACTAATGAACCTGTAGTCTTGAGAACACAAGACAGATGGTATAACCACACTGCTGCGGAGATCTACAAATAACTCAATGTGATGTGGTACCATCATAAGATTGGAAAAAGACATTATATGAAGGGCCCTTGCCAGTGCTACAGTGTTGAGATCTTCCTGTGTTAAAAAAGTGATCAGAAAAGAAATGGCTTTTAACTCACAAAAGATATTAGTTCTTTTTTCATTCTCAAACTTCTACAGTTTAACTGAATATAATCCACAGAACAGAGTGCATTGTGTCATGGTTTACAGCTTAGCTGTGATACCTGCACCTTTCAGTAGACACATCCAACTTCCTATCAATATTTCCTCTCAAGTGAGTAAATCTGAAGATTTCTACTACCTAAATTAAAATATTTAAAACAAGAAAGGGTATTCAATCATTTTGTATGTGCGTGGGTGGTACATTTTGTGAGCGACACCTAATTATGTGCGTGACCTCACACCCGTGCATGTTAGAAGCAATTTTTCTTCCTAATAGCTCCACCATAGGTAAATATTTATAGTGACTAGAGAATACACATGTTGGATGTCGTGGCTAAACCACATCTTTTAGCGACTGCCAATTTCATAAAACATGTTGACCCAAATTCTAAGGTGAACTAGTGTCATCTGCATGGACCTGGTTCAAATCTCATCTGCTACCTCATGGATCAAAAAAAAAAAGCTCTCACAGATGAGATTCATTAAACCACCAAATAAAAGTCATGACAATGACAAATCTTGGAGAAGACTGGATTTTAAGGATTGAAGTCCCATAAGTATTCCAAAATAACGAGATGGAATAAACCAGTAGAAGATGAAATAACTGAAACTGGATCATCACATTGAGAAGCTGAAAAATAACTAAAGGTGACCCTAAACATCAATTGATATAAGAAGAATAAGCACAACTATAGTTCCACAAGAAGAAGAGTTTGGTCACAATGTACATGATGAACATAGACTACACAACCCTACAGTATTCAATACATGATGAGTATACCAGCAGAATAAGATATGTAGCATACGGGTGCACTCGCTATAAAAACGACAAATAAAGGAGTATGTTGTGAATATATGTTTGCCATTGTTTACATTCAGGATTGAATGTGCACGTAGCACAATATAAAATAAATTGTACATCCAGCCATTCTGTTCACTAACATAGTTTTTCAACCCCTATCAGAAAACTGAAAACATCTGCCACAGATCATTTTCATATATCTTCAGTGAACTATATCATTCATTTCTGCCAGCTATCATGTCACACCACCAATATCTTCAATTACCTATATCATTCATTTCTGCTAGCTATCAGGTCAAACACTAATATCTTCAATGAACTATAGTTCACTTCTGTGTGTTATCAAGTCTCAACACCAAGAGCTTCAATGAACTATAGTTCACTTCTGTGTGTTATCAAGTCACAACACCAAGAGCTTCAATGAACTATAGTTCACTTCTGTGTGTTATCAAGTCACAACACCAAGAGCTTCAATGAACTATAGTTCACTTCTGTGTGTTATCAAGTCACAACACCAAGAACTTCAATGAACTATAGTTCACTTCTGTGTGTTATCAAGTCACAACACCAAGAGCTTCAATGAACTATAGTTCACTTCTGTGTGTTATCAAGTCATAACACCAAGAGCTTTAATGAACTATAATGATTCACTTTTTCTGTTAGTCATCATGTGACAGCACAATATCTTCAATAAACTGTGTGATTTCTTTCCTGTCCGTGCATTTCAGTTTAATGGAGTAAACAGTGTGCATTTGAGATCAGCTTTAGATTCAGAACAAAATAGAAGAACAAGTAGGTGAAAGATTCATAACTGTGCACAGCTGACTCACCCCTGAAGAATCTGCAGTATAATCTATGTTTTTCTTGTCATCAACATCTGTGCTTGCTGCTGGTGCTACTCCTGCAGCGACCATAGTTAGAACATGATCCTCAACGGTGGGTGTGGGAGGAACTAGCTTATCATCATTGTTCAAATCATCCATTGCTTGTGGGTATGGTTCCTGCTAAATACATAATTAAAAAATCATGCATATCACAAAATAGAAGAATGAGCAATATGTTTTTAATCTGGTTCACTCTCCTGACATCAACCACATTATGGGGAAACACAGTATTTACTCAGTCTAATGCAGTCCCAAAAATATACACAATCATATCTAAATTATGTGAATTTGCTAGATTACCAAGAGCTGGACAGAATCAAGGTGAATACTCCATTTTTCTCTAGGCCAGTGTATTTTCAGTATTTCTTTGTTCACCCTGAAATTTCTGCCTGCATTGTTCTACATTTGTTCTCCAGCTTGGCTGCTGTATCTGTGCCTTTCAGTATGACATCTGATTACAGCACGATTTTTTATACCTAGAGATGCTTTCTCTTTTTAATCTCTACTAATTGGCCAGACTTGCCCTAACAAAAGCACAGGTCCTCCTCAGTTGATAACCAAGATGACATCTAGAGATGCAATGACAGTCCTCATTAAAAGATTCATGCCTGTATAAAATATTATACAGCTGAGCACTAAACCTATGATAAACAAGACTAAAGTAATGTTGTTGACCAAACTAAATGGCAACACTTGAAAAAGTCAATAACTTCACATACCGTGACAGCAAACTATCAACAACAGGAGATTCATCAACAGAACTATCACACCGTATTGCACTGGTTGCTACCTAATTCAATAAACTATCAAATATTTGGCATTCAAAAACACTAAGAAACAATACAAAACTCAAAATCTTCAACTCCTGCATAATTCCAACATTAACACATGGATGCGAAAGTTGGAAAGCAACATCAAACTTACAGCAAAGACTAATAAACATCTTTGAAAATAAATGTATTAGATGGCTACTGAACATATGTTGGCCAGACTTCAAATCAAACACAGTTGTCAGACAAGAATCAAAACAAGAATATGTATCCACCTATATTAGAAAGCGTCGCTGGAATTATATCGGACGCACTACGAATGGATACTGAAAGACTCCCCTGTCAAGCTTTGATGTGGTCACCAAAGGGCAAGAGAAAACGAGGAAGGCCAAAAGAAACTTTACGTAGACCTATTACAAGGGAACATTTCACCATTGGTATCAGAAACAATGTAGATCTAAAGCAAATTGCAATGAAATGAGAGACATGGAAATCTATGACATCCGCCCTATGTGCCATCTTTGGCCCTAGAGGAATAACTAACTAACTAACGAATACCTGACACTTCTGTGGAAATGCCACATTCAATTCTTGTTATCTCCATCCTGTATCATTTGTTATTGTTAATTAAGTGAAACTGTCATATTAGAGACTGTTGACAATCTCAATGCCAGGATACTGTAAGATCTGGATGGAGAGTAAATAATAGCAACACTGTTTCCTTTCCATGCAAGTCATAAGAGCAACTAAGGAGGTTTCAAGGTGTAGTTGGCTATCTCATCCCATATAGAGTCAAAGTGATTCAGGCGCCATGCTAAGTCATGAAGTCAGTTGTCAGGCTGAAATTTACAGATATCACAGCTAATCTGTAAACCATAACACAATGCATTCCGTATTCAGACTACATCCTGCTAATTTGCATGAGGAAAAGAATGAACGTAGAAGAAGACAATCTAAAAATCTTCTTCTGTGTTGGTTCTAGTATAACCAATGAAAGTTCTCCTTCTGATTTAAGCCACATGATCGTGAGTACATTGTGCTGCCAGTTTACAGAAAAGTTGCAATATTTCAATATCATTATGCAGTACACTGCACATTTTAGGAGCTTTAATGTTGTAAAAAACGGGATCGTCAATCCATACATTCAATCCTCCCAAGTCACCTCCTACAATGTGTAAAGTAGGTGAAATTGCTACTGTTCATTGGTCCCACTTGCCTGTCTATGACAAGGAACTGGTTTGAGTTCTTGTTCATTAATTTGCAAACTCCTGCTAGTAAAAGTCTGGAGAATGAAACCACTCGAGATCAAGCAAGAGTTTAAGAATGAATGCTAACAAATCAAGATCTTCAGACTTAAGCACAAGTCACAACATATTAAGATGTCATCCATACATCAAGCTGAACATAGGAACATGATGAATGTGACTGGCTCAGATAAAACCATTGCATAACATCTGTTACGAATATACAATAAAACCTAAATCAAGTAACCTCGTCTAACACTGTTCAGATGCATAAAGGAAATAAGTGTCAGACACTTTTTTCATTGAATAACTGTATACTTAGACATGATGTAATCAGTGTCATGACCACCACCTTTACCTCTCACACAAGATCTGGTACCCACTTCACTAAGTACGTCAACAAAGGAGCCAATTATCTAAATGTTTTTCATCTTAAACTGGAAAATTGAAAATGGAACATGCAACAAGGAACCAAGTGCAGTAACAAAACTGCACAATGTAATAAAACCGTAAAATGTAACAAAATTGCAGACTGTAATGAAACCGTACAATGACATACTGTATTGTGGTCCCAAATTCTGAATAAAGAGAAATTTTCTAAAAGTACAGCCAGCGTTAAAGGTTATCGGATCATTATATGAAACCTCAATATATTCTTTACAAAATACAGACCAGAACTGCAAACTAGTAACACAGCTATACAGAACACTCTTGTCAGATGAAAAGATTACCTCTGGCAGCATGTGTACATCCAATGATTTATCCATTAAAGTTTCAACACCATCACTTGCTGACATATCCAGAGTTTCTTGCCGACCATTAACAAGTTTACCTTCAGTTGGACTGACATATGGCTCTTCTGTACCAACTCTTATTGCCCTTTTTAAGACAAATGAAAAGTGAAAAAATGTGTAAAGTTTGCAAACATTCTTCATAGGTCATATATGTAATAAATAAATCACAACTCTCTGTATCTAGTGTCATATATGTAATACATACATCACAACTTTCTGTATCTAGTGTCATATATATATATAATACATAAATCACAACTCTCTGTATCTAATGTCATATATATAATACATAAATCACAACTCTGTATCTAATGTCATATATATAATACATAAATCACAACTCTCTGTATCTAATGTCATATATATAATACATAAATCACAACTCTGTATCTAATGTCATATATATAATACATAAATCACAACTCTGTATCTAGTCATATATGTAATACATAAATCACAACTCTGTGTATCTAATGCCATATATGTAATAAATAAATCACAACTCTGTATATAAAGTCATATATGTAATAAATAAATCACAACTCTGTATCTAGAGTCATAGGTCATATATGTAATTAATAAATTACAACTCTCTGTATCTAATGCAATAGATGTAATAAATAAATCACAACTCTCTGTATCTAGTGTTGGTGACCAATTCTGGTTTCTAGCAACCTATCATGTATACTTGTCACAGATTTTCTGGACCAATTCTGGTTTCTAGCAACCTATCATGTATACTTATGGATTTCTTGTATTTTGTACATAATATATTCAAGTTTCATGTAATACTTCCATAATCTGTAATACTTACTGTACTTTTATAAATACAGAATGTTAATGGCATTTTGAATTGAAATACATAATGATCTGTCTAGAAGTTGACATGTTGAGATGCTATATTGTTCCAGATTTTCTCAGTTCTCTTTTATTTCTACAGCAATTTTTCCGGGTTGTCACAATCTTCTTCACAATGAATATCCAAAAAATGATTCTTTTATATGCTGTCAATAGCTTCCTTTATTTGTAAAGGTCGAAAAGACAGAGGATTGACTTCAGTATACTCTGGTTTCTACCATAATATTATGTAGACCCACGAGTCAAGAGCATATTATTATGTCACTTAAACATCAAAGCTTCAAGATCTTTTGCTCAATGCAAAGAAAACAAAACTAATGCATCTCAACAAAAATGGACTAACACCTACAATATATATTGGCAAAGAACAACAAATGACATCTGTAATGGAAAAGAAAATATCAGCATTTGAAATGAAATGCTATAGAAAGGTTCTAAGAATATGATGGACAGAAAGATTACCCAATGCAGATATCCATAAAGACCTGAACATAGAAGAATACTGGCTCAAAACTATCAAAAAACACAAACTAACATATTTTGGACATATAAAAGACACAATAGTTTTAGAAAGATTAATTCTTACAGCTGACGGGAATTGAACCAGGTCTGTTCTAGCATCCATTTAGAAAGATTAAGGGAGGTTCAGGAAAAAGAACAAGAGGCAGACCACAACTATGGTGAACACAGGATATCAAAGCCCTTTTGAATATGACATAGAAGTCTGGCTTGACAGCTTACACAGAACTGAGAGGCTTACAGAGTGGCAGTGAGGACAAAGTTCTGCAATGAATAAGTCACATAAGTTGGGTTGTTTTTGTTATACAATGGTTTAGAAAGATTAATCATGGGGGAAAAGTTCCTGAAAAGAGAACAAGAAGCAGACCAAGACTATGATGGACACAATATATCAAAGACTTTCTGAACATGACACTGGAACAGGCTGGGATGCTCACACACAACCAAGAGGCTTACAGTGTGGCAGTGAGGACAATGTTCTGTTAAGGACACATCACATAGATTGTCTTTGTTATCATCTGCATTTCTAAGCCATACAACAGAAGTCTTTCGATTTGTATTGAAGAGCCTATATTTTTTTTCAACGTCTATACTTTCTTAATAAGTGTAAAAGCTGCTCTGGTCTCATTAACTATTTCTTCTTCTTCATCGTTCATTCTCAAACTCCTGCTGCATCTCCTTTGTAGCAAGACCATTGTCCTACTAGATTTCTAGCAGGATGTAGTCCAGAGAATGGAAATGTGTTGTGCCACCGTTTTATTTGCACCAATGGCCCGGCACATCCGTCTTCGGTGGTACTATTTGACATCTCCAGCTTTGTCAATGCTGCCACCCAGGTAAGTGAAATTATCCAATTTCTCAAACAGTACTCTTTCAATATCTGTGTGTGACATGTAGGCCTAAGCAGAGTAATTACATGATCATATAGGCCCTGACAATAAATATTAGGCCTACACTACATGTTACATAGAAATAATAAGGATACGGCAACATATTTATTTTTCACTAGGCAGCTTTTCCTGTATTTTATCTGCATAGCTCGCTGCTTATTAATTTTCATTTCTAGTTTCTGCTAACTAACAGTAAAAATGGTGTCCATGATGCTTTATTTATTACACAATCATATAGGCCCTCTATGTCTATCTAACTGTAGACAGTAAGTGGAGACAAGTGCGCATCTTTGCTGTTAGTACTGTTACGTAAGTTTAGTTACTGTTAATGTAATCCTAATGTTAATGTCAGTAAAGTGTTTAGTGTTCTGTTACCGTGTTTACAATTGTGTTTTAGTACCGCTACACAGTGATAAGTTAGTAACTAGATTAATATAATTAAATATAGCAAGTTAAAAATTAATTGTAGATGTTAATTAATAATTAATGCAATTATAATTATTGCGGACCTCCAACAACTCTGATGTGTGACCCTGATATTGAACCGATCATTAACATACAACAAAGAAGTATGCCTAGATACGAATTGTTTTATTTTAACTTTAGTAGGCCTACAATTCTTAGTAGTTGTTGAGTTTCATCTAATTCATGTTCATTTTATTCAAGCATAATAATATTATTAATTTTATTATGTTTATTTAAATTAAATGTATCAAATATTAAATAGTTATGTTTGAACAAATCATATTAATGTATTATTGTACACCCAGTGTACAATATGTCCAAGCACAAGTCACATATGATAAGTCAAAGCAAAAGCCTACCTAGTACCTACTCTAATAATGAGAAATAAATTCAAATAGAAGTTAGAATGGTCACAAATCAGATTCCGCACGCCTTAGTTCGACACTCTTTTATAACTAATAAAACTGAAATTCGTCCAGATTACTTACCAACGAGACAAAAGAATCAGGCAGATAATTACTAAATATGAATATATCCCCGACATCGTTCATCTCATTCTTCGGTCGAACCTATAACAGTTGTAAAACATGAAAATACTAAGCCTCCTGGGTTCACCAAAACACAAATCGTTGATGGTTTCCTGTCTCGTCTGAGACTGACGTGTTCTTGTCATCTGCGCATGCCCAGGGGGGAATCCTATCTCTGCAGACGAACTGTGGTAGGAGTTTCCCTCAAATCTATGTGGCCCCAGAAACGCTATCATTCACTACATTCCAATCGAAATTATTTTGTATTCAATTGACACGTTTTTTTTTCATAGTTTGGGCGGTATTTATAATGTGGTAGTGCGCCGAATTACATTAGCAACATATTAATTCCTGTCGTAAGAAAAATATCATGCATAAAGGACAGTCCTAATTTTTCAACGCCTCTGAAGAAATGACCTATCTGTGACACTGAGCTAAGTTTAATAGTATTGCCTTCATTGTTATCGATTGACTGAGTATACATCACGGCACATCTGAAGGAATGACCGATGTGCAATGCTTCGCTGGTTCTGCCAGTGTATTTTTTTCCATCTTTTCTGATTCTGTATGGTATATTTCCATGCAGTTTTTAAGTTGCCACATTTGAGTGAATATTCCATATATAGCCTACTGCTACGATTGAATCGTTGTTCATCATCATCATTAAGTGCCGTCTCCGCAACGAAGGTTGGTTGCAACGGATCTCCAACATCCCCTGTCTCTTGTCTTGGTGGTGCATTCTGCTAGACTGTAACCTGTCCATCGTGTGATGTTACTCTCCCACTTGTATCTCTGCCTACCTCTTGCTCGCCTCCCTTTGACTTTGCCCTCAAGTAAGGTCTTCAAGATCAAGTAAGGTCTTCAAGATAAAGTAAGGTCTTTAACCCTCAGGTTACAGTCTAGCAGAGTGCACCACCAAGACAAGAGACAGGAGATGTTGGAGATACGTTGCAGCCAACCTTCGTTGCGGAGACGGCACTTGATGATGATGATGAAGGTCTTCAATAAGGTGTTATGTCTTTTAATGTGACCAAAATATTTTATTTGCCTGATCTTTATTTCTCTTCATATTAAGTATCTTTAGCACCTCTTTATTTGTTTTATTCTCTTTACTTGATGCTCTCCCTATTCTTCTATATACCCTCATCTCAAAGGCATGGAATCGGTGTTAGCGTTCTCTCAATACTTAGTTATGGTGGAACTGTGGTTGGGATCTTTAGAAACTGGTGTTAGTGGTTGTTTGAGTCTTTTGAAACAATCCCTTCTCAATTTGTTCTCATTCAATTTATGTAGTCTAGATAATGAAATGAATCGTGTCATGGTTTACAGCTTGACTGTGGTAGGCCCTATATAGGCCTATGTTATTCGGTTAAGTAAATCGTACCTCTTATGATGACATACGCTTCTTTACCGCGGACGTTAGTCCGATTTGGTTATATCAGAGCTTTACAAAAACCGTCAAAAATAATGAGGGTCACAGATCTGGTAATCCAATCACCACCACCTTAAAAGGTTACACATTTTCTACCTATGCCATTCGGTCTACACGTCCAATTCTTATATGGCTCTTGGATCATTTCGACCTATGGTTGCTGAACCAAAAGTCCGTGGGCTGTAACCCTCGACAATAGAAGATAAAGAAGCAAAGTTAAAACAAACCTTCATACCTGATTATTTTTTTATTATTGTAGTGTTTTTCGTTGGTCACTATGTATTTAAGCTACTTCACGAAAGAAGGATTCAGGCTTTTGACAGCTTGTGCTACAGACGTTTGTTAAGAATAATTTATATTTATAAATTATTATATATATGCGTGCGTGCGCTCGTGCGTTTTTTGTTTTTTTTCGGGGGGGGGGGGGGGGTTCTTACGTTCGCTCCTTAATAATCAACACGAAGATAATCGTACGACTTTCGCATGGAGCGTAAGTACGTTGTTCCACCGTTATGCTTCATGTAGGCCCAGAACATCCGATTTCGACGACATGCCTTGACATTTTGCGTGGGCAATTCTGGCCTGTGACATTCTTCCATTTGTTACAAGGCGTCGAATGTGTATTGACTACTCCAAGACTGTTTGTCATTCACGTCTATCTTGCAAGAGGTGTTCGCTGGCAGTGAATTTGTCTCGTGTAATTAGATGTATTGTGCCTGTGCTAATCGTGAACTCAACCTTTTCTCTCCGCGAGCATGATTCTGATATTGGAAAAACTCGACAGTACAGTAGAGTTGGGCCTGGGCTCGTTTGCCTTCCTAACCGAGCGTCAACGTTTGCAGCTCTACCTACATTTTGGATCACGGGGGACTGAAAACTTGTTGTGGAGATGAACAATACTTTAGTTCCGTTTTCTATGCATCGTTTTAACCATTCTAATTGCACTTGGCGCTGCCCTCTGGCACTGTGCGTTTCTTGTTGTACTCGTGTTTTCTTTACGGGATCGGGGATTTGACAACGACTCTCCGTATTGATGCCATCAGCCCATATCTGGACATATACACATTGGCCGCCTCTGGAATGTTGTGCGTCACTGTGTGTCGAAAGTAATGTTGCATGTGTTGGCACAGTGCTGTCGGAGATATTGCCTGTCTTTTACAGTCAATTCTCATTCCATCTGCTGCCTCCAGATTCACGGACACGATCCCCAAAACTGATAGCCAGAAACAGTACGAGCAGCTATATTTCTGTTTCCATGGTGCACCACGAGGAGATACTTTTGGGATCTTGGTTATCTTCTAGCCCTGGACCGCCGAGGGCAATGCAGTACCCTTTGTACCTCTATGTTTTTGTTGAGCAACATCGTCTCCGTGTTTCTCTACAGCTGTTGCACCACTCATGATTCTGTGGCGCCAGTCGAATCTGTCTTGTGTTAGTCTCTCCCATGAATTTATGTGTGTGCTCATTTATGTATTACCTTATTTTGATTGAGAATGCTAAAGTGAGTCTGTGATGTCATGAGGACGTCTTAAAAAGCATCTTCAATCCTCCGGCCCGAGAGCCCGTTTATCAGCCATTTTTTGTCTGACGAATATTTTGAGAAAGCTTTTGAGATTCATAGATCGCCTATGGGCAAGTAAAGATGGCAGACGTAATGTTGACCACATCTTCACTGGTGTGAGATGTTCATAGAAAAAATGAGGGTGCCACCGTGTACTACACCAAAGTATTGGATACACCTAAGCCACACAAGTATTAGGTCTCTACGACTGCTGAGTGTGGAAAATATTCTCGGAAGCCTGGCTCTCTGCATGACCACATTGTTAGCAACCAGGGCCGCATATATTATTATCTTAAAGAGGGGGTTGTACTAAAACATAACAAAAACAGGTCATTTGTCCGTTTTCGTGTGTAAATTCTAGTATTTGACCGGGAATGAGAAGACTTTTTATATCGGTAAGGGAGGGCTTTTATACCGACCTTTAACTATGATCCTAGTAACAAAATTCATGTTCAGGTTTTACTCAGAGAGGGGGGGGGTTGAACACCCCCAACCCCCTCCCTTACAACTACAGACCTCTAGGTAACCTTATCCCGCCCCTTCATATCCAAAATGTTTCGGAGATATGGAAGTTGTTCACTCTCTTTTTATATTGTCTTCTTCTTCTTCTTCTTGTCGTTCGCAGTTTAACATGTTGACACAGCAAGTTTCATGTTGTGAGTTTTGTATGCAGACACATAACGGAGAACACACGCCTGGTAGATATCATTGTTGGACTGTCCATTGTCTGTCCCTAGATGAACGATAGTTGATCGTATTCACACTTGCCGTTAAGCGTAGGGGTGGGAGTTTCAGCTGTCGCTACAAGGCCAGATGAGTCGTCTTGGTTGCATTAATCCCATGTTTGTTCAAGTCTATCTTGATGTTTTCTATCCACTGTTTTCTTGGTCTACCTTTGGCCTTATGTCCGGATATTCTTTTGTTACGTGCTCTTATTGCTATATGTTTTGGGTTAATTCTCATAAGGTGACCGAACCATTTTACTTGCTGTTTTTCGATATGCTCAATATATGATATTATACCAAATCTTTTCCTAATTTCTTCATTTCTTATTTTATCTAGGTGAACTTTATAACCAACGTAAATTGTAGTACAATGGATTAAATCTAGTTTCGCTTTCATATAGGCCTATCTTTGTTAATCTAATCTATCCCATTAGATTATGACAAACTGAATATCAAATCTCACAGTAGCCTAATCAGCGCTGAAAATAGAAAGTGACGGCCTTCCAGAGCGGAAACATCAAAAGCAATATCCAGGGGCGCACTGCCGAAATGAAGTTAGTTTATGTAGAGGGAGGGTGGAACTTTCCCATGTATCTTTGCTAAAAATCAAACATATCTTGTGTAATTGTCAGAAACGATGAAACCGCAGGTGTTTTTCCAATAGATCAGAGTGGGAGGGAGCTGGGTAGCTGGTTCTTTTTCTTTTTTTAAATAATGACAGTCAAATACAAAGTGAAGCGACAGTATGAAGTCACAAGCTTTGTGTGAGAAATGGCAAAACTGTGAACCAAGGAATTGGATAAAGATATACTCTTGCTTTCTTCATGTGAACGGCATGACTCTGTAAATTTACCATTAACAACAAAGTAATATTTATTGGTACATAAAATTACACCGAAACAAACAGTAAGCGTAGGTTTACTTTGCTCTACATTTAGTCCATGTAAATGCTTATTCGAAGATGTGCGTGATTTACACTCTACACTGTCTACGGCGGAGATATGAACAATAACAAAAGAACAAGAGAGAATGCTTACTACGTGTGAAATGAGATGTCTAAGAAAAACAGCAAACAGAAAAATAAGAGATCGTGTGATGAATGAAGAGATTACAAGAAATATTGGAACATCTATGGTTAAGTATACTGAACAGCAGAAACGGAAATGCTTCGGCCACTAAATGAAAATTAAAGTTGATTGACCAGCGGCAGGTGCATACAATATGAACATGGAAACAGTAAAATACAGAGGAAGACCAAGAAGATGGTAGATCAAAGGAGTTACAAACATTCTGAGATGTCACAATATTTCTGCATTTCAAGCTACAAATATGTCATAATTTGAAACCCGATTTTCGTTAAATCCTGCGAGGCATTACAGCAAAAGCAGGAAAAAAGACGATAGATATATTGGCCTATAGGCCTACTTATAAAAGATATGAACTGGATCATTGCGCATGTGGCAACTCATGTCTGCTAGTTTAGTGACTCGATGAGCATGGTCAGAAAATACAAATGGGTTGCATTCGAGAACCGAGGCTTGAAGCAGGTGAGTGTACAAGGCACACACAAAAATGGATTGGCTGGCTTTTGCGATGCTATTGTGTTTGGCAGTAGAGCAATGGATCGTGCGGTATTTTGAACTCCTTACGAAAAACAACATGGGGGAATGAATTTATTTTGACTGATGATTACTTTTCCTTATCCAAATAAAGGAACTGGTGTTGAAATTGGGTTGGTTTTGCCCATTTCTCTCGCAATTGTGTTTGAGTCAACAGAGACTAAAACGTGGGCTACTTATGTCACATATATAGGCAATCTGAGTAAGCACAGACATTAAGATTTAACCCACTTCTGTCAAATAGCGCCTGTATGTTGTCTTGAGTAAGCACAGACAATAAGATGTAACCCACTTCTGTCAAATAGCGCCTGTATGTTGTCTTGAGTAAGCACAGACATTAAGATGTAACCCACTTCTGTCAAATAGCGCCTGTATGTTGTCTTGAGTAAGCACAGACATTAAGATGTAACCCACTTCTGTCAAATAGTGCCTGTATGTTGTCTTGAGTTAGCACAGACATTAAGATCTGGCCCATTTATGTCACATTTAGAGACTGTCGGAGTCAGTACATAGATTAAGAATTTTAGCCCACTCGTCACATATAGAAGCTGTTTGAGTCAGCACAGTGATTCAGAATTCTGTCACATATAGAAGCTGTCTGAGTCAACACAGTGAATCAGAATTCTGACCTTCTGTCACATATAGAAGCTGTTTGAGTCAACACAGTGATTCAGAATTCTGACCTTCTGTCACATATAGAGGCTGCGTCAGTAGAGATACTAAGAATGTTGGCGTCCTGAGCAAGCTCCATCCTCTTTAAATACACTTCATTTTAGATGTAACACCCACCCCACCCCCGATATCGTTCTTTCTTGCCAAGCACCCTTGTCTAGAGTTATTATTATTTTGAATACCACCCATATTGTCCCTGTAGGAAAATAAAACACTATAAGACTGCTATAAGACAAGATGGGTCAACAAATGGTCTCCCCGCCCCTCCTTTTTCTATCCCAGTTACGAAAAGAAATCTCGATCTCTTGGCTGGTTCCGAATCTGAACTCCAGGAAATATCCTCAAAGTTGGAAGAAGATATTGGGAAAATAGCCTGTAAATTAGCATTGATAAAAGCAAGATTTTGGTGACTAGTGAAACCAAGCAAGATTCAAGTCATAGAGTTGAAGTTATCACCTCCAAATATCTCGGGTTACAAATCAGCGATGATGGCAACTAAAGAAATGAGGTTACGCCAAGACTTGTGATGGCTGTCATGATAATGTTGAATATGATTTGGAAAAGTAAGATCAGGAAAGATTATGTGACAGACTGCGGGCTAGATGAGAGGCGGACAACTAAAAATTGACGAAGGATAATACTACAGTCAGTTCTCCTTTATTGTGCTTAGATATTACTTTTAAAGAAAAGAACAGAAAAAGAAAAAAATCAGTAATAAAATAACAGTAAATTTTGATGGGATGAGGTTATTGACAGAGTTAGCTAGAGTGAATATGCAACCAGCCTTGACCGAAACACGAGACTGGACAGAGAGAATAAAATTGTTAAGTTAAGAAAGGATGTTCTTCTTGATTAGAAACTGGCCTCACATCATGTGGGACATTCCCATAAGTGCTCCGCCCTCTGTTCCAGCAGCTATCCGACTCGATGGTGTATGAAGTCAAATGTCGCTGAAACAGACGTCGACATCAGGGCACAACTCTGGCCCTTGCGACAGGTTTCTGTGTTGTTCCGTCCACCCACGCCGTGCCCGTAACTAGTTCAAGCACAACGTCGGCCTGCCGGAACAACATGGTAAATGTTATCGAAGGTCACAACTACGTGTAAGAAAAGATGTGTATCTATCTATCTATTCGCTAAACCTTTTGTTGCCTTTCAGCGTCATGGGTAGAAGAGTTTTCTGGAGATAGCCCACGTGTGAGCTGAATATATTGTGGAATTTGTCGCCTCTTTTATTTCGGTGATCCATCGTTTTCGTGGTCGACCTCTAGGTATGCCTTCACTGTATCTGTGTAGCATAGCTTGCTGTGCTATTATGTCTGATGGTAGTCTGCAAATCATTTTATCTGTTGTCTCTTAATATATTCCAAGATTGAAGTGGTGCCGGTTCTTTGCCTAATTTCCTCATTCCTCACTCGGTTTCTTAGCGATATTCCTAAGATTCTGCATAATCATGCCATTTCAGTTATCACAAGTTTACGTTTGTCGTGTGCTGTTGTTGTCCATGTTTGGCCTGGTAGTACATCGTTGGAATAATAATAATTTTGAATAGTGCTATTTCGGTGTTTAAATCTACATTTTTGTTTTTGAAGATTGGTGTCATTTACCCTAGGGCTTGATATGCTTTACTACATCTGTTGCTTATTTCTTTACTGTTTATGCTGTCCGTTGTTATATTACTCCCTATATATGTGAATTCTGTCTCTGCTTAAGTCTGTTGTTTCCAATATATATATATTTATTGGTGTTTTTTTATGTTCTTCCTAACTTCATTACTTCGATCTTTTCTATGTTTATATTCATGTTAATGGTTTGATGTAATCTGTCTATTTGTCTTTGTAAATTGTAGTTACTCTTATGATGATGCCACTAGCGATTGGTCGTCTGAAATTTTCTTCCGTTGTCTTTGCTACTATGCAGATGTGATCCATGTAGGCATATGTTATGATGTGTATGTAGATGTGTATAGAGTAGAATATTTTAGAAAAGCTTGTTGCCAACTTTAGTGTCGCAAAATAGGATTAAAAACTGGTAAAAAATTAGTAGCAAAACATTTGCGGTCTTGAACATGAGTATTCAAGAAGATTGCGATGCATAATACGCCCAAAACATGTGAATGTAATCAATCTTGAATGATCAGTCGTTCATTTGGCAGCAACTAAGTAACATCTCTGCAATGTAACGAGGGATTAATCAGGGAACTGTCCATGGAACAGGACATGATTCCTCGAACACTGTTGTTTTTTGTAAAAGAATGTTCGAAATGCAAGCTGTACAATGAAATGTCGAGAATTTGTCGCATGTTAGATTTATTAGTAGGTCCTATGTTATTGTCATAGTATTACATCAAATTTATGTGAATTCCAGCGTGTATAGATAGGATATTAGAATTAGGAGTGAGTAGACGTAGGTTGTGATGAAAGCTTACATGTTAGAAGTAAAACAGCAGTAGAAAGGTTATTAATCTGTTTACAGAGATTGAATTAATTAACCGCCGAAGACGGATGTGTTGGACCATTGGTGCAAATAAAACGGCAACACAACGCATTTCCATTCTCTGGACTACATTCAACTGGAAATCTCGTAGGATCATTGTCCTGTTGCAAGAGAAATCCAGTGGGAGTTTGAGAATGAACGTTGAAGAAGAAGAATAATTAATTAGATAGGTCTTTGTGTATGTCGTCGAAAACGTGACACACTGTATGGTTCACCTGTGATAGAATCGTTTCAGAAGGAATATAATTGTCCCAGAATATGAAATATTCTGATGGTTGGCCAGAGATAGAAAGGGTCAGAGTGATGTAATTTGAGAGAAACATTACCTTGGAAGCATTACCTTCAGGAGTAGGTGATGTCAATATGATGGCTGAGTGAATACACTGTGAATAGTACGTTATCAAAGTCACACCCTTTGTTAAATTGTGTAAACTCACTAGCCAATGGATTCGACAAGTTTATGAAGTTTCTATCATCAATGTATCTGTGGAAAAGAGATGGGAATAAGCCATCATAAGTCGACCAAACTAGATGCTCAAGATGTTCCATGAAAAGTCAAGCATAGCTAGGTCCCATCTTGGTGCCCATAGCAAAGCCACTGATCTGATTAAAAAAATGCAAATCAAATTCAAAAGAGTTGAGCGTAAGCACCAGTTCAGCAAGGCAGATAAGAGTAGGAGTGGATACAGAGGGATGGGGAGACTTGTCCAGAAAGGAATGCAGAGCCCTGAGACCATTGGCATGGGGTATAGAAGTGTACAGAGAGTAAACATCGAGCAAGAACAGTCAATAAGTATGGTCAGAAAGCCAACTGGATAGAAGAAAAAGTGGTCAGGTAATGCTTGGTGTCTTTCAAGAATGAAGGCAGTTCGACTAAGAGCTGGAAAATGCAGTCAAGGAAGTCGGAGATGCGCTTAGTGGGACAAGAGCAAACGGATACAATAGGTCTTTCCGGATTTGATTCCTTGTGGATTGTGGGAAGCATATATAAGACAGGTCTGCCTAAACAGCTTTGATTGATGCAAAAAGACTTGGCAGTGGTAAGAAGGTGGTTGTCACTCGTAATGACTATAGAGTTGGTTTTCAAGATGACAGTGTGACTGACCGTGTATTTATGTGGTGTGCTTTTGATTCCATTTATCTTGAAGTCTCCCATAGCTGTAGCCCCAAGAACTGTTACTATGCTATTTCGATATGCAGATGTTGGACAGATTCAACATAGCAAATTAGAAAAAAAAAACAGAATGCTAATAAAGAAATTTGTTGCAGGGTGACAGTTTATATCTCAATGCTGACATCTGTTTTGTCAGCTGTAGACTCAGAATGAAATCAAGTTAGGAAATGTTCTCTACGTGGTGGATCTGAAGATCATATAATTAATTCCTGACTGATACTTAAGTTTGCATACTCTTGGGTGGCTTAAGGATCCTCATCAGTATAATGTTACGCCATTTGTCTGCTGACCAGTAACCCAGGTATCAAATCCACTCGTTCGTAGTTTGAAATAAAACTTAATCCCATGGTTCACCAAGCCACAGGGTACCTAGTCTAATACTCTAGGAAGGTCAAAGAATGGCGCCACAGCTAATAAGCAAGTGCATTAGGTCACGTTAGTCTGGTAGTTTCTGGTCTTTGAGCACTTATGGGAAACCGTGTGTTATTACGCTGGTTCATAACCCATATTACCTTTACCTTGGATAGCTGCTTGAATGGAGAGTGGAGAACTTATGAGAATGTCCTGAGTGTCACGATGCTAGTTTCTAATTTTTAAAAATCTGTTGACAATTAAGAAAATTACCATTTACTTTGTACATATACTTTCAAGGTGAAAAGTGAATACAATCTAATCTTTTAGCCTGTCTGTCATTCCAGAAGTTAATGTGTTTAATAAGTTACAATCTCGCTGAAGACGGATGTGTCGAGCCATTGGCGCAAATAACACGGTGACACAATGCATTTCCATCTCTGGACTTATATCCTGCTGTAAATCTAGTAGGAACATGGTCCTGCTACATGAGACATTCAGCAGGAGTTTGAGAATGTACGTTGAAGAAGAAGAACAAGTTACAATTATGTTCATAATATTTTTATTAATATCTAAAGTAACCATAATGAATAGATATACCCTTTAACCTATAATCAATAGATCAAAGTTCATTTGCAAACAGTAGCTACCATTACATTAAAAATTAATAGTTACAATTCAATTTACAATCAATAATTGCAATTCAATTAATATAATTCTTGAGCATTCATTCTAAAACTCCTGCTGGATGTCTCTTGTAGCAGGACAATGGTAATTATAATTGAATTTCTGGACTCAATATACCAGCAACTGATACAATTAAATTTACAATCAATAGCAGCCATTCAACATATAGCAATAGCTATAATTTATTTACAATAATGATTACAATAAATAGTTGCAATCAATGGATATTTTTCAATCACATACAACCAATATCTATCAATAAACTTGCGATCAAAAGCAACAATAAAGTAGCTATAATTATATAAATAGTAATTATGTAAAACACAAGTTCAACCAGCTTTAAAATAACAAGCTTTGTGTAGAAACTATCATGTATACTGTTATCTATCATTTTTCCATGCCCGTACCCTAGTCTGATTGTCCATTCATTGTAAAACTTGTGTGTTTTACATAAGTACTTTTGTTATACAGTTTAACAGCAGTTTTACTTTATTACCATTACTAATTACATGAACAAGTTTATCACAAATATTTAATGACTTAGTTCATAATTGACGCCTTTATCTGTGTATGTCCATATGAAAATAAAGGGACAATTCAGATACATATTCTTAGTTTAGATTCTCTCTAGTATTTGCTGTTGGCACAAGTACCTGCACACTTTCCTATCTTTATTTCTTAACCATTTCTGTTGACTTCTTTTCATGCAATAATGATAACATGACTTGTCCAACAGTTTCTCTCTGTTACTGACTTTACCAAAGCATTTACCAATGCCTCCTCGTCTTTGTTGTCCCTTTATTCTCTATTATTCTGTTCATTATCAAGTAACACTTTCACCAAAACTTATCCTCATTACACTTGCACAACATGACTCATTCTGTTTGCAAAATCCCATCTCCCAACATCAATTGTGTTAATTATAATTAACGTTTAGCACACGATTGTCTTAAATGGCAGACAACAAATTAGCATATCTCGAACACGTTTGTCTGGTAAATCAGACAAACAACAAAGGGACATTTGTCGCAAAACCTGATTGGTTAAGTAACCAGGTTTTCACCAATCCTAGTTAGCTACTCCATCTGACTTCCTTTCGCGAGATGTGTATGACGTTAAAATAATGAAATATATTACATCTCTCCACATCGGCAATTCCGAACAAAGACATGAAAGTGAACCGGCTTTCATAGACTATGATTTTATAGCATTTTCAGTCAAATCATTATGGATTGTGATGTGGATTACTAAATTCTTGAGAGCTAAGTTGGTTTGTAGATTAGAATACAGTGTTGGTCATGTTGCTTTCGTGAGGGAGATGATAAAATTTGACTTTTCTGGATCGATCACAAATATGAGTAGGTCTAGTGAGTAGATATGAGTAGATATTATGGTGATTTGACAATGAAACCACATAAATTCTGTAGAATTTAGCTTTCTTTACTGGGTTCGCACTTCAAAAAATTTAAAAACCAAAGATAAGTAATTTTTAAATATTTTTTCTTGTTTTGTTTGTTATGATTCATTAGTTTTTTGTGAAAAAACATCTTTACCATTTACTTATACGTCTGGTATCATACACACACATGTACAAAAATTACACCAATATATGCAGTATTTAATTCTTTATTTATATGTGCAAATAGTATTTAAATATTTCTAACAACAAAAAAGTTGTCGCGTTTTCAGAAAAGGTACCAACAATAACGCCAATTCTAAAAAAAGAATCCAGCTGCAGGGGGTGGGGGGGGGGGGGATTTTGATTTTGTTTACAGTGTGCTAAAGGTTAAACAAATTATTATAAAAGCTCTTTTAGTAAAATTAACATTTATTTATTATAGTTAAACTATTATGAAAACTCACTTAGTAAAACCAACATGAGTTTATAATTAAACAAATTATTATGAAAACTCATTCAGTAAAACCAACATGAGTTTATAATTAAACAAATTATTATGAAAACTCATTCAGTAAAACCAACATGAGTTTATAATTAAACAAATTATTATGAAAACTCATTCAGTAAAACCAACATGAGTTTATAATTAAACAAATTATTATGAAAACTCATTCAGTAAAACCAACATGAGTTTATAATTAAACAAATTATTATGAAAACTCATTCAGTAAAACCAACACATATTAATTATAGTCTTCTTCCTCTTCTCGTTCACAGTTTGACATGTTATACAGCAAGTCCGGATTTCTTGATAAATACTGCTGTATTTGAAAGCTCCTCTGTGCTCCCATACAGATTTCTGTGGATATCCGTCTTTGTGGGACAGTGTTCCTCCCTTATGCTGGTTTAATATAAAGCAGTCTTGCAGGATATGTTCTGCAGTCTGTGCTGCCTATCCACATGAACACAGAGGTGATGGAACCGTTCTTAGTCTATTTAAGTGACTGCTTAGTTTGTTGTGTACTGTTCTGATGCAGAAGATGTTAATTATAGTTAACAAATTATTATGAAAACTCATTCAGTAAAACCAATATGTGTTAATTATAGTTAAATTATAATGAAAACTTATTCAGTATAACCAACACGTGTTAAGTATAGTTGAACAAATTATATGAAAATTCTTTTAGTAAAGCCAACATGTGTTAGGTAAAGTTAAACTTATTATTATGAAAACTCTTCGGTACATATTTCTAAAATAAGACCAGACTTTGAAAATATGCAAACATGGGTTTACATAGAATAAATTGTAGTTCACATAAGTATTTATAATATGTATACATCATTATTTTTTATGTCAGTTGTGCTACAAATTGTAAAAACATCTGCTAATTTTAATAACAACACATCATCATGAGTTACAACAAACTACTGAGAAATACGAAAGAGAAATACTGGCGGTAAGTTTTTAAAAAGAATTATTAAATGCATTCTTTAATATTAATAAAATCCATCGTTTCTTGAATAATTTTCATTCTAAATTTGTGCTCTCACAAAACAAAATCACTATGTTATCTTCACTTTGCCAACAACTTCAATTAAGAAATCCAGTGTACACAAGTTTCATAGTCTCGTGCTATTTTAGGGAAAAAAAACAACCAACTCATCCAGTAAAATCAACATGTGTTAAGCAAAATATCATGAAAACTCTTCTATAAAACCAACACCATCATTAGAATTTATATTCTTAGTAATATATATAATGGTCCACTGGCACTTGTTTGAGGAATTGTGACAAACTTTTTAAGTCATATATTCTCATATATAGAACTTACAAAATGATTTTACTTTTCATTCCATAGTTTCAAACTCTCTATTTAAAACAGATACAGAACCAGGGTTGCCTGATAGTTGGAACTCTTTATGGCAAAATTTTAGGTAAAATAAGGCTAAAAAATGACAACATTTCTAAATAGTGTACAACAACAGAAAATGTATGAAAAGTGGCCATAAAATGACAACTTTTTGTAGAACTTACAAAATAATATTATTTCTTGACTGATAGTTTCAAACTCCCTAAGTCAAACAGTCAGATCTAAAACTTACAAAATGACTATTTCTTGACTGATGGTTTCAAACTCTCAAAGTCAACTAGTCAGACCTGAAAATGACTTCTGTCTCATCTGAAAATTTCCAAATCTCAGTCACATTTAAAGATGTGGACATCCTTTACTTCTGATTCTTGGTAGGAATGATGGTCTTATCTTTGCTAGGATCCATGAACTCCTTGTCCGACATATCTGTGAGGTTTGTACAATCTCTAATGGCAGAGTTGGAGACCTATTGAGAAAAACAATATCAACAAGATAAATTGTGATTAATGGCTGATATAGATTCACAGACAATGAAAAGAAAGGATATTTTTATAATGGAAGCAATGTTGTCAATGGAAGCGATGCTATCTATACAATTAATTTTGTCAATGGAGAAACTTTTGTCAATGGAAGCGATGCTATCTATACAATTAATTTTGTCAATGGAGAAACTTTTGTCAATGAAGCTTTTGTTTGTACTTTTGCCAGTGGAGCTTATGTTGTCAAAGTACTTGTGTAAATGGAGAAGGACTCTAACCCACAACCTCTTCTCAAATACACTGTCAGGGAGATCCTAAACCACCACCATCAACTTGATGTTAGAGTTGATAGTGAGTTTGGAAATCCATCTCATCAAATTAACTCATGGTTGGAAAGCCAATCATCAACATTGTACTGACAATATCTTCTTCTGTGATCAGTTTCCTATGTTTCCTAAGTCTTTACAGGAAGGAGGGCCACCTTCATGAATTCAGTCATCAGCAGGAGGTCCTCACAGTTGCCCAACACCTTCAGTACTGCCCCCAATACCTTCAGTACTGGCAACTATAATTGGATGTATAGTGGCGTCTAAAAATTCAACATAGTTGAATAACAATGTCCTGAACAGGATACACATTAAACTACTCATAAACTAACTTTACAGGATACACATTAAAATACTCATAAACTAACTTTACAGGATACACAATAAAATACTCATAAACTAACCTTACAGGATACACACTAAACTACTCACAAACTAAGCTTACTGGATGCACACTAAACTACTCATAAACTAATCTTACAGAATACACATTAAACTACTCATAATCAAACCTTAATCAAAGGAGTGTACTGCGGATGATGATGCTCATAGACTGGGTTATTGCTGGCACGGTTGTAAGCACACAAGAATGCCCAGCGTCTGTGTGGGCTTTGGTTTGGAGCACTGTTATGCAACAAGTTTGAGTGGAAAAACAAAGCATCACCTGCACAGAAAAGTGAGAGACAAATTGTTAATCATATAGAATTAATATATTTTATTACAATATCTTACATTTGGTCTCCCACAATTTTGTCTGTCTCAGGTGTCCAAAATATGCACAGGTTCTACTTAACCCAGATCCCCTATAGAGTCGCCATGTGTCACTTCCAATGGTAGCTAATTACAGTTGCCGCTGGGCACTTTTTATTTTACTTGTTTCGTTGCAATAGAAATTACATTTTTAGTTTGTGCCCGGTTAATACCTGGTCATGACCTTTGCATAGGTCACAGTTAACGCTTTCTTTGCATAATTACATCATGAAAATATTATGTAGAACTGATATTTGACAAATTTTTCAAAATTTGCTGAGTTTTGACACAATTTTTTCCCATTGGAGGATATTGTTTGTGTGTACACTGATGGCAATAGTCATAGTTACGATGGAAATATGCACGATGTAGGTTTGTTTGTTTGTTTGTTTTTCGTTCGCTCCATTGTAACCATCACGGATATCCGTGCGTTTTCCGCCGGGAGCGTGATTACGTTGTGCCACCGTTATGCGCCTTGTAGGCCTAGCACATCCGATTTCGGCATGCCTTGACAATTCGGGTGGGCTACCCTTAGCCTGTGACAGCCTCTATATCTGTCTCCAGGCACGCGTGGTGGAGACTCTTCGCCCAGACGATTTTCTTGCTCTCGTCTCACTCAAACGAGGTGTTCCACAGTCTATGAACTTGCCTCGTGTAATTGGACGTGCTGTGCCTGTGCCCATTGGGTACTGAACCGTTTCTCATCCATGAGCCTGGTTCCTTAAGGGGAAGAACTCAACAGAGGAGTTGGACCCTGGCTCTTTCGCCCTCTTAGCCGAGGTGTCATTCACCGACATCGTGTACCCCTTGTCCAAGTTCGAGTCTCACACCACGCGTTTGAGAGCAAGGCGTTCTCGAGCTGAGCGTCCTTGTCCCAATAGCGCCTGAGCCCATCAGGTACTGAACCCTTTCTCTCTTCAAGTGTATTTCCGGTGTAGGAAAACCTGACAGTAGAGTTGGGCCAGGGCTAAATCGTTGTCCATTTTGTGCCTGAGCGAATCAAGTACGGAACCCTTTCTCTCTGCAAGTGTACTTCCGGTATAGGAAACCTTGACAGTAGAGTTGGGCCAGGACTGCCATCGTTGTCCCTTTCTTGCCTACACCCATCGGGTACAGAACCCTTTCTCTTTGCAAGCATATTTCCGGTTTAGGAAGGCTCGGCATTAGAGTTGGGTTAGGTCTTTTGCTTTACCAAACGCCGATGGATGGGTCTGGGTCTCTGCCTGTAAGGAACTCTGGTAACTAGAAGCCCGTCTCGAGCTGACGGAGCTAGTAGTTCCCTTTCCTAGGGACTTTTCACATTCTATTTGCAGTTCGCGCTGCCCTCTAGCGCTGTTCTGCCCTTTCATTGTTTCATTGTACTCTGTATGAAACATATTTGTCTCTCGCCATGCATTTACCTTTACGTGCATTTTACATTGGCCGCCCCTCCAATGTTCGGACTGGACTGACTAGCTTCACTGTATGTCGACAGTGTCGCTATATGTGGTGATGCTGGTGGTGTCGGAGATATTGTCTGTCTCTTGTGCAGGCAAATCTCTTTCCATCTGCTACCTCCACATTCTCGGACACGATCCCCAAAAGATTTAGCCAGAATCAGCACGAGCTGCTGTATTTCTGTTTCCAGGGTGCACCACGTGGAGGTACATTTGGGATCTTGGTTATCTGCTAACCCTGGGTCCGCCTAGAGCAATGCGTTCCCTTTGCACCCCACGATGTAGGTAATTTGCGTATCAAATATAATGTAGAAAGTGACAGTGACATTCCTTTTAGATAGATCTAATGTTTCAGACAAAGAGATGGAAGTCATGGTACTAATTTGTGACGTCATGAATTTCATCTGATTGATGTAGTTTTTCGAGTAGAAGTTGAGAATTTTGTAGAAAACGTTGGGCATGTACATAATCTTGATGAGATTGTCACACGTTATAAATACTTTAGCATCTTCTCAGTGAGGAGTTTATCAATTTGCAGCTGAACTGACAAATTTATATGTAACATAAAGCTCAGACCAAACAAGGAAAGAAGACATGTGCTGGACAACTGTAACTGCCAGTTAAATAAAACATATTTTTTATATTTATATTATGATGGGCCTGTGTATGACATGTACTGGAGTACAGATACAGTTCAACGTTCTGGGCATATCAACTTGTTTGGGAAAAAGGAGATTTGAGAATATATCTCAATATTTTCGTCTCAATATGACTCCTCTACTCAGCACCTCCAAGGTAAAAAAAATGTTTCCCCACATTATGTTGAGTTTAGCAGTTTATGATTTAAAACATACATGTATTAAATTATCTTTGATATAGGTTTATACAAGACTATTCATTTTTCTGTTGATCTGCCAAGTCTGAGTGTGATATGATGAATGGTTTGAAAGAAATTGCAATTTTATCATCATCATATCCATAATTTGGAGGAGTTGTGCCCCTTGTCTTAGTTATTTTGGGGGGGGGGGTTGACAATAGGGAAATATCATAGTGGTGAAAGGGTTAAACTGGCTGTCTTTATGTAATGTGTAGATCAAGTTTTTGATGGAACCTACAAATTAAAGATCTCTCTGTAGTTTAGCAGTCAAGTCATTTGTTTTATTCTCTCAAGGATGAAAGTTGGAAATTGAGTCATAATTTCTTGTTTACAAGGACTCTTCTGGGATGATCACTTGAGATATGAAATTAAGTGCTCTGATCGAAACTCTCGACAGCTGGCATGCAGCTCTCTTGAAAGGGACAGCATACATATGGAGCAACCTAAGTACAATCTTCTACACATTCTGAGTCTTTGAGCCCACAAAATGAAAAATGGACATAACTAAGATTTGAACCAGCAGTCTCCCGATTGATAAACTAGTGTCATAACTACACAGATAAATTCTTACACAGTAGTAATTATACATAACAGTAATGGATAATCACATAGACCGGTTGAGACAATAGTACTGAAAGATGCATGCCTGCTTTAATCACCATGAATTATGAGCAATAGATATGTTGTATCCTATTGTACAAAGGGAAATATCTCCAAAATTTTATTTCATGCTCGGAAAACTACAACTTTCAATGGTGTACAGCATTGAGAAGTCTCCTACTGCTGAATACGGATGTGCCAGGCCATTGGCGCAAATAAAACAGCGACACAACACATTTTCATTCATTGAACTACATCCTGCTGGAAATCTAGTAGTTCATGATCCTGCTACAAGAGAGATCCAGCAGGAATTTTAGAATGAATGCTGAAGAAAAAGAGAAGTCTCCTACTCAAAGAGTGTAAAAACATTACTGTATAGATGAAGTACTGTGCTGCTTCCAAAGAGGAATGCCTAACTATATGAGCATGTTATTTACTAGGGGGTTGCAGTTGTATGGCGGCTGGTCTGCTGATGGGTGTCACTGGTGAGACTTATAAGATAACCTATAACCTAGTTGGACACAACGCCATGCCTAACAACATTGGAACAAATCTTTTTCTGCATTCTTTCTCAAACTTCTTCCAGTTGGCAAGATGTAGCGCAGACAAAAAATGAAATTCTTTGTGGCTTACAGCTTGGCTGCAATTTCCACACAAAAGCCAACCCAATGATTAACCTTCCTTAGTTTCATCTTATGATATAATGGTAGGTGGCAGTGTTACTATTCTTTGCTCCTTACAAATCAGAGATATAGAAAAAATCAACATGAATGTAATTAAACAAATATTATAGAAAAAGGAATTACTGGTAACATGAATTTTATTCTCACCGAAGACGGATGTGTCCCGCCATTGGTGCAAATAAAACGACGACACAACACATTTCCATTCTCTGGACTATATCCTACTGAAAATCTAGTAGGACCATTTTCCTGCTACAAGAGAGATCCAGCGAGAGTTTGAGGATGAACGCTGAAGAAGAAGAAATGAATTTTTTTTCCAAGCTATTAACTGGTACCCAAATATAGACTACAATCATGCTAATTTGCCTGCTGTAACCATTTCTGGGTACTAATTCTAATTCAAGACTGCTACTAAGTTGTTCACAGAATAACCCCCCAAAAATATCTCTAAAGGTTACTAACCTGGCTCCAATTCAACAAATTTCAAGGGTAGCACTTTCCTCAGCTGCTCTACTCTCTCAAGATCTGCTCCTGTCTGTCCTCCGACCATCACATGTTCTATACGACCACACTTATGAGAACCTTCCAGAATCTACAAGAAAATAAATACTTGACTTGTTATTGAGTACTCATAGCATCCCAACAGGTAAACAATCTACACCTCACCCATGTTTTGCCAGGCCTGAATGTATAGGTTTATATCCTCTGAAAGATGGTGAAAGAAAGAAGAATATCCTCTGACAGTTTGCGTATCTATACTTGCCTACCAGCCACTACCTAACATTGTTTTTGTTATCTACTTGTTATGTTTCCCATTTTTACTTACTATGCGTTTACCTTTCATGCAAGTCGTAAAAGGCAACTAAGGAGATTATGGAGTGGAGTTTGCTGTCCCATTCCATATAGAGTCAGTGACCCAGAAGCCATGCTTCTGTCATATGTGTCAGGCCAAAAATCACACATATTGCAGCAAAGTTGTAAACTATGACACAATGCATTCCGTTCTCTGGACTACATAACATCTTGCTAACCTGCAGGAGTTTGAGAACAAAGTCTACACCACAAATAGTGATGGTATGCATGATGTGGTGAGCTGCAGTAACACAATGGTACTGCTTACTGCACTAGCTTCCTAGTGTTGTAGGTCAAGGTACAAATCTGAATTGAGCATTAAATTGGACTATTCTCTGCCACAAACAGTTGTCATGTCAACTTGGCCTAAAAAATGGGTACCAGAGAAATCTGGAAAGGTAGTGAAAGTCATCATGATGCTGACCATATCATCTATCATGATACTCACCATATCATCTCCTAGCATGATACTCACCATATCATCTCCTAGCATGATACTGACCATATCATCTCCTATCATGATACTCACCATATCATTTCCTAGCATGATACTGACCATATCATCTCCTATCATGATACTCACCATAACATCTCCTAGCATGATACTGACCATATCATCTATCATGACACTGACCATATCATCTCCTATCATGATACTCACCATATCATCTATCATGACACTGACCATATCATCTCCTAGCATGATACTGACCATATCATCTCCTATCATGACACTGACCATATCATCTCCTATCATGACACTGACCATATCATCTCCTAGCATGACACTGACCATATCATCTCCTATCATGATACTCACCATATCATCTCCTATCATGATACTCACCATATCATCTATCATGACACTGACCATATCATCTCCTAGCATGACACTGACCATATCATCTCCTATCATGATACTCACCATATCATCTATCATGACACTGACCATATCATCTCCTAGCATGACACTGACCATATCATCTCCTATCATGATACTCACCATATCATCTCCTAGCATGACACGGACCATATCATCTCCTATCATGACACTGACCATATCATCTCCTATCATGACACTGACCATATCATCTCCTATCATGACACTGACCATATCATCTCCTAGCATGATACTGACCATATCATCTCCTATCATGATACTCACCATATCATCTATCATGACACTGACCATATCATCTCCTAGCATGACACTGACCATATCATCTCCTATCATGATACTCACCATATCATCTATCATGACACTGACCATATCATCTCCTAGCATGACACTGACCATATCATCTCCTATCATGACACTGACATATCATCTCCTAGCATGATACTGACCATATCATCTATCATGACACTGACCATATCATCTCCTATCATGACACTGACCATATCATCTCCTATCATGACACTGACCATATCATCTCCTATCATGACACTGACCATATCATCTCCTATCATGACACTGACCATATCATCTCCTATCATGATACTCACCATATCATCTCCTAGCATGACACGGACCATATCATCTCCTATCATGACACTGACCATATCATCTCCTATCATGACACTGACCATATCATCTCCTATCATGACACTGACCATATCATCTCCTATCATGACACTGACCATATCATCTCCTATCATGATACTGACCATATCATCTATCATGACACTGACCATATCATCTCCTATCATGACACTGACCATATCATCTCCTATCATGACACTGACCATATCATCTCCTATCATGACACTGACCATATCATCTCCTATCATGATACTCACCATATCATCTATCATGACACTGACCATATCATCTCCTAGCATGACACTGACCATATCATCTCCTATCATGATACTCACCATATCATCTCCTAGCATGACACGGACCATATCATCTCCTATCATGACACTGACCATATCATCTCCTATCATGACACTGACCATATCATCTCCTATCATGACACTGACCATATCATCTCCTATCATGACACTGACCATATCATCTCCTATCATTACACTGACCATATCATCTCCTATCATGACACTGACCATATCATCTCCTAGCATGATACTGACCATATCATCTCCTATCATGACACTGACCATATCATCTCCTAGCATGACAATGACCATATCATCTCCTATCATGATACTCACCATAACATCTCCTAGCATGATACTGACCATATCATCTCCTATCATGACACTGACCATATCATCTCCTATCATGATACTCACCATATCATCTATCATGACACTGACCATATCATCTCCTAGCATGACACTGATCATATCATCTCCTATCATGATACTCACCATAACATCTCCTAGCATGATACTGACCATATCATCTCCTATCATGACACTGACCATATCATCTCCTATCATGATACTCACCATATCATCTATCATGACACTGACCATATCATCTCCTAGCATGATACTGACCATATCATCTCCTATCATGACACTGACCATATCATCTCCTATCATGATACTGACCATATCATCTCCTATCATGACACTGACCATATCATCTCCTATCATGACGCTGACCATATCATCTCCTATCATGATGCTGACCATATCATCTCCTATCATGATGCTGACCATATCATCTCCTATCATGACACTGACCATATCATCTCCTATCATGACACTGACCATATCATCTCCTATCATGCCAATACAAGTCTAACTCTGTATCACCCGTATGATTTAATGCTATGATAAAGGAATTTATTTACTATGTGTGATGATAGTTCATGTGAGATGCTGATTTAAATACAGACTATAGTGCATTTCAAAATACATACCCATGTTTAATAGTGTGTAACTCTGTAATTATTTTATGCATGAAATTTTCAGATGTGTTTTAGATACATTAGGACATGTCAAAATATTTGCAGTACAATTGGACCAAAAATGTGCAATTTTTCTATATAATGTATGTACATAAACACTAAAGATGTTTGTTTTAAAAATAATGAAACTATTATACATGACCCATTTGGTGTGAAATGTGGAAAACAACCAAACCTGTTTGTGTCTCGATTTGAACACTGCGCATGATTTTAATGTTAATTTAAGTCAAAAGCATCGATCTAGGTCATTGATAATTACTGTATAATTAATTTCTTCTGTCACTATAGTAGTCACACATTCACAAACATCAAAGGAATATGTTGCCATTTGCAAGTGACATCACCTGGTGAAATGAAATTTATAAATTCCTTATGTTGTTCAATGTTTAAACTGCTATGCAAAATCTCAATTTCAACTTACTGGTTATTGAGATATTAAAGGGAATATGTGGGCAACTATTTTGAAACACACTATAATTCAGACCTGCAGGTGAAGGTCTCATATACTAGTTTATCACTAGTACCACAAATTGTGGTGAGAGATATGGTTTGTATCATCTAGCTAGTACATATGACATAGTCAAGTATCAGATGACTGATGGTACAAGAATAATAATTTCAGGATCAATTCATGACATTCTGAATTTAATATATGAGATACCCAACAAGCAGCAGGTTCTCTAACAAATACAGTGGAATCCCTCTATAGCGCATTCTCTTATAACAAAGTTCCCTAAACAAAAATGTTCAAAATCTCCAATTACATTTATTCTATATTGTTTGTACTCTATATAGCAAATTTCTGTAATTACATATATATTTTGTCAGTCCAGACCAAGTTGTTATAATGGGATTCCACTGTACGTACCTGGAGACAGCCATTCTCCTTCCAACATTTGTCAATTGCAATGAAGACTGTCAGCATGTCTGGAAACAAGCATCCATTTTTGTACCAATATCTGCAAATAGAGTAAACTTGAAGATACAGTCGTCTTCTTTTGTGATCAATCATTATGCATGAAATCCAATATTGGCAGCGTATAGAGTGGTTTGTTTTCAGTACTTGTAGGATTCTAACACTACACAACTTATGCGATCAATCACAATGTACCCAGTCCGATATTGTTTATATTAGAGTGGTTTGTTTTAGGTCATTATGAATTCTCCACAATTTGATTTGCAGAGATGCTATGGGCTAGACCCACTGTCACTCTGTGAACAGCAAAGTTGGGATAGTCATACTGTTGCTTTGTGAACTGCATAGCTAAGGCAATTCTACTGTCACTCTGTGAGGTGCGCAATTGAAGCAGTCCTACTGTGACTCTGGGAGCAGTTAAGCTGGGACAGTTCTACTGTCATTATGTAAGCATAATAACTGGGACAGTCCTGAAGATACACAGTTACTAGCAGTAAAAACAGTGTGTGTAGACAGTGCTCATTAAAATGGCTCTGAACAATTTTCCTTTGTTCATTGAAGAACAAAGACGATGAAGGAAGACATAAAGACAATTATAAAACTAATAGAAGCAACTAATGTGGTCCGAAAGATAATAGATAAAACAATGAACAACAGGTGAATCATACAGATAACTGAAGATACTGATCTTCTACTCTAATGACTGAAAAAAGGCAATAAAGAAGTGAATAACATTCACTGAAACCACAATAACTGTGCTATAATCACTGAACAAAGATTGAAATAGGTGAATAAAACATTCACTGAAAACAATAACTGTGCTATAATCACTGAACAAAGATTGAAATAGGTGAATAAAACATTCACTGAAACCACAATAACTGTGCTATAATCACTGAACAAAGATTGAAATAGGTGAATAAAACATTCACTGAAACCACAATAACTGTGCTATAATCACTAAACAAAGATTGAAATAGGTGAATAAAACATTCACTGAAACCATAATAACTGTGCTATAATCACTGAACAAAGATTGAAATAGGTGAATAAAACATTCACTGAAACCACAATAACTGTGCTATAATCACTGAACAAAGATTGAAATAGGTGAATAAAACATTCACTGAAACCACAATAACTGTGCTATAATCACTGAACAAAGATTGAAATAGGTGAATAAAAGTACATGTAAGCTACTGGTGATGTGATATGATTAAATGGTCAAAACTGGAAGGACTAGCATTTTTGTTACAGATCATTCTGGTGATCAAGATATTGAGAGAGCAGATAGGCTGGCGAGTTCTGCTACTCTATCGAGAAGTAAAGCAATGGACTGACCGATATACTAAACTCATGAGAAACACCACACAAATAAAATAATGTGGGCGATGATTTATTTTTCATGTTCAGAGTAAATGGCCTTCAAATGTGTTTACAATAATCAGCATCATCATGAGCTTAGAAGAATGTTTATCAACCAACAAACTGTCAGTCATTACGTAACTGCAGATATACACATGTAGAGATCAGAAAACCTATAGACATGTCATATGTGCACAAGTAACAATGTTACTTTCCTTCTTCTTCTTCTGCGTTCGTTCTCAAACTCCTGCAGATTAGCAGGATGTAGTCAGGAGAACGGAATGCGTTGTGTTATGGTTTACAGCATTGCTGTGATATCTGCGCCTTTTGGCCTGACACATCCGACTTCAGCATGGCTTTGGGTCACTGACCCTATATGGGATGGGACAGCCAACTCCATCCCATAACCTCCTTAGTCGCCTTTTATGACATGCGTGGAAGGCAAACAGTTTTGCTATTCTTTGCTCCCCTTTCGGGCCCCGACAATACACAGGCGGTTACTTTTCTTTCTCTCCCATTGAGCTCAGACAACACACAACCACAATTATCATCTTGACAGCAGGTGTTATCAATAATAGAATTAATGAGTCCTTGGTGGGTAAAATATTATCTCTCGCTCATACGCATGCAGACACCACTTACCCATAATCCTGGTGCCAGACATGTTCTCCACCAGTGAATGGCTCCTTCATCATCAGCTTTGTATGATAGTGGTAAACTTCTCCTCCAAGCAGCTGTTTGAAAATATGAATAGTGGAGACTAGTTATAGGAAAGTGAAAAAAAGCTGTAGTTAAGTGAAGATGTGTTACAGTAGAGTGAAGATTAGTTATAAAGTAAAGATTAATTATATTAGAGCAAAGATTAGATACAACAGAGAGAAATTTAGCTGTTGTAAAGTAAAGATTACATACATTAGAGTGAAAATTACTTGTACAGTGAAATTTGTTATAGTAGAGTAAGATTAGCTGTATTTAAGAGTTTAGCACGAACATCCCTGAAATATTACTTTAGAATGACAGGTAATGTAGTATTTGCAAGTTCTTTGTTCCCAAACACATGCAGATTAACAGAATGTAGTCTGGAGAACAGAATTTGTTGTATTGTGCTTTACAGCCTTGCTGTGATATCTGAGCCCTTTGGCCTAACATATCTAACTTGCACGTAAATATATTCTACATATGTAACTGTAATACATTTTAAAAAAATAATTAGGTATTCGTTTGTTGATTTTCCTCCTCGCACACCGGACATGTCCATAGGTGCTCAGATCTCCACTTCAGTAAATCTCTTAGGGTATAACGGTTGATGGTTCTGGTTCTATGTTGGTTCACTGTTCTTTTTTATCTATATCAACCAACATATCAGCTGGTTATGAGATACCATGCGCAACATTCCCTATGAGGATCTCAGCCAGTGCATGAAATTTCATAGCGAGGCCAAGAATCAATATGTCATGTTGACTTTACATTACAATACAATTGTACGAAAACTATACTTAATATTTAGTAATATTAATACTTTTTGGTGAACCCCTGACTAGGTATGTGTGCACTTATATCTGCAACCTCATGTTACAACATTGATTCATATAAAACATTTACGGTACCTTTATTTTCTAACATTTACCTTAATTTTCTCACATTTACCTTCATTTTCTAACTTTTATCTTCATTTTCTCATATTTATATTAATTTTCTCACATTTACCTTAATTTTCTCACAACTACCTTTATTTTCTCACAATTACCTTTATTTTTGCACATTTACTTTCACTTTCTCACATTTACCTTCATTTCATCACATTTATGTTCATTTCATCACATTTACCTTTATTTTCTCACATTTACCTTTTTCATTTTCTCACAATTACCTTCATTTTGTAACATTTACCTTCATTTCATCACAATATTTACCTTTATTTTCTCACATTTACCTTTATTTTCTCACCACTACTTTCCTAACAAAATGTTAAGATCTACAAGTTTACAAGCACACAAGTGATATTGATTGACCAGAAACAATATAATTTATATTTATAAAAATATAATAACTACAGTGAAACATAAATGTTAACAAACCTTCTCTGATGTTCCAACCACCTTTTCACATCTTCCAACCATTCCAGTGACATCCTTTCCAGGGTGACTCCATAAACAAAGCCTGCTCTTCCGTCCCTCACTATCATTTACCTGAAAGTCAGATTTAGTTATTGAATATAGAACTAGCTTTATAACACTCTTGTAAGACCTATAGGTGCACAGCAATCCTCCCAGATATTGAAGATCATGTATAATGGTTGCTCGGAACCAAATGGGAAGTTAAGAACAGTAACACTGTTTACCATTAATGCATGTCATAAGAAACGAAAAGGAGGCTATGGGGTGCATTGGCTGTCCCATTCCACTTAGGGTCAAGTGACCCAGAAGCCATGCTAAATTATGATGTGTCAGGCTGAAAGGTGCAGATATCGCAGCAAAACTGTAAACAATGACACAGGGCATTCCATTCTCCAGACTATCTTCAGGAGTTTGGTAATTAACGTAAAGAAGAAGAAAGAAGATGTATGATGATTCCTAAATGATAAATACATGAACACATATAAATCAAAAGAGGCAGAAATAAAACAGGAATAGCGCTAAATGAAAATGCATAGACCAATTAAATTTCTGATATTCACTTCATAACCAAACTAACTTGTTCATAATGTCATATACGAAAAGAAACCAAATACGTTGATCTCAGTGACGTTATCAGATAGGCCTAATGATTCTACAACTTTAGAAAAATTGAGAAGCCAGAGATGACTGTAACCTGAAGAGGCGCTATGAACTACACCCACAATACTTTTCTATGTCAGACATACTCCATATCCTGTGTTTTGTCAGAGCCAGAGAGGGCAGCAAAGAATAGCAATACTGTTTACCTTCCATGCATGTCATAAGAGGTGACTAAGGATGTTACTGGATGAAGTTGACTGTCCCATTCTTCTTCTTTTTCTGTGTTCGTTCTCAAAATCCTTCAGATTAGCAGGATGTAGTCCGGAGAACGGAATGCGTTGTGCCATGGTTTACAGCACTGCTGCGATATCTGCGCCTTTCTGCCTGACACATCCGACTTCAGCATGGCTGTGGGTCACTGACCCTATATGGAATGGGACAGCAACTCCACCCCATAACCTTCTTAGTCGCCTCTTACAACATACATGGAAGGTAAACAGTGTTGCTATTCTTTGCTCCCCTTTTGGGCCCGGCAACACACGGGCGAGTTGAACTAACCTATTCCATATAGGGACAGTGACTTAAAGTCATACTGAAGTCGGATGTGTCAGGTTGAAATACGCAGATATAACAGCAATTCTGTAAACCATGACACAAAGCATTCTGTTCTCTGAACTACATCCTGCAGGAGTTTTAGTATGAACAGAAGAAGAAGACATATTCCACAAAGAACTACTGACTTAGTTCTCATCTATCAGGAGCTGAGAAACAATATTAGCATCTGTAAAACCAAGAAATAATTAACACAGTCTCCAACTACAGGCCCATCAGCCTCACAAGCTGTCTATGTAAAACAATGGAGCGCATTATCAATCTTAGGATGCAGTGGTACCTTGAAAGTGAAAACCTTCTGGTATCACAGCAAGCAGGTTTCAGACAGTGCTACTCTACTGAAGATCAGGCAACCTACCTCTCCCAAGAGATTGAGGATGCCTTCCAAGAAAAGAAACTGGTACTAGCAGCATGGATAGACCTCAGGAAAGCATTTGATAAGGTCTGGAAAGAAGGGCTCCTAAAGAAATTGCGAAATTGCAGGGTATATCAAGAATGTACAAATGGGTAAAAGCATACCTGCATAATAAAAGAGCCAGGGTACAATTAGATGGTCACAAGAGCAAGAAAGTTCTACTGCGTCATGGAGTCCCCCAAGGAGGAGTCCTGTCACCCACACTTTTCATGGTTTACATCAATGACCTAGTTGCTGAACTACCACACGGGATCAAAGTGGCAATGTATGCTGACGACCTGGTGCACGGAAGAACATGCAACAGTGGCCACTAAACAAATACAAAGAGCTATCGATGCCCTAGCCTTATGGGCAAATAGATGGTGCGTCAGCATTAACACAGATAAGTGCAGCACTACACTCTTTACTCTCTCACCAAAACAAAAAGCTGGTCATATCAAGATAGATGGAGAGCTCTTGAAAGAAGACAAACAACCCACATACCTCGGAGTTACTTTTGATGATAAGCTGACATGGAAGCAGCACATAAACAAAGCAACAACAAAAGCCAGGAGGAAGTTAGCTATCCTGAGAAAACTAAGTGGAACCACATGGGGAGCTAGTGGAAATATACTTAGTAAAGTTTACCAGCAAGGCATAAGACCACACCTGGAATATGGTTCAGCTGCATGGTGTCCTGCATCAAACACCACATTACAAGATCTAGATAAAGTGCAAAACCAGACACTTAGAATAATGTTGGGAGCAATGAAATCAACACCCATAGCAGAGATGCAGAAAATGGGAAGAATGCAAACACTTGGCGAACGCAGAGACACAAAAGTACTAATTCAAGCAGAAAAGTTGCAGTGTATGCCAAGTCATCCAATGAAGGAAATATTCCAAAATCTAGCAATGGGGCGACTGAAAAGGAGCAGCTTTATCCATCAAGCTAAACAACTCCTTAGACAACTTACAGACCTACCTGAAGTTGATAGCCACTTAAGGTCTGTAGCAGAACAAATCCAGTGGAGTGAAAGCCATGGAATGCCAATATACATTCAGACCCATGTGAAAGGAATACTAAGCGAGGATGAACAGAACAGTGTGCAGCGAATGACAGTCACCCTCAGTTTCCTGGATGAGGAATATCCACAAGATATATGGGCCAGAGTGTACACAGATGGGTCAGCACAGAATGCTGTGAGGAATGGAGGTGCAGGTGTATATATAGAATATCCACACAAGCCTAGAGATACAATCAGAACACCGACAGGAAAATTCTGCAATAATTATGATGTAGAAATCCAGGCAATTGGTGTGGCAGCTAAAAAACTGCTGAACTCCAACTCTGGCCTACAGCCTGTGGTATTCCTGACAGATGCAAGGTCAGTGCTTCAAGCTCTCCAGTCTGGAAAACTAACAGACTTGAAAAAAACTACTTAGCGAATTGTCTTACCAGTATAGGGTAACCATGCAGTGGATACCCTCTCACTGTGGAATACCAGGAAATGAAAAAGCAGACCAACTGGCTAAGGAAGGTGCTGCCGAAGACCAACCAGATATACCAATCACCTACCATCAGAAAAAACAGATGATCAAGTCAATAAGAAAGCCACAAACGCCAACACAAAATGACTATCACATTATGAACAGATCAGAGCAAGTTATAATTCTACGTCTCAGAACAGGACACAACCGACTCCGCAGTCACATGTATACAAAGTTCAACATTGGCAACACGGCCATGTGTACATGTGGACAGGCAGCACAGAGTGCCAAACATATACTTCAAGAGTGTTCTGAGCATGAAATGCTGAGGCATACATATTGGCCAGAGGAAACAACACTGGAATCAAAGCTCTATGGGACACTGTATGAACTACAAAAGACAGTGAGTTTTATTAAGGAGACAGAATTACAGATATAGACATGTTTCAAGTGAACGAAAGAAGAAGAAGAATCAACATCTGGATGAGACAAAGGGAAAACAAATCAAGCGGAGTAGGTCATGAATGGCAGAAGCTAAAGACACACTGCGAAGAGTATGTGAAATGAAGAAGTAGGAAAGGGCAGTGAATGGGAGGAGGTAGACACTGAGAAAAAAACTCTAATGTAATAAGTCAACTAGATAAATCATGTCAGAAGTGGAATGATATCATGGCAGAGGTTACAGTACAACAGCTCATCCAGCTACACTCGAAACCACAAGACATAATTATATACATTGACGACTCAGTCAACAGAGATACAAATAAAAGCAGTTGGGGTTTTGCTGCCTACAGAAACGGCTTGAAGTTGGTTGAGAGATCATCTACATACTCTACTACCACATCGAGCATGAGGATGGAGATAGAGGGAGTTACAGCAGCACTGAGTTGGTTGATAACTGATACATCCACCCACTCAGTAATACTCACAGACTCTCAAAGCATGCTGCACAAGATAGACAATAACATGTTGAGAAAGGAATGGGTCGTGTTATTGAACAACACAATTGTACAGAGTAGTATTACATGGATATACTGCCTGGGCCAAGCTGGAGTCAGAGAAAATGAAAGAGCTGACTTATTGGCAGGCAATGCTGCGATTGACTGCATAGTACTGAGATCAAGCTGACTTAATTAACGCAGTCATAAATGTATTGCAAAATGAAGATGTTGATAATGAGACTGAAAACGTACACATACAAAGAATGACAGAAGTAGAAGTGATTAGAGGTGAGGAAAGAAAATGCACTCTTTTTGGAAAGAATCGAAGATTACATAATCAACACCTGACTGGGACTTTGAGTCTACATACACTCGAATGGCTGCTGAAACGGAGAGTGGAGCACTTATGGGATTGTCCCTTGGGCTGTGATGCTAGTTTCTAATCAAGAATCATCCACCAAGGAAGTGAGCTCAATGTGTAATGTCTATCATTATGTCTTGGCATATTACATCCTGTGGTTTACCATTGCTTTCTGAATGGGTCTTCTTTTATTTATAGAAATATCTGCTAATATCTGCAAATTTGTCTCTGGTACAGACTTTGTCATGTTTTGTAGCTTACAGAGGTGCATATTGTTTTCAGTGTTAATTTGTGGGCCAGTGGATTTGGCTCAGTTATTTCATAATTAGGCATTCTTAAGTACATTAATTAAGTTTTCTCATTTTCTAAAACTATTTTGGAAGGAACAACTGAAAATGGAAGGATACGAGATGGACAAAGAGAATCCTGGATTAACATCAAGGAATGGTCTGGGCATGAGGAAGACCATCAAGAATTAATTAATGTAGTAGTGACAGAAAGTAAAGAGAAATACCTATTCCTAAATACCAAGAAAACAGAAGTATTGGTTGTTTAAAAGAAACAAAATACCACAGCTTGCAAGATCACAGTGAATGATATAGTATTAAAACAGGTCCACCAATTCAATGTTTGTTGACGGAAACTCAATGAAATAAATAAATAAAAGAAAAACAGTTGCAGCTAGCACATTCACTAAACTAATATCTGGAAATCAAAAGATCTAGGAAGAAACACCAAAATAAAGCTATTCAACTCCTGTATTGTCTCAATATTAACGTATGGAAGTGAAAGCTGGAAAGGAACTCAAGAAACAGACCAAAAATTAAAATCCTTCAAAAACAAATGTCTCTAGAAACTTATGAACATAAAATGGAGCGATTTTGTCACAAATAGAGATTTAAGAAACAAAATATGCCTCAAATGTCATAAGAAAATGCAGTTGGAAATACCTGGATCACATTTTAAGACTAGATAAAAACAGAATAAATCAACAAGCCCTTACGTGGACACCTGAGGGTACAAGAAAACAATGAAGGCCTAAAACAACCCTGAAAAATACCATACTTAAAGAAGGGGAAATAAAAGGCTGCATGACCATACAAGAAATAAAACTGCAGGCAGTGGACAGCAACATATGGAGAATCAAAACCTCTGCCCTTTGTGCCACCTGCAGCATGAAAGGAGCAAACTAACTAACCAATTCAAGTATTTAGGTACAATGATTACAGTAGATGGGAGAAATTCAGCAAATATAAGAAGTAGAATAGGACAGGCAAAAATAACATTCAGAAAAATGAAAAATATATTGTGTAATATGACCTTGTCATTAGAGGTGAGGGAGAGTATTCTGCAGTGCTATATAACTCCTATACTAACATATGGATGTGAGTCATGGACATAAGCAAACAGGACAGTGGGAAATTAGAGGCAGTAGAGACGTGGTTCTATAGAAGAATGCTGTGAATCTATGGACTGCCAGAAAAACGAATGTGCAGGTAATGAAAGAGTCAAATGTGAGACGAAGCTTAATAAATAATATAAGATTTTTTGGCCATATTATGAGACAATGAGGTATAGAGAACAGTTACAACAAGTAAGATTGAAGGCAACAGAGACAGAGGGCGACACATGAAAAAATATCAGATAGTTTACAGCAGGGAAATGACAACAATCCTGATATATAATACTGAAGACAGAAAGCTGTGAAGAGCCATGATCGCTTATGCCAGCCGGAATGCCACCTGATGATGTGCTCTGCAGCCTGATATGATTATCAATATATATAACATATGAAGAAATAGAATACTGACTTGAAATGAGTGCTTCATCAGGGAATCTGTACCTTCAAGAGCATCCTTGACTTTCAGAAGCTCTTCTTGATCTAAAAGACCCCTGCAACATAGCATATATATATATCAATATATATATATATATATAGCAAATAATAGGGGTTTTTGGAAAACTAACATATACCCCACACACCCACCCGCCCACGCACTGTATTTTAAGAAGTAGGTTTGCAGCCGGTTATCACGGCTACGATTTGCAGCAAGTGTTCCCTCTAAGCTGTGTAGCTGCACATGATATTTAATGTACCAAGCACAAATTCTAGGAGTATTAACTTACATGAGGTCACCAAGAGTAATTTGCGCATGTGGTCATGTAGATGCCTAAACCATCTGATACCTGCACACCAGAAAATTCTTATACGGCATGTAACTTGCAGGTGGAGTTGGTTCTGAGTTTTATCTTAGCTCCGACTTTTGTCTTTATTTCTATTTTCTGCTATTCTAGCAGCTTCATTACCATTATGATAGTTTCATTTGCTGTATTTTTTATTTCTTCATTCAGTCCTCTGATCACAGCAGGAATAACTTTAATGAACAGTGTGATTCACTACAGATCAAAACATTAGAAAAGACGAACCTATACCTGAAGTCATGGAGGCACCAATCACATTGTAAAAACTGGAACATGCAATATCAAAATTGAAAAAGTCCACAGGAGCTGATGCAGTGTCCAATTAAATGATTAAAACCCTGGAAACTACAGCAAGAGCAAAGCTACTGTAGATCTTCAACACAAGCTGAACCACAGGTAATATTCCGCAGCCACGGAGGGAAGCAATAATGATACCACTCATCAAAACAGGAAAAGATGGCAACACAGTCTTCAATTACAGGCCCATCAGCCTCACAAGCTCTCTATGCAAAACAATGGAATAGATTATCAATATTAGGATGCAACCTACCTCTCCCAAGAGATTGAGTACATCTTCCAAGATCATAAAGTGGTACTAGCAGCATGGATAGACCTCAGGAAAGCATTTGATAAGGTTTGAAAAAAAGGACTCTTAGAGAAATTGTGAAATTTCAGGATTAACTCATTTTATTTCAAGATAATGAGTCTAAAGTATAAGAATTTATTAAATATATTTCATTATTAATTTCACCATCATTAGGTGCCATCTCCAATTGAAGGATGTCTCAATGGACCTCCAACATCTTGTCTTTTACCTTGGTGGTGCACTTTACACTCTTATCAATTTATATATCTGTTAATGTGTTTGAAAAATTAACCATGAAGGGAAAGATCCCATGAAAAGAGTAAAAGTGTCAGCGCAAGGTGAATAAATGATATTTACTACATTTTGAATATCTTTTTTCTGTAATCAATGGTTAAACCCATTAATTCCAATATTAGCCATGTAAAGTGCAGTATGTGTAAGGTTATCTTGGGTTTCCTACAATTTGCTTGACAGAGAAGCTCCTGTGGGTTAAATTGTTGCTCTGTGAACAGCAATACTATATTTTGAATATGATACAGGAAGAAACAGGATAATTTGGACAGAACTGAAAGGTTTACAGAGTGGCAGTGAGGACAATGTTCTGCAAAGGGCATGTAAAATAGAAGATTGAATATTTATAACTTACAAATACCTACTATGTTAACATTTGGTCTGTTTTTGTAAGGAGTTGAAATTTGTGGTCTTTTATACAGATTTTTATCTGAACAGGTTGACAGAGTGTTAAAGGTACCGTATGTTCATATACCTTATGAGTATGTTTTCTGATACTTGTTCTTTCAAAATTTTGGGGAAAAGTAGAAATGAACAAAAGGTCTAACGGGGAAGAAATCTACCTAAGAATGATGTATCCTGCTTCCTCAAAGTCATTCTTCACCTGATTAGTCACCTCAAATGAATCTGTGTAAGTAAACTCTGCAAAGAATAAATAAATTTAATTTTGAAATCACAATATAACAATCAATATAATGTATTTTTCCATATAAATATTATCATGTAATGATAAAATAGAAATAAAGATAAAACTTCAGTCCTGGACACATATTTCCACTATTGTAGCAGTAATGACATATCCTATTTCCCCCACTTTATTTACCATGTTTTTGTCCATCATAAGTGATGACCATTTGTTACATCCACTTTATGAAATTCAGTTAGAGATATGACATTGCCTATGAGGTCATAGGTGGCTGATAAGCCTTGTGGTTGCCCTAAAGGTATTGGGCATAGGATTATCACTTTTGATGGTGTTTGATCTGCCCTTAATTTTCCAGCTTGTCTCTGCATATTGAACTGCTGCATTTGTCTTTTTTTCACACAATGTTGCATTTAAAAAAAAAATTTCAGACCACCAAGTAGCTATGTTTTGTGCAGTATCTTTCCATGCGTGACATGGATATTTTTTAAATTTCAGACCACCAAGTAGCTATGTTTTGTGCAGTATCTTTCCATGCATGACATGGATATTTTTTAAATTTCAGACCACCAAGTAGCTATGTTTTGTGCAGTATCTTTCCATGCATGACATGGATATTTTTTGAATTTCAGACCACCAAGTAGCTATGTTTTGTGCAGTATCTTTCCATGCATGACCTGTCAAGTATATCTTAAGAGATAACTAACGAGAGTTTGGCATGGAGTTGGCTACCTCATCTTGTAAGTGACAGATCCCCAAGTGCTCGATGATGAACTCAGTTATCTCAGTCAAGATAGTAAACCATGATGCAATGTATTCTGTTATCTGGATACTATCCTGCTGCTTGGTATGAGAATGAACTCAGGGGGATTACTAAATGAATATTATGGAGAAGGTTCTCTAGAGCTTTATTTCACCCAGAAGGCTTTATGTCTCCGTGATATGCAATGCCATGAGAATAAGCCTACTACTACTGTCAAATATGGCATGTTTTCCACTTAGGGAGTTGCAGGGAGGCGATATTTGTAGCCTCCTACTAAGAGGTCGTTGTTCTTCTTCTCATTCGCAGTTTAACACATCTACAAAGCAAGTACTAAGAGGAGGTAAATTCTACAAGTTTTGTAGATTTTCTACCTTTATGCAACACACAGAATTGGAGTCATGAGTTTCAGCTCTCCTACCAAACATCCTTTCCTGGTGAAGGTTTCCATAGCACCCAGCTCTAGGCCATGGTAATGGATGGGCTGAAAACCAACAATGTTTTCCCAACCAAGGGATCTCCCCAATTATGCAGTGCCAACATGTTTGTTGGGGCTCTCCCATGGAATTGTCGAGTGCACAGTTTCTTTTAACCAGACCCCATGTGCCACCTGTTTATATCCAGAGAACTTCATGCATGTTGGCAGCTAGAACAATAGTCAGGATACAGGTTTCATGAATGTAGCATCACAAAGGGATATGTTAATTGCAAAGATGAAATGCCAGGGGACTTCCACAAGAGGAAAGTTTCATTATGTTCACATGTCATCTACTGAGAGTTTACTGCTGTATAGGTCTAATGATAGGCTAATATTACTAAGATATTCTGGTATGGATACTTTTATTCAAAGGAATGTTTTAATTTCTCAATATCTGTGTCCAACTCTCACAAACAGCATAATTTAATGAACCAAAGAGTTGTTAGTTATAAATTCATTTTAACAATGGTATTAATTTCCATATTAAATTTAGCCGTAACATAGCTAATTATATAGTTATCAGTTATATATAATTATATAACCAGGCTACATATCACCGTGATAATTGGGTATTTTGTACAAATAAAAAAAAAACGCCGGCCACACTGTCTGTGAATTAGGACAGTCTTGCAAGTCAGCAAAAGTTAATGACTTCACTTTAGACTAAAGAAAATAATTAAGTAGGTCTAAGTGTAGGTATAGATAGTGTACAATGACGTGTAGGCTATGCCATAAATTATAGCATTTACTTTACTATTATCACTGCTTATTATTAGAGTCTACTGCTAGCTCATACGACGTTATGGTTATGTTATCCTTTCTCTGGTCTTTCATAACACTTACGAATAGTGTGGTCGAATAATCACACAATACTTTGAAGTTACCTTTTACAGACATTTTGTCACACACACGAATGCAATTTATGAACGCAAACAGTAAGAGTATTATCTTTTTTTGCAGCTAACTCAACAGCGTCTTTGACGGTCCAGAGAAAAAAAGTCTTGTCCAAAGTTTACTACGTCTGGAGAAAAGTCATGTGATCAAAGATTAAATATAGAACACCAGCAACAGAAGAGCTAGCTTGATTGTTTATAAAATGCTTTATGTGCCTATTAAATATATGCACATAAAACACTTTACACTACACTGTCTTCAGGCTATAAAATATGCCATATTTTATCACGAAACAGCGGGACAGTATAATTTTTAAAATTAATAACTTACAAGTAGTTATATACATTTGAGGTATCGAGCTAGTGTCAATTTATGCCCCTTGCAATAGTGTACCGGACAGTCATCATCATCATCAGGTGCCATGCCGGGTGGCGTAGGCGGTCATGGCTCTCCACAGCTCTCTATCCACAGTATTATGTATCAAAGTCGTTGTTGTTTCTTTGCCGTGCCAGGTTGTCAAACTGTCTAATATTTTCTCACGTTGTCGCCCTCTGTCTCTGGTGCCTTCAATCTTGCCTGTTGTGATTATGTTTTCTAAACCTGCCTGTCTCATGAAGTGGCCAAAAAAAGAAGATTGCCTTTTTCTTATATTCTTGATTAAGGTCCGTTTCGCATTTAACTCTTTTTACCGGACAGTACAAAAATAAAAAGCATGGCAGCTTATAAAACCTAAGGAAATCACTTTAGTCTTGATTAGATACAAGAGTGACAGCACTGGGGCATTCCCATATATGATCTGCTTGCCGTTTCGTCAGCCATCTAAAAGTGTATACGCTCAGTGTCCCAGTCAGTTGCTGATCTTTCCGGAGAGGGAGCACTTTCTCCCATCGCCTCTAGTTACTCCCATTTCTACAATTCTTTGAATATGTACATTGTCTAGTTCGACTTCCTCTTAGTCTTCTCGTAGTATATCCATGACTGCTGTAATCAATTCAATCCTGTCCCTTCTAATCTCGGTACCGTTCACCAAGGCTTTACCAGCCAGCACATCGGCTCTTCCGTTTCCCATGACGCCAGCATGACCTGGACATTAGATCCACGCAATTCTCTGCACGCTGTTCAGGAGAGTGACCCATTCAGTTCTAATCATACCCTTTTCTATCTTTCGTAGCATACTTTGAGAGTCCGATAGAATCACTGAGTCTACTGGTGGTTGCGTCGCCAGCCAAGTGAGAGCTGCTTCTATTTCCATTCTCATACTCGATGTAGTAGTGGGATACACAGCTGACTTCTCCGCTAATTTCCTGCTATTTTGGTAGGCCACGAAATCCCAACCACACCCGTTTATTTCTTAGTCTATCAATATCAAGTGATATATATTCTTTCCAGAACGTTGTCTTCATCGTGGATACTCGGAACGCCTCTCTGTTACGGGCAAGCATCGGTCAGAGACATGTGCATACATTCTTCGACGTCGCTGGTCCATCGTCTTTCTATTCTTTTCTTGCGTGGCACTCTGCCCTCTAGAATCAGCCTTTCAATACCATCATGTCGCTTTAAAGTGTCCACAGTACTGTAGCTTCTTTCTTATGATGGTATTTAGAAGCCACCCTTCATTTAGTTTCAGTAATTGCAAGACATCAATGTTATTTTTCTCCATCCATGATATTCGTAAGATCTTTCTGTAGCACTTCATTTCAAATAAATTTATTTTTGTGAATATTGTCTTGTTTAAAGTCCAAGTCTCGTATCCATATGTTGCCACTGGAAAAAACATGTTCTTAAAAGGGTTACTTTAGTGTCGTTATTACTATTTTGCCAGAGCTTTCTCATTTGTGTAATTTGAGTTGCAATTGCGAGTCACCATAGTCTACTCATCATCATGTGATATATTTTCCAGAACGCTGTCTTCCTTGTGGATTCTCTGAACACTCCGCGATTCTGGGCGAGTTGACTGCTGCAGCTAGAAACATGTTCAAACGCAATCTGATATATAACTGCACCATCGTCGTATTGGGCACCCTCTTCCCCTGTTCCCGTTAACTCTGCCTTTAGCTATTGATACATGTGTTAATGTCTCTACATGATAAAAAAAAACCAACAGATTTCTTAAGTTGTTGTTAAGGAGCCAGACGTCTTCGGTGTTTATTAATCTTAATACTTTTTGAATTATTATTTTTAGCTATCCATGGTACATGCCTACGTAAAATTCTTCAGGCATGCAAGTCGGTATATTGAAAAGTGTGACATCCGGCACCCGCGTACTAGGAAAGAACCTTCTCCAGTAACATCTCATTTCTAAAGCAGCGATTCTCTTTGACATTATTTAATGTCAATGCCTCACTACCGTATATTGCTACTGGAAATACGCGTGTTCTGATCATACATAGTTTGGCTATGCTGCCAAAGATTTTTCATTTGCGCTAGTTTCAATGTCACCATTCTTCTCTTGATTTCGACAGAACAGTCTCCTGATTTATTTATGTTTGTCCCCAAATACCGGCAATTTATTACGATCTCTAGTTTGAAATTGTCAATTATTATCTGTGGTTGTAATTTCACTTTATCTGTTGTCATAACTTTTGTTTGCTTCATATTTAAGTACAGGTTTTTTTGGCTTCACGGGGGGTTTTCAAGATATCTTAATCCTTATTTAAAGTGACATCCGAAGTGACGTGTGTGTGCGTGTTACTAACATACCAACTATCATTACCACTTCTTCATCGGTATGGTTTACAGTATATTCCTACCAACACTGTGCTACCAGTGCAAATCTCTCATCTTCACATTACAGAAAGATAGTGAGATGAAATGTTTGAGAAAAGCTGCAGGGGGTCACCAGGCTTGATAGATTAATTGAGATGCTTGTTTTCTGAGATATAAACTGTTGTAGCCACATCTTGAATCTGCTGATATTACTAATGGTAAGCTAGAAAACAGTTTATTCTTGTTCTGATGTTTCAAAATGGCCAGTAACATCGACAAAAATGAAAATCCATTTATTTTCACATAACAACTTGGTCCGGACCGACAAAATATGCATGTAACAGTAATTTTCTATATAGAGTACAAACAATAAAGAATACAGTAATTATAATTGAGGATTTTGAAAAGTGTTATATAATTTTGTATGAAACGAATGTGTTATAATAGAGGAATTGTACTGTATTTCCATTAATAAGTTATCTGTAATGTTTGGATTCCTTAAACTTGATTAATCTTTACAAATGGATATGTGGCTAGACTTTCGTCTTTTTAAAATTATCACTGGTGCCACCTCTGACTCTTCTGGTTAAAAAAATTGTAAACTATTAAGGTCTGCGTTCCCACTACGCCACTCTGAACTGTATACGAAGTTAAAGTAAACACATTATACAGATGCCCCACTTAATATTATCCAAGCTAAAGTGTTATATAGCACAGCGTGTTCCATCTTGTGGCTGATATTTCTTGTTGTGAAGGTAAGATCTGGTGTTTGTTTGTTTGTTTTTCGTTCGCTCCATTGTAACCATCACGGATATCCGTGCGATTTCCGCCGGGAGCGTGATTACGTTGTGCCACCGTTATGCGCCTTGTAGGCCTATCACATCCGATTTCGGCATGCCTTGACAATTCGGGTGGGCTACCCTTAGCCTGTGACAGCCCCTCTATCTGTCTCCAAGCACGCGTAGTGAAGACTCTTCGCCCAGACGATTTTCTTGCTCTCGTCTCACTCGAACGAGGTGTTCCACTGTCTATGAACTTGCCTCGTGTAATTGGACGTGCTGTGCCTGTGCCCATTGGGTACTGAACCGTAACCGTTTCTCATCCGTGAGCCTGGTTCCTTAAGGGGAAGAACTCAACAGAGGAGTTGGGCTCTTTCGCCCTCTTAGCCGAGGTGTCATTCACCGACATCGTGTACCCCTTGTCCAAGTTCGAGTCTCACACCACGCGTTTGAGAGCAAGGCGTTCTCGAGCTGAGCGTCCTTGTCCCAATAGCGCTTGAGCCCATCAGGTACTGAACCCTTTCTCTCTTCAAGTGTATTTCCGGTGTAGGAAAACCTGACATTAGAGTTGGGCCAGGGCTAAATCGTTGTCCCTTTTGTGCCTGAGCGCATCGATTACGGAACCCTTTCTCTTCGTGAGCATATTTCCAGTTTAGGAAGGCTCGACATTAGAGTTGGATTAGGTTTTCTTGCTTTACCAAACGCCAATTAATGGGTCTGGGTCTCTGCATGTAAGGAACACAGGTAACTAGAAGCTCGTCTCGAGCTGACGGAGCTTGTAGTTCCCCTTTCCTAGGGACTTTTCACTTTCTACTTGCAGTTCGCGCTGCGCTCTAGCGCTGTTCTGCCCTTTCATTGTACTCGGTATGAAATCTATGTCTCTCGCCATGCATCTACCTTTACGTGCATTTTACATTGGCCGCCCCTCCAATGTTCGGACTGGACTGACTAGCTTCACTGTATGTCGACAGTGTCGCTATATGTGGTGATGCTGGTGGTGTCGGAGATATGTCTGTCTCTTGTGCAGGCAAATCTCCATCTGCTACCTCCACATTCTCGGACACGATCCCCAAATGATTTGGCCAGAATCAGCTCGAGCTGCTGTATTTCTGTTTCCAGGGTGCACCGCGTGGAGGTACATTTGGGATCTTGGTTATCTGCTAACCCTGGGTCCGCCTAGAGCAATGCGTTCCCTTTGCACCCCGATCTGGTGTTGAAGTTGATTGCAATCTTCTGATAAGTTGCTGATTAGTGTTAATTTCCCAGTCTCAGCAGGACTGCTGTTTGTCAAAGGATAGCCACATCTTTCATTTTGAAATCTCCAACAACCAAGCAATTTGAGTACTTGATCTCGTTTCTATTGAGAGGTTCCTATCAACAGGGCCACATAGGTTGAACACACTTATGTTTTGCTCATTTACTGTGATGTCTTCACATTGGACTGATGGGCATTGATTTCAAAGGGGTCAATTGTACCTAGTGTAGTATATGTAGTCTTACAGGTATATATCCTGTCAATTTCCTGTATGTTTTGTTTTATCCATATGTAGTTGTGTGCTGTAAATTTCTGTATCTGTTGTTTCACAGGACCTTCTGGTTTTTACTCTTCAAGTATGTGTCTATATTTAGCTCTGTCATGTGAATGAGGACATTGCTGTTCTTACTCATATTATGTTGTGAATGTGTTCTTGATAAAAGTCTTATAGTAGAAACATCAATTTTCATGTGTGTTTCCACCGATTAGCAAAATGGTTCTTGTTTGGAATGTGTGCCTACTTGCTTATTTTAGGGATAATTAATCTAAATATTATATCAACAACTAATTAACAATTAATTTAAATATTCATTTTATAGGGTTAGGGTAGACGTGTTTCACATAACTAACTCTAACCATAACCAAATTTATAAATGATAAACATAGCCAAGGGAAATAATCAAATATGTAGGCACACATTTCAAATAAGAACCAGCAAAACTTCATCCTGTTTCTAGTTTCGCCTGTTGGATATCAGTTTTGCTGCAATATGACCTATTAATGGTTATTACATAAATATTTCATTAATCCTGACCAAGTTGTTATAATGAAATTTGACTATACAGTGGAATCTCTTCATTTACAACAAAACTACATATTTAACAGAGCATCAAACCTGTTGACTAAAGTTGTGAGGCAAATAGGTGCCATCTGAACTAACCGGTTAATACTTCATTTGCTGCCTTGATTTTTCTATAATAAATCCTCAATGCTTGCTTATTATTATCCAAATTCAATTTAGCCATTAAAATTAATAAAAGCAATACAGATCCATAAATATCAACGTTTATTTAGGCACATAAACATTTTTACCAAGTGTAAAATTATGGCATAAATTATGTTCATAGTAAAGTAGATAAGTAATGACATTTGGTAATATAAATGTTGCTGAAATATGAAATGATAATGTTCTGCATGCACTTAGGGAGATAGGATGAATGATGGATGTAACAAATAATAATGTTCCATATGCATGTAGGGAGATAGGATGAATGATGGATGTAACAAATAATAATGTTCCATATGTATGTAGGGAGATAGGATGAATGACGGATGATGCTTGTGAATCTGCTACCACGAACAGACTATAGGGATATCATGTAAAGAGAGCTGTGGTTAAATAAGGATATATGCGGGTAACAAGAGGAGACTAGTAAACCAGCAGAGTAGGTGTGGTCAGTCGTTTAGTGCTGTGATAGCTTGAGATGATCCAAGCTTCTTCTTCTGCGTTCATCCTCATACTCCTGCAGATCAACAGGATGTAGTCCGGAGAACGGAATGTGTTGTGTCATGGTTTACAGCATGGCTGTGATATCTGTGCCTTTCGGCCTGACACATCCGACTTCAGCATGGCTTTGGGTCACTGACCCTATATGGGATAGCCAACTCCATCCCATAATTTCCTTAGTCGCCTCATACGACATGCATGGAAGGTAAACAGTGTTGCTATTCTTTGCACCCCTATCGGGCCCGGCAACACACGGGCGATGATCCAAGCACTTATGGTCTCATGTACAATGAGATGATCTAACTAACTTGTTGAAACAGGTAATCATTAGGTACAACATATTATCTGCTTAACAAGAACTGGCATCTGCTTAACATGAATTGGAAATACCAGGAGTACTTATGATAGTAAAGCAATATGAGATAATAATCTACCAAGGAAATATGAATGAGACAAGTCAAAAACAACAAAACACATGCATACACAAATATACATACAAAAATTAACCTTTTCAATCCCAGCTGTTCTGGAAAAACTCAGGGCATACAAATTTACTTGTCATGTAACATGCGAGAGGAAAAAAATGAGCATCAGTTTCATGCCGGCTTCATTTCCTTGTGTCAATTTGTTTGCTGATAAATGTTCCAATGAAATCTGCAAATCTATTTCACTTGCACAGCATGACAACAACAGTCTGTAACTATTAACTACTCCAAACATATATATCTAAATGAAAGCCCTAGCACCTGGTGAAACAGGATTCCAAAACAGATATCATTTTTCTGAAAATTTTGATACCAGCCGACCCATTTGTTCTGCGAGTACCCCTAAAGAATGACGCATGCATAAATAGTGAAACTAGTCCTAGTCTCAAAAACAGAGTAACCTTGATAAATGTCGTTTGCACAACCTGATTCCTCGTGAAATTTATCAATATTGATATAGATCAGCTGTGTTGATTATTCTCAATCATTAGCTGGGCGGGATGCGCAAATAATCAATACGGCCTACAGTACACATCGCCGCTAATTTAAACTAGGCCTATTAAATATTGAATTATAACCCCATCAATGTCTGATTCATTCACATTCTTTTATAATTCCATTTAAAAATTACGTATCAACATCATCTGAATCATAAGTATGTCAATTTTTACCAAATTTTGATGAAAATTGAAGGTAATAATAAACCTTGAACTGTTTAGAAACGATCAGAAAACAACACTGGACACCGTCATTACTAGTAATCACACCAATGCTAAATTTAGCATGTCTATTAGCATGGAACCGGTAACAGACATCAATTGAAATGACAGTGTGTTAATCCGACGAGAACGGCCGCTGCTGTAATGTATACATAATCAACGATTTCTGCCGCTAAGGGATTGAATGGGGAACTAATAAACATGCAGTAACAGAAACAGGTTTTTTATATAAATTACTTAAAGTAAAAGTAAATTACTTTTAAAAATATAAATTACTTAGAGTAACAAATGATAGAAAAACAAGACAATGAAATAATAAAATAACTTCCACACATCATAAGAGGCGGCTAAGCGAAGTTTTGAGGTGGAATTGCCTGTACCATCTTCTTATAAAGGGTTAGTGGCACAGAAGCCATGCTGCAGTTGAATGTGTCAGACAGAAAGGCACAAGTATCACAGCAAAGCTGTAAACCATGAATAATACATTCCGCTATTCAGACTACATCCTGCTAATCTGCAGGAGTTTGAGAGCAAACACAGAAGAATAACAACAGCAGAACAATAACAGCAAAATAAGAATGGTCAAAAATGCAATAAATATTTCAGACAAATAAATTCAAATTTTTTAAAAACATCATCACTTTTGTAACATTTTTGTATGGCATTGAGGTCAATTATTTATAAGAAGCAAAAATGTCTTCTTCAGTGTTCACTCTAAAAACTCCCACTGGCTCTCTCTTGTTGCAGGACAATGGTTCTACTAGACTTCCAGCAGGATGTAGTCCAGAGAGTGGAAATGTGTTGTAGCCACTCCATTTGTGCAAATGGCTAGACACATTCATCCTCTGTGGAGAAGTAAACATTTGACTTTCATGTACAATGCATGAACCATATTCTTAAAACACACCAGAGAGATGACATTGTACTTTGTGCACAAGTATTCCAGACATATATTTTCTGCAAAATTTATATTGCCTTTGATAGATGGAACATTTTAAATGCAGAGTATAGTAGGTTGCTAGAGGACCATACTACTGCTCGTTGATTTTGCTACTGTCGCCATGTTTTATAGACCTCTTTTTCATATGAAGTGTACAATTATTTTAGACTTTAAAGATTACTGTATAGATTATATATGTATTAGGATGGCTTTTGCATCTTTACATGTAGCCAGGAAACAGGCCAGTATACAAATTACAAGAATTAAAAACCCTGAAACTACTGCTGACATTTGGAAGATTTTTGATTCTTGGAAGCGAGAACATGTATGATATATGTGTATATCTATCTATCCCACATACACTCAGAGAGAGAGAGAGAGGTGTGTGTGTGTCTATATATATATATATATATATATATATAATCTGTGGGAGTTCGACAGGGATGCATAATGTCCCCAGTACTGTTTAACATATACTTAGAGCACATCATACAAGAGACATTACATGACTACAACACGTCTATATCGATCGGAGGTCGCCCTATTTGCAACTTGCGTTTCGCTGATGATATTGATCTTATAGCTGGGTCAGAACAATCATTGCAAGAATTAACATCAAAGTTAGAAAAAGTTACCAGCAAGTACGGAATGGAAATCAATTCAGATAAGAGCAAAATCTTGGTAAACAGCAGAAACACAGAAAACCAGACTAATATCATGATGAATGGACACAAGCTTGAAGAGGTGAATACCTTCAAATACCTCGGATCCAGTATATGCAGTGATGGTAAATGCAAAGCAGAACTAAAAATAAGGCTGGAGATGGCTTTAGCGTCCTTGTCAAGGCTAATTGTGATTTAGAAAAGCAACATCAGTGTTGGAGTGAAAATCAAACTGTATAGGTCGCTGGTGCTTTCTGTTGTGTTGTATGGTTGTGAGAGTTGGACACTCACTGCGGACATGGAGAGAAGATTACAGGCTTTCGAGTATAAATGCTACAGAAGAATTCTACGAATTTCCTATAGGGAACATAAGACCAATGTGTATGTAAGAAATAAAGTAGAGATGTGTGCAGGTGTCCAGGAGCCATTGCTTTCAATAGTGAAACGACGAAAACTAGCATGGTTCGGACATGTATGCAGGCACGATTCCTTGTCAAAAACAATACTGCAGGGAACTGTCGAGGGTGGAAGAAGCAGAGGAGGACAAATAAAGACATGGACAGACAACATCAAGGAATGGACAGGGCTAGATATTTCCACACTCATCCGCATCGCTGAGGACAGAATTCGCTGGAGGACTCTGTGTGCTGAAGCATCCAATGCGGTACCCCTACGACCCTGAAGGGTTATGAGTTTATTGATTTATTTATATATATATATATATATATATGTTCTACACAGACACATCTGCATTATCTCATGATACTACTACTACTGTTTGCCTATGTCTGTGTTTCTCTGAAGTTTTTCCTCAATGTGTCTCCTTAGATTTCTGAGGAATATATGTATATATATATTGTAACTTTAAATAGCACAGACAAAAAAACACAAATATTTATAATACAAATGTAATCACTGAACTTAAACATACTCATATCAAACTGATATAATTTCTGACTACCTGAATCACTGACTGACTCAACTTAAATCAGTCTGACTCAACTTGAATTAATGAACATAATTACTTTCCAATAAGTTGAATCAATGAAAAGAATCACTTTCCAATAAGCTGAACAGCATTTGACTCAACCTGAATTACTGAGCCTGAATCACTGTATGACCCACCTGAATGTCTGTCTTAACAGAATCACTTTTCGATAAGCTGAACAACTGTCTCAGCCAACATGAATTTATCTCACCAAAACTGAGTCACTCAAACTGAATGACTTCCTGCACTAAACGTAAACAGTGACATAACATAATCAATCTGCTTCAAACATAATCTAAAACAAAAATAATCACAGTCTGCATCAAACATAATACTTACCCGATCCACAGAGTTGGGAGCTTGCACTCTTTCTTCCCTGTGCCAGGTGGTATTAGGTGCATGTTTTCTTCGGCTGTGTTGTGTCTGTATAGTGTTGGTGATGGAGGGGTTTGGTGATAACAGTTGTTTTTGTAGGTCTTGTAGTGCAGGGCATTCAATAAGGTGGTGTTTTATTGTATTGTTTTTTTCCTATTGCATATTGCAGTATGGTCTGCAGTAATTATTTGTAGGTGTTTGTTAAATTGTACATGTGTTGGTCACAGCCTAAATATTGTGGTTTGATATTTTCAGTGTAGTCTATGCTGTCATGTAGATTTGGTTGGGACATGTCTGCATATAGCACTCTTTCTTTTGAGCCTGTGATTCATCCATTTTTGTTTACAGCTGTTTCGGATAATGTGTTTAGCTGTTCTTGGGTTGTGGAAATTTCTGGTTGGGCATACTTGTTTCCTTTTTTGTCAGTTTATCGGTGTTTTCATTCCTGTGGATACCTTGTATCCACTGTAGTGTAGTATTGATGTCAGGATGTAAGTATGTTTGAAGCTTGAAGTATGTTGCTTATGGTTTTCTCTGTTGTTGGATTCCAGTTTTCAATGGCTTGTAGAGCAGAACAAGACAACAACCAAACACCCACAAGTCCATTGCATTAGAGACTATCAACTCCTACCCAAGGACTAGATCCAAGCATACACGGATCAGTCTTCAAAATCACCATAAATGCAGGATATGGGGACAGTATGAGGGATGCATTTGGTGGAATACTTGATACTCTTTTCAGATTCCCCTCTATCTTCAGGAAGGTGATGTTTCTTGTTTAGTCATGCTACTGGGGATTTTGTTTTAGTCTTGTTATGTGTGTCCATTTGTTGGTTACTTCTTTGTTAGGATGGTTTTATGGGAGTCGTTTGTTTCTTTCCATAGCTTCTATAATTGCATATTCTCCTATATCCAGTGGCTTATGTTTGCACCGATTTCACAGGCCACTGTTGGTGTTGATCCCATTCCACCACAAATGAAGCGGAGAGCGTGGCTTTAGACTCTGTCCAAGTGTTTTTTTATGTGGCCAGCAAGGGGATATTAAAGTCTAATATGGATCTGACATATCCTATGTATGCATGTCTAAGTGTTGTCTTGTCGGCCCCCCAGGGTGTACTTGCAAGTTGCTATAGCAAGTTCAACCTCCTAGATGCTTTTTCTGAGATATTGTTAATAAAATTGTTGAAAGTTAGCCTCCTGTCCAGCTGAAAAACATAGGTATGTTGGGTTTTCTTCATGATTGAGCTTCTTCAAAAGTGATTTTAAGTTTTTTTTTGTGGTTTGTTTGTTGCTAAGTGTAAATATGATATATGTGGTTTTACTGGTGTTTACATTCCGTTTCCAGCAGTGCCTCAATAGCAGAAAAGTAGAGCAAGGAGGAAAGAGACAGGGACAGCTGACACCCGTTATATTGTTTGTGTTTATTGCTAGTTCTTAGTTGTTTCTTGATAAAGGTCCCTATTATACAGTAATGTGGAAAAAGTCATTGTTTCTTTGTTTTTGTAGTTTGTCATTGGCATCACTTTATTTGCGCTGTTTATTTGCTGCATTAGTAGTCAGTAATAATAATGCGTTATTGTAGCTGTTATCACTTCTTGATTGATTGATCTTAACCACGAACACAGCTTCCATAGTTTTTTTGTTGTGAGTGTACTATCACTTGCAGCACTGTACCCTGTAGACATTCTTAAGTATGCCCAATATGGATTATGCAAACCTTTTCATGCCATGGACTAAAAGATTGGGTCTCGTTATCGTTGTTTTTGAGGCATATTAACAAGTTATACAAAGATTGTAATTTTTTGATATTGCGAGGAGTCAATTCTTATTCTTAGTCTACAGAGCATTATGTTGATTACTACAGCAATGGCAAGTACATTTGCATGAAATTCAAATCTGTTACCTGGATGCAAATCCACATGCAGGTGCTTTCAGGATATTGGCTATCTGCTAACACTGGGAATCATACAACAGCAATGCATCACATATAAACCATTTATTGCAACAATGTTGTCATTTTTTCAATTAATTTTTTCAGACAATACTGTCATGTTTGATAAAAATTCATAAATGGATGGGAAATAAGTACAGTAGAAATCCAATTTAATTGTCTTTACTGCGTCCGCTAACGCTCTCAAATGATTACACCCAAATTTGATTTGGTTAATTGGGGATTTGGATAATCAGATTTCTACTGTATTCTTCAGACTGTTGGTCAGCAAAGTGCTAATTAAATCATTTTTTAATACTAAAACCTGATAGCAATAATTTTTTTCGTTAAAACTTACCCAATTGATTCCTCATTGAAATCAGTGACAGGCAGATTTTTCAAAGCATTACCAAAAGACTGGTACATGGAAGTCCACATATTTTGTGCAGAGGCTAAGGAGAGGAAACATACACTGTAATCGGGGACAGATAAAAGATGTAAGGTTTAGTTAATATATAAAAAAAAGTAAAGTAACCCATAGCATTTATTAATGCCGTAGGGGTGTGAGATGTTAGCGATCTCACATTTCACAGGTTCTGCAAATGAGGGCGGTAGCCATCTCCTCTCCCTCGCAGTCTTTACTTCCCGGATTAATCCGGCACCCATTTAAGGCTGGGTCGACCTGGGAGCCATTGCGATCTGAAAACATTTCAACCTCAGCTGGGGAATGAACCCAGGACCACTCATATGCGAAGCCAGTGCGCTAACCACTGCGTTAACGCGGCTCCCAGTTAATATATAACAACAGACCAAAAATAAATATTAGATCTTCTGCGCTTCTTCTCACACTCCCACAGAACATTAGATGTAGTTCAGAGAATGGAGTGTGTTATGGTTGTCATATTTGCCTTTTGATCCGACTTCAGTGTGGTTTTTGGGTCGCTGATGGGTCATCTATGGGATGGGGGGTCAACCCTCGCAATCTTCTTAGCTCCTCCTACGACTTGCTCTCCTTTCTAGCAACTATCATTTTATCTTTACAGAACAGTAACCTAACTTCCACTCTGTAAACCTCTCAGTTCAGTGCCAGGCACCTGATTTTTCTAGGGCCATATTCAAAAGTTCTTCGGTATCCTGTGTCTATTGATATTTTGGGTGACCTCTTTTCTGGAACATTTCCCTCCAAAATTAATCTCTCTAGATTATTATGTATTTTTTAAAATCTAAAATGTTAACTGCATTTTTTTGGATGATTTTCAGGAGACAATATTTTTCTATGTTTAGGTATTGCAGGCATCTATAAAATTCCGAAACACTATAGAGTGTTATTGCTAGGAAGACGAGTTTCAGACTGGTAATTAAATGTTCTGATCAAACACTATAGAGTGTTATTGCTAGGAAGAAGAGTGTTCAAAGCAGTCCATAGACATAATAAAGTCTTCTGATCAAACACTAGTGTTATTGCTAGGAGGACGAGTGTTGCAGTCCATAGACTGGTAATAAAATCTTCTGATCAAACACTAGAGTGTTATTGCTAGGAAGAAGAGTGTTCAAAGAAGTCATATAAAATCTTCTGATCAAACACTATAGAGTGTTATTACTAGGAAGACGAGTGTTGCAGTCCATAGACTGGTAACAAAATCTTCTGATTAAATCTCTTATCAAAATAATGATATTGAAACGGTCAATCAGGTTTGGTGTTTGTGAGTCTGTGGATGATTGAGGAGTCAAATCCAGGCTCAGAAAAACCTGCTGTAGTGTGAACAGAATGAATGTCTTGAGATGAAGGACAGCAGTCCTCACTTCAAATTGCCTGCAATGCTCTACTCTGCTTAAAGCTTTTAATGAACTGACCTGGAACTAGAACTTCTATAACTGCAAGCAATCCTTGAACTTGATTAACTGACCTCGTTGAGTTAGCTGAATCAAGGAAGTTTTGGAGTTGCATCAAGAACATGCTGGAATATACAACAAAATAGTTCACAACCTTGACATTAAACACAAAGTCTTGATCAATTTTTTTCATGGACATTAGTGCTGGGAAATTCAAGAAAAAAAATATTCAACATTCAATTGTGGCTATTTATGTTATAAACAGGTAATTACTATCTGGTGTCACACCAAAAAAAACCACTGACTTGGTTTAGGTATAATAACAAACCTAAAGTATGAAGTAAATAGACTCAAATTGTTTTTCTGTAAATTGCAGAATTAGACCATTGAGTTAGTTGGTTGCTGATCCAGCGGCCAATGGACTCATGCCCTTTGACTCAATGCCATTAAAATGGCATATTGGTGGGAAGAGACCCGTGAGTAAAATTGAAACAAAACCTCACCTAGCATTGAGGAGGAACTAATACGGCAGTCAAATGATACCAACTCGCATGAATTTGGTCACCGTTTGAGCACAACATAAGAAACATTCTATGCCATGGAATACTATTAATGCATATGTGAATTAGAGTGATAGGTTGTGATATAGAACCGATTCTTCTGTACGAATGTGAAGAATGAATGGCAAATAAAGAGCTAAAAGTGAGCTAGATACTTTATGATTTTTTTACCCCTTGTCAACTACATGACAAAATGTCACAAAAGGAGAAGCCACTCTTTATGACTTTTGTCGATTTAACTAAGGCTTTTGACACTGTTAGCAGACCAGTTTTATATAAAATTTACTGGTTGTACTCTGAAATTACTGGACTTGATTACTTCCTTTCATGAAGATGTCTGCAAATATCGTTTGAGGGCAATGCATCTGACAGTTTTGCAGTAAGACTGGAGCAATACAAAGTTTGTTTTAGCCTCACGCTTTTTGGAATTTTCTTTGCAGCACTTCTAAAACACCCTCTTGCATATTCAGCTGGTGATATGCAAGAAAAATATGCAACTTCTTCTGGAACACTACCCCTTTTTTTCCTCTTTTCTGTGCCTGTTTGATTTCAAATTCGAAGATGACAGAGATAAGTGGATGCTGGATATGGTTTGGAGGTGTTATTTGCTTGTGTGTGTCAGTGTTATGTTGTGTGCAACCAAAATTGAGAATGTGGGCACATCGCACACAAAGAACTTAAATGCCATGCGTAGGCCTAACAGTAGAAAACACTGCTTCTCAAATTCCTCATTGTAAATGAAATTATTGATATCACTATTAAATATTAACATTCCTCTCAAACTCCAAATGTTTATCTACAGTACCTGCAACACTAAAGCTTTAAAAACATCATCTTGGTTTGAATCATAATCTGTGAAGAATTCGTGAAAAATGTCATAACTGAAGATAGGTCTACACACTTACACTTGCAAACGTGAAACGGTCGAATAAATGACCAATAGGTATATTTCGAAGCAGAAAAACCATGGGAAATGATTCTACTTAATATTTATTACAAAAGAATAACAGGAAATTAACATGGGAGATTGTTGTCCATGCCTATGAATGGCTATGTCCACTGTGACAAATTTCAACATCAGGCACCTATGGAAAGAGTACACTAGTCGAAAAATGTCGACATGGGGCGTATACAGGTTAAAAACACTTAAAAATAAAAAGCACAAACCACTTACTCTTTCAATGTGTCCCGTTTCTTAAACACTGAAATGAAAGAAGTCATATGAGGTGGTAGCTCTTGTTTCCCTTGAACAAGACTTTCTTCAGAGTGGACCAGATTTTCTGCTTCTTTTAGCACAAACTTCAACAATGAAGAAAGAAGGTTCTCAATTTTGATTATAGATAAGACATCTGGATTTGATGTTAGCTCTAAGATTACTTCCACTGCTTCTGATGTAACAGCTAGGAATTCCTTTGGAGATTTTTGTAAGTGTAGGTTCTCAGTCTCATCACTGTTACTGCCATCCTCCTGATCTGTGTTAAGAGTGGCAGCATTTGAAAGGGATAATAAAATACTGTCAATGCTAAAGCAACAAAAGTCTGCTAGAAGTGACGCCGTCTCGTTTCCAGGAAGAAGTTTCTTATATCTCAGGATTTGTGCTAACTGGTATGTACCCCGGAGCACACAAGACTTTAAGGGAATATCAGTAGTTGGTTCTTTTAGCACTGTCTTGAAAAGTTCAACTGTTGCTTCTAAGAAGGATATGTCAGTAAGGCCTGCCATCAGCAAGTTGGTGCAGGTTCTCATGTTGGTCTCCAGAATAGTTGAAACTAAGTCTCTGTGGTTTACTTCTGTATCATTTAAGTGCACAATCACAGACTTGCAGCACCAGAATGAAGTTTCATTGATAAGTTGTATCAAATGGTCCTGCACTGCTTTATCTTCGTCATTATTCTCGGCACACAAGACAGCAATAAGTCGCAAGGATGTGGCTAGGATCTCAAAATACAATTCTGCATCAGAAGATGATATATTGGTTCCAGAAAAATAAGCAGAGAGTTCAGCCAAGGCAGACTTCAGTGATTTCAACAGACTTACGAGACTTGTTTTATGATTGGTCAGCAGAATCAGTCTGAACTCGGCTGGAGTAATCATATACATGATTAAAACACATGCTAACTTGGGGTTGATCTTTGCTTCATCTGCAACAAACTGCACCACCTTTTTGTTCTTTTTTGTACTAGCCTGCACGGTGCAGAGTGCAGAACCTTCATTCATCTTAAATACATTTTCCAGGGCTTCTTGAACAAGTTGGATCACAGACTCAGCTTTTCCCCATAACACCAAAGATTTGATGATCAATTTTGTGTCAATGCTCCCATCAAAGCATGAACCAGATTTCAGTTTCTTGAACAAATTCTGAGCAATATGAGGAAGGGATTTCACAGGAAGATGACTAGCAAGTGCTATCAAGACTTCATCTAGTTTTGGGTCCTATAATAAGAATACACACAATTTTGAAACAATACTTCAGCCTTGACTAAATGAAATAATGTAATATTTGCAATTATGTTATGAGAGATTAATGTAATATTTGCAATTATGTTATGAAAGATTAATGTAATATTTGCAATTATGTTATGAGAGATTAATGTAATATTTGCAATTATGTTATGAGAGATTAATGTATTCATAAATGAGTTACAGGATTATATATGTTCAAATTTAAATATGGAAACCTTACAGTAGCAACTGAGGATAAATAAATAGTACACAGATAACATGAAAAAACGTCCTTATACATTCTCAAACTCCTGCTCTCTTCTCTATTCACTGTGCGAAATGCTTTCATGAGGTCTACAGATTCTGTGACATCCTTTTGATGTTCTTGAACTGTTTATTAGAGCTGACATGTGGCAAATATCATGTCTACTGTCTTGTGACTCGCATGAAATCTCTACTGACTTTCATATCATGTCTACTGTCCGGTGACTCGCATGAAATCTCTACTGACTTTCATATCATGTCTACTGTCTTGCATGAAATCTCTACTGACTTTCATATCATGTCTACTGTCTTGTGACTCGCATGAAATCTCTACTGGCTTTCATATCATGTCTACTGTCCGGTGATGCATGAAATCTCTACTGACTTTCATATCACGTCTACTGTCCGGTGATGCATGAAATCTGTATTGACTTTCAGGCAGAAAATTATCTGTATCAGTCGGTTGAGTATTACACCAAGCCAATATTTTTCCAGCTATGAACGGTAAACATATTCCTCTGTGGTTAACACAGGACTGTTTACTTCCCTTGCCTTTGAATAAGTGGACAAATGAGGCATCTTTCAGATTTTGTTTAAAATACAAGACACAAATATATAATAATAATAAGACCCATAACCTGTCATGCTGGCAGGTTTGCCACACTGGAGACATTAGCACAAAAATCCCTCCAAACACCTCTGTTCTCAGCCATCTGAAATAGTGTAGACAAATCATGCCCATACCATCACTTTGTGCTGTCAATTTCATATTTTTTTTCACCTGCCTTTCTCCTTCTACCCTATACTTTTCCTTGCAAAATAGTTTTAGAAAGTGAGCTGTCTTGTTACGTGTCGAAACCAAACAAGATTATGCCGAAAAGTTAACACCACTGCCAAAAGTGATCCATGATAAACTGCAAGTTTATTTGCTGTCTGATAAATATGTCTTGTGTACTATATAACTATTCATAACAAACGTTTGTAGCATTTGTTTTCAAAATCCTGAATCCTTCTTTCTGTGTCTGCATTGAGTGTCCAGCTTTCACTTAAAAATACAAAGCACAAACCACTTACTTTTTTCAATGTGTATAAAAGTATACTTAGTACTAGTGATCTGAATAGATTGTAATACTTATCATATTTTTCCAAATCATATTCCACCTTGCCATGGCAATCCCGAGTCTTAACTTGATCTCATTTCCCTCATGACATATTTGGGACCTGAGATATGTGATGGTGGTCACTTCTTCCAGTTTGTGACCGTCTAACCGGATGTTCGTGCCTGATATCACTAGCCACCAAGATCTTGCTTTTATCAATGCTAATTTCCATCTAACATACACATATATATTTACAACAAAAATTAAAAAATGAACACTAACCTTTGAAATTGTCATCAGTCCTCTGACCATAACACTGAGTTTCTTAGCCAGCCCTTCCTTTATTATTTTGTTCTCTTTACCATCCAACTCTTTCAGTATCACCGTATGCATCAGATAGATGGCCTCAACTAAACCACGGAACACAACCATATCATCCAAGATACTATTATCAGTTGGAGAGGCAGTGTCATCATCACTATTCTGTTCGCTAACAGATGGAACGTTCTTTTTATTAGTTTTTCTAACTTTATTTTTCTGCTTAGCAGCACATTTTTTATGGGTGTTTTCTTCTCTCAAAGAATTTGTGATTGAATTTTCATCATCCCCCTCGTCTTCAGTACAAAGAGGCTGGCTACTTTGAATTACTGAATTCAATCTCTGAGCACTTTCTACGAGGGTTCTACATAGCAAAGTGATATACTTGACTGTGTCATCAAAGCTAATGCAGTGTGGCAGACTTAGGAAAAATTGCCGGCTCGCAGCCATGTTCATCTTAACCAGTGAGATGCACCTGCTAACTTGCACATCTGCTGGCTCATGTAGCGGAACAAATGATGACTGCACTAGCTTCATGATTCTCCGAACTACAGAGGGGGAGTCAACCTGGAGGCGGGATAAAATATGTTCTACCGGGACTAAGTTCCAGAACTTGATGGCTCGCAGACCCTTGACCTTCAGCAGAAGATCAAACATAGCAACCCTGACCTTCTCAGAGGTGTCATGAACAAAGTTTCGTAACTGTGGCAAGATGTTCTGAAGGATAGGAATGCAAAGATGATTGTCGCACAGCTGAAGCATGACCTGTGGGTATACAAAATGGTTTGTCAGAAATATTTCACAGACAAATAGTGTGAGCACAGACATGCAAAATGTGGTCAAGTGGTTTGAGATCTGGTATAGTCATGTGATTATAGATCTGATGTATTGGCTTTAAAAAAAATGGGAAATAGCCCCTCTACCCTACCAAAGTTATATATATATATATATATATATATATATATATATATATATATATATATATATATATATATATACACACATATATACTCTTCTTCTGCGTTCTCTCTCTTATAACCACATCAAATAAATCGTGTGATATTTACCTGGGTCAAGTATATATATGTTGTATTGCAAGTTCCACAGTTGAACTGTATTATTTGCACCTCGGTTGACTCACTTTGTGACTGGGACATCCGAGGCCAAGCACATCCGTTTTTGTCATGCCTTTAATTCGTGTAGTAGGCTCCCTAGCCAGTGACAGCCTGCCTATCTGACGACGGGCACGCAGGTGTATAATGACTCTTCGCAGACACGATTGTCATTCACATCTATCTCACACGAGGTGTTCAAACTGTCAGTGAACTTGTCTCTTGTAATTAGACGTTCTGTTCTTGTGCCCATCGGGTACTGATCCTTTTCTCCTCCCCGAGCCTGGTTCTTGTGAAGGACGAACTTGGCAGAAGAGTTGGGCCTGGGCTCTTTCGCCTTTTTAGCAGAGGTGTCGCTCAGCGACGTGATCCCCTCGTCCAAATCCGAGTCTCACCACATGTTTGGGGGCAAGGTGTGTTCTCGAGCTGAATAACTGTGTCCCATTTGTGTCTAGTCCATCGGGAATGGAACCATTTCTCTTTGCAAGTATATTTCCGGAATAGGAAAGCTTGACAGTCGAGTTGGGCCAGGCCTCCCATTGTTGTCCCTGAGCCCATCAGGTACGGAACCCTTTCTCTTAGCAAGCATGTTTCCGGTATAGGAGAGCTCGACATTAGAGCTAGGCCAGGTTTTCTTGCTTTTCCGAACGCCAATGATTGGGTCTGGGTCTCTGCCCGTAAGGAGTACAGGTAACTAGAAGCTTGTCTCGAGCTAACAGAGCTTGTAGTTGTTTTCACTTTCTTTTTGCAGTTGGTGCTGCGTTTTCATTGTACTCAGTGTGAAATCTTTTCATCTCTCGCCATGCATTTACCTTTTCGTGCCTTTTTCATTGGCTGCCCCTACAATGTTCGAACTGGACAGACTAGCGTTACTGTGTGTTGACAGTGCCACTGCATGTGTTGGTGCTGGTGGTGTCGGAGATATAGTCTGTCTATTATGCAGTCAAATCTCTTTCCATCTGCTTCCTTCACATTCATGAACATGATCCCCAAAAGTTTTGGCCAGAATCAGCACGAGCCGAAGTATTTCTGTTTCCAGGGTGCACCACAAGGAGGTTCTTATGCTAACCCTGGGTCCACCGAGAGCAATGCGTTCCCTTTGCAGTCCGTATATATATATATATATATATATATATATATATATATATATATATATATATATATATATATATATATTTCTGACCCTGTTTGTTTGTTTTTCGTTCGCTCCATTGTAACCATCACGGATATCCGTGTGATTTCCACCGGGAGCGATATCTGACTCTAATAAGTTGAGTGTTATATTCATTAGTGTGCAGATATAGTTGAATATATATTGTGCTGATATAGTTGAGTGTGTAGTGTGCAGATATAGTTGAATATGTAGTGTGCTGATATAGTTGAAAATGTAGTGTACTGATATAGTTGAGTGTGTAGTGTGCAGATATAGTTGAGTGTGTAGTGTGCAGATATAGTTGAGTGTGTAGTGTGCAGATATAGTTGAGTGTGTAGTGTGCTAATATAGTTGAGTGTGTTGATATAGTTGAATGTGTAGTGTGCTGATATAGTTGAGTGTGCAGTGTGCTGATATAGTTGAGTGTGTAGTGTGCTGATATAGTTGAGTGTGTAGTGTGCATTGAATGTGTAGTGTGCTGATATAGTTGAGTGTGTAGATAAAGTTGAGTGGATTGACTGCAAGTGTAAATGAATGCGTAGAGTACTGAATTAAGAACCAAATTGGATGAGAATAACGTCTCACATTAACGTATTTCAATAACAATTGACAAAGAAAACAGCTTGCGATATCATCTCCAAATGACAAAGTGAGTAAAGAAAGGTCTATCCTTACTAGACCTAACTGCATTATATACTGTGGCACTCACCAGTGTGTTAACCGGGACCAGTAATTCTAGTTCAGGGTGCAGAAAATAGGAACACTGTCTTCTTTCCAGGCATGTCATAGGAGATGCCTAAAGAAAGTTAGTTAATAGGCTGACAATCACTTATGAAAAAAAAAATCATCATTACTACATATTGTTTCCATTTCTTACGTTTGTCTTCTGTCAGATGGTCCCCATGGATTACGAAGAGATGCAGGCCAGTAGACATTTCACCTTTGTGGAAGATTCCTAGATGATGGGGAATTCTAGATGTGCCATCAATGCGGATGGGTCAACTAGTCTGAAAGAAGAGTATTGAGACAGCTGGCCCAGATCTGTGTGCTTGGGCCTCATGCAGGATTTGGTAATTCTGAGATACTGGAACCCATAGCCCACTCCCTTACACGCCCATGCCTTTGAGACCGTATATGAGTCTAGGTGTCATCCAGTTACACAGCTGAATCTGGGTGTCATCTAGTTACGCAGCTGAAACCATATATGAGTCTATGTGTCATATAGTTACACAGCTGAGTCTGGGTGTCATCTAGTTACACAGCTGAAACCTTATGAGTCTAGGTGTCATCTAGTTACACAGCTGAAATCTTATGAGTCTAGGTGTCATCTAGTTACACAGCTGAATCTGGGTGTCATCTAATTACACAGCTGAATCTGGGTGTCATCTAATTACACAGCTGAAACCTTATGAGTCTAGGTGTCATCTAGTTACACAGCTGAGTCTGGGTGTCATCTAGTTACACAGCTGAGTCTGGGTGTCATCTAGTTACACAGCTGAGTCTGGGTGTCATCTAGTTACACAGCTGAGTCTGGGTGTCATCTAGTTACACAGCTGAGTCTGGGTGTCATCTAGTTACACAGCTGAGTCTGCGTGTCATCTAGTTACACAGCTGAGAAGAGCCTATGCTTTCGTCAGAAAGGACATGTGCTGTCAAGAGCTACCTGCTCACAGAAACTGGGGTTGTTTCACCATACTATGGTATTACCTTGATAACAGCCTCACGGACAGATGGTGATGAAATATCATAGGCCAAATCATCCACTAGCTTTGTCACAAAGCACTTTATAACCTGTAATAGCAATATTATTGATAAGTCTTCACAAAGAACTTTATAAACTGTAATAGCAATATTATTGATAAGTCTTTGCAAAGAACTTTATAACCTATAATAACAATATCACGGATGAGTCTTGATAAGCTCATTCACATGAAAATCAGTACAGAAAGATTCATAATATTGAAAACAACTTTACAAAAACAGAAAAACCTAACAGATGAGGTATATTTATTCATAAATCATAATCATTCAATTCAATCTAAAAAAAAAACTATCAATTTTTATTATTCATTCTCACAAACTCCTGCTGGATCTCTCTTGTAGCAGAATAATAATCCTACATGATCTCCAGAGAATGGCAATGCGTTGTGTCATCGTTATTATTGCGTCAATGGCCTAATTTATATTTACACTCATTATCGGTGGTAAATGATCATTAAATTCACAAATCAATAATAAAATATAAATATTACATTCTTCTTACAGATCTGCGTCTTGAAATGTTCTGTAAGATCATTAGACGATGCCATCACTTTAAGATCATATAGACATGAGGCCATCACTTTAAGATCATATACACTTGGCACCATCACTTTAAGATCATATACACTTGGCACCATCACTTTAAGATCATATAGACATGAGGCCATCACTTTAAGATCATATACACTTGGCACCATCACTTTAAGATCATATACACTTGGCACCATCACTTTAAGATCATATAGACTTGAGGCCATCACTTTAATATTCCCTTCAAATTTGACAGTGTGTGTATATATGTATATATATATATATATTTAAAAAAAACAAACGTATATATATATATATATATATATATATAAAATATATATCTTGTGTTACATTGACAGTAACCTTGGCAATGTCATGGCTAGTACAGTAAACATACACCCAGGTATGCTTTATCAATGACTTGGTAGGTATGTTAAAGAATATTGAGTGACTGGAAGGCAGGGGCTGGAGTTAGTGAATTAGTCAAGGCTGACAAGAATTGGCTTCATTTTTCTTAAGTGTGGATTTGCTGATTGTTGTCATATGACATATTCTTTCTAGAACGTAGTCATCCTTAAGAATCTCCTGAAATCCGTGTGGTCTCTGGTAAGGTATCTCGCCTCCTCTATCGACATTTACGTGCATTCCTGAATATCTTTTGTCCAGTACAAAAATTTCAACACATCCATAAGGAAATTCTTGGCACAAGACTCCTGTAGCCTGTCGTCACTTTCAGGAGAAACATCAAAAATTTCAACACATCCGTAAGGAAATTCTTGGCACAAGACTCCTGTAGTCTGTCCATGTGTACAAAGCGTGTACAGTGTCAATAAGTTACGACAATAATGTAATGGTTACACTGCCAAACAAGGTTGAAATAGTTATTGCTGCAAGGGAATACAGCTATAAATTTTATGAATATGATTGAAAATATATGACCTAACACTGAAAGATCATCATCAAGTGCTGTCTCTACAACGAAGATTGGTTGAAAGAGACTTCCAACATTCCATCTCTTATTTTGGTGGTGCACTCTGCTAGACTGTCATCTGTCTATCTTGTGATGTTACTCTCCCACTTGTATCTCTACCTATTTCTTTCTCGCCTCCCTTCTTCTTTACCCTTTTGTAAGTTCTTCAACAAAGTGTCTTTTAATGTGTCCAAAATATTGATTTGCCTGATCTTTATTTCCCTTAATAATTCTTTCCTCATATTAAGTGTTGTTAGAACCTCTGTTTGTTTTCTTCTCTTTCCATGATGTTCTCTCTATTCTCTTATATATCCACATCTCAAAGGCATCAATTCTGTCTTCTAATTGTTTATTTATTGTCCATGTTTATGAGCCATTCATTAATATAGAATAGATGTAGCATTTTATAATTCTTATTTTTAACTTTGTAATTTGTTTAGATGTTAATATTTTCCTCATGTCATTGAAAGTACTTTAGCCATTCCTATTCTCCTTTTAACTTCTGTTTTACATCTGCCATCATTTGTGACTATGTGCCTAAGATATTGTTCTACTTGTTGTGTAGTTGTACTGAAAGATAAAACAGGATAATATAAAGACATTGAAATAGCATTCTTTATTACAAAAATTAGTCTCAAATTCCCAATAGCAAAGTTAGTCTTTAGTTTAGAGATATTCCCTAACTCTCAATTAAAAATAAGTGAATGAAATGACTTACTTCTGCAGGGATAAGTTCCCAGTATATATTGAGCACTCGCCCAACTCCGTTCACAGCTGTCAGACGAACTTCAGGTACAGGATCTGAGAGAAGGTCCTGTGGAATTTTAAAAAACATGACACATGTACACATGTGATCTCATATACTAACTAGAATAGCAGGAGTTGAACAAGGGTTCATACATTCTATGTTCATACTTGTATCATACATTCATTACTCATACTTGTATCATACATTCATTACTCATACTTGTATATACATTACTCAATACATATATTATTCATTACTCATACTTGTATTATTCACTACTCATACTTGTATTATATATTACTCATACTTGTATTATACATTATTCAATACATATATTATTCATTACTCATACTTGTATTATACATTATTCAATACATATATTATTCATTACTCATACTTGTATTATTTATTACAGATATATTGGGAAATTTTTTGTAATATTCAAAATCTATTTGTCCATATTGAGTCTGATGTTTAACCCTTCTAAGTTGCCTCTAACAATATTCATGATGTGTTACTATTCTGTTTCACTTACAAACCTGGCAGCACAAGAGAGACTATTTTCAGCAAAATATCTTGATAGAGACTAGATACACCTACCACAAACCCTCCCCCCCTTCAACATTCTCAGCATACAATTTCTCCATGTAAAATACTTATTCTGAATCTAACACAAGCCATTTACATGCATGATGTCAAACTGTTTCTGTAATGCTTCGTCTGCCTGCTCACGGTTCAAATCTGCATCTTGTAATGGGAAAGTGTCAAACATCAATGTGGCTGCATTAATACGGACATCACTGTTTGCAACCTAAACAGAGACACAATAGTTGGAAGAAAATTTATGAGAGTAAAAGTATTTTTTTTCTAGTGGATGCAGGTTTTCAAACATCTTTTTTTGCCTGCAGATTATCATGTTCTAAATGTGGTGATTGCAACTATGAAATAATGAGATTAAGCTAAGACTCAGGTTGGCGATGGTTGCCATGTCAAGGTTGAATATGATTTGGATAAGTAAGACCAGTATTACAGTAAAGATCAATCAATTCAGATCGCTAGCATTAAGTAAACTTTTACACGGATGTGAAAGTTGGACATTCAATGCAGACACAGAAAGAATGATTCAGGCTTTTGAAAATAAGTGCTTCAGATGTTTGTTAAGAATCAGCTATATAGAACACAAATAAACAAATTTGCTTTATCAACAAATAAACAAACTTGCAGGTTATGAAGAAGCAGTTTTGGCAGGTGGTGAAATGGCACAAACTTGTTTGATTTGAACATGTAACAAGACATGAATCACTGTCTAAAATTATTTTGCGAGGAACAGTCGAGGGTTGAAGGAGAAGTACAGAGAAAATCCTAGATTGATAACATCAAGGAGTGGTAATTATTTATCTGCACTCCATTGAATGACTGACACCCCTTTGACATGGATGGGTTATGGTTATTACTATCATCATCATGTTCTTATTTCATATGTTACAATAGTTCATCATTATTACACTATCAGTCAGCAGCCATTTATTCTAAGATATCTATCTTATGTAATGAGAATGATGATGTTGTTCCTCCTTTGCAAGCTAAGATGAGCATGGCATGAAAAACATTAAATGCGATGGAAAAAAAATAATTAAAATTGGTAATTAACTAATTTGGTTTGTGAGTGCGTAATTGCCTGATGAGCCAGATTTGTGCCGGAAAGTTCTATTGCAGTGCATGCAGGAGTGCTGAAGGTTCGGGGCAGGAGAATTTTCAGATTTGTCCTTCCTCTTGTCCGCAGTGTTAATTCTTTTTCAAATTTCGTGATGCCAGCAGTGATCTGGGTGTGACAGGCTGAGCGATCAAGTGCTGTAGTCTCCCAGGAGCTAGGATCGATGTTGCAGTGTTTGAGAGAGCTTTTTAGGTTTGTTTGTTTGTTTTGCGTTCGCTCCATTGTAACCATCATGGATATCCGTGCGATTTCCGCCGGGAGCGTGATTACGTTGTGCCACCGTTATGCGCCTTGTAGGCCTAGCACATCCGATTTCGGCATGCCTTGACAATTCGGGTGGGCTACCCTTAGCCTGTGACAGCCTCTATATCTGTCTCCAGGCACGCGTAGTGGAGACTCTTCGCCCAGACGATTTTTTGCTCTTGTCTGACTCGAACGAGGAGTTCCACTGTCTATGAACTTGCCTCGTGTAATTGGACGTGCTGTGCCTGTGCCCATTGGGTACTGAACCGTTTCTCATCCGTGAGCCTGGTTCCTTAAGGGGAAGAACTCAACAGAGGAGTTGGACCCTGGCTCTTTCGCCCTCTTAACCAAGGTGTCATTCACCGACATCATGTACCCCTTGTCCAAGTTCGAGTCTCACACCACGCGTTTGAGAGCAAGGCGTTCTCGAGATGAGCTTTCTTGTCCCAATAGAGCCTGATCCCATCAGGTACTGAACCCTTTCTCTCTTCAAGTGCATTTCCGGTGTAGGAAAACCTGACAGTAGAGTTGGGCCAGGGCTAAATCATTGTCCCTTTTGTGCCTGAGCGCATCGAGTACGGAACCCTTTCTCGTCGCGAGCATATTTCCGGTTTAGGAAGGCTCGACATTAGAGTTGGATTAGGTCTTCTTGCTTTACCAAACGCCAATGAATGGGTCTGGGTCTCTGCCTGTAAGGAACACAGGTAACTAGAAGCTCGTCTCGAGCTGACGGAGCTTGTAGTTCCCCTTTCCTAGGAACTTTTCATTTTCTATTTGCAGTTCGCGCTGCCCTCTAGCGCTGTTCTGCCCTTTCATTGTACTCGGTATGAAATATATTTGTCTCTCGCCATGCATCTACCTTTACGTGCATTTTACATTGGCCGCCCCTCCAATGTTCGGACTGGACTGACTAGCTTCACTGTATGTCGACAGTGTCGCTATATGTGGTGCTGCTGGTGTCGGAGATATTGTCTGTCTCTTGTGCAGTCAAATCTCTTTCCATCTGCTACCTCCACATTCTCGGACACGATCCCCAAAAGATTTGGCCAGAATCAGCATGAGCTGCTGTATTTCTGTTTCCAGGGTGCACCGCGTGGAGGTACATTTGGGATCTTGGTTATCTGCTAACCCTGGGTCCGCCTAGAGCAATGCATTCCCTTTGCACCCCAAGCACTTGTGATTAGAAGGATGTAGTAAAGAGAATGGAATACACTGTATTGTGTTCTACATCAATGTGCCTTCTGTCCTGAAATATCCGACGTAACTTATTAGATACTAGGTCCTTTGAGATGGATAGCTGACAGTACCCTCTTCTTATGACATGCATGGCAAGTCAGTCTCATTATTCTGTTCCCTTTCAGAAATGGCAATATACCAGTCAGCTAGAGGTGTCAGTGAATGAGTGGGAACAGAGGCTATGTGAATGGGAGTAGATGTATGAGGGGAGAAGTGCGAGACTAAATGGGAGCTCATGTATGAATGTTATAGAGACATGGGCAGATGATTGATTTAGTTGACATACCTTCACAGCCCGCCATAGAATAGGCCCATACAGTTGCATGAGCATAGTCTCTACTCCTTTGTATGTCTTTTTCTTGTGCAAGAAGCTCAGAACCTAGCAATATGAAGAGCAATAAAAAAAATATGAAACATATCCTGTATTTCTTTTCCACTAATTGAACTTCTAGAAACTACTTATTAGCTCCTGTAATGTAGTTGCCAATGCAGCGTGAAATGGCAAAACTTTGGCTGAATGCAAATTACAAGTTTGCAATAGTTGCACACTTTGTAGAAGGCTTCTATTGCAAGCACAAATTTTAAAAAAATATCAGCATTCTGAGTATGAAAGTAGATTCTGGAAACCCCATTTCAATGAACATAGGATTCATGTTATTTCTTGTAATCTTCACGGATTAAATTTAACTAGGATAATATTGGGACTGAGGATATAGGCATATATTCACGCTTGTCTGTGGTGAAATGACATCAGGACAAGTCTTTTTTGCTAGTAAGAAGGAAAATGCTAACATAATATTGGAACTTATATAATAAACGTAAGAATTAGAATAAGTAAATGTTCCTACAATGACATCCAACTTTGAAATGTGTGTATACCGTTTCCGTAGCATAAGTTGTTGGCAAAGCGTGAATTACGTAATATTTTTCTGTTGTTTATTTAGAACACAGATCATTCAAGGAACGACAGGTTTATTAATATGAATGAATGAGCTTAATAAAAATATGTGGGTGTCTGTGGTTGCTGAGATAGAGATATAAAACAATAACAAAAGGTCACTCATCCGTGGCTAGCAGTGGAATTATACAGGAACCAGAATTCTTATAAGAATGACAACTGTACTACAGAAGCCTATTGTTAAGTGGAAAAAACACAGAATGTATTAGTTACCAATGCTGAAGTTGGAAATGTTGGGCCATTGGCGAAAAATAAAATGACAACACAGCGAATCTCCGTTCTCTGGACTATACCCTGCTGGAAAACTTGTAGAACCGTAGGCCTGCTATAAGGGTGATCCAGCGGAAGTTTGAGAACAAACGAGAACACTAAAAAAAAAAAAATTCACTCAACGGAACATTATCATCATTTCTCTTTCATCTGAACAGTTTGCAATAGCTTGTGTTATAATTCCTCATGATGGGTTATGACTATAATTAGCAGATGTGTTACCAATTTGTAACAGAACTGACATAGAAAACAATGATGTATACACTTGAGTATTTACGTTTTTTCAAAGCACGAAACCACAACTTAGGATCATGTTTGAATAATGGGCATACCTGGTCTACCTTTATTGTGGAAAGCAAAACAAAACAAAGTACACATTTTTCAGCCATTATTTTCTTTAGCTATAATTATCCGGCAGTGAGTGAAGGTGGAGATATTTATTTAGGAGGATTGTAAGGGTGAGGCTCTCAGTGTGTGGTGAACACATCTCTGCATCTGGCAATTTTGGAGGATAATACTGCACTGAATGAATTACTAATCAGAAACTGCATGAATTTGGGAATCAAGTAGGGAAGGGTGAGAGAATTTGGCATATAAAAAAACAACAAGAGAAAGAAACAATAAGCATGCATCTGTCCATATCGTAATGTCAGGTCTTGAACGCTTGAAACAAAATATTGGAAGTTACAAAATTAACATGAAGTTATTTACAAAATACTGGAAGAAATACATTTATAAGTTTCTTTTCTTTGGCATTGGTTGTAAAAGAACTTGTTTAAAAACTCGTACTCTGAACAGTATCTTTGCCATAGAGTTGGACCCACTTCGTTGTGCATGTATAGCTCTGTACATTAAATCCTGGATGCACTGTTGCTCTATGACCTGAAAAGAAGTAAATAGTTTAATTCAAAGTGATATCCCCACTCAAATTATGAGTTCTTAATTTTCTCCTAAAAGCTATGAAATTCATCAAACATGAGAAAAATAGTCCAGCAATACAGGTACAGCAATGTTCAATAATTCAGTAATTTTCACAAGTCCAGCAATACAGGTGCAGCAATGTTCAATAGTCCAGTAATACAGATACAGCAATGATCATTGGTCAGAGAGGGTTGGATACCGTTTGTTTTTCTGTCTGCCATCTTACAATGAGCAGTCACATCTGTCATTTACATAGAGCACGACTTGATCATGTTGAGCAGTATATTTTGTTAGTTAGTTCTGTTCAAAGTGAAGTCATTTGGAATCTATTTCAAAAAAGTCGCTCATGCTAGTGGTATTATGCTCATATTTGCCATAGACTTTCATCTACTGTCTATTCAATAATTGCTGTGATACAGTACTAAATCATACTTCATATTTCAATATTTTATGATATTCATTGTAATCAACATGTGATTTGCCAAACAAATTCTGCAGTATCTGTCCCAGTTGCTCACCCTTAGAAAAATTGAGAAATTTTGAGGGAAAACGCTTGTTTGAACTTAAAACTTGTGAACATGGTGCATTGATAATTTCTCCTTGCACCGCTTTTTAAATTGGGAGCGAACTACATTTCATTTTTATCACTGAATTAAAATCACGCAATTTCTCCCGCCGCTGATTTTGTGTGTGGACAATTTGCGTTATTTTTGGTGGGTGTTTAAAAAACACAATAACGTTTTTGTTGCTAGAGATTTTTAAATAATTTTTTTGACGTAAAATAAGTACTGAATTCTGAATCTAATGATGCAAGTTTTGTGGTGTATGTATCACATGTGAGAATGACATGCCATGCCATTGCTGCCAAATCTGTCATGTCCCCTAACACCCGCAAGTTCGACACACATAATGAAAGTTATTCTTTTCAGCAGACTTTGTCTTTCGGTCCATATTTTTCTGTGACCAATGGTAAGCTAGGGGCGATATGGTCCGGATTAGTTCAAATACATATTTCCTGGAACTAGGTCAACTCTGATTATAAATGAAACATGCACAGAATATTGTTTTTTAAACTATTCTTGCATTATTTCGGAGCCAGCAGTACATCCAATACAATGTGGATGGTTGGCTTCAAATGAAAAACGAGTTCAACCAAGTGTTTGTGAGAAGGGTCTACTAACCAGCCCTAGTTTATCTTTTACATCTCTGTCAGTTAACATTTAGCACTCAATCAAAACTACAAAATCATTCTTCTGCCACTGGATTTTTTCCTGAAAATATGCAAAACTTTTGGTGGATGTTTTGAAAACACAATAACTATTTTGTGTTTATAGATTTTAAAATACTGTTTTTTGCCCATTTAAATAAAGAATTGCATACTGCAAATATGTGCGAAAAATTTGTTTTTTCGGTGCATGTATCATACAAGAGAAATGAATAAATAAAACATAATAACCTACCTTGTGCAAAAATTGTTCTAGATTCGTAGACCACATGTTGATACATTTGTTTCATGCATGTTCAATGTCATATACTTGTTGCTATATCTACTTGGTAATAACATTGTTCCCAAGACTTTCTTACTATCAAAATCACAATTCATTATGATTTTACTGCAAGTATAATATTGATGGCCATTCTAGCTCACGGATGAATTTTGAAATGGAGGTTTCTCGATTTTGATAATTTGTTTTGTTCCTCCGCACTTAAATTTTCCCTAGACTAGAACAGGCAATGAAAGGAATCTTTTGCCCAACTCTGACCCGTTGATTTCGGTCACATGACATTACGGTCATGTAATTTTAATTTCATTTAATAGGGACAAAGTAAATGGAGCAAGTATGTGTCATTAGATGTCAACAACATATACTTAAAATGAAACAGACATGTTCCAATAGCGTGCTAAAGGTTAACAAGTTCTCAGATCAATAACTACAAGGAAGAGCAGTAGTAACATGTTCATCCATTACAAGAGATGATGCCCCTTTGTTGCATCTCCTTTATGATGATGCCCCTTTGTTGCATCTCCTTTATGATGATGCCCCTTTGTTGCATCTCCTTTATGAAATTCAGATAGAGTTATTTTCTTTGAGCATGAATTCATAGATGGCTAATAAGCCAAATACATAAGCCTCATGCTGGAGAACTGAATGTACAGGAAATGAAACACATTAAACACAAATCCAACTCACAAATATAAGAATATTTGGCACTAGTATGATTGGACACTAGAGGAAAGAATAATGAGTGTATTTAGCAAGGCTATAGGATCATCATCGTATGCATACACTTCTACCTCCGTTAGGAAGACTGAGACTGGATATTGGTCTGTGAAGTGTGCAATGTAATCGACACATAACCAATAAACATAACCCTTTCACCCTTATGAGATTTCCCAATTGTCAATCCCTGATCCCTAACGCAAGGGGCAGAACTCCTTCAAAATATGGATATGATGATGACAAAATTGCATTTTCTTTCAAACTATTCATCATATCACACTCAGACTTGGCAGATCAACAGAAAAATGAATAGTCGTGCATAAACTTATATCAAAGATAATTTCATACATATATGTTTTAAATTATAATCTGTCAAACTCGACATAATGTACGGAAAATTATTTTTTTATCTTTGGGGTGCTGAGTAGAGGAGTCATATTGAGACGTAAATATTGAGATATATTCTCAAATCCCCTTTTTCCAAACAGGGTGAGATGCCCAAAACTGTACTCCAGTACATGCCATACTCAAACAGAATACACAGGTCCATCATAATATACATTTAAAAAATGACGTTTTATTTCAATGGCGGTTGCAGATGTTCAGCGCGTGTTTTCTTTCCTTGTTTGTTCTTTGCGTTATATTACATTCAAATTTGTCAGATCGGCTGCAAATTGATAAACTCATCGTTGACAATGATGCTAAAGTATTCATAACGTGTGGCAATCTCATCAAGATTATGTACAGACCCAATGTTTTGTACAAAACTCAACTTCTACTCGAAAAACTACATCACTACGGCGAAATTTGCGATATCGCAATTAGTGCCACGCATGTTCATCTCTTTGTCGGAAACATTAGGCATATCTAACAAGAACTTCACTGTCACTTTCCACGTTATATTTGATACGCAAATTACCTACATCGAGCATATTTTCATCGTAACTACGGCTGTCATCATCAGTGTACATATGAATAATATCTTCCATTTCCAAAACTAGGTCTAATAATTCATAATTTTTTTAAAATTGTAATAAATCCATCTTCTTTCCGATCTCTTAGATTAAACATAAAACAGGAAGCTAAACCACGGATTTACGCAATGGTCATGGTTTTTAATAGTCCCAGCGCAAACTAAAAATGTAATATCGATCGCAACGAAACAAGTAACAAAAATCGAGCAGCAGCGACTCGAAAATCGGTTAAATCTCAGCTAATTACAAAAAATCGTAATAAATAATTTTTATGTCCGATTGTTTCAATTAAAACATAAAACAGGAAGCTAAATCACTGATCTACGCAATGGTCATGGTTTCTAATAAACTCGGCACACACAAAAAATGCCATATCGATCGCAAACACACAAGTAAAAAAAGCGAATTGACTGCGCTCTAGGGCGGAATCGGTTAATGAGATATAAGCTGAGTGTCAATGAATTATGAGGTAATGAGCTATGAATTAATGAACTATGCTAACCTGCTACAAGAAGAACAAGTAAAGAATACAATACCTGTTTCATGGCAGGAGATTTAACACTTTGCCAGGCCCTGAAGTACACATCAGAAAACTTGCTGTGCCATGACCTGAACAAAGAATGTCAAATTACAATAACAATATCTTCAGGATAGAACTAAAAAATAACAATTATACAACCAAATATAAAGATAATAATTAAAAATAAAACCGTACTAAAAATATTATTAAAACAAGTGCATGACAACTTTAACCTTCACCGAGCCGATATCATATCCAGCCGCCGAAAAACAAAATGGCCGCGCGCGCTTTTGGCGGTCCGGCCCACCCAACGATAATATCGTGAGATTTACACGTACCACAGTCCGTGCACATAGCTGGGGACATGCGCAATCGAAGCCGGTACATCCACCACTTCCGACATGATCGTTTTTAAGAATGGCTAGCTATTCGTAAAAGTTTAAGAGCAATTAATCTGACCACATCTGTACACCGGTACGATGCCATGATGATGGATCGGTTTTACAGACCTTTATTTCATCGTATTTCGAATAAAATAACATTGAATCGTGGCTTGAATCATGGATTATTAGGTTATTTAGTTTCACAGCAGTGAATATACAGAATGCCGTGCTGGTTTGGGGACTTGTACGTTTGATATCGAATATTTTGAAGTGGCAGAAAAAATAACTCTAGGCCTAAGCTCAAAGAACGATTTTACTGCAAATCTACATGTTTTATACAGTTCCCCCGGCTATATTTTGATAATTTCGCAGTGAAAGAACATAAATACAACAGATTTGCGTGATTTAGTTGACAGTGTTGCCAAGGAATTCGATATGTAAGGTAAGTTATTTTTTTTCCCTCTTTATTTGTTATAAAATATGTTTTTTGTGAAAAACGTCTTTACCACTTTCTCATACGTCTGGTATCACACACACACGTACATAAATTACACCAATATATGCACAATTCAATTCTTTATTTATATGTGCAAATATTATTTAAATATCTCTAACAACCAAAAATTATCACATTTTCAAAACAGTCACCATCAATAACGCAAATTTTCAAAAAAGAATCCGGTGGCAGGGAGACGTTTCGTATTTTTTAATCTGGCTTGCTAAAGGTTAAGCACTGCTAGTGGGTGCTCAGTATAAATGTTGTTTCAAAGAAGTATCAACATCTGTCACTCAAATATTTCTGTACATTTTTCTACTGTGACCCTTTTCTGAAATAGCTATCCTTATTAACTAGTTTAAGATTGTGTCTCACTATATCAATACAAATCTCTATACGTTTTTGTTAATTTCCTATGTAAAAAAATAAAGTGTCAGTGGGTGTCTCTGGTTATGCTGATAGTGATACCTACAGCAGCAAAAAGGTCAAGCATACTTAACCGTGATTAGATTTAAGTTTGGTGTCCAGTAAGGCAACATGTTCTTTCATACAGTTGGTCTACAGAGATATGGTTACAGATCTGCATCGTTCAGTGGTAAGAACACTGAAAGTATTAGTTACCATGCCGAAGTCTGATGTGTCGGATCATTGGTGCAAATATATATGTGACAACAAATTTCTGTTCTCTGGACTGCCGTCTGCTAGAAATCTAGGAGGACCATTGCTCTGCTACAAGAGAAATTCATAGGGAGTTTGAGATCTAAATAAAAGTCCTTAATGTGATGCTGTTTTTCCTGCGAGGATTACTATCACTGATTTAATGTGTATTATGTTACATTTCTTCCTAACACAAAAGTGAGCACACACAAATCATCCACACACTTTGTCATGATGAAAACTACCATCAGACAGCATGCCACAGCAAGCTATGCTACATTGATTCACTGAAGGAAAGACCTAGAGGCTGACCATGAAAACGATGGACCATCGAAATAAAAGAGGTGACAAATCGCACAATATACTCAGCACACAAGAGGGCCATCTCTAGAATACTCTTCTATCCCTGACGCTGAAAGGCAACAAAGGGTTTAGTGAATAGACTTTGTAAATTAAAACTTAAACTCCTTCATTTTTTTTTCTGAATGACAGATTTGAACTAGCACTTGTTTCCCCTTGTGTACAGTGGAGAATTAGAAATATGGAGAATAGTTAAAAGGAGAATAGGAATGGCTAAAAGTACTTTCAATGATATGAAAATATTGACATCTAAACAAAGTACTTTCAATGACATGAAAATATTGACATCTAAACAAAGTTTATATCTATTCTACATTAATGTATGGCTCAGAAAAATGGACAATAAACTAGAAGACAGAATTGATGCCTCTGAGATGTGGATATATATAAGAATATAGAGAACTTCACGGAAAGAGAAAACAAAGAGGTTCTAACAGCACTTTGTATGAAGAAAGAATTATTAAAAAATAGAGATCAAATAAAATATTTTGAACATATTAAAAGTTGTTGAAGACCTTACTTGATGTTCGAGGGGCAGTGAGCAAGAGGTAGGTAGAGATACAAGTGGGAGCGTAACATCATGAGATGAACAGGTTGCAGAGTGTACTACCAAGAAAAGAGACGGGATGTTGGAGGTCTGTTGCAGCCAACCTTCGCTGAGGATACGGCACTTGATGATGATGACAGTGGAGAATAATATGAGCATAAAAACTGTTGAGATGGACACCTGAATGCTGAAGATGGATGTGTCGGACCATTAGCGCAAATAAAACAGCAACACAATGCATTTCCATTCTCTGGACTATATCCTTCTGGAAACTCCAGTAGAAGTTTGAGAACGAACGCTGAAGAAGATTGCTGAAGGAAAGTGAAAATGAGATAAACAAAAACCAACAAGGAGAACATTGGAGATGGAACCAAATGAAATGAAGCACAAGATACTAAAGATAAATAGAATGGTTTTGTTGTGCTTATCCCCAATGGAGGTGACAGATTAATGAATGATAGTTTATTCTACACAGACAAAATTTGACAACAATGAATGCATTTTTATTTAAAGACCAATGTCCCATTTCAATTGGGCTACTTTATTTCAAACACTCTGTAGTATAACACGATTGCATCACAAGTACATACACTGGAGTGACAGGTAGACGATTCTTGATTGTCTGATGAAGCTTGATTGTCAGATCTGCATTTAGAGTGAATATATGTGCCAGGAACTTTATCCCCTGTAAAAAAGAATATATAAATTTAACCTGATAGGTGGTAAAGAACAGTTTTTTTTCTGTAAAGCAAAGAAAAACAGACATACAATGTCTTCTTCTTCTTCATTCGAACACTCCTATAGATTAGCAGGATGAAACCTGGAGAACGGAACATGTTGTGTCATAGTTTACAGCTTTGCTGCAATATCTGCACCTTTCAGTCTGAAACACTGGACTTCATTATGGATTCTGGATCACATTTACCCTATGTGATAGGACAACCAGCTCCATATTATAACCTCCTTAGTCACCTCTTACAACATACATGGCAGATAAATATTGCTATTCTTTGCTCCTCTTTCAGGCACCGGCAACAGAAAAAAAAAATGGTAGCATATCGTTTCCAGGATGTAGCGATCAATCCAGCTTTTTTGGCTGTAGTGATTTTGTTGTTGCCACTGTCTTAATTGGGTACCGGATCAATCCAGGAATCAAAGACTGCGAGGGAGAGATGGTTACCTCATACAGCAGAGCCACTGAAATGCGAGATTACTAACATCTCACACCCCTATGGAATTAATAAATGCTATGGGTAAACGTAACTTTTTTTAAAACTCTATAACACTAACAAGATTAATACTTTAACTTTATAAAAACATACTACTGTTGCCTGTTCATTGAAGTTGAGGATGACCATATGTGACAGTAACAAGGCTTAGCTGTCCAGTCATTGACAGACAAGTGTGACAGTAACAAGGCTTAGCTGACCAATCATTGACAACAAGTTGGACAGTAACAAGAGTTGGTAGTGTGACCATGAAGAAGGCTTGTCAGCTGCATCACAATAGTGTGACCAAGTGTGACTCGTAGATAGAGTCTTGCAGACACAATATGGATACAGCATCTCAAACAAGACTCTCTGATGCTGCGACCAGGTCTACTCCTGAGGTTTTCTGTACCACAATACAACATAGAGAAACACAGTATATCTCAATAAAACATTGAAACGCTGTGGGTCATAGGTATAACAGAACATTTAATATGTACAAATGTGCAATTACAGCAATCCTCATTGGGAGTCGTGGCCTCCACAATATATTGTGGACATCAATGTGATATAACAAATACTTGCGTATATACAATTAGTTCTGACACATCCAGGAATTTCACACAACACTAGATTCGCTAATAAGAGAGACTTTAAACTGTCTCCCTCTAAAGTCTAGTACTAATCTCACTGGCGCCTGGCAAGATCTCACTTGTACTTAGCAATTTACTCGTTTAACTATTCTGAACTGGAATTCTCCTACTCAAGCCTCCAAACTCGAATCAGAAGCTAAATACAAGGCTGCTCTACAACTGACTATTCAGCTGCTATTTTCTTTCAAACTTTGGACTGCACTGTACAGCGGTGGACTCTCAAATGTCCACTCTCCAAAACTGAATCCCAGACTGTCTGATCACTCCTCTCCTGACTTCTACCAAGTCCGCCTTTTTTCAAAGTCAAGTCAAGACCAATCAGGATTGACCTTACAGAATCTTGTAGATCTCTTTCTTAATCTCCACCTCCTTCAATTTATTATTGACAAGGAAGACACGACATGTCTGCCAATTTGTTTATGCAAGCACGTACATGCATTAAATGGAATGACAGGTCCACCTCTAATTCCTATTTTTGTTTTTATATTTTATTGACCAGTCCGAATCTACATGTTTGCAAGTTTGTCACAATACTATTGACATCTCTCAGACTGTACGTCTGACATCTTTTATTCCCTCGGGGGGCCCGATACAGACCTGTGATAAATAATATTGTTGTATTCTGTATAAGTTCTAGACTTGTCTGGCCCGACAAAACATCGCCTTCTTATTATTTACCTAAGCTACTACAGTCATAGACATGTTGTTTGGCATAGACCAAACATTGGTCTGTCATGCCACTTGCTATTTACAGTTGTCCAAACACACAGTCTGTCACAACACATGCTATTTGCTCTTAGACACTATGTCTTCTGTAATGCAAACCAACCATCTGGCCCTATTATACATACAGCTCAACTGGGGGAATGACAATGAAACACACTATTGAGATGCCTCAAAGTAACAGACACTAGAACAAACCTGGGTAGAGTCCAAGAATCGTTGGTTCACACAGCATTGCAGAAGTAGGTCCACAATCACGTTAGCACTGTCCAGTTCAAGGTTGATGGAGTCAAGGACATGACATATGGAGTATAGTCGAGTAACATCTGCCTTCTGGTGAACACAAACAAGATTAAATTAATGAAATCATGACCAAGTTATAAATGGAGATGATAAAAAATACTAATGTCAAAAAAAAATAAAACCATAATAAGCCAGAAACTCTCTGCAGTCCTTCAATCGTAAGTCCAAATCTTTGCAGCCTATACAATCATAACTCTTAAAAGCCATGTGATCCTTCAATAATAACTAAAGCTATGAAGCTATGGTAAACGCCGATCATAACTGAAATGTGATACTTCAATATCAATTATCTCAAGTGATGACACACCACTTACACATTTCCCTTCTCTGGAGTGAATGACAAGAAAATTATAAAACATGGATTTATAATGGAAACAAATGCAGCTTACATCAGATTTTAAACATTCATTTGAGGTAATCATGATGATATAAAGAAAAAAGAAAGAGAATTGCATAAACAGGTATACAAGTACATACACCATGCAGCGGTAATCAAATGCAACATACAGACTGCTTGTCTGGGTGGCAACTCAAGCTTGGACTTATAGTTCAGGGTGCAAAGAATAGGACCACTGTTTTCTTTCCAAGCATGTCTTAGGAGACAACTAAGAAAAGTTGGGGGATAGGTGCACAACCTGCCACCAATACAAAAAATCGTTATCACAGAAACTGTAATAGCAAACTCAACAATTTTTGTGAAGCACCAATAAAATGCATAAAACGGAGATGGACAGGACACACCCTTAGAAAGATGCCTGACAACGTAACCACACAGACTCTGGACTATAACCTGCAGGAAAAAAGGAGAGTTGGAAAAATTGAGGAACACCCGAAGAAAAACAGTGGAGGAAGAGACCCAACCAACTGGGTTTGCACAGATAAAGAGGAAAGTGATGCATATTTCTCACTGGAGAGTGATAGCTGCATGCCTATGTTCCACAGGGAACTGAAAAGAAATAGTTATATATATGTTCTGCTGTATGACCCAAAGACATGGGTTAAGGACAATATTAAATCAACAAAAATTATAAACATTTTTAAATAACTGCAACATATGACTGTGTTGTTTTTGCAATGACAACAATAGAAAGGAAAATAGCAGCAATTAAAATGAAATGTTATAGGTCAAAGAAAATCAAGGACAGACGCCAGTGTGTTGCCGGGGCCCGAAAGGGGAGCAAAGAATAGCAACACTATTTACCTTCCACGCATGTCGTAAAAGGCGACTAAGGAGGTTATGGGATGGAGTTGGCTGTCCCAACCCATATAGGGTCAGTGACCCAATCCATGCTGAAGTCGGATGTGTCAGGCCGAAAAACACAAATATCGCCGCAATGCTATAAACCATGACACAACGCATTCCGTTCTCTGGACTACATCCTGCTAATCTGCATGAGTTTGAGAACGAACGCAGAAGAAGATCAAGGACAGAAAGATGAACCAACATAAAGACCTGAACATAGAAGCAGATTCTTCTTCTTTCTGTCCTCATGTACCTTTCGGTGTTGAGGGGAGAGTGAGTGTACGGTCTTTTGCCCTTCTATTTGCCTCCTCTGCTGTTATATTTCCGAGTGTGTCCAATAGGTCGCCTGTTTTCGTATCGTTTAAGTGTTTTTTGGATAATACTTTGCTCTTTCTGTCTGGTTATGTGGCCGTACCATTTAACTTGTTGTTTTTGTATGTATTCTATTGTTGGCTTGATCCCTAATTGTTTCCTTAGTGCTTCATTCCTGATTTTGTCTCTCAAGCTAATTCCAATCATACGTCTCACACATTTCATTTCAGTGGTGTTAATCTTATGTATTGTTCTAGAATCTGTCAGGTTTTCCTACACCGGAAATACACTTGAAGAGAGAAAGGGTTCAGTACCTGATTGTATTTAGTAACTCAGAAAAGTATTCTTTCCATCTTTTTAATGCTCTTTGTTTATTTGAAATGGGATTACCTTCTCTGTCATTTATTAGTTCTGTAGGATCGTGATTTTCTGTTCTGGTTCTCATAACTTTGATTGTTTTGTAGAAGCGTCTTGTAGCTGTTTTGTAATCCTTATTCAAGTTCTTGCCAAAATCAGACCATGATTTACCTTTAGCTTCTTTAATCAGTTGTTTTACTTTTTTTTCGTGCTAATGCATATTTTTCATATGTTTCTTGTTCTTTGTTATGTTTCCAGTCTTTGTATAGTTTCTTTTTCTCTTTCACGCCTTGTCTTATAGTTTCACTCCACCACGTGGTGCTCTTTTCCCCCGCTTTACCACGTTGTTTAGTACCACATATTGCTTTAGCTGTGTTCATTACTAAGGTTTTAAATTGTGTCCACTCTTCTTCTACTGATCTTGTTTCTGGGTTTAATTTCTTGTATTTTTCTGCTATTTGTCTTTCAAAGAGTTTTAATATGTTTTCATCTTGAAGCTTGTTAATTCTAATGATCTTGTCATTGTCTTTCTTGTGTATTTTATCAATATGTTCGCTTGCATTTGGCTTTCTGATGGTAGCCATCACCATATGGTGGTCTGTATCATCTGATAAATTAGGTACGACTCTACTGTCCGTGATTTGTCTTCTGTTCTTGGTTTTTGTTAATATGAAGTCAATCTGGCTTCTGCATTCTGGCTTGTTCCATTTGTGCCAAGTATAGATATGTGACTCTCTGTGTTTAAAGAAAGTATTCGTGATGTATAGTTCGTTTTGACTGCATATCTCTAGTAATCTGTCTCCATTTGCATTTCTTGTTGTTAGTGTATCCCCAAAAGGTCCTAGGTATCTACTGTCTTCACTCATTCTTTTCCCTGGCCTTCCGTTAAAATCTCCCATTACTATTAGGTCATCCTCTTTATCTATTTTGTTTATGTTTTCATTCAATAGTTCTTCACTGTCTATCTGGTTGTTGTTGCATGGGGAGTAAATTTGTATGTAAGTTATTCTTGTGTTGTTTTCTAATATTGTAATACTCATTATTCTTTCTGAAGTATAGCTTATTTCTAAAATGTTTTTGGCAGTTGTTTCTTCCACTATAAACCCTACACCATGTTTCGCATTGTCATTCTCGTTTACACCTGAATGTGTAATTGTAAAGTTGTTGTGTGCCATCTTCACACCTCTACCTTTTGTTCTTGTGTCTGCAATTTCTAAAATTTTATTTTCCTTTTAATAATTTCTTCTATGAGTTGTTCTTCCTTGCCTTTAATGCCACAGATGTTGATAGTTGCTATTTTTGTTGTTATTGCTGATCTCTTTTGCGTGTGATGTGCCTTCCTCTCCATTTAAGTTTCTTTTTGAGCACTTTGTGTATCCCCTGTCGACGTGCTAGATCAGTCACAGGTTAAGGGCTGTGTAGTAAGTTTACTTGGGATTGCCCATTTCCCCTCGCTAGCCACTAGCTGTTCATGGCCATACTTGTTATCTTCACCGTTGTTTACATATTCACTTTGTAAACTTATTACTGCACTTATCCACTTTAGACACTTCTCTTATGATGTAATATAGAAATATCTTCCTCCAGGTGTAATCCAGAATGTGAATAGTATTGTATATTAGTATTGTATATTAATATAGTATTGTAGTATTCATTAGTATTGTATATTTAAATAGTATTGTAGAAGCAGATTGGTTTCTCAAAACCACAAAGAAATGCAGGCTAACATATTGAAAAATTGTGAATGAAATGTTCGAAGGAGAATAAGAAGCCGCTCAAGATGTCAACCGACGCAGGATATTAGGACCGTTTAAATATGACACAGCAAGAAGCAGGATAACCTGCATAGAACTGAGAGGTTTGCTGTGTGATAGTGATGACAACATCCTGTAAAGGATAGGCCACACAGAAGAACTACTTCAGGAAGATTGTTAAAGTTAAATAACAAGACTTGAAATGAGGTGTTTAAAGGAGAACAGGGCAACGTTCCATATTTTTTAGAAATATATAGAAAATGATTGGGCATACTTAGAAAAAGGCAGATAACTGCATTACAAGACAGGTATTGACATGGAATCCACCAAAAAAAGAGAAAGTATAGGATAAATTGGAAAAGAATGTTCTCAGTGACACTGGCATATCATGCAAATATCTGGTGAGGTAATCTAAGGACATAGTAGACACGAGAGAATTCACCCATGACTAACACACTTATGAGAGTCAAAAGCTGGATTGATTGCCCTCACCTGTGTGTTGAGGTGTTAGGTCATTGGTGCAAATAAAATGACGACACAATACATTTCCATTCTCTGGACTACATCCTGCTGAAAAACTAGTAACACTATTCCCCTAACGAGAGAAATCCAGCAGCAGTTTCAGGATGAAGTGAAGGCAAGACCAGTGTATTGCTGAGGAAAGGGGGAGCACAAAATTCCAGCACTGTGACCAGTCATGCATGATGCAAGATTCCAGCACTGTGACCTGTCATGCATGATGCAAGATTCCAGCACTGAGACCTGTCATGCATGATGCAAGATTCCAGCACTGTGACCTGTCATGCATGATGCAAGATTCCAGCACTGTGACCTGTCATGCATGATGCAAGATTCCAGCACTGTGACCTGTCATGCATGATTCCAGCACTGAGACCTGTCATGCATGATGTAAGATTCCAGCACTGTGACCTGTCATGCACGATGCAAGATTCCAGCACCGTGACCTGTCATGCATGATGTAAGATTCCAGCACTGTGACCTGTCATGCATGATGCAAGATTCCAGCACTGTGACCTGTTATGCATGATGAAAGATTCCAGTACTGTGGCCTGTCATGCATGTTGTAACAGTCAAATGAAGGAAGTTTGCAGGTGGTGTTGGCTGTCACAAGCTCAAAGAAGCATTTATCACAGCAAAGCTATAAAACCATTATGGTAACCAATGCATCCCATTCTACAGAGTAAATCCTGTGAACCAGCTGGAGTTTGAGAACAAACAAAACATTGATTACTTGAGTAACCAGCGATATCAATTTCTTCTTGATTTCATGTTGCAGTAGTAATTAAACATATATTTGCTACATCTAACCCATGAGAATGACATACACCATTACACACATCAGAACAAAGTTACTGTAACCATATATAAATCGTACTTACTGTTGACTTGGGCCCTGCAGTCTTATCCAGCAAATAAAGAATAGTATTTCCCATCAGCTCTTCTCTACCGCAACCCTCTGCTATCCACCAACATTCAAAGAGTCGGGATATTTCATCTTTCAAGATGCTGTGCTCAGGCATGAGTTTTGGAAAAATACCTTTTAATGCAAAAATTGGGATGCGTCATTGGTCAGTGGAGTGAAAAATAAACGATAACTATAAAGTATATTATTATTATGGAAACTCAATTGCATATCTGAATTTAAAAATAGCTTGTTATCCGGATAATAGGAATTTTAGTTCTTCTTCTGCATCGTTCATTCTCAAACTCCCACCTGGATCTCTTCTTATAATAGCACAATAGTCATACTAGATTTCCAGCATGATGAAGTCCAGAGAATAGAAATGTGTTGTGTTGTCGTTTTATTTGTGCCAATGGTCCAGCAAATCTGTCTTTGGATGTCGAAATTTTAGTAAACTTGAGGTAAAAATATTTGATTAAATGCACGAGGACAACCAATTAGTTATTAATTTGATGGTCATCATTGCAAGGAACACATGAAAGATATAGAAAAACATGGAGAAGAGAGGTGGTGAAAAACTTGACAAAGATGGGAATCCCATGAAATGAGGCTGAGACATATCCAAGAATAGAGACAAATGGATAATCCTTGTCTGTGGCTTATGCACCTGAGGATGTGTAAACACAATAGGGTTCCCAAAGGTTTCATTGACTCATCCAAAAGACTGAAGGCAAAACAGGCTATAAAAAAGACAATTTGTGATGGAAAGACTAGATAAGAAAATATTATTATATGAAGAATTAAAATTATAACACACGGATGTGGGATTATCCTATACCCATGATGATGAAAACAATGAACTCCTAAAGTAATAACATGCTTAACCCTTTAGCTGCTAAATTCTTTCCCCAATGACTTCTCCCTTTGCTGAATCTTTTTCTTGTCCTACAATAACAAGAGAGCTGTCACAGTACTGGTTTAAAAAAAAAATTGACACCAGGAAATTTATGCCGCATACTGGTGTTTGGTGATTTAAAAGTAAAAGTAAAAGAGTAAAATCTCTTTTGCAATGAGGTAATCGATTATAAAAAACAGGTTAACTTGTCAATAGCAGTAAGATAGAGGAAAGAATAAACTCATTCTTCTTCTTCAGCGATCATTCTCAAACTCCTGCTTGATCTTTTCTAGCACGACCATGGTCCTAATAGATTCTAACACGATGCTGCCCAGAGAATGGAAATGCGCTGTGACTGTTTTATTTGCGTCAATTACTCGACACATCGGCAGAGTAAACTCATTCATGTCAGCTGAAGGGTTACAATATGTGAGGACAGTAGAATTGATCATTGACATTGAATGTGAAAATTGATTATCTTAGCTGAGAACTGGAGATTTCCTTGGTATAGTGGTTAAGTCATTCGCTTTGTGCAAAGAGCAGGTTTGAATCCCGCTAGTGATGTCATGCCTAAAAAGTGGAGTTTTTGGGAGAACATTGGGAATTATTGCTGAAGCTATGGAGTTAAATCTATGAGCAGTACTCTTGGCAAGTTGGCAAATCTATGCCGCTGAGTACAATGAAGTCAATTTTCTACAAATTTTAAACCTTTTTCAGTTGAGAATTGTACAATTGTAAATAAAATGTAGACTCATAGCGTATCAAACTCTAGGGCTGTGAGAAAAATATACTTACAGAGTTATGACTCACCTTTCTTGAAGACGAAGAAGCTAGTGCTCTCTCTTCATGGCTGAGTTTACATTTTTAACTGCGTGAGTTAGGTAACAATTTGTATAACTAGATACATTTTTGACTGTATTACTTCAACACTCACTTGTATAGCTGGGTGGGATTTCAACGCATAACATTTAGACAATAAACCAGTGCACTAGAAACTGGGCTAATTTCACTCTCTGGGACATTAATGCAAAGCTAATACATTGAAGCTAGTAGGATACCATGGAAATTTCTTAGGCTAAGACAGTAAAGCCAAACAGAAAATCCAGAGGGATCACCTTAAGGCAGTTAACGGTGTGTATTCAACCATCCTCTGGCATTACCTGCAGTTCTGTTCTTCTTCTTCTTCTGCGTTCATTCTCAAACTCCAACTGGATCATGGTCCTGCTATATTTCCAGCAGGATGTAAATGTGTTGTGTCGCCGTTTTATTTGCGCCAATGGCCCGACACATCCATCTTCGGCGGGGCAGTTCTGTTCAATTCCTAACATACTGAATCTGCCTATCCCATGAATCTCATCCACAGAACCAAGAAGGAGTTATTGTAAAATTGGTACAGCACTTTCTCCATATATGCTGCCCAGACAAGCATGTATCATGTACTTAAGAAAAGCAAAAAGTCAGCTTTGCTCAGATTTGGTTCATGAAATGTAAAGATCATGTGTCCCAGACTGAACACCTCAGACATGATAAAGAATCTTGTGTAGTGGTCCTAGGACATTTGAGAATTTAATGTTGAGCAGAGCTAAAGAATGAAAACTCAAGACACAAGGTACAGTAGTCCGGCAATAATGTATTAGTTGAAAGATTATCATGACATCGAACCATCAGAGCTCAGATCTTCTCAAAATTTCTCCTTGCATTTATGAGGCATGGAAAAAAACAAATTTGCTGATGTTACCCTTCAATGCAATAAAATTTGGCATCCTATTTCATTCTAGGTAAAAGTTAAAAATGTAATGACTTATGAAGCATACTGTATTGGTTATAGAAATCAAATAAATCCTGTGTGTTGAAGGAATTTAAATGGGGAGTAAAGAATAACAACACTGTTTACGCTCCATGAATGTTGTAAAAGGCAACTAAGGAGGTCATGGATGGATTTGGCTGTCTCATCCCATGAAGGGTCAAAGTGACCCAGAGGCTATGCTAAAGTCAGATGTGCCCAGCCAAAAAGTGTGGATATCGCTTTAAACCATGACAAATTGCATACCATTCTCCAGACTACATCCTGCTAATCTGCAGCAATTTGAGAACAAACACAGAAGAAATCAAATACAACTGAAGAATGCAGACAAAAGCTTGTGAATGACTTTCATGTCCTCAGGAAAATAATACTCACGTGGAAGACAGGTAATGAAGTCCTAGTGAATGACGACTAAAACACTACACACTATCACTAACGGATGTAAATATGGTACATACAACAAAACAAAACAAAACACAGAATATAATCTGCAAATGACAATACACAGGACAAAGCCGACGTTTCGGAACAATAGGCCTTTTTCAAGATACGGACATAACATACAAACATAAAAAAACCACAAGTAGAAATGAATGCGTATCCGAGTGAAACCACTTGCATGCTATCAAACACAGAACACCCACTCCTGTGGCCAATCACAACGGCGATGGCCACCGTGGTGTCCTTGACATTCAGGTCACTGCCATCAGATCCTGCACCACCGATGATAGATCTAGGTACGCCCTAGAAAATCGTCTCATTTTCGAGTTGGGTACCATCAAGCCATTTGGACTCAATTCCGGCCACTCTTTCGCTTAGTTCTCGATTGTATTGGTCTTTGTTATGTCATCGTTTTGTTCCTATCGTTCCACCTGTATTATCGTCTTTGTGTACTTCCTGTTCGTATGCTTCCGGTATCTATCTAACTACCACATTTCACTCGGATACGCATTCATTTCTACTTGTGGTTTTTTATGTTTGTATGTTATGTCCGTATCTTGAAAAAGGCCTATTGGTCCGAAACGTCGACTTTGTCCTGTGTATTGTCATTTGCAGATTATATTCTGTGTTTTGTTTTGTTGTATGTACCATATTTACATCCATTAGTGATAGTGTGTAGTGTTTTAGTCGTCATTCAGTAGGACTTCATTACCTGTCTTCTACGTGAGTATTATTTTCCATTATGTTCTACTAGCAGTACCACCTTCTATTGATGTCCTCAGGAAGCAAAGTTACAATATAACCAAACATGTTCAAAACTGGAACCTACATTGCAAGAGAATAATAGTAGAATGGGAGAGTAGTAAAGACGGAGACTCACACACAAGAGTTTAAGAAGACATATTAGGAAACAAACTGCTCAAGAGCTGACAGTTGCAGCCTCCACAGGGTACAGCGTTTAGTTGTACTAAACACTTGAACAAACTGCTCCGCCATAAAAATAATAAATGTCAACATCTGAAAAAGGAACGCAGAAGAAAATTATAAATGACGAATTTCTCTTACCATGCATCAATATGGCCACTTCTATCAAAGAAGGAGGTAAATACAACTCATAACCTTCTTGAGCAGCAAAGGTAGCATTTGCAAGTCTGGTTACACATCTCAGTAATTCACCCGTCTTCTCGCAGTCCTATTCAAGTATTATCATAAAAATGTTTATTGAAGACTGTTATTCAGGGTTTCCAAAATTTGACAATCTCATACATTTTTTAATATCACTTGCCATGAAATTTTTGCTTTGAATATTTTTGGTATATTTGCAAATTTATTCAAAGCTAGGAGTCTGACAATTTTTACCCATAATCTTCTACTATCTGGTAATCTTGAATTATTGCTTTAATGAAATATCGAAGAATGAGCGAGGCAACACCATTTTCCAAAGTATATTAGATCATTACATTTTCACCCAACAGTCATTCTAGATTCTATCTTTCTCACGGAAAGACCATTACTTTGTTCCTTCTTACAGCTGAACCCATGGTCACTTTGATCTTCTATGAGGTGAGTTAGTTAATCCACATCCAATCCTAAGGATGATGAATAACGGCAATTTTACTATTCCTTGCTTCCTTTTCTGACCGTGCCCGACAACACAAAGGCACACACACATTTGAGAAGCAGTATAAAATTCCTTGCTTCCTTTTCTGACCGTGCCTTACAACACAAAGGCACACACAGATTTGATAAGCAGTATAAAATTCCTTGCTTCCTTTTCTGACCGTGCCTTACAACACAAAGGCACACACACATTTGATAAGCAGTATAAAATTCACTCAGCGCATGTGATGACCTATTACACAACTGCTTAATATTTTTTTCAAGCAACGTCTTATTTGTAAATTAAGAACATTATTCATTTGTGCTGATACTCAGTATAGTATTTCAAAGATGCAGAATTTTATTCGGTGGCCCCCCAAACTCCTTTCCGAAACTTAGTTTATCAGCAAGCAGAAAAAAATTGCTATTCTATGCAATTTTGACCATCAGTACTGCCATATACTTGTTTGGGCATGTAATGAGACAAGACTCATTTTTTAAAACTATTGTGCAAGTAACAGTAGAGAGTGGAAGGAGAAGAGGCGAAAAGATAATCATGGATTAACAACACCAAGGAATGGCATGAGCATGATTTTCTACACTCATTTGAATTGCTGAAGACGGATGTGTTTGGAAAGCTTTTTGTGCTGTCCCTAATGTGGCACAACTATGACCCTGATAGATTATGGGTCTTAATAGTATTATATATTTGCACAATGTCTGAACTGGTGTACACTATTTTTTATAGCTCTAATTGATTTCACACTCATCAAATATTTTCAAATTCTAAAATATACAACTTGTACATGGACCTCCAAGTTTATCCTTCATGATAGCACAAACATATAATTACCAGAACTCCAATGAAGATCTAATGTAGGCAGCATTAACATAAATAAAAAAAACAACTGTATACAAATAAGTAAAGTATGGGTTACACCAAACTACTACTAATAATAATAAATATAATGCTATTAACTTTTAGGACTTTGAATTAAATTGAGGAATTTCTCCTCTGGTCCTGAATTCTTTTTGGAAAATTTGCGTTTTTGATGGTGAATGTTTTGAAAATGCAATAACTTTTTTGTTTTAGAAGGTATTTAAATAATTTTTGCACATGTAAATAAAGGAGTGAATATACTCGTGTTTTTGTTGTTGTTGTATGTGTGATATGACAGTTGTGAAGTTGAAAATTTGGGAGAAAAATGCAAAACGTCATTTTCAAAATCGCAAATATATCTTCTTGACGACCCTAATACATGAGCAATGTGTGGCAACATTGATTATATCCTCATAAATACCTATACTTATTGTATATATATTGTTTTATATCCAAACTAATATAATATGAACTAAAAAAACTAATAAAATGTGAAGAAATTGAATATAATGTCCGTCTGGTCAAGACTAGGTCTAGTATGAAATACAACGTAATTATTGTCCCTGCACACATGTGGCACCCCTGATACATATTATTTTTGTGTTTTTGAATGAATACATAAACATTCTTATCAAATAACAACATATTAAACACAAAAAATAACAATTAGAACACATAGTCATGATCATTTACTCGTGCCACGCGGTACTCAATTTGATAGTAAAATTCGGCACAGAAAAATGGCCAAAATTGCTCCCGAAAAGTGTTAATAACATCAGTCGGCTTTCTCCTTCTATACAACGCTAATGTGTAAAGGAATTTGACCTTTAAACTGTGCGTATTCCTAGCTTCGTTTGGCGGGCTTTATACGTCATCTGTTCATTACTTCGTGAAGTTCCGTATTCGGGAATCGGGCGATATCGCATGGTGCATGACCTCGCCAACCGGGTACAAGGTAGCATGTACTCCGGGTGGGTGACCTCGCCCATAGGGGCCTAAAGATTAAAGAAAAATAAGGGCAATACAATTTGACAATTATTTAGGTTTCTATAGCTGATCAGTGGCATGCTTAATGGCGGGTAGTCTGCTGATGTGTGCAAACCATTTGATCTGTTGGCTCTTAATATATTCCAAGATTGGGGCAGTGCCGGTTCTTTGTCTAATGTCCTCATTTCTCACTGTCTCTTAGCAATATTTCTAGGGCTTGGTTTGCTTTACTACATCTATTGTGTATTTCTTTACTGCTCTTGCCATCTGTTGTTATATTGCTCCCTGGGTATGTGAATTCTGTAATTATTTTATAGTAAGTTACAAAATTGCTTAGTAACAATAACAATTCTGCAACCATTGTTCAGCAAAGTATGACAGGAACTGGGTTTTTATATATGCGCCGACAGCGAAGTAAAGATTCAACAGAAAGTCATGGATAATTATGGTCACTAGTACTGTCATTAAAAATGGGCACTTGACGCATGGGTTAGGGAAGATAAACACAGCAAAGAAAGGAACTGGCCACTCTGCCTAGTCTTAGAACAGCAAGAATTATCTTTATATCTCTGACGGCAGGTTGCTGCCATGGGACCTACCATTAACTTTTACAGCCATTATGACGAAGATATTTTCATACCATTTCAATGTCCTGTAGTGCCTGAGATAGTATATTCTGTACTGTATCCCACAATTCCAACAGCTGACGGTGACTGAATCCTGCCAAAGTGTCAGTGATAGCATCTTCATTGAATAGCTGAAACCGAAAGGAAGTTAATGGTCATAGATGAAATAACTAGTCAAAACTATTACTGATTCTCTCCTCTATGGATTGACACAGATACCATTCCTAAACATGACTGCCTTTTGCTAGACCAAGTATGAGATTGTTTCACTCTAAAAGTATTTATTTAATTTTTGGTAAATTAAAATACAAATAAGGTAGGAAGGTTACTGAAGAAAACTGAATATATAAAATATCATCATCATCAGGTGCCATGCCGGGTGGCGTAGGCGGTCATGGCTCTCCACAGCTCTCTGTCCACAGTATTATGTATCAAAGTCGTTGTTGTTTCTTTGCCGTGCCAGGTTGTCAAACTGTCTAATATTTTCTCACGTTGTCGCCCTCTGTCTCTGGTGCCTTCAATCTTGCCTGTTGTGATTATGTTTTCTAAAACTGCTTATCTCATGAAGTGGCCAAAAAAAAGAAGATTGCCTTTTTGAAACTTTTTCTTATATTGATTAAGGTCCGTTTCACATTTAACTCTTATAACACCTCTACATTAGTTTTTCTGGCAGTCCATGGTATTCTCAGCATTCTTCTGTAGAACCACATCTCTGTTGCCTCCAATCTCCCACTTTCCAGTTTGTTTATTGTCCAAGACTCGCACCCATATGTTAGTATAGGGGTTATATTATATAGCACTGCAGAACTCTCTATATAAAATAATAAAACAACAAATACAATTTCAACATGTCGGTCCAATTGGGACCTTTATCAAGACAACAAAAACAGTTAAGAACACAAAACTATAACGAATATAAACAAAATGGCTGGGAGACGGATTTCTCTCACAAGGAAATCATCACCCAGGGACGACTATCACTGCTCAGTCACTCACTCAGTGACACTAACTGATCATATCATCAATAATCAATGTCATTATGATAATTATTATCATAATATCATATGGCTGATATTAGGCATTAGGAAATCGTAAGGGGACGTGAAAGTCAATGTGGCTTAAATTACTTCCCTTGTTTTGGTAGCGTGCAAGAATCCATTTTTTGCATCACGTGAAACACTGACCACAGCAATTGTCTTTAGACAACGCGACGCAACTTTATTGTTTATAAAAGACAACTGTTTAATTTTTCTCATTCATTTGTGCATCAAATTACGTAACTAGAAGTTGGAAATACGCTGTGTACATTTTTCACCAAGCAATTAAATAAGCCTAGGTAAGTGATTTTTCTCTTTGCACACGTATATGCATTAATTTGAATAAAATACAATGTTGTAACCATGTCTAACAAATGAAACAACCATTTTTCTCTTTATATACAAAATTTCATTAATTTTGGAAGTTGCCTGTAATTATTATCGAATTTTAAACAAACGCACTGCAGATCGGTCACGCATTCCTCAGCCGCCATCTTGAATACCGCTAATCTTTAATTGCCGCGTTGATAATTCTGAAATGTCTCTTATTTAAAGAAATTGACGTTTAACAACTACAATTCCTGCCTCTTTTAATTTCTTTAATTCATTTTTAAATGCTACTAGTAAAAAATCTAAGATTTATATGTAAAATAATTGAAATTATTGGTACAAGACCATGCCGAGTGCGCGTACTTATGTACTATCATGCGTCCGTCACCATGACGACTGAAGTGTTTTCTTAGTCACATCGGTCTGTTTCATGTTGATAATTTTACAAGAAACACATTTCAAATTAAATATATATTATTTATATTGTTTATGAAGTCCAATTTCTTATAATTCTCTCATGAATATTTCGTAAAATTCACTTTTTATTGAGACATGCTTTCTCCTTTCAGTAGGCCTAATAAATCAAATCATCAATGCAGACAACGTAAACTGCAGCATCTTCCAAACTTTCTCACTCTTTTTGATATCTTTGTCTCTTGTTGTTCATTATCAATTTTGCTCAATGTTCTACATAAGCCTATCTACTGAATAATGTAATAAAGTATTTAATTATATAGGGCTAATTAGGTATCACTAAAATAGGAAAAACGAAAAGGAAATTTTGAAAATTTGGTGCACATACCTACCTGGTAATTTATTCATACCTTTGACATAGAATTGTTTATGTACATGTGTACCAAATGCCAATAATAATAATAATCAAATATTACGAGGCATGTTCAAATGAAACCGGGACTTGTTACACCACGCGTGATAGAGCGCACTGATATTGATGACATTTTGCACTAGTAATGAGTATCCAATAATTTACATACGGTCACGTGTTCATCTTCCCAGCATGCATATGTGCTGCAGAAGACTGTTAACAATATGGCGGGTGTGATTCCGAACCCGTCCAAAGTGAATCAGCGTGCTGTGATCCAGTTTCTTTCATTTGAAGGATGTCAAGCAGTAGACATTCATCGGAGAATGAAGGCAGCATATGGTGACAAATGTTTGTCGAGGACCAGAGTGATGGAGTGGGTGCGTATGTTTAAAGACGGACGTGAGTTAACGGCAGATCTTGCACGGCCAGGTCAGGCGCATATTGTTGCAACAGAAGAAGCCATAGCCGTGCTTGATAAAGCAGTACTGACTGACCGTCGTCGGAGCATTCGTTCGCTTGCAGAAGAATTCCATATGTCAATTGGGACAGCCCACATGGTTGTTCGGAAGAAATTGAACTATCGGAAGGTGTGTTCACAGTGGGTCCCACGGATGTTGACTGACCACCATAAGGAAGAACGGATGGGGTGGAGTTTGAACCACATGGGGTGGAGTTTCAACAGCGACGCAGACGTGAAGACAGCGGTGACCACATGGTTCAGAGAACAGCCACGCAACTTTTTCTCGGACGGCATTCGACGTCTACCTAAACAGTGGGATGCTTGCCTAAATGCATACGGAGATTTTTTCTGATGAACCCAGGTGCATTCTTATTCACAAGTGGTTGCTTTGTTCAATTCCGTTGAAAATATTAAATTGCGTATGATACTTTTTAAATAAATCCACAAGTCCCGTTTTCATTTGAACACGCCTCGTATATTTCAGATACAAAGAGGGCTGAGGTTACAGATTGCCAGCCACATGCATGTTGCCATAAAGGGAAGCATAGAAGAGATTTTAATTATGCTAATTAGACACTATTATTAATTATTAATTGGCTCTGGTTGCATCGGAAAATTAACACAATATACTAAACAGGTGCGTCTTGTCTTACCGAACAAGAAAATGTATAATTTGTTATATTTTTTATCCTAAATAATTAAAAAATGTGAAAAATGTTTATGAGACATTCAATTTCAATTATGCTAATTAGACATCATTTTTAATTATTAATTAATTCTAGCTGCGTCAGAAAATTAGCATAATGTAATCAACAGGTGCATCTTGTCCTCACAAACACAAAAATGTACAGTTTGCAATATATTTTATCCTAAATAATTAAAAAATTTAATAAATATATATTAAATATGACAATGTGATTATGCAAATTAGACGCCATTATTAATTATTTATTAACTCTGGCTGCATCAGAAACTTAGCAGAATGTAATCAACAGGTGCGTCTTGTCTTCACAAATACAAAAACATACAGTTTGCTATATATTTTATCCTAAATAATTAAAAAATGTGGAAAATGTATATGATACATTCAATTGCAATTATGCTAATTAGACGCAATTGTTGATTATTTATTAACTCTGCATGCGTCGGAAAATTAGCATAATGTAATCAAGAGGTGCGTCTTGTCTTCACGAACAAGAAAATGTATAATTTGTCATATTTATTTATGCAAATAACTACGATATTCATAAATTAGTGGCTCGGTTCTAAGGCAGGGCCGCAACTTTTTGACAACTGTCATTTTATATTTCCTTATATGTTCCATGTAATTATCTTGAGGCAAAAATTAATACGAAAAAAATTCATAACTTTTTTCAGAATTGACATAGAGACTTGGTTGAGGTATCGTTGGATTGCAATTTTCAAGGGCTATCTAACTGTGGTATTTAAAATGCTGTACACCCATTTTGAAAATTTTGTCCTAATGCCTACTGATATTATATGCCCATTTAAAAAAAATCTAGTTTAAAAAACTACTTAAGTCTGAAGTTAATAGCGTGTTAATCATATAATGCGCAACTCTTCCACACTATAAACCAGCGATAGTCATTTCTCAACCCATTTATTACACAGATACCTTCTATTGTTGTCAATTCTGTAAAAGAACATTTTGTGCGCGCATTGGACTTGCTAGTCATTTAAAAACGCACTAACTTTATTATTTATTGTTATTATTATTATGGTTGAGTTTTTGGTCATCGTCGATCACGACGGACGAACATCATCATCAATCATATAAAAAAAACTAACCTCTTTAGTACACTGTATTAAAGCAATAACATCTTTGCTTTTAAGTGATGAAAGAAGACTACTTCTTGTAGCCATTTGTGGATCAAATTTAGTTTATTTTCTTGGAGGGACCATTTGTATTTTGCGCACTTCAAAATCCACTTCCGGTCTTCAGCAAATGGATGTTTTATTTACGTAAACAGATATTTCAAGAGAACTAAATGAACTCCATCGATTCATTCTTAGTGTAAAGGTAGTTTAATATTGTAAAACATATAGTTTAATGCACTTTAACTGTAATATTTTAAATAGTTACGATTTTGTAACAACCTCGGCTTATTTTTGACATTTAATTTTCATTGGTTGTTATGGTCTTTCCCCATCGTACTGTCCAATCAAATTTGTAAGAAAAAGGAATTCCACGCGGAAGTGGATAATTTTAGACTTGGAAAACTTTCTCGGAAACCACACATTTTTATAAAATTTGATTTTCAGACACCTGAACAAATTCATCATTTTCGGTAAGGGTTCGTTGTGTGTTTCAGCATTTGATATGCCCCGGCTATTCTCACTGTGTCAAAACAACTACCGCACGCGTGCAGTGAGAGCTATTTAATCCTGAAATTAGACTCCAAACAGACGGGAAGTTAACAGGATGCAGCTCAAGTAGTTGTTTTATCAAGCTTTTACGTACAGTCTAAAGTGAAATTCGAAGATCAACTATTAATTTTGTAGTTTGTTAATGCCACACTTCTCTTTATTTACTATAAAAACATCATTAAAACACATTTACTGTAGTTAGTTTAGATCCCCAGAAATTACAATTTTGTTCGTTTTCTATATATTTGGCTTGGAGGGAGGGGTGGGTGTTGTCCTTCCCCTGAACTGAGATATTAGATATTCCTTACTTTCAATAATTTTCATGAATGTGGCCATGGTTTACCCATATTTTTCTGTTTTATCAAAAAAGGAAGGAAAGGCAAAAGAGTGAGAAAATGACCCATTTATATAAGTAAAATATAATGTTTGATTATATAGCATGTCTGAGATGATAGATTAGATACTTTTTTTTGAGTAAAGCAAAGTATATGTTTTTCCCTAAATTAATAAAATGAATCACTATTTTTTGTGGACAGTTGTACACTTTTAATAATAATACTATTACTATTATTAAAACTGCTAAGGAGATATTTTTACCTTCTTATTAACTAGTTTCTTAGTACTAAATACTGTTATATTTTCTCAAAAAATTGGGGTGGGGGGGAGGGAGTTTGGACTTTCAAATCCACCCTTATTATTATGGCGCCCTAGTTTAAAGTGAAGTATGGGCCTAACACACATTCTAGCAGGAAACATGGTTGGTTGCTAATGTAAGTATGGGTGTAAAGTGAAGTATGGGCCTAACACACATTCTAGCAGGAAACATAGTTGGTTGCTATGGTAAAAAAAAAAATCAATACCCAAAATAAATCTTGAATATTCTTTACTTTTAGCAAATTAAAAAACACATTGGCCTATCCACTACTATAGACATCCATATAAATACTATACATCTCATTATTTCTGTTATTGTGCTACCTTATTATAATACTTCTCTGAAGATTGAATTTGTTTGGTTCTAGTGGATAGGCATATCACTGAGAGAACTCTTCATGAAAATTTGAAAACCATCACAACTGGAACTATCAGCAGCTACTCCCAAGAGATTTACTGAAGCGGATATCTGAGCACCTTTTCTGTGAAGGTGATTATCAACATACCTAAGCCTGAAACAGGATTTGCAATATTGCCTGTGTACTTTTGCACCTGTGAGTGTGTAAGAATGCAAAGTTAAAGTTCAGGCCAGTCAATATGTGTATTTTTTTTGTTACAGACACATTAAAAGGAGTGCAATATTTGGGAATTAAGAGATTTTATATAATTGTATATATGTGATGTGTCTTTTGCAGAATGTTATCCTCACAGCCACTCTGTTAACTTCTCTGTTCTCTGCAAGCTGTTTATCCTCTTTCAGTGTCATATCCAGATCTTAGATACCCTGTGTCTGTCATAGTTCTGGTCTGCCTCTTAAAGAAAAGGACGGTAACTGACGTACACAAGCACACACGTGGAGCATTATGTGAACTTGATCAGAGTTGGGAAACCCAAATAGGATCCTGACAAAGATTTTACACAATAGTATAATAAAATATTATTATTATTAATCATAAAGAATACAAAGGTTAATCAGAGATTTAAAATGTGTTGTTAAATCCTGATTTTCACTTTAAATGTCTTAGTTAAAACAGTATTTGACTTATTAATGGAGCTAATGTAGCAGTGGTTAGGACTTTTAGTATTTTTTCAACCAAAGCAATAGATACCAGAACACATCCTGGAAAGTAGTTGTGACTAGGTGTGACCCTGTGCCATTATTCACAGAATAATACTAGCTCACCACTACATATTATGTTTCTTCAGTAATATTTAAAAAAATACCCTTATTTACTTTTATCAGGATGTTCTTGTTCTCAGTATTCAATATTATTTTGACAAATCACTTAGGATGTACCCTAATTCCAAGAATAGGTTAACTAATTTGCATAGCCAACTTCTTGGAAATACATTGTTGTACACCTATTGAATGGGCCAATGACATTGCATGCTATGTAGGTCAAAGTATATTGTATTGATTAAAATAGCTTTTTACATTTGCTTAACCAAGTCCCAAGTCAAAGGGAAACACTACTTTCTTGAAATATTTTTGTTCTGCCATGCCGGTGACCATTTTGTTTATTCAAATTGGATGTACTTGTAATCAAAACATCTGATAGTTGATCTCAACACACGACATGTTGGTTTGATTAATAAGAAAGTTGTGAAAACAGTTTACAGTACAAGTTAAAGAAACATAAGTCTGGGTTGTTAATTTATTTGTTTTTAAGATATTAGTTATTTGTACAAATGGATGGTTGTTTAGATCCATATGTTGGTCCATCTGATATCTCTTCTGATGACAGAATGTTGAGTTGCGGGGATAGCAATATACAGGTAAGTTACTGATTTGTCATCCATATTAACAGCTTATAGCAGATAATTCATTGAAATAAAATTAATATCATACAGCAGTTGATTCATTGAAATAAGTAGAACAGCATGGAAAAATGGTAGTGTAATGTTAAGTCATTCACCCACTGACCAGCAATCCTGGTTTTAAATCCATTCATTATTCATGGTTTTAAATAAAATGACCCAGCCACCGGGAAGTATTGTACCAGGGTTTATGCTCTGGGAAGGCAAAAGAATGGTGCAATTGCTAGTGCGATAGGCGACGTTATTCAGGCTGTTTCTGGTCAACCACTGATTAGGCAACTGAGCACTTATAGGCAACCATGTTTTATGATGCTGGATTAAAACTTATTGTCCTTACCTTTAGAACAGCACAATCCAAATTGGCAGTAAAAAAAATGAAAAATTTTCTGCTTAATTGTCTGTAGTTTCTTTCACATAATCAGTATGAGAGCATGGGTAAGTTGTGTTACAGCTGGGTTGTGATACATAAATAACCAAATGGTCAGAGGGTGTCCGACAAAGTGGATGGTGCCGCAGTAACCTAATGAACAAATAGTAACGCAAAATGAGGTAAACAGGTTACTAAAACACTTACCTGGCCTATTAATAAAAATATATTTTAAAAAGTATATATTAAAAAACATACAATAAAACTAAACAGGACAATTCTCCACGTATCAATTTGAGCCGATACGTGGAGAATTGTCCTGTTTAGTTTTATTGTATGTTTTTTAATATATACTTTTTTAAATATATTTTTATTAATAGGCCAGGTAAGTGTTTTAGTAACCTGTTTACCTCATTTTGCGTTACTATTTGTGATACATAACTTTAATTTGTGTCCGCTTTTATAATCAGTGACAGTCTTCCGATCTTTTGCCAGGTGTGCACTTTATCTTCTCTATGATTCCATCATGGTTTATCACCCACTATGTCCTTGGGTGGCAGTTACTGAGGTGAAAAAAAGTAGGCGGGAAATTTGACTTAGGTGGCTACTTCTTTCTTGAACAAAGTTTTCTCCTGTAAGAGAACTGGTTTTGATTAATTTGATGGACCATTGCCCCATATGCCTGCAAATGTGAAATCTCTTTTCATCTGTGGTCCTAGCTCTTTTATAGGACACACTTGGCAGTAGAATTGATTGGACCAGGGTTGGTTCACCTTCTTAACCGAGGTTTCATTCGCCGACATCAATCTGTCTCTGAACTTAATGAACAGTCATCGTATATAGTGCTGATGTTATAATGGTGTCAAAAGCTTTAGTGTGTATGTCATGTGATGTATTCTTTTCAGAATGCAGTCTTCCTTATGAATCACCTGGAATCCCTATGGTCTCTGACAAGTTGTCCCGCCTCCTCTAGTGACTAGTGCATGCATTCCTGAATATCTCTTGTCCAGCGATGTCTTGGTTGAATTTTGCCTCTCCTGCCTTCTATTGCCCCCTTCAACACCACTTTCCATGTCATTGTATCTTGTCACGTGGAAACCATAAATTTCTATAAACCACAAATGCTATAAACAGCTTTCCCTGTTCTCTGCATTTTTTCTGGTCGAAAAAGGGTAATTATAATATCAGTAATTTATCTCTTGGCTATGAATTCAAACTGATTCTGAGAGAACACATTCAGCAAGTGACTACTCACTTTATAAGAATACACATAAACTCCTCACCAGTGATGCTCAGATGGGAGGTGAGTTGTAGTTTTTTTACAGTCTACTTTGTTCTGGTAAAGTGTTACTATCTTAGCATCCCTCATCTTCTGAAGAATTTTACCGTATCTTCAGCATGTAACAAGCAGATGACGAAGGAACACATCTATGTTTGATTTAAGGACAAGCAGGGATGTTGTTTGACCGTTTATTCGCTTATTTATGTCCTCAGAGACGTCTATCTATTTTTGTCAATTTTCTCATCAGCTCTGTTCAATATCTGGTCCAGGAGTGGGTCTGCTTACTTGTCTTCATAAGTTTGCATAGTTTTCTACCCATCTAAGTTGTTTGGTTTCATATTATAGAGTGGCTTGCTTCCATTGTGAGTGGGGGAATTTATGACATTTAACCCTAGGGCTCCTATGATCATCTTGGGATTTCTCATATCAGTAGCAGTCTGTATTTTAGCACATACATTTATTTGTTGTGATTGTTTGAGGGTGTATTGTGTACTATTTGAATCATTGTTTTTCAGCACCAGTAATTCATTTCTTTGCATTTTTCAAACGGGGATGAGTGTTTTTATATATATATATATATATATATATATATATATATATATATATATATATATATATATATATATATATATATATAAAATGTCTGAGAAATCTATGTTCCTTGTGTCTTGTCCATTTTGCACAACCAACTTCAACAGTGGTATTCAGAATGAGCTGCCATGTCATTACACAAGATGTAATTACCAAATTATATTTACTTTTTTAAGAATGCCTCATACTATTGTGTCATCTAAAAATAGATACTTCCTGTTGTGATTGCCCCCGCCATGTCTCAATGGGCCAAGGTCCAGCAAAGTCCAAACATATTTCGGCAGATGCAGCAATATTATCCTCCACATTTTCCAATGGAGGTGCGATACTTCTTGTGCCAGTGGATTGAAGAACAACAATGGTAAGTTATGAAATACCATCCCAACTTGTAATAAATGACGTATTTTATAATTATAACCATCAACTCCCATAACCTTTAAGGGTCGTAGGTGTGTGATCAGTTCCTTGTTTAATTGTGGAGAATCTTATTCCAGCGTAGCCTTTAATATTATCAATCCATATGTTAATACACCACCAATCTCTTGAATGGGTACCTACAGGCAAAAGAGCAAGGGGTAGACCAAAAGAAACACTCAGAAGAACAATACTTAGAGAAAGTAAAACAACCAATATTCATACTATTCAAGAACTGCACAGAATAGCTTTGAACAGACAGAATTGGAGAGATCTGCCCTATGCGCTAACTTCAGCGCAAAAGGAAAATGAATGAATATTTTATTTTGTTCTCCTCTGCTTCCACACTCAATTGTTCTCTGTAGGATAGTTTTGGTAAGAAAATTGTGCCTCATCACATTGTCAAACCTCACAAGTTTCAGACATTTTACCACTGCCATGAGATGTTCTTGTGCAAGAGTATTTATTTTGTTTCTCGTGTATATATTGGTTTTATGTGCTGCATAATGGATGTGCAGTATTCGTCTGTAATGTTTTAAAAAACGTGTCCATTGCTTCTGTAATTGTTGACCTCTCATATTTTTATGAAAAATAATCATCATCATCAAGTGCCGTCTCCGCAACGAAGGTTGGCTGCAACGTATCTCCAACATCTCCTGTCTCTTGTCTTGGTGGTGCACTCTGCTAGACTGTAACCTGTCCATCGTGTAATGTTACTCTCCCACTTGTATCTCTGCCTACCTCTTGCTCGCTTTCCTTTGACTTTACCCTCAAGTAAGGTCTTCAATAGGGTGTCATGTCTTTTAATGTGTCCAAAGTATTTTATTTGCTTGATCTTTATTTCTCTTAGTAGTTCTTTCTTCATATTAAGTGTCTTTAGCACCTCTTTATTTGTTTTCTTCTCTTTCCATGATGTTCTCCCTATTCTTCTATATACCCACATCTCAAAGGCATCAATTTTGTCTTCTAATTGTTTATTTAGTGTCCATGTTTCTGAGCCATACATTAATATGGAATAGATGTAGCATTTTATAATTCTCATTTTTAACTTGTTTGTAATTTGTTTAGATATTAATAATTTCCTCGAAAATATTAATAGAAAAATAATAGGTATCTTTAAATATTTTTATGTGTGTTCATCCATCACAAGTGATGATGATCATTTTTTTACATCCCCTTTTGAAAATTTAGTTATAATTATGACCATGCCTAATAGTTTTTTTTGCTGATATTTTTGTGTTTTAAAAATTGTTCAGATGTAGAGGAATCTAAAAGAAATGCCTAGAAAATAGAATTCTAAACAGACAAGAAGAATGGATAAGACAATGAAACAACTGGAATTATAATGAAAGCAGTTTTAAAAAATGGAAAATTTATTTTGTTCACAAGATGTCTACATACACTGTCTGACAAGTCTTCTGGATAAAGTTTAAAGTTGACTGGAGTTTATCTTTGGTTCCATAAATCTTTTGTTGCAACATTGAACTGTTGGGCTAGTATGTCTTTCTAAATTGTTCATACTTGAAACAGTTATGCAGGATATGCTCCGAAGTGTGATAAATTGTTTCACAAGTACACAATGAAAGACATTTGTTGAAGACTTGCTCCTCAGAGATTTTATAGACCTAATGTTATACCAATAACACTGCACTATCTCTGAAAGTCATTGCGCAACTATAGGTGTCAGAACACAGAGAAGGCAAGTTGTTAATATTAAACTATTTCTTCACTGTCTGATAGCATGAACAGAATAAAAACCTATAAGTGCATCTTGCTGTTGCCCATTATATAATTGTGTAAAATGTGTATTTTTATCAAGGATGAAGATTGATGACAGAAACATGCAATATGCTCCCATGGCAGAGAAAATTCTCAGTGAAATGTTGGAACTTCTGAGACAGAAAGTGACAGAACTGACTAGTCAAGAGTTCTTTATTATTAGGATTAAGCTTGAAGAGTCAGTACAGAGACTTGAAGTAAGTGGAGATAATTGGTGTGTTTGTCAAGTTAGGGAGAAATTAACCAGAAGGGTATAGTCTAGTCAGTACAAGCTTAGTCAGTAAGCTTGAAGAAAATGGAGATAATTGGCATGTTTGTGATGTATGTGAGAGATTAATGTGTTTGTGATGTGTGTGAAAGATTAACTTGTTTGTGATGTATTTGAGAGATTAATGTGTTTGTGATGTATGTGAAAGATTAACTTGTTTGTGATGTATTTGAGAGATTAATGTGTTTGTGATGTATGTGAAAGATTAACTTGTTTGTGATGTATTTGAGAGATTAATGTGTTTGTGATGTATGTGAAAGATTAACTTGTTTGTGATGTATTTGAGAGATTAATGTGTTTGTGAACATTACTGGACAACATCTATAATCTCGTAATCCGTCAGGGTTTTAGGGATGCTTGAGAACACAGAGTCCTCCAGTGATTTCTATCTTCAACGATGCGCATGAGTGAGGAAAAATCTTGTCCTGTCCATACTTTTATTTGCCCTCTGCTTCTTCCCCCTTCAACGGTTCCCTGCAGTATTGTTTTTCACACGGAATCATGTCTACATATATGTCTAAACCATGCTAGTTTTCGTCGTTTCACTATTGAAAGCAATGGTTCTTGTAAACCTGCATACATCTCTATTTTATTTCTTACATACACATTTGTCTTATTCTCTCTATAGGAGATTCCCTTACACATGTGATATGACATATGCCTTACACATGTGATAGGACATACGGCTTACACATATGATAGAACATGTGCGTTAAACATATGATAAATACATATGCCGTACACATGTGATAGGACATAGGCCTTACACATGTGATAGGATATAGACCTTACACATGTGATAGGACATAGGCCTTACACATGTGATAGGATATAGACCTTACACATGTGATAGGACATAGGCTTTACTCATGTGAGAGGATATAGACCTTACACATGTGATAGGACATAGGCCTTACACATATACTTTCAACCTCTCAAACCATAGCCAGTATGCAGTCAAACAATTGGTAGTATGTAATTACTTTATTATCATCTCCAAAAGGGATAAAACTCTGCTAGAATGTAAGCTGCATCTGAGGAGGGCTACCTTATCAAGCTGGTGCAAGAGATGAACTAGAAGATGAAATAAAATCATGAACTCGAACCCATAACATCTCCAATATGAGCAATCACAACCATCATGGACCACTCATCATTAGAACATCATATGAATTTAAAAAAAACTTTCTTCAGTGTGTTTACTCACTTTGGCTGTTTCGCTAATCAAATAACACCCAGAAGTTTCCTGTAAGTTATTCCACTATCTTATCCAATGTATCTTCTTCTGCGTTCATCTCAAACTCCTGCAGATTAGCAGGATGTAGTCCGGAGAACGGAATGCGTTGTGTCATGATTTACAGCATTGCTGCGATACTGCGCCTTTCGGCCTGACACATCTGACTTCAGCATGGCTTTGGGTCACTGACCCTTAGATGGGAAGCTAACTCCATCCCATAACCTCCTTAGTCACCTTTTACGACATGCGTGAAAGGTAAACAGTGTTGCTATTCTTTGCTCCCCTTTCGGGCCCAGCAACACTTGAGAGATCCAATGTATTAAAGTCAGGATAAAATATCCATGAGCGTAGAAGTGCATTAGCTGCCTTTCTAACAACTTTAGAGCTAGAAGTTCCCTTAACTTCTCCACATCCACCTCCAATGTTTGTTAATAGTCGGACTATGATAAGCATATGTAGTGATATGTTACTAAAAATATAAAAAAACTAGTAGACCGCATGAGTAAGTATGAGAAAATAATACCACGAAGATCAGATAAGTATCTTCTTCTTTCTGCCCTCATGTACCTTTCGGTGTTGAGGGGAGAGTGAGTGTACTGGTTCCATTCTGAATAGGTGACAGAATATTTTGATCTTTTGTGTGTCTATGTATTCTTTGCACGATAATGTTTTCACCAGATTTCTTATAGTGTCATTTTTTATTCTATCTCTTTTTTTTATTACCACCAGTGCTGTTCGCAGACACTTCATTTTACATACATAGAGTTTTGGATCTTGTTTCTCTGTCAGGGTCCAGGTATGGCATTGGTAGCACAGTGTTGACATGAGCACTGTGTGTTGATTAACCTGTAGCAATCCGAAGTCTACAAATGTAATCCAGCTATAGTAACCCACTGTCGACAAATGTCTACATCGAAGTACCCATTTATAATCATGGACAACAATCGTCCATGTTTATTTCCCACCATGCTCATAATAGTATTTTCCGCAGCGATATAAATATGTAATCGTAATCTATTCAACCGTTCACATTTGCAAATCGAACTGTCTAGGCCTAACTTCAGTGCCACCATTTTTCGTGAATTCTTCATGGATTATGATTAAGAAAATGACAAACTTTAAAGCTTCAATGTTGCAGGTACTGTAGATAAATGTATGTGGTTTGAGGGAGTTGTTGATAATATTTAATAGTGATGTAAATACATTAATTTGTGACAAGGAATTTGAGGAGCCATGTTTTCTACAACTTGGTCTGCGCATTGGTTGTACATAACGTAACACTGACACACACAAGCAAATAACACTTCCAAATCATATCCAGCATCCATTTATCTTTAATTAAAGTGCTATAGAAGAGTTCTGAGAATACCATGGACAGCAAGGAAAACAAACAAGGGGGTCTTAAGAACAATTAACGTCCAGGAAGGCTGGCTTCTGAACACCAGAAGAAAAAACTAGTTTTTTTGTTCACATTAAGATACATGATGGCATGGAGAGAGTGTTACTTGTGGGGATGATAGAAGGCAAAAGGCCACCCAAGATGCAGTCGGACAAGAGACATTCAAGAATGTCTGCGCATGTAACTAAAAGAGGCATGCCAACTTGCTCAAGACCACGGAGAATTCAAGAGATCCATAGGGAAGACTACGTTCTGGAAAGAATATGTCACCTGATGTTGATTTATCTCGTCTCAGAATTTGAAATTAATAATTAAATAAATAAAAAACGTTACGCCAAAAAAGCAAACACGTGCAGAAAAGCCAGAAGTCATAAAAAATGGCCGGGTGTCAGAGGAAGTATGTGTTATTTTTAGCTGGGCTGCAACAGGTTAATATTCTCCCAGAGAACATTTCGATGTTCTGGTGTTTCAGCAGTGGTGCTAATTGACATAAAACTGTGTTTGCTTTCTGAAATCTTGTCTTTATTTCTTTATCTAGTCTCCCGTCTTTTGAGAACACGCTGCCTACCATGATCATAACTGAATCCTTTTTTATTATAATTTTTCTATTATTGTGAATTTTACCATTATTTTGAAATTAAAAAATATGTATTTAATTGCAGAACATTGTGAAAAACAACCCACTAGAAATGGTTCAAGTTATTAAGAATTGTCTGGCCATGGAGGAGAAACTGATTGGACAATCAGAAGTAATTGTCATATTGTCCTTGTGTGATCATCAAATCATCTTTCATTTTGTTGTGTACTTCTTCAATAAACTTCTTTCATCTCCAGTTCTTTCCAACTCTTGCCTATCCTTTCTAATCTGTTTCTAACTATATGTTTATCTGTCTTCCTTCTTTCATTTTCTTTGCTGGTTCTAAAACAGTGCCTTCAATGCTTTATGTTAAGACTTTTATGTCCTATCTATTTACAGCCCGACTGTTCAGGGATTTCTAGTTCCGAGTCCAAAGAGTCAAAACTGTCTTCTCTCCATTATTTTAAAAGGCAACTAAGGAAAGTTGGATAGGCTGACAACTTGTCACCAGTTAAAAAAAATCACCAATCTTTGTCTGGATTATATCATGTGATCTATATTCTATGCATGCATCAGTTTTTGTAGGTTATTATTTGTTTTGGGTTTTTTTTGTTAATTGCTTTGAACCATTCAACAGAAACAAACTTAAGTTAAGTAAACGCCAGTGTGTTGCTAGGGCCCGAAAGGGGAGCAAAGAATAGCAACACTGTTTACTTTCCATGCATGTCGTAAAAAGCGATTAAGGAGGTTATAGAATAGAGTTGGCTATCCCATACAAGGTCAGTGACCTAAAGCCATGCGCAGATATCGCAGCTATGCTGTAAACCATGACACGAAGCATTCCGTTCTCCGGACTACATTATGCTAATCTGCAGGAGTTGAGAACGAATGCAAAAGAAGAAGAAAGTTCAGTAAAAATATTTGATTTGTAGATTTAATTTGTATATATTTCCCAAATCTGTATTTTCCTATTGTCTTTTGTATTCATTGTTTAAAAACATTTTTGTCTGGCTCGTTGTCTAATCTCTTTACTTCTTTCTCTGTGATAAATGATTATGCATCCAACCTGATTTTGGTCATGTATACATCAGTGTGTTTTAGATAGCTAGGAAGTTCCCCACATTGTGGTTTGCAGAGATGCTCCTGTGGGTCAAACTCACTCTGTGAGCAGTGAAGCTTGGACAGTCCTGTATTAAATGTTCTGGTGTCTGTGTTGTTGCTCCACAGATACTGGTCGCAGAGTCGCTGATACCCTATTGGTGTAAATGTGATTTTGGTCTCTGTTGTGTGGCCGTACTATTGAACAACATTTTGACCACTTACTGTTTCAAGTATTTGATGCATAAAAATGATTGTGTAGCATGTCAATGTCCTGTGCCACTTAGGCCAGAATTTTCTGACTTTAATGGTAGAGTAGAATCCTATGATAATTGCCTGAAAGCTGATTTTCAGACTTTCCCACAGATTTGCTTTGTTTTTGTTTTCAAGAATATCAATATATTTCTGTGTTGCCATCTTGGTTCATCTAGAAGTCCATCTGTTTACTTCTGCATGTTCTATGTTTTTTTCAGATCTCCAACCACTTCTAGCACATTCTAGAGGATATTTCCTAGTGGATAGTAAGCTTGCTTAGTATCACCAGGTTACAGCATGTCAGGTTTGAAACCACGTCCGGATAAACAAACAAAATCTGGTTCATGATTTCTCACCTGATACAAACATCCTTCCAGTTGACCCAGCTGCAAATGGGTACCTGACGCATGAGTTAAGGAAAGTAAATACAGCAAGGAAGGGAAGTGGCCACCCCACCTAATAGGTTCTGTGGTTTAGTACATGAAGAGTTATCTTCATCCCCAACGGCAAGCTGCTGCCATGGACCTACCTTTACCTAGCACATTCATTAACAAAGCACATTTGTATTCTCTTTTCTTCCAACATTTTAGCCAATGCTTTCTTTCTGTAGGCACAGCAGCAACAGCAGATGAATCATGATATCAAAGGAGGGGATCTTCAAGGAATAAGTGAGAAAATCTTGGCTGAAAATCAGAATTTGTTACATAAAACAAAGGTCTGTCATTTATCATGTATACAAGATATGTGTATTGTGTACTTTGTTTTACCGTTTTGTTTACCGTAGGGAATCTCCATGGTATAGTGGTTACACTGTTTTGTGCTCAGTAGGTCCAGGTTTGAATCTCGCTCGCTGCATTTTATTTTATATAATGAATTTTTTTGGAGATCACGGGAGATTATTGCGTGATGCTAGTTACATACAATGTACTCTCGGGAAACAGCTGCCAGAGTTGAGAGTGACAGAGTACATATTTGGTAACCTAAGTACAATTAACTCAATTCTTTGCACCTTTTGAGGCTTTTTGTTTACCTAACATGACTGCTGTAACCTTAGAAATGAGAGACCACAAAGTCAAATATTTTGGGCCAGTTGTACAAATAAAACAGTAATAACACATCTCTTTGCTCTTGACTACATCCTGCTGGAAATCTAGTAGGACCATTGTCCCGCTACAAGAAAGATCTATTGGAAACATTGCCTTGCTACAAGAGAGATCTATTGGAAACATTGCCTTGCTACAAGAGAGATCTAGTGGGAACATTGCCTTGCTACAAGAGAGATCTAGTGGGAACATTGCCTTGCTACAAGAGAGATCTAGTGGGAACATTGCCTTGCTACAAGAGAGATCTAGTGGGAACATTCTCTTGCTGCTAGAAAGATTCAGCAGGAGTTTTCCAACAAATATTATAGTGAACGTTTGAAATTAATGAGAGAATTATTTTAATTTTACTCATAATCTATTTACTAAATTTGCTCCCAGATTTGCTAGATCTGTGCATCGTGGTGAGAATTCTGAATGAAGAATAACTGCCTTCAAAGAACATTTCCACTTTGAGAACTACACTATCTTCTGAGAGAAATAAATCTGAGCATTCATGCAAAACAATAAAAAAAAAAAAGGGATGCCTTCAGTAAATTTTCTTTGTTATTTTTTGGGCATGCATCTCCAACAGTTTTTATTCTAACACTATTTGGGACAATTTATTACATATCTCTTTATTAAATCTGTATTTCACTAAATAGCTGATATTTCAGATCTCAGAGAAAATGTCTATTGTAATCTTATATAAACCTGGTCACTGTGGCTTACCTGGAAATGAAAAAGCTGATATTTCAGATCTCAGAGAAAAATGTCTATTGTAATCTTATATAAACCTGGTCACTGTTGCATACCTGGAAATGAAAAAGCTGATCTCCTGGCAAGGAAAGGGGGATCACTGGAACAAATAGAAAGTGATAATACGTACTATGAATGTAAGACCATGTTAAAAGCAGAATATAAGAAAAAATGGAAGCAGATGCACCCAACTGCAGAACAAAATGACCCCTACCATCAAATGTCACGCAAGGAACAAACCATCATCTTTAGACTACGAACTGGCCACAACAGACTGAGAAGTCACATGTTCGAAAACTGAAGATTGGCGAGACAGACCTGTGCAACTGTGGACTGAGCCCAGAGACTGCAGAACACATTTTTCATGCATGTCAACTCTACCAAGAAGAGAGGGAGAAAATATGGCCTACTGAGACGGCACTGCTTCCAGGCTTGAGAGGTTCCTTGGATGACCTGAAGCGAATAACACAATTCATTGAAGCTATTGGTGCTGTAACCTGATATCTGACTGAAGAATGATGAAGTAGAAGAATCTTATATAAACTGCGTTCATTCTCAAATTTCTTCTTGCTTTCATTCTCAAACTCCTGCAGATTAGCAATGTTTTCCGGAGAACGGAATGCACTGTGTCATGGTTTACATTTGACTGAGGTATCTACACCTTTTAGCCTGGCACATCTGATTTCAGCGTGGCTTCTGGGTCATTTATATATATATGGGATGGGACAGTCAATTAACCCCCAAAACCTCCTTAGTCACCTCTTACGACATACATGGAAATTCTGATTCAATTTTTATAACACGCTGTAATGTACAAGGAGGGGTTAGTGAGACAAGCAAATTTCCTATACTACGAGGCGTGTTCAAATGAAAACGGGACTTGTGGATTTATTTAAAAAGTATCATACGCAATTTAATATTTTCAACGGAATTGAACAAAGCAACCACTTGTGAATAAGAATGCACCTGGGTTCATCAGAAAAAATCTCCGTATGCATTTAGGCAAGCATCCCACTGTTTAGGTAGACGTCGAATGCCGTCCGAGAAAAAGTTGCGTGGCTGTTCTCTGAACCATGTGGTCACCGCTGTCTTCACGTCTGCGTCGCTGTTGAATCGCTGTCCCTTTAGTGCTTTCTTCAACGGTCCGAACAAATGGAAATCACACGGGGATAAATCGGGACTATAGGCTGGGTGATGAAGAACTTCCCAATTCTTCTTTGCCAATGTTTCCTGCACAATTTTTGCGACGAGCGTTGTCGTGGAGAAGAATCACACCTTGAGAAAGTCTGCCTGGTCGCTTAGCCTTGATGGCCTTATGCAGCTTGTCTAAAGTGTCTTTATAATGGGCGGCATTGATGTTGACACCAGGTTCCTTAAAATCAGTCAACAAAAGCACTTCATGGTCAAAAAATGCAGTCACCATAACCTTCCCAGCAGAAACCTGTGTCTTGAATTTTTTGGGTTTTGGTGAACCTGGATGTTTCCATTGCATGCTGTCAATTTTGCTGCTCGGTTCATAGTGGTGGCACCACGATTCATCACCTGCCACAATGCTCAACAGAAATGCATCACCCTCTGCCCTGTAACGCATCAGGTGGTTCAAACTCCACCCCATCCGTTCTTCCTTATGGTGGTCAGTCAACATCCGTGGGACCCACTGTGAACACAACTTCCGATAGTTCAATTTCTTCCGAACAACCATGTGGGCTGTCCCAATTGACATATGGAATTCTTCTGCAAGCGAACGAATGCTCCGACGACGGTCAGTCAGTACTGCTTTATCAAGCACGGCTATGGCTTCTTCTGTTGCAACAATATGCGCCTGACCTGGCCGTGCAAGATCTGCCGTTAACTCACGTCCGTCTTTAAACATACGCACCCACTCCATCACTCTGGTCCTCGACAAACATTTGTCACCATATGCTGCCTTCATTCTCCGATGAATGTCTACTGCTTGACATCCTTCAAATGAAAGAAACTGGATCACAGCACGCTGATTCACTTTGGACGGGTTCGGAATCACACCCGCCATATTGTTAACAGTCTTCTGCAGCACATATGCATGCTGGGAAGATGAACACGTGACCGTATGTAAATTATTGGATACTCATTACTAGTGCAAAATGTCATCAATATCAGTGCGCTCTATCACGCGTGGTGTAACAAGTCCCGTTTTCATTTGAACACGCCTCGTAGTACATGTTATCAAGCGAACATATAAAGAGACACAATATATATTGAAACTACTAAACAAATATTGATAAACAGTATATTTATACCAACTCTGTGTTATCAATGTCAAGCTTGGTCACTGTCCAAGACACAGGAGAAAGATGAGATGTCTAGGGAAGATCATTGGGGTCAAAAGGACAGACCGGGGGTCAACAAATCAGAAAGTGTATAGGAACTGTATCAAGCATTGAATGTATAGAAAGACAACAGATTAAGTGATTCAGTCACCTTATGAGAGTGGAACCAGATCACCTTCCAGCTGTATTCTATAACAGAAAAATATCTGGGTACAGAGCGAGAGGAAGACCTAGAGGCAGATAGATTGATAACATCAGAGACATACTACAGCCACATGGTATTATGACAACAAATGCAATACATTTGGCATTAAAAATAAGACTTTTGCTTCACTGCATTTGTGGCTAAGACAAGACAAAGGTACACAATAGTTTAGAAGTTTAGAAAGATTAATCTTGAAGGAAAAAGTTCCAGAAAAATGAACATGATGCAGACCTAGGCTACGGTGAACACTGGACATCGAAGACTTTCTGAACATGACACTGGAAGAATCTGGGTTTGCAGAGAACCAAGAGGTTTACAGAGCAGCAGTGAGAACAATGTTCTGTAAAGGACATGTCACATAGATAGATAGCACACATTTAGTTCGAGTTTTGAAACCTGGTGTAAATTGAGTCGCTTCACTTAGCTGTGAGTTGCTTCACTTAGATGTGAGTCGCTTCACTTAGCTGGGAGTTGCTTCACTTAGCTGGGAGTTGCTTCACTTAGCTGTGAGTTGTTTTACTTAAATGTGAGTTGTTTCACTTAGCTGGGAGTTGTTTCACTTAAATGTGAGTTGCTTCACTTAGATGTGAGTCGCTTCACTTAGCTGTGAGTTGTTTCACTTAGCTGTGAGTTTTTTAACTTAAATGTGAGTTGTTTAACTTAGCTGTGAGTTGCTTCACTTAGCTGTGAGTTGCTTCACTTAGCTGTGAGTTGCTTCACTTAGCTGTGATTCGTTTCACTTAAATGTGAGTTGATTCCCTTAGCTGTGAGTTGTTTCACTTAGCTGTGAGTCGTTTCACTTAAATGTGAGTTGCTTCACTTACCTGTGAGTCGCTTCACTTACCTGTGAGTTGCTTCACTTAGCTGTGAGTCGTTTCACTTAGCTGTGAGTCGTTTCACTTAGCTGTGAGTCGCTTCACTTAGCTGTGAGTCGCTTCACTTAGCTGTGAGTTGTTTCACTTAGCTGTGAGTCACTTCACTTAGCTGTGAGTTGTTTCACTTAGCTGTGAGTTGTTTCACTTAGCTGTGAGTTGCTTCACTTAGCTGTGAGTCACTTCACTTAGCTGTGAGTTGTTTCACTTAGCTGTGAGTTGCTCAACTTTGCTCTCGCAAGGTTAATGAAAGATATAGATAATTGCCTAGAATTATCTGTGGTAAAGTTAAGGAAACATATAGGTTGCCCAGAATTAGCTGTGGTAAGGTTAATGAAACATAGATGGTTGCCTAGAAATTCAGAAAAAGTTCAATGTCCTTTACAGGATAAACTTCAATTATTATTATATTTTCAGATCACAGAGAATGACTCAAAAAATCTTCAACACAAACAAGAGTCATTTATTATTCGTTTCAGTGACAATCAGAAAATTACAGGTATGATTTACTAGATATCATTTCTCCTTGTTTACTCTTTTCTTTCTTTACCGATTTCCCCTTTCTTAGCCTGCTGTCTTAATTTCTTATTTTTTCATTCCCTATCACTATTTTAATGTTTTCTCACAATGCATCATTGGAGGATTAAAGAATTGTAACACTAAATTGCCATGTAAGTAGTAAGATGTGACCAAAGAAAATTTGACATGGGTTTGCTACCTGTGCTGAATAAAATTACAAAGCTGTAATCCCAGCATGCAAATCTTGGGATAGGGTAATGAAGTTTTGCTAATCACTGGTAACACGTAATATAACACACAAATCAACTTTTCGGCCAAAACCTTTATAAAAATCACAGCCTGACACATGGCGAGTAAGAAATGGCACAGTCTACTTTCCTTTCTTGTGTTCACTCCTTAATAATCAACACGAAGATTTGTGCTATTTCCGCCAGCAGCGTAAATACGTTCTGCTGCTGTTATGCTCCTTATAGGCTCAGCTCATCTGAATTTGGCATACCTTGACATTTCAGATGGGCTACCCTAACCTGTGACTGCCCTGCTATCTGTCGGCAGGCGGCGAATGTGTGTTTACTCTACAACGAGATGGTTTTCCATTTATGTCTATCTTGCACGAAGTGTTCTGTAGCTGGTGAACTTGTCTCATGTAATTGAAAGTTTTTGTTCAGGTACTTTTATGCTGGGGTTATTTTTCTGAAGCTTGCTTTCAAACCCAGAGGACTGCTCCAGCAAAGTAGAGTCTAGGACCAGGATCACTATTTTCCAAATTGTCTGATGTGTATTTTTATCTGACTGTTCCTGGACTTCGATCTATGGGTAATGGATCAGAGATGTGCTTCATCACTCTTCGTTCTGCACCTCCTATAGTATTCTACACCTTCTTTGCTGTGTCTGCCCAAATTTGGAAAGATATAGGATTGTGTTTTGGGTCGTCTTTTTCACCGTGGCAACCTTCTCCCTCAATAGTTGGTTTCTGGGTTGATATGCAGAACCAGCAAGATCTTGCCAGTCAGGGCCACAGGACGTATATTCTATAACAGGGTGCAATGCCACAGTGGAAGAGCCTCTACTCCAGAAGAGGATGATCAACAGGATATAAAAACATATAGCCATAAAGATTTTCTGGTTGGGCCTCCACAAAGGGAAAGCATCACGATACAATCATATCTTTTAGAGGTGTACTGTAGTATGGTGGTTGGTCTGGTGGCAACATGGTTTTACCTCTGGTGGAGAGGTAAAACACATGACTGCCAATGTATCAGGTTCAGTTGCAGACAATTGTGCATCCGGATGATTCAGAAAACAATAACAACCTGTGCCATGTGACGTATTATCTCCAGAATGTTGTCTTCCCAATGAACTCCCTGAACCCCTCTCTGTCTTGGGCCATGTGGCTTGTATTTTCCAACAATGGGTTCATGTTATCTTTAATGTCATCAGTCCATCGTCTTCTTGATCTGCCTTTCCTCCTCCGCTCCGGTGCTCTGCCCTTCATTATTTGAATAACAACCTACTAAATACATTACATTGCCTAGAAAATCACTACACCCCAAAATTGTAAGTTGATCGCTACATCCTTAACAGCTGAGGGTAAAAGGAGGACAGAAAATCCTGGATTGATAACATCAAGGAATGGTCTGGGCAAGATTTTTCTACACTCCTCCGAATGACTGCGGATAGATTTGTTTGGAGAGATTTTTTTGCTGATGTATCCATTGTGGCACCCATGATGGGTTATGAGCCGTATTATTATTATTATAGGATACGCAATGAACTTTATCTGAAACAAAATTCTGCCTTACACTTTTCTTTAGCACAGCTTCAACAACTGGCAATGATTCCACCATCTGCAGAGAGAACACAGAAAGAAAATCAGCTTAAATCACAGAAGGAGCAGATTGACATAAAACTGGCAATGCTAGCACAAGAACTTTTACTCCATAGGATAGTAAGTATATGTTGTATCTGCCTGTTGAAAATGTGGAGGGAGCCACATTGCTTATGTGGGAATCCCAGGGTTAGCATACTAGTCAAGTCTGAAGTGTCTTCAAATATCACATCACTGTTATTGTTGTTCACCCACCAGAAATGATGATGACCATTTGTTACATCCACTTCAAATTCAGTTAAAGGTATGTCTTTGTTTATAAGTTCATAGCTGGCTGATAAACACTAAGGTAGTCCCACAGTTCCTTGGAAAGTTTGGACATGGCGATGATCATTTTAGATGGCGTTGAAGATGCTGCAGTTTGTTTGATTGATCAAATCACTAAAATTGCAGGAGTAATCCAGCAAAATTGATAAATTAAATTAATGGGGGTTCCCCATTCAGGCCAACTCCTTGAAGTGATGAGGCTTAGTTCAGCCAGCAGAGGCTGGAAACTGGAAAGTAGAAGGGGTAATCCAGCAAGATGGGCAAATTAATGATTGCTGCAGTATGTATATACAAAAAAAATTCTCCTAATTTGAATGCAAGTATCCAGTCACTTGAAATTATGCAACCGTTTGGAGGTGTCAAATGTTTGCCTACTTTTGATATCAAAGTCCATGTGAAAGCATGACCTCAGTGCAGTCTATGTATATTAAATTTAAACTTTACAACCTGCCTTTTGATTATTCTTCTAAAAGCGGACTTGATCATATTTCTAGGATCTGTCAAGGAAGTATGAGCAGACCATCATTGGCCTTCAGGAACTGCAGAAGGAAATCTTAGACAATGAGCTGATCTCATGGAAGCGAAGGCAACAGTTGGCAGGAAATGGGCTTCTCATGACCAACTCAAGCTTAGAGACACTGCAGCAATGGTAAGTGAATAATATAACAACAAATGCGTTGAGGAGTTATTGTAAAATAATTGAAGGAAACCTCAATATGTGAACTAGGTCCTCTTCATCTTCTGCATTTGTTCTCAAGCTCCTACAAATTAACAGGATTTTTACAAATTTACAGCTTTGCTGTAATATCTACTCTTTTTTAACCTGACACATTCGACTTCAGCGTGGCTTCTGGGTCAATGACCATGTATAGGATGGGACAGCTATCTCCTCCCCATAACCTCTTAGTCGCTCTTACAACATGCATGGAAGATAAACAAAGTTGATATTCTTTGCTGCCTTTTTAGGCCTCAGTAACTCGCTAACTTAAACCAGGTCTGTTCAACTGACACTGATTTGCCGTGCAACTTGAGTCCACACATTTTCAAAACTCAGCCTATCTGCATCCCTAAAATAGGTGTGATATTAGTGAAGCCATCTAACAGTTATATTCTCAAGTCACAATGAATATAGACAGGTTGATGAAGACACATACAACAACACATAAATTGAACAGGTATGTAAATTCCTAGAGGACCACAAACATTTCAACAAACACAGACCAATTAGGTCTTCGTGCTGCAAATGTTTCATTGTTTGTGGTTCTTGATGATATAACATACTTATGTACATTGTGTGATGTTGTCTGCATCTCGATCTACCTGTCCATATTCATAGTTGTTTGAGAATATACCTGTTGGATGGCTTAACTAAAATATATTTTTTAGGGACACCGATTGTTTGAGTTTGAAAATAATCTTGTCTGGTTTCAACAATGGTAAAGATATGTTGTGTGTCTCAGTGTGAGGAAAGAATGACGGTCATGTCTTCCTTAGAAGAAAGTAATAGAAGAATTATGTCCCCACTTGCAATAAGTAATAGAACCTTACCTTCACTTGCAATAAAATAATAGAATTATGCCCCAAATGACAATGAAATAATAGGATTATGCCCCAAATGGTAATGAAATAATAGGATTAGGCCACAATGGTAATAAATAATAGAACCTTACCCTCACTTGCAATAAAATAGGATTATGCCCCCAATGGTAATAAAATATGATTATGTCTTCACTGGTAATAAGATTATGTCCTCACTGGTAATAAAATAATAGGATTATATCTCCACTGGAAATAAAATAATAGAAGGTTCTTATCCCAAAATATAGCTACAGTAGTGAGGACTGCAGCTGGATTCAACAGTTTTCATGTCACCTACTGAGAGAGCCCCCATCTGCATGCTATCCATTGAAAAACCAACATGGAACCCTCCTAAAATGAATATCTTGACCTCGAACTACTGATCGGTAATTATAGAATGATTAGATATGGGAAATAATTTGCAGGACATAAATTATCTAAATTTTGTTTTGCATTCCGTGAAAAAAAGTAAGTCCTTATTTTGGGATATGATCTTATAGGACTATGGGTTATAGTTTGGAACCTGTGTTCCCCCTATTTCATTATTTTCCTTTGCTATGTTTATCATTTATTAAAATATAAATTTATTTAGGGTTAGGTTTATGTAAAACATAACTTGGTTAAGTTTTACAGGTTAAAGTTAAGATAGAGAAAATATTTAAGTATGTGTATATATCCTATCAAATTGTATTGTAGTTAACTATACCATATCAGCATCTTTTTCTAATGCCACAGGTGCGAGTCTCTTGCAGATTTGATTTGGCAGAACCGGCAACAGATCAAGAAGTCCACACAGCTTCAGCAGCAACTGCCAATCAAATTTCCTGATGGAGAACAGGATTTACTGCCAAAACTTAATGACACAATCACAGGACTTTTATCCTCTCTTGTGACAAGGTAGGTTTGGAATATTTTTCTGCTATATTAATCTTTACTTTGCTTAACCTTACGAACTCTATAGACGTCAATGACATTACGTAACTAAGACCTGTGGGCATCTCTATTCACCCCCATTGCTATGCCCAGATTCATCAGTACGGAATCACACGAAGTTAAGCTCGTATGACGTATAATTCCTGTCACACGAAGCATGGAATACATCACAACATAAAGGTCAAATTCCTTTATACATTATGATTGTAAGAAGGAGAAATATTTTGTCAACGAATTTCTGGGACCACTTTGTCCATTTTCGACACCATTGTTTACTATCAAGTGTAGTACTGTGTGGCATGATAAGTGATCATCATGGAATGTAATATCTACATTTTTAATTTGTTGTTTTTATGATTTAGTTGATGTTCTATTATAAGAACATTCATTTATTCATTGAAAAACACAAAAACAATATGTACCATGTGTTGGCATGGAATATTATTGTGTTGTATGTAGTTCTAGACCTAGTGTTAGACGTACAGACATTGTGTGTAATTTCTTCAGGTTTTATTAGTTTGTTCAGTTCATATTATATTTGTTTGGATATGAAACAACATATATACAACAGGAATAGGTATTTAGGAGGATTTTATCAATGTTGCCACACATTGCTCAAGTATTACGGTTGTCAAGAAATTATATTTGGATTTTTTTAAATGAAGTTTTGAGGTTTTTTTCCCAATTTTCAACTTCACAAATTGCTCACAACTGTTATATCACACATATAACAGCAAACGGATGATTATATTTGTTATTCACTCCTTTATTTACTTGTGCAAAAATTATTGTGAAATCTTTACAAACAAAAAAAGTTATCGCGTTTACCCAACACTCGCCATAAATAACACAAATTTTCCAAAAATAATCCAGGCTCAGAGAAAAAAAAATTGCATAATTTTAATCCAGAGCCCTAAAGGTTAATACAAATTACATATATTCTCTCTTGCACACCGGATAGTTTTTTTTACTATTGTGTAATGAAGATAAAAAAATACAACCCTGAAATTTATTTTGGAAATGACTAACCGACGTTCACTTGTTCAGTAGATATATTCCATGAAGAAATTCCTAAACCTATTTACTATATCATAACCAAACTAAATAAACCACTTAGATGTCACTAACCGTCTACATCCAATCTTGAATAGTAGATGTAATAATTTCACTATTGTATGAGGAAGGCCACAGAAATATGGACAATAACACCCATAATAGCAGTGAATTAGAACCAGAACTCAGTTTAGATGAAGTCTCAACTGGTTGACAACTATGGTTATATCACAGTGTTAAAACATTTGGTCACCCCCAAGGCCATATTAATATTATCTTTCATAATCTTTTATCTAGAGATTGATCATTTAATCTTCATTTTAGCTTCTTCACTTAATCTTCACTTAAGATTATTCACTTAATCTTCAGCTTATTCACTTAATCTTCACTTCAGCTTATTCACTTAAGATTATTCATTTAATTTTCACTTAAGATTATTCACTTAATCTTCACTTAAGATTATTCACTTAATCTTCACTTAAGATTATTCACTTAATCTTCACTCATTCACTTAATCTTCACTTAAGATTATTCACTTAATCTTCACTCATTCACTTAATCTTCAAATCAGATTATTCATTATACTCTTCACTTGACTTTGTTCTCAGTACTTTCATTGTCGAGCAGCAACCACCACAAGTTCTAAAGAAGGATGCCAGGTTTGGTGCAGTCGTCCGCTTGTTGGTGGGAGGAAAACTGAATGTCCACATGAACCCACCACATGTCAAGGCCACAATAATCAGGTCAGTTTTTGATATATTATCTCAATTTCTGTTGAAATTTTATGAACTCTTTCTCTATGTGTGTGTGTGTGTGTATGCGTGCGTTTTCTTGTATGTTCCTGTTTTATTTTCTGTGAATTCTATGTTAGTGCAGCTTTCGGTATATCTCAGAGTACATTTTCTTCTTCATCGTTCATTCTCAAACTCCCGTTGTATCTCTATTGTAGCAGGAGGTAGTCCAGGAATCAAAATGTGTTGTGTCGCAGTTTTATTTTGCCAATGGTCTGACACATAGTCTTCAGTTGTAGAGTACATCTAATCCACCTATATTTGACATTACTTGTAAACAAGAATGATCCTTCTCTGTTCTAATCCAATCTTCTTTATGTCTAATTTGATCTTGCCATTAAAAGTTTAGAATCTTTCCCAAGCAAGTGTTTACAATTGTTTGTATCCAATAATGGATTGTTTTTGTTATTGCATTTATTTCTGAAGTGGCAGAATCAGATTTTTATGAAACTAGCGAGCCAGGATACATCATGGTCAGGACGTAACGCTATTCTCTTCATGTAGCATTTTCTCAATAGTTCTGTTTGTCCAACAAAAGCAAGGATTTGTATGATCTCCACTGTGATGAAGCCTGCTGAAGACCCATTAATGTTGGTATAGAATCAACCATTTTATTTGTAGCATACTTCAAGATTGCTAGGAATTCATTGCAAAGATCTCTCCAGATTGTCGAGCTCATAGTATTACACACTACATCCACTTTGAGTCAGTGATCTGGGATTTTCAAAAAAATTAATCTAACAAGAAGAATGCCAGGAGAAATACTAATCTAGAACTGAAAGAGTACAATTCCACTGCTTATCATAGAAACAAAACAGACTCACACTCTCTTGTGGTTTGTAGATAACAATAGCAACCAGTGAGCAACAGTAACAGTTTTCCCATTCTTCAGCCTTTTTTCTTTAGTAAAGAGCTATGAGTCTTCCCAAATTGCTAATTACTCAGTTCACTTGACATAGTTTAGGACAACTTGTTTGAGCTGAATTGTAAAGTTATCCATTCATATTTATTGTTTCTTCTAAATATACATTCAATCAGTTGTTGTTTTTTTTATTTCCTGCAGTGAAAATCAAGCCAAAGATTTGCTGCGGAATGACGTGAAAGCAAAAAATGACACAAGTGGAGAGATCCTCAACAATACTGGAACTATGGAGTACCAATCTGGCACAGGACAACTCAGCATTAATTTTAGGAATATGGTATGAAGATAAGTGTCACATTTAGATTTGGGGAATTAGAAAGTTTTTAGTATATACCATTGAGACATATTTTTCTATATTGACTAATAGTGCACTGGCAGTGTATGGCAAGAATCATGTCTTCACTTTCCTAAATATATTCTGGTACTCATTTTTAAGTCTGGGTTGACCCAGGAATTATTTGCATTCTAGAAATTTATTTCCATCCTTAACTGCGATTCGGACAATTGAGCTAGGGATTCAATACACTAGCAATTTTAGAATTGTAATCTCAATAACTCCTATTTATCCTAAATCTATTTTTAGCATTAAGGTATCTTTCAGATTGCAGTTAGGAATTAAGCCCATAAACTTTGGTTATTGTGAAAATTGTGTTACCCATGCTTTTTTGTGCAATGTAGGGGAGAGAAGTATATGCTGTATCACAAGTGAAACTGATCATGTAGTATACTTATCCAAATTAGCATGTTTAAAAAAAAGTAACATTATTTGGTGGTATTCATTTTGTAAGAGGTGACTGAGGAAGAGGCTGAGCACCTATTGGTCTGCCAAGAGCACAATGATCAGTTCTTGAATATTGATTTGTATTTAAATAGTGGTGTTTAAATGACTGATGATATTAGAATTAAGTGTGCTGTTTGCATGACTAATGCTATATTTTTTAAAATATTGATGTTTCTATCTTGGCTCTTATTTCAGCAATTAAAACGGATCAAGAGAACAGATAAGAAAGGCTCAGAGGTTAGTATACAGAACCTAATAGCATTTGTTCTTTATCAGATTGTCATCTCCACAGCAAGGATTGACTTGTAAATCAACACTGGAATTATTACAAGTCTTGTTACTCAGCTTTTTTTTTTTTTTCCTGGTTAACCTTCAAGGGCTTCAGATTAAAATTGCGAAATTTCTCCCCTGGGCCCCGATTCATTTTTGACAATGTGCATAATTTTTTGGTGAGTGTTTGGTAAATGCGCTAACTTTTTGTAAAGATAGATCATTTTTCCACATGTAAATAAAGGAGTGAATAATGCATATAGTTGTGTTTTTTTTGGTTGTTAAGTGTGATATGACAGCTGTGAGAAAATTTTGAAGTTGAAAATTGGGGGGAAAAATCTCAAAACGCTATTTACAAATTCACAAATATACTTTCTTGATGATTCCAATACTTGAGCAATGTGTAGCAACATTGATAAAATCCTCACAAATTCCTGTTGTATATATGTTGTTTTATATCCAAGCTAATATAATATGATTGAACAAACTAATAAAATGTGAAGAAATCACATAATGTCCATCCGTCCAACACTAGGTCTAGACCGATCTACAACATGATTAATTTTCATGCCAACACGTGGCACCCCTGATACATATTGTTTGTCTTATTCAATGAATAAATGAACATTCTTATAATATAACAACAACTAAGACACAAAAACAACAATTAGAACATGTAGATATTACTTTCCATGATGATCACTTACCTTGTAATGCGGTACTTCATTTGATAGTAAAATATGTTGAAAATAGACAAAGTCGTTCCAGAAATTTGTTGACAAAATCAGCCGACTTTCTCCTTCTTACAATCATAATGTGGAAAGGAATTTGACCTTTATGATTCTGACACATTCTAAGCTTCGCGTGGCGGGAATTCTACGTCACATGAGCTTAACTTCGTGTGATTCCGTACTGATGAATCTGGACTGGAGGCGCCTATAGGTCCTAGTTACGTAATGGCGTCGGTACCTATAGAACCCGTAAGATTAACTCCCAACTTTTTAAAATACCTGAATTACTGTAATTTGTTCAAATCCTCTTAGAAATAATACTCACGTGGTAGACAGGTAATGAAGTTCTACTGGTAAACAACTAACACACTATCACTGTCGGATGCCTACATGAACTAATATATTATACACAACAAAACACAGAATACAATCATACAAAGGACATAATCAACAAAACACAGAATACAATCATACAAATGACAATACAAAGGACATAATCGACGTTTCAGACCTAAAGAATCTTGGACCTTTAGGTCCAAAACGTCGATTATGTCCTTTGTAGTCATTTGTGTGATTGTATTCTGTGTTTTGTTGTGTATAATATATTAGTTCATGTAGGCATCCGACAGTGATAGTATGTTAGTCGTTAACCAGTAGAACTTCATTACATGTCTTCCACGTGAGTATTATTTTCATTCTGTTCTACTAGCAGTACTACCTTTTATGGAATCCTCTTAGCGTGGTTAAGCTCTGTGCTTTGTGTTCAAGAGGTCTGGGTTTGGATCCCGTTCATAATGATGTGTTTATAGAGTGGTATCTTGGGAGATCCCTGGGGATTATTGTTATATATTGTTACATGGGGAGTTATGTGCTATGAGTGGGTTCAAATAAGTGTGCAGCACCAAGAGGTGGAACTCCTAGTTAGAGGGACTACATATAACTGTCAGGATGAATTAACTAAAAACAAACTGCTAATCTATAGCATTATTGTGGGTGATGATTCTTTTTCCACATCCACAGGAACTGAGCTTGAAATGCTCTGTTCTTAGAAGAATATTTGTCAGACAACAAAGAACTGAAACTGTCAATCATTGTGTAATGGTGGATACACTCAAGTGGAGATCGGAACACCTATGAATGTGTCTGAAGTGATAAATCGTGACATAGTTCTTTGACATTTTCAATGTGTAATAATGAATATTTGCATTGTCTAAATGAATTTTTAGACCTTCAGAGTTATTAAAAAAATCAGAATATTATTTCTTATGTTATTGGTTGTCCTTATAATTACTTTAACCTTTAGCATGCAAGTTTACAATTACGTAATATTCTCGACTGTCGCGGAATTGGTTTTCGTAAATGTTACGCAATCGTCGGTGGCTGTTTTGAAATCGTGATAACTTTTTTGTTGTTACAGATATTTAAATAATATTTGCACATATAAATAAAGAATGAAATTCTGCATATATTGGTGTTCGTTTTGTTTGTGTGTGTGTGTGTGATATGAGAAAGTGATAAAGTCAAATTTAGACCTATCTTGATCTAGACCTACCGTATGTTTGATCCATCGTAAGCTGTTGAATATTATATATTTTACATAGTGAGAACATTGTGGAACCTCATGTCTATTCTAAGTAAACAAATTGAAGTCCTTACCTTTCGTGATTTCCACCTTGAATTCACAATAAATAATGATTTCACTGAATAAATCAATGATAAAGAATTTTCAAGCCGGTGTTTGATGATTGCTTGGAATTCCGTTCTATAATCAAACACTGTCATCTATTGCCATTTTGACAATAGAAACAGGAAGCTAGATAAATTCCTTTCTTAATGTTGCCAGTACATTCTGTAAAAAAGTTACCAAACTCAATTTTTTCGTTCGGTTTCGGGTTTACCGAATTGTGTGGATGATTTCGCCGTTCGTGTCAAGAAATGACACATTTAAGGCTATATGCTTCGCCCGGTTTGTCAACATAGCGTGCTAAAGGTTAACTGTATAGAACAAGCTTACCGGTGATAAATTTTGATTATTAAACAATTCACCAGAAAACCAAATAAAAACAGTAATTCTATGAGCATTATAACCAATTTGATGATCATCAATGGTTGGCCACCAAGGATACATGCTTTAAATCCAGCTATTGATGAATTTGGTTCACAAAATGTTTGTATTTATTGTAATGAGTTCAACATTTTCTGTTTCATGTCTAGATCAGATTAGGTCAAGAACTGTAGGTCGCATGTTGCCATAGCCCAAAAGGGAAGCAGAATATAACAACACTGTTTACCTTCAATGCATGTCCTAAGAGACAACTAAGGATTTTATGGGGTTGAGTTTGCTGTCACATCCAATATATGGTTAAATTGGCACAAGAAGTCATGCTGAACTTGGATGTGTCAGGCCAAAAGGTGCAGATATTGCAGCAAAGCAAGCTGAAGCTGTAAAGCTGTATCCATGACATAACAAATTGTGTTCTCCTGGTTGTCACCTTTGAAAACTCAACTATATTATGTGCTATGAGGTTACCTTACATGTACGTGATCTATTACTCTCATAGTCTATCACATTTGAAAACACAACTATATCATGTGCTATGAGGTTACATTACACGTACCTGCCATACATATTCTAGTAAACTAGTAAGTACTCTAAGTTTTATCACATTTAAAAAATGTGATATCAACTATATTATGTGCTATGAGGTTACATTACACGTACCTGCCATACATATTTATGCTACATCAACCTGTTTACATTGAGAAGATTTAAAATACAAAATCATGAATGGTTAGAGCAAAGATATTCCCATAGTTGTTTATTAAATGGCTATGAAACATGGACATTTAATAAAACAGTTACAAGGTGAATAGTTGATTTAAAATGAGATACTATAGAAGGATTTTGAGAATATCATAGATAGTGTAACAGATGAATCCAGAAGTGAACTTGAAAATAAGAAAAGTTTTTTCATAAAATTATAAAACTTGTTTGCTATATTAGAAGACATTGGTAGCATATCCTGTTCAGGATATAGTCATCAACCCAGCATTTTAGGGACCAAACCCGAAATAAAGGAATGACGAAAACAGATGTGCTGGACTTCCGACGTCCTGACCACAAGTGGCCACCCGGGGCGCAAATAATCACAGTTCTACTGTGGAACTTGCAGCACAGCGTACTTCACGCTCCCCGGCGGAAATCACACCAAATATTCGTTTTGGTTATTTGAGAGCGAATGCTGAAGAAGAAGAAGAACCCAGCATTTTTTTGGCTGTAATGATTTTCTAGGCAATATAAATACATTCAGTAGTTTGCTATTGCTTTCTAAATGGTCCAGATGCACATTTGCCTATGATGGGGATCGAACTCAGTACCTTGGCCATCACAGACCTGCTCTGTACCAATCCGCCATAGAACCAGACATAAAATGAATAAAAATGGTTAATGAAAGACATGGTTTCAGATAAAAAGGAAAGAGTAGACTAAGACAGTGATTGGGAGAAGTCATTACATAGTGTATGAATATGTCCTTGGTTTGCCAAAAGTTTCTGTGGAGATTATTTTCTGGAAAGAATGTCTCACAATAAAAGGAAATAACAAAATTGACATATTACAATTATCGTGTTTGCTTTACATGTACTTTCAGGCAGTCACTGAGGAGAAGTTTTGTATTTTGTTTCAATCTGAGTTCAGTGTTGGTGGCAATGAATTGGTCTTTCAAGTGTGGGTATGTACTTATTTTTCATAAATTGGCCTTTCAAGTAATGGTATGTACCTGTTTTTCATAATCTGTCTCTCGATTGTGTGGAGGGTGGAAGATAACGAGGAGGTCAGAGTAAAACATGGCTGTATAATATCAAGGATAGTGTGTGAAGTTTCTAAATTCATCAGGATGGTGGAGGATAGAGATGTGTGGAGATCTTTCTGCACCAAATGTCTCAATGTGACACCCCTGCAATGGGTTATGGGTTTTATTATTATTAGCCTTTAGCAAGCCAGATTAAAATTACACTAACTTTCCCCTGCCACTGGATTCATTTTTGAAAATTGTAGTGGTTTGTTTTGGTGAGTGTTTGGAAAAGGGAATAACTTTTTTGTTATTAGAGATATTAAAATAATTTTTTGCACATTTAAATAAATAATTGCATACTGCAAATATTTGTGTAATTTGTTGTTTTGTGTATGTCGTACCAGAGGTGTGAGCATTTTATGACATTTTTTTGCAAAAAGAAACAAAAATATCCATGCATGTGTTATATATCCATAACTTTTTTTGGTTATTATTAAATAAGTTTTTCTCATTTAAATAAATAATTGGTTGGTTGGTTGCTGATCCAGCGGTCCATGGGCTCATGCCCTTTGACCCAAATCCATTGTGTGATATATGCATGTGTTTGTGAGTTTTTGTTTTGTTCCATATAATGTGTTCCATTTATCTGGCCCTGGAGGGAGAAGCATTTTCCTGATGTCATCCAGTGCTGGACATTAAAAAAAACCAATAATTGAATACTACATATATTGGTCTAAGTTTTGTTTGTGTAGTATGATATAAGAAATGTGAGAAGGTTGTAAAATGGAAAAACATCAAAATGAAATCACAAAAATGTTTTCTGATATCTATGCCTATGTTACAATCCCTTAATGATTTTACGTCAATTATACACATTCATGGCCATCGAAACCTGCAATGGATTCCGCACTGGGTATTTCTTGATTTTGATAATTTCTTCTACGATACTAGTATGTTGCAGATACATTGAAGTTCAACTGCTACAATAATTCACAGATTTGTTTGTTTGTTTGTTTTTCGTTCGCTCCATTGTAACCATCACGGATATCCGTGCGATTTCCGCAGGGAGCGTGATTACGTTGTGCCACCGTTATGCGCCTTGTAGGCCTAGCACATCCGATTTCGGCATGCCTTGACAATTCGGGTGGGCTACCCTTAGCCTGTGACAGCCTCTATATCTGTCTCCAGGCACGCGTAGTGGAGACTCTTCGCCCAGACCATTTTTGGCTCTCGTCTGACTCGAACGAGGTGTTCCACTGTCTATGAACTTGCCTCGTGTAATTGGATGTGCTGTGCCTGTGCCCATTGGGTACTGAACCGTTTCTCATCCGTGAGCCTGGTTCCTTAAGGGGAAGAACTCAACAGAGGAGTTGGACCCTGGCTCTTTCGCCCTATTAGCCGAGGTGTCATTCACTGACATCGTGTACCCCTTGTCCAAGTTCGAGTCTCACACCATGCGTTTGAGAGCAAGGCGTTCTCGAGCTGAGCGTCCTTGTCCCAATAGCGCCTGAGCCCATCAGGTACTGAACCCTTTCTTTCTTCAAGTGTATTTCCGGTGTAGGAAAACCTGACAGTAGAGTTGGGCCAGGGCTAAATCGTTGTCCCTTTTGTGCCTGAGCGCATCGAGTACTGAACCCTTTCTCTTCGCGAGCATATTTCCGGTTTAGGAAGGCTTGACATTAGAGTTGGATTAGGTCTTCTTGCTTTACCAAATGCCAATGGATGGGTCTGGGTCTCTGCCTGTAAGGAACACAGGTAACTAGAAGCTCGTCTCGAGCTGACGGAGCTTGTAGTTCCCCTTTCCTGGGAACTTTTCATTTTCTATTTGCAGTTCACGCTGCCCTCTAGCGCTGTTCTGCCCTTTCATTGTTTCATTGTACTCGGTATGAAATCTATTTGTCTCTCGCCATGCATCTACCTTTACGTGCATTTTACATTGGCCGCCCCTTCAATGTTCGGACTGGACTGACTAGCTTCACTGTATGTCGATATGTGGTGATGCTGGTGGTGTCGGAGATATTGTCTGTCTCTTGTGCAGTCAAATCTCTTTCCATCTGCTACCTCCACATTCTCGAACACGATCCCCAAATGATTTGGCCAGAATCAGCACGAGCTGCTGTATTTCTGTTTCCAGGGTGCATCGTGTGGAGGTACATTTGGGATCTTGGTTATCTGCTAACCCTGAGTCCGCCTAGTGCAATGCGTTCCCTTTGCACCCCATTCACAGATTTCAGTCACATGATATTACTGTTCATATGGTTTTAATTTCATCAAAAATGGTCATAGCAATTGGGGGGAAAAAATCTGCCCATCGCATTAAATAACGGGGATGTTTTTGGGTAATATCTCTGCCCATAGCGTGATAAAAGTTAATGTACTTGTTTTCATTAAATTGACCTTTAAAGTATTGTTATGTACTTTATTTTTTAAACAAATTATTTTAATGTGTAAGAATTTGCTTTATTTGATATAAATGAGATTTGCATATGACTGTATGCTCTTCCTGTGTACTAATTTATCTTTTGTTATGTGCATGATATTTCATGTAGGCATCTTACCTATATATAAAGGTCTTCAATGTATGTATATATTCATTGTATAAAGTGGTCTTTCTTTGTCTTGTCTTTAGCCACAGACCCCATGAGAAATCAGTGGCCATCACATCTTTGCATGACTGCAACAAATGTAAAAATAATGTAAAAATATTATAAAAGTAAAATATGTATTAAAAAAAACACATAAAATGTTTTTGTACAAGTGTACTAAAAATTCAGTTGGCAATATGCTGCTGTGTATCCACATGGATACGAAGATACATAAATCAGTATTTGAAAAGAAGTATAGAAAGTTTATAAGTATATCACAGAGAAACAACCTAACACAGACTTAACATAGAAGAAGACTGGCTTCTGAAAACTATATAAAACACAACTAACTTATTTTGGACATATAAATAGAAACAATAAATTTGAAAGATTAATCCTGGAGGGAAAAATTCCAGGAAAGAGAAGAGCCTGCCTAAGACATCAATGGACACAGGATATCAAAGAAATTTTGGAGATGTCCCTGAAAGAAGCATGAAAACGAGCACAGAACTGAAAGGCTTACAAAGTGGCAATGAGGATGCTTGACAAGGGACATGTCACATAGAAGATAGTGGCAATGAGGATGCTTGACAAGGGACATGTCACATAGAAGATACTTAAAGTTAATATGCCACTTTAAAAAAGTTTCATGCAAATAAGAAGACACCATCACAAAAAAGAAAGAAATGAAAACATTACAGTGGAGATCATTGCTACAGTTCTTGTGTGCTGGTTAGGGTTAGAAAACATTACAATGAAGATCATTGCTACAGTTCTTGTGTACTGGTTAGGGTTAGAAAACATTACAATGAAGATCATTGCTACAGTTCTTGTGTACTGGTTAGGGTTAGAAAACATTACAATGAAGATCATTGCTACAGTTCTTATGTACTGGTTAGGGTTAGAAAACATTACAATGAAGATCATTGCTACAGTTTTTGTGTGCTGGTTAGGATTAGAAAACATTACAATGAAGATCATTGCTACAGTTCTTGTGTACTGGTTAGGGTTAGAAAACATTACAATGAAGATCATTGCTACAGTTCTTGTGTACTGGTTAGGGTTAGAAAACATTACAATGAAGATCATTGCTACAGTTTTTGTGTGCTGGTTAGGGTTAGAAAACATTACAATGAAGATCATTGCTACAGTTCTTGTGTACTGGTTAGGGTTAAAAAACATTACAATGAAGATCATTGCTACAGTTCTTGTGTACTGCTGTTAAGATCTTTAAAAAAAAAAGAGATTGTGGAATAAATTACTATAGAATGAAGTGCACAGAAGATGGTACTAGTTTAAAAGCAAATAAAGACTTGAAAAACTACATGAAGCTTTCTTCCACCATGTTCTTAGATATATCTATGATTCTACTTCATCAGACTTTATCCTTGCCAGTAGTCGTTACTGTCCATGGGAATCAAGAATGTAATGCAACTGCTACTGTTCTTTGGGACAATGCCTTTGCAGAGCCTGTAAGTTTTCAAATCAATAATATAATATGGAAGCATTGAGAATTTGTTATTACAGAAAAGTCATAATGGAGAAAACAGGATTTGAACCAAGTCTGCTTAGATGACACCCAGTTGCCTCGCAACTTGAGACAACACGTTTTCCATCTTCGACCACACTGCATCCCCAACAAAGATGTGATTTAAGTTGACTTCCAACGGGTATATTCTTGAGCTACTATGAATATGGACAAGTGGATTGATTCACAGACAACAAACATGTTGACTCAAGTTGCAAGGCGAGTGGGTGCCTCCTGAGCAGACCTGGTTCAGATTCAGTTTGATGCATTATAATTTTTAAGTTTTAAATTAGAGAGGAAAGAGTTAAGTAGAAGGTAGATGTGCTTAGTAGAAAGTAGATGAGCTAAGTAGAAGGTAGATGGGCTAAGTAGAAGGTAGATGAACTAAGTAGAAGGTAGATGAACTAAGTAAAAGGTAGATGAACTAAGTAAAAGGTAGATGAACTAAGTAAAAGGTAGATGAACTAAGTAAAAGGTAGATGAACTAAGTAAAAGGTAGATGAACTAAGTAAAAGGTAGATGAACTAAGTAAAAGGTAGATGAACTAAGTAAAAGGTGGATGAACTAAGTAGAAGGTAGATGAACTAAGTAAAAGGTAGATGAACTAAGTAAAAGGTGGATGAACTAAGTAGAAGGTAGATGAACTAAGTAAAAGGTAGATGAACTAAGTAAAAGGTAGATGAACTAAGTAGAAGGTAGATGAGCTAAATAGAAGGTAGATGAGCTAAATAGAAGGTAGATGAACTAAGTAGAAGGTAGATGAACTAAGTAAAAGGTAGATGAACTAAGTAAAAGGTAGATGAACTAAGTAAAAGGTAGATGAACTAAGTAAAAGGTAGATGAACTAAGTAAAAGGTAGATGAACTAAGTAAAAGGTAGATGAACTAAGTAAAAGGTGGATGAACTAAGTAAAAGGTAGATGAACTAAGTAAAAGGTGGATGAACTAAGTAGAAGGTAGATGAGCTAAAAAAAAGAAGGTAGATGAGCTAAAAAAAAGAAGGTAGAACTCAGTAGAATTAGTAGGTAGAGGGTCTAAGTAGAAAGTTATATAAACAAAGAGAAATAGCTTTATGTTGTGATTTAAAGAAATATAATAATTAAATATAGTTGCTTATCTGGTGGTCCATGGTCTTATACACTGTGAATGAAGTATAAATTGTTGTAAATATAAATTATATGAACAATTTCGACATTCAGACAAACGAACCTTTATCAGGAAACAACAATAGAACAATGAATATGTAAACTAAATGTAATGAACTCACTAAATGCATCGATTCAGTAACAATAGAAGATTTAAGTTAAAAACACAAAAACTATGTACAAAATGACATACTATGCAGAAATATGCACATAAAATTATTACAATCACCAGCTATAATTTCTAAAATGTATTGTTTTCATTATAGGGTCGAGTACCTTTTATTGTTCCTGACCAAGTTGAGTGGAAAACTCTAGCGGATCAGCTGAACATGAAGTTTATGTTTCATACCGGCAAAGGGTTGAGTGAGACAAATCTCACATATATTGCATCCAAACTGTTTGGTGAGTCTGTCTGTCATTCTACAGTGCTGAATGTGGGGCAGAACTCATTGCTCTCCAGTTCAAACAATGTGGTTCTGATTTGTGTTATTCATGCATGTTAGAACTAGTAGAAGAGCTAAGTAGAAGGTAGAACAAGATAAGTAGAAGTTAGAAGAGCTAAGTAGAAGGTAGAACAAGATAAGTAGAAGGTAGAACAAGATAAGTAGAAGGTAGTAAAGCTAATTAGAAGGTAGAACAAGATAAGTAGAAGGTAGAACAAGATAAGTAGAAGGTAGTAAAGATAAGTAGAAGTTAGAAGAGCTAAGTAGAAGGTAGAACAAGATAAGTAGAAGGTAGTAAAGCTAAGTAGAAAGTAGAACAAGTAGATGGTAAAATAAATAGATGGTAGAAGGGCTAAGTAGAAGATATAACAAGTAGAAGGTAGAAGAGCTATGTAGAAGATAGAACAAGTAGAAGGTAGAACAAGATAAGTAGAAGGTAGAAGAGCTAAGTAGAAGGTAGAATAAGTAGAAGATAGAACAAGTAGATAGTAGAACAAATAGATGGTAGAAGGGCTAAGTAGAAGGTAGAATAAGTAGAAGATAGAACAAGTAGATAGTAGAACAAATAGATGGTAGAAGGGCTAAGTAGAAGGTAGAACAAGACAAGTAGAAGGTAGAACAAGACAAGTAGAAAGTAGATGAGCTAAGTAGAAGTTAGAAGAGCTAAGTAGAAGGTAGCAGGGCTAAGTAGAAGGTAGAACAAGACAAGTAGAAGGTAGATGAGCTAAGTAGAAAATAGCACTAAGTAGAAGATTGAAGAGCTAAGTAGAAGGTAGAACTAAGTAGAAGGTAGAACAAGTGAAAGGTAGAACCAAGTAGAACTGCCAAGTAAAAGGTAGAACAAGTAAATTTAGTAGGTAGAGGGGCTAAATAGAATGTAGAACTAAGTAGATGGTAAAACAAGTAGAATGTAGAACTAAGTAGAATGTAGAACTAAGTAGAAGGTAGATCTAAGTAGATGGTAAAACAAGTAGAATGTAGAAGATAGAACTAAGTAGATGGTAAAAAAAGTAGAATGTAGAATTAAGTAGATAGTAAAACAAGTAGAGTGTAGAACTAAGTAGAAGGTAGATCTAAGTAGATGGTAAAACAAGTAGAATGTAGAATGTAGAACTAAGTAGATGGTAAAACAAGTAGAGTGTAGAACTAAGTAGAAGGTAGAACAAGTAAACATTTTTCTGAAAACTATTGTGCTGTCGTAACTGCTAATGTTAGAAATTATGTTGGCCCTGGATGTAACCTGTAAAAGGAACTTTATGTTTAAAGTGACCGCAAATGTTGCACTATTTTCTTGAATTGTAGCAGTGAAAGTGTCTTCTTGTCTGACTTTGACACTGGCTCCAAATTCTTCTGCGTTTGTTCTCAAACTCCTGCACATTAAAATGATACAATCTGGAGAACAGAATGCATCATTTTATGGTTTATAGCTTTACTACGATATCTGTGCCTTTCAGTATGACACATCCAATTTCAGCAAGTCTTTTGGGTCACTATGACCCTAGGATAGGACAGACTATGCCATTCCATAAACGCCTTTGTCACTACTTACAACTTGCATGGAAGGTAAACGGTGTTGTTATTCTTTGCTCCATTTTCATATCCTGGTAACATAAGGGCATGTCTCATAATGAATTTATGCACACACACACACACACACAGAGAGATAGACAGATAGATAAATATATGAATAGATTAAAAGAATAACTTGGTTAGCAGGCAGTAGCTGCAGCTAATCATAGTCTATGTCAACAAGAATCAGTTTCATCTTTGTGCCAGGTCATGAACAGACAGACCTGTCTATGTCAACAAGAATCAGTTTCATGTTTGTGCCAGGTCATGGACAGACAGACCTGTTTTCTGAAAGGAATTCAACAAGCAATAGACTGAGCTGATATTCTGGATGCCCATATGTGATAAAATAAGTGAATGGTAATCATAAGAAACCATAAGAAATGTTTGTGAATCTGAAATCTTGAAGTGCTTGAGGGTCTCATTGTTGGCCCACTAGACAACCACCCATGCAACAGAAAACTTTTGTTGAGGCTCTTGTATGGAAGCTTTGTAGCTTCTATTATCCATATAATTGTCCTTTTCATTTGTTGTTGCATTTAAAAAAAAAATATTTTTTAAAATAACGAATAAGTAATATATATATATATATATATATATATTGCTATTAGTATGTATGCATGCACCCTCTGTAGTTGGGAAGGAGCCAGAAATGTACTGTGCAGCAATGGGGAGGGGGAAACTGAGTGCACCATTTTCCCATGGCTGATGCCCATCATATAAAGGCGGTACAGCGATTCAGGATATGTTAATCCTTTTACCGTGAACATTTGGTTGCTTGCCTTGAGCCATGGAGAAGTTCGGCATAACTAGTAGGCAATTGGTGGTGGGGAATGAACACAGTGAGCCCTCTCTTGACTGAAGTGGCTCGGAGCAATGTATAGGTAGAAACATACCTTCCTGGTGGTGTGATAGTTATTTTCTGGCTCTGGCCTGGAGTGCGTCGAAAATCCACAGACTTCCCAGCACTATAATGCCATTACAACATATACAATCTTGAACTAATGGCACAAACAAAATATTAAGAGGAATGTGGCTAAACAAGAATGTTAATGCGGGTAGACAGTATGTGTGTGTGGTCAGTCACTACACACTTAGGGATATCTTTAGGCTATGCAATCACATGTGGACCAATGACTCAATGTGCAGTGAGGATGATCTGTCGACTAAGAAAACTCTAAATGTTTATAAAATACAAATAAAAATTGCTACCATATCCTATACCCTATGTAGCCATCAACCCATAATTTATTTGGCTGTAGTGATTTTCTTGGGAGTATTTATATTAAGTAGTTTGCCATTGCTTTCTGAACAGTCCGGATGCACAATTGCCTGTAGCAAGTTTCGGTACCTTGACTGTTACAGACTTGCTCTGTACCACTCCGTCACAGAGGTGGACAGTTACACTTCTCACTGTTTATACTGGAGTGAATTACGCAAGAAAAGTGAACATATATTTGCTATGGAAGTGAATTATGAATCAATTGATTGTAAAATATATTCTTATTTTGTTTCATTTCTCAGGAAAGAAAGACCCTTCATCTTGCACTGTTACATGGACACAGTTCAATAAGGTATTTACAAATATATAGCCACCACACTTAAATAATGCTAACAAGATTTGGACGTTTTTCTTTTGTTCGCTGTAGTAGTTATGCTTGCTTGTTTGTATGTTAGTATCACCATAATTACACTCACATTAGTCAATATCTATTTATGTTCTGATCTCTTTCTAAAACAGGAAGATCTGATCAACAGAGCACAAACACTGTAGTAATCTGACAGTTGTCCCCAATATAATGTTGTTTTTGCGTGACAGTGTCTTGTTCATAGTTCTCAATGAAAATAAGTAACTGAAAGTATTACCAAAGTAGTAACATGACATACTGACTGCGAAACATAGGAATAGGCAACATTTCATTCTTAGTTTGTCATGTTTATTATTGGTAACACTTTAATTTATTGATTTCAGATAATAATCACATTTTCCGTGTTACTGCAGCCCCTACATTTTCAGTTTGTTGGGCTATCCCTGTCTGTTGATTTATCTGTCTTGGCTGTAGGGATTTGCCAAAACTTCTAAAATTGTATTTTGATTGAAAGCATCTCTTCAGTGTACTCTTATATGCTGGTATAGAATTAATTTTCACTCAAAAGTCTGTATAAGTACATTGATAATAGTGTCACCTGATCTATGGCTTATGTGTAAATACATTGATAGTGTCACCTGATCTATGGTTTATGTGTACGTACATTGATAGTGTCAGCTGATCTATGGTTTATGTGTAAGTACATTGTTAGTGTCAGCTGATCTATGGCTTATGTGTAAATACATTGTTAGTGTCAGCTGATCTATGGCTTATGTGTAAATACATTGTTAGTGTCAGCTGATCTATGGCTTATGTCTACGTACATTGATAGTGTCACCTGATCTATGGTGTTAATTGTGGTGCAGGAAATTTCTCAGTAGGAGAAGTTAACATAATAATTGCCAAAACTACTGTATAGATGTATATACATATATAGATGTTCTGCTGCTGACTGTAACATCTAGTTGAGGACTTAGTGCATGTTTTTTATAGCCCATCTGTGTACAAATCTGACACCTTGCTAAAACCAATACAAGAAGGTTGTGAAGGATGTTGTGCCAGAGGCTAAAACAAAAGTATAAGTGAGAGAGGGAAACAACATGAGATGGACAAATTAGTTTGTTGGAGATTCATTGTGTCCAATCTCTATGCTGTGGAGACTGCATTTACTGTGGTCTAATCTGGCAAACATGGCAATTTGTCCTCTTTGCTAGCTTTAATTGAACAATCATTATCAATCTATTTGTGTCCAAGAAGGTCCATTGCTGTGAACCAGCGGGGCAGAGACTGCATGATGATGATGATGATTGTATTGTTTAGTCTTGTTGTTTTTATTTTACATAATGTTACTCTTACTGTCACTCTATAAGCCTCCCTGTTCTGTACAAGCTGCCCAGCCTCTTCAGATGTCATGCTCAGAAGAAATTCTATATCCTGTGTCCATCGAAGTCTTTGTCTGCCTCTTGTTCTCTTTCCTGGAACATTTCCCTCCATGATTATTTTTTCTAAATCATTGTGTATTTTTATATATGTTCAAAATATGTTAGTTTGCATTTTTTGATAGTTTTGAGGGGCCATTCTTCTTCTTTGTTCAGGTTTTTGTGGACATCTGCGTTGATTCTTCCTTTGTTCATTATATTATTAGGACCTTTCTATAACATTTCATTTCGAAAGCTGATATTTTCTTTTCAATTGTGGATGTTATTGCCCATGACTCACAACGTCTGTTACCACTGTAAAAATATAACTTCTCAATATTTAATTGAACAGTTTTGTTTTATATGTAATGCACTTTTTTGTTTATTTGTGTTTTCTCTCAACAGGACACACTGCCTAACAGGTCATTCACATTTTGGGAATGGTTCTATGCCATACAAAAACTTACAAAGGACCATTTAAAAGACTTGTGGATGGATGAGTGAGTTTTATTACATTATTTATGATTGGTTATTTAACTAGACTGCTTATGATTGGTTGCAGGATTCAACTATTTATGATTGGTTACAGAATCAAACTTTAATTGGCCACAGAAACTACTTTTGTTTGGATACATAATGAATTGTGTGGACATGTCCAAAAGGTTACATTGTTGGTCTTACACTGTGAGGTCAAGAGTTCAACTCCAGTAAGGGACTGGTTTTTTTTATGGTTGAACGTAAATGAAAAACTCCCCCTATACAAGTTGTAACAACAGCAAGGGCATGCTACCTTTATCACAAAGTCAGAGATTCCTCCCAACTCCCTTAGAGAAATCATTCTGTAATGACAATTTTTACATAATACTTATGATTAGTTTCTTAATAATTAAACTATTTTAGTTGTCAGAGAAAAGCATGACAGCAATTGTACAGCTCCGTATATGTTCTGATTATCATCACAGCAATTGTACAGCTCCGTATATGTTCTGATTATCATCACAGCAATTGTACAGCTCCGTATATGTTCTGATTATCATCACAGCAATTGTACAGCTCCGTATATGTTCTGATTATCATCACAGCAATTGTACAGCTCCGTATATGTTCTGATTATCATCACAGCAATTGTACAGCTCCGTATATGTTCTACTCCTGAACATAGTAAATTTATCATGATGTAGCATGCTCATTTGGCAACCAGGGCCTAGATGTCCAGTCTGGTGCTGTGTGACAACCAGGGCCTAGATGTCCAGTCTGGTGCTGTGTGACAACCAGGGCCTAGATGTCCAGTCTGGTGCTGTGTGACAACCAGGGCCTAGATGTCCATTCTGGTGCTGTATGACAACCAGGTCCTGGAATTTTAATTTGGGTGCCCTAGAACAATGGGCCTACTGTCTTCTTTTCAGACATGCCGCATGAAGCGACTACGGAAATTTGGTGATAGGTAGACAACCTGTCAACAATCCCAGCCACCTGTGAAAAAAATCATACTTGCATAGATGTTAACTTATTTTTGGTATTTCAATTCTGTATTTCAATAAAAATGTATACATTTAGCAGCAAACACACCCCCCCCCCCCCCCAAAACCCCCATTTAAAAAAAAATTATTTTTTGGGGGTTGTTCCTGTCAATACATAAAAATCAAATCTGCATTAGTAATAGTTACTAGGAAATTAAACAATTTTTCTGGTTTTTTTAGCCCGAAATCCGTAGCAATACGGAAAATCCGTACTAGTTGACACCTATGTACTTGCCACATGTTGTCGTCATTTCTTACTTTTGTGTTCTTGCAAATAATTCCCTTGGGTGATGAAGTGATACAGGCTATTGGACAACTTTGTTCTTTTCTGGCACTCTCCTAGGTGATGGGGAATACTTGATGTGCCACCGCTGCGGGTGGGTCAACAAAATCTGACAGAAGAATGATGAGATAGTTTATTCTACTTATCACAGCCGAAGATGGATGTGTCTGGCCATTGGCGCAAATAAAATGGTGACACAAAGTATTTCCATTTTCTGAACTACATACTGCTGGAAATCTAGTTGGAACATTGTCTAGTTGGAACAAGAGAGATCCAGTGGGAGTTTGAGAATGAACACTGAAGAAGAAGAAGAATTCTTCTCATCAAATGCCTAAAACACCGAAGTACATGAATTGATAGTTATCCTAGTTCTCATAAAACTATAGAAATGTATAGACAGCATCTAACAATTCAACAATTGTTGAAATACAATATCCTGCACAGAAATGTATCAGTTATTATATTGTATTGAGATATAAACAGGAGGGAACACCATGAAATGGGCTGAATACAGCCTATCAAAGAGTACCACAAAAGCAAGCCATAGAGGATGTTGGAGGTAAAATAAAGTTAACCAATAGCATTTATTAACGCCGTAGGGGTGTGAGATGTTAGCGATCTCACATTTCAGTCGCTCTGCTATATGAGGGTGGTAGCCATCTTCTCTCCCTCACAGTCTTTACTTTCTGGATTAATCTGGTACCCAATTAAGGCTGGGTCGACCGTGGAGCTATTGCGATCTGAAAAACATTTCTACCTCAATTGGGGAATGAGCCCATGACCACTCATCTGCGAAGCAATTGCACAACATAGCCCCCCAAGTTAAACTACAGTGCAGAGACTGCACTTGATACTGATGTTTAGTTCTGTTGCTTTTCTTTGCATTTCTATGATGGATCTCAAAATATTTGTATGTTAAAATCGTATTAGCTTTCCAAATCATATATTATTAATGAATCTAAGGCATTGTTCTTATTCAGAGCCATTATTGGCTTCGTGAGCAAAGATCAGGCCCAAGATTGGCTCAGCAAACAACCAATGGGAACATTCCTTTTACGCTTTAGTGATTCTGAAATTGGAGGCATTACAATAGCTTGGACGGGTAAGTTTTTATTATTTTAGTAGATATTGAAATATTCTGTCCAGATTTGTGTGTGGGTGTTGTAGTTAAAAGAAACATAAACATGTATTAATCATATTTATTTATCAACTATGACAACTCTAAAATATCTTGCTATTCCCATGGAAACAAAAGAAACAACCAGGTTATAGTTACAATCTTTGGTGGCATAATGTTGTAACTATAACCTGGTTTTCATGGGAATAGCAAGTTCATAAATGCATTTTATTATAGTAGATTTATGGTTGGGGGGGGGGGGTAGTAGGACAGGAGTGTGTAAAGACAATACCTCACGTGAGTGGCAGCCACTTCCCTTGGGAAGAGCAGGATCATATTTGATCCCCCCCACCCATGTCTAGCTCACGTATGACTCTGCAAGCTTGCTTGTGTACAGCAGCGCCACCTCCCTGGGCAACGACTTTGACTAGTCATTTGAACTACGAGCAGCTTCTCGGTAAGGGGGTGTCCTCTACAGTACACACAATTGCAGGCGGAGAAGGTGGAAGATCATATTATCGACAACAGCTTTGAAGGTGGGAGCTGGAAAGACCCCGTATGGGGCCGAGGATGTATCAAGGACAGTAAATGATAAGCGACCAGAACTGTCTCAGAAAGCAATGGCAAACTACTGAGATATACACATGCCAAGAAACTCATGATGACCACAAATAAGATTCAAGAGACTGGTGGCGGGTCCACCAGGCTTGAGAGACCCAAAATAACTGGGGAAGAGAACAAAAGAAATTGAGACAAATTTTCATATTTGAAATGAGATTCCTAAGTAAAGCAGTAAATAAACGAGAGATTACATTAGAAAAATTAGTATCATTGGGGCATTATCTGTTTGAAATATATAAATGAGGATTAAAATGGTTTAATCATGTTGACTCCAACTGGAAAATGAGGAGGAAGAAGTTTAGCTGAGGATTAAATTTGTTTAGTCATGTTTACTATGACTGGAAAACGAGAAAGAAGGAGTTTGGACATCTTATAAGAATGAATCCAGCACTTTCAGGTGCAAAAGATTACAATTTGAAGATTGATGTTGATGAAGGAAAAGGTGAATAGAGGGAGTCCAGTGACTACTGTTGTCAGTTTTCTACCAAGGAACCATCCATCACAAGGCAGCAAACAGAATTTCAAATTCCATTTTCTGACATGGTTTTTTTCTATAATAATAAATCATTGGCTCTCTCTTTATTATATTATTTATTTACTAAGGAACCAAGAAGAAACACAAAATTACAGAGAGAATCCTCATGGGGTACTAGTATTTGTATGTTTCACAGACCCTGATTTGGGTTCTACCATGTTTGTATGTTATAGAATCTTGGAGGACCTTCATTGGGGTACTACAGTGTTTGTACGTTATGGAGATCTTCAAGGACCTTTATTGGGGTACTACAGTGTTTGTACGTTATGGAGATCTTCAAGGACCTTTATTGGGGTACTACAGTGTTTGTACGTTATGGAGATCTTCAAGGACCTTTATTGGGGTACTACAGTGTTTGTACGTTATGGAGATCTTCAAGGACCTTCATTGGGGTACTACAGTGTTTGTACATTATGGAGATCTTCAAGGACCTTCATTGGGGTATTACAGTATTTGTACATTATGGAGATCTTGCTGTAACAATTTCAAATTTAGTTTATTGGATTTTTCTCTATTGCTAATCACACTTTTCAAATATAATTTTCTTTAAAAATATCCTGCAGGTGAAAGAAAAGAAGTTTGGAACCTGGCACCTTTCACTTCCAAAGACTTTCAAATTCGTGGACTTGCAGATAGGATCAGGGATTTAACCAGTTTGGTGACTTTGTACCCAAATAAAATCAAAGACCAGGTGTTCTCCAAATACTATTCATCAACTGCTGGTGAGTCAAGTCTACGTTTTAATGGTTTTTTTTCTTGACTTTTTTCTCTTTTCCAGCAGGTTTCATACAAGTTTTCTAGTAGTTATTTTAATTTGTCTGAGTGACCACAGTCATCATCAAGTGGCATCTCTGTAACGAAGGTTGTCTGCAACAAACCTCCAACATTCCATGTCTCTTGTCTTGGTGGTGCACACTGTGAGACTGTAACTTGTCCCTCTCGTGATGTTTCTCTCCCACTTGTATATCTGTCTACCTCTTGCTCGCAGAACCAGTCTGAGTAGAAGGTTCCTTCAATAGGCATTGCACTAAGCTGAAAGTTGAAGTCTCCTGGGTATGAAAGAAAGCTCAGAAAAACCACCTCACTGCACGTAGGAAGTAAGAGCTAATAGTTCACAATTCAAAAAAAAAAAAATGGAGTTCTCAAACAAACAAACAACCTCTTGCTTGCTTCCCCCTATTCTTAAATTAGAAAAAAAAATATGGTCTGTTACAACAGACATGCATAGCATAGGCCTATTAATTAAAATAATACTATTAAATACATTTAATGTTTGATCCTTTTTACATCATGGCGGCTGAATAATATTTCGTATAATTTACATCCGCAATATAAATTGATAAATTATTGTCACACAGAAAAAGTTAGTACTTGCTACAAAAAATTAATTTGCTTTGGATATAAATACAGTCAATGTATAATTTTTAATCATATTATAACATGGAATAAAATATTTAACAGTAAAAGCAAGTTTTGTTATTGTTAACAGTGTATTATTTTATTTGTAAAAATTATTTTGTAACATGGATTGACAAAATTATCACCTTTAGTAATTTACTGAACGAGTTGTGTTCTACAAAACAAATAATTTACTTACAATCTACATATGGTCAATGTGTGTATAATTTAATAATATTACATGGAGTAGTAAGTATATTTAAAACTAAAAACAAGTATCGTTATTTTTAATCGTGTATTAATATTTTATTTTGGAATTTATTTTTATAAAATACGAAAATAAATTTGACACTGTAATTGAAAGTAACACAACTACTAAATTAACAATAGAAAATAAATTTGACACTGTAATTGAAAGTAACACAACTACTAAATTAACAATAGAAAATAAATTAATATATTATCTGTGTAATGCTCACAGTAATCCATAGTTATAGTGACATTTTCAGACTTTGGTTTCAAATACCTCACACTAGTACTTAATAATTCAGTAGAAGGTTTAAATAATTGTTGTAAGGATTTTCAACTATACAGTTATAGTCATTATATAATGCAAAGAACAATAATGTTTGTCCGGTGTGTTACCTTTCACAAAATCCCATCAGGCAGGTAATTGAACTGGTAAACTTGGCAGTAAATATGTCAGGTTCAGTCACACCTACTGAGGCTAAATAAGACATCACATTTTTAATTATATGGAACTGGAAAGGGGTGTTGAAGTTTCATGCCATTTAGGTTGCCATGATGACAGGTGCTAAATTCAGTTCTGTCCTAGTAGACACCAATACACCATTCAGGTTTTTAATCCCACTTTTTAGATAGTATCTGTACATGACAATTTGCTGGTATTTATTGCTACATACAATAACAAACATGGCTGCTAACTCAAACATGATGGTTTGAGTCTTCCCAGAAATGAGGAATCCGTTGTGTTTCTACAAAGTAGAAAATATACTACCTGTTGATAATATCTGTAATCTACATTCCTTCTGCGTGTTACACACTGGGATTTGGGACTCTCTCAGTGTTTAGTGCAAAATTGTATGGAAGAACAATGAAAATAATGACTCTCTGCACATTGCATGAGTGTGGGGTAGTGTGGAATGGAGAAATAATACACACTTTGTCACATGTCTATAGCATCTTAAAAGTTATCATGTAGAATTTATGCGGACATCAAGGACAACAACCACAGACACCACATTTCACACTACTCTCATTCTTATACAAAATTACTTGTCCTAATAAAACTTGTTGCATTATTTCTGATTGTGTCCCTTGTATATGTTTTTATGTCCCTTTGTACCCTAGTTACGGGTGAACTACGTTTCACTAAAGTTTGTTCCGATTATGTGTTAATCTCTACTAGGACAGTACTCTTAAGTTCTAGCATGATCTCTTATAGACCAACTATCCACATTATACGGTGCAGAAGTCACCCTCCATTGGATACCTGGCCATTCCGGAGTCCCTAAAACGAAACAGCTGATAAACTATCTAATAGAGGTGCTGCCGTCCCCCAATTTTCTACAAAAATCTCACTACAAATATGCAAACAAATCCTAAGAAACAACTACAGACAAGAATGGCTATGACAGTGGGCCAGCTCAAAGACTGGGCGCTTACTATATAAACACCAACAGAGACCCAACCCAATGAACCCTCTAAGACAACTTCAGCGAGCAAACCAGAGTCTCACATTCCAACTAAGAACAGGCCACCTTCCCGTTAATAATCAACTGAACAGAATAAATCCATTACATGAACCAAATTGCACATACTGTAATGCACAAGAGGAGACTGTCGAACACCTACTACTGCAGTGCCCAAAACTAACAGACATCCGACAAGAACTACTACCAATGCTTTCAACTATACACAACTGCACCACAGCTGAGGAGAACCTGTGCATTCACCAGAAGGGCAATGGGCTGTCGTGAGCTGTCTGCTCACAGCGAAAGGGATCGAATCACTCCATCATCATCATCAAAGTAGAAAATAATGAGGCTATCCCCATAACTTGAGAAAATAAGGAGGCTATCCCCATAACTTGAGAAAATAATGAGGCTATCCCCATAACTTGAGAAAAGAAGGAGGCTATCCCGATAAGTTGAGAAAATAAGGATTCTATCCCCATAACTTGAGAAAATAATGAGGCTATCCCCATAACTTGAGAAAAGAAGGAGGCTATCCCGATAAGTTGAGAAAATAAGGATTCTATCCCCATAACTTGAGAAAATGATTCTATCCCCATAACTTGAGAAAACTATACTAGAACACAGCTATTTAAAAAAAAATTTCATATTTATAAAAGACTGACCTTTTTGTACCAAAATATCTGCTTTTTAACAAGCAAAAAAACAAATTGGGTTTGATAGAATGTACACAATGTGTTTGCAGTGCAAGCCGCGAGCCCATCTAATATTTAAATAAAAAAACCTCATCAAATGAAAAAAAACCAGCATTACAGTGCAACAATATTGTTTAAGCATATCTGTGTGTCTGCCTTTAGTGCAACAATATTGTTTAAGAATAATACAATCTGCATCCATCTTTGTTGGTATCTGGTGTAATGTGCTTTAAACTGTTCATGTATTTTTAGTATAATGGATATGAAAACAAATCATGTTAGAATATTTGTGTAGATTAAAAAAAAAAAAAAAAGAATTAATCTCCAATTTTGTTTGCTCTGAATTTTAATTTTTATTACCTCCCCAGAGAATGTGAGTAACGATGGATATATCCGACCTCATTTGCGAACAACCATTCCAGAGTAAGTCAGCACACTTTTTATTACTTCTACTCAATGCACCAGTGAAACAAGAAATTTAGTTTATCTTCCTTCCACATCTGAAACTTGTTTTCAAAGCAGTGGGGTTAGCGGTCTCTATCTATAACACTTTGAAAACCCATTTGAAGCATAGAAAGAGAGATAACAATCAAATTTTGTTTGCAGGTTGATTGAGAAGTAGACATTTTTGTTTGATTTGAATTAATATGTTTCTAATGCATGCACATGTCGCTGGAGGAAGCGGAACAACTTTTGCCAGAGACTTCAGGGATTTGAGAAGATTCATAAGGAAGAATACGTTCTGGATAGAATATGTCACATGACACATTTCTAATCTGGCTTATATTTACTACTTCAATTATTATAATATTTTTTACGATAGGACAGAAATGAAAAAAAACTCTTGGAAAGAACTACTAAACACCAGAAGAGAGAGAGAGAGAACTGTTCTTGGACTAACCCATCTTTGCAGACGTCAGTATGATAATGTTATTTAAGCTAAAATTCCTAATCACATGTTCAGTGGAATGTTAGGAAATTACATTGATCATATGTGAATCTGCTAAAGCATATCTGTCAACTAGTACAGATTTCCTGTATTGATGTCAACTAGTACAGATTTCCTGTACTGATGTCAACTAGTACAGATTTCCTGTATTGATACAGATTTTGGGACCCCCCAAAAAATCACAAATTTTATTTTTTGATTTATCTACGAGTTTAAAATATATATATAATAAAAAATGTAATTTGGTATTACATCTTCAGTAGTCACTACTAATTCAGATGTTTTGTAAGCATTGAATGTATTGATGGACCAAATTTTATTGGGGAGGGGGGGGGGGAGAGATTACTGTCGTTTTTATTGAAATACAGAAATAACTTGTTAAAATTACAGATTTATGGACAAATAAGTTGACAGCTATGGCTGAAGTAGATTGTACATATGGATGGATCTGCTGAAGGAAATTAATCATATATAGAGCTGCTGAAGTAGATTGAGCGGTTCTATAATCGCAAAGCATACGCTCTACATTTCGTTGTTATTATAGCGGGATGTGAATGAAACAAGATTCAATGCACATGTTCATTGGTAGTGTATGATGATTTTCACATTTTTTTCGTTTTAAGAAGATTTAAGATCTAAGAAATTATGTCACTTGCAGAACGTTAGTACAACTGCAAGATACTGCTAGATTTTAGGACACTGGGAGAGGGATGCAGGGTTAGTAGCACTAGTACATGTCCCACCCCTTCGTGGTGACATTTCAAAACAATAAAAACTTTTGTGGGATAAAAATATTTAAAAACTGAATAAATAGTAGTAGGGGGTATGCTCTGCGATTACTTTTCCAATTGAGCATATATATGGATCTGCTGAAGGAGATTGAACATATATATGGATCTGCTGAAGGAGATTGAACATATATATGGATCTGCTGAAAGAGATTGAGCACATATAGGGATCTGCTGAAGGAGATTGAACATATATATGGATCTGCTAAAGGTGATTGAGCATATATGAATCTGTTGGAGGACATTGAGCATATATGGATCTGCTGAAGGAGATTGGGGTGTTTGGAGCGACTGAAAGAGATTATTCATATATAGAACTGCTAAAGGAGATTGGGGTGTATGAAGTGACTGAAAGAGATTTATCATATATAGATCTGCTAAAGGAGATTGAACATATAGTTGTCTGCATATAATGGCCTTGCATCAACTGTATCTAAACAACATAGATTTTGAGGTTTGCTTTCTGGAGAGATTCTAATGACATTGCCGAACTGTTTGATTAGCCATTTTCTAATGAAGTCTTGTATTGATTTTCTCACTTTTCTCCTAATTGTTTCATTCATAATCCTGTCTCCTTCATTACTCTGAGATTTCAGCATAGAGTATTACTTAGATTTCAGCATAGAGTATTACTCTGAGATTTGAGGATAGAGTATTATTCTGAGATTTCAGCATCGAATACTACTCTGAGATTTCAGCATAGAGTGATATTTTAGCATAGAGTATTACTCTGAGATTTCAGCATAGACATGAAATCTTTGGATCAACTTCTGCTTCACAACAGCAGCTGTGCACCTTCTATGTTTTCCAACAGTGAATTCTGATGTGTCTGGCCATTAGCACAAATAAAACATTGGCAAAACACATTTCCATTCTCTGAACTGCATCCTGCTGGAAATCTCACAGAACCATTGTCCTGCTATAAAAGAGCAGGTGGAAGTTTGAAAATGAATGCCAACAAAATTATTAACATGTGGTTCTGTGTTTATAAAACGAATAATTCCCCACAATCTGCTGAATGATAATTTAGTAAGACAGTATTTTCCCACAGTCTGCTAAATGAGAATTTTGTGAAACAGTAATCCCCCCCCCCCAATCTGCTGAATGAGAATTTAGTGAGGTAATAATCTCCCACAATGTCCTGAATAAGAATTTTGTGAGGTACAATCTGTATAACATTGATACTCAGTGTAGATCATATGGTCTCCCAGGGGTGTACGTCTGTGGGTCTCACTAATGGCCCACTAGACATACCACCCATGCAACAGAAAACCTTAGTGGATGACATGCCGTTATATTGAGGTTATCTTCTTAGAGAAGCTTTATGGCATGTCATCTATACAATTATGCTTTTATTTTGTTGTTGAAATGTGTTTACCTGAATATATATGTATGCGCCTTCTGTGATTGGAAGGGAGCCAGAGATGTACTGTGCAGCACTGAGGAGGAGGAAACTGACAGCACTGATTTTTCCTATGGCTGAAACCCATCATAGAGGCACAGTGACTCAGGACGTGACAATCCTTTTGACTTGAACATTTAGTTGCATGCCTGAAGCAATAGAGAAGTTTGGCATAACCAGTAGTCAATTGGTGGTGGGAAATGAGCACAGTGAACCCTATCTTGGCTACAGTGGCTAGGAGCAGTACATAGGTTGAAACCTACCTTCCTGGAGGTGTGAGTTATTCTTTGGCTCTGTCCCGGGGTGGGCCGAAAATCCACAGACTTCCCAGCAATATAGTGCCATTTAATAGCATTAGGTCAAAGGGCATGATGAGCCCATGGACCGCTGGATCAGCAACAAACCAACCCAGGGGTGCCACAGAAAAATTTGAAATAGAGGGATCATAGAAAGGTGACTGAATTATATTTAATGAGGCATATAGTAACAAATCCTGAAGAGTCAACAAATATTTCTATTTATTTGTTTTATTTGAAGGGAGACTAAAGTTCTTCTCTTGAAGGGAGACTAAAGTTCTTCCATTGAAAGGAGACTAAAGTTCTTCCATTGAAGGGATACTTAAATTCTTCCCTTGAAGGGAGACTAAAGTGTTCTTCCCTTGAAGGGAGACTAAAGTGTTCTTCCCTTGAAGGGAGACTAAAGTTCTTCCCTTTAGCAATATGATGCACTGAAGAATAATTATACTTAAAGGTAACAAAAAGTTCAGAATCACTGCTATAAACCAGACTGAAATCTCTGTTTATTTTTTCCCCACAGACAATACAAAACCGGTGGTGACATGGATTTGAGACAACCATTCTCCCCAGACTTTGTGTATGACACAAACCCAAACTCTGTCCAGACAGTGGAAGAGTAAGTCAATTTCCTTCTTGTCACTGCTATTGTTGTTTGCTATTTATAAAATAGTTTGAGTAACACTTATTTGGTTGTAACCCTTCAGTCTAGCTCTTTTATTCTTTAGGCTACATTTGTTTGGAACTGTTGCTTGACAGAATCAGCACTGTAATAGCAGAGAAATCATTGTGTGTTATTCTCAAACTCCCTCTGGATATCTCTTACAGTAGGATAATGGTCTAGATGTCTGCACCAAATGACCAGACATATCTGACTTCTTCATCTGAAATGATAAATTCTTTGATTTTTACTCAACTAGGGTTTGAATCATCAACCATCAGACTGGGAATTGAGTCATCAACCATCTGAATGGGGGTGGAATCATCAACTTATCGGACTGGGAAGCTAGAAAAAAACACCAGTGGTGGACAAAATACTCTCTGCAGGCCAGATCCGGCCTTCCAAAATATTAGTCTTTGACCCACCAGGCTGATTTAGAGCTAAAAAATACTGGCACCAGAGCTAAAAAATACTACTTAATGTTTCAAACTTGGCAAGAAGAAATTTTCAGACTTTTAACGAAACTAAACCCATCTCCAGTTATTCCCAACGGTCCATTGATGATACTGGTTCACCTACTGATGTTGGTTCTGGCGATGATGGTTCGTAAAAACAGGACCTTTAGGGTTTTCTAACTCAAAGACCAACGTCATGTACTCAGTTCCTGACCACTTGATCTGAAACTTGACGAGCTGCTGGCATTGATTGGACTGTGGAGGTCGCAGATGCAAATCGATTCCTGAGCTGACGCAGCCGTATGAATATATGAAGCGGTCTTCGACAGGAGTTGTGACTGTAGGGCTTCCACTGGTTGGCTGGTCTGCCATTGAGTCAATTTGTTGAAATTGTATCCAAAGGTGACTAATAGTGCTTCTAACCACATTAAATTGTCTGTCCACTACACTTTGTGATTGTTCAGTCTGTAAGCGTCCAATAATGATGTATTATTGTTCTGTAGTGAGATGAACCATACTTGCACATTGAATTTTCATCTGAATTCATTTGAAGACCGTCAATCTTTTATAGGCATTCAATAATATGGCCGGAGAGTTTTGTGTTCAGTAAGTTTCACTGGATTCTCATGAACCTGTCATGAGTTATTGCCAAAATATTTTGTTTTGACCGTGACCTCACGAATAATAAGGTGTGTACAATTCAGGTAACCACAAGAAGTTATTTATCTGTATATAGATAGTTAGTGATGGATGGGTTTGGTGGTAATAGTTGTTTCTGCAGGTGTTTAAGAATGACCAGGTGGACATAGTCGATAGGTTGAATGATGTCCAATCAGCGAATATCTTTTATGAAAGTAACACCAAAAAAGTTGCGTTTATTTTTTTAACAGTATATATGCTTTTATATTATTGCTATGAAATTGATGAAATAAAATCTTAATGGACATCCATGAAAACAATATGGGGGTCTTTGTAGATGCTGGAATCAAATAACAAATTATAGTCAGATTAGAAGCAGACATTCAAGATTTATTATAGAGCATGTGGTTGGAAGAGTAAAGCTTGAGCATTCAGAAACAACCAGAAAAATAAGGGGAGAACAACAAAAGAGAGAAGTTACTGGATGGTTCTTCTTCTTCTGCGTTTGTTCTCAAACTCCTGCAGATTAGCAGGATGTAGTCCGGAGAACAGAATGCGTTGTGTCATGGTGTACAGCATTGCTGCAATATCTGTGCCTTTCGGCCTGACACGTCCGACTTCAGCATGGCTTTGGGTCACTGACCCTATATGGGATGTGACAGCCAACTCCATCCCATAACCTCCTTAGTCACCTTTTACGACATGCGTGGAAGGTAATCAGTGTTGCTATTCTTTGCTCCCCTTTTGGGCCCAGGCAACACACTGGCGACTGGGTGGTTGTTATCATGGCATGGGAGAAAGTCGTTGACTAAAAATATTTACAGCAGATGAGATGGGAAGTTGTGGAGAGATATGAACATTGACACTTTAGCATAGCACTTGATTGATAATTGATTGATTGATTGCAAATTTTGTAATAGACAAATCAATTTTGTGAAGTCACATTCTTTCTCTTTCCTGTAGATTACAGCTGACTCCATTATCAGATATGCAGGAGGTTCTGGATATGGATATTTCACAGTTGACAGATTATATGCCAGATGACATTGATGAGATGAATGATATCAATGTTGCACAACTTATTGCCAGCCATCAGTTCTAACAGTTAAAGATGCGATTGAGGCAAATATACAACAATTTATCATATTAGCAGTTTGCAAGTTACATGGACGTTAAGTATGAGTATGTTTTCTTTTGTTTGTGATAACTTTCGTATAATTTTATTGTGTATGATTCAGTTTGAGAATATCAGGAATTGCGAGCAATTGGCTCTTACTTCCTATGTGCAGAGGGGTGGTTTTTCTGAGAATTTTTTCATACCCAGGAGACTTCAGCTTTCTGCTTAGTGCAATGCCTATTGAAGGAGCCTTCTACTCATAGGGGGTCTATAATTGTGTAGATGACATGTTACAAGGCTTCCATAAAAGAGCCTCAATATAACAGCATGTCATATACTAAGGTTTTCTGTTGCATGGGTAGTTTGTCTAGTGTGTCATTGGTGAGACCCACAGACACAACCGCATACATATAATTCAGTTTATTAATTAGTTACAAGTGTGATAACAAAAGTGTTTTCTCTTGTTTGTGATAATAATTGATGCTGAATACTTTCTTCTGTATAATTCAATTTAGCAGTTAGTTACAAGTAATAAAATAGATGTTTTCTCTTGTTAGTAACTTGTTTGTTGAACAATTTCTTGTGTATATTTCAGTTTAGCAGTTAGCAACAATTGCTAAAACAAAAGTGTTTTCTCTTGTTTGTTAGTAACTTAAATGTTGAACAATTTCTTGTGCTTAATTCAGTTTATCAATTAGTTACAAGTGTTAAAACAATTGTTTTCTCTTGTTTGTGTGTGAATGTTCAGTGATTTATTGCATACTGTTTGTCAATTAATTAATATTATCGAAGTAAATACATTTTCTTTTGATTGCGAATGACTAACCTACATTACAATTCATTCAAATGTTATTGAAACAAAATTATTTTATTTTGTATTTTCAATGATAAACTATGGTAAGACGCTCAAGCATGTATCCCAGAATTCTAATTTTGTTCTGATATTTAGTACATATTTGATGAGAAAACAAATATGCACAACTGTGATTTTTAAATGTTTTATTTCACTACTTTAATTAAAGGTAAAGGTATGTCTATTTACTATATACCTATACAAACAATATCTTTTTCTTCTTCAGCGTTCATTCTCAAACTACAGCTGGATCTTTCTTGCCTATTAGATTTCCAGCAGGATGTAGTCCAGAGAATAGAAATGCGTTGTGTCTCCATTTTATTTGCACCAATACAAACAATATAGAATAAATCTAATTGGGGATTTTGAAAAGTATATTTATATAAGGAAATATGTTATTAAAGAATACGCTACAGAGGAATTGTACTGTATATAGATCCTGTCTTAGAATACATCTATAGTGTCAAGGAATGGCTTTAATTTAAATTTATTAAATAAGACTACATCAATGCTGTGCTAACAGAGATTTATCTCCACTGTAGAAAACAACCCAACACATTGGCAATGAAAGAGCTTGGGCAACACAAGGCAAATATAATTAATAATGGGAATAGGTATAAGTGTTGCCAATAATTAAGAAATATTCTGCTGTAATCCTGTTGCTCTTGTTTGCTTCTTTACAACAGCACAACAACAACACCCCTCCCTAAAGCAACTATGTTTGCTAGTTGGCTGAATTTGAAGCTACTCAACAAGGGAACTTCTTACTCTACTTAACACACATCTGCTGATGGAAAAGGTGGAAGATTGTATTATCAACGACGGCTTTGAAGGCGGGAGTAGAAAGCCCCGTATTAGGCTGATGATGTATCAATGAAGGTAACTGATAAACGACCAGAACTGGCTCAGAAAGCAATGGCAAACTACTGAGACATATACAATGCCAAGAAATTCATAATTGTTTGGAAAGATTAATCACGGAGGGAAAAGTTCCAGGAAAGTGAACAAGAGGCAGACAATGACTATGATGGACACAGGATATCGAAGACCTTCCGAAATGACACTGGTCCAAGAGAGTTACAGAGTAGCAGTGAGGACAACTTTCTGTAAAGACCATAGACAGACAGTCCTGTTTTTTTTCATGCTGTGTTAATTATTGGTAACAAAACTTATATATATTCTGGTTATGTTGCAAAATATGACTGAAAATGTTACATTGAAAGTAAAAGACATACAAGGTGACTGGTATGTCTGTACCGTACATAAGTAAAAAACATACATGGTGACTGATCTGTCTGTACCTTACATAAGTAAAAAACATATATGGTGACTGATATGTCTGTACCTTACATAAGTAAAAAACATACAAGGTGACTGATATGTCTGTACCTTACATAAGTAAAAAACATACATGGTGACTGATATGTCTGTACCTTACATAAATAAAAAACATACATGGTGACTGATATGTCTGTACCTTACATAAGTAAAAAACATACAAGGTGACTGATATGTCTGTACTGTACATAAGTAAAAAACATACAAGGTGACTGATATGTCTGTACCTTACATAAGTAAAAAACATACATGGTGACTGATATGTCTGTACCTTACATAAGTAAAAAACATACATGGTGACTGATATGTCTGTACCTTACATAAGTAAAAAAATACATGGTGACTGATATGTCTGTACCATACATAAGTAAAAAACATACATGGTGACTGATATGTCTGTACCTTACATAAGTAAAAAAATACATGGTGACTGATATGTCTGTACCGTACATAAGTAAAAAACATACATGGTGACTGATATGTCTGTGCCTTACATAAGTAAAAAACATACATGGTGACTGATATGTCTGTACCTTACATAAGTAAAAAACATACATGGTGACTGATATGTCTGTACCGTACATAAGTAAAAAACATACATGGTGACTGATATGTCTGTACCTTACATAAGTAAAAAACATACAAGGTGACTGATATGTCTGTACTGTACATAAGTAAAAAAACATACAAGGTGACTGATATGTCTGTACTGTACATAAGTAAAAAACATACAAGGTGACTGATATGTCTGTACCTTACATAAGTAAAAAAAACCATGCATGGTGACTGGTATGCCTGTACCTAACATGAGTAAAAACATAAATGGTGACTGGTATGTCTGTACCTAACATGAGTAAAAACCATGCATGTTGACTGGTATCCTTACATAATTAAAAACCATACATGTTGACTGGTATGTCTGTACCTAACATAAGTAAAAACCATGCATGTTGACTGGTATCCTTACATAATTAAAAACCATACAAGATGACTGATGTGTCTGTACCTAACATAAGTAAAAACCATACAAGATGACTGGTATCTCTGTACCTAACATAAGTAAAAACCATACAAGATGACTGGTATCTCTATACCTAACATAAGTAAAAACCATACAAGATGACTGGTATCTCTATACCTAACATAAGTAAAAACCATACAAGATGACTGGTATCTCTGTACCTAACATAAGTAAAAACCATACAAGATGACTGGTATCTCTGTACCTAACATAAGTAAAAACCATACAAGATGACTGGTATGTCTGTACCTAACATAAGTAAAAACCATACAAGATGACTGGTATCTCTGTACCTAACATAAGTAAAAACCATACAAGATGACTGATGTGTCTGTACCTAACATAAGTAAAAACCATACAAGATGACTGGTATGTCTGTACCTAACATAAGTAAAAACCATACAAGATGACTGGTATGTCTGTACCTAACATAAGTAAAAACCATACAAGATGACTGATGTGTCTGTACCTAACATAAGTAAAAACCATACAAGATGACTGGTATGTCTGTACCTAACATAAGTAAAAACCATACAAGATGACTGGTATGTCTGTACCTAACATAAGTAAAAACCATACAAGATGACTGGTATGTCTGTACCTAACATAAGTAAAAACCATACAAGATGACTGATGTGTCTGTACCTAACATAAGTAAAAACCATACAAGATGACTGATGTGTCTGTACCTAACATAAGTAAAAACCATACAAGATGACTGGTATGCCTGCATCATTCTATAATTGCATAATATTCTATTTTTGTCTGACACGAAATGTTTATTTCAGGTAAATACCTAAAAATGACCTAAAAAAATCTAAAAGTTTTATTTTGTTTCTTTAGTCAATTTCTCATTTGTGGAATTACTATTATTTGTTTCATTATATGGTAATGTATGGGGTAGTCTGAGATATGTAAATAGCATCACAGGTATTTGAATTTTCTATAGGCTTCCCAGTGCTAGATATTGTCATTTGGAAGCGAAATGGTGAGAAAACTGGCCCACTAGCTGACAGAATCTAACAAATGGTAGTAAAAAAACAACAATATAATTCCTCATTGTTGGGAAGGTGTACAGTTTTCACAGCACAAGGAATTCATACATTGGAAACTCTTATCTCTTGAGACAATAGGAATATATGTAGAGTCTTTGGATTGTTGGTGATGGTTGGTAAGAAGCATCCTGCTATGGCTGCATAGATCAAGCCATGAGTGAGAATCATCATACAATTTTGTGCAGATCTATTAGGTTTCCATTGCACGCATTCATTTGTTTACACTTCATTGACCAACTTAAGTGTGATGGTCAAATGCTGGTTATTTGGTTGCTGGTTATGAATTGACATCATTGCACTCCAGGGAAGCCTATATTCGATAAGTTTCACACATTAGATGCATGCATATAGTTCTTATGGCTTGCTGGTTCAAAACTCTTTGCTCTACAGCGCAAATTCCCCAGTCTTATTTGTGCCATGTTTAATACAGAGTTCTCCTAATTGATGCCTTGATTTGTCATCAATTTGTCATCATAGTGTCCACATCTAAAAGTTCTTTAATCATAGTGTCCACATATAAAAATTCTTTAATCATAGTGTCCACATTTAAGAGTTCTTTAATCATAGTGTCCACATTTAATAGTCCTTTAATCATAATACCTACCTCCTGCTTTGCCTGAAATCCCTCATACACATCATATGCAAATATGGCAGCATTATCACAAGTTGCTTTCCCCGACTTGTAACTACACAGGGAACAAGGAAGGATGTTCTACCTTCATATGGCACACTTCTTTTCTGGCAACTATCTTTTCCACCAGTGTATCATCCATCTTTTACAGATTGATAATGTGGTAGGTACTAAGCAATCTAGAATCCTTGCATGTTTGTGGCCGTAAGTAGCAATGTAACCAATCCTCTGTCACCATGGTCGTTTGAATACTAATTTTGAAAACTGTCACTACCGCATTAATCCTCGTCTCACCAAGCTGCCGAATATGGTGATACTAAGAACCGTCAGGCCAGGGTGCAGTACTTCAGCTGGTCTTCAATGTCTGCATGTCCTAGTCCTTGGTGACTATCACTTCATAAGGCCCATCATTCTTCTTCTTCTTTCTGTCCTCATGTACCTTTCGGTGTTGAGGAGAGAGTGAGTGTACGGTCTTTTGCCCTTCTACTGTTATATTTCCGAGTGTCTCTAATACACAATCTATCCACCTTTTACGAGGGCATCCAATAGGTAGATTGTTTTCGTATCGTTTGTTAAGGGTTTTTTTTTAGATAATACTTTGCTCTTTCTGTCTGGTTATGTGGCCAAACCATTTAACTTGTTGTTTCTCGATGTATTCTATTGTTGACTTGATCCCTATTATTTCCTTAGTTCTTCATTTCTGATTTTGTCTCTCAAACTAACTCCAATCATATGTCTCACACATTTCATTTCAGTGGTGTTAATCTTATGAATTGTTCTAGAATCTAATGTCCAAGTTCTACACATCATTGCTTGCAATATTATGAATAAATTTTCAAATCTGATATTCACCCGTATCTGATTGTAACACATACCTATGTAGAAATGCATGTTCATTTTCCACTAGTTTTCAACACTCAAAGAATCATTCATATTTGGAAGTTGCTGGCATATATTAATCTTGTTCATCTTCTGATAAAATTGCCAGAACTTCTGCAGTTACCGATCTAAAAAAAAAAAAAACCAGATTGTGGTTTTAGCAACTACTTAACCCCAACACAAAATGCTCTTAAGACAGTACTTGTTGGCTTTTTTAGGGTTCCCAGTTCCAGATTATGTACATTTTACTCTCCAAAGATCCCTCATAAGAATGTTATCTTGTGGTCTATTTGTCTTTGAGTACCGGTCTCGCTGTGTCCTACCAACACTTCTCAATTGATTACGACAAAGTTACATGCCTTTGTGCCTCTCTATAAAGTGTTAAAATAAGGTAGTCAGTTATCTACCGTGTAAAGATTACATTCCTTAACTCAGTCAGGTACTAATGGTCAGCAGAGTCATATGGTGCGTTGTTGGATATTTTTACTAGAAGTCATAAATGTTGTTTTTTTATTTAATTTGTGTACACTCAAGTTTTTGGCTGTAGTTCTTTTTTAAATAGCAGGATCAATCAGTGTATCTTTATAGTTGTATGCATATGCACAAAAAGGGTTCAAAATAGTGCAGTTGATAATTGATAATGCACAAAGACAGATGACTAAATATTTGTAGATGACGTGGTGAGAAAGGATTCTTTTGTCTTCTGTTTACAGATTTAGAGCTCAGTATTTTAGCTAGATTTTCAGGTCTATGGTCTTGCCAGATTTTAATGAATTTTTTCTTTTTAAGGCATTAAGTTAATGATGGCATTTTAATACCGGTATATCATATTTCTTTAATATCTTGTTTGTTGTAATTGTATGTCCTTAGTAAAAGAAAAGACAAATAGTGCAATTTTACTGTAAATTAGAAGCTCAGTTGAATGAAATAAAGTAGATGCAGAATATGCTCAAAAGTCTGTTCATCTGTTCCACAAGTGCTCAGTGGTGCGGCATCCTGTGCATGTGTTTGTTTCTGTTCCACAAGTGCTCAGTGGTGCGGCATCCTGTGCATGTGTTTGTATCTGTTCCACATCTGTTTTTTGTCTATTATGTCTTCTCTACTATGCCTACATCCATTGATGAAAGTTTGTAGTTTTCTGTTTTTCATTTTTGCTTTATTGTACAGTGGAATTCCATTATAACAACTTGGTCCGGACATACAAAATATGTATGCAATTACATACATTCGCTAAATACAGTATAAACAATATATAATAAATATAATCAGGGATTTTGAAAAGTGTTGCTACATAGGAAAATTTGTTGTAACAGAATGCGTTATAGAGGGATTTTCCCTAATGAATTTTGTATTCAATTTCGCTTACTGTGATTTCCATATATTTCCAGATGCTATAAAGTTTTCTCCTACCATTGTTATTTCTATCCTGACACTATGCTCCATGTTTCTGAGCAATACAACAACATCAAGTTAATATTAGGGTTTAAAATTCTTAGTTTCGTATTGCGAATTTCATAATGTGCTTATCCTGAAAAAGGGTTTAAAAGCTGTGTGTATATATATATATATATATATATATATATATATATATATATATATACACACACACACAATCTAATACATATTTCTGTTGAGAAGGTTGGTTATATATTCAATCTAATACATATTTGTGTTGTGCAATTTAGCATAGGAGATTTAGTGTTTAGCTCAGATTATATAGATACTGTTAGAAATCTATGCACTGAACTCCACCATTTGTGAAGTTTGATTCTTCATTCTACAGATGTAAACAAATTCTGCTGTAATACATTGTCATTGTTGAAGCTTTGTTGTATTAAATAATTAATGATGTTTGAAAAAATGTCCAATCTTCAAGTCGCTTGTGTTCAATTTTAAAAAATGATTGGATTGTATATTAAAGTCATGTTATCTCATGCTCTAAGGCTGCTGTCTTGTATTAACACACAGAGATGAAATGACAATGCTCTAAATATAGAAAATTCCTTGATTGTCTTTCCCCAGGTGAATGATGGATGTTAGTATCCACACTTTCCCCAGGTGAATGATGGATGTTAGTATCCACACTTTCCCCAGGTGAATGATGGATGTTAGTATCCACACTTTCCCCAGGTGAATGATGGATGCTAGTATCCACACTTTCCCCAGGTGAATGATGGATGTTAGTATCCACACTTTCCCCAGGTGAATGATGGATGTTAGTATCCACACTTTCCCCAGGTGAAGATGGATGTTAGTATCCACACTTTCCCCAGGTGATTGATGGATGTTAGTATCCACACTTTCCCCAGGTGATTGATGGATGTTAGTATCCACACTTTCACCAGGTGAATGATGGATGTTAGTATCCACATTTGCTGTTAAGGGTAGGGGTGGGAGCTTCAGTTATCAAAGGCCAGAGTACGGCCTTGGTTACATTGAGTTCGTTTGTTCAAAGTTATTTTGATGTTTTATATCAACCGATTTCTTGGTCTACCTTTGTCTAGACTGTCCAGATATTCTTTTGTTATGTGCTCTTATTGGTATTTGGTCTGAGTTAATTCTCATGAGGTGACCGAACCATTTTACTTGCTGTCTTTTGATATGTTCATTATATGATATTATACCTACACTTTTCTTAATTTCTTTTTTGATATAGTTTAATACACACATATACCACCTCGTAAAATATATCTACCTTCTACATACACCACCTTGTAAAATATATCTACATACACACATAGACCACCTCATAAAATATATCTACATACACACATAGACCACCTCGTAAAATATATCTACCTTCTACATACACCACCTTGTAAAATATATCTACATACACACATAGACCACCTCGTAAAATATATCTACATACACACATAGACCACCTTGTAAAATATATCTACATACACACATAGACCACCTTGTAAAATATATCTACATACACACATAGACCACCTCGTAAAATATATCTACATACACACATAGACCACCTCGTAAAATATATCTACATACACACATAGACCACCTTGTAAAATATATCTACATACACACATAGACCACCTTGTAAAATATATCTACATACACACATAGACCACCTTGTAAAATATATCTACATACACACATAGACCACCTTGTAAAATATATCTACCTTCTACATACACACATAGACCACCTCGTAAAATATATCTACATACACACATAGACCACCTAGTAAAAAGAGAACGGAATGCATTGTCATGGTTTACAGTTTTGTTGCGATATCTGCAATTCGACTTCAGAACGACTTCTGGTTAATATAGAATAGGGCAGTCAACTCCACCTCATAACCCTCCTTAGTCGTCTCTTATGATAGGCATGGAAGGAAAAGATTTTTCGATTCCCTGCTCCTTTTCGGGTAACACATGGGCGTGTATACTCCAGAAAGGGATGATGAGCAAATGATCTAATGAATCTCCCAATGTAGGGCCTACATAAGAAATGAGATTCGTCGCTGGTCGATCCTAGAGGTGGAAACAAACAATACTAATAGGCCTACAGAGTACAATGAACAGCCGCTCTAGTATTGATACAATGACTTCATTTCTCAGACTGATGGTCAAGACAAAACAAGAACATGGTCTGTGGTTGAAAGTATCGCGTCTCAACACCCACACGCATGCTTTAATGTTTGCCACAACAATCTAGATAAATCAATAACACACGAACACAAACACACTACTATCTTTATCCAGCCGTGACCGTATAAAATATAAGGCCTACTAGCTAATGAGAACTTACGTAGTCTTAATGACTCATTTGATTATTCTTGCTATTTTCATTGGTCATTATGATTATACTGTGTGTAGCAGCCAATTGAAATTGAGGGAATAGTCAGAGTCATTTTAGAAGGCTTGGTTTTCTATTATCAAATAGGTCTTATTTTTCGAGGGTCACGAATCGGCATCTAAAACAGGCGCGCAGCAGATACGCGCATGCGCTTGTAGAGGTCACAGGTGCAATGGGAGAGATTTGTGGTATCGATACCGACGATACAGTACTCACGCCTGTCAATGCTTTATTGTTCTCACCTGAAATTTAATCGATAGTTGCAAACATGCAAGCCTTTCTCGTTCCCATGGACTTGTTGTGGGAAACAAATTATAAGTCTGTTGCCTCCATACTGTTATCGTATTGATTTCCCAACTTAGGATCATTAACACTGCAGTTTGAACAGAAATAGGTATAAGTGATACCAATAGTAGTCAATACAACAAACTAGCAAGGGACACAGTGACAGAGAACGTTTCGATTAAAAGCCTTCATCAGGACAAAATACAGCAAACGAAACAAACATTATACTAATTGGTGGAAAGCACACATGAGGATGGTAGGAGGAAGTGATCGGATCGTGGTAAGAAACGTGTTTTGTGTGTTATTCGTCCATCAAGGCGATGATGACTATTTGTTACATCCACTTTTGAAAATTCAATTTTAGTTATGTCCTTGATTATGAGTTCGTAGATTGCTAATGAGCCCTATTCGAGCTGTAAATGTCCTTGGACAGTTCGGACATGGAATGGCTACAGTAGACGGATCTTGGTCTATCCGTGACTTTCTAGCTGCTCTCCGCTGTTGATCTGCTGGATTTCTCCTCTTTTCATAAGATGATGCGCTCTTTTTTATTTTAGAACGCCATGTAGATCTGTTTTGTGCAAGTTCTTCCCACGTATCGTGGTCTATTTCAAAGGCTTTCAGTGAGTTCTTCAACGAGTCCTTGTAGAAACGTGTAATAGGGAAGAGAAAGATAAAAACTGAAGCCGCAATGTAGAAGAATGTAGAAAGTAGGAGACATAATATGACGAGAAGAAGAATGTAGAAAGTAGGAGACATAATATGACGAGAAGAAATGGTGAACGATATAGAGATGATATAGGCGAGCAAAATATGATACGAATTTAATAATTTAAAAACGGATAACTTATCTCAGTGTTGTCCAGAGGAGAACCGACAGTGAAGTGGCTTGTTCATACATTCAACTTTACACAATAATGTTGTGTCCAAAGGTCACGTGATGGACACTGAAAGATCGGACATGGACAAAGAACGAGGCCAGAAGTCGAAACATTAAAAAAAAACCATCGCCTCATGCTGGCAAAGGCAATGACGAGTGATCGGACGTAAGATAGACCTGTAGTTACTCTAGCCCATCCCATCAATCTATCTATTCGCTAAACTCTTTGTTGCCTTTTAGCGTCAGGGGTAGAACAGTTTTCTGGAGACGGCCCTCTTGTGTGCTGAGTATATTGTGGAATCTGTCGCCTGTTTTATTTCGGTGTTCCATCGTTTTCGTAGTTGGCCTCTAGGTTTCAGGTTGTTTTCTTTTCCAGTTTCGTGTTGTTTCCCCAACACTGGAACTTCATCTCTTCACGTCGTATTAAGCACAACATTCCTGCATGCTGCTATCTCTTTCATACATGGTATACAACATTCCTGCATGCTGCTATCTCTTTCATACATGGTATACAACATTCCTGCATGCTGCTATCTCTTTCATACATGGTATACAACAGAACCTCACGTTAATTGGTCGTCCATCGTAAGCGATGATGATCATTTGTTAATCCACATGCTTTTCGCAATCAGGAGGGTGGTATTTTCATCCATTCTCAGACAGAAGGTGGCCTGTACAATGCTCATAGGTTGAATGTCAATACTAGGATAAAGAATGTCCTTATACGAGAGTTAATTTTTGCAGATGATGCTGCAATTATGACGCCCTCAAAAGATGAACTGCAAAACCTGCTAGCTGCCTTTTCTTATTCCTGCATGAGCAAAACGAAGACACAAGTTATGACGCAGGCTGCCATCAAGCAGCCACAAATTGTCAACGATGGTGGTGAGCTAGAGGTTGTTGACCACTTTACATATCTAGGATCTTCAGTCAACAATAAATTATCACTGGATCAAGAAATAAGTATCACGGTTGGCAAGGTATCTACAACATTGAACAGACTAGCAAAAAGTGTCTGGGGAAGCAGAACATTAACTATAAAAACTAAACTCCTGGTTTACCAAACTTGTGTCCTCGGGACTCTCCTCTAAGGCAGTTAAACACCAGCAACCTATATATACCGGGAGAGACGACTAAGCAGTTTTAATATGCGGGATGTCTATGTAGAATTCTTGTAGTTAGGTGGCAGGACAAAGTCACTAATACTGACGTAATATACAGAACAGGAAATACCACAGTATTTTATATACTCACTCTACACAGATGACTGGGGCACACTATGATGACCACAGTATTTTATATATTCACTCTACACAGATGACTGGGGCACACTATGATGACCACAGTATTTTATATATTCACTCTACACAGATGACTGGGGCACACTATGATGACCACAGTATTTTATATATTCACTCTACACAGATGACTGGGGCACACTATGATGACCACAGTATTTTATATATTCACTCTACACAGATGACTGGGACACACTATGATGACCACAGTATTTTATATATATTCACTCTACACAGATGACTGGGGCACACTATGATGACCAAAGTATTGTATATATTCACTCTACACAGATGACTGTGGCACACTATGATGACCACAGTATTTTATATATTCACTCTACACAGATGACTGGGGCACACTATGATGACTACATTATTTTATATATTCACTCTACACAGATGACTGGGGCACACTATGATGACCACAGTATTTTATATATTCACTCTACACAGATGACTGGGGCACACTATGATGACCACAGTATTTTATATATTCACTCTACACAGATGACTGGGGCACACTATGATGACTACATTATTTTATATATTCACTCTACACAGATGACTGGGGCACACTATGATGACCACAGTATTTTATATATTCACTCTACACAGATGACTGGGGCACACTATGAATGATGACCACAGTATTTTATATATTCACTCTACACAGATGACTGGGGCACACTATGATGACTACATTATTTTATATATTCACTCTACACAGATGACTGGGGCACACTATGATGACCACAGTATTTTATATATTCACTCTGCACAGATGACTGGGGCACACTATGAATGATGACCACAGTATTTTATATATTCACTCTACACAGATGACTGGGGCACACTATGATGACCACAGTATTTTATATATTCACTCTACACAGATGACTGGGGCACACTATGATGACCACAGTATTTTATATATTCACTCTACACAGATGACTGGGGCACACTATGATGACCACAGTATTTTATATATTCACTCTACACAGATGACTGGGGCACACTATGATGATGTAAGATTACAGAATACTAAAAGATCTACTTGCGGAGAATTAAAATCTGGGAAAAGATCTCAGCGTCGGCCTCTACTTCGGTACAAAGACGTGTGCAAACGCGATATGCATGAAACAGGCGTTGGTACGAAATAATGGGAGCAGAATTCCACGGATGGCCCTGCATGGAGGGAAAACATTTTGAATGGTATAAAGACAAATGAGAAAGTAATATATGTTGGTTCAATAGTTACACATCTAAGAAGACACACAACGGCACACGATGCTACAAGCGGGCCTTAATTCCTTGTACATAATGTTGAAGGCTTGTTGTGGTTCAGATTGATCATGTGAGTCACACCCATCATCGCCATGGATCGTAGATTACATTTCTTTAGCACAACAATAATACTATCGTCTGGAGAGACGGAAAGCTGCCTATTACAGTTAGTATATCTGAAAGGTTTCCAGTAGAATTAAATGAACACCAATGAAGTTATATAACTCAAAAAATGTGATGTGAGTCATCGATCAAAGATGATCAAAAATCAAGGCGAAGTGATTAAACCTATAAATTTTGTTTATCCTTATATGCATCTTCTGTACAAAAAAATGGTGGATCTTTACCTATAGGCCTACGTGAAATGTGTCAGTTCTACGAGAATGACGTATCAGTTGGAGATAACGTAGATGTATTGATCTGTCAATAATGTCAATTCTACTATAATTCTTCTTAGACGCGTTTTACGACATGCTTGACAGTTCACATTGTTACTATCTGCTACAACCCTTACCAATCCCACCAATGAACCGATTATTCGGGCAAAAATTAGAAGTGACAACACCGTAAGAATATTTGGCAAAATTCCTAATCGCAATAGAAACTGGCCAAACGTTCAGAGGAACTATGTGCACGTATGAAGTCAAAATAATAACTGACTATTATCAATCGATAAGAGGACGAGCAGGCATGGTTCGAGCACCAAACAAATTGATTAGGACAATTGAAGATGTTATTGAAATAAGACAAAACTGTTCAACGTATTGAGGATCTTCGTCGGTACTTCAGTTTCACTGCACTGTTACAAAACTGCAAGAGGTAAGAAAGTCATGGGTTGACAACATCAATTTTCGTCGGTACTTCAGTTTTACTACACTGTTAAAAAACTGCAAGAGGTAAGAAAGTCATGGGTTGACAACATCAATTTCGTCGGTACTTCAGTTTTACTGCACTGTTAAAAAACTGCAAGAGGTAAGAAAGTCATGGGTTGACAACATCAAGGAATGGACAGGACCTGAATTCAACACACTCGTCCGCACTGCAGGAGGAAATGGAGATTTCTATGTGTTGACGCCTTTTTTTGTTTTTGTTTTTCAGCACCAATATGAAAAAATAGGCTTTAAAAAAAAATTTAATTCCACTCTTAATCACAAACCCCCCATCATCAAAGTTGATTGTACTTTTCATGCCTGTATGAAATGACTCAACTATACTTAGGAGAGTTGGTGGGCAGCCAATATTCTTGAGTGCTTTGAATAAGCCCGAACGACTTACTAAGTCGAATGCCTTTGTAAGATCAATGAAAGCCAGCAGGGGCTTTTTTCGTTCACGGCATTAACTTGCCGTCTTCTACAGCGTACAACTCAAACTCCCGCTAGATCTCTCATGTAGTAGGAAATTCCTACTAGATTTTCAACAGAATGTAATCCACGGAATGGAAATACGTCGTGTCACCGTTTTATTTGCGAAAATGACCTGACATATCCGTCTTCGGTCGAATTTCTCTTGTAATTTGCGTAATAAAAATATATCCGTAGACTGGATGCAGATTAATCGAATTCAGAAAGCGTGTTAACTCAAATTAGGAGATGAATTGGTATCAGCTGAAAGAACCTGGTTTAAATCTCATCTGCTATCTTCTGTTCATTTCGATAATTCCCCGATGCTTCCTAATAGTGGAATCTCTCTATAGCGCATCCGTTTATAACAAATTATATTTTTTATAATATTTATTGTTTATACTGTATAGGCATAGACCCCCTATATAACATTTCTGTTATTACACATATTTCCTCAGTCCCAGCCAAGTTGTTATAGTGGGATGTGACTAATATTATTCATGGACAAAAATGACAATTTTATTTGGAGGGCGTGCACAATATTTGTGTGTCAACAGCTGGAGATGAAATAAAAATTGTTATATATGCATATGTCAAACTTCATGGCAGAGGTGACAGACGGTTATGAAACTAGTCTTGAGATCACAGTTGCCCGAACTAACTTGAGATTCAAGGCGCTTAGAAGGTTGGCCACTCACATAACATTGGAAATACTTCCTAATCTGGGTCAATTCCGTAAATAAAGGAAGGGGATTGGGGGTTCAAGACCCCTCCCTAATAAAACACAACTTTTAGTACTAATTTAGTAATAGGAATTTAGTAAAAGTCGGGTAACCTCCTGCCCCTCACCCCTTAACAATTTTTCAAAAAAATTTCAGACAATAAAAAACACGAAAATTAAAGGTTTGCACACGAAAACTGACGAAGAGTGGCTTTTGTTTTATTTAGATAGCACCCAGCCCCCCTCCCCTTACCGAAAGCGTATCTACTGCCCGGATATAGGGCCTAAATATACAATCGAAGGCTGCCCGGATATAGGGCCTAAATATACAACCGAAGGCTGCCCAGATATAGGGCCTAAATATACAACCGAAGGCGTATCTACTGCCTGGATATAGGGTCTAAATATACAACCAAAGACTGCCCGGATATAGGGCCTAAATATACAACCGAAGGCTGCCCGGATATAGGGCCTAAATATACAACCGAAGGCTGCCCGGATATAGGGCCTAAATATACAACCGAAGGCGTATCTACTGCCCGGATATAGGGCCTAAATATACAACCAAAGACTGCCCGGATATAGGGCCTAAATATACAACCAAAGACTGCCCGGATATAGGGCCTAAATATACAATCGTGCTTCTTGTGTGGTAATGATGGCACCATCATCAACATCACTAACAGAGAATTATACACCATAATATATTCATCCAACACAGCAAACTTCTTCGTAATTTTCAAGAAACAACACTTTTTCCCCATCCCCTACATTGCCATGCCGTTCTGCGGCATTCATTCTCAAAATTCTACTGGCGAAATGAATTGTTTCATGAGTTATGGTGTAGCTGCGATATCTGTGGGTTTTTTTCACCGGACACTTCTTCTTATGGCCCATGCCGTGTAGCGCTGGCTATCATGTTTTTCTACAACATTATATGTCTTGTGCTGTCAATCGTTTCCGATACTAATGTTCTCCCATGTCACAATGTTAGTTTGTCAAGCATCTTTTCTCTTGGTTTTCCCCCACCCCTCTTGTTCTTCAACCCTCTTGTTGTTACAACGTGTTCCGTGATGTGCCCAAAAAATATGGATTGCCTCTTTCTGATGCAAGTAAGCAGCTCTCTTTTTGAATGAACGCCTTTCAAGATTTCTTCATTACGCATTTTTTTAAAATCTGTACATGGCGTTCTTTTAATTCGTCTATGAAACTACATCTCTGCTGCCTCAATATAATTTTGTCACCGGACACATCTAACATTATTATTTCGGTTTGGCACACTTTAACAATCTATGGGAGGATTTACCAGTGAGGAATAAAACATCCGGGGGGGGGGGGGTGTTAGAGAGACGTCAAGGGACGATGCAGGGTAAAGGAGACAGTAGGTTGGAGATGTAAGGTTTGTGGGGATACAGAGCTTTATGGAACACCGAGCGCAGGAAATATCTCCAAAACAGTTTAGCCTATAACGTTGTATGGACAACAAGACCGGAGACGCCCACAATTTAAAAAAAGGGTACCAAACATTAAAAAAAAAATGAAATTATTATTTTAGGTAACTCCCACCCTCCCTCCCCCACCGAAGATTAATCTCCAGCTGGTCTATAACATCTATACGAAAGGGGGCGATGAGACGAAAGTAGGCGATGGGAGAAAGGAGTTTGAGAAACACATCTAAGGAATGGGGTGACCAACTCTTCATTCAACCCTGTTTATTCGCCCCTTGCGACATGAATGGCATGCCACAGTGTTACTATTCTATGTTTCAGTTTGCACAACGAAGAACTAACTGAGCAGTCATCCGACGCCAATGGTATCTCTTCATGATACACATCTCTGAGATATAATTGGGCGTCTTCACTGATGCATCCCACACCCCCTGACCCGCATATTAACAATACTTGTTTTGTATAGGGTATAATGTTGAGCTGTTTTAATGCACTAATGTATTCAAAGCTCTACAATCTCTTCAGCCGAGTCTTACACCACAACACAGCCTTGTCGCCGTGATGTATTCAATACTAATGTATATACTAATGTATTCACAGCTCTACAATCTCTTCAGCCGAGTCTTGTTCGAGTCTTCAGTCACACAAATTTGTTTGTTTGTTTGTTAAATGGGGGATTAAAACCTCTTAGCTGAGGCACGACCCTTTCAACCTAAGACAGAAGTCTATTTTGGTTATATCAGGCCGTATTAGCTTTTATCTAAATGTGACCTAATGGTCTGGGTGTTTGGAAAGCCGTGCGTGCTATTGCTATGAATTATCTATATTGCTAGGTGGAGTTGATGTTTATTTGTGGACAAGATGCCTTTTATCTAAGTGTGACCTATGGTCTGGGCGAATTGAGAACCGTGCGCGCTATTATTGCAAAAGAATGTTATGTTGCTAGTTGTATTAAACTGTTTATTTCCGGTGGTATTGCTTTTTTATTTAAGAGTGACACTAATGCCTGGGGGAGTTTGAAAAACCGTGCGTGCGATTGTGCCAAAAATTGTCCATATTGCCAGTTGTATCCTGTGGTTATTTGTTGAAAGCTGTGGAGAGAGACCTGTAGAAAGACTGATTACAAACAATGACTTATTTTGTTTTGACTTGCTTAGATTTGTAAATTAGGGCTTTAGTCCTGGTTATAAATTGTTTAATTAGTTTTAGCCTATCTGGTGGTACATCATGGCCCTAAAATGGTGGTACATCATGGTCACAGTCATAAAATTCCAAAGATGCGCGGTATTTGTACAAAGTACAAAACTGTAGAGGCGTCACCAGCTGTTATCGAACATCCGGTTATTCTAACACATCCATCGGGTGTTATGCCCTCTCATAATTGTATAGTTATAGATAAAAGTAGTCGAGTTATCAATCCCATAATTGTATGGTTATCAGTTATAGGTAAACGTATTTGAGTTATCATATTAACATTTCCGCTCCCTAATTAGTTTTCTCGAGAAATAACATGAAACCAGAGCCGTCTTTACACCATTTTGGGCCACTGGGCAAAGAAATAGTGTAGGGCTCCTGGGCAAAGAAAGAGTGCTGCCCCCTCCTCCCTCAGGAATACAAAATAAATGGTTGATAATACTAAAAATAAGGTATTATTTATTTTATTGTCACTATGCTAATTTCAACAAAATTGTTCTTAAAACATGCTTTACAAAAAATGTACACACTTCGTCGCCGCGTGCCCCAGGTTTATTAGTCCAATTTACAAATTGGCGGAGTTACTTCACTTCACTACAATACCATTAGGACAGCTAGGGAGAAACAGGAGGGGAGAATTTTTTCTAACCGGCCAAGACAAGGACATACAGGTAAAACAGGTTTTATTTACCCATCAGCCACAGGCATTGCTATTCCGGGCCCAAAATTTCCTTAACTTGCAATAAAGTTTTTCTTTGAAGGGAAAATAATTATATGGATCAAGCCTCAATCTACAGAATGTGGTAAATGACATTCCTGAATATTGGTCCAGGTTCAAGGTTAGAAGTGATTGATAAACTTAAAGGGCCCGTTCGCAAATTAACAAAAAATTATGAGATTTTTATAAAATAATACTAAATTTTATACAGGTTTTCCGAAACCCTACAACATATTCACATGGGGCCCCTATGCTCGTGGGCCCCCGGGCTAATGCCCAACGGGCCTATGGGTTAAGACGGCATTGCATGAAACCGCCAAAAATATGAGACCATGAGATTTAATTTAGGTAAATATTCTTTTCCAGTTGTATTTACGCCACTGTGAGTTATGAATCAGTGTAATAGCACACGATTTTACCAATATGTTGAAACTAGCGGTTCAATAGGAACTTGGTTAGTGTTGCGTCACCACGCACTCCCTAGGTTAGGCGCAATTCCTCAACCTTTTCAGAACGTGAGACCTGGTACTAATGTCATTGTGAGGGACAGGGTCGACTAAGGATGTATTTTGTTGTTGTGTACGAAGCATGAGTGACGAGTAAACTCGAATCCTAGGTGTTGCCTAGCTGCAAGCTACGTCAACTGGCCAACGTCACGATTAAAATAATATCTTCGATTTCTTAGAATTCCAACAATGAGTCAGACAAGACTGCATCCTCTCACCAAATCACATATATAAAACAACACCTCTTCTACACCTGCAGTTGAAAGGCAACAAAGGGTTTAGCGAATATATAGAGATATATAGATATAACAGCACATCGGTAAACTACAAACCGGCTGATGCCCATAGCTTTCTTCTGTACACCTAATCCCTCTGCTTGTCGGGCGGGATACCCTTCCATTCTCCCAACTTCTTCGTCTCCGGCGATTGGGTAGTTACGAGGACGACTTCCTCGAGAAAGCCTATGAGATGGCAGATTTCATCCGCTGTCGCCTATACTCAGAGAGAGGCCTCAAGTCTGAACTTCTTCGAGTGTGCAGTCTCACCTGTCAGGACACCCTCTTGAACACTCGGAAGTCTTCCTTTACTGGCAGGGTCAAGCATGTTCTCAGTCACCCCCATAGCGTTGCCGTTCGTTATGTCCTGCTTCGCCACCTTCCTATTCTCCAGTATGATTTCGAGACGCAGGAACTGTTCTGTTAACCCCCCCTCTCTTGTTGCTTACATACGTGAGAAGAACATCAGGGATCTACTAGTTCTGAGTCACCTCCAGCCTGACGTTCCTAATCATTTCGGCACAATCAGCCGCAAACGCAGCCAATGCTACACCTATGCCTATGTCACTCTGACCCGGTCTGTCACATTCCCTAAAGCTACCTTCACTACCGAGGAGAGCTTCACATGTGTCCCGCAACGTCATCTATGTCATCATATGCAAGCGTTGCGCCATGACATATATAGGTGAAACTTGAAGGAAGCTCGAAGATCGATTCAGTGAACATCAGTATAACATTAAAAAACCATTTGGGTTATCCTGTTGACGTCCACTTCAATAGCACAGGCCAACGGGATGCCCAGGACATTCAGATTGCGACCATTAAGTCTTGCTTCTCTGACGACGGGACCCGTCTTGCGTGTGTTCATTACATTTACCAATATGCACTCTTAAACCCAGCGGCATCAATGAGCGACTGTCTCATGTATGATTCTAGGTGTTCCATAGTTTCTGTTTGTTTCGTGTAACATGTATGTAGCCATTTTTAAAATATTCCTTGTCCGATGTCATTTCACCTCTTCCGGCCAATCTACATTACACACGCCAATGTGAACGTCCATATCCTTACTGTCCATTTTCTGTTCTGTTTTTTATTTTAATGTTTGTCATGATAAAGGCTTTTTGGTTGAAGCGTCGATGTGTGCGTGTTATTATGTGTGCCTTTAGTGATTAGCAAAACGTAATGACCATATTCCTGGATTTACCTGTTACCATATTCCTGGATTTACCTGTTACCATATATGCAGATAACATTGCCAAACGATGAGACACTCGTTACGAACAACACTCCTTTAACAACAGAAGTCAGGAGATTTCATATATTATGTACGTACATAACACCCCCCCCCCACCCCTATATCAACATGCCTCACAGGTCTAGAACGAATGATTAATGTTAGCAAAACACCATAGCAAAGATCAACATTCTTTCTACAATGCAGAGAAGAAAAAAAGAAAGTTATCTACAGAATTGGTCTAGAATAACCCTCCACAACGAACTACTACAAATTGTCAACATCTTTGGATATCTCGGGTCAAAAATTAACAACACATGAGACTTTTCAGCAGAGACAGTCAACAAATAAGACATCGTTTAATGGGAAAACGGCTCATTTAAAATGACTCATGTGACCTATCCCATGTTTTCGTTGGCCACTATGATTATGCCGTGTGTTATCAGTCAATAACAATTCAGAAAAAGTAAACTGGTTTTTTTTTTTTAGAATGTTGCTTGTCTATTAGCCAATGAGAATTATAACGTCATCATTCACGGTTCAGCAGAGATTAGATATAACGATTACAAAAATACCATAAAGGAGATATCTACGGCAAAAAGACTAAGAAACAATTGCAACTTTAACTAAGAAATTATACTTTCATAGTAATAAAATATGGTCGCGAGACTTGGGAAATGGCATCCGCAATGGAAAAAAAACTATATTCTGAAAATGTTTTGCTATGAATACATGTTACCTAACCGTGTTGCGTGACATATTCATGGTTGCTGGTGCGCCTCTTGGCATTGTATCCCCGACGTCAACGCCTGTGCTTGGAGATGACCCGATCTTAGTTTCCAACCTCTGTCGACTGGAAAAGCCCCATCTAGACTTAAGAAGTTGGCCTCGATGGGGATCATCTGAATTGAAATACACCTTTTGAACATGACATTGATGGAGAAGCAGATCGGCTTATACATAACGGATATGTTTTACGCATGAGAAATTAGTTTGTGTTGATTACCCTTCTCGCACATCGGGCATGTCCATAGGTGCTGAAATCTCCACTTCAGTAGATATTTCGGGGTGCAACGGCTGACGACTCCGATTCTATGTTGGTTCACTGCTCTTTTTGATCTATATAAACCACCATATCAGCTTATTGTGATACCATGCGAGACGTTACCTATGAGGATCTCATCCAGTGCTTGAAACTCTGTAGCAAGGCCAAGAATCAATTATATCATGTTGACTTTACAGTACAATACAATTGTAAGCCTCCTTCTCTGAGTTGTATTGTAGGTCTCATTACTAAAGTCGATGTATTGTATGTCTCCTTGTTTGAGTCGTTGTATAGTAGGTCTCCTTGTTTGAGTCGTTGTATTGTAGGTCTCCTTGTTTGAGTCGTTGCATTGTAGGTCTCCTTGTTTAAGTCGTTGTATTGTAGGTATCCGTGTTTGAGTCGTTGTATTGTAGGTATCCTTGTTTGAGTCGATGTATTGTAGGTCTCCTTGTTTGAGTCGATGTATTGTAGGTCTCCTTGTTTGAGTCGATGTATTGTAGGTCTCCTTGTTTGATTCGTTGTATTGTAGGTCTCATTACTAAAGTCGATGTATTGTATGTCTCCTTGTTTGAGTCGATGTATTGTAGGTCTCCGTGTTTGAGTTGTTGTATTATAGGTCTCCTTGTTTGAGTCGATGTATTGTAGGTCTCCTTGTTTGAGTCGATGTATTGTAGGTCTCCTTGTTTGAGTCGTTGTATTGTAGGTCTCCTTGTTTGATTCGTTGTATTGTAGGTCTCCTTGTTTGAGTCGTTGTATTGTAGGTCTCCTTGTCTAAGTCGTTGTATTGTAGGTCTCCTTGTCTAAGTCGTTGTATTGTAGGTCTCCTTATTTGAGTTGTTGTATTGTAGGTATCCTTGTTTGAGCAGTTGTCCGTGTTTGAGTCGTTGTATTGTAGGTCTCCTTGTTTAAGTCGTTGTATTGTATGTCTCCGTGTTTGAGTCGTTGTATTGTAGGTCTCCTTGTTTGAGCTTACTTGATGATATGCTTACAGGGTGAAAGTGCTGAAAATGTTTTGCAAAAGACACACACGAGAAGAATATGATACGATCACCCGAACTACCTAACATCTGCTATATTTTGTATGATCACACACCATGATATAACCACAAGATTAAGTCTATGGTTGAACAGAGCGTGTTTTATCAAAGTTGGTGGCATATCATATCCAGGACGTAGCGATCAATACAGATTTTGTGACTGTGATGATTTTCTAGGCAATATAAATACCTTTAGTAGATTACCATTGCTCTCTGAACGGTCGGGACGCACAGTTACCTGCGGCGAGTATGAGTCTCGTATTTTGATTTTCGAGATGCGCTTTGTACTACTCTGCCACAGAACCGGACATTACCACACACACACACACACACACACACACACACAAAAGGTTTAATCAAGCCTATCTCCTGAATATACGTCCTCTTGGCTGATACGATTGATTGTTGGCCACTGCTTATACGTTGTGTTGCCAGTATATGAAAAGCATGGTAAAAGTATCAGCCAAGATAAGTGATGTAGCCTATTAGGTTAGCGAATAGGATATATTTTCGAGAAGTGCTAGCTTTAATCGTATGCCAAACGGTTGTTGCGAATTTTCCCAAAACAGAAAAGTGTTTCCAGCTAAAACGAGTTTCATGTTTGTGTCTTTTTCTTCTTTCCTTCCTATTTTACCCATTATGGGTGTCGAGGGAGATACAATGTTTTTGTTCTCGCTTTTCTGGCAGCTTCAGATAATGTTATTTGTTGTTCGTGTAATGTCTCTTTAATGTTGTCGATCCAGCGTACTCTAGGTCTACCCTTGGCTCTTCTTTCTGCTTCTCCTCTCTTCATATATGCTTTATAAACTAATGAATCACACGGCATTCTTTCCAGATGACCAAACCATTGTATCTGTTGGTTTTGTATGTATTGTAGAATTGTTATGACACGTTTGCGTACCAACGTAAAGTGCGTGAGCGTCACATTACAATAGACACCATCTGATTAGACCGTGACCCCATGTGATATATAATATATTGGGTAATTGGAGAACATCCTTCTATAATGACTCGTGTAGCTTTTACTGTGATTTTCATATGCTATTGATACAAATTATAATCATAGTGATCAATGAAAATCACAGGAAAAATAAAATAAATCATTTTTGAAGGCTGTATTCGAATTAGCTAATAGGCGTTATAACAATGTTCAGGATTATACTTTTTTCTCATCGTATTGCACAACCAGCCAGGTGTGAAGTATTCTATTTATGCAGTTTGTTGTGTTTTGTTTGAGTGTGTTCATTCAAGTGTAACAGCAGTGCATTCTCGTGTGATGTGACATCAGAGCAAATGAACATGACTCCGATTTGTAAGGTTTTGTTTGTGATATTTGGTATAACTACGGTGAAATGTACGAAGGCAAGCAAACAAAATTGTAAACAAGGGATACAAGTTCCGGTTTCGGGTAACAACCTAAGAATGGAAATGGGTGGCTGAGGTAACACAAAGCAAATATCAAATTGAACAGAAATATGTATACTTGTTGCCAAGGTAAAGGTAGGTCCAATGACAGCAATCTTTTATGGGATGAAGATACCTCTTCATGTACTAAGCCGCAGCAACTATTAGATGGGACGTCGACTTCACTTTCTTGCTACGTGTTACCAAAATAAGTCAATACAACAACATAGCAACGAGACACAGTGACATACGACGTTTCGACTAAACGTCTTCATAAGGACAAACAAAATACCACGAACACCAAATTTTACAGAGTCACACATATGGTATGATGGCGAAATGAAGAAGAGGAAAAGAAGGACAAGAAAAGCGAGGAGGTGGAAGAAGAGATAAAGCAGACTTAATGAAAGTAGTAATAAATTCATTTCAAGATGATGATGTCAATAAGTCTGAGAACTCGCACATACAGAGAATGTTAGAAATGGGAGTATCTAGAGGTGAGGGCAGGAAAAATACATTTTTTGGAAGTCTCGAAGATCACACAATCAACACATTACCGGGACTCTTGAGTCTAAATACACTATGATGGCTGCTGGTGGGTGGTGCACTTATAGGAATGCCCCGCGTGTCGTGAAGCCAGTTTCTAATCAGGAATCAAAAACTGACTGTGATCTTAGAGCATGTATTACAACACTGATTGTGATGTTCCTAAATATGTGTACAGATTCAGGCCTGGCGACAGATAGGAAGGCTGTCACAGGCTAGAGTAGTCCACACGAATTGTTAAGGCATGCCGAAATCGGATTTGCTACGCCTACATGGCGCATAACGGTGGCACAACGTAATCACGCTCCAGGCGGAAATCGCACAGATATCCGTGCTTGTTACAATGGAGCGAACGCAAAACAAAAAACTGATTGTAATCTTTGAACATACATTACAACACTGATTGTGATATTTGAACATACATTACAACACTGATTGTGATCTTAGAACATGTATTACAACACTGATTGTGATCTTTGAACATGTATTACAACACTGATTGTGATCTTAGAACATGTATTACAACACTGATTGTGATCTTAGAACATGTATTACAACACTGATTGTGATCTTTGAACATGTATTACAACACTGATTGTGATCTTTGAACATGTATTACAACACTGATTGTGATCTTAGAACATGTATTACAACACTGATTGTGATCTTAGAACATGTATTACAACACTGATTGTGATCTTTGAACATGTATTACAACACTGATTGTGATCTTAGAACATGTATTACAACACTGATTGTGATCTTAGAACATGTATTACAACACTGATTGTGATCTTTGAACATGTATTACAACACTGATTGTGATCTTTGAACATGTATTACAACACTGATTGTGATCTTAGAACATGTATTACAACACTGATTGTGATCTTAGAACATGTATTACAACACTGATTGTGATCTTTGAACATGTATTACAACACTGATTGTGATCTTTGAACATGTAAAACCACGTTTAATTTCACAAATTGCTAAACTGTTAAAAGAAAAATCAAACACAGTAGATGAAAAAAGTATATTACCAGCTGCATAACTAATAGTAGATGGAGAAAGTATATTAAAAGCTGCATAAATAACAGTAGATGGAGAAAGTATATTAAAAGCTGCATAAATAACAGTAGATGGAGAAAGTATATTAAAAGCTGCATAAATAACAGTAGATGGAGAAAGTATATTAACAGCTGCATAAATAACAGTAGATGGAGAAAGTATATTACCAGCTACATAAAGCATAGTTTCTGCTTTGATCACTGGAAAAACTATAAATGACTCATTTCTTAATCAAACAAGAATTGAGAAGGTAATCGATGATCTGTCACACAAAATCAAGGAACAGCTTGTTCGAAATATTTCTCACGTCTTCATATTTTGCTATGCAACTAACTGAACTAAAATACATGCGCATCAAACTAAGCACCCCGTACGGATTTGTTCTCCTTGTCTCATCTAACGTTGGTGTAAGGGGAGGAGGTGTATACCAACCATAGTGCAACATAGACCATAATGGTGCAATATTATATAGACCGTAATCGTGCGATGGTAACGATTACTTATTGAATAAGTGATCCTTCCCAAATACAGGCAGCTTGTTTAATGTATTGATGACTTTAATGTATTGATGACTTTAATGTATTGATGACTTTAATGTATTGATGACTTTAATGTATTGATGACTTTAATATATTGATGACTTTAATGTATTGATGACATTTTAGCTACGTTTCTTTTTTGTGTTTGCTTAAAAGTTTTAGAATTGAATTTGCACAGCGCCCGTGTTGCCGGAACGTGATAGGTAGGCAAAGAATAGGGGTATTGTTACTTGCCATGTATGTCGTAAGGGGCGGTTAATGAGGTTTTGGAAGTGGAGTTGGCCTTCCTATTCTATGAAGGGTAAAATGATCCAGAAGCCACGTTGACTTTGCTGCATGTCTCAAGCTAAAAGTCGTAGATATTGTATCAAAGCTGTAAACCATGACACACACTTTCAGTTGTCTGGAATACATCATGCTGATCTGTGGGAATTTGAGAATGAACGCAAAAGAATAATAATTAAATAGAACAAAAGTCTAGCGAAAATTCTGAAATTGATCGTGAAGAAAGCTCAATATAAATTTGTTAGCTGTGACTTTGTAAAAATAATGTTCTATCGTGTCAAGATAGAAAGATATAGCTTGTGCCAGTTATAATGTTCAGTCGTGTCAAGATAGAAAGATATAGCATGTGCTTGTTATAATGTTCAGTCGTGTCAAGATAGAAAGATATAGCTTGTGCCAGTTATAATGTTCAGTCGTGTCAAGATAGAAAGATATAGCTTGTGCCAGTTATAATGTTCAGTCGTGTCAAGATAGAAAGATATAGCTTGTGCCAGTTATAATGTTCTATCGTGTCAAGACAGCCAGCTTCTCTGGTTATGTTCATAAATCAGAATTTAACCTTCAGCCATTAAGCATTAGTGTCTGATAAGTCTCTTATACTCACACCCGAGCCGGAAAGTCGTTAAATCCTCCCAATCGTACATTAGTGTCTGATAAGTCTCTTATACTCACACCCGAGCCGGAAAGTCGTTAAATCCTCGCAATCGTACATTGGTAGTATTGGTAGTTAATGAGTTTGCCTCTCTTTTGGAGAGGCGTGCCCCTTTCAACCAGCGGACAAAGTCCAATTAGGTTATATCAGGACACACTACCATAAAATATTAGAGGTAACAAAGACCCCATCGATATGCAATCGTACATTAGTGTCTGATAAGTCTCTTATACTCACACCCGAGCCGGAAAGTCGTTAAATCCTCCCATTCGTATATTGGATTACAGAAATATAACTGAAAGAATGACAAGCCCCTATGGAAATCAAACGCTAATCCCGAAACGAGATGGCGTATAAGTGAAATACAGCATACGCCTTCTCATGAGAGAAAGTGAAAATGTTGTAATTGTATCTACAGCCAGTTTTGACACTGGATTACGACTACATCTTTTAGGCTTGAGATTGCAAAATTTGTCACTGATACAACGGAATCAGAAGAATATATTTTGTTATGCATTCGTTCTCAAACTCCTGCAGATAAGCAGGATGCAGTCCGGAGACCGGAATACACTGTGTCATGGTTAATAGCTTATCTATGACATCTGCGCACTTCTGCCAGGGTCACTGACTTCAGGGTCACTTTGACTTCGATGGTGCAGCAACCCCCACCCTAAAATATATAAGAAATAATTAAACAACGCACCACTTTGTTTTAAGTGTATACATTTCTTTTGCTGAAGTTAAAATACACAAACCAAGTCAATTTACAAATCTGATCTATTTACGGACCCCAATGTGCATTTTTTTCTAAAATGGGTACACATTCAAGACCGCCACCTAAGCAGTTGCCTATACTAAGGTTAAAAAAGAACGATTGCTGGGACGTCTATTTTGCAAGACAACGGAGTGGAGTCTCTGTGGCAGTGTGCTTGTGCTGACAAATCTTCTATAATAGTACTAGATGTAAGAGTTTTGTTTGAGTTGATGTTAAGAAGTGGCAGCGCAGATGTATCAATTGAATTTGTCGATCTTGAGCTCTCGTTGTTACACGAGGTTGGCCAGGTCTTGGAGGTCATTGGTAGTACATGTAGTCAGAAAACGCCCATTCAGGCTCACTATTAGTGGAATGGTCACAATTAAAATGTTTGGCAACCTCTCTGGTCACCATACCACTCCTCAGCATACTATAATATAACAGCCTGCCATCGCTCTTGTGACGAAAGTCAAGGCATCGCAAACACAAAAACACACTTTCTTTCAATGAAAACAAACGATGGAGTTTTACTACCAGAAACATTACTAATGTCTACGGGACTGCCTGTATACTCAGTAAATTACTAAACATCCATTGGTGGGACAAAGTACAGACTACGAGGTCTTGGAAAAATCAACCTCAATAAGCATCCACACAATACTTATGAAGGCGCAAGCACGCTGGACAGGCCATCTTGTGCGTATGGAGAACTCGCGTTTGCCAAAACAAATATGTTATGAAGAACTCAAGGCAGGATTTCGAAAAGCTGGTGGATAGAAAAAGCGCTTAAAAGACACCCTCAAGTCACCCTTGAAACATCTTAACATTGACGTATGCGCATGGGAGAGCCTCGCTCAGGATAGAGCAGCATGGCGCCACAGCATTAGAACGGGAGCACTAGCGGCGGAAGAATTCAGACAAGATACTGCAAGACAGAAGCAGACACGTAGAAAAGAAAAAACATCTCAACCTCACACAGATACCTTCTATTATTGTCAATTCTGTAAAAGAACATTTTGTGCGCGCATTGGACTTGCTAGTCATTTAAAAACGCACTATTAACTTTTATTATTTTTGTATTATTTATTGTTATTATTATTATGGTTGAGTTTTTGGTCATCGTCGATCACGACGGACGAACATCATACTCAGTAACTCCATGAGCATGACTGTGAAAGTTCAGGCGGGGTACGTTCGAGAACAGTGGCTGGATGCAGTGAAGAATTCACGTGTACGTAAAGTGACTTTTATTTTTGTGCCGGAACATGTGAAAGTCCGAGGTAATGAGAGATCAGATAGGTTGGCTGCCTACGCTGCCACTACGGCTGTTGGTAGAGCGATGTATTACGCAGACATTTTGAACGCCCTACGGGAAAACGCACACACAAATGACTGTACAAGTGACGATGACTCTAGTTCCATGACTAGAATAAGGGAGCTTGGTTTGAAATGTGGTGTCGCTAGAAAGGAGTGGTTTCGTGGGCGAGAAAGATTGATGCTCAATCAACGACACACTGGAACCGTCAGTCAACGTGTAATGGCGGATACACTCAAGGAGAGATCTGAGCACCTATGGACTTGTCCGTAGTGCAATGACGACGATGATCCAACGAATAACTAACTACTAACGTTATGCCAAATTTCAACTTAAGTCGACTAGTAATATGGCCAGAATCCAGCAAGTTGATGTTTTGCACGAACATGAGAAGACAATAAAAAGTGAAAACATTAAAGTTAACCCGCACACATTAACGTGGTTTGAAAATCGCTCACTGAAAAAAACAAAACAATTCATCAAGGTTGATAATATGTCATGCTTTTGGTGCACTTTTAATGATTGCTGGTAGCCTACATATGTTCCATAAGGCTGATCCAATTTTGTGATTAGTGGTAATCGCATCAACATCATCATGTGAAGCTAAATTTCGACTTAAATGTTATTTATGATTTAGTAACTAAAGTACTTTACTAGAACGGGAAAATGTATATATATATATATATATATATATATATATATATATATATATATATATATATAGAACATACATTTTATCATGGGTCACAGATTTATGTATTGGTTACATTTGTGCGTTAAGAGAGTATTTGTTTTTACTTTTATTATGTTTTCTTGTTCCTTAACAAAACATTCAAAAACATACACCCAACATTTCTACATACACCCAACATTTCTACCCTTGAACATGCCTGGAAAGAAGACAGAGGTTTTCATCTTTGCACCCTGAACTAAAAGTCCAGTCCCCGGTTAACACACGGACAAGTGCGAGCTGGAAGAAGGTGCAAGAGGATATGACTGGGTAGGATTAAACAAAACAAAACCTCCATGATAAATGTTGTGAGACAGCTAGAAAGAGTGCGTCATAGTTGGACTGCAAGCAAGTCAGATGGAATTATAGAAACACTTATCTAGCATAAAAAAAACATTAAAAAAAACACAGAACAAACAGAAGAAAGAATTATTTACACTGATGGCTCCGATGTGAAAGAAACAAACTGTTGATCGTCACGTTCTGCTGCCTACTAAAATGGTAAGAAAATGGTGAAAAAATCAACTATAGCTATTTATCACACAACTTCAAGTATGATAATGAGGATAGATGCGATAATAACGGCTCTCAATTGGATGATGAGGCAACCAACAACATCCAAAGTAATTCTATCATACCCCTAGAGCATGCTGTACAAGAGTTCCAGATAATGCTGTACAAGACTCCCACAGCATGCTCTACAAGACTCACAGGGAACTCTGTACAAGACTCCCACCGCATGCTGTACAAGGCTCACAGGGTCCGTTGTACAAGACTCCAACAGCATGCTGTACAAGACTCACAGGGAATTCTGTACAAGACTCCCACAGCATGTTGTACAAGACTCACAGGGAACTCTGTACAAGACTCCTACAGCATGTTGTACAAAACTCACAGGGAACTCTGTACAAGACTCACAGAGAACGCTGTACAAGACTCCCACAGCATGCTGTACAAGACTCACATGGAACTGTGTACAAGACTGTGTACCAGCTGCCGTACAAGACTCATCAATAGGCGATTCAAACAAGAGGGAGACACACATAAGAGATGTTAGCGATTCAACCAAGAGGCGATCCAACCAATCAATAGGCGATCCAACCAAGAGGGAGACACACATAAGCAATTTGAGCTATCCAACACAAGAGGGAGAACCACACATTAGAGATGTGAGCAATTCAATCAAGAGAGAAAACGAATGTGCAATTATTATTTCCTATACCAGACAGTGGAATATCACGCTCCTGATTTGTGATATTCTTTTTGTTTGAAGGGGAAATCTACGGAACTTGTGCAAGGGTCGGATATTTACTTAATGTGATTGTATGGTGTTAAGCCACGAGCTGTGTAGTCTTATTTTGAGAAAGGGTATTTGTCGTGTCTCTTTTGTACTTTCGAAGCTTGTTGCAAATAATAGGATTGATTCCATCGATGGGGAGCAAAGAATAGCAACACTGTTTACCTTCCACGCATGTCGTAAAAGGCGACTAAGGAGGTTATGGGATGGAGTTGGCTGTCCCATCCCATATAGGTCAGTGACCCAAATCCATGCTGAAGTCGGATGTGTCAGGCCGAAAGGCGCTAAATCGCAGCAATGATGTAAACTATGACACAACGCATTCCGTTCTCCGGACTACATCCTGCTAATTTGCAGGAGTATGAGAACGAACGCAGAAGAAGATTCCATCGATGACTTTCTACAATATGACTTACTGGCTAATGGGAAGCAAGCTTTCTGAATGACTCATTTCACTATATTCCGAGACTTTCATTAGTCACCATATTATACTTTGTGTGACAGCCAATTAAAATCAAAGAAATAGATAAATGAGTCATTTTAAAAAGTTTGATTTCTCATTAGTCAGTAGGTATAATATAGGAGGATGTCACGTTCAATCCTTTCTGTCCAGTAATTAGTATTTAACTGATATCGTCGCAGATCAAGTTGTGAGGTGGCCTACTCGACTACCCCCCCCCCCCTCCCTCCCAACCTTATTAGTCGTTTTTACTAGACACAAATTGCAAGTAGCAGTCTTGCTATCCTTTACTCCTTTATCGGGCCCCGATAACACATGGGCGTCAACATAAGAAATAAAATATAGCAGATGTGTGTGATTAATGAGAAAGAAAACAGGACTAATCCACATTTGACTCACTCTAACTGAATCGAATACATGCTTCTAATCCGTGCAACGATACCGGCTGTATAGAGTACAGAGCAGGTGATAACACAGAGGCAAACTGTGCTCTCATCAACGTTACTATATTGTTATCTGTAATATACTGGATGTTTACTGAACTTTCTTAATATAATAATACATTCTACAATTATTATTTATGTGAATATACGATATTGTTACGTGGACATAAAACATTACATTATAAATGTAAAATAGATAAGAAAAGATACAGAAAGCATTTCTATGCTTGTTATGTGTGTTGTCAAGTCCGGGCTGCGATGTGCGCAGTTGATCCGGGACAATTGATTGATTATATTGTGAGCAAATAGGATAAATGTTTTGATGAACGTTATCAAGAACTCGCGGAGAGGGCTACACTCACAGGATAAATGTTTGAGTGCGTGTAAGAAGGTGTGGTTTCAACAGGTGAGTAAACGGATGTGTCCTAATTATAACTTTTGCTATTAGTTCTGATATTATTACTGCTACAACTAATAATAATATCAGTGCTTCCTTTTCAGCAATTACTGTTGTCTCTACTGCTGCTGTTATACTACTGCAACAATTACTACTACATCCACCATCACCAGGGGCGAAGATGTTTACAGTAAGGAGGGTGGTTTTACCTTGAAAAAAAAAGCCCTTACCTATTTTCGTGTTATTCGCTATTTAAAAAAATGAGAAACATGATCGTTTATGTGAAAAATTGAAAAGGGATGGTTTTATATGATTACATACTGCCGAAGACAAATGTGTTGGGCCATTGGCGCAAATAAAACGGCGACACAACACATTTCCATTCTCTGGACTACATCCTGCTGGAAATCTAGCATGAGCATTGTCCTGTTACAAGAGAGATCAAGCGGGAGTTTGAGAATGTGTCCTGCTACAAGAGAGATCCAGCGGGAGTTTGAGAATGAACGCTGACGAAGAAGATATGATTGAACTAAAGGTGGGTTTTATATGATTGAACTAAAGGTGGGTTTTATATGATTGAACTAAAGGTGGGTTTTATATGATTGAACTAAGAGTGGGTTTTATATGATTGAACTAAGGGTGGGTTTTATATGATTGAACTAAAGGTGGGTTTTATATGATTGAACTAAGAGTGGGTTTTATATGATTGAACTAAGAGTGGGTTTTATATGATTGAACTAAAGATGGGTTCTATATGACTGAATCATAGTCCTAAAAAGTATGTTCTGATTTGTTAAAGACAAGGGGCAAACACACCCCCTTGGGCAAACAATCCCACCCACACCATACACAATCCATGGGCTTGACAACCATCACTATCGCAACTACTTGTACTATTAATATTATTACTATGGTGCAAAGGGTCTCACATCGCTCTCGTGCGGACCCAAGGCTAGCAGATAACTAATTTCCTAAAAGTACCTCCTCGTAGATCACGCCGGAAGCTGAAATACAGCTCTCTTGATGTATTCCTGGTTAACACATTTAGGCCCGTGTCCATAGATGTGAATGGAATGAGAATTGCCTGCAGAGACACAGGACATATCTCCGAAACCTCTACGCCATTACATCCAACATCACTGTTGGCACACAGAATTGCCTGCAGAAACACAGGACATATCTCCGAAACCTCTACGCCATTACATCCAACATCACTGTTGGCACACAGAATTGCCTGCAGAGACACAGGACATATCTCCGAAACCTCTACGCCATTACATCCAACATCACTGTTGGCACACAGAATTGCCTGCAGAAACACAGGACATATCTCCGAAACCTCTACGCCATTACATCCAACATCACTGTTGGCACACAGTGATTTAATCCGACTCGGCCGGCTTAAAAAGCAGAAACATTTGAATGTTGACCAATGTCAATGTCCCCAACATACGGTGATCTCACGAGTACACACTGAATCTGGAAAAGGTAACACACGCTAAAGGGCAGCGTAGTGTGTGATTCAATTCTGTGGCAACGAAGCTACAATAGTCCAGCACGAGACCGACTGACCGAAGTTCTGTTCATGCTCGAGAACTCACAGAAGCCCACATGTCCCATCACAATTAACTCCAATCAAAGTAGGAATCATGACTCTAGTATTGGATACGATGCACTCCTGGGTATGGGGTAAAGCTTTGCATACAACTTCCCACTGTACACAGGACAAGCATTGTTCAATTGTCTGACCAAAGCAGTGCTGAAGCTCGAACTCTGGACACAGCAGGCAACGTAGAAGGGGGGGGGGGGTTAGTCTCTAACGACACTGCAAACCAAGCCCGACTTAACTGTCGGCTGTTGCCGAACACGGATCATACAATACCTTGGGTTCAGTACACAAGGGCCCACTACGAAGCTTCTCGTCCGAGATTCGTAATTTATCTACACAATTGGGTAATATACGCAATGGCGAAGAGTCAAAATATAGGTTTTTTTATGTTTTGTTTTAATAACACATCTACTTATTTTTGTATATCTTGACATTTGCCCTGTGTTACTCCAGCCACCTACTTCTTCTTTAGGATTCTTACCCTAACCTGGAACATTTATCCCTCAAAATATACACATCGCGCCTGGCTATGGATTGGAAGGTCATCTTCTTCTTCTTCTTTCGTTCACTTGAAACATGTCTATATCTGTAATTCTGTCTCCTTAATAAAACTCACTGTCTTTTGTAGTTCATACAGTGTCCCATAGAGCTTTGATTCCAGTGTTGTTTCCTCTGGCCAATATGTATGCCTCAGCATTTCATGCTATCTGAAACGGACGAGGCTGTGCGTGAAAAATACACGGGTCAAATCTCAGACCCACGAAATGTTTAACAAAGTAGCACCTCGTCTAGGGAGGTGTGTCAACCCTGAGTCTAATTCGATGTCGCTGCTACCCAACACGGCTAATACGGAATAAATTAGGTCTGGGACATAGGGACACAAAGGGTGGTAATGGACCGGTTTTTTCTACACGAGAAACAGCTCATTGGCTGCGAAATGCCTCGTCGGAAGAAAGACAAACAGTGGGTGACCCAGGCAAAATATCAGCTCGTGATATATACGCTCTCTGAGTAGAAGACTCCCTTAATACGCATTGCACTAAGCTAAACGCTGAAGCCTCCTGGGTATGAAAGAAAGCTTTGAGAAACCTCCCTACCGCACATAGAAAATAAGAGCTAATCGCTCGCAATTCTTGGGGTTCGAGAAGAAGAAGAAAAAATATTACAGCTTCAACTGCTATTAGTACTGCTGCTGCTGCTGTTAATATCTCTATCTCTACTACTACCTTTACTACTGCTGATGTTGCAAAAACAACTGCTCATTAAACTTGTGTTACATCTGCTGCTATCACACCTATTACTACTACTACTACTACTACTACAAATATTATATTGCTTCTGCTACTATTCTACTATTACTACTACTACTATTACAACAACAACTACTACTACAAATATTTTACTATTACTACTACTACTATTACAACAACTACTATTATAACTACTACTACAACTGTTACAACTATGCTACTACTACTATTATTACTGCTATTACTACTACTACTATTACTATTACTACTACTACTACTACTACTACTACTACTAAAATAATACTCACGTGTAAAACAGGTAATGAAGTCCTACTGAATGATGACTAAAACAATACACACTATCACTGTGGTGTCCTTAGCACCACATTTCACTCGGATACGCATTCATTTTTACTTGTGGTTTTTTTATGTTTGTATGTTATGTCCGTATCTTGAAAAAGGCCTATTGGTCCGAAACGTCGACTTTGTCCTGTGTATTGTCATCTGTAGATTATATTCTGTGTTTTGTTTTGTTATATGTACCCTATTTACATCCTTTAGTGATAGTGTGTATTGTTTTAGTCATCATTCAGTAGGACTTCATTACCTGTTTTACACGTGAGTATTATTTTCCATTATGTTCTACTAGCAGTACCACCTTCTATTGACTACTACTACTACTAAGACTATTATAACAACAACAACTACTACTACAAATATACTATTACTACTAATACTAATGGTACTACAACAACAATAACTGTATTAATATTGGTACTGATTCAACGCATTATCAAGAATACAACACAGTACAGGATGAGTGAGGGCCGACACTATCTATTACTGGCAAGCTCGTATATAACGAGAAAAAGTTGCACCCCACTCCCTGAAAGTAATACCTATTGGTATGAACATAGTATTAGGAATTTAGCCAAGAGGATGAATTACAAACAAAATCATGAAATGGAAGAATTACAAACAAAATCATGAAATGGAAGAATTACAAACAAAATAATGAAATGGAAGAATTACAAACAAAATCATGAAATAGAAAGATTAGAAACAAAATCATGAAATGGAAGAATTACAAACAAAATCATGAAATGGAAGAATTACAAACAAAATCATGAAATGGAATGATTAGAAACAAAATCATGAAATGGAAGGATTGCAAACAAACATAATGTAATGGAAGGATTGCAAACAAAATCATGAAATGCAAAAATTACCCCCCCCCCCACACAAAAATGGGTGAATGGCCTTTTTTTAAATAAAACCCTTGCCCCTTCTTCCCTTAATCGAAGATATCTACGAGCCTGATTACGAGTATTACATGATCACACCACACACAAAATACACATCGACCCTAATTACGAGTATTACATGATCACATCACACACAAAATACACATCGACCCTAATTACGAGTATTACATGATCACAGCACATACAAAATACACATCGATCCTAATTACGAGTATTACATGATCACAGCACATACAAAATACACATCGACCCTGTTTACGAGTATTACATGATCACATGACACACAAAATACACATTTAAAACATATACATCTTAAGGATATGAATAGCAAAATGCAATATACCTCGAGGGTCGTGGAAACTGGATTACTAGAACCGCGATCTCTAATATTTTTTATGGTTGTAAAACTCTGATATAGCCCATTTGGACAAACGTCCGCGGTTGAAAGAAGTGTACCTCACCACGAGAACTAAAAATTACTTTTTAATTTGTAAAAAATTTAATCGGATGTGTGGGGCTATTGGCGCAAGAAAACACACACACACAAAACAGCGACACAACGCATTCCCGTTCTCTAGACTATATACTGCTGAAAACCATCGTTGTCCTGCTATAAGAGAAATCCGGTGAGAGTTTAAGAGCGAATTGTCCACCCATCTAGTTCTTGGCAGTTCTCGTGTTCTATAGTTCGCAGGTTGTATGTAGCAGGTGTGTGTGTGTGTGTGTGCGTGCGTGAGTGCGTGCGTGCGCGCGTGCGCGCGCGACCCTATATGGAATGGGACATCCAATTTCACATCATAACCTCCGTAGTCGCCTTTTATGACATGCATAGAAGGTAAACAGTGTTGCTATTCTTTGCTCCCCTTTCGGGCCCTGGCAACACACGGGTATTATAGAAGATGATTGTACGGGAGGCTGACCACTTCATCTTATAGAAGATGATTGTACGAGAGGTTGACCATCTCATCTTATAGAGGATGATTGTACGGGAGGCTGACCACTTCATTTTATGGAAGATGATTGTACGGGAGGCTGACCACTTCATCTTATAGAAGATGATTGTACGGGAGGCTGACCACTTCATTTTATGGAAGATGATTGTACGAGAGGTTGACCATCTCATCTTATAGAGGATCATCTTGGTCCCTTTGGATCATTACATGTTGAAATATAAAATATCAAAACCGTGGTGTTAACCACGATTCAACACCGGACTACTTTCTGCTAACGTGCGGAATCTGATAATTTGTCAGAAGAAGACGGATCCCGCAAACAAAACAGTAGCACACAAGCACGTACATATCATCCGGGACACTTGACACAGCTGTGGCGTATGCGCGTGCAATGATACTGAAATAGTCTTGTATCATCACAAAGTCAATATTTAGAACAGCGGTGATTTCTCTTCATCACCGTCGTGAGATAGTCGTACAGTCAGAGCTAGTCAACAACAACACATTACAAACAACTGCTTTCAAATCGGACAAAATCCCTTACAATGTTAAACAATACATCTACAACATCAAGTCAAAAATTAACCAACCCTGCTAAATGCCAAATAATTATTTAAAATAGGTTACTGGAATGTACGATCGCTGTATCAAACAGGTAAACAAGCACATGTCTGTAGGGTATTGTCCAACTACGACCTGAATATTCTGGGAATTAATATGAGGAATATTATACATTCGAAACACAACAAACACATTATTTATTCAGGTAGGCCTGATCTCCACTTAGATAGAGTTGTAACAATAATGGCAATTCAGGCTGAAAAATCGTTATTAAACTGGGAATTAATCAATGAAAGAATTATTATTGCGCGATTTCAGACAAGATTATTCAAATTAACAATAATTCAATGCTACGGCTCAATAAACGATACTTCTGACTTATCGAAAGACACATTCTACAACACTCTAGTTGATGTTTTAAATTTAATATCCAAACACGATATTCATCCTTGTGATGGGTGACTTTAACGCCAAAATTGGTGATGATAACAAAGGAACGGGAAAACGTGTTGGACATTATATGCATAGGCGAAATAAACCAAAATGGGGAAAGATGAAAGATGGCGTGCCATGAAGCTTCTATAAGAAGATAACTTCAATACAAAGGCATGTCATCTACTAAGGTTTTCTGTTGCATGGTTCGTCTCGACGGTGATGTCATGGCATACATTATAACTCGCATTGCACTAGCATCAAGTGCCTTTAATAGACTGTCTAAGTCAATTAGCACACTCATGAAAATGCGTTTATTTAATTCTTGCATCATTCGAGTGCCGTCATATGAATATGAGAGCTGGAATAGTTATACTGGAGAGAATTCAAATCGAACGAAAAAAATCAAAGAAGAGACATCAAAACTACATCACGGATGTTATTTGAAAACGCCGCTGGTCCTATACCGGACGTGTCCTACGCTCAGACAATAACAGAATACACAACCAATGTCTTGCATGGATACCAGGCAGAAGAAATATACAGACAGAAGAGCCAGGGGATGACATAAGGAAACACTCAGTAGAATAGTATTTAGATAAATTAAAACAAACAATATTCATACTATTCAATAACTGCACAGAATAGCTTTGAACAGTCAGAATTGGAGAGATCTGACCTCTGTCCTATTCGCTAACTTCAGCGTTAAAGGAAAATGAATGAATTAATGAATGAAACAAATAAGACAGTTGCACGCAAGAACATACATATCATCCGGGACCCCTGACACAGCTGTAGTGTGTGTGTGTGTGTGTGTGTGTGTGTGCATGTGTGTGTGTGTGTGTGCAATGATACATAAATATTCTTGTATCATCAAAGAAACGCAATAGGTTGAAATGTTCTTGTCTTTTGATAATCAGGCCAAGGTTGATCAACAGTTTCAAACATTCTTTTTCAAAACTTTGTGGTGATATTTCGTCTGGTTTGAAGGATCGCGAAATGGGGAACGAAGAATAAACATTTGTGACTTGCTATGCATGTCGTTAGAGGCAACTAAGGAGTTTTTGGGAAGAGAGGCTGTCACACCCGTTGAAAAGTAAAATACGCTCGTGTGTTGACAGTATGAAAAACTAAGCAAATAATACTAATTCTTTGATTTGCCATGCATGTTGTGATAGACGACTAAGGAGGTACTGAGAGTGAAACTGTTCTATCGTATAAAATGGTATAATGACTCAAAGGTCAGATTAAAGTAGGATGTGTTAGGCCGAAAGAAGCAGATATCGCAGCTCAGCTGTAGACCATGACACAGTGAATTTCCGTTGTTTTAACTACATGCTGTTCATCTGCATGAGTTTGAGAAAGAACACAGAAGACACAGAAATGTATTTGAACAATTACACCAGAAACATCCGGTAGATAATGCGGGGGGGGGGGAAGAAACTGGGGACCAAACCCCCGCCCCTCTGCAAAAAAAGTAGTTAAACACCCCAACTACCCTTTAAAAATGGATTTCCCCAAAAATAGGTTACCCAAAATATTTCAAACAAAAGTAGAAATTTACTTTTTTATCAGTAAACCCTCCCACCCAACCCTCTGCCCTTTTAAATCGAAGACTTATCTACGACCATGCACACTACGTAATGCGGGACTTTCCCCTTTATTATAAGTTACGATCAACAACAAACAACAGCCGTTGTTACCTGCAAGCTGTCGGCCATTATGTCACCTAAGCACACCTGACACCCACCTTCGTGAACTCTTACCTTGCTGTCTGCTCACCAATAAAAAAGCTATATCAGTTACTTAGGTTATTGATTTGTATTAGACTGTTCTGTGTTTATTCGACAGTTGTTCTCAGTCTATGCGTTAGCGAGGACCGTGACTGTCAGTGGATATATCGAAGACCTCACTGCTAAATATAAACACGCCTTCATTACGTAGGTTTTTGATTATTGTCACGTTTTCTATTATATACTTGAAGTAGCCTTGGCTATATTTTATATGCGATGTCAAGTATATAAATATTGGCTATATTTGATATGCGATGTCGAGTATATAAATATTGGCTAAAGGAAAACGTGGGAATAACCAAGAAAAGTAACGAATGAAGGCCTCATTAATTCTGTTAAAAGGCCTGAAATACTCTGTTAATAGCCACAGCGAGGACTCAGTGACAGGCAATAATCGAAAGCTAAGAGAAGTAATATTTTGAGATGCTAAGCTTGTCGTAAGAGGCTATTAAGGAGGGTTAGGTACGGGTATGTTTACCTATCCCACAGAAGCTCAAAGTAGCCTAATAACTCCATGAGGAAACTGGATGTGTCATGCTGAAACCGGATGTGTCATGTTAAATAAAAGGCGCAGATTCTGATGTCAATATGCAAATCAAGCACAGATATTAAATTTAGACTACATAAATTATGTCATCAATTTTGTTATCGATTTTTGACCGAAAAAATCTTATCCCTACCCCGTGCCAACTAATGTCAAGAATTATGGTATCCCCCTGTGTAACTATGTCCAAAATGACCCTCTCACAACCCTTAAACGAAGTTTTGCAGAAAAAGTACGAATAAATTACATAATATTTTCCTTTTTTTTAATTGCAAAATTTTAACAAATTCGAACAACTTAATTAAAATAAAATCAATATTGTTGACGTCAACTTTTATCAATTCCCTCCCTTTTGTCAACAATAGTCAAACTTCTTAAGATTTAATTATTGATGTGATTTATGACCACTCTCATTCTTCATACGACATCCTAATGAACAGTAGGAATTTCAGGACCAACGCAGGAGAGAGAGAGAGAGAGAGAGAGAGAGAGAGAGAGAAGGAGATTAATTTTCCATTTTAATACCTTAATATACTTGGTAGGATCGGGGTGATGGAGGTAGTGGTTGGGGGTGTCATTATTCATGAAGTCTATATGAGAAACGTGTAATGCAATCGATTAATTTATCTAGTTAACCAAGTATGTTCACCCATGAGCCTGTCTAAATAAGAAGACCTCTAAACAGAATTAATTAGGACTTCATTCTTTTCCTTTTTGTATTATTATAATGGTTTTCGTTGATCGATATTTATATACTGGGAGTCGCATGTCAAAAATAGACAACACGAGTCTAATTATATAAATAATGACCAACGAAAAGTACAATAATAATCAAAAACATAAAGTATGAAGTCCTAATCAATTATGTATAGAGGTCTTCTATAACTGCAGATAGTCATGGACCAATGTCAAAGTTAAAAGACCATTAAAGGTCTACCATATTTCAGTTGAAAAAAACCCACAAGTATTTGATATTACAGCTGAGTGAACCTATACACAAGTATTTGCTATTACAGCTGAATGAATCTATACACAAGTATTTGCTATCACAGCTGAATGAATCTATACACAAGTATTTGCTATCACAGCTGAATGAATCTATACACAAGTATTTGCTATCACAGCTGAATGAATCTAAACACAAGTATTTGCTATCACAGCTGAATGAACCTATACACAGGTATTTGCTATCACATCTGAATGAATCTATACACAAGTATTTGCTATCACAGCTGAATGAATCTATACACAAGTATTTGCTATCACAGCTGAATGAATCTATACACAAGTATTTGCTATCACAGCTGAATGAATCTATACACAAGTATTTGCTATCACAGCTGAATGAATCTATACACAAGTATTTGCTATCACAGCTGAATGAATCTATACACAAGTATTTGCTATCACAGCTGAATGAATCTATACACAAGTATTTGCTATCACAGCTGAATGAATCTATACAAACATCAGTTCAAAATGCTCACTCTCTTTCTTTCTTTTCATGTTTTAAAAAAAACAAATAGGCGATAATGAATCTCCACAACTGTTGGTCGTCGGTATTAACGATATTAACCATTGTAGCTCGTCTATGCATTGCCGGATTCACGAATCCGAACTGGCCATAACATATGATCCCATGCCTTGTGCAGGACTATGCGTTTGTGCACATGGGAATCTCCGAGTCTGTTGTCCGTCATCAATATCCGGATTTCTTAAGCTGTATCATATGACTCGCCTAGGGTCCACAGAGACTTTTAGTTAGCCGGCGAAGAAAAATTTTGAAATTAGGGGTCCACAGACTCATCCAGTGGTCATATAAATATTATCGCTTGAACGATAAGCAAGAAGAATGATGGCAATAACGCTTATATAACTAGTAAGAGAGCACTATTAGTCCGATTAGTCTGACTGTTTTGCTTATTTTGGTTTCACTTGTTTACTCCAGTAGATTGTATATGTTTTGTTTTGTTTAATATATTTAGTTTGTTTAGTCTGATTAGTTAGTTTAGTCTGCTTAGTTTATTTATTCTTTGTGGTTTGCTAATTGTTTAGTTTGTTTAGCCTGTGTTGTTGTTATGTTTGTTATGTTTAGATTGGTTTAGTTTGTTTAGTCTGTTTAGTTTGTTTAGTCCTTTTACTTATTTCAGTTTGCGTAATGTACTTAGTTTGTCTAGTTTGTTTTATTAGCTATATGTTAGAGTTCTTAAGTTTAGTTAGTTAGTTGACAGATCAGTCCAATTGCAAATGGAACCATCTACTGAGAAAGTACTATCTCACTGCAATATCCCTCAGTGTGTAACGATTGATCACACCCACTCTGTGTTCATTTATCTGTCTCTTCTGCCTACCTACATGACAATCTTATTAATATCATCTCTCTTAACACGATGTTCACTAAGCCTTTTCAAAGTGTCAGACTAATACAAATATATTACAACTTTCAATTCGTCATTTCTGCTATTATTAGTACTTACCCACAAAACACAAGCTCAAACAGCTTTACATATCGTCCTATCTGCTATTATTAGTACCTACCCACAAAACACAAGCTCAAACAGCTTTACAAATCGTCATATCTGCTATTATTAGTACCTACCCACAAAACACAAGCTCAAACAGCTTTACATATCGTCCTATCTGATATTATTAGTACCTACCCACAAAACACAAGCTCAAACAGCTTTACAAATCGTCATATCTGCTATTATTAGTTCCTACCCACAAAACACAAGCTCAAACAGCTTTACATATCGTCCTATCTGCTATTATTAGTACCTACCCACAAAACACAAGCTCAAACAGCTTTACAAATCGTCATATCTGCTATTATTAGTACCTACCCACAAAACACAAGCTCAAACAGCTTTACAAATCGTCATATCTGCTATTATTAGTTCCTACCCACAAAACACAAGCTCAAACAGCTTTACATATCGTCCTATCTGCTATTATTAGTACCTACCCACAAAACACAAGCTCAAACAGCTTTACAAATCGTCATATCTGCTATTATTAGTACTTACCCACAAAACACAAGTTTAAACAGCTTTACAATGAACGCACACACTATTGGGAACGTTTATGCAAAAATACTGGTAACAGTATACAAGACAGTTTCAAGCGTAAGATGTTTTTTATTTTCAAGAAAATACAAGACAAATTGTGAAAATAGTTTGTTTCTTTAAAAAAAGGCACTATCACAAATGCATTAGACAGCAGACATTTAACAGCAATGACATCCAAGGTAACGACGTACGACTTACGTATAAACAAGTATTGTCGTAGAAACGAGCACACAAAAAATAAGGAGATTTAGAACTTAGAACGAAATAACTATAAAAATGTTTCATTCAGCAGCAGCCAGCAGCAAAAGCATACAGTTTGAAAATTAAAACATTAAATGACAGAACACAACAAAGAAGAATGTGGATTGTAAGAGTTCAACGACCAAACCTAACAAATTCCGAAAACAGATTGTCATTCAATCCTCTTGATGCCTAACAGCAGAGGAAAAAGCAGAGAAAAGTAGATAGATAAATTACACTATATATGTTGTAATACTTTAAATTACAGTTGGTATTCTTATTAAAGTAAGGGTGTGAGTTACATAGATAATTGGATCTTAAAAATTAATTATGGAGAGTAAAAGGAGTTATTTATCAGCCGGGTAAGTCTTGTAGTCTTGTATCAGCCGGATAAGTCTTGTATCAGCCGGGTAAGTCTTGTATCAGCCGGGTAAGTCTTGTATCAGCCGGGTAAGTCTTGTATCAGCCGGGTAAGTCTTGTAGTCTTGTATCAGCCGGGTAAGTGTTGTAGTCTTGTATCAGCCGGGTAAGTCTTGTATCAGCCGGGTAAGTCTTGTATCAGCCGGGTAAGTCTTGTAGTCTTGTATCAGCCGGGTAAGTCTTGTAGTCTTGTATCAGCCGGGCAAGTCTTGTAGTCTTCTATCAGCCGGGTAACTCTTGTAGTCTTGTATTCTAAGAAAGATCTTTCATATATTGTATCAGCTATCATGCCAAAACGGTTCACCATACATTGTTCACGAGAATGCTGAGCAATTTATCTTCCAAGAACTTTAATTTCGTATATGAACACGACCAGTTTTAGAATTGGACTATTTCGTCGCCTTGCAGGAGTTGATACTCAAATGTTTGGTTAATAAACTCCTCCAAATGTGCGTTAGTAACTCGAATTTGGATGCTAGTTTTCCCTTTCGTCTCTTTGTGGGGGTTAGAAGAGTTGGACATGTAGTATGCTCTAATAACGATATTCTCCAAATCGAACATGAACAGATATACGATTTTTAAATTGCTCATTACACGAATTGATTATGGGTTTACTAAGCATCTAGAACAAATGAATGTACATATACATATATGTATATAGCTGCTTGCGTCATCAATAATCAATTCTTGGATTTAGCAGATTATGGTTAGCCAAGGTAAATAACAACGTTGTGATTTGTATTTTCTTGTAAGCTAAAGGACTTGATCTTGCAAGCCAGTTGAGCTAATAATGGTGGTACGATATCGGGCACATGATTACAATTATTGATTATGTAGTGACTCAGAGATGATCGATACATTAAAAAGATGGGCGTGCCTGCTTGTATGAATTAGAGTTTTGTTAATATAGTGGTATCTATGTATCTATGTATCTATGTATCTATGTATCTATGTATCTATGTATCTATGTATCTATGTATCTATGTATCTATCTATCTATCTATCTATCTATCTATCTATCTATCTATCTATCTATCTATCTATCTATCTATCTATCTATCTATCTATCTATCTATCTATCTATCTATCTATCTATCTATCTATCTATCTATCTATCTATCTATCTATCTATCTATCTATCTATCTATCTATCTATCTATCTATCTATCTATCTATCTATCTTATATATCTATCTATCTATCTATCTATCTATCTATCTATCTATCTATCTATCTATCTATCTATCTATCTATCTATCTATCTATCTATCTATCTATCTATCTCTATCTATCTATCTATCTATCTATCTATCTATCTATCTATCTATCTATCTATCTATCTATCTATCTATCTATCTATCTATCTATCTATCTATCTATCTATCTATCTATCTATCTATCTATCTATCTATCTATCTATCTATCTATCTATCTATCTATCTATCTATCTATCTATCTATCTATCTATCTATCTATCTATCTATCTATCTATCTATCTATCTATCTATCTATCTATCTATCTATCTATCTATCTATCTATCTATCTATCTATCTATCTATCTATCTATCTATCTATCTATCTATCTATCTATCTATCTCTATCTATCTATCTATCTATCTATCTATCTATCTATCTATCTATCTATCTATCTATCTATCTATCTATCTATCTATCTATCTATCTATCTATCTATCTATCTATCTATCTATCTATCTATCTATCTATATCTATCTATCTATCTATCTATCTATCTATCTATCTATCTATCTATCTATCTATCTATCTATCTATCTATCTATCTATCTATCTATCTATCTATCTATCTATCTATCTATCTATCTATCTATCTATCTATCTATCTATCTATCTATCTATCTATCTATCTATCTATCTATCTATCTATCTATCTATCTATCTATCTATCTATCTATCTATCTATCTATCTATCTATCTATCTATCTATCTATCTATCTATCTATCTATCTATCTATCTATCTATCTATCTATCTATCTATCTATCTATCTATCTATCTATCTATCTATCTATCTATCTATCTATCTATCTATCTATCTATCTATCTATCTATCTATCTATCTATCTATCTATCTATCTATCTATCTATCTATCTATCTATCTATCTATCTATCTATCTATCTATCTATCTATCTATCTATCTATCTATCTATCTATCTATCTATCTATCTATCTATCTATCTATCTATCTATCTATCTATCTATCTATCTATCTATCTATCTATCTATCTATCTATCTATCTATCTATCTATCTATCTCTCTCTCTCTCTCTCTCTCTCTCTCTCTCTCTCTCTCTCTCTCTCTCTCTCTCTGCCTGCCTGCCTGCCTGCCTGCCTGCCTGCCTGCCTTGCCTGCCTTGCCTGCCTTGCCTGCCTTGCCTGCCTTGCCTGCCTTGCCTGCCTTGCCTGCCTGCCTGCCTGCCTGCCTGCCTGTCTTTCCGTCCGTCGCGTCCGGTCCGGTCTATTTGGGCCTTGTCCGGTCTGATCTGTTGGTCTGGTCTGCCTGTCTGTATTTTTGTCTGCCTGCATGCATATAATATAGCTTTTTTTGCTGGTTCCCAGTAACAACGGGAGTAAAACAAGGATGTGTTTTGTCCCCAATGCTGTTTTTGCATCCCGATTGACTGGGTGATGAGGAATGCACAGACAAAAAACAACTAGGAATCAAATGGGTAAACAACAAGACCCTGGAAGATCTCACCTTCGCAGATGATATTGCTCTCCTGAGTTCAACACACCAAGATCTTCAAGAAAAAACAGAAAGACTCACATTTTTTGCACAACAGATAGGCTTTCAAATAAACACACATAAAACGAAAACCATGAACTTTACCGGCCTGACAGAATCAATTAAACTAGATGATAATATACTAGACAACGTTTCAAATGTCGTATATTTGGAAAGCAAGATAACAACAGAAGGGGATACCAAATCAGAAATCAAAACTCGAATCGTTCTCCCCTCCAACGCCTTTAACAAACTTTCAAACATCTGAAGATCGAAGATCGCAAGTAAACACATCAAACTGCGACTGTTCAATACAAGTGTGATTCCATCATTGACATATGGATGTGAAAGTTGGAAATCTACCGCAATAATGGATAAGAAGTTAGTTGCCTTCGAAAATAGATGCCTCAGAAAAATCACAAATACTAATTGGAAAGATTTCAAATCAAACAACATACTAAGGGAGGAGACAAAACAAGAATATGCGACGAAAATCATCAGAAAACGTCGCTCGACATACATCGGCCACGTACTTAGAATGAAGGAAGACATAATTCCACGACAAGCCTTCATGTGGACACCAGACGGGGAAAGAAAACAGGGAAGACCAAAAACAACGCTAAGAAGAACATTTATGAATGAATTAAAATCAACAGGCATAAATGCACAAGACCTGCAATCCTTGGTAACTAACCGACAGGCATGGAAAACTATGACATCCACCCTATGTGACAAACTTGGCAAAAGAGGAACTGACTGATATATATACATATCTGATCTAGATCCAATCTGGATCTGAATCTGGCTCCGATTTAATCTGATATAACCTATCTATCTCCATCCATTCATCTATTGCACTATATCTCTTTCTGTCTGACTATCTATATATCCATATATATAGATTTTTAATACAGAAACAGAAACAATAGCTATAAATTCTAGCCAATCATATGGATCCGGACAGTAAATCCATCCGAAAACGAATGTGCTGGGCTATTGGCGCAAATAAAACGGCAACATAGCGCATTTCCATTCTCTGGACTACATTCAACTGGAAATCTTATAGGGCCATTGTCCTGTTACAAGAGAAATCCAGCGGGAGTTTGAGAATGAACGCTGAAGAAGAAGAAGAGGAAGTAAATCCATGTAATGTCATGAAGTATGGAAGTAGTTATAAATGAGTGGCAACTGAAACACTGCTGAACTCCAACTCTAGCACACAGCCCGTGGTGTTTCTGACAGATGCAAGGTCAGTGCTTCAAGCTCTCAAGTCTGGAAAACTAACAGACCTTAAAAAAACTGCTCAGTTGATACACTGTGAAATACTAGGAAATGAAAAAGCAGAAATTCTGTCTAAAGAAGGTGCTGCTGAAGACCAAGCAGATGTACAAATTAAATACCATCAGAAAATACAGATGATCAAGTCAATAAAAAAAAAGTCACAAACACCAACACAAGATGACATTATGAACAGATCAGAACAAGTTGTAATTCTATGCCTCAGAAGGGGACACAACCGACTCCGCAGTCACATTTACACAAAATTCAAGATTGGCAACACGGCCATGTGTACATGTGGACAGGCAGCATAGAGTATCAAACATATACTTCATGAGTGTTCTGAGTATGAAACGCTGAGGAAAATATAGTGGCCAGAGGAAACAACAATGCAATCAAAGCTCTATGGGCCAGTGTATAAAAACACAAGACAGTGAGTTTTATTCAAGAGACAGAATTACAGATATAGACATGTTTCAAGTGAACGAGAGAAGAAGAATAAATATCAACATCTGCCATTTATAGCTTTCGAGGCATGGACTGCGAGTCTGACATAATACCTTAGTCAATAAAGTCCCCATCGTGGTCAACTCCTTGAGTAGATACGTGGCTTAGTCCACCCAAAAGAGGCTGAAAACTAGGATTGGTTGGACCAAGTCAATATCAAACAGGATCACGGTCCTGTCAAAACAAGAACAGGTGCTGAAATCAGAGATACCCAGCCGAAAGGCGCATCTGCAACCATAATATCATCAAACCCGAACAGTACTGCACTAAATAAAATTCCAGAAAGTTATTTGAGGGGTGAGGTGACTGCTTCTATTTCCATCCGTATTCTCGATCTAGTTATTCTCTATGCGCAACTGTGTTCAACGATGCAGTAAAACCCCAGCCAGACTTCTCGTCCCGACGCACAGGCCCATCCGTGTACACAATGACATCGTCATCTTCGAAGTTATTAGCAAACAATTGAGAGATTTCGAAGTTTCCTGTTATCCCAGACTCTACAATCCCTGCCAAAAGCTATTATTAAGGTGTGAACGCCACCTAAGTCTCATCAATCAAGTACCATTAAGTCGATTTCCCCTGCGACCATCTCCTGGTTTGATGGAAATCCCTTATATACGTAATATGGAAATGTTGCGGCATTACCCATTCCCTTTTCTTGGTCTGTATCCTACCAAGGTAGTAGGAAGGATGTGTTCGGTTTATAAGTAATACATTATCAATTAAGCTATTATTTTTCCAGCAGCTTGCCATTTAAGTTTTGCACGTATATTATTTATACTATTATTAAATGTCACCACAACAGTGTTACTGCCCACTTCATCAAGCTGTTGAATGTTGTTGTATTGTACAACATTCAGTCTAGTCGCAGTGTTACTGCCCACTTCATCAAGCTGTTGAATGTTGTTGTATTGTACAACATTCAGTCTAGTCGCAGTGTTACTGCTGTTTCTGAGGACATATACATCATCCACTGTAATCAGTTGTTGGGTATAGTTTCTGAGGACATATACATCATCCCCTGTAATCAGTTGTTGGGTATAGTTTCTGAGGACATGTACATCATCCCCTGTAATCAGTTGTTGGGTATAGTTTCTGAGGACATGTACATCATCCCCTGTAATCAGTTGTTGGGTATAGTTTCCTTCACGGTTGATGATCTCACGAAGAACTCTGCAAATCTTCTTTGCGGACACCTTTGTCACATGTGTCCATCTGCGTTAGATACCGTTGTCACATGTGTCCATCTGCGTTAGATACCGTTGTCACCTATGTCCATATGCATTAGATACCGTTGTCACCTATGTCCATATACATTAGATACCGTTGTCACCTATGTCCATATGCATTAGATACCGTTGTCACATATGTCCATCTGCGTTAGATACCGTTGTCACCTATGTCCATATACATTAGATACCGTTGTCACCTATGTCCATATACATTAGATACCGTTGTCACCTATGTCCATATACATTAGATACCGTTGTCACCTATGTCCATCTGCGTTACATACCGTTGTCACCTATGTCCATATGTGTTAGATACCGTTGAAAGAACCTCTATACCTTTCCTGTTTCTGTATTTCAAGTAGCTCTAATATATAATATATCAGCACCTCGAACGATTAGTCCAGACCCTGGGCACTGTCGTATTTGTCCTATTACCTATTTCATAACTATCAGGAAGTATATCTATTAGCTAAGAATTTACATAACTAATTTGAATTTAATTTCTCGTGAATTATGTTCCTGCATGGAAAACCAACCACCATTTCATTCCACGCCAGTATATGACAAGCTTATAATAATCATATACATTTTCAAGCCACATATACCTTTTAAAAAAAGTACATGAATTGTTCTAAAAATAGGTATAATTGTGTACATACCTAAAGATACCAAACTTTCAAAGACAGGTGCAAAAGATTGTTTTTCTAAGGAGTGTATAGATGACTTGGAGGCTGTGTCACAGTAGTCGACAAGATGTGACGAGTGTGCAGACTGTGTCACAGAAGTCAATCGATAAGATGTGAATAGTGGAGGATATGTTCCAGTAGTCGACAAGATATGAAGTCTGAAAGATATGTCACAGTAGTCGACAAGATATGAAGTCTGAAAGATATGTCACAGTAGTCGACAAGATATGAAGTCTGAAAGATATGTCACAGTAGTAGACAAGATATGAAGTCTGAAAGATATGTCCCAGTAGTCGACACGAAGTGAAGTCTGAAAGATATGTCACAGTAGTCGACAAGATGTGAAGAGTGTGGAAGATATGTCACAGTAGTCGACAAGATGTGAAGAGTGTGGAAGATATGTCATAGTAGTCGACATGATATGACGAGTGTGGAGGCTGTGTCATAGTATTCGACAGGATCTGAAGCGTCTGGAGGTTGTGTCACAGTAGACGACAAGATATGAACAATATGGAGGCTGTGCCACAGTCATCAGCAAGATGTGAAAAGTGTGGAATCTGTTTCACAGTAAGACAACATGTGAAGGTAATATGTAAGTAAATTCGGTATGAAAAATTTATGTAAAAAATGAATGTGAACCCAAACCAATAGTTATTTTTTTTCCAATAAAACGTATTATGCTACTGCCGCTCTAAACACTTAGCCACGCGTCTTACTTTTGTGTTATAGAAGTCTTTGTCAATAGAAGTCTACAAGGGCGCTGCGGGGCGTCTGTGTTATTTTGTCCAACCTTTACTTTAATACAATGAAATGAGCATGCTGGTGTGTGTGATACAGGGGTTTATATAGAATTGTATGAAGTAGTAGAAATGAATCTTGTTGCATTGAAGAGAAATATTACAATATGGTATACAAATATAGTAAGAAAGTAATAATATACTAGTACATTTCTGTATTTCCAAACGATATTTTTTGTTGTAGTATAAAGTATATAATTCCTATACTAACATATGGGTGCGAGTCTTGGACAATAAACAAACTGGAAAGTGGGAAATTAGAGGCAACAGAGATGTGGTTCTATAGAAGAATGCCGAGAAATTCATGGACTGCCAGAAAAACTAATGTGGAGGTGTTGAAAGAGTCAAATACGAAACGGACCTTAATCAACAATATAAGAAAAAGACATTCTTCATTTTTTTGGCTACTTCATGAGACAGGCAGGTTTGGAGAACATAGTCACAACAGGCAAGATTGAAGGCAACAGAGACAGAGGGCGACAACGTGAGAAAATATTAGACAGTTTGACAACCTGGTACGGCAGGGAAACAACAGCCAGCTTGATAAATAATACTGGAGACCGAGAGTTGTGGAGAGCCATGATCGCCTACTCCAGCCGGCATGGCACCTGGTGATGAAAAAGTATATTAGCAACAATCAAGGGAGATAATTGATGTGACTCACAAGACCCATCTGAGCTACAGAGAGTATTTCACAATATTTACAAATGAATCTCAGGACATCCTGTATCGTCGTTTAGTTGCGTGTCGCCTCAAACTTTTAGGACATCCTGTATAATCGCATGCTGTTGCGTATCGCCTCAAACTTTTAGGACATCCTGTATAATCGCATGCTGTTGCGTGTCGCCTCAACCTTTTAGGACATCCTGTATAATCGCATGCTGTTGCGTATCGCCTCAAACTTTTAGGACATCCTGTATAATCGCATGCTGTTGCGTATCGCCTCAAACTTTTAGGACATCCTGTATAATCGCATGCTGTTGCGTATCGCCTCAACCTTTTAGGACATCCTGTATAATCGCATGCTGTTGTGTGTCGCCTCAAACTTTTAGGACATCCTGTATAATCGCATGCTGTTGCGTGTCGCCTCAAACTTTTAGGACATCCTGTATAATCGCATGCTGTTGCGTGTCGCCTCAAACATTTAGGACATCCTGTATAATCGCATGCTGTTGTGTGTCGCCTCAAACTTTTAGGACATCCTGTATAATCGCATGCTGTTGTGTGTCGCCTCAAACTTTTAGGACATCCTGTATAATCGCATGCTGTTGCGTGTCGCCTCAAACTTTCAGCTTTTCAACTATCTGCTATTCTAAACATAAAGTATCTCTTGTGATGAGACACGTTTCTTTCAGCATCGTATGGTTGTCAGATTTGGTAGGTAGTTAATGAGTTTGCCTCTCTTTTTGAGAGGCGTGGCCCTTTCAACCAGCGAACAACAAAGTCCAATTAGGTTATATCAGCAGAGTGCTTCACCACAGCAAGAGACAGAAATTGTTGAAGGTCCGTTGCAGTCAACCTTCGTTGTGGATACGGTACTTTATAATGTTCTGTTCTGTCACTGTACTATAGTCACACTTTATAATATTCTGTTCTGTCACCATACTAGGAAATCTACAAGACTGACAAGTATGATCAAACCGATCCCCGGGAATATTCTACGGGCTCTTTGCCGCATAAAACTGCGCATTGCGTGATGTAAATTCATTGAAATCAAAGCAATAAATTCTGTATAATGTGTTCCGTTCAGATAAAGCGCTTTCTTTATATCTTTAGTTGCAGAAGTTTAGTGGGTATAAAAATGCTGGTTGCCCAGAGACAAAGTTACTAAATGAACATGCACATTTCTCCACACACACACACACAAACACACAAAAAACCCAAATAATTGAAGCATATCATACAACACCAGTTCTCAAGATTTACAATTTTTAGCCACCAATGATACGCTTCACTAACATTGATAGTAGTACAGTACAAATATTTACTTATCCGATCCCCTGGGTTGAGAGCTTTCAAACGTTCTTCTCTCTGCTAGTTGGTGGTAGATGCATGTCTCTTCAGCTGTGCTGTGTCTGTATACACGGTGTAAGTGATGGAGGCGTTTGGTGGTAATAGTTGTTTTCGTAGGTCTTGTAGTGCAGGGCATTCAATAGGGTTTTGTTTTACTGTTTCCTTATCTAGTCTGTTGCAGTGGTTGCAGTATAGTGTATGATCTTTGGTAATTCTTTATAGATGTCTCTTACATTGTACATATGTTGGTTGCAGACTTAATATTGTGGTTTGATCTTTGCGGTGTAGTCTATTTTACTGTCGTGTGGATTTGGTTGGGTCATTTCTGCATATAGCACTCGTCCGTTTGAGCCAGTTGCCAGGGCTGGATTTAGATTTGATGACCCTAAGCTATATGCGATATGGGGGGGGGGCTTTAACAATTAAGAAGTATATAGACAGTAAAATAATAGATCTTTAACAAGAAAGTGGTGGCCCTAAGCTATAGCTTGTGTAGCTTATACGTAAATCCTTCCTTTCCAGTGACCCAACGGTCCATCCATTGTTGTTTACAGCTGTTGCGGATAATGTGTTGGGCTGATCTAAGGTTGGTGGAAATTCCTGGTTGGGACATACTTGCTTCCTTTTTTTTGCCAATTTATCAGCACTTTCATTTCCGTTTATATCTGTGTGACCTTTTATCTGCTGTAGTGTAGTATTGATGCCATATGTATGCAATACATACTTGGCAGACCAAGAAAACGATGGACTGACGACATTAAAAATAACATGAATACATCGTTTGAAAATGCAAGCCGCATCGACCAAGACAGAGGGGGCTTCAAAGAGCTCATTGTGAAGACAACGTTCTGGAGAGAATAAATCACATGATACATAAGCGATAGGTTCTCCTCATATGGGTAACCGAAGCGATAGGTTCTCCTCATATGGGTAACCGAAGCTATAGGTTCTCCTCATATGGGTAACCGAAGCGATAGGTTCTCCTCATATGGGTAACCGAAGCGATAGGTTCTCCTCATATGGGTAACCGAAGCGATACACACGCGAATAAAGTATGCCGTCTCAATGCAGTGTTGTGTTATGAAGTGTATATGGATGTGTGTATAGTCCCTGATGTGAGGCATTTCATTGTGGCAGTACATAGGATGATCATGTCCTGCGAGGAGCACAAAGTATACGTCTAGGCCAACTAGCTCATCCTTTTTCTGTCCGATCTGTTCATACATCTACAACGAAGGCACATCTTTATAGCATTCCTTTCCGCCCATGAATCTCTCACAAAAAAAGCAAAGTTGCAAAGTTCATTGGCCTTTATCTCTCCGTTATCCATGTGGACTATTTGACAGAAGACAAAAGTAAGACATTTAAACAAGATATGCAGTGACAATTGACTTATTTGTAAACAGGTGACAGGTTGTCAGCTTTTTTCCCCAACTGTCCTTAGTCGCCTCCTACGACATGCATGAAAAGAAGGTAATGATCCTACTCTTTGTATTCTTTGAATCGTTCATCGGTGATTAAATACGTCACTGATCTTATCACACACTTTACTATTTCAAATCGGTATATATATATATATATATGATGATTTTTCGGTATATATATATATATATATGATGATTTTGCATCATGCCAGGCTTTCAAGCCAACCAACATTTTCTCACGTTGTCTTCCTCTGTCTCTCTTCTTACCCTCGATCTTTCCAGTTGTTACAATGTTCTCCAGCCCACCTCTTCTCGTGACACAGATCCAGAAACTGTGATTGTCGTCTTCTAATACAGAATTATAGCATTACACTTTTTTAACTATCTATGATATTTTCAATATTCTTCTATACAACCACATCTCTTTGGCCTCCAGATGTTTTCTTGCAATATTGTCAATTGTCCATGCTTCACTACCACGTAACAGTATGTGCTCTATATAACATTTTAGTATGTTCTTTCATACTTCTATTGATAATGAATTATTACACAAGATGTTCATCATCTTCTGCCATTCTCCTGATATATATATATATATATGTGACGCGTCCGTTATATGTTTTCCTCATTTGCCCTGCAAGCTTCTCAGTTAGTGGTGTAAGCTGTCCAGTGTCATGTTCAGAAGGTCTTTGATAATCTGTGTCCATTGTAGTCTTGGTCAGCTTCTTGTTCTTGCTAACCTACACAAAAATTACGAATTCAAAAATCCTCACTACATAAATTACGAGTAAAATACATGTCCGGACGAGTTGTTTTTATAAATTAAAAAAAAATTGTCAATACTGCATTTTAGCAGTGCAGGCGTTTCAAGGAGGGGATTGAATAGCTGTGTGATAAAGGCCGCATGCTCTTGCTGTCGCCACGTCATGTACAGGGTGAGTTTTTTAATTTACCCTCCGACAGAAAAAACCTCACTCGTATGAGACTAGCGTTCTAACCTCTCGGCCATGCGCGACACTTATCTTACCTTATAAGACATTCCTTACATAAGTAAAAGGGGGAAAAATAATTAAATTAGAAACTTTACTATCTGCTTTTAAAATAGACATATTTATATAAAACAACTTTAATAATTATCAGGGGTAGATGAATATATCAGGATAAACAAAAATAGGTAGAAGTGTTACCAAAATAAGACATAAAACAACCTAACAACGAGATGTGTTACACTGTGTTACTCCAGCCACTTACTTCCTGTTTACGGTTGTTACGCCTACACTGTAACACTTATCCCGTAGCTTAATATAGTAACATACTGATTTAGGGCATGGTTATTTATACGTAAGCTGCTTGGTACACACCAGTATCAATATTATCAAGCTGATGATTGTTGTTCCACTTCACAGGTTCCAAAGCTTTTGATCTACGACCCCATTTATAAGAAGCAGAGGCACCGGTGACCTTATGTAAAGTGCCATGGTGCGCGATAATAGGCCTTAATTAAGATATTTACTGTGATGATTGAAAGTGTAACGATTTAACAAGCTTTAAATTTTGGGGATACATTTTCGTTAATGCTAACCTCAACATTTAATTCATTTATTTTTATTTTTAAATTTAAAAAAAATTGAAAATGCACTCTCACAAAGATGTGTAGCAGCAAAGAGGAATAAAATCGAAATAACAATTACTGTAAAGTGAAGATTTCATTTAATTTACTGTTTTAGCCTGGCGATCCCCTCATAAAACACTTATTGACACCCCCTCTCCCGGGTTCCCAGTCAATGGGTTGAGAACTTGGGGTCTTCCTGATGAAATTAAAACTAGTGGTCCTGGTTTACGTGGAATAACAGGATTACACTTTGACCAGTTTATGGAACAATTTAACACAAAGTAGCTTTGATAGATCACTGGCCATAACGCCTATGTTTTGGCGATTCTTTTATATATGTGTATGCTATTTGAATAATATGTATCAATTTATACATAATGTTTGTCTAAGTTGAGAAAATGTGAAAACTCTGGCCACGCTAGAAAAGTGTTGATTGTTGATAGAGCTGTTAATATCATAACTTTGTCACAACACAACAAAGAAACATAATGTTTGTTTGTTTTTCGTTCGCTCCATTGTAACCATCACGGATATCCGTGCGATTTCCGCCGGGAGCGTGATTACGTTGTGCCACCGGTATGCGCCTTGTAGGCATAGCACATCCGATTTCGGCATGCCTTGACAATTCGGGTGGGCTACCTTTAGCCTGTGACAACCTCTTTATCTGTCTCCAGGCACGCGTAGTGGCGACTCTTCGCCCAGACGATTTTTTGCTCTCGTCTGACTCGAACGAGGTGTTCCACTGTCTATGAACTTGCCTCGTGTAATTGGACGTGCTGTGCCTGTGCCCATTGGGTACTGAACCGTTTCTCATCCGTGAGCCTGGTTCCTTAAGGGGAAGAACTCAACAGAGGAGTTGGACCCTGGCTCTTTCGCCCTCTTAGCCGAGGTGTCATTCACCGACATCGTGTACCCCTTGTCCAAGTTCGAGTCTCACACCACGCGTTTGAGAGCAAGGCGTTCTCGAGCTGAGCGTCCTTGTCCCAATAGCGCCTGAGCCCATCAGGTACTGAACCATTTCTCTCTTCAAGTGTATTTCCGGTGTAGGAAAACCTGACAGTAGAGTTGGGCCAGGGCTAAATCGTTGTCCCTTTTGGGCCTGAGCCCATCAGGTACTGAACCCTTTCTCTCTTCAAGTGTATTTCCGGTGTAGGAAAACCTGACAGTAGAGTTGGGCCAGGGCTAAATCGTTGTCCCTTTTGTGCCTGAGCGCATCGAGTACGGAACCCTTTCTCTCTGCAAGTGTACTTCCGGTATAGGAAGGCTCGACATTAGAGTTGGATTAGGTCTTCTTGCTTTACCAAACGCCAATGAATGGGTCTGGGTCTCTGCCTGTAAGGAACACAGGTAACTAGAAGCTCGTCTCGAGCTGACGAACTTGTAGTTCCCCTTTCCTAGGAACTTTTCATTTTCTATTTGCATTTCGCGCTGCCCTCTAGCGCTGTTCTGCCCTTTCATTGTTTCATTGTACTCGGTATGAAATATATTTGTCTCTCGCCATGCATCTACCTTTACGTGCATTTTACATTGGCCGCCCCTCCAATGTTCGGACTGGACTGACTAGCTTCACTGTATGTCGACAGTGTCGCTAATGTGGTGCTGCTGGTGGTGTCGGAGATATTGTCTGTCTCTTGTGCAGTCAAATCTCTTTCCATCTGCTACCTCCACATTCTCGGACACGATCCCCAAATGATTTGGCCAGAATCAGCTCGAGCTGTTGTATTTCTGTTTCCAGGGTGCACTGCGTGGAGGTACATTTGGGATCTTGGTTATCTGCTAATCCTGGGTCCGCCTAGAGCAACGCGTTCCCTTTGCACCCCAAGAAACATAATGCAACTGAAGCTCGTAGGCTTAAAACTCTCCGACACCTCCTTTCTATAAAAAATAGGACATGGCATTTAGTACGAAAATGCATATAACATAAATGGTAAATACCTCCTGATGAGAATATCTGATGAGAGTAAAGGAAAGGTCTGTCTTGCACACTTCCTTCAATAAATCGACCAGAAAAACAAGGAAGTGATAAGAAGTATTAAATACTTGTTATCTTATCAATGCAAAATCGTAGAAACGGCGTTCCAAAATGATCTGAAGACTGTCGCGGTGATTAATCTCGAGGATGCATATAATAGGGCTTCGTATGAATATCTCATGAACTTGTTTATGTTACTTCAGGAAGATCCGTTTATCGTTCGATGGATATCATTTGTCTATTGTCTTGTCTTTCCCCAGGTGAATGATTGTTGATCGCATTCACACTTTCCGTTAAGCGTAGGGGTGGGAGCTTAAAAGCTGTCGATCCAATGCCAGATGTGTCGCCGTGGTTGCATTTAGTCCATGTGTGTTCAAGGCTACCTTGATGTTTTATATCCACCGTTTTCTTGGTCTACCTTTGGCCTTTGAAAAACACCTGGCCAACATGGATGGTGGGCGTGATGTTGTAAACTTTCGCGCTTCCGCTGCGTCAGCTTCTATGACAGACCTAGCAAGTCGAACGGATAATCTGTGTGCTAATATTTATAGAATGAGCTAAGTTTTGTAATATTCTATGCATACATTCAAGGAGGAGTACTACTAAAAGGATATTTTGTGTGATATCATCAGTACTGTACCAAAAGTAATGATACTGCGGTGTGATATTTGGTCATCGGAGTCTGGTATCCATGACTACCAGGAAGTTCGCCTCTTTCACAAGTAGTGTTCAATGTCTACACAGTAATTATAACGAAACAGCAATTGACAGGTAATGGAAGAACATCATACTTTTTCGGATATATTCTGGTATAAAGGCAGGGAAAGAACCGGTATGAGATTACAAAAGAATTGAACCCCCCCCCCCCCCCCCCACAAAAAACCCACAGAAATTAAACAGCGGCGAATTATAGCGTTTGGAGTCTGGCATATTATAATCCAGAAGACTGCTCTCACTTGGTTCTCGCTAAACAATCCCAAGCACAAAAACTCCAGCAGTGAGATTTAATGAGATTGAAATTTCTAAAATACCTGCATTGTGTTATCTGGGAGTGATAACATTCGATCACAGCTTTTTCTTCAATGAATACAATACAAATATATTCGTTCTACAGCAAATAGAAAAATCTAGCAGGTTATCAACAGCCAATTTTGGCAGTGCTGGAACGGTTTAATACTTGTTTTGTTTGGACATGTACCGAGACACGACTCACTTTCTAAAATTATCTTTCAAGGAACAGTCAAGGTGACAGAAGATGAGAAGGACAGAAAATCCTGATTAATCGCATCAAGGAATGGTCTTGGCGTGATTTTTTATACACTCTTTCGAATATCTGAGGATGGAGATGTTCAGAGAGTGTTTCATATTGTTGTCTCCAGTATTGACAAACTTAGACTCCGACTGGTTATGAGTCTTAGTCGTCCGTGTGTTGCCGGGGTCTGAAAGGGGAGCAAAGAATAGCAACACTGTTTACCTTCCACGCATGTCGCAAAAGGTGACTAAGGAGGTTATGGGATGGAGTTGGCTGTCCCATCCCATATAGGGCCAGTGACCCAAAGCCATGCTGAAGTCGGATGTGTCAGGCTGAAAGGCGCATATATCGCAACAATGCTGTAAACCATGACACAGCGCAATCCGTTCTCCGGATTACATCCTGCTAATCCGCAGGACTTTGGGAATGAACGCAGAAGAAGATGAAGAAGAATGAGTCTTAATATAATTATTATTTGTTTCAAAGAGCATGTTGACCAAGTCATAACCAAAACCCACAAAGGTATATCGGTACCTGCGAGAAATGGTAGCTAGTGACATTCCGCAACATCTACTCGAACTGATAATTCAGGGATTTGTTGTTTATAATACGTAATACGTGCATGCAATATTATAACAGTTTATATTTTTAACATTACAATTTTATAACAGTTTGTGATAAGCAGATTTCCACACTATTTGTTGACGACTTGAAGACGTGGATATCGTGACAATCATAATTATTCTGCAAACCTATTACAATTCTACCTCAAAATTGCTGGTGGTTGTCTGCAGTAAGGGGTGGCCCTGTCTTAGGGTCATTCTTCAGACACTGCAACACCATGCTAGTAGACCTACCATCAGATAGGCAGCTACTGTCTCAGACGTCCATCCTCGGTATGTCATCTCAGCCTCGGACACGCAAGCCCAGCACAGTCGACAAGGAAAAACTAGGACTGTTTAATGCACATGCCTTCACTTTCCTGGTGTTATGGTACTTCTTCAGTGCCTGCACATTGTTTCTGAACAAGTACATCCTGGCAACATTAAGAAGTGACCCAACCCTGCTCGGAGCCATGCAGATGGTAATGACCACAGTGTTTGGATTCATCCAGATGTACCTTCCTCTAGGCATGTACACTCCTATAAACAGAGAAGGCAAACCTGCTCACTTCTGGCGCAATATGATACTTGTTGGAACGACCAGGTTTTCCACAGTTGTTCTCGGCCTGGTTGCGTTCAAGTATGTCGCTGTATCCTTCACAGAGACAGTAAAAAGTTCAGCTCCATTGTTCACAGTTTTTATCTCAAAAATATTAATTGGAGAGAATACAGGCCTTTACACATTTGTCTCCCTTATCCCCATTATGCTTGGGCTTGGATTATGTTCTGCATATGAACTGAGCTTCAACATACAGGGCTTCATAGCAGCTATGGCTACAAATCTTACAGAATGCTTACAGAATGTGTATTCCAAGCTGTTGATAAGTGGGGAGAAATATAAATATACGCCAGCAGAACTACAGTTCTATTCGAGCATAGCCAGCATTGTGGTGCAAATTCCTGCTTGTTTCTTCATGATGGACCTGGAGAAGGTTCATCGAACCCTAGACATGACACTCTTATCTTCATTACTCCTCAACGGAGTCTTTTTCCATTTCCAATCTATATCAGCATATGTACTCATGGATTACATTTCTCCAGTAACACACAGTGTAGCCAACACTGTCAAACGTGCATTTCTAATTTGGCTTTCAGTCATCCTGTTTGGCAACCCAGTGACATTTCTCAGTGGCCTTGGTACAATAATTGTTACAATCGGAGTTCTACTTTACACAAAGGCAAAAGAACATGATCAGCATCGACAGGAACTGCGTGAAAAATACCGAAAGGAGAAACTAGATAATGGATTAGTTGTCCATCAACTTTGATCACTATAGTTTCATTTGCATTTTTTGCTGTTTTTCTTTAACTAACTGCGGGTCATTATGTTTGTTTTTGACAGGTTAGTATGTGTTCCTAAAATAATATCAGACTTTGAAATGTGTGTGCGGGGGTTACCGTAGTATAAACGTTTTTAATGTACAGATGAATTAATTTTTTTCAATGTTTTGTTTTGTTTTGTGTAGAGTGCAAATAGTTCATGTTTGCTTAATGGAATACCTTTTTTGCAGAAAGCGAAGCGAAATAAATTACAAGTGGCAGACAAATCTGTGTACTTCGTTTCTTTTTCCATTATTTCTCTTGGCTATAATCAGTGTTTGGAGGTCATGATATTTAATGTAGGAGGGTTGTATGGGTGGGCACTCACATCTTTGCATCCAGCTGCAGTCTTCACGAGTATAACAGTCTTACTACATCTCTAACAAATCATCTCTAACAGGCAGAGATGTCAAATACCCGTAATTAGCCGTATTTTGTACAGTTTTTTGCAAGGTTTGACTCTACACTCAGACAATACATTTTATGTTGTTTTTTTACTAAAATTATTAAAAAAATTTAAAAAAAATAGAGGCACCCTGTATGGCAATAATTTCTAATGGATTTCCCAGACCCTAACTGTCAGAATAAAGATGTGGCGAGTTCAGGTATATATTTAAATCAATGTCGGTACTCTTCACCCACTACATCCAGATCTTCTTCTTCTTCTGCGTTCGTTCTCAAACTCCTGCAGATTAGCAGGATGTAGTCCGGAGAACGGGAATGCGTTGTGTCATGGTTTACAGCATTGCTGCGATATCTGCTCATTTCGGCCTGACACATCCTACTTCAGCATGGCTTTGGGTCACTGACCCTATATGGGATGGGACAGCCAACTCCATCCCATAACCTCCTTAGTCGCCTTTTGCGACATGCGTGGAAGGTAAACAGTGTTGCTATTCTTTGCTCCCCTTTCGGGCCCCGGCATCACACGGGCGAGTCCAGATCTCAATAAGGATGAAATTTCCCAGCCGTTTTCAAGGCTACCTTGATGTTTTATATCCACCGTTTTCTTGGTCTACCTCTGGCCTTTGAAAAAAACTTGGCCAACATGGCGGGCGTGATGGTGTAAACTTTCGCGCTTCCGCTGCGTCAGCTTCTATGACAGACCTAGCAAGTCGAACGGAGAATCTGTGTGCTAATATTTATAGAATGAGCTAAGTTTTGTAATATTTATGCATACATTCAAGGAGGAGTACTACTCAAAGGATATTTTGTGTGATATCATCAGTACTGTACCAAAAGTAATGATACTGCGGTGTGATATTTGGTCATCGGAGTCTGGTATCCATGACTACCAGGAAGTTCGACTCTTTCACAAGTAGTGTTCAATGTCTACACAGTAATTATAAGGAAACAGCAATTGACGGGTAGATCATGGCTGAGACAGGCAGAAGATATCATCGGACAAGTGTAACGCCATTTGCATTGATCCTGGAGAGGAGTGGATACCTCTTCTGCATTACGTGGTACCTTCTGTGTAGCCATAACACTCAACAGAAGTTGCAGGGACAAAATACCGGTGGCGGTGGATGTGAAGTTATGGCGCTTATTGACGACGCCGTAGAGGATGTAACAATAATTTACATCGATGGGTCAGTCATTCGTCATCAATTCTGTGCTTGGGCTTTTCCCGCATGATTCTGTGGGAAAACTGTCAAAGAATCCAGCTGTATCTGTACTACCACACCAAGCAGTCTTAAGATGGAGATAAAAGCGGTGACGGAGGCACCGTCATGGCTGATGCCATAGGACTATTCTCATGCATGCATACTTAATGACTCAATGAAAATTATGGGCAAAGTTTAAGAGGGAGTCATCCCCCATCGTGTACATTTTCACATTACGTATTTCACATATATGCAGAAAATATAATGAGAAATATGAAACACGACATGGTACAATATGATTTCCGACCCATAAACATCGGAGGACTATAGATTTCCGACCCATAAACATCGGAGGACTATAGATTTTCGACCCATAAACATCGGAGGACTATAGATTTTCGACCCATAAACATCGGAGGACTATAGATTTTCGACCCATAAACATCGGAGGACTATAGATTTTCGACCCATAAACATCGGAGGACTATAGATTTCCGACCCATAAACATCGGAGGACTATAGATTTTCGACCCATAAACATCGGAGGACTATAGATTTCCGACCCATAAACATCGGAGGACTATAGATTTCCGACACATAAACATCGGAGGACTAAAGATTTTCGACCCATAAACATCGGAGGACTATAGATTTTCGACCCATAAACATCGGAGGACTATAGATTTTCGACCCATAAACATCGGAGGACTATAGATTTTCGACCCATAAACATCGGAGGACTATAGATTTCCGACACATAAACATCGGAGGACTAAAGATTTTCGACCGATAAACATCGGAGGACTAAAGATTTCAGGAGTAAGATATGGAGACATTTCTAACAACAAACGAACAGAATATAATAACATCAACGAAAATTTACAGTAATGGAAAAGTTAGATAATGACTAACTACACTGAAGACGTTACTATACACAATGTATAGTTCTACCTCGAAGACGTTACTATACACAATGTATAGTTCTACCTCGAAGACGTTACTATATGCAATGTATAGTTCTACCTCGAAGACGTTACTATACGCAATGTATAGTTCTACCTTGAAGACGTTACTATATGCAATGTTTAACTCTACATTGGTCTAATATATTCTCCCTGGTGTTCACACGTATTACACAGGTTGAACCTGTCAGGTTTATATAATCGTTTCTATCAGACACGACAGACTATATCTAAAGCTAGTGGGAAATGATGTGCACACAAGAAAACATACAAATTACAAATCATATTCAATGTTTCAACCAATAGGTCTTTATCAAGATACACATAAAACATCAAAAGAAGACAATGGAAAAATTATCACAACAAACAAACGTATCCAACGGAAATATGGAAATGAGATGCATGAATCAGTAGGTACATAAAAACGTAAATATATGTGGAAACGAAACGAACAAAAAGATGAGTAAATGACGGAACAAAAATTTCGATAGGTCAAATAAACCACCCGATGTGTAATCAATATTCCGTTTAATTTAGCTCGAATAGGGCTCATTAGCCATCTACGAACTCATAATCAAGGACATAACTAAAATTGAATTTTCAAAAGTGGATGTAACAAATGGTCATCATCACTTGTGATGGACGAACAACAACATTCCGTTTAATTTATGTTATAAACTTTCCATCTTTCTCTGTTGTTTGCGATGTCATTAAAGGATTAACATTCGACCGTTAAAGTTTGTGTCTCCAGGCGTGACATGTGCAAACACTTTATTCGGCAAGGTCATGCAACCTGTGAAACCGTATCATGATCTAGATCAGAGATTCCAAACTTTTTTTGAGCGACCGTCCACTGTGCAAGACATAATTGTTGTAACGCCCTCCCTCCCCTTTTTTTCCCTTCTGCTTCTACCTCAGCGTTCGCTCTCATATAACCACAACGAATATATCGTGTGATTTACGCCGGGGAGCGTGAATTACGTTGTGAAGCAGGTTCCACAATAAAACTGTTTTATTTCCACCTCGATTGGCCACTCTGTGGTCTGGACGTCCGAGGTCCAGCACATCCATTTTTTTCGGGTCAGTCCTTTATTTCGGGTTTGGTGCCTATTTTTGTTCCCTAATTACAATAATTTTCCGAATTCACCCTTTTGATATTGTCAACGTATATAGCATCTAGTGATACATTACTGCTTATGCCGTTAAATTATTCAAAATGTTGTGGATAATATGTGCTTTAACTTGAATACAGTTATTACTATACCTATTTTGATGTAACAATAGAGCCCAAATGTAAAGATGATAAAATGTATGCTCGAATACCAATATGCACAGTTTCATAGAGTGGTATAAATATGAACATTCGGAAAATATATTAAGAGATTGTATTACATTAGTAAGAATCTTAGGTACGATCACGTATCTAGGACCTACATAGTATCCGAAATATGATACTAAATATAGTTTCAACTTTTTAATATTATGCGCAGTTTCATTAAACTTTGCTTTCGTGATGTCACTTAACAACACAATGGTTAATTTAATCGGAAATTAAAAAGTTGCTAGCTCTGCTGTCGGATACATCGGTCTGCGAGCTACGCACTGAGATCCCCTTACCTTACAGGGTCATCGGGGAGGGGGGGGCTCTCATTACGCAGTACGCAAATATATAACACACGTATTGCATTTTTATTGGTCGATAGGCATTTTGTAACTAGGAATGGGCAGGCATTTTGACACCACAAAATACTAACAAATTGCGATCGGTGAAGATTTCTTCAAAACTATGAACGAAAGTGCCAGGTAGGCCCTAGATATGTGATCGTACCGAATCTTATTGTAATAATTAAAACACCGTAAAATATGTTACAAAATATATCGCAAAATCACGAAAATCATTAATTTTTGAATATAAAGAAAATATTATGAACTCTTCAATAAGGAGCCACCGACCCCCAGATCGTCTGAGCCCCCCCCCCCCCTTTCCCAGTATTTCTAAAATAATATTGCCCCTTACCAAAGCGGTAAACTACGGGGAGGGGGGGCAATACTAAATCACTTTTGAAACCTAAATTCTAGAACCTAAATTGATTAAGTGGTAAGAAGCCATTAGATGCGGCTAAAGATGTTTATAAAAATGACACGGTATTATTGTCTTTTATTCACTTACCCCACACTCTTTGTTGGAAAGTGTGGTCATGTTATCCCTAACTTTCTGAATTATGTTGAAGACATTTAATTGTTATTATGAGGGCAAGAAATTTAATTGTTTTTATGAGGGCGGGACATTTAATTGTTATTAATGTGCTATGTTTGTTGTTTGTTTTGCGTTCGCTCCATTGTAACCATCACGGATATCCGTGCGATTTCCGTCGGGAACGTGATTACGTTGTACCACCGCTATGCGCCTTGTAGGCCTAGCACATCCGATTTCGGCATGCCTTGACAATTCGGATGGGCTACCCTTAGCCTGTGACAGCCTCTATATCTGTCTCCAGGCACGCGTTGTGGCGACTCTTCGCCCAGACGATTTTTGCTCTCGTCTGACTCGCACGTGGTGTTCCACTGTCTATGAACTTGCCTCGTGTAATTGGACGTGCTGTGCCTGTGCCCATTTGGTACTGAACCGTTTCTCATCCGTGAGCCTGGTTCCTTAAGGGGAAGAACTCAACAGAGAAGTTAGACCCTGGCTCTTTCGCCCTCTTAGCTGAGGTGTCATTCACTGACATCGTGTACCCCTTGTCCGAGTTCGAGTCTCACACCACGCGTTTGAGAGCAAGGCGTTCTCGAGCTGAGCGTCCTTGCCCCAATAGCGCCTGAGCCCATCAGGTACTGAACCCTTTCTCTCTTCAAGTGTATTACCGGTGTAGGAAAACCTGACAGTAGAGTTGGGCCAGAACTAAATCGTTGTCCCTTTTGTGCCTGAGCCCATCGGGTACGGAACCCTTTCTCTCTGCAAGTGTACTTCCGGTATAGGAAACCTTGACAGTAGAGTTGGACCAGGACTACCATCGTTGTCCCTTTCTTGCCTAAGCCCATCGGGAACAGAACCCTTTCTCTTCGCGAGCACATTTCCGGTTTAGGAAGGCTCGACATTAGAGTTGGATTAGGTCTTCTTGCTTTACCAGCCACCAATGGATGGGTCTGGGTCTCTGTCTGTAAAGAACACAGGTAACTAGATGCTCGTCTCGAGCTGACGGAGCTTGTAGTTCACCTTTCCTAGAGACTTTTCACTTTATATTTGCAGTTCGCACTGCCCTCTAGCGCTGTTCTGCCCTTTCATTGTTTCATTGTACTCGGTATGAAATCTATTTGTCTCGCCATGCATCTACCTTTACGTGCATTTTACATTGGCCGCCTCTCCAATGTTCGGACTGGACTGACTAGCTTCACTGTATGTCGTCAGAAGCACTGTCTCTTGTGCAGTCAAATCTCTTTCCATCTGCTACCTCCACATTCTCGGACATGATCCCCAAATGATTTGGCCAGAATCAGCTCGAGCTGCTGTATTTCTGTTTCCAGGGTGCACTGCGTGGAGGTACATTTGGGATCTTGGTTATCTGCTAAACATGGGTCCGCCTAGAGCAATGCGTTCCCTTTGCACCCCATTAATGTGCTAGAAATTTAATTGTTTTTATGAGGGCTGGACATTTAATTGTTATTATGAGGGCTGAAAATTTGATTGTTATTATGAGGGCTGGAAATTGAATTGTTATTATGAGGGCTGGAAATTTGATTGTTATTATGAGGGCTAGAAATGTAACTGTTATTATGAGAGCTGGAAATTGAATTGTTATTATGAGGGCGGGAAATTGAATTGTTATTATGAGGGCTGGAAATTTAATTACTATGATTGGGGTGGGGGTGATGTGGTTAATATTATGAGGACTGGGAATTTAGTGGCAATGATGGGGCTGCGAATTTAATTGCTATGACGAGGACTGGGAACTTATAAGAGGGCTGCGTATTTCATTGAGTGATCGCTCGGCACATTCTCTCTACTTTTTTTCAGATCTGTTAGTCTTATGTTTCTTCTGCAAGTAAATTCAAGTAGGAAGCATGAGGATAAATACAAATTCTGGAGACTAATGGGTATTGAACCAGATCCGTTCTGGCAGCACCGAATCGCCTTGCAAGTCACGTAAACGGGTTATCCCATATTGATTAACCACATTCCTCCCAAAAAGATGCAATTTTGTCAGTACATTCATACTGTGTAGGCTACTCAAATCACTTAGAACGGACCAATTGAGACAAGGACTAATCGTGTCGCTAGAACGGACCTGGTTAAATTCCTGTTAGTTTCAAGAATGTAAATCAGAACTAAAGTATTGTTCAGCTTAAGAGCAAGCTGCTAGTCTCCGGTAATCGAGACAAGGACTATTACAACAACAACGAACATCCCGTACAAGTATTTAAGTATTCTCAGGACTACAAACATAAAACATCAGTATTTGTACTATAAGCAACATTGCCCTTTATGCTATGTATGTTTACAAGAAGGCCTATTTGGTCCTTATCACACCCAACTATAGCATTAATAATATAGCGCTCCATAACGTTGTAAGAGCTGAAATGTTAAATGTAAAATGAGTAATTGGCACTGGATTGGCTGTTTCATCCACTAACGGTCAATGTGATTTTAAAAAATAGCCTGCTGATCGAATGCGTGTGACCGAAAAGCACATATATCGCAGCCAACATGTAAATCAGGATGTACAATTGACTGTTCTCCAAAGTATATCTTGCTGACCGGTGTAAGAGTTTCATAATACACACAGAATATGTCCATTCTGCTTTATTAAAGAGTGTGTAATTTATGTGTATGCTGCCATCTTTGTGCAATTATTAAAAATGCAATCAATGATGTGCGGTCATTCTAATTGTAGAACTAGGCTAGTTCCAAGTTATTTTAGTATTTTAGTTAAGCTATTCTTAGTTAAAATTTCACAGGATATAAAAGAATAGGTCTACCAATGTTTTAAAATGAGTAAATAAGCAGCAGTATTTTTTCTTCACTGTGTCAATTTGTGAAACACTACCCTTTCATTTAGTTTAGTAAGTGCAACACATTGGCATCGGAAACGCTGGAAAGTTATCGGCTGTTCTATCAAGGGATTGGATGAGTAAAGCTGGTCATTTTTACCATATAAGATGTCTCACAGTGGACATCTCGTCACCTGTAATCTCACTGTATTGAAAATACAATCAGTGATGTGCGGCGATTTTACTATTAAAATGAACAAAAATAGGTATCAGTGTAACCAAAATTAGTAATGAAACAACCAAACAACGAGACACAGTGACAGGCGACGTTTCGACTAAAAATCTTCATCAGGACAAAGGACAACAGTAAACAAACCTTACAGAGAGACAAATATGGTGGTGATAGGAAGGCAACAAGAGGGAAGATAGGACAGTGCCACATGGGAAAAGAGAGTGTGAGAGGAAGATGAAAGTGGCAAGTGAGTGCACAGAAAAAGTGAAAATAGATCAGATATAATGCAAATAAAATTAAAATTAAAATGATAATGAAAATGACTTAGCTCGGTAGTAGTTTGTGGTGAAAAGAGACTGGGAACTGGAGATGACAAGTTAAATAGCAAGTTGTGGCCTGTTATCACACGTTCAAGGACACAGAAGCAGAAAGACCATCCACTGGCTATAAGAAGAAATAAAACGAGTGGACAAAGGCTCGATAGATCACAGACAGGAAGTATAGAGAATGCGCGGAAAACAAGAACCTAAGTGTAAGGCAGGACTGTAGTCTCCAAATTGTGCAAGTATCCGTAAACATGGTTCGAACAAAATGACCTATAGTAACATAAAAAGAAAGGGGGTTGAGAGAAGGAAGGAAAACGAAAAAGAAAAGGGGTAAATGAAGAAGCGAAAGAGAAGTGAAAATGGCAGATCAGCGTGGGTCCCAAACTAAAACGGAGATATGTCGCAGAAGAAAGGAACGCGGATGTGGAAGGGTGCCCATAGGAAGAAGGGACGGCAGACAAGAAAAAGGATGGTAACATAATGAGAAAGTGCGTTGTAGGAAGGTATCGAAAAGAAGAAGGCTGATATAAGAAGAAGTGGGAAGACAGTGCCGGAGAAAAGGGCACTAGTGAAGGTGGGGAATAAAGGGACATAAGATGAAGACCATGGTGAAAGGAGGCAGACCTGGAACTACAACCAAGGCATGTGGCATGTATAGGATGTCGAAAACTGGAGGGGGGGGGGGGGTTGTCGTAGGTGACAATGTAGGTGTCAAGGGACCTCAATGTCGTGGTAGATTTTACTGATAGGCCTAGGCTAGTTCAAAGTCATTCTAATATTTTAACTATTATTAGTTCAAATTCCACATGATATAAAAGAGATTTGTGATATATTTTTGTTTAAATGGGTAGCCTTTTCTATTCAGGATGTAGCCATCAACTCAGCAATTTTTGAGTACAGTTATTTTTCTGACCGAGTTTACATTTAGTATTTTGCCATTGCTTTCTGCAAATGCTCTCGTTAACCTTCTATTAATCATTTACGGTTTTCCATGATAAAAATATGTTCACTTAACATTTTAAGTGTATTAGGTTCAGATATTCATAATATGAAAAAATATATGTTGAAAAGCTGTATATTAATATTTCTATGGGCGTGGTACCCTTTTCCATATAATGTTTTTGGAGGTAAAGAAGTTTCTATTATCGAAAACTGAATGCATAAAAAAAGTGGAATTAATACTTAATATTTTATTTCAGAAAAAAATATATCTAAAGTGAAACTAAATAAAAAGTTGTACCTTGTAAAATGCACAAAAATGGTTTATGTTTTGCAAATTTAAAGATATTCAGAATGTCATGCATCAAAATAAAATGTTCTATTGTCAATATGATTGGATAATTTTTCAGAATTAGAAATATGGAATAGGAAGAGTCATCATAAATATGTTTGCACAACAATATGTTTGTTTACGGTAATTATGTCAGAAATAAGAGGGATGTAGAAATACAGCCGGCAGCCTCTCGAATGTAGAAATACAGCCGGCAGACTCTCGAATTTTAATTTCTCGAACATTCCATTCATTCATATCCATTTTGAGCCCTTATTTTTTTTAAAACGAAAATCAGCAAGTAATAATGAATGTTAGACTAATATCTGACATTTATATTCAAACACATATTCTTCTTCTTCTTCTGCGTTCGTTCTCAAACTCCTGCAAATTATCAGGATGTAGTCCGGAGAACAGAATGCGTTGTATCATGGTTTACAGCATTGCTGCGATATCTGCGCCTTTCGGCCTGACACATCCAATTTAAGCATGGCTTTGGGTCACTGACCCTATATGGGATGGGACAGCCAACTCCATCCCATAACCTCCTTAGTCGCCTTTTATGACATGCATGGAAGGTAAACAGTGTTGCTATTATTTGCTCCCCTTTCGGGCCCCGGCAACACACGAGCGAAAAATATTGACTATAAACGTCAGTTCAGGACAGTGAATGTATCTTCAGTAGGGGGAAGTGGTTTAAAGATTATTACGCTGCCTGTTTTTGTATGCAACGTCCTCTGTTTGCTGATCTTTCGGTGAACAAATATTAAAGGGGGAAGGGGATGGAGTTTAACATTTGCCTCTTTTGATGCAGCACTTTTGATGCAGCACTTTTGATTTTTATTATTTTTTTTTTACTGCGAACGAAGGTCATTTTTGTTATACACGGCCCCTGAAAAATAATAAAGTTTGTAATTCACGTAATCCTGTCACCGAAACGTCATAATATAGATGCTTAATCCCATAACTTTCCTCTCCGAGAAGAAAGCTTCTTGAATAGGCATTACACTAAGCTGAAAACTTTAAGTCTCATGTGTATGAAATAAAGCTCATAGAAATAATCCCAGTGCACATATGAAGTAAGAACAAGTTGCTCACAATTCCCGGGGATAACAAACAACAATAATCAAACAAATCCCATGACCAATATTCTTTGTTTGTTTGTAATAACCTAGTCCCCTTTGAGAACAGTCACCTCATACCATTGCACACGGTCCATCTAGTTTGTTAAACAGCGCACAATCTACACATGCGTACACATTCGTACTTAAACATTGCTCAATAAGTATTCCACCGAATACGACATAAATATTGAAGGAAATCAATAGTGAAGCCATAATCTCATAATTTCATAGGAATATATCACATTAAATGTCTCATTGAATAATCCCTCTCCAACTGCCATTTTGCGAAGTGTTAAATATTTCATGTGACTTTAAAGGTACAGTTATGTCCCATGGCAGCAACACGCCGTCGGGGATGAAGTTAACTCTTCATGTACTAAGCCGAAGCAACTATTAGGTGGGGTGGCCAGTTTCCTTCCTTGTTGTCTTTACCGCCCCTAACTCATGTGTCAGATACTCATTTACAGCTGAGTCGACTGGAGGAATGGGCGTATCAAGCGAGAAATCACAATCCGGATTTTTGTGTGGTCCGTACGTGGTTTCGAACCTGGCACGCTGTAACCCAGCGATATCAAGCAACTTCACTAACAAATAGGCTACCACGTGTGACATTGCCTTATGTTTAATATATACAGTGCTTCTCATAAGGCGGCAGTGACATGTCTACTGGGCCACCAGAACTTCTTATTGAATTGTAAAGCTATTTATGAGTATTTAGAATTTCTGTGGTCAGACCCTCGTCGTATACAAAAAATTGTTTACCGGTACACAGTCTCACACAGGCTGAGAAGCGCTGGTTTTAGATAAAATGTCCTTTTATAGAGAAAAGAAATAGTCTACATTAGGTGGGCTAATGTGAGTGGGTGGGTCGGTGGATGGATGTTTGTGTGGGTCATTAGATACAATATTTAATGTTTGGCAGACGTTGATGGATGGATGAGTTGATGGATAGATAGACAGATACATAAATAAATAGATGGATGGATGAATATGATGACCGGACGGATATACCGACCATGCATAGAATAGTACTTCAGTCACATGTTGGGAGAATTCATGAACATGGGTACATAAGCTGAGTCGATGCAGAAATGGTAAAGTGAGGAGGGTGTCAGGTGCATCATTTCTGCAGTTGAAGGTTAATTTCAAGGAAACCCTATTAGTTGCTTGAACATTGAAAGACCGTCTAATGAAAATGAAAACGCTACGAAAGAGATTCAAAGCTGTGAATGCTCAAGTAACTGTTGTTTAGCGTACAAAAACTAACACAGCGTACACAGTGAATTTTCAAAACAACAAACAGCTTGTGAAATTCAGTGCATGTGTATTTTAAAAATGTAATTTAAAAAAAAAAAGTAATAGCGTTGTGGGTAGAAATTTTAATCAGCGATTGACTAGAACTTTAAGTGAGCATACACTTACACATCTGGGGGGCATTAAGAGCTGATGAGCTTTCATGCCTTATGTTAAGTGAGTTTCAGCAGCTAATTTGTGTAACAATTCAAACTGAGCGATAATTAATAAGATATTGATAACATATGGCAACTATTACTGCTTCTCCTGCCTGGTTGTTATTTGTACACTAACAGAGCATGGCGTCTAGATGTTTCGAATGGTTGCACAATTCTATACAAAGGAATGTGATTCAAAGTGTGATTCCTTAGTTCGCCTCGGAACGGTGGTTTTCCAACTGTATTCCGTGAATTACCAACCGATTCCATGAATTATTATGTATTTCCTGTATTATATAAATATATATAGTGCGGTGTATCATAATATCAGATGGTGGGTGTATAATGTAAACAAACGTAATATGTCATGGAAGGACAACATATAATCAAATCTGCATTATGTATGAAGGGGGGGGGGGATTCTTGAGTTCTACAAGTACTGACATGAAAGTAAGAAGGAGAATTATTCAGTGCTGGTAAGCTACATAGATTCAGTACTGATATATAGAAGAATATAGGAGAATTATTCCGTGCTGGTAAGCTACATAGATTCAGTACTGATATATAGAAGAATATAGGAGAATTATTCAGTGCTCGTAAGCTACATAGATTCAGTACTGATATATAGAAGAATATAGGAGAATTATTCCGTGCTGGTAAGCTACATAGATTCAGTACTGATATATAGAAGAATATAGGAGAATTATTCCGTGTTGCACGTAAGCTGCATAGATTCAGTACTGATATATAGAAGAATATAGGAGAATTATTCCGTGTTGCACGTAAGCTGCATAGATTCAGTACTGATATATAGAAGAATATAGGAGAATTATTCCGTGTTGCACGTAAGCTGCATAGATTCAGTACTGATATATAAAAGAATATAGGAGAATTATTCAGTGCTCGTAAGCTACATAGATTCAGTACTGATATATAGAAGAATATAGGAGAATTATTCCGTGTTGGTATGCTGCATAGATTCAGTACTGATATATAGAAGTATATAGGGGAATTATTCAGTGCTCGTAAGCTACATAGATTCAGTACTGAAATACAGAAGATAAGAGAATTATGGAGTGTTATATGGAGACAGCAATCATATGGTGAAAGTAAAAAAAAATAGTTGTTACTATAGACTAATATTGAAAACGGTAAATTGATTTTGTAAAACCCGAGTACATTGAAGTTCCTCTGTTGAGAGCTATATAATACACGTGAAGAGAAACCGAATACAGTTAATGTCAATCAATTAAGACGTGTGATACCTTTGTATGACGTGAAGTGCCTACATTTCGCCTCAAGTTAGAGTCACCACAAGGGTGATTTAGAAAAGTGGAAGGTACAATGCGTGACTCTTGACCGTACATTAATCAGTTCAGTGTAGTGTTTAATCCTTCTTGCGCAGTGTTTCCCAACCTTATTTTTACCATGCCCCACCAAAGTCTTCCTCCTAAAATTCGGAAATGTAACATATTCATATTTTTTATATTTAAAGAAATAAAATTATTCTCTAAGTGAAGCCTAATTATAACTTATTCAAATTGCCCCCACCCCAACAATGAAATTGCCCCCTGTGGGGCGTGGGCCTCACGAAGGGAAACACTGTTCGAGCACATGGTCAGTTGACCGGGAGGAATGTCCGCTGTGTGTGCAGGTATGTCAGGCATTAGGCACGTTTAATAAAGAATTCCCACACTCAAGACGCCATCACACACACACGCACGCTCGCACACATGGTGTCAGCCATGTGTGGTCAGGTCCGAAAGGGGAGCAAAGAATATCAACACTGTTTAACTTTCATGCACGTTTGTAAGAGGCGACTAATGAGGTTTTGGTGTGGAGTTGGTTGTCCCATCCCATACAGAGTCAAAGTGACCCAGAAGCCATGCTGAAGTCTGATGTGTCAGATCGAAAGGCGCATATATCGCAGCTAACCTGTAAACAGTGACACAATGAATTCAGTTCTCCGCGCTATATCTTGCTTTTCTGCATCAGTTTAAAACGAACGGTGAAGATGTTATCATGTAATGTTGTGTAACTGAACACCGTGTAGAATACCCATGTCGTTGGAAATAATCAAAACGAGGTTAAAAATAGCATTTCCTGTTTCACTATTGTTGGCTGCTATGGCAACACGTTTGTCGGCTTGAGTTACTGTTAATATACAAATGAAAGGTGGCGTGGTTTATTAGTTGTTAGGATAATAGTCGATACCGTCACAAGCTTTGATGACGTCTTGCTGATTGATGTGCTACTCTCGTAAGTGACAATAGAGTCCTGTTGTATCACACAAAATCTCATCACATTGAAAAGGTTGAAAAAAAGTAGAGAATTGTATTGGTGTTTCTACCAGATGCACTATGCAAACCTCAATAAAGCGACACGCCGTCTGTAAAGAGTATTACTCATAGCATATAATTCTATAGCTTCAAGCTATAACTCTCTAGCTTCAAACTATAACTCTCTAGTTTCAAACTATAACCCAATAGCTTGAAATAATAACTCCCTAGCTTGAAACTATAACTATCTAGCATCATCCTATAACTCACTAACTTCAAGCAATAACTCTATAGCTTCAAGCAATAACTCCCTAGCTTCAAGCAATAATTCATGACAGTGAACTAGAACTCCAATAGCTTTCCTAGTACAAACCAGGCCATCTTGACTATGTTCCCTCATTCTCATCTTCACTACACACTACTCATATACTCACAGAAACAAACGCAACACTCAAGCATTGTGTGGACTCGAAAGGGGAGAAGAAAAACTGTTACCTGCTATGCACATGCATGACGAGGGAAGAGAATATAGAAGTTTGGGAGTTGAGTTAACTGTTTCATTCCATAGAGGATCAAAGTCGCACAGAAGCCACACTAAAATCAGATGAGTCTGACCAAAGTAAGCAGATATCCAAAAAATAAAAAAACATGATAATCAGCAAGGATACAGAAGAACAAGAGCTAAGCATAAACACTCACAGAAACTACAACAAGTAAAGCATTACCAATATATTGGACACATAGTCACAAATGGTATCAAATGTGAAACAGAAGTTAAAAGGAGAATAGGAATGGCCAAAAGTACCTTCAATAACATGAGGAAATAGTAACATCTAAACAAATTACAAAGTTAAAAAATGAGAATTATAAAATGCTACATCTATTCTATATTAATGTATGGATCAGAAACATGGACACTAAATAAACAATTAGAAGACAAAATTGATACCTTTGATATGTGAGTATATATGAGAATAGGGAGAACATCATGGAAAGGGAAGAAAACAAATAGAGGTACCAAAAACAATGAATATGAAGAAATAATTACTCAGAGAAATAAAGATCAGGTAAATAAAATACTTTGGACACATTAAAAGACATGACACCTTAATGAAGACCTTACTTGACGATAAAATCAAAGGGAAGCGAGCAAGAGGTAGACAGAGATATAAGTGGGAGAGTAACATCACACGTTGAACAGGTTACACTCTAGCAGAGTACACCACCAAAACAAAAGACAGGGGATGTTGGAGATCTGTTGAAGCCAACCGAAGACGGCACTTGATGACGACAACGCAGATATAGCAACCAAGGTGTAAACCATGACACAATACACTTCGTTCTTCTGAATACATCTTGATAATCTTACAAGTATGTGGATCCGGTCAAAGAAATATACGACTTGAACTGTTTATTTGTTTATTGGTACGTGTAAACTGTATTTGTTGTTGTAAAATGTGAATTTATCATGTTCAATTATATCATCATCATTAGGTGCCGTGCTGACTTGCATAAACGATCATGGATCTCCACAGTTCTTTATTTCTAGTAATTTTTATCTGGGTCGTTGTTGACTTTTGGTCATGTCACCATGTTAGACTATCGGATATATTCTCACGTTGTTGACTTTTTGTCATGTCACCATGTTAGACTATTGGATATCTTCTCACGTTGTTGACTTTTTCTCATGTCACCATGTTAGACTATTGGATATCTTCTCACGTTGTTGACTTTTTGTCATGTCACCATGTTAGACTATCGGATATCTTCTCACGTTGTTGACTTTTTGTCATGTCACCATGTTAGACTATCGGATATCTTCTCACGTTGTTGACTTTTTGTTATGTCACCATGTTAGACTATCGGATATCTTCTCACGTTGCTGACTCTTTGTCATGTCACCATGTTAGACTATCGGATATCTTCTCACGTTGTTGACTTTTTGTCATGTCACCATGTTAGACTATCGGATATATTCTCACGTTGTTGACTTTTTGTCATGTCACCATGTCATACTATCGAATATCTTCTCACGTTGTCGTTCTCGATAGCTCTTGTCTTCTATCCTACCTGCTGTAACTGTGTTCTCCAGAGCTCCCTGTTTCATAACGTGTCCCATAAAGTACATCTCAATCATATAATATCCTAAAAAATACTGAAAGTTGGAATCTCAACAGCGGATAGAAAAACCAGATACTTTCTTCTTAACAATAACAGTAGAACATATATTACTCGGACAAGGCATGAAATGCTGTTAAAACAAAGAACATGCTCTCTGTTAGCACCACCCCCAATCCTCCTTATTCTCCTATTACGACATCCTGCTACTATTTTATTACTCCCGTTTTGCTCCAGTTTCAACATACGGCTGCGAGACTTGGACAATAAATAGAACAACGGCAAAAAGAATATCGGCATTAGAATTGAAGTGCTATAGAGCAATATTAAGAATTTTACATAAAAAATTGAAATATGTCGGATATATAGAAAGACACAATGTCACGGAAAGACGCATATTAGATGGCAGAATTCCGGGAAGTAGAAGAAGAGGTAGACCTAGAAGGAGATGGACAGATGACATCAAAAAACTGTATGAAGATATCATTGGAGGAGGCAGGCAGATTGGCACATAATAGAGTCGTGTTCAGGGCATCAATTGCAAAGACAACGTTCTGGCAAGAAGATGATTCGCTTCAGCAACTCACTAGTTGCGTGATCAACATTTATAGATTAAGACTCTGTACAGGGATATTCTGTCTCTGCCTAAATGTAAATGTGGACCCTAAATTCTGAGCTGTGACGGCGGTAGCGCAGTTTATAGCGACATGGCTTCCTGTTCGGGGGGGGGGGGGGTCCAAGGTTCAATTTACAATTCAACTGGGAATATATTAAATCATCTAAAGTTACTCGGTTGAACCTAAAGAAAAATGGGCACCTGATCTTCTAGGAAATAAAGGTGAAAGGTTTGCTGCTGAACTCATCATCCGTAGGTATTCCAGTAGATAAGTGAGGGATTGGGGTGTTCAAACTACCCCCTTTAGCAAAGTGATTCGTGACTTTTAGCACTAGAAACTTGACTAAAAGTAGGGGATTTGGGGGTGTTTAAACTACTCCCTTTAGCAAAGTGATTCGTGACTTTTAGCACTAGGAACTTGACCAAAAGTAAGGGATTTGGGGTGTTCAAACTACCTCCTTTAGCAAAGTGATTCGTGACTTTACCACTAGGAACTTGACCAAAAGTAGGGGATTTGGGGTGTTCAAACTACCCCCTTTAGCAAAGTGATTCATGACTTTTAGCACTAGGAACTTGACCAAAAGTAGGGGATTTGGGGTGTTCAAACTACCCCCTTTAGCAAAGTGATACGTGACTTTAGCACTAGGAACTTGACCAAAAGTAGGGGATTTGGGGTGTTCAAACTACCCCCTTTAGCAAAGTGATATGAGACTTTAACAATAGGAACTTGGTCAAAAGGCGGGTAAAATGTCCAAAAATAAACTCAACTATGAGTGATTTTTCTCAAAAATGCCATGAAATCTCTCATCACAACGAAACCTGATACACGAAAACACGCGAATGACCTTTCGTATATGTAAACTCCCCCTCTCCGATTAGAAGAATATATCTATGATCCTGTCCATGGGTATATTGTTGGTTATGAAAAACACTAAGTTCCATAATACTCCACAAAATCGTGGAAAGTGAAAAGTTTACATTCGAGGAGGTAAACATTTCCCAAATTACAAAAAACCATATAACAGTCTCTGTCATTGTCAATGCCAGTCAATTGAAAATAAATGAACGCGTAGCAGCCCAAAAATAATGTTTTCATATTTAATCAACAACAAAATTTATGAAGCATTTCATATTTTGCTTTTCTTCCATGCTGTCAGCTTGTGACCTCCTTACAACTTCCTTGCAAATATGTACTTTTGCCACGTTTTATTCCATTGAATCAAAATAATAAGCAAATATCGGGAGTAGTACAAATGATACATGGAAACTACCGGGAAATAATATGAAACTAATGTAACCTGGAGTCCTTATTGATTTAAGTATTTTTTTTGAAATAACGTTGTACATAGTAGTTTAATGGTAAGCAAACAAGAACAGGCAAGGTCGTAGATAAAGGAGGGGGTGATTTTGGTGGGGGTTATACTTCAGGCTATCAGTACATGACTTCTAGTACTAGGAACTTAGACAAATGATCAGTGACCCCCCCCTCCCCGCCCTCTCTCCTCTTCGACCTTAGCGATTTTTCACCCAAAAAAAAGTAATGAGTACTAATGAGTACTATTTCTTCAAACATTTTCAACAAATAGAACAATGTACACACAAAACAGCCAATATAACCTTTTTTAACAAAATTGTATAACACCCCCTTATAGGAGATGTATCTACAGTCCTGAGAACAGGTTAACGTGTAATCACTGAAGCAAAACTGAAATCTATCGGGCACCACTGGGAACATGGTAATGAAGTTTTGTTAATTGCTGGTAACATACATAATAACACACACAAATCAAAGTTTTGACCAAAAGGTTTTTATCAAGAGCACAATCACAACATAATACGACAAGTAAGGACGACATTGACGACGTTTACATGTCAGAGGAAAATATCAAATTTTAAATATAAAATAACAATTTCTACAAGAAACAACACTCCGATATGTACACTGTTAGTGAGTGAAAGAAGACGGAAGTATTGGAGCAGACGTGACATGCCCTACTGGAATATCTCCAAACGAAATTTAAAATAAATACAAAATCATCAATATTTTCAGCTGAACTAGTCACCATAAGTAAAGTAATTGAAACAATTTCTGAAAATCCTCCTATGGGTTCGAATATAGGCCTATTAACAAATTGTATATCTTCTATACATGCCATACCAAACCCGAATACATCCCAATTTTTCCCTACAAAAACCATTGCCAAAGTGGCCATTGTGTCGCGGCTTTGAGATGAGGTGTAAAATTAGGTGTGTTCAATATTGACAAACAGAAATGGGTTTGGGAAAAATAATGAGATTGAGATGCAAAGTATTAAAAATGGGGGAGGGGGGAGTAGGGGGCGGAGAATGAAAGGGAAAAGATAAAGAAATTAGTGCACAGGGGGGGGGAGGGGTTGAGACTGCAAATAGATACAGAGAACATACATATGTGCAAGGAAGAATAGCATCAGATAGCATGTGGAATGGATTTACATGAAACAATATATACACATACATACATAAACATATATACACATATATATACAAATACAAGTATACTATGAAAAAGTATATATCCAACAACAAATATACATACACAAACAAGTATACTAGGAACAGACACACACGTATATACCTAACAAGATCAATACATAGATATAAGATAGATACCCACACAAAATGCATAAGCATGTAAATGTATCCGAATTAATATGGGTTAACACAAGAATAGTTGTACATAATGACACAAAATAAGCATCAGCATACTTATACATGCATCCACATAAACATTTTCTCACATAAAAACATATAACATAAACATTCGCACACATAGAGATATATACATGTATTTCAATACATATTCGTGCACATGAAGAAATTCACATGTATTACTATAACACAAGAATATGTACACATACACATGTGTGACCCAAAGTAACTGTATGGATACATAGAACCATGTAAAATAATATGCATATACAAATACATATATATATATGTGAGTAGGTACCAATCTGTAAAACAGTTACGTGCACACATAGATTAAGGAAAACAATTACATAACAGGATATAATCATAAACAATAGACATATTTGAATACAATATAATCAACAGAAACAACAAAGATATATAACAGGTACAATCTAAATAACTTGATAGAAATGTTGGTAGAGAATGGGAAAGAATATTTTTTTAAACTCCTGATTAAATTCAAAATAAAACTATAAATTCAGCTGTCCCCAATCGCCCCGATACAACACAGGATATAATATAATGTAGTTTTTAAGGGGGCTTGTAGGGTTGATTGTGACAAGATGACAGATAGCAAACTTGTTGACATACCAACTTTCACCATTACAGCTCAACCCAGCGGTCAAGAAGGAAGTCAAGAGACAAATAATAAACAGTATTTGTATTGCTAACATTCTGCTATCAATACCAGACATGGGCGTTGACAGCAGCCCAGCAGAGAAAACTTACTAAAATCTCATGTCAGTGAGATGAAGTGCCTGAGAAAAGCTGTAAGAGTGACCAAACTAGACACAATGAGAAATGACGATACCAGGAGAAGAATTGGCATAAAACCATGATTACCTTATGAGAATGAACCATAACCAACTACCAACAAGAACATACAACATGCGAAGATCCGAATACAGGGCCAGAGAAAGACCTAGAACAAGATGGATAGATAACATCAAGACAACACTGAACAAATACGGATTCAAAACAGCCAATGCGAAACATCTGGCCTTGGATAGATAGCTATAGCTTCCAGTCACCACTCCTATGCTTAACGGCAAGTGTGGATATTCTGACCATCATCCACCAGGGGATAGACAATAGACGGTGGCTGTTAGTAGGTTTGATCTTTAAATCAAATTGAAAATTTCTTCTTCTTCTCGTTCGGAGTTTGACATGTCTACACAGCAAGTCCGGTTTTCTTAATAAATGCTGCTGTATTTGAAAGCTCCTCAGTGCTCCCATACATCATTCTGTGGATATCCATCTCTGTAGGCCAGTGTTCTTCCCTTAACTGGTATAGTGTATTGCAGGATATGTTCAGAGGTCTGTGCTGTCTACCTACCCACAAGGTCACAGAGGCGATGGGACCAGACAAAATATCCTATTAATATTCATTTGAAGCTAATATGAACGTGAGCTTTTGTGAAACAGCGTGAAAATAAATTCATGTGACCGGATGTTGAATGACGCAAACTCGATGTCGTTATTATGCATTAAAGTTCAGTATAGCTGGCAAATTTGTGGATTTCAAACACGATCTGAATTGTTGTATTAATTTATACGCGCACATTTAGCCATCCGTTATTCTTAGGTGTGAATTATCCAATGAATGTTGCCTAAATTAAATGGATAAAGAGAACTTCGGCATAAGTGATAAAGTTTGGTATGGTCAAAGTAGGCTTATACTCAGGGCAGAACATGTCATTTTATATATCAGTGCTACCATCTAACATCTGCAACGAATACAGTATAAATGAACAATAATCGTCTCAGAATTGATTGGTCACATCTCTATAATGACTAGCAAGTACAATTCTGATGTAGAATCTCTTAGCGCAATATAGATATGAATAGTCAGAGTTGAACAACTGTGTGTTTTCTTGCTTTTCTGTTCATCTTCTATTGTTCATTTAAAATGTCTTTATCTGTAATTTTGTCTCCCCCAATCGTGACCGAGTGCTAGTATAAGAGACCTGTCAACTAAAACGTAAACATGAACTATAATTTCTCATTTGCGTGCGATCTATTGGTTGACTTTGTCTATTTTTGGCATGCTACGCTAAGTATGTAAATCTTCTTCTTCTCGTTCTCAAACTCCTGAAAATTAGCAGGATGTAGTCCGGAGAACGGAATGCGTTGGGTCATGGTTTACAGCATTGCTGCGATATCTGCGCATTTCGGTCTGACACATCCGACTTAAGCATGGCTTTGGGTCACTGACCCTATATGGGATGGGACAGCCAACTCCATCCCATAACCTCCGTAGTCGCCTTTTACGACATGCGTGGGAGGTAAGCAGTGTTGCTATTCTTTACTACCTTTTCGGGCCCCGGCGACACACGGGCGAGTATGTAAATAACGACCAATCAAAAGCCAAACAATAATCATAAATGTAACGAACGGGGTAAAAATTAATTCAGTAAAAGGTCTGAAGTCATGTAGATAATTACGCCTCAATAAACCTCACCGTCTTTTACAGCTCATACTGGGGTCCATCTAGTTTTACAGCTCATACTGGGGTCCATCTAGTTTTACAGCTCATACTGGGGTCCATCTAGTTTTACAGCTCATACTGGGGTCCATCTAGTTTTACACCTCATACTGGGGTCCATCTAGTTTTACACCTCATACTGGGGTCCATCTAGTTTTACAGCCCATACTGGGGTCCATCTAGTTTTACAGCTCATACTGGGGTCTATCTAGTTTTGATTCTATTGTTGATTCTATTATTGATTCTATTGGCGAGTACGTTGTTTCATCATCTCATGCTCAGAACATTCATGAAGTATATACGCTGCAGTCTGTGGTGTCTGTCTACGTGTACACATCAGCGTTACCACTGAACATTTTGAAACGATCCCAGTTCGAACACAAAAATTCTAAGAAAAGCCCAGTTCATATATCTATATATTCGTGTGCGTGTGTATATATATATAATTATATATATATATAGACAAGCTAGACTTAGACATTTTTCAAGAAGATTACATTAAATAAAACAATATTTTGTTCTTGCAGATATATATTATTGAGATGTCTTGTATTGTTAATTATTTATTTACTACAACAGCTTTCTATATTTTAGCTTATGCCTTCTCTGTATTCTTATATGAAAATATATCATATATAGATCAATCTGACAATGTGAACATGCCATACAAGAAATGTTGAAAACAAAGCAATCCAAACTTCGGGGTAGTGGCTATTATTGAGTGATTCATACAGATTTAAACCAGAAAAAAAGTTTCTAATTCAGCACTAGTCATGTTTCCAAGAGGCTCTTTAATTTAGCAGCAATTTTCTTATTTTTTTCCATCTCTTTATTGCGTTTGTGCTTGTCATACTGATTGCCTTGATACGTGCCTACTGGCTGGTTTACCTCATTCTTATATACTTATTATGGAAGACCGTCTTGTTTGATTTGAGTTTCCATTCATTCCTCAAACTGTACAGTTCACTCTTAGACATAATGCTGAAAATCAACTGGAATTAAGGATATCACAAGAATTTCAAACAATGGTTGCTGATCCAGTGGTTAGTAGACACGTACTTTAATGTCAAACGATGAAAAAAATAAAAAAATAAATAGTTCGCCCGCCTCATTGTGAACACGTAGGCTATTAGTTGTGAGACAGCATCAGTGTATCCTAGCAGATTCATAAATGTTGTCTGAACCACCAGATGACGACAATATACATACTTATAGTTTACTGCAGCTCGATGATTCTATGCAGTCTTAATTCTTCACAGTTGGTATTTAATACCAAGTTTACCTAAATAAATGTTAAAAATGTGGTAAATCGCAGTGTCTGTTTCTAAGAAAGTGATTCCTCTAATAAACGTCCCCCTCCCCCTAGCTATAGATCAAAGAATGTATATTTCTCGCTACCACGTAGGCATGTGTGTCAATAAATGTATGCGTTACCCACAAACTTGAAATAAGCTATAGATGATCTAACGTATATTGATAACATTCATTTGTTATGCTTTGAAGCATGCACTGGGAATCTGACACAATAACCGCGATAGTAATAGAGTCCCAGGGTGTTATTTCAGAACATAGGTTCCCAAAGTGGGCGGTACCGCTCCCCCAGTGAGCGATGAAGCCGTCTTGGAAATTTGAAGTTGTGGCGATAGTGGGTGTAGAAGCAATTTGGGGACATTCATGCGGTCCTGCGTTCAGTGGTTTCTTATAGAAGAAATAAATAATATATATTTAAAAATAAAGTGTTTTCCTGATTTTACAATATATTTTATAGTGTGTACACTTTTACAATAAGATTCTTACTAATGTAATGCAGTCACTTAATATTTATTCCAAATTTGCATATGTAAACAAATTATATGAAACTGTGTAAAATTTTATTCGAGCATACACTTTACAATTTTTACATTTGTGTTATGTTTCATCAATATCGGTATAGAAAGAATTGTTCCGGATGAAACATGTATTGACCACTAATTATTCAAAATTATAGCGACATAAACATTAATGTATTAGTAGTTGCTATTTACGTTGAAAATATCAAACATCTTGAACGCGAAAAAAGGGGTCAGGGGGGGGGGGGGTCAACAACATTTGTGTATTGCAAAATTGGTGGTGGTCAGGAAAAGGTTTGGGAACCCATGTTTTAAAGCATCCGAGTCGTAATGATCTCAAACTTCATGCAGATGTCTTGCATGCTCTGTCAGGCATGTGAAATAGTTGTTTTTTTAAAGAAAGAACTATATTTTTTTTAAAGTATATATTTATGAAACATATCACAAGATCCCTTTGTATGATTGAAAAAGCCCAGATCCGGGGTAAAAAGCCCATGAGTGTAAGAGTAGAACACATCATTGTGATGTCAATCCTGAATTGTGTATACCTGATTGAGGAGTAGAATTGCAACATGTTCTGATATTTTCCTAATATGATGGTCATCTTGTGTTGGTGTTTGTGGCTTTCTCGTTGATTTTATCATTTGACTGTCCTAATCTACCGTACAGTATTTTTTCTATGTGTCCATGCTTCTGGCCGATGCACGATACTATTGTGCCAGATTAGCTGACTCTGAGCAACGCATTACCAAGAGGTGACGTCAATGATACATCTCTTTAGAGACACTTCTAGGAGTCATTGAAATGTTTCCTCGCTCGACCAATAAATTGTAAAAACCACAGATCAGTTGTTTGTTGGTATGTTTTTTTACACGTAATCGGTCCATGCTAGTTTGACCTTCTTCGTCAATGTATACATGCTTTAGTATGAGAATTCGACCCCATGAAAAAAATGAAAAAATAACTATCTTTTTCTTTAGATCCCGAAATGGCTTCAGTAACCACAATTTTACTTTCCACTATAATTTGGGGAAGTCCTTGAAGACATGTGTAGAAGTGCCCTGACATGTTTACTGTACACTACTCGTGTTTCAGAAGTATATCAAGAATAAAACTAATATAGAAGTTCTCAGATGCTTGAAGTTAAGAGACAAATTATAGCAAAAATTAGAAGCGGACACTAGATTTCAAAGAATTGCGAGGAAAGGAATGGCAAAATTGGACTGGACTGTGGCTACGACTTTGGGGCAGCCGCGCTGACCGGAAGAAGACTTGGTGATTCGTTCTAGCAACTGGACTGAAGATTTAGCAAGACCAAGATAATCTTGAATGCAGAAACGGCAGACAAATAATTAAAATGTGATGAGAAGAAACAAACGAAGATTTATTAAGCGCCTGAAAGAATAAAGGGGAGAAGAGATAGAGGAAGCAGATAAAGAGATAATTTGCTGGATGGGTTGTGATTATGGCATGGGAGAACGCAATAAACTGAACTTATTGAAAACACTAGAGACATGGAGTTGTAGATCATGTAAAATGGCCGCTGACAGCACTCGGTGTTATTTATTGATAATATAATAGTACAACAGATAGAAGGCAAAAGGGGCAAAGGCCGACCAAGACGCCGTTGGACAAAGGACGTTCAAGAATGCCTGCACATGTCACTGGAAGATGCAGGGCAACTTGCTCAAGACCGCGGAGAATTCAAGAGATCCATAGGAAAGACTACTTTCTGGAAAGAATATGTCACTTCATGATGATAGTAGTACAAATTAAAACTACAATAAAGTAGTATCCTTGTCACGTAATCGAAGTCTAGTGGAATATATAGTAATAGAACGGAATTTTTCCTGTGTACCAAGACTCATGCTCTCAAAAGGTCGAGGAATGTGACTCTTTACTGCGAAAGTACTCAAGGCGACACTATCGACCCGGCTTCTGATCCTCTACTGTCTAGGCAGCTGATAACTTCTAGGAAAGTCGTGTGCTGTAGTGCTGAATCATAACTCAGTTCCAGTGTATAGGAAAATCATGAAATGGAAAAAAAAACGACCGAACGCAATTCAGTAACAAATATGTCTCGTGAATGTAACTGCGTGTTGTACTAGGTCTGCGCCGGCAGGGAAATTCCCATATAACTGATAAATATCATAATAAATTAGTAAAAGTAAACAACGAGTAACAGGAGAACATACTGGAATAAAAGGTTTGGAGTTAAGATTAGCAGTAGTAGTCATAAGAAATTCCTAGGAAAATGCACATACCCTGACAACAAACTGCTACTTCATTACTACGATTCACTGCATGCGCGACGCTTATTTTATCAATCAAGTGACTAAAATTTTCTACGGAACGCGTTTTATAACATTTCTTCAGTTTCACGAGTTTCTTATAAACTAGAACCGATTTATCTTACCTCGTGACGACTTTGAAAACACGGCACGTGACTTCACCATTTATTCACGAAGATCGCCGTACAGTACAGTACTATGTTATTGTTAATGGAGCACAAAATACCACCCTCTACAGAATTAGCTTCAACGAAACAAGATCGCCTCGTAGCATTGCATTAATATATAGTGAAGCAGTTTCACAGCATTGAAAATATGATTTGTTATCATGTTTCTCGCCCGTGTGTTGCCAAGTCCCGAAAGGGGAGCAAATAATAGCAACACTGTTTACCTTCCACGCATGTCGTAAAAGGCGACTAAGGAGGTTATGGGATGGAGTTGGCTGTCCCATCCCATATAGGGTCAATGACTCAAAGCCATGTTGAAGTCGAATGTGTCAGGCCGAAAGGCGCAGATATCGCAGCAATGCTGTAAACCATGACACAGCGCATTCCGTTCTCCGGACTACATCCTGATAATCTGCAGGAGTTTGAGAACGAACGCAGAAGAAGAAGAATATCATGTTTCTACCGATGAAAATAATGTGGTATGAAAAGTTGAATGTGTTGTATCGTAATTTACAATATTGTTGGGAAGTCTGTGCTATTTTCCAAAAATGATTTCAGCATGGTATTTCTTGGTCAGAAGACCTACATTATGGGATAGCCAGCTTCAGCACAGCCCTTCTTAGTCACCGCTTCCTATATGCGTGACTGGAGATCTCCCAAAAAGTCGTTAAGCCGTTCGGTTTGTGCTCAAGTGGTCGTGAGTTCGACTCCAGCTCGCGATTTCTTGTTTATAAAGTGCATTTTCTCGTGATATATGGGGATTATTGCTTGAAGCTACGGAGTTACGTGCTATGTGTGATTCTTTTGGCAGGCGACGAGCTTCCTCATTATGATGGACAAGGTAATCCGAATACAGTGAAGTCAATCTTTCTAAGTCTCCTAAGCCATGTGAATATACATAATTGGTTCGTGATCCTCAACGATATAGAACTTATTGTGTAATGAGAGATCAGGCTTTCTAATCCATTTGACTATTCCTTTGATTTTAATTGGCTGTCACATAAAGTATAATCATAGTGACCAATAAAAATCACGGGAATAGTGAAATGCGTCATTAAGAAAGGTTTATTTTCCCATTAGCCAGTAGGTCTTATATTCTAGACGTTCGTGGTTGGTTATAGTATTGTTTCTACTTTCCACCATTTTAGGTTACGTGAACGCAAGCAAACTCCGTAGATAAGGACTTAACAAATAGACGTTTAGTACTAGGAATTTAACCTAAAGGTCAGTTAACAAATAAACTTTTAGTACTAGGAACTTAACCTAAAGGTCAGTTAACAAATATACTTTTAGTTCTAGGAACTTAACCTAAAGGTCAGTTAACAAGTAGACTTTTAGCACTAGGAACTTAATCGAAAGGTCAGTTAAAAAAATACTTTTAGTACTAGGAACTTAACCTAAAGGTCAGTTAACAAAAAGACTTTTAGTACTAGGAACTTAACTTAAAGGTCAGTTAACATATATACTTTTAGTACTAGGAACTTAACCTAACGGTCGGTAACCTCCTCTTCCCCGTTTTACCCTTACGTGATTTAAAAAAAAATTATTCACATTTAATTTCTTTTTTAGAGTCCCCCCCCCCCTTAAGGTATCATATATACCGCATTGAACACGCGTCATAGAATTTGAGGGTCGGCACTACTTACAACCATAAGTACAAACTTCACTTTCTTAAAATGGAGAACATGAGTTCACACTGGCACATCCTCGTGAGTTTATACAATATCCGAGAGAGATAGCATATACATTGTGTGGTAGCTATGGATGACTATATGTATACTCTTGTTTGTTGGTGCGAACAAACAGTCATGTCACATAATCAATACATACAAACAAAACCTTCCCATATTGATATTAGATATGGGATATGGATCAGAGAGATGGCGGATGACCACGCAAACAAAACATTCAGAGATTGTAGGTTTTCTTTCATTTAATGTTCTAGAAACCATTTGGCGAATCGTCTATATCTTTATAAAATTTCACCAGCAGTGATTTTTCATAATAGTTTCTCAGATTTGATTGTTTTTCTTGATTGTTTCTCAGAAGAAACGTGAATGCTTCTTTTTCTTGATGGTTTCTCAGATGAAATATGTATGATTAATTTTCTTGATTTATTCCTCGAAGAAATGTGTCGTGTATAATTTATTTTCTTGATTTATTCTCAGATGAAATATGTATGATTTATTTTCTTGATTTATTCCCAGAAGAATAGTAGATAATTATTTTTCTTGATTGTTTCTAATGATGATGGCGATAACCTAGTTGATGGTGAGCTTGTTTACTATCACCGAGTTACAGCGTGCCAGGTTCGAAACTATGTCCAACACACAAATAATATGTCCTGGTCATGATTTCTCGCCTGACACGCCCGCTCATACAGTCGAGATGGGTAAATGGGTACCTCACGAGTGAGTTAATAGAGATAAAGACAGCAAGGAAAGGAACTGACAACTCCACCTAACAGTTGCTGCGGCTTAGTACATGAAGATGTATCTTTATCCCCGACAGCAGGTTGCTGCTATTGGACCTACCTTTACCTTTTACTCATAAGAAACGTGAATGAGTCTTTTTCTTGATTATTTCTCAGAAGAAATGTGAATGATTCTTTTTCTTGATAGAAGAAGCGTGAATGATTCTTTTTCTTGATTATTTCTCAAAAGAAACGTGAATGATTCTTTTTCTTGATTATTTCTCAGAAGAATCATGTAAAGACGTGGTTTGAAATCTCTCTCCCCCCCCCCTAATTCCCTCCCTAATCTACGGGCTAATTAAGTTGTATACTGTGTACATCTTTGAATTGAAACTAACCACGAGGGACAATCTAGGAAATCGGTTAAAACCAGACTAGCAACGGCAATGTTTCAGAAACCTTAAAAAATATGGAAATAAAAAATCCCCATAAGCCGAAGAACAAAGCTGAGGGCAGTGGCGTAGCGTGGGTTAATGGCGCCCTGGGCGGAATCATAATTTTCCGCCCTTGTGACATTAAAAAAATATGTTAGTGATTGTGAAAGACTGGACGAAAATAAATTTGCCGCCCTCCCGATGATGCCGCCCGGGGCGGTCCGCACCTCCGCCACCCCCTCGCTACGGCACTGGCTGAGAGTGTACAACTCAAAAGATAGAATCAATTGTCGATCGTGTGTTGCTGGAGTTCGAGAGAGGAACAAAGAATAGCGACACTGCTACATGCACGCCGTAAAAAGGGATGACGGAGATTGGCTGTGTCATATCATTGAGGGTCAAAGTGAACCAGAAGCCATGCTGACGACGGCTGCTTCAGGCCGAAAGGGGCAGATATCGCACCCAGACTGTAAACCATTGCGCACAGCATTCGGCATTTCGTACTACATCAGGCTAATCTGCATGAGTTTGACAATGAAAGTAGAAGAAGAATTAGAATTGTTTGAAGCTACGGAGTTACGTGTTTTGGGTGGTACTTTCATCAGGAGGAGTGCCTCTTCGTTTTGAGGGACGGAGTATATATAAGGGACAACCCGAATACAATTAAATCAATCCTCTAATTCTTTTGAACTGTTTCAATCAACTGAACAATAGGCTTCCGCCGAAGACGGATGTGTTGGGCCATTGGCGCAAATAAAACGGCAACACAACGCATTTTCATTCTCTGGACTACATCTAACTGGAAATCTTGTAGGACCATTGTCCTGTTACAAGAGAAATCCAGTGGGAATTTGAGAATGAACGCTGAAGAAGAAGAAAAAGAAGAACAATAGGCTAAGAACACACCCTAACAATGTGACTACTTAGTCATTCTACCTATATGTATTTTTCCCCCCAGTAATTTTGCACTTCATATTACATATTTAGTTTGAAATATTTTAAAGTTTTATTTATAACGTTTGGCAAAGGTGGGGGTGGGTGAATAACAGCCCAACTATCGCACCTTCCTAGTTTTTTTCATAGAGTGGTCCTGCAAACCTCAATGAACTAGTTACCAGGTGTAGCAAAACGTAACTGCTTAGCTAGAATTCAGGTAAAAAAAAGTCTACCTGGGCAAGCCTGCTTTACTGTTAGGCTGATGAAGGGTATGCGTGTGCGTTTACTTGCAGGCTTTTGTGATAACCTATCTGGCGTGTTTTAGAATAACCATTTGGGTTGTTTATGCACCTCGCGAAAAGGTTTGCACGTTTCTATTGTGCAGATTTTCCTAGCAGCGGTCTGAGATATTAATTCAGAAATAATTTTGTGGAAAAAATTTTGGAAACAAAATTTGGTAAGTTTTAGAAGCTTTTGTCAATAGTTATCGTTTGTTTTTTGATGTGCTGTAAAGTATGGGAAATGTGTTATCAGTTATTCTTTTAATATTATCTCTGTTTCTGAAAAACATGGACACATATAACATACGATGGAATATACGGCTATAGCAATTAATAATATATGAGAGGAGTATTGAACAGAAGAATTGAACCTTTGTCAAGGAATTGAACAAGTAACTAGAAAGCAAGATGAAAGTCTTTGAGATGTTGCGAGAGAACACTTTATTTCAAGTTCGACTAAAACATTTCAAAAGGAACAATCAGGCTTATAGACTTCTTTTTATTATAGACATTTCATTCCGTGGTATCCCGGCTCATAAATATTCATGCTCTCTGCCACATATTAAAATATTCATGGTTTCCTGTCACAGATTGCAATAATTATTGTCTCCTGCCTCTGACTGCAATATTCATTGTAGACTGTCATAGACTGCAATATTCATGGGTCTCTTGTCACAGTCTGCAATATCTATGGGTCTCTTGTCACAGACTGCAACATTCTCCAGTCTCTTGTCACAGGCTGCAATATTCATTGTCTCCTGTCACAGCCTGCAATATTCATGGTCTCTTGTCTCAGATTGCCATATTCGTGGTCTCTTGTCTCAGATTCCCATATTCGTGGTCTTCTGTCACAGACTGCCATATTCATGGTCTCCTGTCTCAGACAGCAATATTCATGATATCATGTCTCAAACTGCAATTCTCGTGGTTTCCTGTCTCAGACTGCTATATTTGTGGTCTCCTGTCTCTGACTGCTATATTCGTGGTTTCCTTTCTCTTACTGTTATTTTCATAGTCTTCTGTCACAGATTGCCATATTCGTGGTCTCCTGTCACAGACTGTTATATTCATGGTCTCCTGTCTCAGTTCGCCATATTTTGGGTATCCTGTCTCAAACTGCAATTATCGTGGTCTCCTGTCTCAGACTGCTATAATTGTGGTCTTCTGTCTCTGACTGCTATATTAGTGGTCTCCTTTCTCTGACTGCCATATTCATGGTCTCCTGTCTCAGACAGCAATATTCAAGGTTCCCTGCCTAAGTTCAAACATTCATTTCGTGTTTAGAACTTGTCGTTAGTTGGAGATCAGTTTCGTGTCCCCATATTTATTTCTTTAGCGTGGCTTCTTGCTGCCAGAGTCGGTGTCGGATCTCTCAGGAGATAGTGGGACAGTTTGAAGGACATGATCTACACTCTAAAGTCTGTTCCACTTATACAGTTTGGAGTTATATGACAGGTTGAGTTGATACAGCTGTGATGGAGACGGCAGTGTCATGCCCTTTATTTAACCATAGTTTTTTGTTCATGATACAAGAGACGTAACATCTGGTCAGATTTATTTTTGTGGGCAATGTTCGTTCAGCTATTGGATATTGTTTTTTCAGAGACACTTATGGAATATCGCCTGAAGCTACGGATTTACGTACCATGAGTGATACCATAGACAGGGGGTGGATCGCTTTGTTGATATGAACTGAATGTTGAAATGAGGAAAGCCGAGTACAATGAAGTCAATTCTCACGAACTTTTACTTATAATGTTTTATTAATTTAGTCAAGGCGACTCCATGTATATAAATAGTAACCAACGGAAACACGACAATAATTAAAAAAACGTAATGAGTGAAGTCCTAATTAATTCTGTGCAGATGTCTACTATACCGTTGATGGTCATGAATCAACTTAATATATACGCGTTCAGTAAGTGGCCATTGTTTTATGAATGGCCAAGATGCACACTTCCTTGCGGCGAGTTTTGAACCTGATACCTTGACCATCCTAGACGCGAAATTTAGTTATTTTATTAGTTGTCATCATAAGTGAGCGCCTTGCGGTTAGCAATGATGATGTTCAGCTTATGTAATTTCACTGTACACTTGAATCAGTTATTTGTCTCCTGTCACTTTTCCTTAGAAGTGTAAACGGTATATCATGATGTCCTATATACCCTCTCCTCTCATAATGAGAAGTGTACATGGTATCATGATGTTATATATATAATCTCTTCTCATAATTAAAAGTGTACACAGTATCATGATGTCTTATATATCATCTTTTCTCAGAATGAGAAGTGTACATGGTATCATGATGTCCTATTGTTTGTTTGTTTGAAAACCCCAGGATTTGCGAGTGATTAGCTCTTACTTCCTACTGCAGTTGGATGATTTTTCTGAGCTTTCTTTCGTACCCAGACAGCTTCAGCTTTCGGCTTAGTTGAATGCCTCATTTTGTGTTCTATCCTTGAACATAGTCATAGCTGCCAACGTGTACATGGTGCCCTTGCTATGAACAAGAGGCCCATGGAGTGTAGTGAAAATCAACTCTGTTGTGCAGCATGTGATAATTCCATGGAAAGGCTCAGAATCAGGTAAACATTTAGTCCAGCGTAAGTGGAGATGCCCCCCTCCCCCCGTTTATGTGCTGGAATATATAATTAGTGTTCCACCCATCACATTGACTGAGGTCCAGAGCTGGGTAGCAATGAACACATCTGACAGGAAAGGATACTTAGCAGGGAAGCTGAAGTTCATGACTCCAATTCTGCATGTTTCAGAAAGGTAGAAAAGCCACAAACTCCTAGATATGAACCCCTCTGAGTATGAAACTTATTCTCAAAGCATTGAACACCGCTGAACATTTTGTCTTCTAAGTATGAAATAAGACGCTGGAGAAACGAGACCACATTGCACATGGAAAGTAGAAACTAATTGCTGGTAATTTTGAGGGATTAATAAAACAAAAACAAAAGACATATATACTCCCATGCACAGAAAGGAATATAATTATGTGACTTATTTATCTCATTATAACATCAGGAAGTATAATGAACACGGATAGGGACATATACTAATTTCACTTAGTAGGCAAATTAGCGTAGTGTTGTCTACGGCCCCTCTAGAAAGTCAGACCAACATAATTAATAAACTTTCACATCTTCGTTATTGCAAGATATCTGCCAGTGTTTTAGTTGTGGTAGCAAAAGCAGGGGCTTTGTCATAGCAGTTGCCACAACGTGTAAATGGTGGATTGTAATTTTCTTCCAAATGATATAATCTAGTCACTACCATGATCTGAATGAGAACTGACTATGGATACAATATCTTCCAAATGATAATTCCTGCGGGTCTGAGCTTAGCATGTCTGGGCTTCACATTTGTCTTCCCTTCACGTATATAAATATTGAGACCCTCGACATTATGGAAGTCCTTCCAACAGAACTTCAGTTGTTATGTATTTTAATTATTGTTGTGTGTTCGGTTGGTAACTATTTATATACTTGGAATCGCCTTGGTTATTTTTGGCTTGTGATGCCAAATATATAAATAGTAACCAACTGAAAGTTCAATAATAATTTTTTTTAAACGTATCGAATGGGGGTCTAAATTAATTCAGCTAACAGGTCTTCTATACAGCATCGGTTACGATAAAACTGCACGGTTTAATCAATGTGAGACAGTGTAGGCCCTAGATGGGACTACAATCTCTAGTTTCTGAACAGTTTCGTCACGATTTTGTCAAACCAGTTTCTATCCAATCAACCTGGATCTCCCTTTCCGCTACGACTATACAAATCTTACAATACTAATTTAAAAAATACTAAAACCAAACAAATCAGAGGGGAAAAAATTGAAACATTAGATTAGATCAGTGGTTCCGAACCTTTTTTTTCCAGTCCTGTCCTAATGTTGATAGACGCAAAGTGACTCGCGACCATGATACACGTTTTAAAAAGTCTTTTAATTGGTAAAATAAACCAAATCAAATATATCTTTCAATATAATATAATGTTATCAAATTTGAACTTATTACATATATAATGCGTTATTAAAATTGTACTCATTAACAAAATTCGTAGCTGTCTTTGTTAATATCCACCTTATGTCTTTATCAACATGTACTCAGTCTGTTGTCTTGATTTTTGATTAGGTAGAAACCACTGTTGTCTTGATTTTTGATTAGGTAGAAACCACTGTTGTCTTGATTTTTGATTAGGTAGAAACCACTGTTGTCTTGATTTTGATTAGGTAGAAACCACTGTTGTCTTGATTTTTGATTAGGTAGAAACCACTGTTGTCTTGATTTTTGATTAGGTAGAAACCACTGTTGTCTTGATTTTGATTAGGTAGAAACCACTGTTGTCTTGATTTTGATTAGGTAGAAACCACTGTTGTCTTGATTTTTGATTAGGTAGAAACCACTGTTGTCTTGATTTTGATTTGGTAGAAACCACTGTTGTCTTGATTTTTGATTAGGTAGAAACCACTGTTGTCTTGATTTTTGATTAGGTAGAAACCACTGTTGTCTTGATTTTTGATTAGGTAGAAACCACTGTTGTCTTGATTTTTGATTAGGTAGAAACCACTGTTGTCTTGATTTTTGATTAGGTAGAAACCACTGTTGTCTTGATTTTTGATTAGGTAGAAACCACTGTTGTCTTGATTTTTGATTAGGTAGAAACCACTGTTGTCTTGATTTTTGATTAGGTAGAAACCACTGTTGTCTTGATTTTTGATTAGGTAGAAACCACTGTTGTCTTGATTTTTGATTAGGTAGAAACCACTGTTGTCTTGATTTTTGATTAGGTAGAAACCACTGTTGTCTTGATTTTTGATTAGGTAGAAACCACTGTTGTCTTGATTTTTGATTAGGTAGAAACCACTGTTGTCTTGATTTTTGATTAGGTAGAAACCACTGTTGTCTTGATTTTTGATTAGGTAGAAACCACTGTTGTCTTGATTTTTGATTAGGTAGAAACCACTGTTGTCTTGATTTTTGATTAGGTAGAAACCACTGTTGTCTTGATTTTTGATTAGGTAGAAACCAGCATCAACGAATTGTGGATATTTCCATAAATGCCCGTCTCTCGCCGATCCCTAATCCATGTTAGGGTTATCAGTGTACTAGTCAGTTGTTGGGCGGAATTTCTTCAGATCTCTCCAGAGAGCAGACCCTTTCTTCAGATCTCTCCAGAGAGTGGACACTTTCTACAGATCTCTCCAGAGAGTGGATACTTTCTTCAGACCTCTCCAGAGTGCGGACACTTTCTTTCCTCTCCCATTGTCACTCTCATTTCTATGATTATCTGAAAATGAAGACTTTTCTTTCAACCTTCTCATCGTCACTTTGTCATGCATCCATTATTGAATCGTTCACTATGTAGCTACAGTAGTTTAAGGTGTCGTGTAGGAACATCACCAGTGGTGTGCCTGTTATGTGTTTTGGCTCCACGCTCGACTAACAGCATGTTAGGAAGTCATATAGTTGGTGATGGTATGATGAGACTGTCTCAAAAAACAATACAGTCTTGTTAACCTCTACACGCAAAGTCTGATATTCGGTGAATTTAAGCGTATGAGGTACGATAGCTTATCGTCCCACCGGGTACGATATGACCAGGCTAACGGTATCAACAGGGTGTGGATTTCATCGGACATGGTGAGACACATAGAAAATCATGACCATCCACTGCATCGAACTTCACTTTCAGTCGTCACGATTGGTCTTGCCGCTGGTTTCAAATGAGGTCAGACAAGAGTGAGGTTGACGCTTTGCACAACTTCTCACTTATATCAAAATCCCCAGTTTAAGTTATTTTCACTATTGTTTGTTATTTATTGTCTATCGGGTAGTGTTCTCGTAGCTTCAACACTTGCCGTTGAGCGTAGGGGTTTCTGAAGGAGATGTAGTCTGTGTTCCAGAGTCACTGTGTTGGTCTGGTTGAGGTGTAGTCACGTTTATTCAGGACAGTCTATCTATCTTTACCAGTTCTGCCCTTGGCTCTGTATCCTGGTTTCATCTTGTTATAAGCTCTTATGGGAAGTTGATCGTTCATCCTCATAAGATGTCCAAACATGTTATCTGTTGTTTATCTATATATCTGATGCATGATGTGATACCTATTATCTTTCTGATGTTCTCACTGCGCATTTTGTCGAGTCTGGTGACTCTAGTTGCCTTCCTCAAACATTTCATTTCGCAAGTTTGATCTTTCTCTTATGTGTAGATGCCAGTTGCCAAGTCTGGTATTAGTAGCATAGTGTTGATATAAAGAAACTCTTAATCATTTGTTTCTTTACGTCCATGTTGATTGTTTGGTGCAATAGCAAAGATGACACCTGGTATGAAAATTCACTCGAAGGAAAAATGTTTTCTCAGTGACTCTAGGAGCACGGAATACACGCACACTCCACGACAATAACTCATACACTATTAGACCAGTTCTACGAATAGCCCTGATTGGGAGAGAACTCTGAGTGAAACGCAGCTTGCTGCAGTCAGTCAGCTCTGCGAAAGAACTGCTTGGTATACATTATTTTGCAGCGGAAGATGAAGTGAGGACAGAGTGAAGCAGTAGACTAAAACAGCACTCGTTGGCAAACTAGTAGAACAGGTCCACGAAAGGCAATAAATGAACCCCCATGAAGGTTAAAGTTTCCCTTCTCTCTGTTAGGAAATACGCAACAATCATCAGTGGTTATGCGTCAACGTTGACACATCCAAAAGAAGTTAAAGATAAGTTCTATGATGAACTTCATGCATCTATCACTGTAGTTACAAAAGCTGTATACATCTGTATAAACGTTAAAGGAATCGCCAATCCTATAATAACCAACGAGGCATTTCCCCCGTTGTCTTCTGATTTAATTGGAAAGATATTTGCCAGAATCCTTTTGAACCGTCTCACATCTCATCTTAATGACAGATTATTACCCAAACGCCAATGTGTTTTCAGAAAAAGCATAGAACAACTCATAGATAGCCGCTGAAAGACAACTTGAAGAAAAATATCAGAACACCACTATCTGACCTGTATAGGGCAATCATAGACTTCACATAAGCATTTGACACAGTAAATAGAGAGGTTCTGTGGAAGATTATGCAAAATATGCATGCCCACAGAAATTTATCACAATGGTGCAGCAATGGCATGATGGAATGTAAGGTAGAGTTCAGGATCATGGAGAGTTATCTGAAACGTCTCCAGTCTCAAATGGAGTTAAACATGGATGTGTATTATCACCTACCCTGTTCAGCATCATGTTCTGTGCTATGCTGGATGACGCATTCAGAGATCTGGACTTGGGAGCAGACATGATATATCGCATCGATGGAAAATTGTTCAACCATCAGCGGCTCCAAGCAAAATCAAAAGTGTAATCACACAAAATCAGGGATTTCCTATCTGCTGATGACTGTGTCCTCTTAAAATATTATAAAGAGATGATTCTCCAATGCTTGTACCAACTGTGGGCTTACTATTAACACGGAGAAAACAGAAGTCATGTTACAACCAGAACATGGTAAAAGCTATCCCAAGCCCTTCATAACGGTGTATGGCGTATCACTGAAAGTTGTGAATAGAGTAACATACCTAAGTAGTACTTCATCAGAAAATGTCAAAGCTAATGATGAAGTGTATACAAGGATCGCCAAGGCAAGCAGCACTTTCGGCAGATTGTACGCAAATGTGTGGCATAGAAATGGCAGTAACCTGCAGACTAAGCTGAAAGTTTACAGAGACATGGTACTCCCAATGCTGTTATTGAAACATGGACTGTGTATAGACGTTAGGTGAAAAAATTCAAATGACGTTCACACAACTTGGCACTGAAAAGTTATGAACATCTGATGGCAAGACAAGATTACGGGTACCACAGTCTTTGACAGAACTGGTTTCCCTAACATTGACACAGATTCGTTGGCCAGGTCATCTGGTACGTATGCCAAGGTCATCGCCTGCTAAAGATACTTCTCTATGATGAGCCTGAGAAGGGTGAACGATCTCAAGGTGGCCAAAAGAAGCGCAACAAGGACTCGTTAAAGACCTCACTGAAAGTTTTTTCAAATAGACCAAGATACATAGGAAGAACTTACTCAAAATATATCTACATGGCGCTCTGCTGTCAAGATGATGCATCTTGAGAAAAGAGGAAAAATGCAGCAGCGGAGAGTAGCTTTAGTCACGAATATATCAAAATGCGGTCATTCCATGCCCGAACTGTACAAGGACATTTGCGGCTCGAATAGGATTTATTAGCCATCTACGAACACATAGGCAATGAGATATCTGTAACTGAATTTTCAAAAGTAGATATAACAAATGGTCATCATCATTTGTGATAGGCGAACAATAGTGCATCCATAACTGATTTCATTAATTCAGATCCGGCTCTTCTTTTCGCTGATCCATCTATTGTAACATTAACCACTAATACAACATTTCTATCGTTGTCTCTAACTTCTTGTTCTACTTTTCACTGATCCATCTATTGTAACATTAACCACTAATACAACATTTCTATCGTTGTCTCCAACTTCTTGTTCTACTTTTCACGTGAAGAAACATTTAGCCAACTCTAACATAAATATGTAGAAGCATAAGGGGTTAAACAAGGAATGAAAATTGCCATAAAATAAACACAGTGAAATTCCTCTATAGCATATCCTTGTATACATATGCCCCTATATAACAACACTTTTCAAAATCTCCAACTATATTTATTCTGTATTGGGATGCAAAGGGAACGCATTGCTCTAGGCGGGCCCAGGGTTAGCAGATAACCAAGATCCCAAATGTACCTCCACGCGGTGCACCCTGGAAACAGAAATACAGCAGCTCGAGCTTATTCTGGCCAAATCATTTGGGGATCGTGTCCGAGAATGTGGAGGTAGCAGATGGAAAGAGATTTGACTGCACAAGAGACAGACATATCTCCGACACCACCAGCATCACCACATATAGCGACACTGTCGACATGCAGTGAAGCTAGTCAGTCCAGTCCGAACATTGGAGGGGCGGCCAATGTAAAATGCACGTAAAGGTAGATGCATGGCGAGAGACATAGATTTCATACCGAGTACAATGAAACAATGAAAGGGCAGAACAGCGCTAGTGGGCAGCGCGAACTGCAAATAGAAAGTGAAAAGTCACTAGGAAAGGGGAACTACAAGCTCCGTCAGCTCGAGACGAGTTTCTAGTTACCTGTGTTCCTTACAGGCAGAGACCCAGACCCATTCATTGGCGTTTGGTAAAGCAAGAAGACCTAATCCAACTCTAATGTCGAGCCTTCCTAAACCAGAAATATGCTCGCGAAGAGAAAGGGTTCCGTACTCGATGCGCTCAGGCACAAAAGGGACAACGATTTAGCCCTGGCCCAACTCTACTGTCAGGTTTTCCTACACCGGAAATACACTTGAAGAGAGAAAGGGTTCAGTACCTGATGGGCTCAGGCGCTATTGGGACAAGGACGCTCAGCTCGAGAACGCCTTGCTCTCAAACGCGTGGTGTGAGACTCGAACTTGGACAAGGGGTACACGATGTCGGTGAATGACACCTCGGCTAAGAGGGCGAAAGAGCCAGGGTCCAACTCCTCTGTTGAGTTCTTCCCCTTAAGGAACCAGGCTAACGGTTGAGAAACGGTTCAGTACCCAATGGGCACAGGCACAGCACGTCCAATTACACGAGGCAAGTTCATAGACAGTGGAACACCTCGTTCGAGTCAGACGAGAGCAAGGAAATCGTCTGGGCGAAGAGTCTTCAATACGCGTGCCTGGAGACAGATATAGAGGCTGTCACATGCTAAGGGTAGCCAACCCAAATTGTCAAGGCATGCCGAAATCGGATGTGCTAGGCCTACAAGGCGCATAACAGTGGCACAACGTAATCACGCTCCCGGCGGAAATCGCACGGATATCCGTGATGGTTACAATGGAGCGAACGAAAAACAAACAAACAAACATATTCTGTATTTTTTTTAAACTGTATTTAACATATTTCTGTTATTACATACATATTTAGTGAATCCGGACCATGTTGTTATAATGAAATTTGTATTTGTTTAGTTTACGATTTCAGCCAGCGACCACACAGAGATTTCTTTGAGAACCCTCGCTGGGAATCACTGAGTTAATAATATAACTGAATGGAATAGTTGCAGGTAAAAGCAGAAGAAAGAGTTTTGTTGAATGTGTATGCTCTGTAGGAAATTAGAGAATGGAGATAGTAAACAATAAGCGTTCATTGTCAGTGCATTTTTGTGCTTACATCTATATGTGTTTCGAGCTCTTCCCAGCACGGAAAATTTCAGTTGTAGTGAACAGCATCGCAGCAATGGCTAGGATCCCTTACCCCTAGATAGAAATTATTTTATTTTACTGGGACAGCCCAGAATTAGACAGACACGTTAGCCTTGCATAATATAGAGCGAGCTAGTCCAGGAGAAATTGTTTTACAACATAACCACAGGCAAACTCCATTTTGCTTGAAAGCCTGACAGGGATTTTTGTTATAGAAACCGGCTCGGGTTACCTGGTCCTCAAGGATTCTCAGGTAGATCGTATTTACTGGATTAGGAGTCATGAAATGTATATTATTCACTCCCATCAATGCATTCTTTGTGCTGTGTTTTTGTTTTTGTTGAATAGTTTCTATTGTCGCTGAATGTTTTAATACTGTTGTTTACTTGGTCGGTTTTTCTTTCTTCTTTCAATCTTTGTGTTGACAAGATCGTTGCAAGGTCAAATGTGCTCACACCAACTGGTTTATAAGAAATTGTTTAAGGTTCTTGTTCATCGCTCGAGCTACGGAGTCATGTGCTCTTTTCGCATACTTCCGGCATGCAGATTGTTGATTTGCTGATCTATCAAACTAGCCACCATGAAGTAACAAACTCCTAGTAGATGGCATGCCTGTATAGAGAGACTTCCTTCTTGTGGGAGAGGAGCCAAGTAGTTAAGAGAAGTAATAAGCACATCTCACAATTGAAAGGCGACATCCCTTTTTTTTGTAAGCGCTGTAGGTAGTTGGGCATACCGCAACAGAAAACAATAAATATATAGTTAAACAAGTACTTACCATAAATGTTGCTTACACAATCATCTTACTTTTCCTCGTTCTGTTTTGTCGTCCAGTCATGAAGAATTGTCGTGAGAAGGATCTGGTGTATGCCGTGCTCAACGTTGTAGAATATTAGTTAACAAAGTAAATGGTAGGTTAATCGCAAAGACCTAGATAAAGTATGCATGGACCAATCAATCAAGTGCCATGCTAAGTGGCGAAGGCGATCATGCTTCTCCATAACTCTCTGTCTCTTGTGTTGTTGATAAGATCAGTTGGTGACCTCTTTTTGTGCAACAGTGACAACCCATTCAGACATTTCTCTCTTTGTCTTCCGCTGTCTCTTTTCCCTTTGATCTTCTCGGTGGTCATTAAATGTTCAAGTTTTCCCCCTTAAAATCGTGATTGTCTCCGAATTTGTGCTATAATGTGTCGCATTCTTCTTCTTCTTCTGCGTTCGCTCTCAAATAACCACAACGAATATTTCGTGTGATTTCCGCCAGGGAGCGTGAAGTACGTTGTGCTGCAAGTTCCACAGTAGAACTGTGATTATTTGCACCCCGGTTGACCACCAGTCAGGACGTCCGAGGTCCAGCACATCCAAATTCGTCATTCCTTTTTTTCGGGTTTAGTCCCTAGTCCGTGACAGCCTGTCTATCTGTCGCCGGGCACGCTGGTGTGTAGTGCCTTTTCGCCAAGACGCTTGTCGAGCGCATCTATCTGGCACGAGGTGCAAAACCGTCCATGAATCTCGTGCAATTGGACATACTCTGCCTGTGTCCATCGGGTACTGAACTGTTTCTCATCCGCGAGCCTGGTTCAGTATGAGGAAGAACTCGCCAGATTAGTTGTACCCTGGCTCGTTCGTCCTCCTACCCGAGGCGTCATTCATAGAACTCGTGAACCCCTCGCTCAAGTTTGAGTCTCACACCACGCGTTTGAGAGCAAGGCGTTCTCGAGCTGAGCGACCTTGTCCTAATAGCGCCTGAGCCCATCAGGTACTGAACCCTTTCTCTCTGCAAGTGTATTTCCGGTATAGGAAAGCTTGACAGTAGAGTTGGGCCAGGACTGCCATCTTTGTCCCTTTCTTGCCTAAGCACATCGGGTTCGGAACCTTTCTCTTCGCGAGCATATTTCCGGTATAGGAAGGCTCGACATTAGAGTTGGTTTAGGTCTTTTTGCTTTTCCGAAAGCCCACGATTGGGTCTGGATCTCTGCCTATAAGGATCCCAGGTAACTAGAAGCTCGTCTCGAGCTAACAGAGCTTATTGTTACCGTTTTCTAAGAACTTTTCACTTCTCATTTTCAGTTCGCGCTGCCCTCTGGCGCTGTTCTGCCCTTTCATTATGTCATTGTACTCATTATGACATATATTTGTTTCTTTCCATGCATTCATTTTTACGTGCCTTTTACATTGGCCGCCCCTCCAATGTTCGGACTGGACTGACTAGCTTCACTGTATGCCGACAGTGTCGCTATATGTGGTGATACAAATGGTGTCGGAGATATTGTCTGTCTCTTGTGCAGTCAAATCTCTTTCCATCTGCTACCTCCACATTCTCGGACACGATCCCCAAATGATTTGGCCAGAATCAGCTCGAGCTGCTGTTTTCTGTTTCCAGGGTACACCGCGATGAGGTACATTTGGGATCTTGGTTATCTGCTAACCCTGGGTCCGCCTAGAGCAATGCGTTCCCTTTGCACCCCTGTGTCGTATTACTCCATCATCTCTGAGAAATTCTACATTAGTTTTCTTGGTTGTCCATGGAATTTTCATTATTTTTAAAACCCACACCCCACATCCCTCCAGTTACCTCCAGCTTATCTCCAGCAGGTACCACACGACATGAAAATTGAAATAAACAAACACGCGTATGAAACGACGACATCTCTCTACCTGTCTATATATCTATGTATCATATATATATATATATATATATATATATATATATATATATATATGTGTGTGTGTGTGTGTGTAAGGGGTAGCGTAGCGCAGTGTTTAGCGCACTATTAGCGCATTGGCTTCGTATATGAGTGGTTCTTTGCCCAGTTGAGGAGGAAATGTTTTTCAGACCTCAAAGGCTACCCGGTTGACCCAGCCTAAATTGGGTACCGGATCAGTGAAGTAAATAATGACTGCTAGGGAGAGGAGATGGCTACCGCCCTCATATAGCAGAGCCACTGAAATGTGAGATCGCTAACACCTCACACCCCTACGGCAGTTAAATGCTATGGGCTAAGTTTTCTTGCTGTGTCCCATGGCAGAAACCTGTGGTGAGGGATGAAGATAACTCTTCATGTACTAAGCTGCAGCAACTATTAGGTGGGGTGGCTTCCCTTCTTTTCTGTCTTTACCTCCCCTAACTCATGTGTCGGGCACTCATTTACAGCTGAGTCGACTAGAGGAGTGGTCGTGTCAAGTGAGAAATCACAACCCGGTTTTTTGTGTGGTCCTGACGTGTTTTTGAACCTGGCACGCTGTAACCCGTTGATAGCGAGCAAACAAACTTATTATCAATTAGGCTACCGAGCTCCTCGGGTTAACTTTCAATCAATCAAGTATCGTGACGAGTGGCATATCGGATCATACCCCCCCCCCCCACAACTTTGTCTCTTGAACTAACTATATTTCTATCTATATGCATGTCTATCTATGTAATTCATCTTTGTCTCTTACAAGAATCCTGACAGGTCATAGTGTTACTAGCCTGATAGGTCAGGCTTTTCTAACATGACAGAAATCTGTCTGTTAGATAGCTACAGAACGCTCAATGGGCAGTGTCATGACAAAGAAGTTCCTAGCATCCTTTGCTCCCTTTTTTTGTGGGGGGGGGATACGTTGGCTGCTCCATCCCACAGAGAGCCAAAGTGACCCAGAAGCTATGCAGACGTTGGAAGTGTCAGAAAGATGCAGATATCGCAGCTATACTGCAAAACATGACACAACCATTCCGTTGTCTGTACTATATCCTACAAATCCATTTGAGAACGGACGCAGGAGAAGAAGATATTCCTATTTTCTCTAGGATTGAGTCACGTGCAAAATAGAAAGTAATCACCAACAACAGGGGCGTAAGCATGACTTTAGTGAGGAGAGGCTTAATATAATTTCGTGTTTAGGTGATTGCTGTATGCATCACAAATGTTTCCAGTACTTCTGCATTTTTATTTCTATACCATGAGGGCGTCCAAAACCCATTTTACCGTGTCGTTTGAGAAGCGCTGTGTACCTCTCAGCCACAGAACAGGACATAAAGGGGCATAAGAACATGGAAAAACAAAATGTCTGTTGCCGGGCCCAATAAGGGAGCAAAGAATAGTGATATAGTTACCTGCCATGCACGTTGTAAGAGACGACTAAGGAGATTATGTGGATGGAATTTGCTATCCGATTCCATAGGATCCAGAAGTCACGCTGAAATCGAATGTGTCAGATCGAAAGGCACATATATCGCAGTCAAGCTATAAACCATGACACAGTGTATTCTGTTCTTCGAATTATATCCTACTAATCTGCATGAATTTGACAACGCGCGAATAAGAAGATGACGTGAATCAACTAGTAATGGAAGGCATGATTGCTTGAAGAAAAATTACGACGTGAATCAACTAGTAATGGAAGGCATGATTGCTTGCAGAAAAATTACGACGTGAATCAACTAGTAATGGAAGGCATGATTGCTTGCAGAAAAAAAAAGACCACTCAAGATGGCGATGAACAAGAGACTTCAGTCCGTTTATACATGTTATTCGCTTCAGCAGTTCAACTCGCCAAGAATCATGAGAAGTTAAGAGCGTCCATAAAGAAATTTCTGGAAAGAATATGTTACCTGAATAATAATAATAATTTTATGTCTTTAGATTGTATGTAGTTCAATGAATGAACTGAAAAGACTCTTTCAGCATATGCACGTTGTAATATTAATATAGAGATTGCACATTCGATAGGTTGTTCTCTCTAAATATAACCTGAAATATGTTTATAATATGAAGTCACGCCACTAGTCATTTTTTCATGGGGAAATAACTAAATATAATACTTTAAAAAAGGGATACACGCATGGTAGCATGTTTAGAGATTTGCAAATATCTGGTAAAGTATATCTGGTAGTGTGTGTTCGTCCATCACAAGTGATGATAACCATTTGTTACATCCACTTTTGAAAATTCAGTTATAATTATGACCATGTCTAAATATTCGTAGATGGCTAATAAACCATATTTGAGCTATAAATGTCATTGGACAGTTCGGGCATGGAATGACCACTATACACGGATTTTGGTCTGTCCATGACTTTCTAGATCTTCTACGCCGTTGAGCTGTTGCATTTCTCCTCCTTTCCCAGGACGATGTACCTTTTCTTTTTACTATAGAGCGACATGTAGATCTATTTTGTGCAAGTTCTTCCCATGTATCTTGGTCAATTTCAAAGGCTTTCAGTGAGATATTTAGCGAGTCCTTGTAGCGCTTCTTTTGGCAACCTTGACACCTTGAGATCGTGTATCCTTCTTCGACTCACCATAGAGAAGTATCTTTAGCAGGCGATATTCTGGCATACGTACCAGATGACCCGACTAATGTATCTGTGTCTGCATCATGATAGTGTCAATGCTAAGGATACGAGGTCTGGTAGTATCCATGTGGTAAAATCATGTCAACCATCATGGATCATTTTAAGAATAATCGCGGCTGTTGTTTCTCAAACTAGACAAGGCTAGCGTCCACTTCCCTTTCACACAACAATTTTCCTTATAAAAAATCACCTTACACACAACACTTTTTACGCATGTGGTAGCGTCTGTGGGTCTCACCAATGGCCCACTAGATATACCATCCATGCAACAGAAAACCTTAGTAGATGACATGCCGTTATATTGAAGTTATCTTCTTATAGAAGCTTCATGGCATGTCATCTATACAATTATGCTTTTATTTTGTTGTTGAAATGTGTTTCATGTTTACCTGAATATATATGTATGAACCCTCTGTGGTTGGGAGGGAGCCAGAGATGTACTGTGCAGCACTTGGGAGGAGGAAACTGACATTACTGTTTTTTCCTATGGCTGAGACCCCTCATAGAGACACAGTGACTCGGGACGTGACAATCCTTTTGACTTGAACATTTGGTTGCATGCCTGGAGCAATAGAGAAGTTCGGCATAACCAGTAGTCAATTGGTGGCGGAAATGAGCACAGTGAACCCTATCTTGGCTACAGTGGTTAGGAGCAGTGCATAGGTTGAAACCTACCTTCCTGGAGGTGTAATAGTTATTCTCTGGCTTTGTCCCGAGGTGGGCCGAAAATCCACAGACTTCCCAGCAATATAATGCCATCTCATGGCATTAGGTCAAAGGGCATGAGTCAATGGACCGCTGGATCAACAACCAACCAACCAACAAACCAACCAACCCACAACAATTTTTCTTGTACACGCCACCCTTCAAACACAAAAATTTCCTCATATGATGCACATTACGTAAAATGTAGAATAGTACTATTCATACAGTACCAACATTATGTCCTTGTGTATTCGGGTCCTGAAATGGGAGTGCATGATAGCAACATTGGGGTCTGCCATGTATGCTGTAAGAAGCGACTGAAAAAGGTTTTTGGATGGAGATTGCTGTCCTATGATATAGAAGCTAAAAATAACACAGAATCAATGCTGAAGTAGGATGTGTCCTAACAGAAAATGCAGATATTGCAGCTAAGCTGTAAACCATCACACTGCATTCTGTTCTCCGGACGATTTTCTGCTAATATGTAGTAATTTCAGAATTATCGCACAAGTTGATAATGAAGACAGTTTATATGGGGAGGCACATTAGACATCGCACAAGATAATGATGAAGACAGTCTGTACGGGAAAGTACGTTAAACATCGCACATGATGATGATAAAGACAGTCTGTGCGGGAAAGTACGTTAAACATCGCACATGATGATGATAAAGACAGTCTGTGCGGGAAAGTATGTTAAACATCGCACAAGATTATGATGAAGACAGTTTATATCGGAAGGCACATTAGACATCGCACAAGATGATGATAAAGATAGTCTGTGAGGGAAAGTACGTTAGACATCGCACAAGATGATGATGAAGACAGTTTATATGGGGAGGCACGTTAGACATCGCACAAGATGATGATGAAGACAGTCTGTGCGGGAAAGTACGTTAGATATCGCACATGATGATGATAAAGACAGTTTATAGGTGGAAGTACGTTAAATTTGATAATTGCTTTAAAATGTTGTAATATTTCAGCCAACAATAATGGTGTGCAGAAGGTACCGCTGCAGACGAAACACATCTGTTTAATCGTACACTGCCGAATATAAACTTGACTAACTTTGTAAACTTGATTAACTTTGTAAACATGATTAACTTTTTAAACTTGATTAACTTTGTAAACATGATTAACTTTGTAAACTTGATTAACTTTGTAAACTTGATTAACTTTGTAAACTTGATTAACTTTGTAAACTTGATTAACTTTTAAAACTTGATTAACGTGGTAAACGTGATAAATTTGGTAAACAGCAAGTAATAACAGCACTGTACCCTGTTATGTATGCCAGAAGTTGTTAGGTTTCGGAAGAAGGTGTGGCTGTTCCATCCCATAGAATCATAGAAGGTCTAAGTTATCCACAACCATACTGAAGGTGAATGTGTCAAACCGAAAGGCGCATATATCAAAGTAAAGATGTGGACTATGACACAACGGGTTATGTTCTCCGAACAACACCCTATTAATCTGTAGAAGATTGAGCACCAACGTACATGAAAACGAATTAAGATATACACAGAATAAAACATGAAACTGGAGAATGAGAGAGAATAAAGAGAGAAAAGCTCAAAAGACTTAGAAGAAGAGAGAAGTGCCCAGCAACACAATCTACTCCTACATAGACATAATGGCTATACAACGAAACACGATCTGTATACAAGTGTATATAAAACATTCTAGAAGGTTAAATCAAGATTAACTCCCTTTGTTAACTGTCAGTAATATGTAACATCAAGTCTGCAGTCCTAAACAATATTTACAAGCAGTTACCGTCTGACCGTTTGTAGTTTTGTTTACAAGCGCATATATATGTTAGTTACATTAAAGATCTGTTTTCTAAACCATTCATTCGTACTAATGTTGGTTGGTTGGTTGGTTGGTGATCCAGCGGTCCATGGGCTCATGCCCTTTGACCTAATGCCATTAGATGGCATTATATTGCTGGGAAGTCTGTGGATTTTCGGCCCACCCCGGGACAGAGCCAGAGAATAACTATCACACCTCCAGGAAGGTAGGTTTAAACCTATGCACTGCTCCTAGCCACTGTAGCCAAGATAGGGTTCACTGTGCTCATTCCCCGCCACCAGTTGACTACTGGTTATGCCGAACTTCTCTATTGCTCCAGGTATGCAACCAAATGTTCAAGTCAAAAGGATTGTCACATCCTGAGTCACTGTGCCTCTATGATGGGCCTCAGCCATAGGAAAAACAGTGCTGTCAGTTACCTCCTCCTCAGTGCTGCACAGTACATCTCTGGCTCCCTCTCAACCACAGAGGGTACATACATATATATTCAGGCAAACATGTAAAACATTTCAACAATAAAACAAAACCATAATTGTATAGATGACGTGCCATGAAGCTTCTATAAGAAGTTAACCTCAATATAACGGCATATCATCCACTAAGGTTTTCTGTTGCATGGATGGTATGTCTAGTAGGCCATTGGTGAGACCCACAGACGCAACCACATGCGTAATTTGTACTAATGTGAATACGGTGTTATAGAAACTACATAAATGGAGGGAGAGAGGGAGAGAGAGATACAAAATTTGAGATCAACCATTGAGATGTAGAGTAGGGGTTCTCAACCATATTTTCGCTGGCACCTTGGTCCTGGTAAAGATATGTACATGCGCTATGCGAGTTGAAAGGTGCTGGTATTACATGTGGCCGGAGTTCGTCGTCTGAAAAAGTTGAGAACCCCTGCTCGCCCTCTTTTTTTAACCTGTCCATTTGGCCTAACGCATGACTGTCTTCATTAAAAACCTTTAAACATAATTAATTGGGCCTTCATTCGTAACGCTTTTTATTATTGTTGGACTTTCGGTTGGTAACTATTTATATACTAGGAGTCGCTTTGGCTATTTTTTGCATGCGATTCCAAGTATATAAATAGTGACCATGGGAAAACACAAGAATAATCAAGAAAAGGAACGATTGAAGACCTTCTTAATTCTGCGAACAGGCCTTCTATATTTCCGACGGTCACGCCTAACACTCATTTCCTTATGTAGGATAGCTTAAGTAGCCATTGGTAACCTGAAAATATGTCCACCTGAGCTTAAATAAAACGCATAGATACTGATTTCATTGTACCCCGGTTACTCCATATTCACGTGGCCCCTCTTAACGAAGTGATACACCACCATCGAGAGTACCACTCATAGCACGTAACTCGGTACTCACAGGGATTTCTGAGAAAATTCACCTTGCAAACAAGATGTCGAATATGGGATTCGAGCCTGAAACCACTTTTAACAAAGCGAACAGCTTATAAGATCCCGTGAAGACCTACAGGATACATATTTGTATTGTTTGTTTGTTTGTTTGTTTTGCGTTCGCTCCATTGTAACCATCACGGATATCCGTGCGATTTCCGCCGGTAGCGTGATTACGTTGTGCCACCGTTATGCGCCTTGTAGAACTAGCACATCCGATTTCGGCATGCCTTGACAATTCGGGTTGGCTACCCTTAGCCTGTGACAGCCTCTATATCTGTCTCCAGGCACGCGTAGTGCTGACTCTTCGCCCAGACGATTTTTGCTCTCGTCTGACTCGCACGAGGTGTTCCACTGTCTATGAACTTGCCTCGTGTAATTGGACGTGCTGTGCCTGTGCCCATTGGGTACTGAACCGTTTCTCATCCGTGAGCCTGGTTCCTTAAGGGGAAGAACTCAACAGAGGAGTTGGACCCTGGCTCTTTCGCCCTCTTAGCCGACGTGTCATTCACCGACATCGTGTACCCCTTGTCCAAGTTCGAGTCTCACACCACGCGTTTGGGAGCAAGGCGTTCTTGAGCCCATCAGGTACTGAACCTTTTCTCTCTTCAAGTGTATTTCCGGTGTAGGAAAACCCGACAGTAGAGTTGGGCCAGGGCTAAATCGTTGTCCCTTTTGTGCCTGAGCCCATCGGGTACAGAACCCTTTCTCTTCGCGAGCATATTTCCGGTTTAGGAAGGCTCGACATTAGAGTTGGATTAGGTCTTCTTGCTTTACCAAACGCCAATGAATGGGTCTGGGTCTCTGCCTGTAAGGAACACAGGTAACTAGAAACTCGTCTCGAGCTGACGGAGCTTGTAGTTTTGTTTGTTATTTGTTTGTTAAGTAGTGGATTCGACTAGGCCATCTCGGGATGCCTAGTCACGTCACTTTCAACCTAGTCCTAAGAAGGACTTTTTGGTTATATCGCGACGCTGGGTGCTGACAGGGAACTGACGAAAAGTTCTTGAGCCTTGTAAAAGGCTGTCGAAAGTTTTGCTGAAGCTTGTCTACTATCTCGGGACGTACTGCGGATAAGAAGAGTCTTTCCTCTCTTGGAAGTTTCCAAGTCCACAGCAGGTTCCCCCTTCAGCTGGAGATCGTCCGATCCTTGCTACCTTGGCCAGATTTCTCTGTTGCCCAGGGTGCTCCGCGGGGAGGCGTAACAAGGTCTAGACCAGTATGAGTCCTGGTCCTGGCGAGCGAAGCGAGCACAAGTGCTCGCTCCAACGTCTCTGCACCCCGGAGCTTGTAGTTCCCCTTTCCTAGGGACTTTTCACTTTCTATTTGCAGTTCACGCTGCCCTCTAGCGCTGTTGTGCCCTTTCACTGTTTCATTGTACTCGGTATGAAATCTATTTGTCTCTCGCCATGCATCTACCTTTACGTGCATTTTACATTGGCCGCCCCTCCAATGTTCGGACTGGACTGACTAGCTTCACTGTATGTCGACAGTGTCGCTATATGTGGTAATGCTGGTGGTGTCGGAGATATTGTCTGTCTTTTTGTGCAGTCAAATCTCTTTCCATCTGCTACCTCCACATTCTCGGACACGATCCCCAAATGATTTGGCTAGAATCAGCTCGAGCTGCTGTATTTCTGTTTGCAGGGTGCACCGCGTGGAGTTACATTTGGGATCTTGGTTATCTGCTAACCCTGGGTCCGCCTAGAGCAATGCGTTCCCTTTGCACCCCATATTTTTATTGAGATGATCATGTTCGCTTTTTTTTTTTTCCATGAGACCTGACACCCATTTCCTCAGACTGGGTCGACAAAGGAGCCGTTAGTAACCTGAAAATGTCTCCAGTTGAATTTGAAAATATAACCTTGGATCACTCTAGTATAGATCCAATGCACTATTGATTGAGCTACAGCGGTTCCTTGTGTCTTAAAGTCATCATCAGCCTAGAGTCTCTCTACGAAGATATGCCTATAGTTAGTTATAGTCGTTGGATCATCATCACTTCACTCCGGACAAGTCCAGATAGGTGCTCAAATCTCTCCTTAAGTGTATCCGCCATTAACGTTGACTGACGATCCCAGTACGCCGTTGATTGACCATCATTCTTCCTTGCCCACAAAACCGTTCCTTTCTAACCCCACCACATTTAAAACTAAGCTCCATTATCCTAGTCATGGAACAAGTAAGTCATCGTCACGTATACAGTCATGTGTTCGTGCTTTTTCCCGTAATACGTTCAAAATTTCTGCCCGATCCATCGCTCCACCAAAAGCTGTAGTAGCCGCGAGTACGACCAAACTATCTGTTCTCTTATTACCCCGGACTCCCGCATATCCCGGCACAAAAATAAAAGTTTTCACAAAAACACATTCCTCTTTGATGGTCTTCCCCAAACTTTGAGCCGTGAAGGGCCAGGCACTCCTGATGTGTCTCAAAACCGGGCTATCTGTATATATAATCATATCACCTTTCCTGGAATTCTCGCAGATCAGAGCCTGCACCTCCGACTCCACGACTGTCGGACACCATTTATTGAGTGTTATTATTACTTTGATGGCTGTCGGACTATAAGGGTTTCCGACTTCATTCCGCACCAGCTATCATATCCTCTAACCTGCACACACTTTGTACAATGTCATATGCGTCCCATCCACGACTTTCCTCTTTTAGTCGATTGCCTTTCACTGAGAATTTCAGGGTGTAGAGTGTGCTCTTTATCAGCGGTGGTTTGTAGGTAGGACTGCGCCCTGCACATTTGTATTCTTTGCTTCGCAGTTTCACAATTAAGTAAATACCGCATAGCCCGTGCCGACGTATCTTTCGTAGACCCCAGTATGATTGGCATTGCCTCATTCTGGATTATATCCAATCTTTCTGTTTGATATATTTCTTAGTAACTTTCAGAAGTGGCGCACAAATATTACGGCACCGATGATAGTCCTCAATGTCGTGTCTTTATATTTCTCTTGTGGTTTTGCCGCCCTAATATAGCATTGAAATCTTCGGGTTCGGGTTGTAAGGGACTTAAATCGTAAGTTCGATCTTCAGATCATGTTTGTATGTCCTCATTTTGTGTATTCGACCATTAAAATTTGTGCCAATGTCGCGTCTTTCTGAATTACTTTTACGCCTTTGGACTGCGGACATTTGTTTTAAAATTACTTAACTCGACTTGTGGACTAGAGAGCTCATCTATCACCGATAGAAAAATTCGTATGTAAACATGGCGTTATTAATTCAGTCTCTTTTCTTGGCCAATAGCTTCTAATTCTATTAGGAAGACTTTGATCGGTCTCTTGGTGACGCATTACTTTTCTAATCATTATATTCTCGACCATGTGTTATAGGGGCCCGAAAAGAGACCAAAAATAATAGCGACACTGTTTCCCTTCCATGCATGTCGTTAGAGTGGAATAAGAAGGTTTTGGGGTGGATTAGAAGGTATTGCTGAATGTCATGTCATAGAGCTCCATCGAGACCAGCACCATGCAGAGGTGATGGGGCTTAGTTCAGCCATCAGGGGCTGGAAACTAAGACTGGTCGGGCAGTCCCACTCTAGCAGGACCATAGTCCTGCCCAAGTAAGCAGAGTGCTGAAGACGGAGGCATCCAGCTAAAAGGCGCACAGATAATCAGGATGCCACGCACAAAACACAATGGAAACATGTCTACATCTATAAATAGTTATGGTGCCTGCCCTGTGGCGGACGTTCAGGCAGGGACGGTGCCGGGCCCTATACCTCGAAAGGGCCCAACCTCAGTTACTGGAAGTCCTTCTCAATTGCCCCGAGGAGCCAGGAGGCAAGGGAATAGAGCTACTGGCCAAACAAACTTTAAACGAGCAATAAAAATAATGCACTGGAATGCTGAGGGTGTCAACAGTAAAAGAGATGGATACAGCAAAAAATTGGAACTTGAAAATGTCCTCAGTGAAGAACTAGATAGTATTTGCTGTATCCAAGAAACACACCTTAGCAGCGACATAGCCTTCAAAATCAGAGGCTACCAGTGCTACCGGTCTGACAGAAAGGACAGGCGAAAGGGTTGAATTCTGACACTTGTTAAAAACAATATCAGCGCATGTCAGCTGGAAATATATATGGAAGGGGCAGAATACCAGATGCTCCACCTAAAAACAGACAGTGCAGAATTCCATCTCCTGAACTACTACTGCCCAAATGATAAACCATTGGCACTAGACACAATTCCAGACAAAGAGAGACTTATGGTGTGTGGTGACTTCAATAGCCACTCTCAGAGCTGGGGCTACGATCATATCGACAAGAGAGGTGAGGAACTTGAGAGCTGGCAGGATGAAAATAATCTCATCCTTATTAACCAGCCAGCAGACTCGCCAACCTTCTACTCGAGAGCATGGCACGCCACCTCTACACCAGACCTGGCATTCCACTCACCAGGCTTGGAATGGAACATCACACGTGTTCTTGGAAAGCAGCTTGGAGGTAGTGACCACAGACCAGTATTTCTGGAAATCGACAATGAATTTACCAAGGACAGCAGCACACTCACTAGGTGGAACTATAAAAGGGCAGACTGGAAAATGTACCAGCATTTAACCAGTGTTCTAGCTAAGGACAAGAACTTGGACAAAGACATCAATAGAGCAGTGAGTGAATTTAATAGATATATACTACATGCTGCTAGTAAAACCATACCCAGGGGGGCACGCAAAAACTACAAACCCTACTGGAATGATGAACTGGAAAAGCTGCAAAATGAGATGGAAACATCTAGACAGCAGGCTGAGAACAGACCTAGCCAAGAACATCACAACAAATATCAGCAAACAAAGGCTAAATTTCAAAGAGCCAAGTTACAAGCTAGACGGAGCAGCTGGAAAGAAAAAACAGAGTCGCTGAACCTAGAAAGAGATACTAGGAAATTATGGAAACTTGTAAAACAACTAAATGATGAAGGTACAGGGAGAAATACCAGGATCACACTTTATAAAGATAGAAACATTTTAACAGGTAAACATGCAGCTGATTACTTTGCAGATTCCTTTGCAGAAGACAATAACGTCAAAGTCAGCCCAGACAAACAACAGGAGGTTCGAGAGAACCAGCAAAACATTGGACAAGGTGAACCTATACCTGAAGTCATGGAGGCACCAATCACAATGAGAGAACTGGAGCATTCAATATCCAAATTGAAAATGAAAAAGTCCCCTGGAGCTGATGGAGTGTCCAATGAAATGATTAGAAACATGGGAATTGCAGCAAGAGCAAAGCTACTGCAGATCTTTCACACAAGCTGGTCCACAGGTAATGTACCACAGGCGTGGAGAGAAGCAATAATGATACCACTCCTCAAATCAGGAAAAGATGGCAACACAGTCTCCAACTACAGGCCCATCAGCCTCACAAGCTGTCTATGTAAAACAATGGAACGCATTATCAATCTTAGGATGCAGTGGTACCTTGAAAGTGAAAACCTTCTGGTATCACAGCAAGCAGGTTTCAGACAGTGCTACTCTACTGAAGATTAGGCAACCTACGTCTCCCAAAAGATTGAGGATGCCTTCCAAGAAAAGAAACTGGTACTAGCAGCATGGATAGACCCCAGGAAAGCATTTGATAAGGTCTGGAAAGAAGGGCTCCTAAAGAAATTGCGAAATCGCAGGGTTAGCTCAAGAATGTACAAATGGGTAAAAGCATACCTGCATAATAGAAGAACAAGGGTACAATTAGATGGTCGCAAGAGCAAGAACGTTCTACTGCGTCATGGAGTCCCCCAGGGAGGAGTCTTGTCACCCACACTTTTCTTGGTTTACATCAATGACCTAGCTGCTGAACTACCACACGGGATCAAAGTGGCAATGTATGCTGACGACCTGGTGATCTGGTGCACGGAAGAACATGCAACAGTGGCCACTAAACAAATACAAAGAGCTATCGATGCCCTAACCTTATGGGCAAATAGATGGTGCGTCATCATTAACACAGATAGGTGCAGCACTACACTCTTTACCCTCTCACGAAAACAAAAAGCTGGTCATATCAAGATAGATGGAGAGCTCTTGAAAGAAGACAAACAACCCACATACCTCGGAGTTATTTGATGATAAGCTGACATGGAAGCAGCACATAAACAAAGCAACAACAAAAGCCAGGAGGAAGTTAGCTATCCTGAGAAAACTAAGTGGAACCACATGGGGAGCCAGTGGAAATATACTCAGTAAAGTTTACCAGCAAGGCATAAGGCCACACCTGGAATATGGTTCAGCTGCGTGGTGTCCTGCATCAAACACCACATTACAAGATCTAGATAAAGTGCAAAACCAGGCACTTAGAATAATGTTGGGAGCAATGAAATCAACACCCATAGCAGAGATGCAGAAAATTGGAAGAATGCAAACACTTTACGAACGCAGAGACACAAAAGTACTAATTCAAGCAGAAAAGTTTCAGTGTATGCCAAGTCATCCAATGAAGGAAAGATTCCAAAATCTAGCAATGGGGCGACTGAAAAGGAGCAGCTTTATCCATCAAGCTAAACGACTCCGTAGACAACTTACAGACCTACCTGATGTTGACAGCCCCTTGAGGTCTGTACCAGAACAAACCCCATGGAGTGAAAGCCATGGAATGCCAATATACATTCAGACCCATGTGAAAGGAATACTAAGCGAGGACGAACAGAACAGTGTGCAGCGAATGACAGTCACCCTCAGTTTCCTGGATGAGGAATATCCACAAGATATATGGGTCAGAGTGTACACAGATGGGTCAGCACAGAATGCTGTGAGGAATGGAGGTGCAGGTGTATATATAGAATATCCACACAAGCCTAGAGATACAATCAGAACACCGACAGGAAAATTCTGCAATAATTATGATGCAGAAATCCAGGCAATTAGTGTGGCAGCTAAAAAACTGCTGAACTCCAACTCTGGCCTACAGCCTGTGGTATTCCTGACAGATGCAAGGTCAGTGCTTCAAGCTCTCCAGTCTGGAAAACTAACAGACTTAAAAAAACTACTTAGCGAATTGTCTTACCAGTATAGGGTAACCATGCAGTGGATACCCTCTCACTGTGGAATACCAGTAAATGAAAAAGCAGACCAACTGGCTAAGGAAGGTGCTGCCGAAGACTAACCAGATATACCAATCACCTACCATCAGAAAAAACAGATGATCAAGTCAATAAGAAAGCCACAAACACCAACACAAGATGACTGTCACATTATGAACAGATCAGAACAAGTTATAATTCTACGTCTCAGAACAGGACACAATAGACTTCGCAGTCACATGTATACAAAGTTCAAGATTGGCAACACGGCCATGTGTACATGTGGACAGGCAGCACAGAGTGCCAAACATATACTTCAAGAGTGTTCTGAGCATGAAACGCTGAGGCAGACATATTGGCCAGAGGAAACAACACTGGAATCAAAGCTCTATGGGACACTGTATGAACTACAAAAGACAGTGAGTTTTATTAAGGAGACAGAATTACAGATATAGAAATGTTTCAAGTGAACGAAAGAAGAAGAAGAAAAAATGTCATAGAGCACGTTATTGCTGAATGTCATGTCATAGAGCACGTTATTGCTGAATGTCATGTTATAGAGCACGTTATTGCTGAATGTCATGTTATAGAGCAGGTTATTGCTGAATGTCAAGTTATAGAGCAAAATTGCTGAATGTCATGTTATTGAGCAGGTTATTGCTGAATGTCATGTTATAGAGCACGTTATTGCTGAATGTCATGTTATAGAGCAGGTTATTGCTGAATGTCAAGTTATAGAGCACGGTATTGCTGAATGTCATGTTATTGAGCAGGTTATTGCTGAATGTCATGTTATAGAGCAGGTTATTGCTGAATGTCATGTTATAGAGCACGTTATTGCTGAATGTCATGTTATAGACCAGGTTACCTTCCGTCACAGTAGCTGGAATTTGGCTTAATGGATGGCTCACACAACGTAGAAGACTGACATCATTGTGTTCGTATTTCCATATGCGCTCAAACCTCTCTCTAAATAACGCAGCACGTCGTCTGTAGAGTACACCACTGACACCGACAAACCTCTATCTAAATCACGCAGCACATTGTCTGAAGATTACATCACTGACAGCGCCAAACCTCTCAATGATGCAGCACGTCATCTGAAGATTACATCACTGACACCGACAAACCTCTCTCTCAATGACGCATCACGTCGTCTGAACATTACATCACTGACAGCGCCAAACCTCTCAATGACGCATCACGTCGTCTGAAGATTACATCACTGACAGCGCCAAACCTCTCTCTCAATGACGCAGCACGACGTCTGTAGAGTACACCACTGACAGCGTAATTCATATCCTCAAGCGATAATTCCATGGATCGCCGAAAAAATGCACTTGTCAATAATAAGTCACAATTAGGGGTTGAACTGGATCTCTTGAGTTCCAGACTTAATGGCTATGCCATACATATTGTAAGTACCTACTGCTGTATCCTCTATACCGTTATTAAATGTTTTTACAGCACCGTTAATGCTCACTCATCAAATAGTTGGGTGGCATTGGACACCATCAGATCCAAGTGCAGTACTGCGGCTGTTTTGAGGACATGTACAACATTATCATATCAGCGAGGACTTGATTATTGGGGAAAGTAAGACACAAAGATATACTTTATTCCTAATTTTATTTATTTTTATTTTTGTTTATTCTAACAAGCTCTTCAATTTTATTTTTCAGGTGGAATAAATTGAAGGATTGGACCAAACAAATATTAATATTATCTGGGATCTAAACTCAATAACATTAGGGTTATCGAGAAGGCTTATTACCGCTGAACAGACAAGAGCTTAGGCTAGGCAACGGTGTATTGCAACAAAGAGTATTGCTAAGTAGTTTGCTGAACTTCTCTGCTCAACAGGCGTATACTAGACTGAGATAACTAACTCAACAGGAGTATACTAGACTGAGATAACTAACTCAACAGGAGTATACTAGACTAAGATAACTTACGATAATGGAGATTTATAAAAGAACGTGCATTCTCCTGTTGACTGTTCTCCTTTATTGGTCTGGTGGGTTTTCAGATGCACAAGGTTCCACTGAGACGACCACGTCCAGTACAACTACCAACATCATTACAGAGAGCAGTACTGTGGTCACCACAACAGTTGCATCAGAAAGTACTACTGCCACCGCGACAACAGTTGCACCAGTCGCCTCTGACACAACACCATCAATGTCATCGACTGCAACGGTTGTGACTACCACAGGTATAAAGAATTTCATAAATAAAAATGTTATACATGGGGGAAATGTTATACAAGGGAAGAATGTTAGAGATGGGAAAATGCCATAGATGACAGAATGTCACAGATGGGGAGAATATTACAGATGGGAAGAATGTCAAATGGAAAAAATGTAACATATGAAAAGAATATCATAGACGGCGGAGATTGTCATAGATGGAAAAAATGTAAGAGATGAAACGAGTGTCATAGATGGGAAGAATGTTAGAAATGCGAAACATGTTATAGATAGGAAGAATGTTATAAATGGAAAGAATGTTATAGATGTGAAGAATGTTATATATGTGAAGAATTGTATATATGGGAAGTATGTTATAGATGGGAATAATTGTATATATGGGAAGAATGTTATAGATGGGAAGAATTGTATATATGGGAAGAATGTTATAGATGGGAAGAATTGTATATATGGGAAGAATGTTATAGATGGGAAGAATTGTATATATGGGAAAATTGTTATAGATGGGAAGAATATTGTAGATGAGAAGAATGCTATGAATGGGAAGAATGGTATAGATGGGAGAATGTCACAGATTGGATGAATTTTACGTATGGGAATAATGTCATAGATGGGAAGAGCATCCTTGATTGGAAGAATGTTATATAATAATTGTGAAAAGGAAAACAATATGATTCTTGATTAGAAATCAGCATCACTGCACAAGGGACATTCTCATTAGTGCTCTACTTGTCATTCTCATTAGTGCTCTACTTGTCATTCTCATTAGTGCTCTACTTGTCATTCTCATTAGTGCTCTACTTGTCATTCTCATTAGTGCTCTACTTGTCATTCTCATTAGTGGGCACTTGCTAATCCATCAGACATTTAAGAGTGTATAAGATCAGCAACTTAGTCACTTATTGGTTGTGGGTGATTGTGATATCTACAGATAAGACAAACCCCCCTCTCCCCCTTGGTTACTCTCATTTCTATAACTCGCTGTACATGTATATTGTCTCAACATCACCATCATAGTTTTGTAGCGTACCCATGACTAACCTAATAAACTCAAAGCTGTCTCTTCTCATCAATTTGCCATGCACTATAACTTTACTGGAGAGTAAATTAATATCGACAGTAAAGATCTTAGAATTTTGCACAATATATATTGGCAACAAGAAGCAGCCATGAAAGTGGATAATATAACTGGGAAGTATAGACAAATAAAACAAGGTATACGCCAGGGATGTATATTATCAATCAATCAATCAATCAAGTGCCATGTTGAACGACGTGACCATCATTTTTCTTCTCGGCTCTCTGTCTCTTGTGTTGTCAATAACCTCAGTTGGTGAATTTCTACCGTATCACAATGATAGTCCATCTGGCAACTTTACTCTTTGTCGTCCCCTATCTCTTCTCCCCTTGATCTTTCCAGTGGTATCAAATGTTCAAGCTGTGTTCTTCTTAGCACATGCCCTAGAAATCTTGACTATCTGCCCCTAATGTTTGATATGATTGATCTTTTTACGCCAGCAACAATGAGAACCCATGCATTCGTTTTCTTAGCTTATTTCTGTCATTGTATTATCACCGGAGTTATTTCCTCTTTACAGCGAGAATACATTAAGATCAATTAAGAATATGCCAGGCTTTAAAATAGGAGGACACAATATCAATAATCTACGATATGCAGATGATACTCTATTGATAGGAGAAAACCAGGAACATATCCACGATCTCCTAAACAGGACGATGATAGAAAATGAACGAAAAGGGTCTTAGTGTAAACATAAAAAATACCGAGACAATGATAATATCAGGAAATAGTATCATACCAAATAGCAAAATAGTATTAAATGAGAAAAACTTAAAACAGGTGAATAGTTTCAAATATTTATGAACATTAATAACTTCAGGTGGTAAACGCAAGACCGAAATTTTAAGCAGAATAGGACAAGCAAAAGCAGTATTCCATAAAATGCAAAATATCCTATACAACAAGTCCATATAGATGGATATTAGAAAACGTGTCATCAAATGCTACATTGAACCAGTTCTACTCTATGGAAGTGAAGCATGGACAATAAATAATACACCACAAAAATCATTGGAGGCAGTGGAAATGTGGTTTATTCGAAGAATGTTAGCATTCCTTGGACGGAAGAAAATACTAATGAAGAGTGTCTTAGAAGGATGGATGTGAAAAGATGCTTTATTGACAATATAAGAAAAAGACAGTCAACATTTATTGGGTACATAATGAAAAGAGGAGGCATTGAGATTATAATGACAACAGGAAAGATAGAAGGGAAAAGATCAAATGGAAGACCTAGAGAAAAGGTATTGGACAGTTTAACTAAATGGCTTCGATTGACGACACCAACAGAGATGATGACATATATGGGAGATCGATGTACATGGAGAGATATGAACGCCTTTCGGCACGGTACTTGATAATGATGATAACTTTACCCGCAAATGATTCAGCTCTTTCGTTGACTCCCTCATGACACTGGGTCATCAAAATCCTGAAAGTGGTGACATTGGGGTCAAGGCATTCATCTTCAAACATGCTAATGACACAAATGTTGTCAATTACATAGATGGTGTGGTCATCCGCTACCAACAATGCCCATGGGCCTTTACCGCCAAATCACATAGATGATTTGGTTCACAAAGCCAGTGGGGGCCTTCTCCGCAAAACAAGTAGTCTAGCGATGGAGGTGTTCACCATGACGATAACCTTAAATTGATTGGAATCGCAAGCCGATGCTACGCATACATACTGATTGACTCAATGAAAATGATGATCATCATCATCAAGTGCCGTCTCCGCAACGAAGGTTGGCTGCAACGTATCTCCAACATCTCCTGTCTCTTGTCTTGGTGGTGCACTCTGCTAGACTGTAACCTGTCCATCGTGTGATGTTACTCTCCCACTTGTATCTCTGCTTACCTCTTGCTCGCTTCCCTTTGACTTTACCCTCAAGTAAGGTCTTCAATAAGGTGTCATGTCTTTTAATGTGTCCAAAGTATTTTATTTGCCTGATCTTTATTTCTCTTAGTAGTTCTTTCTTCATATTAAGTGTTTTTAGCACCTCTTTATTTGTTTTCTTCTCTTTCCATGATGTTCTCCCTATTCTTCTATATACCCACATCTCAAAGGCATCAATTTTGTCTTCTAATTGTTTATTTAGTGTCCATGTTTCTGAGCCATACATTAATATGGAATAGATGTAGCATTTTATAATTCTCATTTTTAACTTGTTTGTAATTTGTTTAGATATTAATAATTTCCTCATGTCATTGAAGGTACTTTTAGCCATTCCTATTCTCCTTTTAACTTCTGTTTCACATCTGCCATCATTTGTGACTATGTGTCCAAGATATTGATACTGTTTTACTTGTTGTAGTTCCTCTCCCTGTATGTTTATGTTTACCTCCTGTTCTTCTGTGTCTTTGCTGATTATCATGGTTTTTGTTTTTTGAATATTTATATCCAGTCCATATTCATTACTTGATTTATTGACTTTATCTATTAGTCTTTGTAGTTCATGTTCACTTTCTGCCAAAAGAACAGTGTCATCTGCATATCTAATGTTGTTTATTATTTTCCCATTGATCTTGAGTCCTGGTATTTCTTCTATATTTTTAAATATATTCTCTGTGTAGATATTAAATAGGCTTGGTGATAAAATGCATCCTTGTCTTACCCCTCTTCTTATTTCTATGTACGGAGAGTAGTTGTTTTCACACCTTATTGATGCAGTTTGTTCCCAATATATATTTCTAATCAGCCTGATGTCTTTTCCATCTATGCCTATTTCTTGAAGACATTTGATTAATTTTTCATGTTGGACTCTGTCAAAGGCCTTGCTGTAGTCTATGAAGCAAATATAGATACTTTTTTGGACTTCTATATATTTATCTATCACTAGCCGGATACTCAGTATAGCTTCTCTGGTTCCTTTGTTTTTCCTAAAACCAAATTGTTCTTCACCGACCTGACCTCCGTGTCTATCTTGTTCTTAATTCTTTCATGTATTATCTTGAGAAGTATTTTAGTTAGATGGCTCATTAGACTTATTGTTCTATATTCTGTACAGTCCACAGCCCTGGGCTTCTTATGTAGTGGTATGAATATTGATGATGTTAGGTCTTTAGGTATATGGCCTGTTTCGTATATGTCATTGCAAATTTCTGTGATAGTATCTACACCAAACTCATTTAGAGTTTTTATTATGTCTGCTGTTATGTTGTCCGAGCCTGCAGCCTTTCCACATTTTATTGAATTTATTGCATGTTCTACTTCTGATTTCAGTATTGCTGGTCCATCATTGTTGTGTATTGTTGGTTTTTTGTTCCGTTGGTCGTCAAACAGTTCTGTTACATAATCTGCCCATCTTGTGAGTGCTTCTGTTTTATCAAATATTATTTTACCATTTTTATCCTTAATACAGCCACCCCCATTTATAGGATTTTTCTTATTTGTGATCAGTCTTATCTCCTTTTGCATTAATTTTGTCTTCTGTTGTATGGACATCTCCTCTATTTCACTGCATTTTGTTTCTAGCCATTGTTTTTTCGCTGTTCTGCACGTTACATATCTCCTTGTCTATAATTGAGTATTTTGGAGTATTTTTAGCTTTCTTTCTTTCTGTCATTTTCTCTAATATTTCATCTGTCATCCATGTTTGTTTGTTCTTGGTATTTCTTATTGGTAAATTTTCATTTGATGTTTGAATACTTTTCCTTAAGCTGTCCTATTTGTTGTATATTTTCTCTTCTGAATTTTCCCTTCTGTATTGTTCCATGCATTCTATCATTAGATGTTCATATCTATTCCTTACATCTACAAGGTATTTTTGTTGTATGTCTTGTTGTTTTAGTGCTGATGCGTCTATCTGTGGTTCTTGGACTCCTCTATTTACTATCTTTTTAAGTTTGACATTTATTTTGCATAGCACTGGATTGTGGTCAGAGTTGATATCTGCACCAAGGTATGTTTTGATGTTTTTGACACTATTTCTAAATCTATTGTTGATCATAATGTAATCTATTTGGTTCCTCTTTCTGTCTCCAGGACTTTTCCATGTATATAATCTTCTATTTTCATGTTCAAAGAATGTATTACATATGCTCATGTTGTTCTCCTCACAGAACTGTATACGTCTTTCTCCTCTGTCATTTCTTGTCCCTAGTCCGAATTGCCCTACAATGTTCTTATGTCTTCCTTTCCCTATTTTTGCATTCATTTCTCCCATGACTATTAAAATGTCTGTTGATTTTACTGGTTTGAGTAGTTGTTGTAGATCTTCGTAGTACTGTTCTATTTCTTCTTCAGTGTAATCTGTAGTTGGTGCATAAGTTTGTATAATGGCCAGATCAAACGGTTTTGCTTTGATCTTTAGCATCATCATTCTATCATTATATGTCCTGTACCCGCTGATATATTTTTCTATTTCTTTCCTGATCAGTATTCCTACCCCTCGTATATGGTAATCTCCTCCTGAATGTATAAATGAAAATGATACATAAAGTCAAAGTAGTGCGTAGCTGATGGGTGGGATCATTGGAGAAGAAAGGACTAAGAACTGGGGCTCACTGCGCAAAATCCCTTTCATCTTTGTTCCAGAAAACGCAGTTGTGAAGGGAAACGAGCAAGCCGACATGCTGGCTGGTTTTGCTTCTGTAACTAGCGGTCAGCATGCGGAAAGGAGACACTCAATGTTCTACAAAAATCTGCACCATCGGAGGATTGTTAGGTCAATTAGCATTAGTCAGTATCAAGAATGTGTGAAATGGACGTAAGGAGCGGCGTCACATACAAAGACCACCTCACGAAAATTTCAACAAGAACACTCAACCAACAAAGAACAGGAACCATCGCTTGCTACACCTTTAAAGATTTACTGAATTGGAGATCTGAGCATCTTTTGTTCGAAACGTTGAAAATGTTTTCTGCATTGTAATTTGTATGTGTTCGTGTTTACACCTCATAACCCCTTAGTCTTAGTGATAGTCCATCTGTTGGGTTCAAGTGAAACATCAAAAACCTGTGTTCTATGTAAGTACTATTGTTGTTCCGTTTCACTACAGTATTGCCTTATATAGAGAAAAATAAGGATCAGTTCCCATTGTATCTGATGCTAAGAGATGGTTAACGGCACAAAATAAGATTACCGAGGCAACCCTAGGAAGGGTATCCATACCTTGAAAAAGCGGTTAGGAAGTTAATGTTAGGAATTAATTTTGTTGTTGAAATATGTTCCTGTATTTTTGCAAAATTTTGATATAACTGTCACCTGTACGCTCATAACTTTTACAAATATTCAACTATATTGCTGAAGTATTACACCTATAGCACATACTAATAACATTGCTATCTACGTATATTTACTAATTTTACAGCCGTTCAGATTGGGAAAATGTTACCGAAAAATTAGTGAACTTTGAACCCACCTGTACGAAAAGTTTTAAAATGTATTATTATATCACAAGTATACTCCATAGCTACAAGATCTGGAATAAGACAAGGATGCGTACTTTCACCCCTAGTTTTAAACATATACATGGACAGAATAATAAAAGAAGCTCACATCAACAAAGAGGAAAACATTGCAAATAAACCTGATGAGGAACTTAATAATGAAATCAATGAACTATTATTTTCTGATGATCAAAGTTTAATATACAAAGATGAGGAAACTTTGCAAAAGCACATCAATGCATTGCTGTTAGCATGTCAAAAGTACAACATGAAAATTAATGTAACAAAAAACAGAAGTTATGAAAATTAGCAAGTCTTCAACACCAATGAATATAACAATAGATAACACCAAAGTGAAACAAGCCAAAGAATTTAAATATCTAGGCAGTATTTTTCCAAAGATGGAAGACTAGACAGAGAAATAGAAACAAGGTGCCAGAAAGCAAACACGGTGACTTACCAACTTTCACCATTACTTCTTCATCCAAAGATCAAGATGGAAATTAAAAAACAAATAATATCTACACTTTTTATACCAACACTGTGCTACCAATGTCAAACATGGTCTTTAACAGCGTCGCAGCAAATAAAAATCGTCACATGTGAAATGAAGTGTCTGAGAAAAGCTGCAATGGTTACCAAACTAGATAAAATAAGAAATGAAGAAATTAGGAAAAGAGTTGGTATAATATCATGTATCGAACATATTGAGAGACAGCAAGTAAAATGGTTCGGTCACCTTATGAGAATGAAGCCAAACCAAATACCAATAAGAGCATATAATACAAGAATATCCGGGCGTAAAGCCAAAGATAGACCAAGGAAATGGTGGATAGAAAACATCAAGATAGCATTGAACAAACATGGACTAAATGCAACCTCTTCGACACATCTGGCCTTGGAACGACAGCTTAAGCTCCCATCCTTACGCTTAACAACAAGTGTGAATGCTATCAACCATCATTCACCTGGGGAAAGACAATAGACTCCATAGCTATTCCATCTGCATGCATGCATTTTTATTGTTGATGATTTGCAACGTAATATATTCTCAAAAAATTTAAAGAACTGACCTTACCAATTTGAACATGAAAGTTTTAACATTCTTGTTCAATAATTTCTATAAATAATTTCCAAAATAATTTCTATTTACTTTTATACTGAAAGAAATATTTTACCTTATAATTATAGTGTATTCATTAATGTATCTACTGTGAAAGTTGCTGCTATGTAAATGTAACGGTTTCTTAAATGAATTTTTAAATGAATTTTCAACATTACAACAGTTGCACCAGGCACATCTGACACAACATCAATGCAAACGCCGTCAACGGTTGTGACTACCACAGGTATGAAAAATGTCATAAATAAAAAATGTTATACATGGGGGAAATGTTATAGATGGGAATAATGTTAGAGATGGGGAAAATGTTATAGATGGGAAGAATGTTAGAGATATGGAAAATGTTGTACATGGGAAAAATGTTATACGTGGGGGAAATGTTCTAGATTGAAAGAATGTTAAACATGGGATGCAACAACTAAATGATGAACGTACAAGGAGAAATACAATGACTACACTTTACAGAGATAGTAACATTTTAACAGGTAAACATTTAGCTGATTCCTTTGCAGAAGAGAATAACGTCAAACTTAGCCCAGACAAACAACAACAGGTTCAAGAGAACCAGCAAAATATCGGAAAAGGAGAACCTATACCTGAAGTTATGGAGGCACCAATCACAATGAAATAATTGGAGCATGCAATATCCATATTGAAAATGAAAAAATCCCCAAGAGCTGATGGAGTGTCCAATAAAATGATTAAAAAATATGGGAACTGCAGCAAGAGCAAAGCTACTGCTTCAAAACAACTACTTATAAACTACTTCAATACAAGCTGGACCACATGTAATGTTCCGTAGGCATGGAGGGAAGTAATAATGATACCACTCAAATCAGGAATAGAAGTCAACTCTGTCTCCAACTACAGGTCTATAAGCCTCACAAGCTGTTTATGCAAAACAATGGAACGCATTATCAATCTTAGGATGCAGTGGTACCTTAAAAGTGAAAATCTTTTGGTATCGCAGCAAACAGACATCAGACAGTGCTACTTTACTGAAGATCAGGAAACCTACATCTCCCAAGAGATTGAGGACACCTTCCAAGATAAGAAACTGGTACTAGCAGCATGGATAGATAGGAAAGCATTTGACAAGGTTTGGAAAGAAGGACTTTTAAAGAAATTGCATGGTTAACTCAAGAATGTACAATTAGGTAAAAGCATATCTGCATAATAGAAGAGCCAGGGTACAATTAGATGATCGCAAGAGCAAGAAAGTTCTACTGCGTCATGTAGTCCCCTAAGGAGGAGTCCTGTTACCCAAACTTTTCTTGGTTTATATCAATGACTTAGTTGCCGAACTACCACACGGGATCAAAGTGGCAATGTATGCTGCCGATCTGGTGATCCGGAAGAACATGCGACAGTGGCCACTAAACAAATACAAAGCCCTAACCTTATGGGCAAATAGATGGTGCGTCTGCATTAACACAGATAAGTGCAGCTCACCCTCTCATTAAAACAAAAAGCCAGTGATATCAAGATAGATGGAGAGCTTTTGAAAGAAAACAAACAACCCACATACCTCGAAGTTACTTTTGATGACAAGCTAAATATATTCCTTAAAGTGTACCAGCAAGGCATAAGACCACACCTGGAATATGGTTTAGGTATGTGGTGTCCTGCATCAAACACCACATTACAAGATCTAGATAAAGCACAAAACCAGGCACTTATGATAATCCTGGGAGCAATGAAATCAACACCAATAGTAGAGATGCAGAAAATGGGAAGAATGCAAACACTTGGAGAACACAGAGACGTAAAGGTACTAATACACGCAGAAAAGTTTCAGTGTATGCCAAGTTATCCAATTAGTTAAAGATTCCAAAATCTAGCAATGGCGCGACTGAAAAGAAGCAGCTTTATCCACCAAAAGCTAAACGACTCCGCAGACAACTTGCAACTCTACCTGAAGTTGACAGCCCCTTAAGGTCTGTACCATAACAAGCCCCTTGGAGTGAAAGGCATGGAATTCCAATATACATTCAGACCCACTTAAGAGGAATACTAAGCGAGGACGAAAAGAACAGTGTGCAGCGGAGGACAGTCACCCTCAGTTTCCTTGACGAGGAATATCCACAAGACATATGGGTCAGAGTATACACAGATAGGTCAGCACAGAATGCAGTGATGCATGGAGGTGCAGGTGTATATATAGAATATCCACACAAGCCTAGAGATACGATCAGAACACCAACAGGGAAATTCTGCAATAATTATGATGTAGAAATCCAAGCAATTATAGTGGCAATTGCTGAACGCCAACCTTGGCCCACAGTCTGTAGTATTCCTAACAGATGTAAGGTCAGTGCTTCAAGCTCTCCAGTCTGGAAAACTAACAGACGTGCAACAATTACTTAAAGAACTGTCTTACCAGTATAGAGTAACCATGCAGTTCATTCATTCATTCATTTTCATTTTGCGCTGAAGGTAGCGCATAGGGCTGAGGTCAGATCTCTCCAACTATGTATGTTCAAACTATTATGTGCAGTTCTTCAATAACTGGCGGTCAACATGCGGACAGGAGACACTCAATGCTCTACGAAAATATGCACCATCGGAGGATTGTTATGTCAATTACCATTAGTCAGTGGGGTGCAAAGGGAACGCATTGCACTAGGCGGACCCAGGGTTAGCAGATAACCAAGATCCCAAATGTACCTCCACGCGGTGCACCCTGGAAACAGAAATACAGCAGCTCGTGCTTATTCTGGTCAAATCATTTGGGGATCGTGTCCGAGAATGTGGAGGTAGCAGATGGAAAGAGATTTGACTGCACAAGAGACAGACAATATCTCCGACACCACCAGCAGCACCACATATATAGCAACACTGTCGACATACAGTGAAGCTAGGCAGTCCAGTCCGAACATTGGAGGGGCGGCCAATGTAAAATGCACGTAAAGGTAGATGCATGGTGAGAGACAAATAGATTTCATACCGAGTACAATGAAACAATGAAAGGGCAGAACAGCGCTAGAGGGCAGCGTGAACTGCAAATAGAAAGTGAAAAGTTCCTAGGAAAGGGGAACTACAAGCTCCGTCAGCTCGAGACGAGCTTCTAGTTACCTGTGTTCCTTACAGGCAGAGCCCCAGACCCATTCATTTGTGTTTGGTAAAGCAAGAAGACCTAATCCAACTCTAATGTCGAGCCTTCCTAAACCGGAAATATGCTCGCGAAGAGAAAGGGTTCAGTACTCGATGCGCTCAGACACAAAAGGGACAACGATTTAGCCCTGGCCCAACTCTACTGTCAGGTTTTCCTACACCGGAAATACACTTGAAGAGAGAAAGGATTCAGTACCTGATGGGCTCAGGCGCTATTGGGACAAGGACGCTCAGCTCGAGAACGCCTTGCTCTCAAACGCGTGGTGTGAGACTCGAATTTGGACAAGGGGTACACGATGTCAGTGAATGACACCTCTGCTAAGAGGGCGAAAGAGCCAGGGTCCAACTCCTCTGTTGAGTTCTTCCCCTTAAGGAACCAGGCTCACGGATGAGAAACGGTTCAGTACCCAATGGGCACAGGCACAGCACGTCCAATTACACGAGGCAAGTTCATAGACAGTGGAACATCTCGTTCGAGTCAGACGAGAGCAAAAAATTGTGTGGGCGAAGTCTCCACTACGCGTGCCTGGAGACAGATATAGAGGCTGTCACAGGCTAAGGGTAGCCCACCCGAATTTTCAAGGCATGCCGAAATCGGATGTGCTAGGTCTACAAGGCGCATAACGGTGGCACAACGTAATCACGCTCCCGGCGGAAATCGCACGGATATCCGTGATGGTAACAATGGAGCGAACGAAAAACAAACAAACATTAGTCAGTATCAAGAAGTGTGAAATGGATGAAAGGAGCGACGTCACATGGAAAGACCACCTCATGAAAATTTCAACAAGAACACTCAACCAACAAAGAACAGGAACCATCAGTCGCTACACCCTGAAAGATTAACTGAAGTGGAGATCTGAGCACCTTTTGTTCTAAACGTTGAAAATGTTTTATGTATTGTAATTTGTATGTATTCGTGTTTACACCTCACATTCCGTTAGTCTTAGTGATTGTCTGTTGTGTTCAGTGTGAAACATCAAAAACCAGTGTTCTACATAAGTACTATTGTTGTTCCGTTTCACTACAGTAGTAAGTAAAGTAACCCATAGCATTTATTAATGCCGTAGGGGCATTATCATTATCACTACAGTATTATATGGAGAAAAATAGCGAACAGTTCACATTATAAATGATGCTAAGAGACTGTTAAAGGCACAGAATAAGGTTACCAAGGCAACCCTAGATGTCAGAAGAGCCAGGAGGAGGAGGAGGAGTCTGAGCCTAGATGAAGCACAAGTTGAGCTGAAGGGTATCCATACCTTTACAAAAAGGGGTGGGGGTTAATGTTAGAAATTATATTTTTATTTTTGAAATATATTTCTCTTATTTCGCAAAATGTTGATATAACTGTCACTTGTACGCTCATAACTTTTACATATATTCAACTATATTGCTGAAGTATTACACCTGTAGCACATACTATATAATAACATTGCTATCCACGTATATTTACTAATTTTACAGCCGTTCAGATTGGGAAAATTTTACCGACAAATTAGTGAACCCACCTGTACCCACCTGTACGAAATGTTTGAAAATATATTCTAATATCCTTATTATACGCCACTGCTATTCCATTTATATGTATGCATTTTTTATTATAAATTATTTGCACTAATATCTTCTCTCAAAGACTAAAGAACTGACCTTACAATGTTGAACATGCAGATTTTAACATTCTTGTTCAAAGCCAAATAATTTCTTTTTGCTTACTTACTTACTTACTTTTTGCTTACTTACTTACTTTTTGCTTACTTACTTTTTGCTTACTTACTTACTTACTTTTTGCTTACTTACTTACTTTTTGCTTACTTACTTACTTACTTTTTGCTTACTTACTTACTTTTTGCTTACTTACTTACTTTTTGCTTACTTACTTACTTACTTTTTGCTTACTGAAATAAATATCTTACCTTATAATTATAGTGTATTCATTAAGGTATCTACTGTGAAATTTGCATTTATGTAAATGTAATTATTTTGTAATGTATTTTCAACATGACAACAGCTGCACCAGTCACGTCTGACACAACAACGTTAATGCCATCGACGTCAACGGTTGTGACTACCACAGGTAGGAAGAATGTCATAAAAAAGAATGTTATACATGGGAAATGATATAGATGGGAAGAATGTTTTACTTGGGGGAAATGTTATAGATGGGAAGAATGTTAAAGATTGGATGAATGTCATAGATAGCAGAATGTCACAGATGGGAGGAGTATCATAAATGGGAAGACTGTCAGAAATAGGGAGAATATCACAGATGGAAAGAATATCACATATAAAAGAATGCCATAGATGGGTGAGATTGTCACAGATTGGGAGACTATCACAGATAGGAAGAATGCCAGAGATGCGAAAAATGTTCGAGATGGAAAAAATCTTATAGATGGGGAGAATGTCACATATTGGGAGACTATCACATATGGAAAGAATGTCATAGATGGAAATAATTTTAGAGATGGGGAGAATATCATATACTGGGCGAATGTTATAGATGAGAAGAATGTAAGAGATGGTAAGAATGTCACAAATGGAGGAGATTGTCACATACGGGGAAAATATTACAGATTGGAAGAATCTCAGAGATGTAGAAAATTGCTCAGATTTGTAGAATATCTCAGATTGAAAGAATGTCATAGATAGGCAGAATGTCACATATTGGAAGATGTCACAGATTGGAAGATGTCACAGATTGGAAGATGTCACAGATTGGAAGATGTCACAGATTGGAAGATGTCACAGATTGGAAGATGTCACAGATTGGAAGATGTCACAGATGAGAAAAATGTGATATATATGGAAATAATGTCATATATAGGAAGAATATCACAGATTGGAAGAATATCAGAGACGGAGAGAATGTTAAAAATGGGAAGAATGTCATATATGGTAAGAATGTTACATACTGGGATAATATTACAGATGAGAAGAATGTCACATATGGGAAGAATGTCATAGATGGGGGAAATGTCGTAGATGGGAAAAATATTAGAGATGTGAGGAATTTCACGGATGGAGAGTATGTCACAGTTTGGGAAAATTATCACCTATTGGAATAATGTGATAAATGGGGAGAATGTCATAGATGGGGGAAATGTCACAGGCAGGAAGAATGTTATGCATAGGAATAATATCATATATAGGACAAACATCGTTGAATGAAAGAATGTTATATAATAGTTGTCAAAAGGAATACATAATATAATTCTTGATTAGAAACCAGCATCAATGCACAAGATACATTCTCATAAGTGATCTAATTCTCATTCTCATAAGTGATCTAATTCTCATTCTCATAAGTGATCTAATTCCCATAAGTGATCTAATTCTCATTCTCATAAGTGATCTAATTCTCATTCTCATAAGTGATCTATTTCTCATTCTCATAAGTGATCTACTTCTCATTCTCATAAGTGATCTACTTCTCATTCTCATAAGTGATCTACTTCTAATAAGTGATATATTTCTCATTCTCATAAGTGATCTACTTCTCATAAGTGATCTATTTCTCATTCTCATAAGATCTATTTCTCATTCTCATCTATTTCTGATTCTCATAAGTGCCCACTTGCCAATCCCTCAGACATTTAAGAGTGTATAAGATCAGCGACTTAGTCACTTATTGGTTGTGGGTGCTTGTGATATCTACAAAGAAGACGAACCACCCTCTCCCCCTTGTTTACTCTCATTTCTATCACTCGCTGTACATGTAAATTGTCCAAGCATCACCATCATAGTTTTGTAGCGTACCCATGACTAACTTTATTAACTCAAAGCTGTCTCTTCTCATCAATTTATCACTCGCTATAACTTTACCCGCCAATGAAGCTCTTTTGTTGACTCTCTCATGACACTGTGTTGTCACAATCCTGTGAGTGTTGACACCGAGGTCAAGGCGCTCATCTCCAAACACGCTGATGACAGATGTTGTCATTTACACAGGTGGCGCGGTCATCCGCCTCCAACAGTTCCCATGCCACTTTACCGCCAGATCACGTGAATGATGAATAGGGTCACAAAGCCAGTGATGGGCCTTCTCCGCAACAACAAATAGTCTAGCGATGAAGGTGTTCACCATGACGACACCCTTAAACTGACTGGAATCGCAAGCCGATACTACCCATACATACTGAGTGACAATGAATATGATACATAAAGTCAAAGCAGGTGAAGTGCGTAGAGGATGGGTTCATTGGAGAGGACTAAGAATTGGGGCTCACTGCGGAAAATCACTTTAATCTTTGCTCCCGGACACGCAGGTGTGAAGGGAAATAAGTAAGCCGACAAGCTGGCTGGTTCTTCGTCTATAACTGGCGTCAACATGCGGATAGGAGACACTCAATGTTCTACGAAGATCTGCACGATCGGAGGATTTTTAAGATAAACCCTCCGCTATTTTGGTTATTGATTAGAATTAATTAGAATGGTCAATTAGAATGACTCAGTATCAAGGATGTGTGAAATGGGCGTAAAGAAGTGCGTCACACTGAAAGAACATCTCACGGAAATTTCAACAGGAACACTCAACCAACACAGAACAGGAATCATCGGCCGCTACACCCTGAAAGATGTACTGAAGTGGAGATCTGATAACCTCTGGATATGTCCGATGTGTGAAAACGATAATCAAATTATCTACACTTAATCAAAAACGCAGCTGATAAAAGATAAGGTCGAAAAACAACATAATTGAGTGGACACTGTGCCATATATAAGGCTTCGTTATTAAAGGGAGAGCGATGTTCCAAAAAGACATTTTTCGTGTGTTTTTTTTTTAATCCTTTTTTTTTTTTGGTAAGGAAAAGCAGTATTTTTTATTATGGGACAGTGTTGGGTGGAAAGTATTGTGTTTTAATACTACTAGACCAACGTCCCCTCCCTCCCTTCACATCATTAATTCCATGCATATCTGGGGTTTTGAGTGCGCATGATTGTATTGTGTTCCAGTATAGTGATGACATACTAGTTTTGAAAGTTCGTAGCGACCGTCAACAATGGAATTAGGATCTTAAGCTGTGTTCAGTAATCACTTATCTAATGTAGAAAGAAAATACTAAAGGACAGGCGTATATCTCCTGGGGCACTTGGAATTACATTTTCGTTAATATACAAATTTGACATTTTAATCACCTAGGATTTGGTTGCGTAAATTGTGTGTTTGGGAAGTTGTTCCTGTCCCAGGTTCTGGATATGTGATAACGGTTTTTAGTGGTTTTAGGTTTTGTGGGTTTTTATCTGTGAGTGATTTCTGGAGCTGTTTAGCGGAGTGTAGAAAGCTACTGTTTCCACTCCTGTGTTATACCGATATATTTTTTTTTTTAAATGTGGCGTTCTAGGTTTTTGTCCAATAATCTGGGATTTTTGTCTATTTTTTTTATTATAGTAAAACCTATCGGCCAGACTGTCATTAATTTGTTGATAATTGTTTGATAAGCATAGAACAGCTACACTGGATTTAAGGTAGCTACTGCCGCCTAAATTGGCTCTCTGGAATTACATTTTACTGCATCCAAGAGTAACACTCAAAATATCTTAAAGATACAAAACTGCAATCTCAGAATTATAACAGGGTGTATGAATACTCCTCCAATCACAGAAATGGAAACATGCACAGGTTTGCCATCAATGGAAGAAAGAAGAAATGAAAATATATTCACACATATATGCAAAGTATGCAAAGTTCAAATGTTTAGTAATGAGAGTCATCTAATGAACCAAAGACTAAGCAGACCTACAAAAGAGCGTCTCAAAAGAGGTAGCTTTCTATACTCCGCTAAACAGCTTCAGAAATCACAGATACAAACCTACAAAACCTAAAACCACTAAAAACCTTTATCACATATCCAACCTGGGATAGGAACAACTTCCCAAAAATGATGGACAATATACCAAGCATTATTTAAAAAAAAAAGAAACTTCTATGTAGGCTAAGTACTAAAAGAGACAACTAAGAATCAGATACAGAAAGCGTACCCAAAGGATATATGGACACATGTATAACCAGACGGATCAGCGAAAGAATCAATATTAGATGGAGGAACGCCTGTGTGTTGCTGGCCTGAAAGGGGAGCAAAGAATAGCAACACTGTTTACCTTCCATGCATGTGGTAAGAGGCGACTAAGGATGTTATGGGATGGAGTTGGCTGTCCCATCTCGTATAGGGTCAGTGACCCAAAGCCATGCTGAAGTCGGATGTGTCAGACTGAAAGATGCGGTTCCGTAGCACCCTTTGCAATTGTAATAATCGCACTTTTACGTCCGTAATCGCGCGATCTTTTCCAATGGACGAGAGGTTTTTCAAGTGCATAAAATTAGAAAATTCCAGGAACTATCGAAATGTGCATACCTTTGACATTTGCCGGAGAAGGTAGCATGGAGCGCATTAACTGCATGCTCATAATTAATTACTGCTTCACAATCAGTCGGTGAACTATTTGTCACTTTCTATCTCGTGATATTCTTGTAATTTCTCTAATTTCACTTGCATAAATATTTTGAGCTTTAGTATCTGAGAGTAGACCGAAAGTAAATTTTGCAGAATGAGTGGGCAATTGGAGAGATTCTTAGAAACATGACAGGTATTGTGAGTCAGAAATTAGCTGGTTTAAAAATGTGTGGAACCAAGCCAATTACCACTGAAAGCTTATAACAAAGGATCAACTGGATACAGAACAAAGGGAAGACAGAAAGAGATGGATCGCTAGCATCACAACCACCCTCCACAAACACGGACTAAGTACGACTAAAGCATCACATCTGGCCTTGAATAGAAACTTACTGCTCCCACTCCTACACTTCACAGCAAATGTGGATGCTATCATCAAGTTTCCACCTCGGGATAGACAATAGACACAAATATATGTGCAATTAAGAACGGCAGTGCCAACTGAAGTTTCGATTGTTTTCAACATTTCTATGCAACATAATAGCATGGCATATTCATCTTACTGTCTAGACGGAATATGTGTACACATTTGCCTAAATATGGGGAAACGGTATAAACTAAAACACTATCTGCTGTAAGAAATCGATAATCAACAATGCAAATCATAATGTATCGCATTTTACAGGTAACACTGTTGAATGTTTAATTTAGTACAATTTCTTTATTGAAAAATATAATTGTTCTATCTCTCTCTCTCTCTCTCTCTCTCTCTCTCTCTCTCTGTCTATGTGTGTTGGAGGGAGGAATGTGTGTCTGTGCCTTACTCGGCCATAAATTATCTTTCACAGAACTCCAACCGTTTTGAAACGTCATATTTTGCTTATGCACGTTAGATTGACAGATATACATCACGGCACTGGACCTTCATTGACAGGCATACACCACGGCACTGGACCTTCATTGACAGGCATACACCACAACACTGGACCTTCATTGATAGGCATATATCACATTACTGGGCCTTCATTGGCTGGCAAGGCTATATCACAGTACTGGACACTCATTGACAAGCATACATCACAGTACTGGACCTTCATTCACCGATGAATATTTTAATAGACTTCGCCCGTTTACTGGTGAAAAATAGACAACGTAATGGTTATTTTAATTATTATCACACCTTTAAGTTTATTTGATAGAAGAATAAGGAGATCGGGAAAAAAATGAAGAGGTTATAACAACATTTAAAATGAAAAAAAATAATTATTATAGGAAATAAAAATCAACAAAAAAAAATATTTTGGACATAGGCCTTAGGGCCTATTAAAAGGCATGACACCTTGTTGAAGGCCTTACTTGAGGGTAAAGTCTAGGGGAGGCGAGCAAGAGGGAAGCATATATATGTCTACAAGTGGGATAGTAGCATCGTGAGATGGACAGGTTGTCTAGCAGAGTGCACCACCAAGACAAGAGACAATGGTGTTGGAGGTAGGTCTATGTTCAGCCAACCTTCATTGTAGAGACGGACGCTTAATGATGAAGATTATTTGAAGAACCATATTCATGAATTTAGTAATGATTCTTAGTCTTAGCCTATGTTTGATATAATTTACTTTAAAAAAAATTATATATAGGCCTATTGTTTGTATATTTTGTATAGACCTATACATTTTAAAATATAGGCCCTATTTATAAGTCACTTTCCATATATAGTGTATAGGCCTATATATGCATTTCTTCCATAGTGACAAATTACTGCCTGAGCCTCCCATGTAAAAATGGAGGAAATTGTACAAGTAACCCAAGCAGTTATGTCTGCAGCTGTGACACTGATTGGACTGGCACTAACTGTGACATCAGTAAGTACAATTTGTTAATGGTGATTTGTTTTTCCTGGAATGCAAGATGGCTAAGAAGTAAAGTTACTGCCTTGTTAATCATGTGCTACAGTCTAGTATTCTTAGTTAGCTGTAGGCCTATATTTTTCCACCATAAATGGCTTCTTGACTCAAGATATAAAACATTTTTAAAATCCAGAAAAGTAGATGTGGCCACAATGATGTTGATCACACTACCTTGAAAAACAGTATGCCTATTTCTCAGAAGTCATAATGTTTTTGAAGGGGACTTAGCCTAACCATATTAGGTCACATTTAACATAGGCCCTACTTTTAATAGTTACACTTAGACACATTTAAATGTATGCCTACATGTAATAGCTACATTATGTTTGTTTTGTTTGTTTGTTTTTCGTTCGCTCCATTGTAACCATCACTGATATCCGTGCGATTTCCGCCGGGAGCGTGATTACGTTGTGCCACCGTTATGCGCCTTGTAGGCCTAGCACATCCGATTTCGGCATGCCTTGACAATTCGGGTGGGCTACCCTTAGCCTGTGACAGCCTCTATATCTGTCTCCAGGCACGCGTAGTGGCGACTCTTCGCCCAGACGATTTTTGCTCTCATCTGACTCGAACGAGGTGTTCCACTGTCTATGAACTTGCCTCGTGTAATTGGGCATGCTGTCCCTGTGCCCATTGGGTACTGAACCGTTTCTATCCGTGAGCTTAGTTCCTTAGGGGAAGAACTCAACAGAGGAGTTGGACCCTGGCTCTTTCGCCATCTTAGCCGAGGTGTCATTCACAGACATCGTGTACCCCTTGTCCAAGTTCGAGTCTCACACCACGCGTTTGAGAGCAAGGTGTTCTCGAGCTGGGCGTCCTTATTCCCAATAGTGCCTGAGCCCATCAGGTACTGAACCCTTTCTCTCTTCAAGTGTATTTCCGGTGTAGGAAAACCTGACAGTAGAGATGGGCCAGGACTACCATCGTTGTCCCTTTCTTGCCTAAGCCCATCGGGTACAGAACCCTTTCTCTTCGCGAAAATATTTCCGGTTTAGGAAGGCTCGACATTAGAGTTGGATTAGGTCTTCTTGCTTTACCAAACGCCAATGAATGGGTCTGGGTCTCTGCCTGTAAGGAACACATGTAACTAGAAGCTCGACTCGAGCTGACGGAGCTTGTAGTTCCCCTTTCCTAGGGACTTTTCACTTTCTATTTGCAGTTCGCGCTGCCATATAGCGCTGTTCTGCCCTTTCATTGTTTCATTGTACTCGGTATGAAATCTATTTGTCTCTCGCCATGCATCTACCTTTACGTGCATTTTACATTGGCCGCCCCTCCAATGTTCGGACTGGACTGAATACCTTTACTGTATGTCGACAGTGTCGCTATATGTGGTGATGCTGGTGGTGTCGGAGATATTGTCTGTCTCTTGTGCAGTCAAATCTCTTTCCATCTGCTACCTCCACATTCTCGGACACGATCCCCAAATGATTTGGCCAGAATCAGCTCGAGCTGCTGTATTTCTGTTTCCAGGGTGCACCGCGTGGAGGTACATTTGGGATCTTGGTTATCTGCTAACCCTGGGTCCGCCTAGAGCAATGCGTTCCCTTTGCACCCCATTTGCATTATGATGTTTAACATTATTTTACTTGCTTGACTTATAAGGGCTATTGATCAGTAGTTGGAGCAAATCTGAAGGTCGCCTTTTTTTGGGAGGTGTATATATAATGATTTTTTCCATTCATCCGGCCATGTGCCGCATTCCCATATTTTGCAGCAGAGTTTGTGGTAAATCTTGATTCCGGCCTCGTCACCTGCATGTATCATTTCTGTTGTTAAGCCATCATTGCCTGGGGCTTTTACTTTCTTTAAACTTTCTATTGCGTATCTTACTTCTTCCTTTGTAGGTTTTTGCTCCTTTTCATATTCAGTAATTACTCTCATTTTCAGTATCTCTCTCTCCCTCTCTTGCTCTCTGTTCTATAGTTATGTTATAGAAATGAGCACTTGTGTGCATTTTAATATTTTTTTCTTTCATTCTCAATATATAGGTACCTATATAAATATAGGCTATATATTTTGTTTCCTTAAATATGAAAGTTTACTCCATTGACATTGTCTTCTTTTCTACATTTCAGAAATGGTCTTATTTCCTGACTACAAATATAATCCGTGGTCAGGGTCTACAGGTACCACAATTCCACTGTCACTTCCTATTCCGTTCAATTACTTTCAACGATGGTCAAACATGATATATGTAAGTTTTATATTTACTCATTATATGATAATATTACTGATAAAAGTGACTTTTTATGCTTAATAATGTTTGCTAACTCTCTTGATGACATTTTCTATTAGGATAGGTTTATGGATTTTTTTTTTCAAAATCCAGAAAAACTTGGCTTATTGTGACTGTGTAGTGTGTGTTGCAGTGAGTTTAGTAGACTTATTATTTGAAGGAAACTTTGCTGCCATTTTTTTTGCAGCCTCAGGGCATGCTACTGATGAATGGGTACTTACTTACTCATCAATCCAGATGTGTTATCAGCAGCAGGTATCTTTCTGCCTTTCCATATCCAGGTTATAGTACTGTAAGAGGTGATGATGATGATAAAATAATCCCTTTATCTGTGAGCAGGTAGTTCTTGATAGCCAATAGCCTTTCTGACAAAAGGACAGGTCCTCCTCAGTTCAACAACCAATGTGAAACTCAAACTCATATAAGATTTGTCTCACAGGCATGATTGTGTGTGTGGGGAGCGAGGGTTATGGATGCAGTTTTTAGTCCCTGAAGGGAATCATTTCAGTGCAGCAGTATCCAAAAATCATTATGTCGTAGCAAAAGCATAGCACATAGTTCTGGACCAATTAGTTCATCACTCTTCTGTCAATTCTGTTGGCCCATTTGTAGTGATAGTACATCTAGTATTTCCCACCACATAGTAGTCAGTCACAGAAGGACAAAGACACAGTATCTGCTGATCTGCATCTCTTCCAAATTCATAAGGACCAATTGACAGAAGGGTAAAGCAAGAAATCGAAACAAGATATGCAACAACAATAATTATTCACAACTGACAGGTTATCAGCTTATCCCCAACTTGACAGTCACATCCTATGACATACCTGGAAAGAAGACAGTGACCCTATTCATTGTACCCTGAACTAAAAGTTCAGGCCCAAGGTTGCTACACTGGCAACTGTAAGAGATATAAAATATAATAAATTGTCAATTTATTAGGTTATGATGACAACCTTCACAGATAACTCATCAATGGTGCATATGGCTATGAAGATAATCTGAGCTGCAAAGTGTCTTCCAAAGTATGCACATGGAATCACTTTTATCACTATGTGCTGTAAACAGCGGTTCAGTACTGCTCATTTTAGTTATCTTTCTCTGATTTTATGTTAAGGTGGCAACTAAGAAAGCGATTAATTTTTGAAACAATAGAAGTCAATGGGAAAGCCAAAGGTTGTATTGATAAAACCCAATGTGTAAACAGAATGATAGGAAAGAAATGTTTAGCATTTTTCAAACAAATAGCAGAGGCAATGCTTAAAGTACTTTCAATTGTTATAACTCCAGTGTGATTGAGAATGAAAGAAAAAAATATTAAAATGCACACAAGTGCTCATTTCTATAACATAACTATAGAACAGAGAGCAAGAGAGGGAGAGAGAGATACTGAAAATGAGAGTAATTACTGTGTGAAGATTAATGATTAAATAGAGATAATGACAACATACAAGTATATAACAATTTTTCATATATTCATTCATTTTCCTTTAGCGCTGAAGTTAGCGCATATGGCAGAGGTCAGATCTCTCCAATTCTGTCTGTTCAAAGCTATTCTGTGCAGTTCTTCAATAGTATGGAAATTGATTGTTTTACTTTCTCTAGTATCGTTCTTCTGAGTGTTTCTTTTGGTCTACCCCTGGTTCTTTTGCCTGTAGGTATCCATTCAAGAGATTGGTGGTGTATTCTGTGGATTTCTGCGCGTAGGACATGCTCGATGTATGACCAACGGTGTTTTCTGACAACATCTGTGATGAAATTTTGATGTGTCTCTTCTCTGATTTTAATCATTCTATTTGAATTCACTCCAATGGGTGTTAGTTATCCTACGAAGACATTTGTTCTCGAAACTCAGTAATTTCTTTTCTGAAGAAAAAAGAGCTTTTCCAGCTCTCACATCCATATGATAGCACCAGAATAAAGCAGGAATTAAATAAGGAATTAAATTGTTATAGGCCTATACTTGTGTGTTGTCATTATCTATATTTCATCATTAAACTTTGCACAGTTGAACATTACTCTCATTCCTAGTATTTCTCTCTCCCTCTCTTGCTCTCTGTTCTATAGTTATGTTATAGAAATGAGCACTTGTGTGCATTTCAATATTTTTTTCTTTCGATCTCAATCACACTGGAGTTTTAACAAATGAAATTACTTTAAGCATTGCCTCTGCTATTTATCTGCAAAATTCTAAACATTTCTATTATATCTTCAGTTTACACATTGGGTTTTATCACTACACTCTTACATTTTCCCATAGACATATATTGTATGAAATTCTTTTGCATCCCTCATTACATAAAATCAGGGAAAGACAAGTAACATTGAACCGGCCAGACTCAAATATACAATTTTATATAAGAATATGTTGCTGTGTGTGGTATGTCTCCTGAAACACACATTCTATGATTTATCTTCCACCTTTTTTCCTGTAAACATTATTCCATTCTGGATCTTTCTTCTCCATGTAATACAATCCCTGGTGTCCTTCTCCCATCATATGCCTGTTTCAAACATATCAATCATATATCTAAATCTACATCATATGCCTGTTTCCTACATATCAATCATATATCTAAATCTACATCATATGCCTGTTTCCTACAATCATATATCTAAATCTACATCATATGCCTGTTTCCTACATAGGCCTATCAATCATGTATCTAGATCTACATCATATGCCTGTTTCCTACATATCAATCTTGAGAAATTCCTTGTATCTAAATAGAGGTTAGCCCTAAGATATTTTCTCTAACTGTAAATCTAAATAAAGGAAATTTGTGGTATGTAAATCACAATCTCCCATCCTTCCAATTTATCCCAGTCTTCATAGACTAAGCATTAAAAAATACTGTAATAATGCTTGTTCTTTCCAATATCTCAGTGTCAGTGATTTGATCCTGCCACCTAGCTCCAATAATTCTTTATAGACAGTGCATTTGATAGTTGTTTAACCATCTTTCTTGGTGTGTGTAGGTCAGGCTCGTAGATTAAAGGGAGAGGGGGATTTGTGTATGTTCAAATCTCCCCTCCCCCTTAGAAAATGTGAACATGACCTACTACAAACTTAACCAAAAGGTCTGCAAAAATCTCTCCCTTATAAATTTTCTACAATAAGGTCTTCAAATTTCCCATCATGTAGTGAAATTTACACACAAAAATGAGCCAATGACTTTTTTTTTTGTAAAATCCCCTCCTTAAGGTAATCATATATACGGCCATGATTTGGGTTTATTATGTATGCGGTCCATGCAACAAATAAATAATGTAGAGGACTCAAGTTTAGCAATTTAAAAAAATAAATTAAGAAATTTTGATTTGTTAGGAAACTTGATGTTCTCCCAGAGTATTGTTCTCTTATTCATAATGTGTATGAGAAAATTACACTATTTCATCATCTCAATTTTCTTTCAGGTTGCAAGTGGTGGGTATGTGTCATTTGGCAGTCAGTTTAACATGCCTAGTGCTCCATTTGGTACAAATTGGCCATTTGCTCCAAGCCTTTTCGGAATTTACTGGGCTCCAAATGACTTTCCAAGTAATAGTGAATCATACTTTTACTATTCCGAGGTAAGTAAATAAAACAATGAAAACTATTTTTTTAAACTAACTTTAGGCCTATAACCTGAAGTGATATTTTGTAATTAACACAATCACAACACTAAAATCTGTAGCTCTTTTTTTAAAAATCTCTAGAATACTCTTATATGATTAAGACAAAGTAAAACAACAAAAGGTATACTTATGAAAAACCTACAAACATTAGTAAATGAATAACAGCATTAAATCATGTTTGAAATGATATGATAGGACTACTAATGTTAAACTGAACAAAAGAGATAAACAAACACTGGTATAAAGAGCTTAAGAAATAGTGCTAAGTGTGGATAAAGGGAATGCTATAAAAAGAAACTATTATTAAAATATTGTTCTAGAGAACACAGAAAACAAAATAAGACATCTTGAGTATAGAGCTAGAAACATATACAAGAGGAAATGTGAAATACATGGAAAGAACATGAGATACCAGGATAGGACAGAAATCAAATGGATAACAGTTGCGGAAGATATGTATTCTATTAAATTTTCTTATACTCTTCCTCTCTTTTAATTGTAGGCCTACTTTTCTTTAACAATTAATTTTGCAGTACATTTACTTCCACTTTTACTGCTATTTTACTTTACTTTTATTTTACTTTTAAATTTACTTTAATTTCCCTTGTACTTTCAGAATATCTTTACTTTCATTCTTCCATTTCCTTTAGTTAACTTTTATTTTTACTTGCTTTATTTTAATTTTAATTTACTTTCTACTTTTATTTTAATTAATTTACTTTAATTTTTACTTTTATTTTAATTTTAACTTATTTTCAGTTTACTTTTACTTTAATTTACATTTTATGTATATCACAAGATATAGGCCTATGCCATATATCACAATATATAGGCCCTATATCACAATATATAAGCCCCTATATCACAAGATATCTTCTTCGTCTTCTTCTGCGTTCGTTCTCAAACTCCTGCAGATTAGCAGGATGTAGTCCAGAGAACGGAATGTGTTGTGTCATGGTTTACAGCATTGCTGCGATATCTGCACCTTTTGGCCTGACACATCTGACTTCAGCATGGTTTTGGGTCACTGACCCTATATGGGATGGGACAGCCAACTCCATCCCATAATCTCCTTAGTCACCTCTTATTACATGCATGGAATATATATATATACATGCGTGCCATATATCACAATATATAGGCCCCTATATCACAAAACTTCCTTACCCTGTGTTTTCAATTTGTGTAAATTTTATGTCATCATTGGCTCAAATTACAAAAATAAATCTGTAATATTTATTCTAATGTGAATGCAGAAAAAAAAAAGAAGAAGAGTAAGATTAAAGCTCTGTCATCACAGAAAACTTTACCTTGTTCAGACACAATTATGCTCAGTGATAATTGTCCTAAAATTAATTTACATTTTTAGATTTTAAATTGTTTTGCCTCTCTTATGTAATTGTGACCAGTGTTATGTTATGTTATGTTCCTCCAGGGCCATAGGCGGCGCATAGGGCAGAAACCATAGCTTTCCATTTTTGTCTTTGTGTTGCCAGGTCTTTACATGTTTCACCTGTCAGATTACATTTTCTTGCCTGCCTATTATCCAAAACATAAATGTTATCTGTTATCTTTTACAGCAAGACCAGACCAAAATTATGATGAGCGGTGGCCAGACGACAACTGAATTATATAAATATGTAAAGAAAGTTGTCAATGATACCAACTTTGAGCCTTTGTACATCATTGTCGTGACCTATCAGAATGTGAAGCCTGCACCTGCAGTAAATTTTCCTAGTGATGTAATTACTTTTATTCATATTAATATATACCTGGTCTATTGTGCTATTAATTAAGATAAAGTTAAGTAAGTAAATGAAGATTAAAATATATTGCTCTACCTATGTCGCAACAAGATTGAGATACAACAATTTATTGCTCTACCTGTCGCAACAAGATGGAGATACAGCAATTTATTGCTCTACCTATGTCCCAACAAGATGGAGATACAGCAATTCATTGCTCTACCTATGTCGCAACAAGATGGAGATACAGCAATTTATTGCTCTACCTATGTCCCAACAAGATGGAGATACAGCAATATATTGCTCTACCTATGTCCCAACAAGAAGGAGGTACAGCAATATATTGCTCTACCTATGTCCCAACAAGATGGAGATACAGCAATTTATTGCTCTACCTATGTCACAACAAGATGGAGATAGTGAAGTAAAGGTATGTCCCATGGCAGTAACCTGCCATCAGGGATGAAGATAACTCTTCATGTACTAAGCCGCAGCAATTATTAGGTGGGGTGGCCAGTTCCCTTCCTTGCTGTCTTTACCTCTCTAACTCATGTGTCAGGTAGGTACTCATTTACAGCTGAGTCAACTTGAGGAGTAGTCGTGTCAAGCGAGAAATCACAACCCGGAATTGTTGTGTGCCCGGGAGTGCTTTCGAACCTGGTACGCTGTAATCCAGTGATAGAAAGCAAGCCCACTATCAACTAAGTTACTGTGCTCCTCAAGATGGAGATACAGTAATGTATTCTCTAACTATGCTCCAACAAGATGGAGATAAAACAATATATTGCTCTATGTTCGAACAAGATGGAGATAAAACAATATATTGCTCTATGTTCGAACAAGATGGAGATAAAACAATATATTGCTCTACCTATATCGCAACAAGATGGAGATACAACAAATAATATATCTACTAGAAATGCATTAGCATTAAGTGCATTCAACCACCTAACAAACATCTGGAAAGAAATAAAAAAGGATATCTATTGAATTTTCTCTGCTTTTCCTGTAAAGTGTTGCAGGATTGAATAATGATCTGTTTTTGTTCTATGGTACTTTTTGTTGCTTGATATACAGTAATATTGTAACATCTCAGAATGTTGGTAATTCCTTCAATCTACCGTCTTCTTGGTCGTCCTCTGTATATTGCTGTTTCCATTTTGATGTTGTATTCTCTTGCTGCTGGCAAATGTGAGTTCATTCTCATTAAGTGGCTGAACCATTTCAGTGTGTTTTAATATATTTGAACACAAATGTTGTTCCAACAGATTTTGTAATCTCTTCATTCCTCACATGATCTCCTTGTGTTCAGTTTGCTGTTGTTCTTAGACGTCTCATTTCACACATATTCTCTCTTGCTCTTTTGTTAGTATTAATTTCTGACATTATAAAAAAATAAGTAAATATGCAAAACTACAACTGTTCAACTGCAATGTAATAGGCCTATCTGTACTGTATTAACATGTGGTTGTGAAAGTTGGAAAATAACAAAAAAGTAAAAAGGTTATATGAATAGAAGAAATATGGCTGACGCTTTGACAGCACACCAAGGTAAAAGGCTGTAAAAATAGAAGAAATATGGTTCATACTATAAGAGCACAGACAGCAGACCTGGCCAGAGAATACAGATTTGTAGCAAAAGCTATGGGGGAACCGCTCTGACCTGGAGAAGACAGTAGGCTTTGCCCTGATGACAGGCCTGACATTATAGCATGACAACAGATGCTGAACGCAGAAGAAGAAGAAGATGGTTCATACTTTGGCAGCATACAAAGGTACAAGGCTGCAAATATATAAGAAATATGGTTCACACTTTAACAGAATAAATGTTCCAAGACTGTAAAAGAAAGAATAAATATGGTTCACACTTCGCTGAAACACCAAGATACAAAGTTTTAAAAATAGAAGAAATATGGTTCACACTGTGACAGCACACCAAGGTCCAAGGCTGTAAAATTATAATAAATAGGGTTCACACTTTGACAGCATAAAAGTTCCAAAGCTGTAAAAAAATAAGTATGATTTAAGCTTTGACAACATAAAAGTTCCAAAGCTGTAAAAATAGAAGTAATAATGTTCATACTTTGATAGCACACCAAGGTCCATCTGACATATAAATTTCAGTCAAATCTGAATCACTGGATACCATCTCACTTTCAAAACCGCTTGCAGACATTTTAAAGTACACACTTACTTAAGAGTGAAAGAATAGGCTTATTCAAAAAAATGATCAAACATGCATGTAAACTATCCAGGTAGCTTCTATTGATATACTAGAACGTGCAGTAAATGAAAGCAATCATTTGATTGGTCAATGTTATTCGTAGTTAGCCATACAGAAACATTCTTTCTCTGAGCCAATGAATCGACCCGTTCATCTTTCTTGCTAAGAAAACATGAGCTGATAATCAATCTGGATAATTCCAAGAAGGTTAATCTTATCTATTTATGTTCCTTCATCACTAAATATTGTTAGGCTTATAGGTCTATAACAATATGATTAGGCTATAGGGGCCTTTAGGCCTATAACATTGATTATAGTGAGGCTATAGCCCCTATATAGACCTATGCTCATTTGTCCTGAATTTTTCCTTGTCAATGTTCAAAATTTTTCTAAGATGTCTGTTTTCAATATGCATAGTTTCACCAGTGACATGTTTGTTATTTCCCAGCATTTACAATCATATGTTTATACAAATATTACATAGGCCTATTCTTTGACACATGTTCTATAACCTCCATTCTCATCTCTATGGGTTCTAATCAAATGTAGGCCTATGTTTGATTGTGCTGTTTATTAAAGATGTGTCCAAGTTAGGACTATAAGCTATCACTACTTCCTACAGTAACGGTTGCCAACAAATTAAAGAAACTTTCTTAAAGTTACTTATTTAATATCTTTATCCTTGACCATCAGTCATGAAACAGTTGGTGATCATTGACTATAAAGCATTAAGTTACTTTGATGTCTTGTTATAGGGTAGTAAAAGGTAAAGGTAGGTCCCATGGCATCTGCCGTCGGGGATGAAGATAACTCTTCATGTACTAAGCCGCAGCAACTATTAGGTGGGGTGGCCAGTTCCCTTCCTTGCTGTTTTTTTTACCTTCCCTAACTCATGCGTCAGGTACTCATTTACAGCTGAGTCGACTGGAGGAGTGGTCGTGTCAAGTGAGAAATCACAACCCGGATTTTTTTATGTCCGGACGTGGTTTCGAACCTGGCACGCTGTAACCAGATGATAGCAAGCAAGCAAGCTCACTATCCACTAGGCTACCGCGCTCCTCTATAGGGCAGTAGCAACTCTAAATTGGGCTATTCTTGATTAGGAGCTAGCATCACTGCACAAGAGGCATTTCTATAAGGTTCTCTGCTTGCCATTCTGACAACCATTTAAGAGTAGGCCTATAGGCCATATGGTCATTGTTCCAGTCAGTTGTTGGTTATGGGCTATGATTTTTCAAAAATAAAGAATGATGTGATGCACAAGCTAGTATTAAAAAGATTCATGACTTCATAATGTGCCATACAAGTTGGTATTGGAAAGTTTCACGACTTCATAATGTGCTACATAATTTTATTATTGGAAAGTTTCATGACTTTGTGCTATACAAAATAGTATTGGAAAGTTTCATTATTTCATAATGTGCTACACAAAATAGTATTGGAAAGTTTCATGACTTCATAATGTGCCACACAAAATAGTATTGGAAAGTTTCATGACTTCATAATGTGCTACACAAAATAGTATTGGAAAGTTTCATGACTTCATAATGTGCTACACAAAATAGTATTGGAAAGTTTCATGACGTCATAATGTGCCACACAAAATTATATTGGAAAGTTTCATGACTTCATAATGTGCTACACAAGTTGGTATTGGAAAGTTTCATGTCTAAGGTTAAGGGAAATAGCAGGCATGTCATATTTAAGTTTGGCTGCCATTACCTTAAAGACCTACACTGAGAACATGTACCCTAATTGCAGTACCTTTCAAGAAATGCTCTCCAAAAGACAAATGAGACATAGGGACTATGGATATTCTAATACCAAATTTGCAGATTTTATCTTAACACTTGTTTCTAGTAGGCCTACAGTCTTCTCTTTTCAGCCATCATGGGTTCGCATAGCAATTTTTCAAGGGTAGAAAAATTATGTAACAACTTTATGTAAGCTGCCAACAGAGTGACACAACATGGAATACTCATTCTGAAGATTTAATCATGTTGGTTAGGCTACATAGTTTTTGAGAAAATACCATTTCAGAACTTTTCAATAATGTCTCATAAAATATAGACTTAGGCTTCATTATAGTTTTGTGTGAGTCTTATTATTACCTTGTCTTATGTTTTAGTATTATATTTAACTCTTAGTATACGGCCCAATTTTAAAAAAGATGATTGGAGATGGTGGTAGACATTACAAAGAAAACATTCACCAAAGTCTTCATAAACATACAGTAGTATTTCATCTAATCACAATATTCTAAAAGTCTTGCCTCATGACTATGGTCAGCCATTTTGTGATATTAGTTCAGAGCAAATAAAAAATTGTAAATTTATTGATTGGTCTATGATCGGCAAAGACATTGCAAAACTTTTGTAAGAAATTCAAGCATATCAACTCATTCAAATCATCACAGAACTTTTATGTGTGCATAGAAATATCTTAAACTTTCCAAATAGCTACAAATATGGATATGCTTTACAAAACAGTCTACTTTAGATGATAGTAACATGTTTCTGAGTCTGTAAGTATTTTTTTTATAATTTAGGCCTACTGTTTTATTTTTAAGTCTTGCAATCATTAGGCCTATATATATATTTTAACTTGTAATGCACTACATATTTCTGCTCTTCAAACTAGACAATATACATATATTTTATAAATGGCATTCAATTCAGCACATTTTGATGCATAGTACAAAACTGTAGGTTTACAAATAAACAAAATATACCACAAAGACTAAATGATTAAATGTAACCCGTAAATTGTAAGCTTTTTTGAAAATTCTTAAACGCATGTCAACAAGCACTGAAATCATCACAGAATATTTATTTGTACATAGGAACATTTGAAACTATTCAATAGTTACACAAATGAATATACTATACAAAACGGACAACTTTAAATGCTAGAGTCATATTTCTAGCATTATAAACAATATTTTTGAATTAATATTTTTACAATTTTAGCTGTTGGTATGTTTTATCATAAACTTACTTCTAATAGACCTATACTATGTATTTCCACTCTTCAAACAAGACAACACATATTCTGAAAGTGTCATTCAATTTTGCACATTTTTATGTATAGTACATCTCTGTAGGCTTACAAGTAAATAAAATATTGTACAAAGACAAAAAGTTAAAGTCATAGAGGATTGACTTCACTGTATTTGGTTTCTCATATGTACTCCGTCACTCTCAATGAAGTGGCAAGCAGCCTGCAGAGAGTACCACTCATAGCACTTAGCTTCAAGTGATAATCCACAGGGATCTCTGAAAAAATCCACCTTGTAAACAAGACGACATGAGCCAAATTCAAACTCATGACCTTGAACACAAAACGAACAGCTTAACCACTATGCTAGGGAGATCCCCAGGAGACAAAATGTAAACATGTTCTTAATTTTTTTTGCTTAGAAAGAGTGCGTAAAAATATGAGTTTAGTTCATGTATACTATGAGAGGATTGCTGTAACCTAGTTGATAGTGAGCTTGCTTGCTATCACTGGGTTACAATCTAGCAGGTTCGAAACCACATCCAGACAAGAAAAATCCAGATGGTAATTTTTTGCTTGACATGATCACTCCTCCAGTCAACTAAGCTATAAATAGGGGAGGTACAGACAGCAAGGATGGGAACTGGCCACCCCACCCAATAGTGGCTGTGGCTTAGTGCATGAAGAATTTACTTCATCCCCGATGAAGGGGATGCTGCCATGGGACCTATCTTTACCTTTACTACAAGTTAAATGACTCCATGAGCATTCACTACAAGGTTGAAACAGAAACAGTGCACCAACATAAATCTTGATTGGTCTTATTAGGACAATCAAAGACCAGAAATGTTGCCTTCATTTTCATGCAAGGAAATATGAGTGAAGAATGACCACCACATTCAAAAGGACTGTCCATTTAGAGGACTTTTATGACTGTGAATACTGGTTTTACACTCTAAACTGGGAGAGGGGGTGAAATGGATAAAAAATTGCAAAAACCAAAAAAGAGAAACATAGGCCCTAATGGATAGGGCATAGATCTATATGAAAAGACCAATTGATCAACATTTAACTAGATCTGCATGCTGCTAGGCTTTGAAAGTGTCACTGAGATATAAATTAGGGCACTTATTTACATGCCAGGTGTAGAGGATATGCTTTATACTTCTGCTTGAAAAGATCTTTTGGTTCTTTCCTAGTATGCTGGTGCCGGATGTCACACTTTTTAATATACTAACTTCGCGTTTTAATAATTTATTCCGGTTTCTAGTTTTTAATGCACCAGTTGCAATAACCTGTTGCCAACCAACTAAGTCGTGAAATTACTGTTGGCAAAATTTACAACAAAATTAAAACATGACAAAACTGGTTAAGTTACCTGTAGTAAAATGTAAACATTAGGCCTATGTCGCGAGTGCAACACAACATTAGACAATGTTGCGAGTGCGACACAAAATTAGGCCTATGTCGCAAGTGCAGCAAAACATTAGGCCTATAGTTAGGCCTCATTTTTTCGAACTGGTTTTTTTTAAATGACTGATTAATGCACCAACTATTTTAATATACATCGTAAAATGCTGCATTTTGGTAGTGCATGCAGTGTATTGTAGTAAAGAACCATGTGAAATAAATTAGATTAGTTTGTGAATTTCACGTTTCGTCGCTTGATATGCAGTAATACTGTGGCCTGTCAGAATAATATTGGTCATGATACTGTGCCGTGTCATAATATCTAGAGCAGATTTCCGCGAACACTCAAATCACCTACTAGTTTGCTGGGCCCATCGTAGTTTTACCAGTGAATGAACAGTTGAAATAGCAATAACATTGATTGCTAGAAATGTATAGTTTATGGTATCAGAAACTTGCAACTAATTTTGTCACAGCACGTTGCGGCAGCAAAACACAACAATCTGCACAATTGCATAGAGGCCAGAGAAAAGCAACAATGGTTACTAAATTAGATAAAAGAAAATGAAGAAATTAGGAAAAGAGTTAGTATATCATGTATTGAACATATCGAAAGACAGAAGTAAAATGTTTCGGTCCAATTCTACCCCTTCCAACATCCCACCTAACTTTTATTCATTTACTTGCATTCCACAGCCAGTAGTCATAATCATTGTCTGCTACAACTGTTTTCCGGTACCAGTTCTCTCCCATTAGCTTGACTTACATTTTGCTACACATTTAATAAAAGTTAGGTTAAATTAGTTAAATTACTGTCACTTAGTTAAAATATTTTTGTTAAAAGATTGCTCTAGTCTTTTGGTGCTTGCAAAACAACCTCACTTCATATTTTTGAGTTCTTGCCTTTGAAAATGTGTGTTTAAATTTGATAACTTCTTTCTTTCCTTTTAGAAAAATATTTGGTATCTTTTATTGTTCTCTATATCAGAACTATTTTTGCATAAGCCTAGTCAGTTATTTTCTTATGTACTTTCTATTTTAGAAGTAGGCTCCATATTTGGCATCTTGTGTCAGTCTGTCTTCTTTCTCTTTTACATTAGTAGCGTATCCTATTCAGAATACTTAGCCTTCAAACCAGCATTTTTTGGCTGTAGTGATTTTCTAGGCAATATAAATATGTTCACTAGTTTGTTATTGCTCTCTGAATGGTCGAAATGCACAAATGCCTGTGGTGGGAATCAAACATGTTTCCTTGGCTGTCACAGACATGCTCTGTACCACTCTGCCACAGAGCCATACTCTCTTTTGTATGGCTAATTATATTTCCACTTTTTATTACTTTCTATTTCAGATCTATTTCTATTTTTTTGCATCTTCGTGTTCATTGCTCTCTAGTATTATAGAACATTTTGGGCAACCTTCTTTATCTGTTTAGGCCTATAATTATTATGCAGCCTACATTTTCCACTACTCTGTATTCAATAACTAATTTAGACATCTTGTCCATTATATATTTAAAAATGTTTCTTCCTTCTGTTAATCTAGAGTGCAACAGTGCAAGTAATCCTTACCACAGACAGTATTAATTCTTATGCTATCAAGAACTATCAACATGTATGGAAGAATACTGGTTACTATGGAAGTCCTAGTGTCTCAACAGATTACTCAGAAATAGGAGGCAAACAAATGAAAGGAGATGTTCCAAGTAAGTATTTATTGTTATGCCTTTGCTATCAATTTAATTATTGTTAGATGTTGTTGTTTTTATTGTATCAGTGTTTATTACTTTCTTATTTATTTCTAAATTATAAACAAATACTGTATAAGTGAAGAAAACCACAAAAAGGGGTTGAATTGCAGTTTTACATAGAATTTGTTATTTGCCTATGCCTATATTTATGTATCATATGGTACATAATTTGGTTAATGTTTGCTTAACAGGACTATAATTTTTGTGGAAAATGAAATGAAATAAATTTCAAGGGGCAGTTTAATTTTTTAATACAGATTTAATGTTCGTTTAAAAAAATGTATATACACCCTCGGTAATGGCAGATAAAGATAGTGAATCTTTTAAACAAATAAGTTTTCATTTCTAGCTCTTTCTGTGGCTTCTGTGCTAGCTTAGTGTGGTTTTGTAGACACAAATGATGCGGTAATATCACCATAGTGGCCAACCTTTATGAATGAAAGAATAGGATCTTGGAACAATGCTGGTACCTGGCGGTTGTGGGTTTAATGACCACTGGGGCATGACCTTCAACAGAATTTCTATTGCATAGGGCCATGTCTGGGGACACTGCCTGGGAATGGTGGGCTGTGTTATCTTTGATGTATTATTCCTAGCTATTCCTATTAATTTATTCACTTAGTGAATGTGAGAATGAAAGAAAAGACTGCACCTTATGTATGCTAAATTTTGTGTTAATTTCCTTTTAGCATGATTTTGCTTGTTTCTTCATTTTTAAAATAATTGGATTCCACAGGAGACTTATTATTTGAATAATTATGTTTTTTCTACCTCAGTCTATAAAAGGATTTTCAACTTTTGACACTTTCTTTACATTAAAATTATATCTTCAGTTTATATATGGATCAGTTTATGTATGGAAATATATGGTAGTTTGAATAGTAGCAACATTACATTATCCTTAGTGTTATCACTTATTTGTGTTATTGTGGCACACTCACTTTTTCGAATATGCTCTGACACTTTGGTTATTACTATTATACTTTATTAATACTGTAATGCTTTATTACTTTGTCTATTACTATTGTCATAATTTTTATTGTCTATCTATAACAGAGGTGGTCAAAATGTGGTCTCCAGACAAACCTAGCCCACCAACTTGATTTAAAATTACTACATGTGGTTGTCTTTAAGCTCACAAATTATTAAATCAGAAGCTATGAGTCTAGCTGTAAACTATGATGCTAAACAGTGATAAAGAGAAAATATGAAGTTGTTTTTTATGTTGCTAGTTGAACACACATCCAAATGAAAAGAGACTTGGCAAGACAGTTTTATCTTGCTAGTTGAACACACATCCAAATGAAAAGAGACTTGGCAAGACAGTTTTAATCATCACCTATTTTTTGATTGACAGAAAGGCAATGATTTTGATTGGAGCAAGTAAAAATAAACTACAGGTTTTTCAGAATGCAATGATACAAATTATGATGTTCTTTGAAATGACATCAGATGTATATTGTTCTTCTTCAGTGTTCATGCTCAAACTCCTGCTGGATCTCTCTTGTAGCAGAACAATGCTCCTACTTGATTTCCAGCAGGATGTAGTACAGAGGATGGAAATGCATTGTGTCACCATTGTATTTGCTTACTTCCATCTTCGGTGGACCAGATGTATAAAAAAACAACTTTCTCAGCAGGCGATGACAAAAATTAAAATTTACTTTGAAACTTTATCAACATTTTTTTTAAAAAGCATTCTCAGCAAAACATTGACAAAAGTTACAATGTTCTCTGAAACTCCATTATAAGTTTTAAAATAAAAACTTGCTTCTCAGGCAGTGACAAAAGTTATGATGCTTTTATTTCCCTTAAGTGTTCAGCTGCCTAGTCAGTGGTTGACCAGAAACACTAGTGTTCAGCTGCCTAGTAAGTAGTTGACCAGAAACACAAGTGTTCAGCTGCCTAGTCAGTGGTTGACCAGAAACACAAGTGTTCAGGTGCCTAGTCAGTGGATTGACCAAAAACTTCCTGACTAGAGCTGCCCATCACACTTACTCAATATGGATGGTGTCATTCCTCAACCTTCCCAGAACATGAACCCTGGTACCCTACTTCCCTGTAGGTGGGTGAACCTGGGAGTAATTTTTATTTTAATCCATGAATAATGAATTGACTCAAAACCCAGAGCTGCTGGTCGACTTGTGAATGACCTATCATTACACAACTGATGCTCCCATTTGTTGTGAAAGACCATAATGTACATTTTGAAATTTTGAATTCTGCTCAGAATCAGAAGATACTTTAAACTAGTTATATTATTTGATTCTATTTTTATTACACAGTGAATGAATTAGGACAAGTGCTTATCAAGCTTTTTAATATTACAACAACACCCAACTTGGACCCAATTACCTGTGTTCAGAATTCTGCAAAAGCTAAAACTGAGCTGGGATCTACCACCATGTCCTTACCTACTTGTCCATGTAACAAAATTCAGGTTGGTTATATTTTTAGGTTTTGTCTGTAAATTTAAAAGTCATCATCATCATCATCATCATCAAGTGCCGTCTCCGCATCGAAGGTTGGCTGCAACGTATCTCCAACATCTCCTGTCTCTTGTCTTGGTGGTACACTCTGCTAGACTGTAACCTGTCCATCGTGTAATGTTACTCTCCCACTTGTATCTCTGCCTACCTCTTGCTCGCTTCCCTTTGACTTTACCCTCAAGTAAGGTCTTCAATAAAGTGTCATGTCTTTTAATGTGTCCAAAGTATTTTATTTGCCTGATCTTTATTTCTCTTAGTAGTTCTTTCTTCATATTAAGTGTCTTTAGCACCTCTTTATTTGTTTTCTTCTCTTTCCATGATGTTCTCCCTATTCTTCTATATACCCACATCTCAAAGGCATCAATTTTGTCTTCTAATTGTTTATTTAGTGTCCATGTTTCTGAGCCATACATTAATATGGAATAGATGTAGCATTTTATAATTCTCCTTTTTAACTTGTTTGTAATTTGTTTAGATATTAATAATTTCCTCATGTCATCGAAGGTACTTTTAGCCATTCCTATTCTTCTTTTAACTTCTGTTTCACATCTGCCATCATTTGTGACTATGTGTCCAAGATATTGATACTGTTTTACTTGTTGTAGTTTCTCTCCCTGTATGTTTATGTTTACCTCCTGTTCTTCTGTGTCTTTGCTGATTATCATGGTTTTTGTTTTTTGAATGTTTATATCCAGTCCATATTCATTACTTGATTTATTGACTTGATCTATTAGTCTTTGTAGTTCATGTTCACTTTCTGCCAAAAGAACAGTGTCATCTGCATATCTAAGGTTGTTTATTATTTTCCCATTGATCTTGAGTCCTGGTATTTCTTCTATATTTTTAAAGATATTCTCTGTGTAGATATTAAATAGGCTTGGTGATAAAATGCATCCTTGTCTTACCCCTCTTCTTATTTCTATGTATGGAGAGTAGCTGTTTTCACACCTTATTGATGCAGTTTGTTCCCAATATATATTTCTAATCAGCCTGATGTCTTTTCCATCTATGCCTATTTCTTGAAGACATTTGATTAATTTTTCATGTTGGACTCTGTCAAAGGCCTTGCTGTAGTCTATGAAGCAAATATAGATACTTTTTTGGACTTCTATATATTTATCTATCACTAGCCGGATACTCAGTATAGCTTCTCTGGTTCCTTTGTTTTTCCTAAAACCGAATTGTTCTTCACCGACCTCCATGTCTATCTTGTTCTTAATTCTTTCATGTATTATCTTGAGAAGCATTTTAGTTAGATGGCTCATTAGACTTATTGTTCTATATTCTGTACAGTCCACAGCCCTGCGCTTCTTAGGTAGTGGTATGAATATTGATGATGTTAGGTCTTTAGGTATATGGCCTGTTTCGTATATGTCATTGCAAATTTCTGTGATAGTATCTACACCAAACTCATTTAGAGTTTTTATTATGTCTGCTGTTATGTTGTCAGAGCCTGCAGCTTTTCCACATTTTATTGAATTTATTGCATGTTCTACTTCTGATTTCAGTATTGCTGGTCCATCATTGTTGTGTATTGTTGGTTTTTTGTTCCGTTGGTCGTCAAACAGTTCTGTTACATAATCTTCCCATCTTGTGAGTGCTTCTGTTTTATCAAATATTATTTTACCATTTTTATCTTTAATGCAGCCACCCCCATTTATAGGATTTTTCTTATTTGTGATCAGCCTTATCTCCTTATGCATTAATTTTGTCTTCTGTTGTATGGACATCTCTATTTCACTGCATTTTGTTTCTAGCCATTGTTTTTTCGCTGTTCTGCACATGTTATGTATCTCCTTGTCTATAATTTAGTATTTTGGCATATTTTTAGCTTTCTTTCTTTCTGTCATTTTCTCTAATATTTCATCTGACATCCATGTTTGTTTGTTCTTGGTATTCCTTGGTATTTCTTAAAAGTCATAGAACTCTTGAAACCGTTATCTTAAAACTGCTGTAGCCAGTATTTAGACTTATCAGCCATGCCAGTAAACTGATAAACCCTTCATTTATATAGTTTTTTATATATCATAGCAGGTCTGGAAAATCCTCACTGAGATCAAGATTAAACATACAGTTTTACTGGTGCATCAAGCATGCCTGTCTGTTTAGTCCTTACTCTTTAATGTGTCCTCATGATAGAAACAGTTTTGGGGTAGAGTAGAAGATTGTAGAAGAACTCTCCCATATAGAGTAGAAGATTGTAGAAGAACTCTCCCATATAGAGTAGAAGATTGTAGAAGAACTCTCCCATATAGAGTAGAAGAATGTAGAAGAACTCTCCCATATAGAGTAGAAGATTGTAGAAGAACTCTCCCATATAGAGTAGAAGAATGTAGAAGGACTCTCCCATATAGAGTAGAAGAATGTAGAAGGATTCTCCCATATAGAGTACAAGAATGTAGAAGCACTCTCCCATATAGAGTACAATGCTGAAGACAGATGTGTCAGACCATTGGCGCAAATAAAATGGTGACACAACGCATCTCCATTCTCTGGACTATATCCTGCTGGAAATCTAGAATCAATCATAGACATGCTACAAGAGAGATCCGGCAAGAGTTTGATAAGGAACACTGAAGAAGAAGAAGAAGAGTAAAAGAACATAGAAGGATTCTCGCATATAAAGTATCTGTTCTCAGGATTACATCCTTCTAATCTGCAAGAGATTGAAAACATATGAAGAAGAACATGGTATTTAGTATTCACTCAATCAAGTGCCATGCCTAGTGACGTAGGTGATCATGCTTCTTCACAACTCTCTGTCTCTTGTGTTGTTAAGTTCAGTTGGTGACTTCTTTTTGTACCGCAGTGACAACCCATGGAGAAATTTCATCCTTTGTCTTCCTTTGCCTCTCTCTGCATGATCTTTCCGGTGGTTACTAAATGTCAAGTTTTAGTTTTCTCATCACTAGCTCTAAACATCTTGATTGTCTGTTTCTAATTTTCGCTATAATTTGTTGTTTTACTCCAGCATCTCTGAGAACTTCATTAGTTTTTTGACTGTTCATAGAGTTTTCATCATTGTTCTTAAAAAGCTTATCTTCTGCACTTTTGTTTACTGTCCATGCTTCAATTCCATAAAGAAGGATTCGCTCAATATAACATCCTAGCACTCGAACTCATGCATGCATTGATATTACTCCATTGTATAGAATGTTTCTCATTTTTTGAAATGTTGATTTGGCCTGTGCTATCCTGTTTCTGATCTCATTTAGTATTATATAACACATAAAAACAATACAGAAGTACCTCATCTCAGAAAAGCTTTGATGTTTGAGCAAGAACCAGTATGACAGCACTGAGGGATATTCCCATAAATGCTCATCTTGTGGGTTCATTAGCTATCTAAAGGTGCATAAATTTAGTATACACAAAAGTTGTTGATAATGCATTCTGTTAAAATTTTTGTGATGTATAAATGGGATAGCTACGCAAGGTAAAATTTGTTAACATAGGCCCTACTTATTTTCACCTTAAGAAACTTCCAGGCTTGATTCATGGAAGGCAAGCAGAAAACAATGTAAAAGTATCATTATTCTGGAATTTGTAAGAAAAGAAGATTAAGACTGAGAAATATTTGAAGAGTTTAAAACAGGTAGGACCATAAGAAGGATGGGTGAGACAGAAAAATCCTGAAGAAATAGCTAAAACAGGGAAAAGATACAAGAAGTTTATTGAGGACTAAGGTTTCACAGAGAAGTGAAATATTTAAAAGAAAAAAGATGGATAGATAATTTGTATAAAAAGAACCAAAAAAATGGGCAAAACATAAAGATTAACAGGTTTTCCTAACTCACTAACATTTTTCTCTCGGTTGACGATTAAGCCCACCACTTCAACTTATCTGTCTTTAGCTGTCAGTCTTAAAAGAATGTGCTTGTAAGAATTTAGTGAAACTGGGGACATACCTATGTTTAGTTGGTCAATCTATCAAACATTTCTCCTTGTTATATTGATGAGATATTTGAGAAAAGTTGTAAGCGTGAGATTACAAGAACTTTTAGAACAACATCTGTGTTATATAGGAAAACAGGCTGAAATGGTTCAGTCAGTTAATGAGAATGAACCTTTATTAGCCAGCAGCAAGAACATACAACATTTATGAAATGAGAATGGAAACAGCAAGATCATACAACATGAGAATAGAAACAGCATGAGAATAGAAACAGCAAGAGCATACAACATGAGAATAGAAACAGCATGAGAATAGAAACAGCAAGAGCATACAACATGAGAATAGAAACAGCAAGAGCATACAGCATGAGAATAGAAACAGCAAGAGCATACAACATGAGAATAGAAACAGCAAGAGCATACAACATGAGAATAGAAACAGCAAGAGGCAAAGAAAGAACAAGAAGAAAATGGATTGAAGGAGTTACCAACATTATGAAGAGTTAACATTATTTATACAAATCAAGAAACCAAACTTGCCATATCCTGAAAACTGATCATCATTCTTCTTCTTCAGCATTCATTCTCAAACTCCCTCTGGCTCTCTCTTGCAGCAGGACAATGGTCCTACTAGATTTCCAGCAGGATGTAGTCCAGAGAAAGGAAATGCGTTATGTCGCCGTTTTATTTGTGTAATGTCCTGACACATCCATCTTCGGTTGTGATTATCTTTCAATTCTGCAACACCTAACAGCAAAAGCAGAGAGAAAACAATAGATAGAAAAATGGATGGATGGATAGAAACTCAAAGAAAAATAGACGGATAGGAACTTGAAAAATAGATGGATAGGAACTTGAAAAATAGATGGATAGGAACTTGTGCAGACAGGTGTTCAGTTCATTAATCTGCCAAAGATTTGTCCCTTTATTATAATTGGAACAGGCTAATGTTAGGTTAGTCTCTCTATTAAACATTTGTCCATGGCTGCTATGAGTAGTATTACATTAAAAAAATATGGGAATGAGCTATACAATCAACACACAAACTATCAGACTATCGGGTCCAGGTATGAAAAATATGGATAGCAGTATACAAGACAGTTTCAATTCTTCAACTTTAAGATTTTTTTCAAGAAAATACAAACAGGAAAAATACAGTAAAGTGTTTATATTTTTACTGTTTTTACCATTTCTTCACTGTTTGTCTTGTTTTCTTGAAAAAGACCTTAACATTGAAGCATTGAAACTGTCTTGCATACTTTTATCCATATTTTTCATACCTGTATCCTATAGTCTGATTGTGCATTGATTGTAAAGTTGATTGCCCTTGTGTTTTACGTAATACTATTGTTATTCAGTTTTACAGCAGTCTACTTCTTCTTCTTCATCATACGCCTTGTGGCAGACCCTCTGAAAGCATTCCACTGACCGCCCTGAGAAGGACATATGAGGGTGATCTGCATTGTGTCATGTTTTACAGAAAGCTGCGTTATCTGTGCCTTTCGAACTGACACATCTGTCTTCAGCCAGCATTTTTTTGGGCCAGGTTGGCATTCTTGTATCTTCGATCCCTAGTACTTGGCCAGGCTACAGCAGGGTTGCTGCACTCCTGTTTTCAGGCCCACTGCATGGAAGTATACTGAAGGTCTTGGCCAGCTGTGGTTTTCTGACCCTGATGCTCGACCAGCTATGGAGCGCCGGCCTGTGCACTTTGGTGTGCATGTCATCCCTGGGTCCTTACAGCAGTCTCACTTACTATCTAACTGCTATATGCCAAAGATGAATGTACCAGGCCACTGGTACAAAATAAAACAACGACACAACACACTCCCATTCTCTGGACACATCTTATGGAAATCTAGCAGGACCACTGTTCTGCACCAAGAGATCCAGTGGGAGTATGAGAATGAACGCAAACAATCTAACTGCTATGATAACTGGAACAGATGAATGTTCAGTTAGTTAATCTACTTAAAATTCTTCATAGTTGCCAGAGGAAGTATAGAAAGATCAGTTTTCTCTTGTCTGACCTGCTAAGCGTTTAATCTCTATTTGTGAGACAGAATCTTCACCTGACTATTAATCAAGTGCAGGTGTCATCTTATAAAAGTTTACATTGCTTCTATTTGAGTGTGGGATTTATTTCCAAAGTTATTTAAATATTTTTTTCTAGTGTATGTTTATGATTTTTATTATTGCAGGCGAGCAGTGATGGATGGTATGAAATGAATGATACAACTTCCTGCTGCCAGAGTATATTTGCTGTTTCAGGATTAAAACAGCAATGCTGTTACAACGAGTGAGTCTGTTTTTATGTCAAGAAAAGCTATCTTCTCATCATATGTCTTCATATAATGAGGATCCAGTAATGGATAATGTAAAGACATATGGACGTTTCTCATATAACGAGTATTTGGTAATGGATAATGTAAATATAGACATTTCAGAAGCAAGATATATGGAACATGCAGTCTTACAACAGTTACAAAAATGAACAGATGTTTGATTCTTGATCAGAAACTAGGATCACCGCAAAAGGGACATTCCCATAAGTGCTCTGCTTGCCATTCCGTCATCCATCTAAAAGTATATATAAACTCAGTGTCCTAATCAGTTGCTGGTTGTGGGTTGCTATTCAATGCAAGTGTGATTCCATCATTGACATATGGATGTGAAAGTTGGAAATCTACCGCAATAATGGATTGTATTGATCACAATAATGGATAAGAAGTTAGTTGCTTTTGAGAATAGATGCCTCAAAAAAATCACAAATACTAATTGGAAAGACTTCAAATCAAATGATATACTAAGAGAGGAGACAAAACAAGACTACGTGACGAATATCATCAGAAAACACCGCTGGACACACATCGGCAACATACTTAAAATGAAGGAAGCCAGAATTCCATGACAAGCCTTCATGTGGACACCAGGCGGGAATAGAAAACAGGGAAAACAAAAAACAACGCTCAGAACAACATTTATTAATGAATTAAAATCAACAGGCATAAATGCACAAGACCTGCAATCCCAAGCAACTGACCGACAGGCATGGAGAACTATGACATCCGCCCTATGTGCCAAACTTGGCAAAAGAAGTACTTACTGAGTTCAGGCATTGGTCTTTAGCAGGCTTCATTACAGCAGAGATCATAGGGTGGGGTAGTCAGGCAGACACCCAACTTCCATAGTTGTCTTTTATGACATTAATGGCAAGCAATGTTTACTTTCTTTGATTCCTCTTTTCGTCAGTGACCCATGGATGAGTCTGCAGTGCACAACAGGTCTCTACTTGTGTAACCGAGTGAGAAACAACAAAGTGTTTAATTTATGCATTTACCTGACTCAGCATCTCTTTCATTTACATCACAGCATCTATTTTATTGGCATCACTCAGCATGTCCTTATCAATATTTTCAACCCTTCCATGCTTACACCTCTTTCTCTTTTGCCTCAGTCATCTCACCTCTTTGGCTTCTCTCAACACCACCTTATTTACATCTCTCAATGTTTCTCCATTTGCTTCAATGACATCTCTCAAAATCTCATCATTATAATTTGGCTCTCTCATTACCTCCTACTTAGAATATCATAGAAGGATAAAATCAGAAACTCAGATATTATAAACACATTGAAGATTCCAGAGTGTTGATTACTAAACACAATAACAAAAAGAAAACTACGACTGTTTGGTCATATTCTTCTCCTTCTTCTTTCGTTCACTTGAAACATGTCTATATCTGTAATTCTGTCTCCTTAATAAAATTCACTGTCTTTTGTAGTTCATACAGTGTCCCATAGAGTTTTGATTCCAGTGTTGTTTCCTCTGGCCAATATGTCTGCCTCAGCGTTTCATGCTCAGAACACTCTTGAAGTATATGTTTGGCACTCTGTGCTGCCTGTCCACATGTACACATGGCTGTGTTGCCAATCTTGAACTTTGTATACATGTGACTGCGGAGTCGGTTGTGTCCTGTTCTGAGACGTAGAATTATAACTTGTTCTGGTCTGTTCATAATATGATAGTCATCTTGTGTTGGTGTTTGTGGCTTTCTTATTGACTTGATCATCTGTTTTTTCTGATTTTTGGTCATATAAAGAGACACAACTGTTTAGAAAGACAAATAATGGAGGGAAGAGTACATGGGACGAGGAGAAAGGGCAGACCAAGAAGATGATGGACTGGCGACATTATGTTTGTTTGTTTTTGTTTTGCGTTCGCTCCATTGTAACCATCACGGATATCCGTGCGATTTCCGCAGGGAGCGTGATTACGTTGTGCCACCGTTATGCGCCTTGTAGGCCTAGCACATCCGATTTCGGTATGCCTTGACAATTCGGGTGGGCTACCCGTAGCCTGTGACAGCCTCTATTTCTGTCTCCAGGCACGCGTAGTGGCGACTCTTCGCCCAGACGATTTCTGCTCTCGTCTGACTCGCACGAGGTGTTCCACTGTCTATGAACTTGCCTCGTGTAATTGGACATGCTGTGCCTGTGCCCATTGGGTACTGAACCATTTCTCATCCGTGAGCCTGGTTCCTTAAGGGAAAGAACTCAACAGAGGAGTTGGACCCTGACTCTTTCGCCCTCTTAGCCGAGGTGTCGTTCACCGACATCGTGTACCCCTTGTCAAAGTTCGAGTCTCACACCACGCGTTTGAGAGCAAGGCGTTCTCGAGCTGAGCGTCCTTGTCCCAATAGCGCCTGAGCCCATCAGGTACTGAACCCTTTCTCTCTTCAAGTGTACATCCGTTATAGGAAACCTTGACAGTAGAGTTGGGCCAGGACTACCATTGTTGTCCCTTTCTTGCCTAAGCCCATCGGGTACAGAACCCTTTCTCTTCACGAGCATATTTCCGGTTTAGGAAGGCTCAACATAAGAGTTGGGTTAGGTCTTCTTGCTTTACCAAATGCCAATGGATGGGTCTGGGTCTCTGCCTGTAAGGAACACTGGTAACTAGAAGCTCGTCTCAAGCTGACGGAACTTGTAGTTCCCCTTTCCTAGGGACTTTTCACTTTCTATTTGCAGTTCGCGCTGCCCTCTAACGCTGTTCTGCCCTTTCATTGTTTCATTGTACTCGGTATGAAATCTATTTGTCTCTCGCCATGCATCTACCTTTACGTGCATTTTACATTGGCCGCCCCTCCAATGTTCGGACTGGACTGACTTGCTTCACTGTATGTCGACAGTGTCGCTATTATGTGGTGATGCTGGTGATGTCGGAGATATTGTCTGTCTCTTGTGCAGTCAAATCTCTTTCCATCTGCTACCTCCACATGCTCGGACACGATCCCCAAATGATTTGGCCAGAATCAGCTCGAGCTGCTGAATTTCTGTTTCCAGGGTGCACCACGTGGAGGTACATTTGGGATCTTGGTTATCTGCTAACCCTGGGCCCGCCTAGAGCAATGTGTTCCATTTGCACCCTGATGACATTAAAAATAACATAAATACATCGCTAGAAAATGCAAGCCACATTGCCCAAGACAGAGAGAGGTTCAGAGAGTTCATTGGGAAGACAACGTTCTGGAAGGAATATGTCACATGACAATGACATTACCTCCTCATTTCTTCTGTTATGCTGTTAATTCTGTGTCATATCACCTCAAACTTCACCTCATCCATCCTTACTCACAACACATACTCTTTATATTATTGTGTCTAAACAGATTTGGATTGCTCAAAATCAACACCGCAGATTCAAATGTGCCCGTACAAATTAACTCAGTTGCACTTCAAACAGCATGGAACCAGTGCTGCTATAAAGCTTCGCAGTTGTGTAGTTGGTTCTATAAACAGTTCCCATCATCCAGCTGCAGTGAATACATTCCTCCTTTCACTGGTGGGTTTTCAGTAGTTCTTTTAATTAGTTCTTATAATTAAACAAACAACTAGAAGACAGAATTTATGCCTTTGAGATTTGAATATATAGAAGAATAGCCAGCAAAAACAATAATCCACAACAACATACACAGCAAAGTGGAAGAAACAAATGGAAGGGGAATACGAACATGATGCAATACATCTCCTCCAAAGATATCAACAGACCACAATATTTTGCCTTAGAACAGGCCACTGCAGACTGTTGGGTCATCTTTACTGATTAAGGATCTCATACACAGATGAATGTCCATGTGGATCTGGTACCCAGACCCCGGAAACATACTTCAGGACTGCCCAACATACAAAGAGCAGAGACAGCAGACCTGGCCAGAGGATACAGACTTGAGACAAAAGCTATGGGGCAGCTGCTCTGACCTGGAGAAGACAGTGGACTTCGTCTTGATGACAGGCCTGACGATATAGCATGACCACAGATGCTGAACGCAGAAGAAGAAGAATAGGGAGAACATCATGGAAAGAGAAGAAAACAAACAAGGAGGTTTAAATAACTTTTGGTTAAGGAAACAGGAAGAACTTTGTTAGTTGCCAATGTTCTAACTTTATTATCCCACTTCTATTACCTCTATTTTTTGTTCTATAGCTAGTGTCTTTGGCAGTTTGCAATTTGTGACTTTTGATGGAAACATGTTTACATTTTTTGGACTCGGAGACTTTGTGCTGTTCAAAACAGAGTAAGAATAAAGTTTGATTATTTTATCAGCTTTTAGCCTATAATTTCTGTGTCATTTTTTTCCAACCAACATAGTCAGTTTCATCCTCATGCCACCATGAGAATATCATCACAACAATAAGCATTATTTTCATCATTGTTATTATCAGGACTATCATCACAATACTCACAATTATCATTATCACCAGTATCACTGTTAAAATTATCACTACCATTATCACTATTTTAGCACCATCCTAGGACACAACAGACAAAACAGCCACTTAAATAGATTAAGACTGGTTCCATCACCTCTATGTTCATGTGGTCAAGCAGCTCCGATGGCAGAACATATTCTGTAAGATTGTATTACACTAAACCAGTTGGAGAGGAGCACTGGCCCACAGTGACAGACATCCACAGAAAGCTGTATGTGAGCCTTTAGGAGCTTTTAAATACAGCAGCATTTATCAAGATAACCAGACTTGCTGTGTAGAAATGTTAAACTAGACTTGCTGTGTAGAAATGTTAAACTAGACTTGCTGTGTAGAAATGTTAAACTGAACTTTCTGTGTAAAAATGTTAAACTGGACTTGCTGTGTAGACATGTTAAACTGGACTTGCTGTGTAGAAATGTTAAACTAGACTTGCTGTGTAGAAATGTTAAACTGAACTTTCTGTGTAAAAATGTTAAACTGGACTTGCTGTGTAGATATGTTAAACTGGACTTGCTGTGTAGATATGTTAAACTGGACTTGTTGCATTGACAAGTTAAACTGCAAATGAGAAGAAGAAGAAGACTATGACTATCATTACAACCATCAACACTCCCATCGTCACCAACATCATCACTACCACTATTACCATGACTATTCTTATTACCACATTATTATCATCATCATTATTATTACCATTATCAGTATAACTACCATGATCATTTTCCCTTATCATCACCACTATCATCTCTGCTACATCCAACATCATCACTTACATTATCATAATCATCATTACTGTCATCATCACTATCATTTCCCTTATCATCATCACCATCACTATCATTATAACAACCATCATCACTGCAAATATTTTCAAAATCAAAGTGGTTGAAGTAGGATAAGAAAATTTTGCTATACAAGTAGGCGCCAATACATTTTTAACGGACCAATATTGAGTAGAACGAAGCTTCACTTTCCCATAACTAGTGTACAAAGGGACATAACACTAAATAATACAAGGGACACAATCAGAAATAATCGAACACTTTTATTGGAACAAGTAATCATTCAAAGCAATGAGAATAGTGTCAAATGTGGTTTCTGTTGCCATTGCCCATGATCTCCACATAAATTCTGCATGATAGCTTTCAAGATGGTGTAGAGATCTGCCATGGTGTTTCTTGTTTCTCCACGATACCCCAAAATTATTCAATGTTTAGAGTGCCATTGATTTCACTGTGCTTCAGTAACTTGTAGTTAAATAAATGCCAATCATTCCTTCTGTGCGCTAAGCACTGAGAACCCCCCCTCCCCTCCTCCGTGCATAGTAAGAATGTAGACTACAGAATTTATCAACGGGTAATATTTTTCTGTTTTGTAGAAACACAACTGCTTCGTGCTCATTTCTGGGGAGACTCACAGTGTTAACGATCATGTTTGTGTTAGCAGCCATTTTTGTTATTGTAGCTATGAATTGTCATGTGCAGTGATTATCTAAAAATTGTAATTAATAAACTGAATGATTTATTGGGGACAAAATTGTACAGTTATAAACAAAAAGCAACCAAGAATTGTATATTGCGTTTGTTGACCAAGAAAAAAGCACAGGGTAGACAGACAACAACTATGAAAAATACTATCACAATATGGAGTTCCACAACACCTAATCAACTTTTACAGAAGTAGTTACACAGGTAGTCAATGTGCAGTTAGAACGAGTGTACGGCTTTCAGACAAATTTCACATACACTCTGGTGTGCAACAAGGATGTGTTCTATCTGACTCACTATTCATCACATATATCAATTATATATGAAAAATTGCCAACATCAATGAAGAAGACAACCTTAACAGCCTCCTAAGAGAGCTTCATTTTGCAGATGATCAGGCTATAATATCAACATCAGAAGAACAACCAAAACAACATATAAATAGACTGTATACAAAATGTAGGGACTTTTAACATGAAGATAAACATACAAAAAACTAAGGTAATATCAATCACAAAAACAGAAAGAAACACCACTATTCTCATCAATGACCAACAACTTAAATAAGTGGAAGAATTCACTTATCTTGAAGTATCATATCTTCAAATGGAAAAAACACCAAAGAAATCCAACATAGATGCAACATAGATCCAACATAGATCCAACATAGATCCAACATAGATGCAACATAGATCCAACATAGATGCAACATAGATGCAACATAGATGCAACATAGATGCAACATAGATGCAACATAGATGCAACATAGATGCAACATAGATGCAACATAGATGCAACATAGATGCAACATAGATGCAACATAGATGCAACATAGATCCAACATAGATGCAACATAGATGCAACATAGATGCAACATAGATGCAACATAGATGCAACATAGATGCAACATAGATCCAACATAGATGCAACATAGCATACCAGATCCTAGGGCAGATATCTCCTATTATCAAAAATAAATACCCGGTATGTGAACATAAACACAAAAATTGCACTATATAAAACTATCATTATACCATCACAGTGCTATCAATGTCAACAGAAGCCAAAAGAAAACTTGTTACAACAGAAATGACTTGTCTATGTAGAATCCTTCACAATGGCATTTGGTCAAATGGCATGAGCCCTTGGACCACTGGATCAGCAATGATGTAGTTTTCTCGGAGTAACAATAATAGATAAAATCAGAAATGAAAACATTAGAAGACTTACAAACACAATACCAATCCTGGATTACATCAGAAGACAACAAATTAAGTGGTTTTCATGTTTCCAGACTACCATTAGTCAGTGTCCCTCAAAAAGCATTACTAATCTGGCATGATGGTTACAAATCCAGAGGCAGACCATGCAAACGATGAATTACAGAAATTAAGTGTCAACGAAAACAAACATATATGAAGCACACATAAAGGCTATCTCTAGAGAACTCATCTATACCTGACGCTACAATGCACATTGGGGTATAAAGCGAAAAGAAAAGAAAGAAGTATCTATGGTCCTGACTGATTATGTTTCATTAGTCATATATTTTTCTCTATTCTCATGCATCTATTTATCAAATAATTTGTTTCTCCGCTGTAATCTTACCAGAAATATTGAGATACAAGTGAGACTATCAAAAAACACTATTAACCCTAATGCAACTTCCATGAAAGCATTGGCCATCAAGGTATGTTTTTATTATATTTTTCATTTTTCCAATCCTTAGAATTAGGTGTTTTCTTTTTTGTTCCTTTGTTAAATAGTTGAAAGTATTCATCTCCTTTCATTGCTTTTTTAAAATAGTTTAAAGTATTCATTTCCTTTCATTGCTTTTGTTAAATAGTTTAAAGTATTCATTTCCTTTCATTGCTTTTGTTAAATAGTTTAAAGTATTCATTTCCTTTCATTGCTTTTGTTATAGATTAAATATGTATCTTCATTTGTTTTTGTTCAGTATAAAGAAATTGTTAAAAGTTCCAGTGTAGACTACGTTTCAAATGGAATTCATCATTATACTTAATCCTTGCTTACTTGTGCAAGTTTGCATGTGAGCACATGGACATACACATCATACATGTGTTGTATGTGAGATGTTGGTAAGATCATCCTGTGTAAGGAAAAAGATAGGAACAGAAATAATTATTGATTGAAGTGTAATGATGATTGTTATCATAAACAATTACAAATCCATTTCTGAAGTATATAAATATACAGCAATCAATAATTAAAGCTTCAGTGTCAGGAAACAACCCATAACTTGAAATGGGGGTTGGGTGGGGGGGGGGCTGGAGTAACACAAGTAAAATATTGAAATGAACAGAAATATAGGATGATACAAACAAGTAAAATATGTTAAAAATTTAATAATTAAAAAAATGGGTAACATATCTCAATGTTACCTCAATATCCCAAAAGAGAACCAGTAGTGAAATGGCCTGTTCACACACTTAACTTTACCAAGTCCTATTTCTATTCATTTTGATAAATATATAGTAATCTTGCCAAAACTGGAAGTACTAAATCCAATGAATCTGTGTCTTTTGCATTCTCTCTTGAACTTGTGCATATTAGCAGCATTTAGTGTAACGAAATAGGAATATTGTTTTGTAGTCTTCTACTGAGTTGTCATACAAGTAAATTCAAGTAGGAAATTAGAGGATAAATTAAAATTTCTTGAGACCAATGGCTGAGTTGTCATAAGCTTTTCTGTACCTATCAATTTGACACACCTGACTACAGCACTGCATTTTGGGTCGCTTACTTCAGAATAAGATAGCCAGCTGTGCTCCAAGCCCTTCTTAGCTGTATTTTACAGCATGCATGCCATGTCTTACTATTCTTTATTATTCTTTAATTCCCTTGCAGTGCAGGTTCATGACTGAGAGGGCCGAAATCCACAGTTTTGTTGTAAATTAGTAGCAAAATGTAAATAGCACACCTGTTACTGCTATATCAAAATGTGAACATTTAGTTGGGACTCCCATGAGGACAATCCCTTTATGTTATCAGAGGTAATCTATAGGGGGCGTTACAGACCTGACATATGCATTACCCTGCGGTGGATTAAATAACCCGTGTGGAGGCTTGACATTCGCACGGAGTTCAATGATACCGTTTCACAATTTTTCACATACACTAGGAGCCAGACTGTGGATTTGTTAATACTCAATGTCTTTAATCTTCATATTTTTCTAAAATTCATATTGAATTGTTGTTGATTGGTGCACATTCAATATTTACACAGGTAAGGCAGCGTCTGTGTCATCAGTAATTTATCAATCGCGGTTAAAAAATATTCAGTAAAAAAAAAAACTTATTTCCTCATGATGAAAAATAACGTATCATATATCTGTAGATAGATCTATTGTTATATGTTCTGATATGACAAGAATTGTACAAACGCCATATCTAGATCATGTAAGAATATGAATTATTTGTGTACCATTCACGCAACGAACTTCTGTGTCATTGGTAATTTATCAATCATGGTTGGAAGGTCATCAGCATCAAATACTATCCCTATAGCCATTAGGATAAGTTCACTGTATGCATGCTACACATACACAGAACAGTAATTTGCTTACTATCTAATATGTATATGTTATACGTTTCTGTTGTGAAAATGTTGCAGAGAGGGCACTTGATGATGTCTAGCTGTTGCTAGTTTCTGGCTTTTGTCCCATGATTGCAATTGAAAGGTCTTTCTTATCTTCCTTGAACTGCTCTAATTGCAATTGAAATGACAGTGAGCGTACCAGTGAACACGCCTAGTACTATTTTATTGAGATCTCCTAGAAAACTAAAAGTTTTCCCAGTATCAGGTGTCATAGGCCTATATGTAGAAATGACTAAAATCACAAAGAGAAGTTCAAGCTATAATACTATAGTTCCCATAATGTTGTTGGGGGGATAGCTTGAGAATCTTAATGGCACCAAGAGCTATTGTTAGTAGCAGAATTGTTGACAAAAGATTTAACCATTTTGATCAAAGAATAGAGACCTGACATAGAGAGACACTCCTTATCTTCATGTTTAAGGACTTTGTGTTGGGTTAGCATCCTTCTAAAGAAAACAAGTTAACTACAGAAAAGTTTAAAGAAAGTTCCATTCACATACTAGGAGTGTAACATGGGATTAGGATAGAAACACACTCATTGATGAGCTTTGAGCTCTTGTAAGTTGAATTCATTAAAGAAACCCAGAGTCTGAAGGGGTTCTTGTCAGTCCCTACATGGTTTTCACGGGGAATCCTTGTAGCAAGCGAGGCAGTGGAGACTTAGAGAAGTGGGATAGAGAAAGGGACAGTGACAAGAGGTGACCTAGAAATATTGAAGCTGGCTTACTAATTATAGATCTGGATGAAAGATGTTCGAGGATGCTTCATCCTTTAAAGAGTGCTAAAAGAAATAAAATCAGAGAACTTGAGCAAATACAGGGGAATAAGTAATACAGGGGAATAAGTAATACAGGGGAATAAGTAATACAGGGGAATAAGTAATACAGGGGAATAAGTAATACAGGGGAATAAGTAATACAGGGGAATAAGTAATACAGGGGAATAAGTAATACAGGGGAATAAGAAAGGGAAGAATAAATTCATGAGATAAGAGTTCCAGTGAGATTGTGTGAAGCATTTCTATTAAATAAAAAAATCTGAAGCTAGCACAAGATTTGAACCAGGTCTGTTCAGTTGACAACATTTTGCTTCTCAACTTGAGTCTCCACACTTTCTGAATTTGACCAATCAACATCACTGAAAAGATGTAATTTTAGCGAACACATTGAATGTGCATGTTCATATATTCTCAAGCTACTATGAATAGGGGTCAATCAATCAAGACACAGATAACAACAACACACAAATTGCACAGATTTTGTAAATATTTAACGAAACCATTTTAGCAATCATACATGTTTTCTTTAATTACAGTTTATAAACAACACCAGCAGTTTTCAGATTTATTTGAATGCATCCTCTATGATTAGCCTGCAAGAAAATATAACAAATCAACTTATGTACAAACCTGTGTGGTCACCATCAAGCATCACGCTCCAGTTCGAAAATTTCATCATTTTTGTGAGTATATCTAATCAATTATCAAATGTTGTATGATTTTTTTTAAAACATAAAATGTTCTGTTTGGCTCCTTTTATCCTATCCTTTGGTCTATATGTTCATGTCGCATAATTATTTGATGCAACATCACAATCATTCTCAAGTACAGAATTACAGATATAGACATGTTTCAAGTGAACAAACGAAGAAGAATACCAGGATACACAGACAAAACCAGAAATGACAGAGCAGACAGACTAGCAGAACAAGGTATAAATGTGAACCAAATATTCAACACAATTAGTATGCAGACATTAAAACAGATATTTAAAAACACATTCAAAGATAAATATCTGAATCAAAGACAAAATTTACATGTACATGACTCATCCAGAGAAGACAAAATTTACATGTACATGACTCATCCAGAGAAGACAAAATTTACATGTACATGACTCATGCAGAGAAGACAAAATTTACATGTACATGACTCATGCAGAGAAGACAAAATTTACATGTACATGACTCATCCAGAGAAGACAAAATTTACATGTACATTACTCATCCAGAGAAGACAAAATTTACATGTACATGACTCATGCAGAGAAGACAAAATTTACATGTACATGACTCATGCAGAGAAGACAAAATTTACATGTACATGACTCATGCAGAGAAGACAAAATTTACATGTACATGACTCATCCAGAGAAGACAAAATTTACATGTACATGACTCATCCAGAGAAGACAAAATTTACATGTACATGACTCATGCAGAGAAGACAAAATTTACATGTACATGACTCATGCAGAGAAGACAAAATTTACATGTACATGACTCATGCAGAGAAGACAAAATTTACATGTACATGACTCATCCAGAGAAGACAAAATTTACATGTACATTACTCATCCAGAGAAGACAAAATTTACATGTACATGACTCATGCAGAGAAGACAAAATTTACATGTACATGACTCATGCAGAGAAGACAAAATTTACATGTACATGACTCATGCAGAGAAGACAAAATTTACATGTACATGACTCATCCAGAGAAGACAAAATTTACATGTACATTACTCATCCAGAGAAGACAAAATTTACATGTACATGACTCATGCAGAGAAGACAAAATTTACATGTACATGACTCATGCAGAGAAGACAAAATTTACATGTACATGACTCATGCAGAGAAGACAAAATTTACATGTACATGACTCATCCAGAGAAGACAAAATTTACATGTACATGACTCATCCAGAAAAGACAAAATTTACATGTACATGACTCATGCAGAGAAGACAAAATTTACATGTACATGACTCATGCAGAGAAGACAAAATTTACATGTACATGACTCATCCAGAGAAGACAAAATTTACATGTACATGACTCATCCAGAAAAGACAAAATTTACATGTACATGACATGCAGAGAAGACAAAATTTACATGTACATGACTCATCCAGAGAAGACAAAATTTACATGTACATGACTCATGCAGAGAAGACAAAATTTACATGTACATGACTCATCCAGAGAAGAGTGACATCATCAACAAACTACAACACATAAGCACAATTTTTCAAGGGCCAGCAGAACAAATTAGACTAAAAAAAACTTGAAACAGGTTAAACTTCACACATGAATTAAAGTTCAAAGTGTCATGCTCATGCAGATGAAGCAGTGCAACATATACCGCTGGAATGTCCAAAACCATTCTCAAAGAACATATTTTCTACCAGACCATACAAGAACTATAAACCAAGCCTTACTCCAGAATAAAGGTCTAGTGTGCTAATCTCATTCAGCCTCAATCATCTTGACTGATGCAACTGATCATTGGTAACTTTGTGTATACTAGCTATCTAGCCAATGTAATCCTCAAAACAAGTCGTCCTGGCAAGATAAGTTGTGCTGGTTAGGATCACAGCACAAAGAATATTCTGGAAAAAGGCTTCCAAACAAATGTTTTACACTATACAACAGTTACAAAATACCGTTACAAAATACAAAATAAATTTACAGGGTGCTCGAGACAAGAATTCAAAAATCCAACTACGTAAAATATTAATTAACACAAATTTTGAAACGCATATCTATCCCAGTGAAAACCAAAAGACAAATCACAAATTCAATATGCATCCCAACATTGTGTTATCAATGTCAGACATGGACACTAACTAAAGAACAAGAGAGAAAACTTACTACATGTGAAATGAGATGTCTAAGAAAAGCAGCAAACAGAACAAGAAGAGATCATGTGAGAAATGAGGAATTATAAAAATAACATCAGTGGTCAAATAAATTGAAAAGCAGAGATTAAAATTGTTCAGTCACCTAATGAGAATGAGCACTTATTGGCCAGCGGCAAGAGCATACAACATCAAAATGGAAACAGCAAGATACAGAGGAAGACCAAAAAGAAGGTAGATTGATCTGACATGGCACAATATTAATACATATCAAGCGACCAAATGTGTCATAGCCCTAAAACTGATTGACATGAATATCGCTAAGAGACAGAGTGAGAAATGAGGACATTAGACAAAGAACCAACACCGCCCCAATCTTAGAGTATATTAAGAGCCAACAGATCATATGGTTTGCACACATCAGCAGACTACCACCAGACAGCATACCACGACAAGCTATGCTACACAGATACAGTGAAGGCAGACCTATAGGCCGACCTCAAAAATGATGGACCACAGAAATAAAAGAAAATATGTACTCACTGTGAAATCCAATATGTGAAGCTTCAAACAAGGTAATAACGTTTTTCTAATTGTAAGAAACACACATAAGCACACACACAAATCGACGTTTTGACCGAATGCTCTTTATCAAGGATCACAAATACATATAATTTGAAAACAACAAGTAAGGGACGACACAACTTGCATTCACATGTAGTAAGTTGGTCGAAAATAAAAGAGATACATAGAAAGAAATAAAAGAGGCAACAAATTGCACAATATACTCAGTACACACGAGGGCCATCTCCAAAGAACTCTTCTATCTCGATGCTGAAAGGCAATAAAGGGTTTAGCAAATAGATAGGTACATAGATAGATTATATGAGTCTGATTATCACCTCAGTTATACAACTGAGAAAACATGTACTTTTGTCAGAAATGCTGTGGACTGTCAAGAACTACCTTCTCACAGCTGAAGGGATTATTTCATCATCATCATGTGTCAAGAACTACCTTCTCACAGCTAAAGGGATTATTTCATCATCATCAAGAACCATATCAGCAAAGAAGGTTGTCTGCAACAGAACTCCAACATCCCCTGTCTCTAAGGTGGTGCAGGTGGTGCACTCTGCTAGACTGTAAACTGTCCATTTTGTGATGTTACTCTCTCACTTGTATCTCTGTCTACCTCTTGCTCGCTTCCCTTTGACTTTACCCTCAAGTAGGGTCTTCAACAAGGAATTTCATTATTATCAACAAATAATCAAGGCAGTCATAGATTTAAAAGAATGATGAAGATGAGGCTGGAAGCAGTAATGTATATCCACTGAGAATTATACAATAGAAGTGAGGGGACAAAGTGTCTTATCTTTTAAATTATTGAATATCACAATAATTGACATTTGACTTGAACTGTTAGTGTAAATAATTATGGAACAGAGAGAAGCATACCTCTGTGCTATCTTCTGATGATTTCTGATCACAAATCAAGGATGTGTTGTACATAGCATAGATGAACACTGGAAGGAAAACATAAATGTGGATAAGAACTGTAAAAAAACAACTGAGGGTAGTGAGCCACAATTGAAACAGATAATAGAAAGTGACAAAGAGAAATAAAATATGTTTACTGCTTCCCTAAGCATCCCGCTTAATAAACAAATAGAAAACTAGAGACCATTGAGATGTGGTTCTTCAGAAGAATGCTTAGAAATTCATGGACAGCAGAACAAATAATGAGGAGGTATATTGGGAAATTGTAACCAAAAGAAAGTTATTTTTTCATCAGAAAAAACAGTCTCCCTTTATGAGATTCTGAGTAGGTTTGGAATACAATGTAACCACAAAAGAAATTGAGAGAAACGGAACGAGAGGGCATCAAGAGAGCAGATAATAGATAGTTTAACATCATGGCATGGTAGAGACACAGTCAGCAGCTCAAATGATACAAACAAAGTACAGCTGAAAGAATGTTGTGGAGATCAATGATCATCAATGCCAGCACTGAAATTGATGTTACATCAAGAATACAATAGGTTAGAAGAGGACGAAGAAAGGTCTTTCTCTTTCAACGATTAAATTGTTTAAATCGTTATTGGTTGATATCTTTGTAATTTTACAGAATTGTTTACAGGATGGGTTTTAATAGTTTTTTTCATTTCTTTGAAGTATTTTATTAAGCAATCCTATATTGTTAACATGGAGTTACTATAGTCATAATTGCTTGTTCTGATGATTCCACATATAGGTAGAAAATGTGGCAGCTGATTTGTACTGCACCATAAAAACAAACATGATGTTTGCAAATAGTGTGGGTATTCTTGGATCTTTGGATAGAAATTCTGCTAATGACTTCAAATTTAATAATGAAACATTGGTAGTGGGCACAGCAGACAAACTAAGCAAAGAAATAATCTCAGAATTTGGACAGTCTTGTGAGTACTTTGACATAAACTTATGTTGTGTTCATCATTAGATCATTATCATTGATAATAGATAACAAACTGCAGAAAAAAATATAATCTGACAAGTAAAATGTATACACAGTGTAATGAAGTTTTACTAACCACTGGTTAGTTAGTTATTCCTCTAGGACCAAAGATGGCACATAGAGCAGATGTCATAGATTTCCATGTCTCTCGTTTCATTGCAATTTGCTTTAGGTCTTCATTGTTTCTGATAGCGATGGTGAAATGTTCTCTTGTAATAGTTCTACGTAAAGTTTCTTTTGGTCTTCCTTGTTTTCTCTTTCCCTTTGGTGACCACATCAAAGCTTGATAGGGAAATCTTTCAGTATCCATTGGTAGCGTGTATCCGATGTAATTCCAGCAACACTTTCTAATATAGGTGGATACATATTCTTGTTTTGATTCTTGTCTGACAACTATATTTGATTTGAAGTCTGACCAACGTATGTTCAGTAGCCTTCTAAGACATTTATTTTCAAAGGTGTTTAGTCTTTTTTCTAAGTTTTATGTTGCTTTCCAACTTTTGCATCAATGTTGGAATTATGCAGGAGTTGACTGGTAACACACAGAAAAACTGTAATCTAACATGTGAAATGTAGATACGTGTTATGGAGTTTTGCTAACCACTGGTAACACACAGAAAAACACACAAAATCTGTTTTGTCCAAATGTCAAATTTATGTGTACTCCTGTGTGTTTCCACTGATGGGCAAAACTACAATACACTGTTTATAATCATAATCATCCAGTAAAATGACGCAAGACGGTTGTGTTGTTTCTCAGTTGTCACAAATGTAAGTGTAGTTCAGTGTTTTGGAATTCTTCATCTGGAATAAGTGGACTCATTAATGTATGTGTTAATTATAGATCACAGCATAGCCAGGTGAGGTTTTCCTGATACAACACCTGTGATAGGATTAGAAACGTGACAGTACTTTCATTTTTACTGCATGTTTTCCTGTTAAGGAGTGCAGGGAGGTATTCTATGGGCTGTGGAAATAAAGGCCGCTTTGCCATAGCAGACACTGCAACATGTACAGGAAGGATTGTGATTGTACCTCTGAAAGAAATACTTCTGTCCCAACCGTGGATTGAACCCGAAAACTCAAGGTCTGAGAATGGCGTTCTAACAACACGGCCATGCAAAAAGAGCAGCCCAACAGGAGAGAACTCAATTTGCTTTTAGCAAAATGGAGGGTTTTCCAAATACAAATGCTAAATACAATCAATATCTGTAGACTAAGAAATAAGAAACAAGATCTTATAGATGAGATGAAAAAGAGAGGCATCAAGGTCCTATGATTAGCCGATATAAGAAATAAAGACAAAGGCTGTAAGAAATTATACCAAGATTACATGTTTGTAATTAGTGGAGTTGATCTAGTTTCAAGAGCTAAACTTGGGGTAGGCTTTCTCATAGATCTAATACTAGCCAATAGCATTGTTCACATCACACATCAAAAGGAATGTTCAATAGCAGTCATGATTACAATAGATAGTGTAAACACAACATTTATACAGGCCTATGCATCATGGAACACACCAAACAACAAAAATAAAAAAAGAGGAATTTTTTAAAGATGCAAACAGATTAATAAATTACAGCAACAATGAAGGTGATATATCTATTTTGGGAGAATTAACGCACATCTTGGCGCAAACAGAGAATGAATAGAGGAATATAAAGGACCTTTTGGTGACACAAGAAACAATATTACCGGTAACGACAATGGTTATAAACAAATAGATACATGCATCCAACATAACTTTAAACATAAACAGTCACAAGTGTACACATGCTATAAATAGAACTGCTTGGATGCAAGAGCCAGATAGACTTCATACTCACAAAAATAAACAGTGGATGAAAAATAACACGCACACGCCCATGTGTTACCGGGGCCCGAAAGGGAAGCAAAGAATAGCAACACTGTTTACCTTCCACGTATGTCGTAAAAGGCGACTAAGGAGGTTATGGGATGGAGTTGGCTGTCCCATTCCATATAGGGTCAGTGACCCAAAGCCATGCTGAAGTCAGATGTGTCAGGCCGAAAGGCGCAGTTATCGCAGCAGGGCTGTAAACTATGACACAACACATTCCGTTCTCTGGACTACATCCTGCTAATCTGCAGGAGTTTGAGAACGAACGCAGAAGAAGAAGAAGAAGAACAGACACACAAGCAATACCTAACATGTGCAGACACTGGCCATAAGGCAATAATAATAACAGTCAAAACAAACAGATAAAAAAATAACAAGCATAAGAAAAGCACAAAAGGCAACTAGATATACAGAAATTGGAAGAACTAAATGTGTGTGAAAAATATATTCAGAAAGTTAACGAAAAATTCACAAAGCTACCAAAAAACACTCAGCACATAGAAGAAGAATGAAAATATTTCACAAATACCATTATTCAAACAGCAGGAAACATATGTCAATATAAAAACCGTAAAGATTTGAAACCAAAGATAACAGCTTGGTGAAAAGAAGAGGTAAAGAACGCAACCAATGATAAAATACAAAAATACAAGAAATGGGCAACAAGCAAAACACATGAAGGTTGTTTAGCATACAAGACAGCAAAGATTAACACCAAGAAAATTATCAAATCTGCAAAAATTAAGTCATGGCAAGAATATGGAGAAATGCTTAACAAAGATAGACAAAACGCACCAAAGATGTTCTACAAGGAAGTAAAAAACGAGAAATAAAAAAAGACAGGGACCAACAGAAATAATCAATGATGAACATTGCAACATACTAAATAAATCAAGAAATTAGTCGTTGGATCATCGTCACTGCACTCTGGACAAGTCCATAGGTGCTCAGATCTCTCATTGAGTGTAACCACCATTACACGTTGACTGATGGTCTCAGTACGCAGTTGATTGACCATCATTCTTTCTTGCCCATGAAACCGCTCCATTCTAGAGACACCACATTTCAAACCAAATTCCTTTATTCTAGTCATGGAACAAGAGTCATCGTCGCTTATACAGTCATTTGCTCGTGCGTTTTCCCATAGGGCATTCAAAATGTCTGCTCGATCCATCGCTCCACCAACAGCCGTAGTAGCAGAGTCTGCGGCCAAACTATCTGCTCTCTCATTATCCCAGACTCCCGCATATCCTGGCACAAAAATGAATGTCACTTTAAGCAAACAGGAATTCTTCACTACATCCAGCCACTGTTCCCGAATATATCCTGCCTGAACTTTCACAATCATGCTCATCGAGTCACTGAATATGCAGGCATGCTCACAGATAGTCTGCAAGCAGACCCATTGCAAAGCTTTGGTTACTGCCAAAACTTCCATTGTCATGCTGCTTGTCGTCTGGGCAAAAGCACCACTTTCCTCTCTGATGGTTTCCTCCCACCTTTGAGCCGTGAAGGCCCAGGCACTTCTGATGTGTCTCTCAACCGACCCATCTGTATATACAATCATATCACCTTCCCTGGAATTTTCACCAATTAGAGCAAGTACCTCTGACTCCACCACTGTCGGGCACCATTTCCTGTATTCTCTACTAAGTGTTATTATTACTTTGAAGGCTGTCGGACAATCTAATGGCGCACGACTCCATTCCACACCAGGTAGCACATCCTCCAATCTGCACACACTCTGTATAATATCCTCTGCGCGCCCCATCCACGACTTTCCTCTCTTAAGTTGACTGCCTTTCACTTTGAGAATTTCAGAGTGTTCTTTATCAGCAAATAGAAGACCTAGAACCATACATCATGAAATCTGAAATTGAAGACGCAGTTTAACATGCACCAAATAACAAAGCACCAGGAATAGATGGTATACCTATAGAACTGATAAAAATGCTAATAGGGACAGGTATAAAGTGGCTACACAGATTGATCAATGTGATATGGAAAACACCACAGGAGTGTAATACAGCAGTAATTGTTCCCATCTGGAAGAAAAAAGGCAGTAAGAGAGACTACACTAAGTATAGAGGCATATCACTATTAAGCCCCTAGGGGGGCTACCAACCCCTATCAGGAGCATCCACAGTTGGCAGATAGTGGAAAAGCCTCTATAGAGTCCAGCTGCGGATAAGCTTCTGGGCAAATAAGCAGCTGCTGACCAAACCAGTGTTGCTGACTATGAGGATGGTGCGGGATATCAGGGGGCGCTGATATCCCCACTGAAATACCCCATGTGTCCAGTGACTGGCAGCAGCAAGCGAGTATGAGCCACTCTAAGCTCAGGTTGCTGAAGTGGGGTCACTGACACCACTCCAGGAATGTGCCGTGGGGGTGGTTATGTTTGGAGCAGGGGTAGGATAGGGTTAGGGAAAAACACTTGGGTAGGAAAGGCTCATTAGTCCAGTAAATACTCTCTCATACACATATCAAAGAAGTCAAAAAAGAAATTAAAAGAAAACTGAAGAATCAAAATCCAGAGCCATGCATGAAGACACCCTTTACCATCGCAGAACTAAATGGTGCCATAGGAAAACTAAAAACCACAAAGGCCCCAGTAAAATATGGCATAACCAATGATAAGATCAGGAACCTAGGGCCAATCAGCAGAAACAAGCTCCTTAACATCTTCAACCAATCATGGAGAACTGGTAAAATTCCAGTCTTGTGGCATGAAGCTATCTATCATCATTCCCAAATCAGAAAAAACAAAAAGAAAAAAACCAGAAAGTTAAGCTACTGACCAGTCAGCCTCTTGATTTGCGTAAGAAAAATAAAAATGGAGAGAATGGTCAACTCTAGACTAAAAAAATACCTAGAAGAAAATCAAAAGCTCACCAAGGCACAGTGTGCCTATATGAAAATTTGAAACATCGAAGACCAACTCATATACCTAGTACAGGAAATCAAAAATGCTTTTCAAAAGAAGGGAAAAGTGTTGGCAATTTTTATGGACGTGAGTAAGGCCTTCGGTAAGGTGTGAAAAGATGGAGTCCTCTTCAAGCTTCTCCAAAACAAAATTGAAGGAAGAATGTTCCGCTGGATAAAAGATTTCCTCTGCTACCGCACTGCAAGTATATCAGGTCCTACGGCAAATGACACTAATCTTCGGAAACAAAATGTAGCTTTAAACACCAAAATAACACTATTTAAAACGATTATTATGACAACACTGTGCTATCAATGCCAAACATGGACAATGACAGCACAAGACAAACGTAAACTTGTGACAGCTGAAATGGCATGATTATGCAGAATCCTAGGAATATCGCTAAGAGACAGAGTGAGTAATGAGGACATTAGACAAAAAACTGGCCCCACCCCAATCTTGCAGTATATTAAGAGACAACAGATCAAATGGTTTGCACACATCAGGAGACTACCAGCATACCACAGCAAGCTATGCTACACAGATACAGTGAAGGAAGACCTCCTATCTGTGAAGATAGACCCTGGGAAAGAACCTAATATTTCCATTAAAATTGTCATGATAAGAATTTAATAACTATTTATTTATACAAGTATTTATTAATGTATTAAATGAAAACACAAGTAGCACTAGCTAGTAAAATAATTGTGTACTAGGCTCACACAAAGAACAATCAAGAGATTTCTTCCTCTTCTAGTGCTACAACAAACAACAGAGTTATGTAAAACAGTAGGAAAATATAATGAAATGTATCTAATTAGTAAATACATTTTTCTGCTCTTGAATGTTTCTTTACTGTTATTGTAAGTTTTTTATATTGTAGGTCTTTTGTCTAAATGTAATCTTAACATGTTGACAAGTAGACATGTGAATATCAATAGGTCTGTAGCACAGTTCCAGGCTGTATCTTTTTGTTCTCTATCCTTTTGTTCTTTAACCTTGTACCTCAAAGAATTTGACTATTATTTGTTTTATTATTGTAAAATTTTTAATTTTATGTCAACTTTAAACAGGGAAAGTACTTAATCAGACGTACTCACTTTTTAGTTATCCTGGGGCACCTTCATTTGAAGAAGCTAATAACAATGCAGGCTTTAGTCCTTTGCTCGTTCCAGCAACTGTTACTGACATCCTCACGTATTTTAACTCTACAAATCAGATTGCAGTGGTAAGTTATTTATGTGTTTGTTACTTGGAACTGGTAGCTCAGTGGGTGGTGCACTGACTGCAGTTATGTGGTCTAGGCTAGATTTTCCAGTTCAGCTGCAGAAATTTGTGGACCACAAATGACTCTAACATCAACCAAGTCTAAGGAGCAGGGTACCAAATTCTCTAAAATTAGAAGCAATGGACATGACATTGACCAAATAATCCATAGTACAGTGTTGGTAAAGGAATACAATACAGGCCTCACACTGTAGTCTATATATTTCTGTGCTCTGACAAGGGACTTCTTTACTCTGCTACTCAGAATGTTTATCAGATTTATTATAGACATAAGAGCATGGTAACCTAGTTGATAGTGAGCTTGTTTACTATCAGTGAGTTACAATGTGCCAGGTTCAAAACCACATCTGGACAAACAAGAATCTGGGTTGTGGTTTCTGCTCTGACATGACTGCTCCTCCAATCATCCAGTTGTAAATTGGTACACATGCATTAGGGAAAGCAAACACAGCAAAGAAGGGAACTGGTCACCCCACCTAATAGTTGCTGTGGCTTATCACATGAAGAGTTCTCTTCATCCCCAACAGCAGGTTGCTGCCATGGTACCTATCTTTAAGAGATGTAACAGAAGTGTTGCTATGGCTGGTATCACAGGACTACTACCGGGGTATTATGTTTGTGTGGTTACTAAACAACTCTATAAGCATACTCTGCAAGGTTAAAGTAATTAATAACAGTCAGAAATTGATGGAGTTGTTATGGTAATCTCAGGCTAGGAGGATCACTCTTCTTGTCCCAGGACATGCAGGGTAATGATGTGGGTAATGTGTAAACTGACAGGCTGTCTAACATGACAACTGTATCACAAAATATCTTGACCATGCTAACATACTGCTCTGAGTGGCTGTATTCAATCAATCAATTTTCAGAAATTTGAATTATTCTGCTTTTTAGATTGTAAGATTGGCATAAATATTGAAACAGTCAGAAGGATAAGCATAATGTCATGTGAGGTATTCTTTCCAGAACGTTGTCTTCCCAGTGAACGCTCTGAACACTCTTCTGTCTTGGGTGATGCGGCTTGCATTTTCCAACAATGTATTAATGTTATCTTTAATGTTGTCAGTCCATCATCTTCTTGGTCTGCCCTTTCTCCTCTTTCCAGGTACTCTGCCCTCAATTATTTATCTTTCTAAACAGTTGTGTCTCTTTATATGACCAAACAGGCGTAGTTTTCTTTTTGCTATTGTGTTTAGTAACAAACACTCTGGAATCTTCAATATGTTATAATATCTGAGTTTCTCTATTTTTCCTTCCATGATATTCTAAGACCTTTCTGTAGCATCAATTTGATTCCTGGTCTTTCCATCCTGTGACTTCCAGGTGTATAGTAATCTCTGGTGATGTTTGAAAATTGTATTCATTACTGCCAAGTTGTTTTCCACACAAAAGTTTAGCAAACGTTCCCCGTTATTGTTCCTACTGCCTAAGCCATGTGTACCTAAGCATAATAGATATATGAAAAGTCTAATCAATCAGCAACCAAATTAGTACTATGAGCAGTTACACCCTGATGGATTTGCTGAGATGGGGATTGGAACATCAATGACTTTGTCTAGTGTCAGCTAATGATAACCTGTACTCATAGTTCATACATCATTTCTGTGATTCTATTCAACCCATATTTTAGAATATACAAGAAGGATGTCAAAGATCGAAAGTAAAATGAATATTAAAAGTTATATATGGAAAATAAATGTTTTGGGCTGAATATTTTAGCTTTGATATTGTAGCCTTGCTTCTTCTTCTTCAGCATTCATTCTCAAACTCTCGCTGCATATATCTTGCAGTAGAACAATGATCCTACTAGGTTTTCAGCAGGATGTAGTCCAGAGAATGAAAATTCATTGTGTCATCATTTTATACCAGAATATCACATCCATCACTAGGGGTGCACAGGGAATGCATTGCTCTAGGCAGACCCAGGGTTAGCAGATAACCAAGATCCCAAATGTACCTCCACGCGGTGCACCCTGGAAACAGAAATACAGCAGCTCGAGCTGATTCTGGCCAAATCATTTGGGGATCATGTCCGAGAATGTGGAGGTAGCAGATGGAAAGAGATTTGACTGCACAAGAGACAGACAATATCTCTGACACCACCAGTATCACCACATATAGTGACACTGTCGACATACAGTGAAGCTAGTCAGTCCAGTCCGAACATTGGAGGGGCGGCCAATATAAAATGCACGTAAAGGTGGATGCACGGCGAGAGACAAATAGATTTCATACAGAGTACAATGAAACAATGAAAGGGCAGAATAGCGCTAGAGGGCAGCACGAACTGCAAATAGAAAGTGAAAAGTCCCTAGGAAAGGGGAACTACAAGCTCCGTCAGCTCGAGACGAGCTTCTAGTTACCTGTGTTCCTTACAGACAGAGACCCAGACCCATTCATTGGCGTTTGGTAAAGCAAGAAGACCTAATCCAACTCTAATGTTGAGCCTTCCTAAACCAGAAATATGCTCATGAAGAGAAAGGGTTCTGTACCCGATGGGCTTAGGCAAGAAAGGGACAACGATGGTAGTCCTGGCCCAACTCTACTGTCAAGGTTTCCTATATTGGAAGTACACTTGCAGAGATAAAGGGTTCCATACCCGATGGGCTCAGGCACAAAAGGGACAACGATTTAGCCCTGGCCCAACTCTACTGTCAAGTTTTCCTACACCGGAAATACACTTGAAGAGAGAAAGGGTTCAGTACCTGATGGGCTCAGGCGCTATTGGGACAATGATGATCAGCTCGAGAACGATTTGCTCTCAAACGCGTGGTGTGAGACTCGAACTTGGACAAGGGGTACACGATGTCGGTGAATGACACCTCGGCTAAGAGGGCAAAAGAGCCAGGGTCCAACTCCACTGTTGAATTCTTTCCCCTTAAGGAACCAGGCTCACGGATGAGAAACGGTTCAGTACCCAATGGGCACAGGCACAGCACGTCTAATTACACGAGGCAAGTTCATAGACAGTGGAACACCTAGTGCGAGTCAGACGAGAGCAAAAATCGTCTGGGCGAAGAGTCGCCACTACGCGTGCCTGGAGACAGATATAGAGGCTGTCCCACCTGAATTGTCAAGGCATGCCAAAATCGGATGTGCTAGGCCTACAAGGCGCATAACGGTGGCACAACGTAATCACGCTCCCGGCGGAAATCGCACGGATATCCGTGATGGTTACAATGGAGCGAACGCAAAACAAACAAACAAACATCCATCACTAGATCCCTACTATCTATGACTTATCCTATACATAACCACATCAAACATCTTTATCTTCCAGGCCCAGGAATTGTGTGGAAATAGTCTTCCCTGCCTGCAGGAATATTATGTGACCAAAAACAACCAATCTTCTGTGGCAGTTTTAAAACAATCAAAAAACATCATGACAGTAAACTCAATATCTGGTAAGTATTCCACTGATCAACCTGTCACAGTTGTTTTAAAATAAGCAAGAAACATCATACAATAAACTCACAATCTTTGATAAATCTGCAAATTGTTCTGTTTTAGACAGTATATGTATTTATCCTGGACATAATGACAATTAAGAAGAACCAAAAACGAATCAGAAATAAACACACAAAACTGCAGATGCAAAGAGATGATCTCACAACACCATCAAACTGCTACTATTGATGAGGATGTTGCCCTGCGTATTTCTCGCACCAGTGCGGCCTTTGTGCCAAAGTCTGGATCAGGTGTGGTCTCAGTCTGACAACTAAGTTGGACGTCTATCACGCGATGGTTCTACCAACACTGCTTTATGCTGCATCCTGGACTGTCTACGCGAGATACGTTCAACAGCTTAACCTTTAGGGCTCTGACTTAAAAATTAAGAAACATCCCCTGAGGCCTGACTTATTTTTTGGAAAATTTGCGTTATTGATGGTGGGTGTTTTGAAAACGTGATAACTTTTTTTTTTTTTTTAAAGATATCAAAATAATTTTTGCACATCTAAATAAAGGAGTGAATAGTGAATATAATCCTGTTTTTGTTGTTGTTGTATGTGTGATATGACAGTTGTGAGAAAGTTGTGAAGTTGAAAATTCGGGCGAAAAACACAAAACGCAATTTTCAACATCGCAAATATATCTTCGTGATGACCCTAATACATGAGCAATGTGTCGCAACATTGATAAAATCCTCATAAATACCTATACTTATTGTATAAATATAGTTTTATATCCAAACTAATATAATATGGACTAAAAAAACGTGAATAAATCGCATATAATGTCCATCCGGTAAACACTAGGTCTAGCCAGACACACAACATAATTATTGTCCATGCACACACGTGGCACCCCTGATACATATTATTTTTGTATTTTTGAATGAATACACACACATTCTTATCAAATAACAACATATTAAACACAAAAAACAACAATTAGAACATATAGTCACGATCACTTACCCATGTCCTGCGGTACTCAATTTGATAGTAAAATACGGCCGAAAATGGTTAACGTCGCTCTAGAAATGCATTGAAAAATTCAACCGGCTTTCTCTCTCTTACAATCGTAATGAGTAAAGGAATTTTACCTTTAAACTGTGACGTATTCCTAGCTTCGTGTAGCGGAATTCTACGTCATATAAGCTTTAACTTCGTGAAGTTCCGTACTCGGGAATGGAGCAATATCGTATGGCGTATGATTGCGACCACAGGCAATGTGGGACGCACGCGCAAGGCGCAATGTTGTGACCATAGGGGCCTAAAGGTTAATTCTTTCCACCTTTGGTGCCTAAGAAACCTCATGGGAGTACATTGACAGGATCAATTACCAGACATGGGAATCCTTCAAAAGTTCTATATGCAAAGTATCCATGCCCTCTTGACTAGGTCCCAACTCCATTGGACTGGCCACATTGTCCGAATGCTAGACAAACACCTTCCAAAGAGATTATTCTTTGAAGGGCTGTGCAATGGTAAACGTTCAAGTGGAGAGCCAAAAAAAGCACTTTACGGATCACTTAAATAACTCTCAAACACTGCAACATCGATCGTACCTCCTGAGAGATCGTACCTCCTGAGAGATCATACCTCCTGAGAGATCGTACCTCCTGAGAGATGTACCTCCTGAGAGACTACAGACCTTTATTGTTCAGCTTACCACAACCAGATCACTGCTGGCATACAAAATTTGAAAAAGAAAGAATGCTGAAAGAAATTTACAAGAAATGGAAGTGAAAGGAACAAATCTGAAAACTCTCCTACTCAGGACCCTCTACATGCACTACAATAGATCTTTCCTGACCTGAATCATATGCATTGGGCATCTGTGAACTCACAAACCAAAACCAAATTAAACAACCACAAATTATTTTTTTTTTCTATTTGTTCACCGCATTTTATTGTTTTTTCATTCCATGTTCATCTTCACTTGTGAAGTAGGAACTACATCGTCATCATCAACATATGGGATGGGACAGCCAACTCCACCCCATAACCTTCTTAGTTGCCTCTTTTAACATGCATGGAAGGTAAACAGTGTTGCTATTCTTTGCTCTCCGCTCAGGCTCTTGCAACGCAAGGGCAGAGGGAATAAATCATTTGAAATTGCTGCATGCCTCTAGATTTCATAAATTTATCTGCTAATTACCCAAGAGGGTAAAAAAAAAGGGAACACTGTTTAACTACCATACATATCATAAGAGGCTACTAAAGATGCTATTAGGAGGATTTGGCTGTCCATTCCATATAGGGTCAAAGTGACCCAGAAGCCATGCTGAAGTCTGAATTGTCAGACAAAAACAATAATGAAATAAATGGATAGTTGACAAAAACAGCAAAATAATAGCATTACTTCCTATCTTAACATAGCCAGTCATGGTGTGGGAAAATTATAGAGCACAAAGACTAAGCCTATGTATCTTTATATAACTTTAATACAAAAACTTGAAAAAAGTAAATATGAACAAATAAATTAATACAGAGAATGGGTGCTTAGATTCGTTTGAAACTATAACAACTGTTGAAACTATAACAGAGTGCTCAATAAAGCGTTTGACTATAATTTCAACTATCTATGAATAGCGGAGATTGTGCATCTATGATCAGCGGAGATCCTACAACTATGACAGGCAGAGATCATGCAACTATGAACGGCAGAGATTATGCATCTATGACTGGCAGAGAATGTGCATCTATGACCGGTGGAGATTGTACATCTATGACCAGTGGAGAATGTGCATCTATGAATAGCTGAGATTGTGCATTGATGTTTAGCGGAGATCGTGCATCTATGGCCAGAGGAGGTTATGCATCTATGACCAGCGGTGATTATGCATCTATGAATAGCTGAGATTGTGCATCTATTATCAACGGAGATTGTACAACTACGACCCATGGATATTGTGCAGCTATAACCAGCAGGGATCGTGCATCTATAGCAGCGATGTCTTAATTTTCAGTCAACGGCATCATTTTCTCAATTTTCCGTTTGTTATTCCTAAAAAGAAACATAACATAATAATAAAATATTGGCTTAAATATTAGGCAACATGAGGGGGAAGTGACTGGGGCAAACATGTGCAGTGAGTCCGCAGCGCATGTTTGCCCCATTCATGTGCACGGCTTTACCTCAAAACCACACTGTTCACAATTTTTATAAAATATCATGAACACACAAGGTAATGTGCTTAATAGCTTAACAATATAATATATGTTTCAGTTTAGATATGTAAAATAACATGACAGTAATGATAACAGCGGACAAAGAGTGAGAAGTTGAAAAAAAGTTAGATTGAGAATGTTAAAAAATGACCTGCCCGTGACGATGAAAATTCACTGTGTGACAGAAACTGATGTTAGCATCTGGCATGGTCACATGGTTTTCAGGAAAAACCCATAGTTTTGAAAAAAATCGGCTGCGAATTTTTGCCCCATGCACATTGCTACCCTATAGGAAACAAGAGTGATCAACTTGTACTCCCTAGAGGTTAGCAAACAATCATGTGATCAACTTGTGCTCCTTTGAGAACCTCAATAAGTTGTAATATTTTGAGGTCACGGTTCGACCATGAGCTTCATTGTTTTTTACCAGTCACGGCTCTAAAAAAAAAACAAATCAGATGAACATCTTTGATTGAAATGAGCATCACTCACTATAATAGGTACATTCTTGTTATCACATCACTCACTATAATAGGTACATTCTTGTTATCACATCACTCACTATAATAGGTACATTCTTGTTATCACATCACTCACTATAATAGGTACATTCTTGTTATCACATCACTCACTATAATAGGTACATTCTTGTTATCACATCACTCACTATAATAGGTACATTCTTGTTATCACATCACTCACTATAATAGGTACATTCTTGTTATCACATCACTCACTATAATAGGTACATTCTTGTTATCACATCACTCACTATAATAGGTACATTCTTGTTATCACATCACTCACTATAATAGGTACATTCTTGTTATCACTCACAACAACAATAGCTCATTACTAAATATTTATTTTACTTTTATGTTTGAGTCAATTTTTTTGTCTTCAGCTCCCAAGTTTAACAACACAGAGACTAGTGTTCGTGTTGATATTAATGCCATAAACCCATTCACATTGAAACTGATAGTTCAGAGCAGCACTACAGTAATGTTCAGTATTGCAACAGAGTTAACAAACACCAACCTAGTTGTTGCAGGTAAGTCTCACCTTATTTATTGCAGATAAGTCTGTCTCACTTTAACAGCTGCAGGTAAGTCAGTCTTCATTTGCAGGATATTTAAGTACACTAGATCTGCTCAAGTTTGTTCTCTAAACAAAAGGCAGGTAATAATCAAAAAATCTCTATACACACTGGTTTTTTTAAATAGGTGTTTGGGTACTTTCAGTTGGCTTGATACTATCTTCTAATTGTGTGTATCTTTCTCTTACTGTCAACCTTCAATGCTTCATTCTTGTTTTATCTTCTGCTGTGTTCTGCCCTTGTGCATGTCCAAGATTTTGAACATGTCTTTCCTTTATTTCATTGATTCAATAATTACTGGTAGCTCTTTTTAGTGTTGCAAGCCATGATGGTTTGCTCCTGCAGATACGATTTCTCCCTACAATCTTTGTCTGTAATCTTTAAAATACTCTTTGGGCAGAATTTGTGCTTGAATACAGAATTTTGGAGTTATTTTGTGTTGAAAAGCAGAAATACCTTTCTGAACATTGGCAGTTTTTCAGAGGCATTAAAGTGTTGGAAAAGTCTTAAATACATACACAGAGGCCAAACAAAACAGGAATAAGGAAGCTGCACATTAGAACAAAATCGGACTTTTTTTTCACTGCTGTCACCCCTAACAATTAAATATAAATGTGACTGCAATTTACATTCAAGAGTAAAAGCAGCCAATCAGCAGCTCTGAATTTGTGAATGTGACCTGCTTCCTGTCAGTCTTTAAAAATTACAATGGTTTTATTTATATATATCTGTGTGTGTGTGTGTGTGTATGTGCTCACATGCATGTGTGTGTGTGCATGCATATATATATATTTATATATATATATATAAATATATAAATATATATATATACTGTTCAAAAAAAGAAACTCAACTTTTTTGGAGTTACTTTTATAAAAGATATTCAACCTATTGACTGTTTCCACTCGATCATTAACTTCTTGTGGTTACCTGAATTGTACTCACCTAATTATTTGTGATGCCATGTAAGAGGTTATGGTCAAAAGAACATTTTTTGGCAATAACGTAACAGATTCATGAGAATCTTGTGATACTTAATGAACACAAAACTCTATGACCATATTATTGAATGCCTATAACAGATTGATGGTCCTGGAATAAATTCAGTTGAAAATTCAAAGTGCGAGTTTGGTTCATCTCACTACAAATCACAAATACATCATCATTGGATGCTTACAGACTAGAAATCACTAAGTATAGTGGATACATCATCATTGGATGCTTACAGACTATAAATCACAAAGTATAGTGGCCATACAACTTAATGTGGTTAGAAGCACCATTCATCGCCTTTGGAGGCAATTTCAACAAACTGACTTGGTGGCAGACCAGCCGTGCAGTGGAAGACCCAGAGTCACAACTCCTAATGAAGACTGCTACATACTGCTGCATCACCTCAGGAATTGATTTGCATCTGTGTCCTCCACAGTCCACTCAATGCCAGAAGCTTTTCAAATTTCAGACCTAAAGGTCAAAAAGTAGCTGCACTATGTTGGTCTTTAGGCTAGAAGAACCTGCAGAGGTCCTGTTCTTATGGACCAGCTTTGCCAGAACCAACTGCAGTGAGCACACCAGCATCATGAATGGACAGTTTGGAATGACTGGAGATGAGATTGGTTTAGTGATGAATCATTTGTGTGTGCTCCAGTGAGATGATAGATGGAGAAGAGTTTACAGCATAGTCTGTTAGTACTATGCCCAGAACAGCATTGATGAGGCTCCTCCAAATGGTGGTGGAGATGTACTAATGGGGTGGGTTGATCAGCTTCATGAGGAGAAGTGACCTGGTGAAAATTGAAGGACACCTGAATGCTGAACAATACATAGCTGAAATTGTTTGTCCTCGTGTCCTTCCAATGTTGGCTGCACAAGAGTCGGTTTTTCAGCAGGATAATGCTTGTCCTCATGTGGCACAACTCACCACACAATTCCTCACTGATAATAATGTCCAGACCATTCTGTGGTCAGCCATGTCATCAGACATGAACCCTATAGAACACTTATGGGATGAACTTGACAGACAACTTAGCCAGCAAGACATGGCTCCAATAAATAATTGACAGTTGTTTCTCGCACTACAAGAAGAGTTTGCAACCATCCCAGAACAATAGATCCATCGGATAATCAGATCCATGTCACGGAGATGTTGTTCTCTTGTAGAGGTCAGAGGAGGCATACCTTACTGAAATGGAGGCCTCAGTTGCAGAGAATAAAAGTCCAAACCAAATTTAATGAACGCCATTTGATTGTTAAAGTCTGAAAGGTTTTTTATACCAAGGTTGAAACATTAATTCCACAAAATAACATATTTGTCCACATTTAAAACTTGGTGTCCATTTTTACTGCAATAATATTGTATTTATTTTTTTTGAACAATATATATATTGTTTACAATATTACAATTGTATACAATATACACATGTAAACACACATATACAGTGCTTTTTTTTATAGGAAAAAAGTGCTGATATTATACCGGTATATACAAATTTTTAAAATTGATAGTCTGTCTATATTTTAATGCCAACAACCACATCCTCCCCCTCATGCAAGACACCATACATCTTTACTAATAGGTAATTTTAATTTTAAAACTCTTTACATTCTTTCATAGAACTTACAATTGTTTTACACAATTTGTTTCATGTAAAAGCTGAAGAAATTAATGCTGTTTTGCACAATTTGTTTCATGTAAAAACTTAAGAAATTAATGCTGTTTTAATGTGTATGTGCCCATGAATCAAGTCTTGACAAAGCTAACTAAAATTTACACTTTGGGTGTAGACATACAAAGTTCAGGCTGCAGTGCTGAATCATTCAGTTCTAGTCACAGTGGAAATCAGATATTTATAAATAGGTGACCAGCTTTTGTTATAAACTTTACAGCCAGGGAGACAATGCTAGGAGTCAGCAATAAAATTGAATACTCAATATAGTGTTTTCCAGTGGAACATTCATTGTTAAATAACCTTGAGTTGAGCATCAGAGATTCTCAACAAAAACTGACCAAATATAGATCAGGGGACTTTTGAGTTTTTCCCATTATAATTTTTCTTTTCCCATGAAAATGAATATTTTTTGGCTCAGCAGCGAAGATTTAAAATAACAAAGCTCCAGCAAAAAAAATTGCCAGGACAAAAATGGTAGTGGTATGCTGCTTACACAGATACCCCCATAAAAAACACTGTATGTGTGTGCATGCATGCGTGTGAATCATGGCAAAAGAGAAAGTCACAACCCAACCAGAAGTCATAATTAATAACCATGAATAGAAAGATGTAATTAATTTTGAATATTTGAATGCAAACAAACAGTCCAGGTGATTATTGTAATGCAAACATAAACACTCCATGTGATTATTGTAGTGCAAACATAAACAGTCCAGGTAATTATTGTAGTGCAAACATAAACAGTCCAGGTAATTATGCAGCTGTAATCAAGAAAAAAACTTGAAAAATTGTGCATACTCTTAACACCTCTCTGTCCTGGTTTCTCTGTCCATGATATTCATATGATCTTTCTATAGCACTTTCAAATGAATTTATTTTTCTGGATATTCTCTTGTTTAAAGTTCAAGTTTCACATACATATGTTGCCACTGGGAGAATACATTATCTTTAAAGATTTACTTTAGTATCATTATCACTACTTTACCACAGCAATCTTATTTGTGTTAATTTGAGTGTGGCAATTGTGAGTCTTCTTCTAATCTCTACTGAACAATATCCCGAACTGTTTATATTTGCTTTCAGATATTTGAATTTGTTTACACATTCTAGTTCTATATTGTCTATTTTGATTATCTGTTAAATTTTTGTGTGAAGATCACAGTCCAGGTGATTATGCTGCAGAAATCAAGAAAAAACTGCAAAAGTGACTTTAAACTAGGACAAATGTAAAATCTTTGCCAAGTCATTGGTTGTCCTTCTTTTTTTTGCATTTGATCTCTGATAACCAACTTAAAAGTTCATGTTATTTCTGCCAGGGAGCATGAAGTACAGATACATTGTGCGGCCAGTTTCACAGCAGAGCTAAATTATTTTGCACCTTTCAGCTCAGAACATCCGATTTTGATATATCTTTAATTCAAATTGTTTTCCAAAGCCTGTGAAGACTTCCTATCTGTCGCCAGGCAATGAATGTGTGTCGATTCTACACCATGACAGTTTATCAAATACTGTGCCATTGGACTTTACAGGCCAAAACATGTTCCTCTGTGGCACTTTCCAAGGAGGCAGTAATCAGGGATTTAGGTTTGGGTCTACAATGTCTGTCTCACACAAGGTATTCCCCTGCCAGTGAACATGTCTCACATAATTAGATGTATTGTCTCTATGCCAATCATGTGCTGAACCTTTTCTCATCTGTGAGCATGATCCAGTATAGAAAAAACTTGACAGTAGAGTTAGGTCCTGATTCCTTCACCGTCTTAGCCGAGGTGTCATTCACCAACACCGTGAATCCCTCTTCCAAGTCTGAGTCTCTACCACATATTTAGCAGCTTGTTCTCAAGCTGAACAATACTTTAGTTCTGATTTCCATTCTTGAGACTAGCGAGAATTGAACCAGCTCAGTTTTAGCAGCACGATTAGTACTTGTCTCTATTGGTTAATTCTCAGTGACTCGAGTACACAGTTTGAATGTACTGACAAAATTGTATCTTTTCTTGAGGATGTGGTTAGTCAAGTTAAAAAAAACCTGTCTACTTAAGTTTCAAGGTGATTCGGTGCCGCTAGAACGGATCTGGTTCAATTCCAATTAGTCTCAATAATTTTTAATTTATCCTCGAGCTTGCGACTTGAATTTACTTGTATAAGCTATTATTTGAAGCAAGATCGTACTGTCTCTGTTATTTATGTTTACAAGAAGACCTATTGGCTCTTATAGTATGAATACTTATGTTCTATGTTTGTGTTACTGAGGGTATTTCAATACTTGTATGGGATGTTTGTTGTTGTTGTAATAGTCCTTGTCTCTATTGGTCCGTTCTCAATAACTTGAGCACACAGTTTGAATGTCTTGACAAAATCGCATATTTTTTTGGGGGGATGTGATTAGCCAAGTATTGAAAAGCCCATTTACTTAAGAAGCTAGGTTTGTTTGTTTGTTTTGTGCGTTCGCTCCATTGTAACCAGCACGGATATCCATGCGATTTCCGCCAGGAGCGTGATTACGTTGTGCCACCGTTATGCGCCTTGTAGGCCTAGCACATCCGATTTCGGCATGCCTTGACAATTCAGGTGGGCTACCCTAGCCTGTGACAGCCTTCCTATCTGTCACCAGACGGTGAATGTGTACTGGCTCTATGCCGAGTCGGTTTGTCTTTCACATCTGTCCTGCACGAGACGTTCCGCAGTCAGTGAACATGCCTCATGTAATTAGACGTAATATGCCCGTGCTCATCGGGTACTAAACCTTTTCTCATCCTGAAGCCTGGTTCCGGTTTAGGAAGAACTTGACAGAAGAGTTGGGCTCGGGCTCATTCTCCTTCTTAGCCAAGGCGTTATTCACCAGCTTCGTGAGCCCCTCGTCCAGGTCTGAATCTGTACACATATTTAGGGACGTTAGGGACTTGTGCTTTGTTCTAGAGTTGAACAGTGCTTGTCACCTCGGACTGCTATGCCTGTGCCCATCGGGTACTGAACCTTTTCTCTCCGTGAGCACGCTTCCGGTATAGGAAAGACTCGACAGTAGAGTTGGGGCAGGCTGGGATCACTGGTAACTAGAAGCTTGTCTCGAGCAAACAATGCTTTAGTTCCAATTTCATAGAACCGCCTTCCATGCTGTTTACACATGACGCTGCCCTCTAGCGCTGTGCATCTTTCTCAATGTACTCATTGTGCTTTTATTTTTATTGGGACATCTGCCTGCTTCGTACCGACTACATTGGCCGCCCTCCAATGCTTTTATCAGACTTTCTAGCTTCACTGTGTGTCGACAGTGTTGTTGCATGTGTTGGCACAGTGGTGTCGGAGTTATTAACTGTCTTTTTGCAGTCACATCTCATTCCATCTGTTACCTCCACATTCACGGACACGATCCCCAAAAGGTTTAGCCAGAATCAGCATTAGCCGCTGTATTTCTGTTACCAGGGTGCGCCACGAGGAGGCGCTTTTGGGATCTTGGTTATCTGCTAACTCTGGATCCGCCAAGAGCAATGCGTTCCCTTTGCACCCCAAGAAGCTAGGTGATTCAGGGCTGCTAGAATGGACCTGGTTTAATTCCCATTAATCTCAAGAATTTTTAATTTAACCTCATGCTTCCTACTTGAATTTTCTGATTTCCATGTAGTGTTTTCTCTTCTATTTGCAAGTGTCACTGCCCTCTGGCTCTGTGCTGCCCTCTCATTGTACTCAATATATTATCCTTGCAGAGACTTGGGCATGACTCTCGATATTTGTGACAACATCTACCCATATCGCAACATAGACATTGGCCACCCCTAAAATTCATCTTTATTTTGGCTACCAAGGCAGAGTGATTTTCATGACTGTGTGTTGACAGTCAATTCTCATTTCATCTACAGCGTCCACATCCGAAGACACGATCTTTAAAAGTGTTGGCCAGGAACACAGCATGAGCCGCAGTATTTCCATTTCCAGGGTACACCATGAGAAGGCACTTTTAGGATCTTGGTTATCTGCTAACCCAGGGTCCACACAAAAGACAAAAGAAATGTGGTACCCTTTGGACTCCTCATTGGCTGTAAAGCTAAATTACATCTGATTAAAGCATGCATATTTTCAGTAACAACTTGTGGCTGTAAAACATGGATAGACCTACTAATAAATAAAGGGAAAGAAAATAAATACCTTAAATATGATGCTACATAATTATTTTGAGAATACCATGAATGACAAAATATACAAATCGAAAATTAATAAGAGCATTAAACATTTAAGAGAGTTGGCTCCTAAATAACATTATAATAAGAAAACTTAGGTTTTGTGGCCTTACAAAGAGACATAACAGCGTGAAAAAAGTAATTATGGAAGGTATGGTGGATGGTAAGACGGGTAACAATAGTACTTACATGGAACACATGTTTTTACTGTTTCACTTGAACACAACAGATGGACTATCACTAAAACTAAGGGGTTATGAAATGTAAACATGAAAACATATAAATTACAGGACACAAGACATTTTTAATGTTTCGAACCATTAAGTCTTTCTCAAGAATATATAACAATGTTTTAACATTGATTTTACTGTTTTAATTGTTTTTCAATGTTTGTTTTATATATTCTTGAGAAAGACATAACCGTTCGAAACATTGAAAATGTCTTTTGTGTTGTAATGTGTATGTTTTCGTGTTTACACCTCATAACCCCTTAGTCTTAGTGATAGTCTGTCTGTTGTGTTCAAGTGAAACATCAAAAACCTGTGTTCTATGTAAGCACAATTGTTGTTCCATTTCACTGCAGTATCACTTTATATTGATTGTAGGAGGGGTAAGGGTCGCTCAAGGAAACGATGGATAAGGAACATCTTAGATTGTCTAAACTTGTCCTTGGCTGTGGAAGGTCAACTTGCCCAGAATCATTCATCCAAAAAGATGTGGAATCAATATGTCACCTGAATGTGTGTGTGTGTGTGCGTCCGTCTATGTATGTATGTATACCATAACCTGAATGTGTGTGTGCGTCCGTCTATGTATGTATGTATACCATAACCTGAATGTGTGTGTGCGTGTGTCTATGTATGTATGTATACCATAACCTTAGTCCTTTTTCCAAACACAATTTCTCTTTGTTATTTTTGTTTTTAGGAGACGGTACATTTGTCTGGAACATTAGTGCTGCTTTAGATATGTTGAGGGGATTTAGTTTCCCTAGAAGTCTGAAATTTGTTGCAACTGATTCAAACAAATTGTCCGCTGAGTATACCCCAACTATCAACCTCTGCTTGTGTAACCAATCTAGTCAATGTGGAGTAACAGGAAGTGGATCAAGTGTGCAATACATCTTAAACAATGTTGCAATGAGATCCGGTGAGTACTCGCTGAAATATTTGATTGAGTGTATAAATATCATTATTCTTGATTGTGTGTATAAATTATCATTATTCTTGATTGTGTGCATAAATTATCATTATTCTTGATTCTATCTATCTATCTATCTATCTAGACGCTGTGTCCCTTGTTTGCCTTGCAGCATCAGGGGTGGAAGAGTTCTCTGGAGATGGCCTTCTTGTGCTCTGTTTGTAAGCTTGTTCCTGTGGCTTCTTTGATTTCTGTGATCCATCTTTTACATGGTCTGCCTGTGGCTTTATAACCATTATGTCTATGTGTCATTGCCATCTGTGACATGCTATATGTCGGTAGTCTGGAAGCGTGTGAAAACCACTTCTTGATTGTGTGCATAAATTATCATTATTCTTGATTGTGTGCATAAATTATCATTATTCTTGATTGTGTGTATAAATTATCATTATTATCATTATTATTGATTGTGTGTATATTATCTTGATCAACATCACTATATGTCTGTATTGCAATTGAGGCGTGGACTTCCCTCCCAGGGTGCAATGAATAAGTTGATAGTCTTCTTTCCAGGTATGTCGTAGGAGGTCAATCAGGACCTGAACTTCTCGTCCAGGGTGCAATGAATAGGTTGACTGTCTTATTTCCAGGTATGTCATAGGAAGTCAATCAGGACCTGAACTTCTAGTCCAGGGTGCAATGAATAGGTTGACTATCTTCTTTCCAGGCATGTCGTAGGAGTCAATCAGGACCTGAACTTCTAGTCACCTTCTCCATTGAGGAGAGTTTCTTCTATGTGTCCCATAACGTCATCTATGCCATCATCTGCAAGCACTGCACCATGACGTACATAGGTGAGACTGGTAGGAGGCTTGCTGACCAATTCTGTGAGCACCTACACAGCATTAACAATAATTCAGGCTATCCTGTCGATGTCTACTTCAATGACACAGGCCATCGAGGCACCCAAGATATTCAGGTGACAGCCATCAAAGCGTGCTTCTCCAATGACCAGACCCATCTGACATTTGAGAACCACAATATATATGAATTTGGCACTCTGAAGCTTTTGGAATTAATGAGTGCCTGACATACACATGATATTGGATTGTTCCATCATTTCTCTGTCTCGTTTTCACATTTATTTAGGTTTGTTTTTGTATATTTCCTATTTCTGTATATTTCCTGTTTGTGTCACCTCTGACATAATTTCTATCCTTCCTGCCATTTTTCTAGACATGTGAACACAAGTTGTGTCATCCCTACTTGTCATTTTTTATGTATACATGTATGTTATCCCTGATAAAGGCCTTTCCATCGAAACATCGATTTGTGTGTGTGTGCCTATGTGTGTTTCATATTATTAGCAAAATTTCATTGCCCCGTTTCACGCTTTACCTGTTGGATTTCAGTTTTGCGAAGTGAGTACATATTTTCTTAATTCTAGTCCAGGTACAATGAATAGGTAGACTGTCTTCTTTCTAGGTATGTCGTAGGAGGCAACTGGTCCCTGGACTTCTAGTTTTGGATGCAAAGAATAGGACCACTGTTTTCTGTCTAGACATGTCATAGGATGCGACTAAAGAAAGTTAGGGGATAAGCTGACAACCTGTCAAATGTGAAAAAGTCATTGTCACATCTTGTCACATGTTAAATAATTACCATTGTCACATGTTAAACAATCCCCATTGTCACATCTTGTCACATGTTAAATTATTGCCATTGTCACATGTTAAACAATCCCCATTGTCACATCTTGTCACATGTTAAATAATTGCCATTGTCACATGTTAAACAATCCCCATTGTCACATGTTAAATAATTGCCATTGTCACATGTTAAACAATCCTCATTGTCACATCTTGTCACATGTTAAACAATCCCAATTGTCACATCTTGTCCCAGACACTTGTATCCTTTATCAAATATTCACCACAGATGACAAAGAGATGCAGGGCAGTGGAAATTTCACCTTTGTTCTTCTATAGCAGACTCCTAGGTGACAGGAAATGATGTGCTATCACTGTAGATGGTTCAATAAATCTGACAAAGATGAGATGACCCAGATGTGTGGAATGTGTCACTGACAGGACATGGTAATCCTGAGATACTGACACACTGGAATGTGTCACTGACAGGAAGTGGTAATCCTGAGATACCGACACACTGGAATGCTTCTCTTCAGAGACTAAATATGCATTCATAAGCCACCCCCCCCCCTTTACATATCCATGCCTTTAATACCCTATATGAGTCTCGGAATCACCTAGGTTACACAATGGATAAGAACTTGTGCTTTTGCCAGAAAGGCTTATGGACTGTCAAGAGCTACCTTCTCACAGCTAAATGAATTATTTCATCATCATCACTACAACTTTATTCATAATACCATGATTGCACTAGCCATCATTATTACCACTGTCATCATTATTGTCATTGTTGTCAATGCTGCCAGTGTCATTTGCATCATTTCATCATCATCATCAAACCCGATAACCATTCAGCATCCAAGGGATGTCACTCTGGAAACATCAATGCACAAATTTCACCATGTCTCTGTTATCAGTTCTTTGTTTGAGTGTGGAGAATCTTAATCATGTCCAGTCTTTAATATTATAAATCCATAATTTCTTCTTGTCCCCTTCTCTTCTTTTATCTTCAATTGTTTCCTGAGAGACATTTTTAGAATGAGAATCATTTACTGTATCATTGTCACCATCATAATTACCAACATTAGCACTGATTTCATTGTCAATACCATCTTTAACACTGCTGTCATTTTTTGTTTCCATCATTGACATTATTATGATTGTCACTGCCATCATTGGTACTGTTGCGATTGTCATTGCCATCTTAATTCTTGTCACCATCATTAACTTTACTACCACCATAATTTCCATCATCATTGTCAGTATCATGACCCTGTTTCATTGTTCTTCAGTCTAAAATTTACAGCACCAGTAGCTACAATGAACTGTGTGATGTGCTTCAGGTCTTGTAATTGAACCTCTCAGAAGTGTCATCTTAGTAGGCTATACTTTATTTTTCTTCGTGGTAAAGTGACATAATATAAAAATGTCAACTACAGTTTCTGGACTTAGTCCAAATTTGCATAGGTATGTCTTACAAATTTTGAGCTTTCTGTACATGTGACTTCTCACTCTGTTGTGGTCAGAATGTAGTCTGAAGATAATGGATTGTTAATTTCTGGTAAGAATAATTTAATACTGCTGTTGGGTATGCCTTCTTCCACATTTTTCTTGAATTCTGCTTGTATCATAGTCTTACATTTATAATGTTACTTTCTATTTGCTCTAGTCATCCTCTTTCCCTTGCCAAGAGATCAGACTTTTCATTTCTTATATGTCACAGTGACAGTGGATCTAGTGTAGTACATGATTAGTTTCATGCTTGTGTTCTTTGGGACTTTCATTGCCTGTTTCACTAACTTTTCATCAATTAGACTACTGTCTATTATGTGTCTGTAAGAAATTTATAAGCACTTTTACTTACGTTGTTATGGTTTTCATTTCTGCTTTGAAATTTATGGAATATTTGCCTGTGGATATGGTTTTTAAAATCTCTTTTCCATCTGGTTTTTCTATATATATATTACTGCCCCTCCATCGCATCTGAAACTGCATCTTTTGCTGATCCGTTTGTGTACACATAATGTTTATATATCCTGTATGCATATATGTATAAATATTATTATATATAACTATATATGTGTTAAAAATTCATGATCAGTTTTCCTGAGGTTGGATGACTCATTATTATCAACATTTCTATTATCATTGTCAACATTCTGTTATCATCATCATTATTGCAATTATCATCACTACATAACTGAAGCATATCCTGTATATAATGTTGATTTCCAACTATTATTGAAATTTTAGTCACCTCTAATACATACAGTCACATTGCCAGTATTTCTTCTGCATTCATTCTCAAACTTCTGCAGATTAGCAGAATGTAATACAGAGAACAGAATCATCATTATCAGGTGGCATGCTGACTGGCATAGGTGATCATGGCTCTCTACAGCTCTCTATCGACAGTATTATGCATCAGAATCGTTGTTGTTTCCCTGTCATGCCATGTTATTAAACTGTCTAATATTTTCTCATGTTTTCATCCTCTGTCTCTGTTACCCTCAATCTTGTCTGTTGTGACTATGTTTTGTAAACCTCCTTGTTTCATAACGTGGCCAAAAAATGAAGACTGTCTTTTGTCTTTTTCTTATATTATTGACTAAGCTCTGTCTCGAATTTGACTCTTTCAACACCTCCACATTCGTTTTTCTGACACTCCATGGTATTCAGCATTCTTCTGTAGAATCACATCTCTACTGCTTATAATTTCACAATTTCTTGGTTAATTGTCCAAGAATCACATCCACATTAGTATAGGAGTTATATAGCACTGCAGAACTATCTTCATCATCGCTAAAGACAACGTCATATTACACAATATATATATACTTTTTTTTTGTCTGCCCTATTCTGCTTCTGATTTCTGTTGAACTTCTTCCATCTGCTGTAATTGTTGTACATTAAATAATTGAATTGGTTGACCTATTTTCATTTACTTTGATCTTGCAAGCTGTGGTTTTGCTTCTTTTAAATAACCATTATTTCTGTTTTCTTGATGTTTAGTGAGAGGCCTTTCTCTTTACTGTTTGTCATTACCACATTAATTAATTCTTCCTCACTTTTAGCAACCAGAACAGTGTCATCCACATGTTTGTTTGTTTGTTTTGCGTTCGCTCCATTGTAACCATCACAGATATCCGTGCGATTTCCGCCAGGAGTGTGATTACGTTGTGCCACCGTTATGCGCCTTGTAGGCCTAGCACATCCGATTTCGGCATGCCTTGACAATTCGGGTGGGCTACCCTTAGCCTGTGACAGCCTCTATATCTGTCTCCAGCCACGCATAGTGGCGACTCTTCGCCCAGACGATTTTTGCTCTCGTCTGACTCGCACGAGGTGTTCCACTGTCTATGAACTTGCCTCGTGCAATTGGGCGTGCTGTGCCTGTGCCCATTGGGTACTGAACCGTTTCTCATCCATGAGCCTGGTTCCTTATGGGAAGAACTCAACAGAGGAGTTGGACCCTGGCTCTTTCATCCTCTTAGCAGAGGTGTCATTCACCGACATCATGTACCCCTTGTCCAAGTTCGAGTCTCACACCACGCGTTTGAGAGCAAGGCGTTCTCGAGCTGAGCGTCCTTGTCCCAATAGCGCCTGAGCCCATCAGGTACTGAACCCTTTCTCTCTTCAAGTGTATTTCCGGTGTAGGAAAACCTGACAGTAGAGTTGGGCCAGGGCTAAATCGTTGTCCCTTTTGTGCCTGAGCCCATCGGGTACGGAACCCTTTCTCTCTGCAAGTGTACTTCGGTATAGGAAACCTTGACAGTAGAGTTGGGCCAGGACAACCATCGTTGTCCCTTTCTTGTCTAAGCCCATTGGGTACAGAACCCTTTCTCTTCGTGAGCATATTTCCGGTTTAGGAAGGCTCGACATTAGAGTTGGATTAGGTCTTCTTGCTTTACCAAACGCCAATGAATGGGTCTGGGTCTCTGTCTGTAAGGAACACAGGTAACTAGAAGCTCGTCTCGAGCTGATGGAGCTTGTAGTTCCCCTTTCCTAGGGATTTTTCACTTTCTATTTGCAGTTCACGCTGCCCTCTAGCGCTGTTCTGCCCTTTCATTGTTTCATTGTACTCAGTATGAAATCTATTTGTCTCTCGCCATGCATCTACCTTTACGTGCATTTTACATTGGCCGCCCCTCCAATGTTCGGACTGGACTGACTAGCTTCACTGTATGTCGACAGTGTCGCTGTATGTGGTGATGCTGGTGGTGTCAGAGATATTGTCTGTCTCTAGTGCAGTCAAATCTCTTTCCATCTGCTACCTCCACATTCTTGGACACGATCCCCAAATGATTTGGCCAGAATCAGCTCGAGCTGCTGTATTTCTGTTTCCAGGGTGCACCGCTTGGAGGTACATTTGGGATCTTGGTTATCTGCTAACCCTGGGTCCGCCTAGAGCAATGCGTTCCCTTTGCATTCCATCCACATATCTTAAATTATTTATGTTATGTCCTCCCACTGATATTCCTGGGATATCAACTATTGCACGCATTATGTTTTCACTGTATAAAGAGGACAGGTCTGGTGAAAGTACACATCCCTGTCTAACTCCTTGTTTTATTTGTTGAAAAGGCCCAAATTAATTTCCTACTCTTATTGCTACTGTTTTTTGCCAGTACATGCTCTTGTTGATTCTTAAATGCTTACTGTCAATGTTCAAATTTTCTAACATGTGTATAAATTCACTATAACTTTATGAAATGCTTTTATGTAGCCTATAAAACAGAGGCACAAGTCTTTTTTTACCTCTATAGATTTATCTTATTGTTGTTCTCAAAATATATATATAGCATTGTTGGTACCTTTGTTTTCTACGAAGCCACACTGTTCTAGACTTCATATTTCCTGATGATTTCTTTTTATTCTCTGGCTCTGGCCAGGGGTGGGCTGAAAATTCACAGGCGTCCCAGAAATATAATGCCATTTTAATGGCATTGGGTGAATTGGCATAAGCCCATTGACCACTGGATCAGCGGTCAACCAACCAACATTTTTTTTAAAAATCTGATGCAAAATTTCCCCACCAGTAGTATATGATCACTACTACAGTCAGTACTTGGTCTTGTTTTCGTAAATATAATGTTGTTTCTATGTCCTTTAGAGACTAAAATGTAATGATGTTGATTCTGTGTACTATCTCTCTAATCCATGTACACAGTCTTCTTGGATGTTGCTTGATCCACATATTCCCTATTATTAAATTATGTGCTTGTTCCCACTCTGTCAATAAGTCACCTCTTTCGTTCTTAATCCCTAAACCAAATCTTCCAGTCACATCCTTTATCTCTGTTTCACCTACTTGTGCATTAAAGTCCCCATCACTATAGTTACTTCATGATTTTCACACTGTTTCATTGCAATTTCTAACTCTCAGAAAGTACTTACTAGAGAACAGAATGCATTGTGGCTGTGATATATATATATCTGCTCGTTTTGGCCTAACATATTAGACTTCAGCATAGCTTCTTAATCACTTTGACCCTCTATGAGATGGGACATCCAACTCCACCCACAATGAGTCCTTGGTCACCTTTTATGGCATGCCTGATAGGTAATATTATCACAATTCTTTGCTCCCTTTTCATGCCCTGGCAACACACGAGCAACATTGCCAGTGCATTGTGAATAATCAGCTTTCTGAGCAAGTTCAGGCAATAAGCAACTCTTCCATTAAATCAGCACTCAGTATCATCACTCTTCCCATCATCATAATTATCATCAATGAGTATCATCTATCATCAAGATCATCATTGCCATCATGATAAATTTTAACATTTATTGCTCTTGAAATGTTAACCTTTTGATGACTGTCAATATTCTGTTACAGGGAATGTAAATAACCTGTTGTGTCAGTGTGGAGAAAGAGCTACGGGCAAATACTGTGAGGTACCGGTGGACGTATGTCAAAACTGTTATAACAAAACAGCATGTAATGCTTCACTGGCTAACTACTGTGCCGCTTGTCCACCAGGATATGAAGGAGATGGTAAAATATGTCAAGGTATGTAGGTCTACTTCAGGTATTTTTTTAAAGTTATGCATATAAGGTTTTTTTATCTTTGATAATCCTAAATATAGACTCCATAGATTTTTCAGTCATCTAAAGATATCACACCTTCCAACTGATTCTTCTTCTTCTCTGTGTTTTCTCAAACTACTGCAGATAAGCATGATGCACCCTAGAATTGACCCTGTTCATGGAAGTCCTTTGAGTATTCCCTGAGGCTGTCCTGGTGGGAGAGGATGCACATCAAAACAGGACATACCTAAGTAACTGTCAGGGTATAGGCAACAGCAGAGAAGTTCATCATCTTGTGGACTTTCTCGAGAAAGTCATGTTCCCTACTACAAAGATGCCACAAACAAAGAAGTTGAGAGAATTGTAGGGAATTGCAAAAGGCAAGGAGGGATGAGAAGAAATAGCTATGTACATCAGTTGGTTTTTTAGTATACTGATATATGCTAAGACAGGAGGGTTGGATAGTAATGAATATGTCAAAGAAGTTCACAATTTTAAAAAAGATATCTGAGATGTGGACTTGATGGATGGTCGAGAGTTTACAATTGCTGATGAAGCATATAAAGCATGACAGATAAACTCTAGCATGTCAGTAATGTTAATCCCATCATCAGTGTACCTATGGAACATCAATGGAAAGGGCCCATCATATGATTACTTTGTGTGGTGCTCAAGATGGCCCATGAACTGGCAGGCATAGTTAGGTTTCATTGTTTTGCTCATGATGATACAACTGATTTTGTTAAAAAAGTGACAAGCAAACTCAAAGTGGTTGAAAGTGAGAACAGGCTCAACAAGAGGGATGATATTAGAACAGCATGAGAGTTTGAACAGCATGAGAGTTAGAAATAGATGCAGAGGGATGAGGATGCTTGTATAGGAAGAACTTCAAGATCTTGAGAATCTCCAATTGCTGTATGAAAGTGTAAAGGGGGCAGACATCCAGTAGAGAAAGAGGGGTAAAGATAGATAATGCATGGTTAATATCTTTCAGGAATGTAGTGAGTTTCTCCACTAATGGTTGAAAGACACTATAAAAGATGTTAGAGATGTGTTCCATAGAGCAGGAACAAGCCAAAACAATGGGTCTGCCAAATTTAAGGGTTTTTGGTAGCATGTATAATGTGGGCTTACCCAAACTACTTTTAATGAGAAATAGAGCAGCTGCTGTAGTGAGGAAGAGGTTGTCAGCTATCAAGACTTTGACAGTGTTAGAGAATGTATGACTGTGGTCTACAATAGAATCTTTAATGCTTGTATTAGCCTTGTAGAACAAGGGATTAGACAGCTGTCCTTATGCCAGATGAACACAGTGCCAAAATTATGGTGAACTTCTTTGACATATCCGTTACTATCCAACCTTCCTGTTTTAGAACATCAGTACACTACAAACTGACTGACACCCATAGCTTTCTCCTCTACATTTCCTTTCATTCTCCTGCCTGTAACAATTTCCTGCCATTTTCTAAACTTCTGTGGCTATGGCATCTGAAGAAAACTCATGAAATGATGGATTCTTTCCACTATCACTCATATCCTGACAGGTCATCAGGCCTGTCCTGCTTTGAGTCTGCATTCTCTCCCATCAAGACAACCTCAGGAACACTCAGAGGACTTCCTCCATGGACAGAGTCAAACTTGTTCAAACCTTCCACCATCATAGCTCTGCTGTCCATAGTGTTCTATTCAAGCACCTTCCTTCAGTCAGATTCAAAGAAGTTACTGTGGCCCCCGCCTTTTAGTTGCTTACAGACATGGCACGAATCTCAGGGATATATTAATCTATTGTCATCTCAAACCTGATTTTCTAAGTCATTTGTACCTATCGACTGCAGACATAAGATGCTAAATGTGTGCCTATGTCACATGTGTGTCCCATAACATCATCTGCAACCGCTGCTCCATGACATGCACCAGAACAAGATTAGTATTTGCTGTGTGCAGGAAGCTCATTGCTAAATGAAAATATAATCTTCACGATGCAAAAGTGCCAATGTTATAGAGTTAATAGGAAAGATAATCTGAGGAAAGGTGGCATAATCTGTTCAAGAATAATATCAATGCCACAGAAACCAAAATACACAAGGAATGTATTGAATATTTGATAATTCATATACCGGTAAATAACAACACCCTTTAAATCCAGATACTAAACTTGTACTGCCCAAATGACATTCCATTAAACATGACCAGTATTAATAGCTTTACCAAACACTTCTGGCAGTGGGAGACTTTAACAGCCACTCCAAAAACTGGGAATACAATCATTTAGACAGAAGTGGAGAAGAGATAGAAAACTGGTAATATGACAACAACATAATCCTTCTTAATAATCCAAAGTATCCACCAATTTTCTTTTGGCTCTGAAGGCATAGCACTTCCACCCAAGACCAGGTATTCTGCACTCTAGAAATAGCTAGAATAGTGGGAGCAACAGGTGAATAAATGGGTGCATCCCAAGTGCTAATAGATGGTGCATTGACAATTAATAAGGGGGATGTGCTGAAACTGCTTTGTGAGTAGTTGAAATGATAACTGTTTCTTGAGGTTGACACCACAATTAATGAAACATCAAAGTTTAGTTTTGAAGATTTTTGTATTAAATGTGTAACTAATAGAACTGGACAGCTGCATGTCAGAATGAGAACCATGGTCAACAACAAGCCATGGAAACCATCAGTATGCATACCCTTCATCATTTCTTAGGACACACTCAGTATCAATAGATCTGCCCAGAGTGCAATGTCAGTTCATAAACATTTATCAAACCAGTGTTGGTCATTCCTGACCACACAACCAAAATAACTTCCATATGAACAATAAGAAATCAATGAAACATAGCAGATTAGAATGATATGTAGTATTGCATGTAGAAGATTCCTCTAACTGTCCTTACTATTCTGCATGTTATCAGATATTAATGAGTGCTTAACCAACAAGGGTGGATGTGACCAAACATGCACAAATACCCCAGGAAGCTTTAATTGTTCATGTGAAACTGGTTATATGTGGAATGGAAAAAAGTGTGCAGGTAAATCAATTTTTGTGTGTCATTCCTGCCTCTGTCTGTCTGCATACAGTCTGTGTTTATGTGTCTGTTCATATGTTTCTATCTGCCTGTCTCTGTCCATCTGTCTGTCATATTCACTTTAATAGACCTACCGGTATTTAATTCTTGTCCTACCGTAACACTTTCTGTTCCACACCTATTTAATTCAAGTAATTTCCACTGCCATGCCATTTTTTAGGTTTGATGAGCATTGCAAGTGATCATTTTAAGAAATCATTTAAAATTAACCAACAATGTTAGGGCTTTGCAATGCAATAATCATACTAACAATATGCTACCAATGTCCAATATGGACACAGACAACAGAATCCAAAAGAAAACTTGTTACAACAGAAATGACCTGTCTACATAGAATCAATCCTCAGAGTAACAATAAGAGACGTAATCAGAAACAAAAACATCAGAAGACTAACAAACACAATGCCAATCTCGGATTACATCAGAAGATACCAGATTAAGTGGTTTTCATATGCTTCCAGACTACCATTAGACAGTGCTCCTCAAAAAGCATTACTATACAGACACAATGGTTACAAAGCCAGGGGCAGACCATGCAAATGATGGATTACAGAAATAAAAGAATCAATGAAAACAAACATATATGAAGCACACAAAAAAGCCATCTCCAGAGAACTCTTCTACCCATGATGCTGAATGGCATAATGAGGTATAAAGTGAAAAGAAAGAGTTAGGGCATTGAAACTTTCAGACAAGAATAAATTTTCCATAAATATATATCTTAAGCTTTTATCAAAAAGGTTTCATTATCAATTATTTTATGAATAATATAATATTGAAACATCAAGGATTTATTATTAAAGAAAAAGCATAATGCAGGAAATGAAATGTGATCCAGGTCCACTCAGACATCACAACTCACCTCACAACTTTGAGTCAACATATTTTCCATCTTTGACCACACAACATCCTTAAAAAATTTAATTTTAGTCAAGACTTCCAATGTGTATATTCTCAAGCTACTATGAATATTGACTGATCTATCGACACACAGACAACAACAACACACACACTTTGCAGGTATGGAAATTTCTCAATAGCCACAAATATTTCACAATAGCATATTCCAGAAGATTTCAGTACTACAAGGACCAAATAGTTCTACTTGTAAACATAAATAACACACAGGCATAAACATAAACAAGGTTGTTTTTACATAACTTTCCTCTTTAAGATTGATAGAATGACACAAAGGTTTAAAAATATAGCTGCCATGTTCAAAAGATAAGCTCAAGATAAGATGGAGGAAACTAAGATGTTCTTTTCTGTTAGAAGAATGATACAAATTCCATGGGCAGGCAAGAAAATGAATGGATATGTGATTTCCTAAGTCATGCTAGAGTAAAAAAGACAAATTAAAAGCAATCAGGATGTTTAGGGCACATGATGAGAGAAGCAAAACTTGAACATTTAGTAACCACTGGAAAGATCATGGGGAGAAGAGACAGAGGAAGACAAAGAGAGAAATTTCAGGATTGGTTGTCACTGTTGCACAAAAAGAAGTCACCAACTGAACTTATTAACAACACAATAGACATAGAGTTGTGGAGGTGAAACATGATCACCTACGCCACTGTGCATGGCACTTGATTGACTGAGTTTAGAGAATAATGATGCATTGTCTAATGGTTTACAGTTTGACTGCAATATGTGTGTCTTTTAGCCTGACAAATCGGACTTCCTCGTGGTATTTTTGAATCACTTACTTTTTATATGATTGTGTAACCAACTCTATATCAAACCTCTATTCCTCTTACAACATGTATACAGATGGTAGTGTTACTATTACATTCAGGTGGTAGTGTTACTATTACATGCAGATGGTAGTGTTACTATTACATTCAGGTGGTAGTGTTACTATTACATACAGACAGTAGTGTTACTATTACATACAGGCGGTAGTGTTACTATTACATACAGACGGTAGTGTTACTATTACATACAGACGGTAGTGTTACTATTACATACAGGCGGTAGTGTTACTATTACATACAGGCGGTAGTGTTACTATTACATACAGGCGGTAGTGTTACTATTACATACAGGCGGTAGTGTTACTATTACATACAGACGGTAGTGTTACTATTACATACAGACGGTAGTGTTACTATTACATACAAGCGGTAGTGTTACTATTACATACAGGCGGTAGTGTTACTATTACATGCAGACAGTAGTGTTACTATTACATACAGGCAGTAATGTTACTATTACATACAGGCGGTAGTGTTACTATCACATGCAGACGGTAGTGTTACTATTACAGGAGGTAGTGTTACTATTACATACAGGCAATATTGTTACTATTACATACAGATGGTAGTGTTACTATTACTTTTCAGATCCTAGCAAACACATAGGTGATTGAATCATAGGTGTCAACTAGTAGACTACTTATTTTCTGTATTGATATATTAATACAGATTTCATCCCCCTAAACATCAGTATTTTTTTACAGAAATAAATTGTTAAAAATATGAATTTATGAAAAAAATTAGTTGACATCTATGAATGAACTAGCAAAAGACAGAGAAGACTGGAGGGTCACGGTCATTGATGCATACTAGATATTTGAAAGAATAATATCCAATTTCCTCCTTACATATTGAAAACTGTATCAAAAACTTTTCAACATTTCTACAAATTTTGTGATTTCTCTCACAGATATTGATGTATGCCTATTGTTAAAATAAAAAATGTGAACAAACTTTTGTTATTCTCAGATAATGATATGTGCATTGATGGAATATCGTGAAATAGTGAAACAGAATATGTTCATATATTATGTGATTTCTCCAACGGATATTGATGTATGGAGTTAAACAGAATATGTTCATATATTATGTGATTTTTCCAACAGATATTGATGTATGGAGTTAAACAGAATATGTTCATATATTATGTGATTTCTCCAACGGATATTGATGTATGGAGTTAAACAGAATATGTTCATATATTATGTGATTTCTCCAACGGATATTGATGTATGGAGTTAAACAGAATATGTTCATATATTATGGGATTTTTCTCACAGATATTGTATCTCTCCAGTGATAGATATTAAAAACAATAAACATACCATACTTTGACTGTTCAACTCCAATGTGACATCCGTGTTGACACATAGTTGCGAAAGTTGGAAAAAGACAAAGGCACTAAAGAAAAAATTGAATTCATTTGAAAATAAATGTCTTAGAAGACTTAAATATTGGTTGGGAAGAATTTAGGCCCAATATGCAAGTAAGAAAAGACACCAAACAGCAATATGTTTTGACAACAATAAGAAGAAATTGATGGACTTATATTTGACATGTGCTTAGATTGAATTAAAACTTGCTGCATTAAACAGAAAGCATTAAACTGTTTACCAGATGGCAAAAGAAAAATAGGAAGACCAGAGAGACTCTCCAGAGAGACATACAAGAATTACACACAATAGCATCACTTCGCTCAAACTGAAGAGTTCTGGTTTCTGCCCTAGGCACTGTGTTTGACACTGAAGAAACATAGATGGATAGTGATAAACTGGGCAGATTTTTATAAAGATATTCCTATATATATTTTGAAATAGATTCATACCTCTCCCACAGATATTGATGTATTGGATGAAATAGAATATGTTCATATACAATGTGATTTCTCCTACAGATATTGTATCTCTCCAGTGATAGATTGGACAATAGATTTTTATTGAGATATTATCTATAGGGCCTATATATATTTTTAATTAGATTCATTTTTTACCCACAAATATTATGGGTGAAATAGAATATGTTGTTTGTTTGTTTTTCATTTGCTCCATTGTAACCATCACGGATATCCGTGCGATTTCCACCGGGAGCGTAATTACGTTGTGCCACCGTTATGCGCCTTGTAGGCCTAGCACATCCGATTTCAGCATGCCTTGACAATTCGGGTGGGCTACCCTTAGCCTGTGACAGCCTCTATATCTGTCTCCAGGCACGCGTAGTGGAGACTCTTCGCCCAGACGATTTTTTTGCTCTCGTCTGACTCAAACGAGGTGTTCCACTGTCTATGAACTTGCCTCATGTAATTGGACGTGCTGTGCCTGTGCCCATTGGGTACTGAACCGTTTCTCATCCATGAGCCTGGTTCCTTAAGAGGAAGAACTCAACAGAGGAGTTGGACCCTGGCTCTTTCGCCCTCTTAGCCGAGGTGTCATTCACCGACATCGTGTACCCCTTGTCCAAGTTTGAGTCTCACACCACGCGTTTGAGAGCAAGGCGTTCTCGAGCTGAGCGTCCTTGTCCCAATAGCGCCTGAGCCCATCAGGTACTGAACCCTTTCTCTCTTCAAGTGTATTTCCGGTGTAGGAAAACCTGACAGTAGAGTTGGGCCAGGGCTAAATCGTTGTCCCTTTTGTGCCTGAGCGCATCGAGTACAGAACCATTTCTCTTCGCGAGCATATTTCCGGTTTAGGAAGGCTCGACATTAGAGTTGGATTAGGTTTTTTTGCTTTACCAAACGCCAATGAATGGGTCTGGGTCTCTGCCTGTAAGGAACACAGGTAACTAGAAGCTCGTCTCGAGATGATGGAGCTTGTAGTTCCCCTTTCCTAGGAACGTTTCATTTTCTATTTGCAGTTCGCGCTGCCCTCTAGCGCTGTTCTGCCCTTTCATTGTTTCATTGTACTCGGTATGAAATATATTTGTCTCTTGCCATGCATCTACCTTTACGTGCATTTTACATTGGCCGCCCCTCCAATGTTCGGACTGGACTGACTAGCTTCACTGTATGTCGACAGTGTCGCTATATGTGGTGCTGCTGGTGGTGTCGGAGATATTGTCTGTCTCTTGTGCAGTCAAATCTCTTTCCATCTGCTACCTCCACATTCTCGGACATGATCCCCAAATGATTTGGCCAGAATCAGCACGAGCTGCTGTATTTCTGTTTCCAGGGTGCACCGCGTGGAGGTACATTTGGGATCTTGGTTATCTGCTAACCCTGGGTCCGCCTAGAGCAATGCGTTCCCTTTGCACCCCATAGAATATGTTCATATACAATGTGATGTCTCTCACAGATGTTAATGTATGGCGGGAAATCTTCAGATATTGACCTATGTCTTTATTTAGAATGTTCTGCTGGTGTCAGATGTGTCTGGTCATTTGTGAAGATAAAACAGGATCACAGAACATCTCCATTTTATAGACTATCATCCTGCTGAAAATCTAGTAGGACCATTGTCCTGCTACAAGAAATATCCAGCGGGTTTGTTGAAATGAATGCTAACAAACACACAGAATAGGCCCTATGTTCATTATTATGTGATGTCTCCCCCAGATAATGATGTATATTTTAAATACCTAACTTGTTATGTGATGTCTCCCCCAGATAATGATGTATATTTTAAATACCTAACTTGTTATGTGATGTCTCTCATATTAGTGTTTGTGTTTAAACAGAATATCTCTATGTGACCATGGCCTGGACTTCTAGTTCAGGGTGCATAGAATAGGTCCACTGTCTTATTCCAAACATGTCGTAAGAGTAGAATGCAACAAGAAAGTTGGGAGATAGGCTGAAAACCTGTCACATGTGAAAAACTCCTCATTGTCACATCTTGTCTCAATTTCTTACTATTTTGTCTGCTATCAAATAATTCCTATGAATGACGAAGATATTCAGGCCAGCAGACATTTCATATTTGTCCTTTAATGGCAGACTCCTAGGTGATGGGGGATGTTAGATGTGCCATCACTGCATATTGATCAACATATTTGGTAGAAGAATCATACGTTAGGTGGCCCAGAAGTATATGCTGTGATCCTGGCAATATATGGTAATCTTGGGATATTGGCTCTCTGGAATGCCTCCCTTTGGGGACTAAACATGCATCCATTAACCCCTCCCCCCTTACACATCCATGCCTTTGAGACCTTATATGAGTCAGATGTCACCTTAGAAGCACAACTGAGATAACCTGTGCCTTTTGTCCTAAAGGCTTTGAGCTATCAAGGGCTACCTGTTCAAAGCTAGAAAGATTATTTCATTATCATCATCATCATCATCATCATGTGATTTCTCTCATCGTATATTGATGCACATGTTGAAAAAAAAATATATATCAACATTTTATGTGATTTTATTTCTTCAGACATTGACGAATGCTCCCAAAATCCAGACATATGCAACAGTAATCTAAAGCATTGTTTTAATGTACCAGGAACTTATAAATGTAAATGTCTTCCAGACTTGGTGGGAGATAATTGTATCAAAGGTATGTTGACATATATCTTCTATGAATATTATCAGTCTGCGAAGTCTGGTTTGATAATTTTCATAATCATTTGTTTAAATAATTTTCTGGGACTATTACTTCAGCTATAGAGTTACAGCTAGGAGTCATGGTAGCTTGGTTATTAGTGAACTGGCTTCCTTTTTGGGGTATCCAAAGTTAAATTTCCAGTTCAACGGGAAATATTTTAAAATCACAAACAATTTTATGTTTGGCACGTATTCTATTGCAATTTTTTGGGATGTTTATATTTAGTCCATATTCTTTACTTGATTTTTCAACTTCATCATTTGGTCTTTGTTGATCTGGTCACTTCCTGTTAAAACAACAGTGCCATCTGCATATCGCAGAATGTTTATTATTGTACCAGATTTTCTGAGAAAGTAAAGGCAGCAAGCTTTATGCTGACCACTTCATCCCCAGGTATGCCAGGTCAATGAAAAATACAGACCTAACACCATATTCCCCAATACATCTCAATGGTGTGAAAAAGTAAAAACTTTACTTTTACCGAGTTACATTCCCTGAGTTATATTCTCACAAAACAGTGTGCTGCTCCATTGAAAGGTGAGAGTACATATGAAACACCCAAGAACAATTAAGTCAGTTATCTGCACCTTTTATGCATATTTTTTAAGAACCATCTATAATTTGTTTTTGATTTGATAGGATTTCCAAGAATCAGTTCAGTTCTTCTTTATCTCATGCAAGGATCTATAATGTCACATGTGCTGGCAGATCTAGTAACATTGCAACTTTACATGCATATTATAATGTCACATGTTGATGGATCTAGTAACATCGCCACCTTACATGCATGCTATAATGTCACATGTTGATGGATCTAGTAACATCGCCACCTTACATGGATGTTATAATGTCACCTGTGTTGGCAGATCTAGTAACATCACCACCTTACATGCATGTTATAATGTCACCTGTGTTGGCAGATCTAGTAACATCGCCACCTTACATGCATGTTATAATGTCACCTGTGTTGGCAGATCTAGTAACATCGCCACCTTACATGCATGTTATAATGTCACCTCTGTTGGCAGATCTAGTAACATCGCCACCTTACATGCATGTTATAAGGTCACATGTGTTAACAGATATAGTGAACACATCCACGCCATCGGTTACTTTGAGAGGAGATGTCCTCGAGAGAACCAGCACAATGAAGTACTTGGGAGTCATGTTGGACTGAAGTCTGAGTTTTTAAAGATCATGTTGACCACATAATTGTAAAGGCTTATAAAGGTCTTGCGACGATGAAAGTTATGGCTGCTGCTCAATGCGAACAGAGACTGCTATTTCTGCTGTATCAGGGATTGGTCGTGGCGGTGGTAGAGTACGCACTGGCAATTCTGACACTGAGTCAAACTCAAACAGAAAGATTGGATAGAATCCAAAATGAAGCAATGCGAATCATTTTGGGGTGCACGAGAGATACGTCGGCTCGGGCTATGTGATACCTACTTGATTGCCCAACTGCGGAGCAAAGAATACAAATGTGCAGGGCGCGGGACTACCTAAAAAACACCACTGATTTGTTTGTTTGTTTGTTTTTCGTTCGCTCCATTGCAACCATCACGGATACCTGTGCGATTTCCGCCGGGAGCGTGATTACGTTGTGCCACCATTATGCGCCTTGTAGGCCTAGCACATCCGATTTCGGCATGCCTTGACAATTCGGGTGGGCTACCCTTAGCCTGTGACAGCCTCTATATCTGTCTCCAGGCACGCGTAGTGGAGACTCTTCGCCCAGACGATTTTCTTGCTCTTAGTCTGACTCAAACGAGGTGTTCCACTGTCTATGAACTTGCCTCGTGTAATTGGACGTGCTGTGCCTGTGCCCATTGGGTACTGAACCGTTTCTCATCCGTGAGCCTGGTTACACCACTGATAAAGAGCACCCTCTACACTCAGAAATTATCAAAGTGAAAGGCAGTCGACTAAAGAGAGGAAAGTCGTGGATGGGGCGCGCAGAGGACATTATACAGAGTGTCTGCAGATTGGAGGATGTACTACCTGGTGCCGAATGGAGTCTGGCACCCTCGGATTACCCAACAGCCTTCGAAGGAGTAATAACACTCAATAGAGAGTGCAGGGAATGGTGTCTGACAGTGATCGAGTCGGAGGTGCTCGCTCTGATCAGTGAGAATTCCAAGGTAGGTGATATAATTATATATACAGATGGGTCGGTTGAGAGACACATCAGGAGTTCCTGGGCTTTCACGGCTCAAAGGTGGGGGGAGACTATCAGAGAGGAAAGTGGTGCATTCGTTCAGACGACAAACAGCTTGACAATGGAGATTCTGCCGGTGACCAAAGCTTTGCAATGGGTCTGCTCACAGACTGTCTGCGAGCATGCCTGTATACTCAGTGACTCCATGAACATGATTGTGAAAGTTCAGACAGGGTACGTTCGAGAACAGTGGCTGGATGCAGTGAATAATTCCTGTGTGCATACAGTGACTTTTCTTTTTGTGCCGGGACATGCAGGAGTCCAGGGTAATGAAAGAGCAGATAGGTTGGCCCCCCACGCTGCTACTACGGCTGTTGGTGGAGCGATGGATCGGGCAGACATTTTGAATGCCCTATGGGAAAACGCATGAACAAATGACTGTACAAGTGACGATGACTCTTGTTCCATGATTAGAATAAAGGAACTTGGTTTGAAATGTGGTGTCGCTAGAAAGGAGAGTTTTTGTGGGTGAAAAAGAATGATGGTCAATCAACAACGTACTGAGACTGTCAGTCAACGTGTAATGGCGGATACACTCAAGAAAAGATCTGAGCACCTATGGACTTGTCCGGAGTGCAATGATGATGATACAAGGACTAACTAACTAACTAATTAACTAACTAACTAACAGATATAGTAACATCGCCACCTTACATGCATGTTACAATGTCACCTGTGTTGACAGATCTAGTAACATCGCCACCTTACATGCATGTTATGTCACCTGTGTTAATGGATCTAATAACATCGCCACCTTACATGCATGTTATAATGTCACATGTGTTGACAGATCTAGTAACATCACCACCTTACATGCATGTTATAATGTCACCTGTGTTGACGGATCTAGTAACATCGCCACCTTACATGCATGTTATAATGTCACCTGTGTTGATGGATCTAGTAACATCGCACCCTTACATGCATGCTATAATGTCACCTGTGTTGATGGATCTAGTAACATCACCACCTTACATGCATGTTATAATGTCACCTGTGTTGACGGATCTAGTAACATCACCACCTTACATGCATGTTATAATGTCACCTGTGTTGACGGATCTAGTAACATCACCACCTTACATGCATGTTATAATGTCACCTGTGTTGATGGATCTAGTAACATCGCACCCTTACATGCATGCTATAATGTCACCTGTGTTGACGGATCTAGTAACATCGCCACCTTATCTGCATGCTTTAAGAGGAGAGGAGACTTACAGGTTGGGTATGAAGTTGGCCACACAACTCATCATCATTAAATGCCACCTCACAACAAAGGTTGGCTGCAACAGACCTTCAACATCCTCTGTCTTGCTTTGGTGGTGCACTCTGCAAGACTGTAACTTTTCCATCTCAGGATGTTTCTCTCCCACTTGTATCTCTTGTTTACCTCTCCTTGACTCTACTTCCAAGTAAGGTCTTCAACAAAGTGTCATGTCCTTTAATATGTCCAAAATTCTTTTATTTTTTTAATCTTTATTTCCTTTAATAGTTCTATTTTTATGTGAAGTTTTGTTTGAATCTCTTTGTTTGCTTTCTTCTCTTTCCAGGACATTCTCCCAATTCTTCTATATGTCCATTAATTCTGTCTTCTATTTGTTCATTGCCCATGTTTCTGAGCCATACATTAATATAGCATGGATGTTGCATTTTATAGTTCTCATTTCTAGTTTATTTGTGATATGTTTAGATGTCAATATTTTCCTCATGTCATTGAAAATACTTTTAGCCATTCTTATTCTTCTTTTAATTTCTGTTTCATATCTGCCATCATTTATGATTATATATCCAAGATATTGGTAATGATCTATTTGTTGTATGATCTCTCACAATATTCTTATGTTTAGCACCTGTTATTTTGCGATAACACTGATTATCATGGTTTTTATTTTTTGAATGTTTAGACCTATATCTAGCCCATATACTTTATTTATTAACGTGATCTATTAGTCTTTGTAGTTTTGTTCACTATCTGTTAGAAGGACAGTGACCTATTTATTTTCTATGGTTGACTATGATATTTCTTCAACTCTGTTTACAGCACCGTACAAATTTGTTGGAACTGTTAGCCTAGCAAATACTGGGAGCCAGACTTGGAATGATAATCTTAATAACCAAAGCTCAGCTGAGTTTAAGACTTTGGCAGATCTAGTTACCAAGTCTGTAAGTGTGGTTTTATATAGGCTCATTGGGGACTGTACATAAATTATGTTAACAATATTCTACCAATTTGTGACTACCTCATCCAACTTTTTATCAATAAACTGTTGAGAGTTAAGGTTCTGCCCTTGCTTAATAATGTCTAAAAAAAAACTATCACCCCCACCTACCCCACCCCACCCTCCCACCTCACACAAATATTTTTAGCAGACAAAGTATGAATAAAAATCTACATGACTTTTTTCAGAATTTTATAAATATTTTTTTAATTCAATCAATTTAATTGGTATATAAAAGCAATTTTCTTAAAATTAACTTTTCCCAGCTTCCCCATCCCCTCTCTTTCTCCTAAATGTTGACATAATTTATCGACAGCCCCATATATATATTTCAGACTGCATGTTTATTATTTATATTTATTTGAGCAGCTTTCATAAACTTGTGCTTGAGGTCAAAGGTCAGTGATTCCAGGTTCAGAGGTCTTGTAAGGTTAACCAAAATGACCAAAACAATACATTTTATATGTTTGTGAAGGATTGTAGTGAATTCATGTTGATTAAACTGTCTTTATCCAACACAAGTAAGGAAAGTCACACATCTCTGAAGTATGGTATATGAGAACATGGGGCTAGGTGAATTTTTTGATGACAAATTATAGTTTGTGCTTTTAGGTAGGTGTTTTATTAGTCATCACAGAAGTTGCCTACCACTTAATTCTGTATTATTATTTGTTATTTGGGACATTTTTTTAAATCGAAGATTATAGGCAATCTCAAAGGAGTTCCATCTCTTTCAGCAGATAATGAAGAATATGCAGGCTGAAACCTTCTATAGCATGTTGATATTATACATCATCCTAACCTACCAATCAATTCAATGTCTTTCACTGGTAGTGGAGTGTGTACATGAGAATTTGTTGAGCATAGAGTTGATTACCCCACTCCGTGATCTCTGCTCTGATACAGTCTGCTGAAGACACATACCTTGACTGCTATAAAGGAATAAAACCTTCTATCTGCAATGTACTTTAAGATTACAAGAAATTCATGACAAAGTCATCAGGAGTAGAAGATTACCCAGTTTATGATCTATCTACAATGTACCTTGAGACTACAAGAAAGTCATGACAAAATCATCAGGAGTAGATTACCCAGTTTATGACCTTCTATCAGTAATGTACCTTGAGACTACAAGAAAGTCATCAGGAGTAGAAGATTACCCAGTTTATGATCTTCTATCAGTAATGTACCTTGAGACTACAAGAAAGTTATGGCAAAGTCGTCATGAGTAGAAGATTACCAAGTTTATGACCTTCTATCAGCAATATACCTTGAGACTACAGTAAAGCCATGGCAAAGTCATCAGGAGTAGAAGATTACCCAGTTTATGGCATTGCTCCAGTCATACAGATTGTGAAGAATGCTGAAAGCTCTAAAATCAGCAGATTTGATATCAATGCTGTATTTGGGCCTTTTTTATGGTATGGTGGGAAAACTGACACAAATCTAGCATTTCTTCACCACAACCTTGAATTTTGAAACTCCATCATTTGTTACTCATGCTAATTTTGATAGATTTAACTACATATCTGTAGTAAACTTGAGTAATGTTTCAAGAACAGCTACCATTATGATCATGTCCTTCATATGTATCAAATCAATCAACTCTTCAACAATGTACAAAGTTGAACTTACTCAACGTACATACACTGCAAACTGAGTCAACTGTCATTTCTTCTACTCTCTGTATAACTGTTCTTGCTGAAAGACTAACATTTGAAAACAGTCTTTTTTTCCATCAGTAAAGGTATTCATGTTCTGTTATTAATTTGTACACTACATAGATAGTCCGTGGACTCAATTCCACTTCTGCAATCTTTTTTGAAACAGCAAATATTAACCTTTAGGACGCGTGTGGTAACTTTATTCACCAACATTTCCCCTTCTCTGGTTAGCAAGTATATTTGCCAACATAGACCACAGTTGCTAGGTACACTTCAATCAATTAAAAATCTCCAATATTTAATTTATTTTCCACCAGATTTGTTAAATCTGGCATTTTATTCAATTGACTACCTTTTCCAGCAGTTTTAGTGGCAACCATATGCCTAATGTCATGTAAATATCGATATTTTCACAACATATTGATAATTTCAAACAAAAGCATTGCCATGATGGTAAATTATGTTTTATAGAGGTATATTTTATTGAATTTTCATTAAAATTATTATGGATTGTGATTCAAATGATTATTTATGGAGAGATAAGTCATTTCCACAATTGAAAATCAGTTAAACCACGCTGTTTTATCTAATTTGATATTAAAACATCAACCAAGTTCGAACGATTTATTTCTGGACTAGATCTAGGTATATAGAAGGATTTTAAGACATACCTGAATGTGTAATCCTTGTAATCCGTGAAATTATAACAATTAATTCGTGAATGGTGCATGAATGGCATGCTAACTCTGTCTATCTTATACTGTTTCCACTCTGGAATATTTAATAAACTTCATGCAATTGTTTTTTTGTTCTAAAGGTAAAAGATCGCTGGGTTTTTGTGGAAATTATCTTACATGTCTTGTATCGCACGCACACAAACAAAACTGACACCAATATATGCAGAATTCAATTCTTTATTTATATGTGCAAAAATTATTTAAATATCTCTAACAACAAAAATGTTATCATGATTTCAACACAGTCACCAACTATTACGTAATATTTCCAAAAATTAATTCAGCTGCAGGACAGAAATTACGTAAATGTAAATACAGCATTCTACAGGTTAAATTATGAACTTCATTCTTCAAACTTCATTTGTCTGTATTACATTCACTATATTATCAATTATTCATCTCATAGTATCTTTTAACATTGAGCTCCTCAAAGACAGCAACATTTCATAGCAAATTAGACATGTGGCTTTACTAAAATGTTTTATTGGAGGTTTACTAAAATCTTATTTTGGAGATGTGATTAGACAAGTACGGAAAAACCCATTTACAATCTATGTCAGTCAGTTCTTTTGCCAAGTTTGGCACAAAGGACGGATGTCATAGTTCTCCATGCCTGTCAGTCAGTTGCCAAGGATTGCAGGTCTTGTGCATTTATGCCTGTTGATTTTAGTTCATTTATAAATGTTCTTCTGAGCATTGTTTTTGGTCTTCCTTGTTTTCCGTCTGGTGTCCACATAAAATCTTGTTGTAAATATATGAGTGACCTAAAATTAAATAAGACACAGCTGCACAGGCATGAGGTATAAGAAAGGGAATTATTATTATTCTTCTGCATTCATTCTTAACCGTAGGCATGCTGTGTTTACAATTATGCAATTTTTCTTGTGCCGCTGACTGCCTCGGAAATGGTTTTCGAAATGTTACGCAATTGTCGGTGGCTGTTTTGAAATTTCAATAACTTCTTTGTTGTTACAGATATTTAAATAATATTTGCACATATAAATAAAGATTAAATTCTGCATATATTGGTGTAAGTTTTGTTTGTGTGTGTGTGTGTGTGTGTGTGTGTGTGTGTGTGTGTGATACGAGACGTGGTAAAGTGATAAAGTCAAATTTAGACCTATCTTGATTTAGGCCTATCATATTATTGATTGATGGTAAGCTGTGAAATCTGTTGAATGTTAAATATTTAACAAAATGGCAACAATGTGGCATAATTTAATAATCACAAATATAGAACTTACCTTAAAGAATTTTTACCTTTGCAACTGTTTAATCGTTGATTTCACTGAATATACTATTAACAAATAGTATAATAAACATGATTCACTGTCTTGTTGCTTCAACACGATGCAGAAGACCACAAAGTCCTTTAATTTCCATGTCAAAATAACTTAATATCATTTTCCCCACCATTATAACAAAATGGTGACAAATTTTCTACCGAAAGTTGCCATCACACTCTGTCAAAAAGTTACAAAATTTACCGATGTCAATTTTTTTGTTTGGTTTTGGGTTTAGCGAACCGGGTGATGGATTTTGACTTCAGCAATCAATATATGCCACAATTCCGGTGAAATGCTTTGCCTCAATTGTAAACACAGCATGTTAAAGGTTAAACTCTTAAAGGTTACCAGGATGTAGTCCTAAGAATTGAATGCATTGTTGCATCAAAGTGCACATCATGGCTGTGTTATCTTAGCTTTTTTACCTGATACATCCTACTTCAGAATAAGGGTACTATAGACAACAAGGTAATACAAAGATTAAAAAAATCAGTGTCAGAAATTATCCAAAGCAATGGAAATGCAGGAGCTACAGTAATATAGGGACAATGCAAATATAAATGAAAATATGTTAAAGTTTACCAATAATAGACATGGCATAATAAATGTAGTATCAAAACAAAATAACAGATGACATTCCTACTAAAAAACCTGCATCAGCAAGAGAATGAAGTACAATAGAGAGATTTGAACAGACATTTTAATACTAGTTTTCAGATTGTCTAACATAAGGATACTGATGATATTATATGTATTTTACATTCATTTATTTTTTTGTAGATCTCTGATGCACTTCAGCCTTCCTTGCCCAGTAATTTCTATGTTCAGACATTGATGTTTAACCAATCTGTGTAAGTATTTATATCAGCATCCAACTATAAAAATGGTGTAGAAAATGAATGTGTTTTCTTTGTGTGCTATTTGACAAATGAATTTCCTCCTGAAAGCAATACAATGTAATACTGCGTGAAATGTAACAACAATAGTGCTTACGTAGAACACAGGTTTGTAGAAAGTTCCACTTAGACACAATGGACTATCACTAAAACTAAGGGGTTATGATGTGTAAACAAGAAAACATACAAATTACAATACACAAGATATTTTCAACATTTTGAACCATCTGGTCTTTCTCAAGAATATGTAAAACAAACAGTGAAAAACAATGGAAAAAAAAGTAAAAATAATGTTAACACCACAGAGGCACTAGATACACTATTGACATGTAAACAATATGAAGTTCAAGGTGACAATCATGTATATGGAAACATGTAGTCATGGAAGCGGGTTTTGTTAAAAATTGGACGGGATATGATAACAGATATAACAAATTATTACCCAATACAACATGGATAGCAATACAATAAGGACCACACCAACACAAATTTAAACAAATAAATGTTCAGAGTTAAGTCCAAAAGGCTTGAGGGTACCAAACTCAAAAATAAATCGATTTTCAAGAGCATACCTAGATCTGTCATCTGTGGTGCAGGATCTGAGGGCAGTGACCTGGATATTGAGGACACCATGATGACCATCACCATTAAAATGAATGGCAACAGAGGTAGGATCTCTGTGTTTTATGGCATGAAGATGCCTACAGAAGCAGTGACTTCATTGTAAGTCCGTTTCACTTATATATTTCTTGTCACAACTTTTACATATGATAACCTAAATGACATTATGGGATTCACATATAAAGGCCTCATCGATAGTGAAAGTGGTCTTGGGAAATTATACAGAGCAGATCTGAACTACATAGGGACGTGTGTAAGGCAACAAAGTGTTCAGAAAATAGATAGATAGTCAGGATAGTTGGCAGAGTAAGACTCTACCTGTGTGCTTGAGTGAAGTGTCAGTTTAACAAGTGAGCCATGGGTGAATAGAAGCATGCATACTTTTTGACATCTGATTGCAGAAACTGAATTTCCCATAAGTACAATGATCTCAGTTCATAGCTAAAATCCAATTCTGGTTTGCAGGCTGAGATACTAAGAACATCTGAACCTCATTATGAAGCATACAAGGTTTGCTTTTCATCTTTATCACTTGTTGAAGTCATGTGCTGATATGGATTTTTTCAATGAGCTGTACTGCAATACCAAGCTGTATTAAATTGTAAACTATATTAAATATTTTCTATCTATTTGATAGAGCTGCTGCCAGGACAAAACGAGACACAGTTTCTCCCAACAGTTACACAGCATCATATGTTATTTACGTTACAAGTAACTCTATCACAGCTGAACAGCTAAACACATTACTTAATCCAAGTAACTTGTCTTGCAACCCATCTTGTACATATGGACAGATAACCGTAATCTCACCACCACAAGTCAATGGCAATGGTATGGTAGAGTTTATTAGTGCATTTAGTAAATATAAGTCTTAAACATGGATTAGACTAGTACTGTCTAACAATTTTACATATTGGTGTACATCTTAATGATAGCTGTGATTGTAGTAATAATAATATTATAAAAGTAATATTAACGAGTCCAGAACATTCTTTTATTTGACTCATGGCTGCCATCTTTCCCTACGTAAAATGTTGTAAAAGTTGTAAACTTTTCTTTTTCGTTGTCATTTTTCAATATACCGGTATATATCAACAAAAGAATGTTTCTGATTGAAAGTGTAATAAGTCTGCATTACTTCTAGTATAATTTTGTTGTGGTTTACGATGTCAATTTTGTGAATTATTGATGATATTTCATTATTTGGATATGTCGAATAGGGCATTATTTTGCCCTATATTTTCTTAATTATTTTTTCAAGTGTACCTATGATTCTATCCACCGTTTGGCATACTTTTAGCATCCTCTATCTTGACCTAGCTTTAGCCATTGTTTCCATCTCTTTTCATGTTCTACCAAGCCTTTGTGTCTCTGCAGCTAATTCTTTCCTCCAGGTACTTCTTGGTCTTCCTCTTTTCATCTTTCCCAGTGGGTTTAAATTATCATTCTTGTGTATATAAAAGGTTATTTTTTTGTTTGGTTACATTTGTTATTTAAAATCCAACCTGATCACTCTCACAGATTTTTTTTTATGTTTAAAAATATGTTGCTAGTCCATCTTACTTAGATTAATCATAAACATAAGTTTTTAGAGCAACTGAACTGTTGTTTTGGACATTTATAGGATGAAATTAACTCATAGGCCATATTGAAGTTGGGTGTGTCAAGCCGAAAAGAGTAGATATCACAATTAAGCTGTAAACCATGATACACCACAATCTGTTCTTTGGACTACATTCTGCTAATCTGCAGAAGTCTGAGAATGAAAGAAGAGCAACAAACATAATCCAGCTCTATATCCACATATATTACATGTTTATGCATTCATAACTGAATCATCTACACAGTGATACCACTATGTATTATTTTTTTTGTATGTGTAAATACAAATTTCATTCCACAAAATATTTTATAAACAATAAATGATTGTTATAGCATAAATTTCAAAAATAAAAATTATGCTACCAGATACCTGTTTAATATATTTAAAATAATTGACTGTACCCTAAATTTTTTAATATAAGCCTATAATTTTTTTATATTTATCAAAATTGATTTAAGGTTCTCTGCCTATAAACGAGTACAACACAATTTTTATTTTAAACATCACATACTGTTACATAATGTAATATTTTTTTTAAAAAGGAAAAAGGTTAATAAAAAAATTAAATCCTTACATAACAAATGAAGTCCTAATTAATTATATATAGAGATCTTTTACATCCGATGATCTCATACAACTACACCACTTTGGGAATTTTGCCCGCTAGGCAATCTTGAATTTTTTTTTTTTTAAACACATATGGGAGGGAGGAGGAGCAACCAAAATCAATAGTGAAAGGTATCTTCTCTGTCCCATCACTTTTGAAAAGTTGTTCCAAATTCCACCGTAATAGATACCCAATAGGTTAATTTCAAAATCCTCTCTCACGTTTATTACCGCAGACTCCATAAAAGGAAAACATACCCGGTACTGTAATGAAGCTCAAATTCATCTGTATCCCATACAAACAAATGACATCCAATGCTATTTGTCTCATTGTTCTTTCATTTTATCATTTTCCACTTAGACTTTACTGTCTGGCTGCATGATACTGTTGTAATTTCATCTGAACCGTGCAGCAAGAAAATTAGTAATTACTATTCACTACCTGGTATGTGAATTGCACAGTTCCACATCAGAACACCTGGACACCCAATACAAACAATTTGTCTGAGAAAGTACCTAAACGTTGTTCATGAGTACCAGGTATTACGAAAACATCAGAGTTTACACTTCCGATTTTACACTGCAGTAGCCATCCTTCCTTACTGAATGAATGAATAGGATAACTACCAGGTAGTAAAAATTCTGGTACTTCGTGGTTAGGGTATAATGACTACTGGAAAGGATGTACTGTATTATCTTTGATGCATTGTTCCCAGGTAATCCTTCATTCATTCAGGCAATGTGAGTGGGGCAAATGAAAGAAATGACCTTGCGTCTTACAATTGCTACAGTTTTTGTGAATTTCTATTTAGCATCATTTCACTTGTCCCTTCACTCTTCTAATAACAGTATTCGACGGTATTATTACTGACATTATTATGTTATTTGTACCTCGGTCTATAATCGGATAGTAGACTTTTTTTTTACATTTTCCGGATCTCAAAATCACCTCCTCGTCTTATCGGATGGGCTTATATTCTGAAATGTACAGTATTCACCATTCTTTTATTTTTTTAAATATGTTTACATAGTTTAAACATTTTTAGAAGTAATATTTCTTAATTTCTGAACTAATATATCTAAATATTAAAAGTAATAATTATTATTCTCATGATAGAAATATACAAAATCATCACTTTACTCATCATCATCATCAAGTGCCGTCTCCGTAACGAAGGTTGGCTGCAACGTATCTCCAACATCTCCTGTCTCTTGTCTTGGTGGTGCACTCTGCTAGACTGTAACCTGTCCATCGTGTAATGTTACTCTCCCACTTGTATCTCTGCCTACCTCTTGCTCGCTTCCCTTTGACTTTACCCTCAAGTAAGGTCTTCAATAGGGTGTCGTGTCTTTTAATGTGTCCAAAGTATTTTATTTGCCTGATCTTTATTTCTCTTAGTAGTTCTTTCTTCATATTAAGTGTTTTTAGCACCTCTTTATTTGTTTTCTTCTCTTTCCATGATGTTCTCCCTATTCTTCTATATACCCACATCTCAAAGGCATCAATTTTGTCTTCTAATTGTTTATTTAGTGTCCATGTTTCTGAGCCATACATTAATATGGAATAGATGTAGCATTTTATAATTCTCATTTTTAACTTGTTTGTAATTTGTTTAGATATTAATAATTTCCTCATGTCATTGAAGGTACTTTTAGCCATTCCTATTCTCCTTTTAACTTCTGTTTCACATCTGCCATCATTTGTGACTATGTGTCCAAGATATTGATACTGTTTTACTTGTTGTAGTTTCTCTCCCTGTATGTTTATGTTTACCTCCTGTTCTTCTGTGTTTTTGCTGATTATCATGGTTTTTGTTTTTTGAATGTCCATATTCATTACTTGATTTATTGACTTGATCTATTAGTCTTTGTAGTTCATGTTCACTTTCTGCTAAAAGAACAGTGTCATCTGCATATCTAATGTTGTTTATTATTTTCCCACTTTACTCAGGTGTGTTATAAGGCTATTGGTTCTGTAATTTTTATACAATTTCAAATTTCCTTTCTTGGGAATGGATATTACTAGTGACTATGTCCATTCATAATAAAAATAAAAACCAATAAAAACTTAACCCTGGTGACATGAACATAAAAATCCTGGCTTGATAACATCAAGGAATAGTCAAGGCATAATTTTTCCACACTTATTTTTCCATATGACTGAGGATACATGGATGAAGAACTGGAAGAGCTGGCAATCATGTTTAACAAGATCTTGTTAAAAGGCATAATTAAAGAAAACTGGTTGCATGGTTACTTGATTCCATTACCCACACTTGGTAGAAATCACACAAATATGCATGTATACAGTCTAATTACCATGCAAAACACAGTTTGTACATTAATAGAAAAGACAGTTGCACAGAAATTGCCTCATCAACTTAGAAAGGAACAAGTTGCCATCACCAACACTCTGCAGGTATCGTCATAATTAGCAAACTTGACATAATGTGACTGTCTTTGTGCAAGATATATTTGAAGGATTCGATTCTTGAATCGAGACATGAGGCTGCAATACACCTGGGGGATGCTTTCAACATAGTGTTATTAGACTACTTGATGGCTCAACTGTTGAATTTTGATGTAAGTCCTTTTTTTTGTTAATTGGATTGCTGCTGCTCTGCTCCAGTAAGTTTTTAAATGTGGCAGCTAGGCATTGGCACCAACTGTCATAAGTCCTGAACTCTATTCCCAATATTGTTTAACGTGTACACTGTACAAGTTACAGGCAAGCAGATCACATAGACTGGTAGAACTATGTCATAAGCTTATGACATTCTGGTGTGTGGGCAGTGTCAAAATCAAGATATGGGTGTCAAGGTGTTAAAAACTGAGTTGATCCACACAGGGGATCTGTGCAGTGACACAGGGGCATTGGTGAATCCAACTAAAACATATATAACATGGTTTTCTCTTAATAACCAGATAGTAAATGCACCCACTCCATATTTTACTCTGTGAGAGGACACTCTTAAAACTCCTGGTTAGCAGAGTGTACTCTGGAACTTATGTAATGGTTCACATTACTTGGCTGCAATATCTGTGCTTTTCTACATGACACTTCCATTCTCAGCATGTTGTTTTAGTCACTTCTACCTTCTACAGAATGGGACAACCAACTTCCTCAGCATGTTGTTTTAGTTACTTATAGTTACTACAGAATGGGACAAACAACTTCATTCAATCTTCTTTAGCACTTGACAGGTCACTGTCCCTATCTTTTGCTCTATGTTTGACCCCACTAAAACACAGGCCTCAAAGTTAGTTAAGTCATGTCGAACTTACACAATTGATGTGTGTGGGAAATAGGTTTTAACTAGGCTTTTATTACTTTGAGGTCAATGGCACTACAGACGTATTGTGATCAACACCCTACTGGTGCCTTTACATTCCAGATTAGATTTGGTATCCATTTCCTGAGATGGTGTTGACTCAGGTACCATTTATGGTCAAACAATTCCAGCAAATCCAAATAGGACCCAAATTCCAAATAAGAATCAAATTTCAAATAATAATCATATTCAAAATAAGAATCAAATTCCAAATAAGAATCAAATCATTAGCTAAAGGGATACAAAACCAGTACACTAACCTTGATATAAATCTGAAATAGATTTATATTAGTATATGAAGTGCTTTAATTCTTTCATTGCCACATAGTTTTAATGCCAAATCTTTCCCAATGCTATGTCTCTTTTTTAGAGTTTTTTTGTGTGATAATTTTAAGAAATTATTTAAAATTAACCAATATGTTATGGTTTTGAATATTTCGAATGTTCAGACAATAATTAAAAATTTCCACAAATTTTTATCAAATAGATTTTATTCCTATTTTTGAGGTGCATGCACATACACTCTCTTGCACCCACAGAACTATCTTGAATCAAACTATTATCATCATTACTTGAATCAAACTATTATCATCATCTTGAATCAAACTATTATCATCATTACTTGAATCAGTCCCATTCTGTATCTGATTCTCTGTCTGTTTTATTGCTATCACTCACTAAAAAGTCAGAATCAATCATTTTGGACCTGGATATCATAAGCTACATTATCTAATTTGAAGTAATGCAGTAAAATAATTAAATCTCCAATTCTTAGCACTGAATGTATCCAATAACTTATGATGCCATACCCCTAAAGGACATTTGTAATAAATGAGAAGTCCTGTGCCGAATAATACTGGTGTAAGATTAGCAAAATTCCCCATGAAAAAGTCATATTCAAGGACGAAAAACATTGGCTGCAGTAGTGAAATGGTCTATGTATTTTGACAACAAAAGTTGTTCCCAGCAGTGAAAGTGAAGAATTCCTGTGTGCATAAAGAGACTTTTATTTTTGTGCCGGGATATGCAGGAGTCTGGGGTAATGAGAAGGCAGATAGGTTGGCTGCACACACTGCTACTACGACTGTTGGTGGAGCAATGGATCGGGCAGGCATTTTGAATGCCCTATGGGAAAATGCATGAAAAAAAGATTGTATAAGTGACAATGACTCTTGTTTCATGACTAGAGTAAGGGAGCTTGATTTGAAATGTGGTGTCACTAGAAAGAAGTGGTTTTGTGAGCGAGAAAGAATGATGGTCAATCAGTGACATACTAGGACCATCATTCAGCGTGTAATAGCGGATACACTCGAGGAGAGATCTGAACACCTATGGACTTGTCCGGAGTGCAGTGATGATGATCCAACGATTAACCATCTAACTAACTAGTGAAAGTATTCAGTGCTGAGATGGTGATTCTAAAGCAGGTTTATTTTTTTCTCTTTTAGCTAACCTCTGCAACTATCCAGGTGTTTACCTATGTGATGAATCAACAAGCACTTGTGAACAGAATCAACAGACAACAACTTGTAGCTGCAAACCAGGATTTCAAGCTAATCCTAACACTTTCTCATGCACTGGTATGTATATACTCTTTTGTCTTGAGATAATTCATACACTTTTATAATTCATACATTTTTATAATTCATGCACTTTCTCATGTGCTTGTATGTATATACTCCTTTGTCTTAATATAATTCATTCACTTTCTTATGCACTGGTATGTATATGCTCTTTGGTTCTCTTTCCACCCTGATTCCTGTCAGAGCATTATTTTGTTGTTTGTCCATCACAAGTGATGGTGATCATTTGTATCATCCACTTTATGAAATTCAGTAAGAGGTTATGTCTGTGTTTATGAGTTTGCATGTGGCTTTTAAGCTCTATGGTGTCCCCAAAGGCCCAAAAAATTTGTGGAAATTTGGAAAAGAGATGGGAATGGGCCATCATAGGCAGACCAAACTAGATGTTCAAGATGTCCAATGAAAAGACAGGCATAGCTAGGTCCCATCTTGGTGCCCATGGCAACACCACTAATCTGATCGAATCTGAAAACATTCCCATCTTTTTTCCACAGATACATTGATGATGGGATAGATATTACTGACATGACAGAAACAGAACTGTCTCGCTTCATCAACTTCATCAACAATTTCAACCCCGCTATTAAATTCACATCTAACATTTCTACCACCTCTGTCCATTTCCTGGACATCATTGTTACTATTCATCCCCCTTACCTAAGCACATCCGTCTACTATAAACCTACTGATGCACATGGCATTCTGCTCTACATTTCTTCTCATCCTCCCGCCTGTCGCAACTCTCTACCCTACTCACAGCTTCTTCACCTTCATCAATTATGTAGCGATGACGACGACTTTCTCGACAAATCCTCTGAGATGATCAATTTCTTCCGTCGACGTTCCCCGAAATAATTCTTTCATTGACCTGGTTCTGTGTATGCCAGCTATCTCACCTTGATACCTTGAATAATTCCCAGGGTTCTTCCTCCTCCTCTGATAGGGTTAAACTTGTTCTTACCTTCCATCCCCATAACTCAACTGCCCATCGCATCCTGCTTAAACATTATTCTCTTCTCCAGTCTGATTCTGACACCCGTGCTGCTTTCCACAACTTACCTCTGTTGGCCTATAGGCACGACAAAAATCTGAAGTACATCTTGGTCCCCAGCCACTTCAGGTCCTCTGCACCTGACCATTTTGGTACCGTTCGTTGCTCACGCGGTCATTGCTACATGTCCTTATGTAGTTCAGATGTTCTCCACCTTATTTCCAAAGGCCACTTTCTCCATCGATGAGGCCTTTACTTGTGAATCCCATAATGTTATTTACATGATCATATGTAAACGCTGTGGTAAGCAATATATCGGTGAGACTGGCCTTAGACTGAGCGACCGCTTCTGTAACCACCTGCATGCCATTAAACTCAGAACACCCACTCCTGTGACTAATCACTTCAATGACGATGGCCACCATGGTGTCCTTGACATTCAGGTCACTGCCATCAGATCCTGCACCACCGATGATAGATCTAGGTATGCCCTAGAAAATCGTCTCATTTTCTAGTTTGGTACCATCAAGCCAATTGGACTCAATTCGGACCACTCTTTTGCTTAGTTCTCGATTGGATTGGTCTTTGTCTTTATTCATTTTGTGCCACAATTTGCGTCATCGTTTTGTTCCTCTTGTTCCACCTATATTATAGTCTTTGTGTAGTTCCCATTCATATCCTTCTGGTATCTCAATACCATATTTCACTAGAACAGGCTTGTTGTGGTGTATTCATTTCTACTCATTTCTTCTTGATTGCCTCAAGCCATTATAACAATTTTATATTTTTCTGATCATGCACAATTTCTACTTGTGGTATTTTTATATTTGCATGTTATGTGCGTATCTTGAAAAAGGCCTTTTGGTCCAAAACCTCAATTATGTCCTGTGTATTGTCATTTGTATGATTATATTCTGTGTTTTGTTGTGTATTCCATATTAATTTATGTAGACATCCATCAGTGATAGTATGTCAGTCATCATCAAGTAGAACTCCATTACCTGTCTTCCATCTGAGTATTATTTTCAATTATGTTCTACTAGCAGTACTACCTTCTATTGATTGTCAATGTATATAAATCTATTAACCACTTTTAATGCCACACTATTTACCTTTATCTGTGTAGTAAGTACAAATTTGGTGCATGCTTTGGAGAATTTATCTATGATTTGTAGATCAGCCTCATAGTTAGCATTTAGAGCACAATCATGAGCAAATAAGAGATCCATATTGATGTGTGATTTGGTCTTGGTTTTTTTCTCGAATGCGCTGAAGGTTGAACAATTTTTTTGTCAATGCTATATCTGATGTCTATTCCAAATCCAGATCTCTGAATGCTTCATCCAGCAGAGCAGAGAAAATTATTCTGCACAGGATAGGTACTAATACATATCCCTGTTAATCTCTGTTTGAGACAGAAAATGTGGCAGATAGCCCATATTAATCCATGCTTAAAAGGTTTAAAGCATGATTGACTGACCTCATTGCACTCATGTTAGCTCATTTATACTCAGTCCCAATCCACAGTATGCTTGCTATCTAATTAGAGTATTCTTCCTCTCCTTTCGCTCTCTCATAACCAATGCAAAGAAAGTTCATGTGATTTTCACCAGAGAGCCTGAAGTATGTTGTACAGCCAGTTTTGCAGCTGGCTGTGTTATTTTGCACCTTCTGATTTTTTGGCATGTCTTTAATTAAGGTGGGCTCCCTAACCTGTGACAACCTTTCTATCTGTTGCCAGACGATGTTTGTATATCAACTCGTGATGGTTTATCACCCAATGTGCCCTTGGACTTTAGAGGCCAAAACATGTCCATGGATTTTATAAGGCCTTTTTTGCTGTGGGATAGTAGTGATTATCAACAGCATATCTTAATTCTGGTAGCTCATGACCTACAATATTGTGTGGGTCAAAGTTGTTTCATTGCTGGTCATTTCTTACATGATGTTCTAGGCCATCATGATGTTCTTATGATGTTTTAGGTGGGTCTAAGTGGTGAAATTTAGTAGCTGAACAGATATACAGAATTAATGAAAGTAGAAATTGAAATATTAATTTATTTCTTTCATGCTTTTCATTATCTTAGATTTCAATGAATGTTCTGGAAACTTAAGTAACAACTGTACAGACATCAGAGATTGTATCAATACATATGGCAGCTATATGTGTAATTGTAGTCAAGGGCAGTACTGGAATACTAGCATGGAAAATTGTACTGGTATGTCTATTATCACTAGATTTATATAGATAACATTTATAGAAGTCCTGCAATATTCAAGTGTTGAACATCAACAGATTTGATTATTTGCAATTGTGCCATAAATCAATAAAAAGAACATTTTTTAATCTTGGATATTGCCTTAATTCTTAGTGGACCAGGGACAAAACCAGCATATAGGAAAAAACTAAAAATAGGTTGTCGCTTGGTTCACTACGAGTTAAAATTGCATTCACTAGTTGTATTTTTCTGTGTAATAACTGAAAATCCTGCTGTATGTTGCCAAGACCCAGCATGGGAAGCAAAGAATAGTGTATTTTTCTGTTATGCACCAACAAAATTATTTTTTTTATATAACAAAATCCAACTTTTCATAAAACCATTTTTGACAACCTCACATGTCAATAGGACATAATTTTTCATTCACAAAACAAGTAAATTCAAGTAGGAAGCAAGAGGATAAATTTAAAATTCTTGAGACTAACAGGAATTGAACCAGGTCCATCCTAACAGCATCAATTCTTGATTAGAAACTTACTTCACAGCACGTGGAACATTTCCATAAGTGTTCCACCGTTCGTTCCAACAGCCATCGCAGTGTATGTAGACTCAGAGTCTAGGTCAGGTGTTGATTGCATGCTTTTTGAAGCCTTCCAAAATAATAACTTTTCCTTCCCTCCCCTCTAGATACTCCCATTTCTAACATTCTCTGTATGTGTACGTTCTCAGCCTCACTGACATCATATTCATCTTGAAATGAATTTATTACTGCCTTGATGATGTCTGCTTTACATCTTCTCAGAATTCTGCCATCTATCGCTGCATTGCCTGCCAATAAGTTTCTCTAATTTTCTCTGACCACAGCATGACCAGGGCAGTATATACATGCAATGCTCTGGACAATAATATATATAATATAAAATATATTATATAATGGCACCGAATAGCCTTGCAACTCAAGTAAACTGCATTTTTTGCACTTGACTAATTGCATTTCCAAAAAGAGATGTGTACAAATACAGATGTTATATATTTGTATTACTGAGGATATTTCAATACTTGTATGGGATGTTCATTGTTGTTGTAATAATCCTTGTCTTGATTAGTCCATTCTGAGTACAATGAGTACACAGTTTGAATGTCTTGACAAAATCACATCTTTTTTAGAAATACGGTTAGTCAAGTATGGAAAATCCCATTTACTCCAGTTGCAAGGCAATTTGATGCTGTTTGAATGGACCTGGTTCAATTCCTGCTAGTGGGGTGCAAAGGGAATGCATTGCTCTAGGCGGACCCAGGGTTAGCAGATAACCAAGATCCCAAATGTACCTCTACGCGGTGCACCCTGGAAACAGAAATACAGCAGCTCGAGCTGATTCTGGCCAAATCATTTTGGGGATCGTGTCCGATGAATGTGGAGGTAGCAGATGGAAAGAGATTTGACTGCACAAGAGACAAACAATATCTCCGACACCACCAGCATCACCACATATAGCGACACTGTCGACATACAGTGAAGCAAGTCAGTCCAGTCCGAACATTGGAGGGGCGGCCAATGTAAAATGCACGTAAAGGTAGATGCATGGTGAGAGACAAATAGATTTCATACCGAGTACAATGAAACAATGAAAGGGCAGAACAGCGCTAGAGGGCAGCGCGAACTGCAAATACAAAGTGAAAAGTCCCTAGGAAAGGGGAACTACAAGCTTAGTCAGCTCGAGATGAGCTTCTAGTTACCTGTGTTCCTTACAGGCAGAAACCCAGACCATTCATTGGTGTTTGGTAAAGCAAGAAGACCTAATCGAACTCTAATATCGAGCCTTCCTAAACCGGAAATATGCTCACGAAGAGAAAGGGTTCTGTACCTGATGGGCTTAGGCAAGAAAGGGACAACGATGGTAGTCCTGGCCCAACTCTACTGTCAAGGTTTCCTATACCGGAAGTACACTTGCAGAGAGAAAGGGTTTCGTAACCGATGGGCTCAGGCACAAAATGGACAACGATTTAGCCCTGGCCCAACTCTACTGTCAGGTTTTCCTTCACCAGAAATACACTTGAAGAGAGAAAGGGTTCAGTACCTGATGGGCTCAGGCGCTATTGGGACAAGGACGCTCAGCTCTAGAACGCCTTGCTCTCAAACGCGTGGTGTGAGACTCGAACTTGGACAAGGGGTACACCTTGTCGGTGAATGACACCTCGGCTAAGAGGGCGAAAGAGCCAGGGTCCAACTCCTCTGTTGAGTTCTTCCCCTTAAGGAACCAGGCTCATGGATGAGAAACGGTTCAGTACCCAATGGGCACAGGCACAGCACGTCCAATTACACGAGGTGAGTTCATAGACAGTGGAACACCTCGTGCGAGTCAGAAGAGAGCAAAAATTGTCTGGGCGAAGAGTCGCCACTACGCGTGCCTGGAGACAGATATAGAGGCTGTCACAGGCTAAGGGTAGCCCACCTGAATTGTCAAGGCATGCCGAAATCAGATGTGCTAGGCCTACAAGGCGCATAACGGTGGCACAACGTAATCACGCTCCCGGCGGAAATTGCACGAATATCCGTGATGGTTACAATGGAGCGAACGCAAAACAAACAAACAAACAATTCCTGCTAGTCTCAAGAATTCACAAAACAATGACATCTGTGGATATTGCTACCATGAATATTATGAACCTTCCGCGAACCGAGAAGGAGATATTTTTTTTTCGACAGACTAGAGGGATCTAATGAACATATATAATATAAATAAAAATACAGTAGTGGGATGGGTCTATTTCTAAATTGATTGCTTCTACTTGTTTTTGTATTCTTAATTGTTCCCAATTTTTCCATGGTTATGTTATATTTTATTTTGCATTAGAATTTATTGTGTGTGTGTGTGCCTGCTTAACAGGAAGGTATACTAAGAATTGTGTCAATGTTACCTGCCTTTATTAGTGTAAGAGGCAACTAAGGAGGATTTTCGTGTGGAGTTGACTGTACCATCATATAGAAGTGAGACTGACCCAGCATTCTTCTCAGTCACTGACTCTCTATGGGAGATAGAATATCTAACTCCACTCCCAAAATCTCTTTTGTTGCCCCTTATCAAGCATGGTATGTTACATTCTGCCTCCTTTTTTTGTTTTGCTTCCTTTGTGGGCTCCAACAATAAACTTGTAGTTTCTGCTATTCATGATGTTTTTGTGTTTAAGGATTTGAAATAAGTTGTGCAGTTCTTTTCTCTTTTTTTAAATCACATATTTTTTTCTGACAAAAGAACTTCCTCCTCAGTTGAGATACTGAGGTGAAACCTGAGTTTGCAAAGTTCATTGTTTCAAAGGCAGGACTATATTGGGGGAGGGGGGATTTGGATGCATGTTTGTTCAATGAAGGGAGGCATTCTAGTGCAATATTATCCCAAAATTGGAACTTTTGTCAGAAATGTAGCATATACTCTTGGACCAGCTAGTTCATCATTCTTCAGTCAGATTTGTTGACCCAACCAAGTGATAGTTAGTTATTTAATCATTCATTCAGTTAGTTTAGCTAGTTAGTCAGTCAGCCAGTTAGTTTAGCTAGTTAGTCAGTCAGTCAGTTAGTTTAGTTAGCTAGTTAGTCATTCATTCAGTTAGTTTAGTTAGTTAGTTAATTAGTTATCTAGTTCATTAGTTTGTTTGTTAGTCACCAGATCATCATCCCTGCACTCCTGTGATAGGTGCTCCATTCTTGAGTGTATCCACTATTACACGATGCTTGTCAGTGTCCGTTCTTTTATTGATAAACCTATATTTCTTCTAAGCCCACAGTAGTGCTCATTTCTGTAACATCACATTTCTAAGACCAGTTACTTTAATCGACATGGAAAGGGAATCATCACCCTCATTAATTTAATTTGCCCATGTTGTTTCCCATAAGGATTTCAAAATGTCCACATAATCCATTGCTCTCCCTCCAGACACAGTGGCCATTCAAGCCAGCCAAATTTCTCTCTTTATGCCTTGATCATCCATATGACCAGCCACAAAGATTAATGTGAAACATTCCAACTTCAACCTCTTGATTGCCTCAAGCCATTATAACAATTTTATATTTTTCTGATCATGCTGAAGTCACTAAGGATGCAAAAATTAATTTTCCCGATTACTCATCTATACATAAGAATATACACATTGTAGCGAAAGAAATGAGATGTCTAGGAATTGCAGAACATCCGTTGGTTGGGTAATGACATAGCAAATAAACAGTGGGTGAAGTGTTCATATTTTCAGGCAGAGAAAACAGTGCACAGAGTGGGATAAGCTTCCTTGTGTCCAAAACATTTTGGCCTTCTGTACTTGGTTATAACCCTATTAATGATCATATAGTGAGTATTAGGATTCAAGGGGACAAGAAAATCATTACAGTCATACAAACATATGCACCAACATCAGCTGCAGAAAATCAAGAAATAGTTGTGCTTTATGAACAGTTACCATCTATAATAGACAAAGTAAACAAACAGAAAATAATGACAGTAATGGGGGATTTCAATGCAAAAGTAGGAGAAGGAAAGCCAGAATATGAAAAATGTGTATGTGGTAGTTCAGCCTAGGAGATAAAAATGAACGGGGGATCGCTAATAATATTATTTTTAAAAAACTAACTTGCTATCACAAACACCTTCTTCACACAACATCCTAAAAGATTATTCACATGGAAGTCTCCAGATGGAACAAGTAAGAACCAAATCGACCACATCATAATACAACAGAAATAGAGACCATGCAGATTTTCTTGCAAAACACTACCCGGATGGACTGTAGCTCAGACCATGAACTATTTGTATCAAAGTTTAAGTTAAAACTCAAAAAGGTCATCCAAAACAGCACATGACTCAGTATGATACATCCAAGAATCCAGAAGAATATAATATAGAGATCAAAAACAGATTTTCTTCCCTAATAGAAGAACAAGAAAACATGACAACAGAAGACTTATCAAATAAAACTAAAGAGAGATATTCATCACAAGTGTCCAAAAAACATATTCTCTTAAGAATAACAAAAAAACAAGCCTACATTTCAGAAATAACCATAAAGTTGGTGGAAGGCAGAAGAAATAAAAAGTCAAGGAAAGACACAGAAAGTAAGACAATATATATATATATATATATATATATATATATATATATATATATATATATATATATATATATATATATATATATATATATATATACAGCCATAACATTCATCACTGCTAGCCCTGTGCCTGCCATTAAAATAATGTAGTCAACATGCTCCCTAAAATTCAGACTTCTGTCAAAAAACACTCCTAAACATTTCACTCCACCTGTTGAAATGATACAAGTAAATTCAAGTAGGAAGCAAGAGGATAAATAAACAATTCTTGAGACTAACAGGAATTGAACCAGATCCTTTCTAACTGCCCTAAATCGCTGAAGGTTGAAATAATAGTACATCTGGCATTCTCTGACATTTAAAAGTCAATCATGAAAAAAAACAGCGATACAATGTTCACTGTTGTTCATCTCTTCATCACCAATGGGGATTATTTAATAGAAGAAAAACAAAGTAAGAAATTTAGACAAGACATACATTTAACACATGAGTATGAGATAACAGGATATAGATTACAAACATAGAACTAATGTTGCAGGTATTTGTATAAATCTATATGTATATAGATTTATATGTATATAAATATGTATATAAATCTATATGTACTCGGTATATAGATTTAACATAGGTAAATGTTGCAGGTATTTTGACTAAATAAAAGCCTGTATATATAATCTTATAATCTACTAGAAGTATAATGTAGCTTGCTATTTGTTTGATAGGCCAATTAAAATACATGCAGACCCTCCACATGTACAGTGGTGGTTATATTTTGACATAATTTAGCAGGTGAAAGGATTACACAATTTTTGACAGTTGTTGTCAAGGGGGAATGCATTAGATAAAAAACTGATAATAGATTTTTGATACAATTTATGGACATCCCATAATGTCTCCATTTTTAAAAGACACTTGATTTACACATTTGTTTAAACAGATGATGGATGTTCATCCTCACCCTGTCAAAATGGTGGTACCTGCTATCTCCAACAGAACCCGAGCAACTTTGTCTGCAGGTATTTCTATATTTTGTAATTTTATTGTGCACACTAGGTCTCTGTGATAGTAACTTTGTTCTTACTTTTTTATTGTTTTTTCACCATTTGTTTTGTATATTCTTAATAAAAACCTAATGATTTAAAATGTTGAAAATGTCTTGTGTATTGTTATTTGTATTTTTTCATGTTTACAACCAACTTTCTGTGATGGTCTGTCAGTTGTCATTAAGGGAAAAATAAATAATATGTGTTCTATGTTAGTACTAGGTCTCAAGGACTTTAAATAGCAATTATAAATATTTTGCTGTGATTAATGAAAGTGTTTCTAATATACTCCGCATTGCAGTTTAAGCAGGAAGTTCCACATGGTGTAGGATTATTTTGTTGGTATGTAAGGTAACATTATAATTGAGATGAGAAATATAGAAGCTGCAGTATGACTTGTGGATTTATTGTATTTTTGGTAGGCCTATATGAGAGCAAATGATGTGATACAGAGGTTAAAAAGAATAACCATGGCCAATGGAATGAGATAGTCAACAACATTAAAACAAAATAGATACATGCTTTAAAAAAAGTCATGGTAACTGTGGTTGACAAATTATTTGCTCTGGGTTACTATAGCGATTTGAGCAGTAAAAGTGATTTATCAATTTTATGTATATTCTGTAGTAATTTATAATTTGGAAAGATGGACAATGAACAATAATTTGAAGAAAAACTCAGCCTTCGAATGTGCATATACAGAAAGGTGTGGAAGATTTCTTGAAAAGTTTAAAAACTTAGGTAGGTAAATGGTTAGCTGAGTTATGAACCAGTGACATATAGGTCTTAAGTGTTTAGTTGCCTATTCAGTAGCTGACCAGAACCTGCCTGACTAATGTCACCTTCACAATTGATCTGTAGCGATTGTGCCATTCTTCAACCTTATTAGAGCATGGATATTTGTAACCTATTTCCTTGTGGCTGGGTAAATCATGGGAGTAATTTTTATTTCAAACCAAGAATAATAATTGAACTCAAAACCCTGGTCTGATAGTCAGTGGACAGGTGACTTTACATTACCAAAAAAATACAATTTTTTGTGTTACAAGAATGCTAAGAATGGAAATCAACAGAAAAGGTAGAACACTGTTTTTGTGGATGATATCCTGATATACAGACAGGGAAGAGATAGAGCAGAAACTGTCGGATCACTGCAAAATCAGCTAGACCGAATCGCCACCTGGTGTGATGATTCAGGGGCACTGATCAACCAAGAGAAGGCTGGGGCCACATGGCTCTCTCTTAACAATCACATCGTAAACTCTGTGACACAATGGTGGAGATGAGAGGGTATGATGTAATCAGGACCTCATCCTTACAATACCTGGTCATGCGATTTAATCGTAGTCGGTGTTTCCGGGACACATTTATCATGTTTATCACAAAGTCCCGCAAAGGACTTTCAGCTCTGAGAGTGATGGCAGCAGCTGACACTAAACAACCATAGCTTGTAATCTTATATGAGGCTCTTGTCCTCCCTGTCATTGAATATACAGGCAGCACTATTGTTGCCAGGCACACACAGATTGATGCTGGAGAGAATTCGAACAAAATGATGCAGATCATCCTTTATTGTACAGAAGACATACCTTGTGTGGCTATGAGATTTCTCCTTGATTTTCTGAACATGTCTCATAGAATTGATATGTGGCATGCCCGTGCATACCTCAGAGTGAGTCCTGACATAGACCAGCCACTACACAGTGAGTTCCCTCATGTGAATGGAAGCAGGCTCAAGAGAGGCAAATTATGGATGGGTTGGGCTGAGGATACCGTTAACATATCTTCACCTCAGAAGACATAACTCTTGGTGAGAAATGGATACCTATTCCTATGGCCTTTCAAGAGGCAGTCAAGACCATCATCACACTTAACAGAGAGTGCAGGAAACTCAGCCCCGTAAGCGTGGATGCTGAGGTCAAGAAATTAATCTGTGAGAATACTGATGACACAGATGTTGTGATTTACACAGATGGGTCCGTCATCCATCATCACTGATGCGCATGGGCCTTTACTACCAAATCAAAAGGAAGAACAGTACATGAAGACAATGGTGCCTTTACCACAACAACGAGCAGTCTAACAATGGAAGTATTCGCAGTAATGCAGGCACTTTACTGGCTGGAATTGCAAGCCTATTCTCATGTGTGCATACTTAGTGATTCATGTGAATATGATTCATACTTAGTGAATATGATTCAGAAAGTCGAAACAGGTGATGTACATAGGGAATGGGTGGAGTCATTAGAGAGAGTTAAAATGTGGGCATCACTATGAAGACTCACACTTATTTTTGTCCCCGGATATGTGGTCATGGAGAGAAATGAACAGGCTGACCAATTAGCTAGCCTCGCCACCACAACAAATGATCAGCCTATGGACATATTCATTGCTCTTTGTGAGTCTTCACGATCAGAGCATTTAGAGATGATTTGGAGAATGTGGGAATTGAGAGTGAGAATGGGCATAACCCATAGAGAACCCCTGACAAAGATTTCAAAAAGAGCAGTGAACCAACATAGAACCGGAACCATCAGCCGTTATACCCTGAGAGATTTACTGAAGTGGAGATCTGAGCACCTATGGACATGTCCGGTGTGCGAAGAGGATAGTCAACAGACCTAATACCTAAGAATGGAAAGAGAACTGCTGAAGGAAATAAAATAAATAAAATAAAATATTTTAGATATATTTCAAAAGCACAACACTTGTTTAAAAACTTACTATAAATGAACGTTTAAAGATGATAAACAAAAGGTAACCAAAGACATAAGTCAGAGTTAAACAATTCATTGTGTACTGTGCATATGTTATTTGAAATAGATACATGCATTTGTAGAAATTTGACTCAAATGTAAGGTTTTTACTACCGGTACTTGTTTGTTGAACCTGACATACCCTAACAGGAAACTAAATCATGCCAAAATCGGATTTGCAGGATAAAAATGTGCAAATAATGAAACTCCACTGTAAAACTATCAACACAATGTATGTAATGCTCTCCGACCCATACACATGAATGCTCATGTTGATTATTTGAGAGTGAATGCTGAGGAAGAAGAAGAAACTGAACTATAACTACATTGCAATACATCTAGGTCTTCAAATCATGGAAACTAACTAAACTATAACTACATAAATGTACATCTAGGTCTCCAAAACAATTTAAAATAATGGATACAACAATTTCAATATTCAAAATAATACAATTTATTTAAACAGAAAATTAATTTAATACAATTTTATAATTTAGAGATAATTTTTAAATAATATATGTTAATTACGTAATGATATGCCCAAATTTTTAACAAACAAACCATACATTATTTAACTAAACTTACTTTCACTAAAGGCGCATACATTGCACAGCACATTTAGAGGCCCTCCCCTGGATGACCCTTTGCACTGGAGATGGGGCTCTCAGTGCGTTGTGTGCACATCAAATTATCGCAAACAGACACTGTGTGATTTGGTTCAGTACTAGTAGACGCCAACACACTGTTCAGTTTTTTAATCCCACTTTTTAGATAGTCACTGCACATGACAATTCACTTGTATGCATTGCTAGAATAACAAACATGGCTGCTGCTAACTCAAATATGATGGTTAATGCTATGAATCTCCAAGAAATGAGCAGAAATCGGTTGTGTTTCTACAAAGCAGATAAAGTACTGCCGGTTGATAATATCTGTGTTGTACATTCCTTCTGCATGTTATACACTGGGGGTGGGGAGGACTCTCAGTGTGTAGCATGCAGAAATAATGAGCATGCAGAAGGAATGATTGACATTTTACTATCTACACATTATGAAAGCACAATGTTTTTTTTAATGTATAATTTTGTCGTGCAGACATGTCAACTATTTGGTTTGCATGATACCATGGTTGCTGGTGCGCCTCTCGGCTTGGTATCTCTGACTTCAGCACCTGTGCATGCTTGGGCAGGATTGTGACCCTGCTCGATATTGGGTTGGCCCGACCAATCTTAGTTTCCAGCCTCTGTTGGCTTGACTAAGCCCCATCTCCACATCAAGGAGTTGCCTCGATGGGGACAATAAAAATAAATGACACTCTACACATTGAATGAGTTTGGGTAGCGTGAAATGGAGAAACAGTAAACATTGTGTCACATCTCTATAATATCTTAAAAGTTATCATGCATAATTTATGTGGGCATGAAGGACAACAGCCACAGAAAGTGCAGGAAACACAGCCCCGTAAGCGTGGTTGCCGAGGTCAAGGCACTAATGTGCAAGAAAACCGATGACACAATTGATGCCATTCTCCTTCTTATGCAAGATTACTTGTCCCAATAAGATTAGTTCCATTATTTCTGATTCTGTCCCTTGTATAATATGTTGTTTTTGTCCCTTTGTACCCTAATTACGGGTAAACTTTGTTCCACTAAATATTGTTCCCATAAAATATATGTTGGCGTCTATTAGTACAGTACCCATGTCTTTTATCTCCGCATCATATAAGTTGTATGAAATCAAGCCTAATATTTTTAAAATTGGAATATGTGGGCATATCATTCTGTATACAACCAAATATATTATATAAAATGTATTTACTGTTTGGTTATTTTTTTTTCCAGATGCACCTATGGCTGGGAGGGAGATATGTGTCAAAATGAAGACTCTGAGGCCTATCGTAAGTTTACTTATTTACTTTATTCTCCATATTCTCATATTACTATTACTACTATTAACCTTTTCACTCCCTACTAATAGTTCCCTATATGATATATATATATATATATATATATATATATATATATATATATAATATATATATATATATATATATATATATATATATATATATATATATATATATATATATATATCTCTTCAACAAACTTCCTTCATCCTGTTTTTCCATATATTTCCTAATGCAATAAAGATTCCTCTTGCTTTATGTGCTTTATGTATTCTTATCCTGATATCTTTGTCTGTTCCTCCCTATCAATCTTGCTGTCACGGTATGGGTATGAGGTACCTTATGTAGGTTGATAGAAATCCAAGCATTTATTTCATTTTCACAATGGGAGTATACCTAGTACATCCAAGAACTATATAAACTTACACTCTCTAATTTTGGATACATTCCAAATGTACACACTGGAAATTTGAAACCACAGGAATACCTAATCCATTATCAACAACAGAGAGTGCCAACTGATGAAGATGAAGGATAAGGAATCACTGTTTAAGCTATGCAACCAGCATAGATCTAATTGCTGCAAAGACTCACTTGAACCATAATTTTATTCTGAGATCATTCTCCCCCTTGGAAATCACAATGAATTTCAATGTTGATTATCTGGGAGCATATGCAGTAGATTGAAATATTTTCAAGATAACACTGTCAATCTGTTGATTGTTTTGCTCATTAAAACTGACTCCGAGATGAATATTCACAGAAAGCTTTATGGAAGGCACTATGGAGCTTGCAAATATAGCAGCATTTATTAAGAAAACCAGACTTGCTGTATATACATGTCAAACTGCGAACGAGAAAAAGAAAATTGACTCTTGGTACAAAGGGCATAAGCCCATGGACCGCTGGATCAGCAACCGACTCTTGGTATCTTAGTCTTTACAGTTATTCAACAAGTTCTAAAACTGACTCTGGGTATCTCATTCTTCACTATACAGTTATTTAATGAGCTCTAAAACATGCACAATCTCTCCAGATTTATCTGGAATCTTAATTCCTCAGTGCAGTAGACATACTATGACTCTCGGAAACCATACTGAACAGGGAAGTTATTGTGTCCAATTCACAGTCTATGCTTCAGAAAGTTCACATCAGATAGATGAATGAATGGGATACATAGATATATCTGCCCTTCAAGAACTCATATGGATGTACTGTACACGTATGCTGAAGTACGCAGAAATAAGTGAGAAGACACACTTGTCATAAGAGTACCACTTTCAATATAGACAAAGGGAAGATTTTGAAAGTAATACTGGCTGGCATAAGAAAGGATGAAAATTCACTGGAAGTCAACAGTACAGAGACTAAGGGCTGGTATCAAGCATGGGATGAGTAGTGGAGGCTGAAAGATGGGATGAATTAGGAATATGAGAAGTTAGAACCCAACAGAAAATATAAGCATACATACATTTCACCATCAAATAAAGACTGAGCACCTATGTGTCTGTCAAGAGTGAGTTAACTTGAGTTCTTAGACTGAGCATCATCTATGTGTCTGTCAAGAGTGTGTTGATAGTTCTTAGACTGAGCATCATTTATGTGTCTGTCAAGAGTGAGTTAACTTGAGTTCTTAGACTGGGCATCTATGTGTCTGTCAAGAGTGTGTTGATAGTTCTTAGACTGAGCATCTATGTGTCTGTCAAGAGTGTGTTGATAGTTCTTAGACTGAGCATCTATGTGTCTGTCAAGAGTGTGTTGATAGTTCTTAGACTGAGCATCATTTATGTGTCTGTCAAGAGTGTGTTGACAGTAGTACTTAAATAATTTAAATACTTGATGGTGGGGCTGGCTGTCATCACATCCATGGGTGGTCAATATGATCCGAAGCTGTGCTGAAGTTGGCTGTGTCATACTTAAAGGTACAGATATCTCAGTCCAACTGTAAACCATGACATAATGCATTCCATTCTTTGGACTACATCCTGCTAATCTGCAGGAGTTAGAGAACAAATGCAGAAGATGAAAAATAAAAATACTTGAATACATAAATCACAAATCAATCATTTCAAATATTTGTTAAATTCATGCATAATTGTTTTGATATGTTCTTTGAGTTCATGTTGAAACCATTACTTTAATATCCTTGCTGCAAGCTTTGTAAAACAGGATTGAAGGAAAGAGAGATAGAGGACTGCAGCATTCGAAAATATTTGATATTGTAACATCATGACATGACAGAGTTTATCATGACAGACAATTATCCTGATTCAAGATAACATTACAGCAGGTTGCTATTTATGTATTGGTCTATTTATTACACAGAAATATCTCAGCAGTAGTGCAAAAATACCTTAGCACCAGCAAAGATCTTACAACTTTCTACATTTTCATCATATCATGAAATTTTTTTTCAGGATGGAAAGTGGCAGTAATTTGTATTAGCGTTATCTTAGGAGTCCTGTGCCTTGTCCTGCTCATCATCCTCATTGTCATCTGCTTTCGAAAACACAGGCAAGTCAAATTCCAACCCTAAAACTCAATTTCCTTCAGAATTTGTACTGTACAACTTATGATGTATGTTTGCGGTTTTTTAAAATCTCTATACTTCAAAACAAAATAATTCATATTAATTTTTGTAAGAAATATTAAGGTATTACAGTAAGTAGAATTAATAATATATTCAAAAAAGAACAAATGATTAAATAAGACATTGTATATGAGGAAGTACCCTGTGTTACCACAGCCCTCTCATTTCCAGAATATTGGGTTGTTTCCTGATACAAGAGGTTTATCTCTAAATTATGAATGATTGTATTTTTATGGAGATCAAATTGACACTGTCAGGGGAAATCCAAAGGACTAGAAACATTAAGGTTGTGATAATTTATGGTAAATGCTACAGAATGAAGTAGATGCTGGTGGTGACAACATATACACCTACTTGCAAAACATGACAGAAATGTGAGAGACCAGAGATAAGAGAAGAAAGTATTTCCTCTCTGGGAAAATCTGAAGAGCATTTCTTTTTCTGCATTTAGCCTCTGCAGTCATGTTATATTTTCAAGGCAGAGTCTACTGTCTTCTCCATGTCAGAGTGACCGCCCCATAGTTTTTGCCTCAAATATGTTTCCTTGGGCCAGATCCGCTGTATTTGCTTTTTGTATGTTGGGCAGTCCTGAAGTATGTGTCCAGGAGTCTGGGTTCTGGATATACATGGACATTCATGAAGAATACTTAATCAGAACTTACTCAGACTTTGAGTCTGCATACTCTTGCATGCTACTGGAATAGAGAGAGCAACACTTATTTGAATGTTTTGTATCCTACGATGATGGTATCTAATCAGAAATTAAAGACAAGTGTAGTTATAAAACAGGTCAATGGGCTTGTTACCAATAACTAAAACAATATTTTAATAATAAAATGCAAGCATGGATGACTTATATATAAATATATGTGTGTGTTTGTGTATAGGGCCTCTATATATATATATGTATGTATGTGTATATATATATATATATATATATGTGTGTGTGCGTGTATAATATAGGCCCTATATATACATATATATGTTTCCATGTAAGTTCCATTATATGCTATCCTTGTTGATGCAGCACAATGGTCATTCACTATTTTTGTTTCCTCTGTATTTCTTCTCAAACTCCTGAAGATTAACAGAATGTAGTTCAGAGAATGGAATGTGTTTTTGTAATAGATTACAACTTTACAGCAATATCCATGTCTTTCAGCTAGACACGTTCAACTTCAGCATGGCTGTGAGTCACTTTGACCTTCTGTTGCATAGAACAACATAGAACACCTTCAAAAATGTCCTTATTCGCTTTATATGACATGCATGGCAGGTCAAATTGTTGCTATCCTTTTGCTCCTTTGCTCTCCTTTTGGGTTCTGGCAACAAACTGAACATTGTGAATTCTAATTAAGAATTTTTAGCTGAAATATTGTCTGTGCTTGTGTTTTATTTTTAGGATATTGTTTTAGTTATCAGTATTGCAGCACTTTACTTATTTCCATTCATATTGGATTAAGCAAAGTGTCATTGATTTAAACCATTTTTTCTGGTTAAGGAAAGGACATTGAGGAGGTCCACTATTACTTATAACAGCAAGCATACTGTATGACAGATTGAGAGGCAGAACAAAACTGTCTAAAACAAAAAGTCTGTCTGAATACATGAAACAAATAATAGCTAGCATTAAATTTTATTTTAAATATACAGAACATTCCAACTTGAAAATTCCCAATTAATTTTCATATAGAACTGCATATACAAAGTTCAATTAACTGTATGTTTGTCACATATGTTTGAACATATTACTTTATTTGTTATATGCCCACAATTTTATGTTACTTTTGTTTCTTATTCATATTAATTTCTGCTACTTGTATTGCCTGATTCCATAAATATAAGCTACTTTAGTTGTTCTGTTTACATACATTTCTGTTACTTGTATTGCTTGATCATATAAATGTATGTTACTTTAATTGTCTTATTTGCATATGTTTTTATTATTTGTATTACCTGATCACATATAGGCCTATGTGTGTTATTTGTTAGTTCTGTTTACATACATTTCTGTTACTTTAACTACCAATGCAAATAAGCCTAAGCTTATTTTAAGACTCACCATGGCCATGTTTGGCACTAACTTTTCTTTCCAAAGAAGCTTAGTCAGAATCATCAATAAAACATCCTTGAAATAACATCTGACCTTAAATATGTGGCACCAAATGCCTAGTCATTTAAGAGATGGATGTTACCCTAAGGTCTCATGCAGTTTGCCCATACTAAAATACTCTTGGCAGTATAGAAATCAGACTGAAAAAGTGTTATCTGGAAACCCAAATTTATTTCTGCCAGTTAAAAAAATTTCAACATCATCTTAAAAAACCAATTACATTTGGGAGCATATAATGAGAACATCTTGGATTTATAACATCAAGGAATGGTCTGGACATGATTTTTCTACACTCCTCAAGATGGCTGAGGATAGATTTGTTTGGGGAGCTTTTTGTGCTGATGTAGCCAGTGTGACACTCCTATGACCCTAACGGGTTAGGAGTGTTATTATTATTATTATATTAACAACAAAAACAGCAATTAACATTTAGTGAGTACTAGAAAGACCAAAGGAAGAAAAGTTAGAGGAAGACAAATTAAGAAACTGATGAATGAAAGGTATTATGGCATGAAAAAAGTCACTGACTGAGCATATTATTAGCACAAAAAACATGGAATTATAGAAAATTATTATTGCCTACATCACTCAACTGATTCAGCTCTCATCACTCAAACAGCACTTGACCGATTGAAAGACCTTGATGATGCAATAGTGTATATGCAATTTTACTGAGATCTTATGTAAGAGAGAGATTAAAGATACATGACACTTGCCAAAAAATGGAACAATGATGCTCAAACATAAAAAAATAACAACAACCAGTACAATCCCAGATAAGGGTCTACCATGTTTTTGCACACCTCTCGGGAGAAGTAATCTGAAAAGCTCAGCTAGAGCAGAATGTGCATATTGTCACAATTTAAATTTTCAACTAAATCCACTGTTGGTGCTACCATTGCACTTCCAGTTAATCCTTCCCCTAGTGAGTAGGATAAGGTCATAGGATGGCTCTATATGCATATGATTGCATCTGGGAGCACTTCTCACAACTGTAACATGTGTATTGCATCTCATCTTTATTGGTTGAAGGCAAGCTCAACAAAATTACTGTAGCCATTTTGTATCTAGGACAGCCAGCAGTTAGTGATGTCACAAAATTTTGTATCAGCTCAGATTTTATTTTTTAAAAGTGTGAAGGCAGACCCTTTATGTGGGATTGTACCCAAAAACAGTATATTCCTGAAGTCGAAAATGCTATTATTATGTACAGGACTTTAGCATTTCATCCTGATGTAATAGAGTTACTTTGCTGTATCAGTTCTTCTTTATTCATTTTCAAACTCCCACTAGACCTATCTTGAAGCAGGACCATGGTCCTACTAGATTTCCAGCAGGATGTAGTCCCGAGAATGGAATTTTGTTGTGTCGCAATTTCAAATGCACATATTGTCCGACACATACGTGTTTAGCAGAGCTGTAACAGTTGAGTTGACAGATTTATATAGCAGGTTTTGGAAATCTCTGTGAAGAAGTAATCAATCCAGTTGTCACAAGGCTGTGGGAATTGAAACTGGGATTCAACACCTGGTTCACATGTGCATTTTGAAATCTCTAGTGATTATTTTTAGTTATGTGGCTACATGCTCAAAATAATTATCTTGGCAAGCAGAATTGCTGATATGTTGCAAGGGGGGAAGGTCTGAGTACATGAAGAATTCAAGTACTATGGAGTCAATCCCCTGTGCTTTTAATGATCCATTTTAGGTCAAAGATAAATTATATTTAATTGAACTGAAAGAAGATGACCAATTCTCTTATTTAAGATAAATGTGTGCAAGCATAATTATATAACAAATAGATTTTTATGTTTTCTTTTATGTGCTATTACTGATGAGCTGATTTCAAATATATATATTCTGTATAAATGAATGAAGTTGTGTATATTTTAATTCACAAATGAATCTTTAGTGATTATAGATAAATCAAGCAAATTTAATTAAATACAAATAAGTTTCATTAAAAAATATGCAATAGAAACTAAAAAATGAAATTAGTTAGCTAGTTGTCGGATCATAATCACTGCAAACTGAACACGTCCATAGTTGCTCTGATCTCTCCCTGAGTGTATCCACCCTTACACTTCTGCTGACAGTACCAGTCTTATGCTGGTTGACCATCATTCTGTGCCCTCTAAAATTATCAATTTTAGCAACACCACATTTAAAACCCTGATCTTTAATCCTGGCCTTTGAAAAGGAATGATCATCCACATTAGTCTCACTCTCGCATGTTATATCTGTTATGGAATTTAAAACATCAGCTTGATCCATTGCATCATTGTCCTGTGCCACGATTACGTATGATTCCAGTTCATCTGCTCTTTATTTGCCTCAAACTCCAACATGTCCTGGCATGAACATAAATGTAGCTACTTTCAAACTCACCTCTCTCAAGGCCTCAATCCACTGTTTGCAAACAAAACCCACTTATACTTTCCTACTCATACTCATAGAGTCACTCAAGATGCAGAACCATATTACCTTCTGTGTGTCTACCCACTGAAATGCCCTGGTAACCACCATAATCATAGTCACAGCAAAGGCCTCACACTTCTCCTTGATAATTTTACCTAGGCACTGAGCTGTGAAGGCCCAAGCACTGTGAACATGTCTAATCACAGATCCATCAGTTTATATAATTACATCCCACTCTTTGATATTCTCAGTGGCCAAAACCTGCACCTCTTGCTCCACAGCTGTTGGACACCATTCTCTGCGCTCCCTGCTTAGAGTTATTACTACCAGTAATTATATAATTACATGAAATCAGTAATTATAGGAATCAAATATTTTGGTAACCCTGATTTTATATTTCTCTGAAAATTTTATAAATTCAGAAGTCTTTTAGTTATGAATTAATATCAGGCACTCCTAAATTTGTTTGAACTAATCCTTCATCATACCACACACACACTCAACACACACATCTTTTATACAAATTACAGTTAATGAAATTATTCATGTAGACCCTGTGTGTCCCTATTAGTGGTATCTATTAGTGGTATCTATAACTGCTTGCAAATGTTTTCAATATAGTTACTATCCTGGACAAATACGTTTTTGCTCTAATAATACAGCAGAAAAGTTTGCGTCAAAAGCACCTACAATCTGAAGAACAAAAGATAGGGGCACATTGCAGTTGCATAGTAATTGCCTGTTGATGAAACTATTAGAAAATTGATGACAGTTTTATACAGCAGTCAAGATAATTTGAATTTGGTATAACACATTACATACAGACCTATCTGACTAGACACCAGAGGGAAAGAGTGAGGAGTGCAATTAACCAGAGAGAAATAGAAATTATCAGCATGCATTATTTTGACATCTGCTGGGAAACATTTTTCTGCTTGAGTTGCTATGAAGTTGGTTCATAAATCAATAATCTAGAAAGATATATATATAAGCTTACTATGGTTAAATTGATGCTATGCGCATATCACATTCTCCTAGCAAATAAAAAAGAGCTAAATGCTTGTAGACTTACACAGAAAGTGTGCGACACATCACATTACACAGAAAGTGTGAAACACATCACATTACACAGAAAGTATGAAACACATCACATTACACAGAAAGTGTGAAACACATCACATTACACAGAAAGTGTGAAAGACATCACATTACACAGAAAGTGTGAAACACATCACATTACACAGAAAGTGTGAAACACATCACATTACACAGAAAGTGTGAAACACATCACATTACACAGAAAGTGTGAAACACATCACATTACACAGAAAGTGTGAAACACATCACATTACACAGAAAGTGTGAAACACATCACATTTACACAGAAGTGTGAAACACATCACATTACACAGAAGTGTGAAACACATCACATTGTAAAGAAATTTACTGAGTAGCAGGTTTCTTCTAAAAGTATTGCACATCCATCAAGAATTGGAATCTTAACAGGTAATAAAAGAAGGTTCTGGAAACATATCATACTGCCTCACAAAAAAAGAAGAAATCCCACAATTTATATTGAGCTAAATAATCTCAATTCAAAAAGAAGGTTGCTTACCCACATCAGAAAGAAACAGGCCACATTTTCTGGGCACATGAGAAGGGGGAAAGATGGAACACGTAACAACCGGCAAGTTGAAAAACATGAGGGGTAGGGGCAGACAAAGAGAGAAGATGCTTGACAACCTAGCATTGTGACATGGGAGAACATTAGTATCTGAAATGATAGACAGCAAACAAAATAGAAGACTGTGGAAAGAGATGGTAACCAATGCCACACGACATGGACCATAAGAAGAAGAAACATTAAACAAACAATGAAGAAAGCTACAAAATCTCTACTCCACTTCCTTGTGATGACCCTGGAAAACACTACACTATAGATGTGTCCTCTCTTTAGGGACATTTTGAGTGTTCAAAATGCTGCAGAAGACAGAATTGGATAAACTGTGGGGCACCTATACATTCCAGTCAAACATTTTTATACAGTGTGTCCAGCAGAATCACTACCAATAGCAAATGTCAATATTTTCTCATTCATGTAAGCAACAATGTTTTATTATGGTCACTTCCTATCATCATCAGGTGCCATGCCGGCTGATGTAGGTGATCATGGCTCTACACAGCTCTCTATCTCCAGCATTATGTATCAAGATCGTTGTTGTTTCCCTGCTGTGCCAGGTTATCAAACTGTCTAATATTTTCTCACATTGTCACCCACTGTTTCTGTTGCCTTCAATCTTACCTGTTGTGACTATGTTCTCCAAACCTCCTTGTCTTATGAAGTGGCCAAAACATGAAGATGTCTTTTTCTTAGAATATTGATTAAGGTCTGTTTCACATTTGACACTTTCAACACCTCCATATTAGTTTTTCTGGCAGTCCATAGTATTCTCAACATTCTTCTGTGGAACCACATCTCTATAGAGGCCATTAAATGTTTAGGAGCAGTGAAGAAAATAAAAATAGTACAGATAACGCATACATGATGCACAGCAGTGAGATGTGTTGCACAGCAGCGAGATGTGTTGCACAGCAGCGAGATGTGATGCACAGCAGCGATATGTGATGCACAGCAGCGAGATGTGATGCACAGCAGCGAGATGTGATGCACAGCAGCGAGATGTGATGCCGCATATAGTAAAAATTAATTTTGTACATGGTGCAGCAACAAATTCAATTCTGTTATTGGCTTGAAGAATTAGCATTTCGCATTGTTGTGCAAACTAGATTCAGGCAGGAATCTCTGATTTCTAGGATACAAGAAAGATTCATATTCCAGCAAGATAAGGCACCTCCACACTATGCCAATGATGTAAAAAACTACCTTTATCAAAAATTTCCAGACAGATGGATTGAAAGGTTAAGTCACATTGAATGGTCACTGAGGTCATGAGAGTTGACCCCATTATATTTCATTCTATGGAAATATCCAAAAACCTTTTTCAATCAAACTCCAGTGCAGGGACTTGGTAATCTTTAGTAGCGAATAATTGACACTGGTGCATCCGTCACACCTCAGATGATTCATAACATGTGGAGAAAGATGACGGAACAGCAAGCAGAGCATATGTGGGAATGCCCCCCAGTGTTGTGACACTTGTTCCTAATCAAGAATCAAGGAGAAAGATAAATACAGCCTTGACATTCTTTAAGCTAATAAATGTACTCATGTTGAGATCTACTGAAACTTATTGCATTTGTCTAACAGAAAATCAAAATCTGTTCAAGTCTGCTATTGATACTATAAGAAATATTAACATGTGTTATTGATAGTGAATTATAGCTGTGAATTGCAAACAAGATATGTTGGTTGCAGTAATACTAATAATAATAAAAAATATACTATACATAAAAAATATAACAAATGAAAGCTTGACCCTGACTTTTTTTAAAATATTGTACTAACATAATTAGTGTGAATTTTGACATTATATTTGCTACAATATAAGGAAATTTTAATTTTGGTATACGTTTCTTAATGCAACAATGATTTTTAAATAGCTGAATAAAGATGGCTGACAGTGGCAGTGTTATTGTGTAGTGGGAAATTATTCGAGATAATTTGTGTAAAAGAACGATGAAAGAAACCTTAAAGAGACACAAGCTAACCATGGCTAAAGTGATCCAAATGGCTAAAGACAGACAATTCCAATTTCCTCTCAAGCCCTTTAACAGCACAAGTGGAAATTAGAATAGATAAATAGATTTTTTAAATGAAAAGGATGGAAATTAGTTGGGGAAGCAGTAGAAAGAGTTCAAATGAAAACATGACTTGATCCACCCCAATCAGTGTCAAAGAGAAACTATGATTAAGCAGAAATTCTTAGACAGCAGCCTATATCATTATAATCTGGAGTCCCAACCTCACTGCGTGATGATCTCTGAAATAGATAGCAGACTATAGGCCTATCATAGAATCTGGAGTCCCAACCTCACTGAGGGATGATTTCTGAAACAGACAGCAGGCTATAGGCCTATCATAGAATCTGGAGTCCCAACCTCACTGAGGGATGATTTCTGAAACAGACAGCAGGCTATAGGCCTATCATAGAATCTGGAGTCCCAACCTCACTGAGGGATGATTTCTGAAACAGACAGCAGGCTATAGGCCTATCATAGAATCTGGAGTCCCAACCTCACTGAGTGATGATTTCTGAAACAGACAGCAGGCTATAGGCCTATCATAGAATCTGGAGTCCCAACCTCACTGAGGGATTATTTCTGAAACAGACAGCAGGCTATAGGCCTATCATAGAATCTGGAGTCCCAACCTCACTGAGTGATGATTTCTGAAACAGACAGCAGACTATATCATAGAATCTGGAGTCCCAACCTCACTGAGTGATGATTTCTGAAACAGACAGCAGACTATATCATAGAATCTGGAGTCCCAACCTCACTGTGTGATGATCGACGAAGAAGAAATTAACAAATTGTAAAACTGAGAGGACTGTTCTTGGAGTAAATAAAAACATATAGTATCTATTTATTCATAAATTTTGCTTTTTGAAACTTTAATTCACATTGAAGAAGCAACATAAATTAGGATTTCCTGGGAAGCATAGGCCTACCACATGTATTACTAATTTTAACAGCACTGGCCTACAATTACCTGCTGCTGACAACTGGACTCATGAAGGCAACTTACCTGCTTATTTAAACTGCTAAACATAGAAAATCATTGAAGGAGGAGGAAACATCAAAATGAGAAGTTATAGAAAAATGAGATTACAAAAAACTCAGAATCCCCCCCCCCCCCCCCCATGACATCCAACGGCACAAGTGGAAATGACAATAGATAAATAGATAAGAACATAGATTGGAATGCGGAGCAAAGCTTTACTAAGAACAACAGCTAGAACATGGACCAAAGCTAGCTTATGGTCCAATACTTGAACATGGAGCAAAGTTGGAACATGAACTAAAGCTGGAAAATGAATCAAAGTTGGTCAAGATGAAGGCATATGACAGATAAAAATGGACTGCTTCTATTGCTGCCCTAATTATCAAGAGCACAAAAAGACAAATAAGAAAATAAAAGGATGAAGACACCTAGATAAAACATAATTATTACTGTAACTCATTGTTGATGACATACACTTTCATGTGACTTGTAAAAAATTTAAGTGGTTCCCCCAAAAATGGCAAGATTGTTGTGCTACTTATGAGTGAAAACATTCATGAAATTTTTGTGTGATGAATTTTGAATTATATTTTTATACATCAAATTTGTCTATTGTAAATATATGAGATAAAGGTAGTGACTGGAAGATTTGGTTTAGGGGTTAAGAATGAAAGAGGTGACTTATTGATAGAGTGAGCACAAGCACATAACTTAATAATATGGAGTACAGGGTTCAAGCATTGTCCAAGAAGGCTGTGTACATGGATTAGCCCAGGAGATAATACGTGGAACCAAATTGATTACATTTTAGTCTCTAAAAGACATAGAAGCAGCAATCAATCTATGAAAAAAAGGCCAGGTGCTGACTGCAACAGTGATAATATACTACTGGTGGGGAAATTTTGTATAAGATTAAAGAAAATCAAGAGATCACCATGAAATATGAAATTAGATTTAGCATTATTGAAATCAGATGCTGAGATTCCAGAAAGATACAACATAATTGAACTGAATAGATACAATGCTATTGCAAAGATCAGAATATTGAAGATCAAGGGGACATGCTAAAACATTTGATAAACTAAACATCTAGAGTGATAATACCAAAAGTAAAACATACATCAAAACAAAAATGGATGACAGAAGATATATTAAAATTGATGAACACTAGAGGAAAAAATAAACACAAGATAGAGAAATATCAGAAAATACATAAGGAGATAAGAGAGAAATGCAAAGTAGCAAAATAAAGCTGACTGAACAAGACATGCATGGAAATAGAATCACATTACAATCGAGACATAACATTACTACATAAGCAAATTTATGTAATAACAGAGAAAAGAATGCAAACAGTTACAGAGTGTCCATAACCTAAGACAGGGCAGGTATTAATGGGAAAAGATCATATAGTACAGAGATGGTCGGAATATATAAAAGAACTTTCTGATAATAGACCTAAGGTAAACATACAAGATAATGATTGTCTATCAACCCTCACACAGAAGGGAAGCCCTAAGACACAGGAAATCACATTAGAGGAATTATTAGCTTTAGGTGACTTTGGAGTTGAAATAATCACCACATGGCTGAATGATGTATATACTAGTGGACACATACCCGATGACTTGATGATGTCATATTTATAGCCTTACCAAAGAAACCAGAGACCACTGAATGTGAAGAACACTGTACAATCAGCCTCATGAGCCAAATAACCATAATACTTCTCAGAATCATCATGAAGAGAGTGAGAAACAAAATAAAATCAGAAATAAGTCCAGAACAATGTGGCTTTGTAGAAAGCAAAGGTACCAACAATGCTATTTATAATTGAGAACACTAATAGAGAGGTCTATAGAGGTAAAAACAGATCTGTACCTCTGTTTTATAGACTACACAAAAGCATCTGATAAAGTTAAACGTAGCGAAATTATACACATGCCAGGGAATTTGAACATCAATAGTAAGGATTTACGAATCATCAGAACGTGTACTAGCAACAAACAGTAGGAAATTAATTTGGCCCTTTTCAAGAAATAAAGCAAGGAGTTAAACAGGGTGTGTACTTTCAACACTTTTTCTCTTTATACAGTTTAAACATAATGCATACAATAGTTGATATCCCAGAAATATCAGTGGGAGGACATAACATAAATAATTTAAGATATGTGGATGACACTGTTCTGATTGCAAAAAGTGAGGAAGACCTTCAAGAATTAATTCATGTAGTAGTCAGACAGTAAAGAGAAAGGCCTCTTCCTAAATATCAATAAAACAAATGTAATGGTTATTTCAAAGAAACAAAATAACACAACTTGCAATATCAAATGAATGATATAGTATTAAACATGTCCACCAATTCAAATATTTAGGTACAACAATTACAGCAAATGGAAGAAGCTCAACAGAAAAAAGAAGCAGAATAGGGCAGGCAAAAGCAACATCCACAAAAATGAAAAAATATATTGTATAATATGACCTTGTCATTGGAGGTGAGGCAGAGAGTTCTACAGTGGTATATAATTCATATGCTAACATATGGATACGAGTCTTGGACAATAAACAAAAAGAAAAGTGGGAAATTAGAGGCAATAGATATGTGATTCTATAGAAGAATGCTGAGAATACCATGGACTGCTAGGGAAACTAATGTGGAGGTGTTAAAAGAGTCAAATGCGAAATGGAGCTTAATCAATAATATAAGAAAAAGACAATCTTCATTTTTTTGGCCACGTTATGAGAAAGGGTGGTTTGGAGAACATAGTCACAACAGGTAAGATTGAAGGCAACAGAGACAGAGGGTGACAACGTGAGAAAATATTAGACAGTTTAACAACCTGGCATGGCAGGGAAACAACAAAGATCTTGATACACAATACTGGAGATAGACAGCTGTGGAAAGCCATGATCACCTACGCCAGCCAGCATGGCACCTGATGAATGAAAATATATATTTCTGAATGTTGTGTTATCATATACTGTACATTGAGTTATTTATAACCATAATAGATATGTTTCTAGGTATAATTAATCAGAACTGCAAAATTTATAATTTTTAATGCAGGCCTAATAAAAATCATGCTTTTTTTCACTTTGGTGCTAATGACATCCGTTTTATTTCAAATAAACATATATTTTCTGTGTATCTATTTTCCTGGCATTCTAGGTCCAGTTCTGACTGGTAATGTGAATTATTGTGGATTTTTAATTTGTCAGCATGTCTGTATATTAGTTATCTTGTGAATAGCTGTGCCATTTGTGACCTCATATATTGGTGCATAAATTAATACAATTTTATGGTGTAGGAGAATATGTTGTAACTATCTACCACGAAAGAAAAACAAACTTTTAACCATGTTGAACCTTTTGAGTCTAGTATTGTGCTATATTTTAAAAGTAATTACAGGGGTAAGCTGGCAAAGGAGATTGACAGCTGAAATAAATTTCTTATGATTACACATCTAATTAATATAAGATGATAATGTGTTATAAATAAAACTTATTATTAATAACTCTATATTGTTGGGTATGTCATACATTATATAGAAGTAAAAGTCATATACAGAATATCTGAAAAGATTTTGTCATTCTCTTCTATGTTCAATTTCAGATATTTGTATAGATTATTCAGACAAGGATTATATTACCATAATCTTCTTTTTTCAATCTCAAACATGTTAATTATTATTATTTTTGTCCAAATGTTCCAAAACTCCTGGGGGGTAACAGGATGTAGTATGGAGAAGCAAATGTATGGTGTCGTTATCTACAGCTTGTTGCGATATTTGCACCTTTTGGTCAGACACAGCCAAACTAAAGCATTCAATTTTTTAGTTACTGACCTTCTACAGAAAGAGCAGCAACTGTCAAACCTTTCTTAACTGCTTCTTGCAATATGCATGGCATGTCAAAATGTTACTATTCTTTTCTCCCCTTAAGAACCCCCAGCAACATGTATACATTAACGATTCTGGCTCTGGTCTCCAGATATCACTTATTTTCTACCTGTTCTGCATTCACTTTCACAATTCCATCTTGCCTGTATGTACTTTGGAAGTGAAAATAGTTAATAGCTAATGATACCAATCATTGCAAAGCAACATTTTTTTAAAAACAGGATGTGGCCATGGGATACTTTCTTCACAACACCTTGTTGTACAGATCACAACTGCTGCCACATATGTTACTTATCTAATCCCTGGGATTGTGAGCTTTCACTTTCTCCCCTGTGCCAGGTGGTGGTAGGTGCATGTCTTCTTCAGCTGTGATCTGTCTGTATAAAAGGTGTTCATGATAGAGAAGTTTGGTGGTAACAGTTGTTTGCGTTGGTCTTGCAGTGCAACACATATCTGTTATATCAGTCTTGTATTTTAGTACAGATGGTGTCTCAGTCTGTTCCAGTCTTGAATATATCTTCATTCAATTCACGTTCTATGTCAGTTCTTATCTTGGCACCCTGTGACCATCACAAATGTTTTTGAACAACTTACGATTAATCATTGTGTCCAAGGACTTCTTATTCTAGTCTGTAGTGCCAATGAAATTCAGGGCAAAAAAATTAATTCTTTTATCTGTAATTTATCAGTCTCTGTATCATCTTCCACTTTTGACTCATTTTATTCCACAGTTTTCCTCAAATAATCTTTGATGTTCCCTGTTTTTTACTTCCCTTATGATGTCCATCTTAGGACAGATTTCATCACAGTCTGTTTCCATGCCTAGCACATATCATATCAATCACCATCATCATTTTGTGATTTTATTAATTTCCTCCAATTTTCGTTGCTGTTTCCATTACATGTTTAGTTTTTATTTACCAGCTACTAATGACACATGGAACTAATAAATAGAGCTAAGATATAATCTTTTGGAACCTACCCCCTGAACATGGCATATAGGCCTATGATACATTTTTATGGTAGGCCAGAATATTTAACATTACTACTGACCAGCACAGAAATGATAAATTGACAAACTTAACAGTTTTCATGGAGTACAATATCATACAAGAAGTAGTTAATTAAAAACATAGAGAAAATGAGAAACATTCTGTGATAGTCTGTGTTTCATAGATGAAGCATAGAGATCAACTGGCAAGAGTCGCCAAGGTTCTATATCATTTCTTCATGATTCTAGACAAAAAATTGAAACTGGGAACCTTGGTTAAGCAGTTGGGGTGAGGAGAGATGTTATCAGGAAACATGCAAGAAGTAATTAATTAAAAACATAGAGAAAATGAGAAACTACATTGAACATTTTCTTTGTGTATGTTTCCTGTTAACATCTCTCCTCACCCCAACTGCTTAACCAAGGTTCCCAGTTTCAATTTTTTATCTATAATCATGATGAAGAAATGATATAGAGCTTTGGCAACTCTTGCCAGTTGATCTCTATGCTTCATCTATGAAACACAGACTATCCAGAACATTGAATCATCCATGGGTTCTCAAATTACCATAATATATTCACTACTTTCATATAATCTTGATCCCTATGATCTCAGTGATGTTTCTTTACCAGATTTTCCCATAGAAAATATCTCAGTGTCGGCGACTGCAAAAAATATTAAGTAGATACCCTTTATCTGCGGAGGTATTCTTAAGGATACAGTGAAAAGCCACCGCCATTTTGCAGAGATCTTCCTCTTCTTAGTTTCCCAGGGAAAAAATCTTTCTGAAAGCTTATAATAAAGCATCCAGAGGAATTGTTTCCCTGGGAAACTTAGAAGAAGAAGATCTAAGCAAAATGGAAGCAACCCCTCATTGTATTCTTAAGGATACCTTCGCAGCTAAGGGGTTAAGATGTTTAATTGTAGTAGCCATAATTTCCAAGTATGGTATTGAAGGATTCATTAGTCAGATGATTCTGGCTAAGCAGTTAATCACTTTAGGATCAAACCACATAGGGACCTACTGTGACATTTATTCTCAACTTTCATTTGTCTTTGCTGATATCAAACAGCAAAAACAACAAACAGCAATAGATTAGATGTCCATACAAGGGATAAACAAAAACCAAAATACTGGTTAGATCATTGTAGAAGAATGTAAAACAAAACAAAATCAGAAAATGTTTCAAAAACCACTGAATGAGAATTTGTAATTTAAAAAGATGATTGACCTATATGTGAGCTACTCAATTGAGAACAGAGCAATGGCTAACAGAAGCAGACACTTACATAGCATGGTATGGAAACCCTAAGAACAGAGCAATGGCTAACAGAAGCACACACTTATATAGCATGGTATGGAAACCCTGAGAATGTTCTTCTAGCTCAACATATAACCAAACAGCTGGACTTCCTCTGTACATTTCTAAAAATCTGCAGATGAAAGAAAGGCCTGCATGTGCAGTATTTTTATCCAGAAAGTAACAGGTATGAATGCTGATGGTTCCTGCATCTCTCTGGTTGTACAAGCTTCTAATCTCTGTTCTGATATTGATGGGTTTCTTCCTGCTACTCTTTAATACGCTTTCAATTCTAGGATAACAGCTTCAATAGTTGCTATAATAATAATAATAATAATAAGTGAAAAACATCTTATATAAGAGATTGATTTCCAACTATTGTTGAAACTGTAGACACCACTTACATGTTTCAGTAGCAGTGAATTGTTGTAACATGTAACAAGCAACCAGTCTATCTTAATTAATAAAGCCAATGTCATACATTAGTATAGGGCTTAGAACTTTTACATTTATTTGCTTTGAATGTGCTTATATCTGAAGTTTTGTCTCTTCTGTAAACTTGACTTTGTAACTCGTAAATAGGTCCATAATCGTACTTACGTATTACACAGGTTAATATAATCGCTTCAATAAGACACGACAGACTATATCTGAAACTAGTGGGAAATGATGTGCACACAAGAAAACATACAAATTACAATATACAAATCATATTCAAAGTTTCAACCAAAAGGTCTTTATCAAGATACACACAAAACATCAAAAGACGTGTCTGATTGAAGCGATTATATTAACCTGTGTAATACGTAAGTACGATTGTTGTTACGTTTCACGCAGTTACCTTGTATTGATGGTCGTAATGAGGTCCATAGAGATTTTCTTGCACTAACATTTCTCTGCGCCAGTGTGTCTGCCTCAACATTTCTTATTCTGTTCATCCTGAAGAATAAGCTCTGCTGTCTGAAGTGTTTATTCCCTTGTACAAATGGCTGTGTTGCTAATCTTGAACTTTGTATAACTGTGGCTGTAGAACTAGTTCTATTGTACAACTAGACAATTATACTATCAATATAGTTACAGACATCCATCATTCAGTGAAGTGGTAAAACACTGTATTAGTTACCAATGTCCTAGTCTGATGTGGTGGGCCATTGGTGCAAATAAAATAGCGATATAATGCATGTCCATTCTATGGGCTACATCCTGTTGGAAATTTTTTTAAGAACAAATACCAAAAATAAAGGGGAAAAAAACTCAGGCAAGTCTAAAATGTTTTTATGGAGTCATTTGGTCTGATGGGGATAAAGTTACTTCTATTCAGTCACGCCATCATTAAGATTGAATTCACTCTTTCATTGCATAAATTGGCAAACAGTAGGACTTTTTTGCTTGTTCTGTTTGTATCCTTCTCATTTTCTCCATCTCGGATATTTATTTTTAATTTATTTCCCCGGTGATGATCCTAAGTGCCAGATTTTGCATCTTACCTAATTTTAGGCTTAGAACAAAACTTATGGATTTTAAATAATTATCAAAGCTTAATTAATGCATTATTGATTTCCTGTTGGACTTTTTACATATTAATGTGATATAAATATCACAATCTAGCATTTAACTACTTATTTATTCATTGCATCTAACATACCTTTTGCTTCATTTTTTTCATCTGTAGAATAGGTAATAGCACTTATTATTGTGTAAATTGTTGCACAACTATGTAAAATAAGATTTGTACATGTCAACTACTACACATTTCTATACTCAATAGAGAATATACATTAGGTTTCAATTTGTGTTGACTTGTAGTATTTAACTTTAGTCAAGTATTATTTATACAGAATATTGGCAAAAATTTGGTATTAAAATATAGGATATTAGGAGCACTTTTGATTACAGTATAGAATTTTAAGAGTATTTTTTTTATATTTAGAAATTTTTGGCATTTTTTTATTGAAATACAGGATTTTAGGGACATTATTTATTTAAATACAGAATTGTAGGGACATTTTTTTAATTGAAATATAGTATTTCAGGGTAATTTTTTATTGAAATATAGAATTTTATGGATATTTTATTGAAATATAGAGTTTATGGGACATTTTTTATTTAAATACAGAATTTCAGACATTTTTGATTGAAATATAGTATTTAATGATTAATTTTGATTGAAATATAGAATTTTAGTTGATATTTTTTATTTAAATATAGACTTTCAGTGACATTTTTTATTGAAATATAGAATTTTATGGACATATTTAATTGAAATATGATATTTTAGAGGCATTTTTTTTATTGAAATATAGAATTTTAGGGGCATTCTGGAATAAAATGTAGAAAATTATGGACATTTTTTATTGAAATATATCATTTTATGGACATTTTTATTGAAATATATAATTTTAGAGCATTTAAAAAAAAATTTTGTTTGAAAAATATAATTTTAGGTGCATTATTGATTGAAATATAGGACCCAAGATGTCAAGCACACAAGAGTTCTAGGGACTAGCGACACAAAGCTAATAACTGCACATCAGGGTCAGCAAACCAAAGCTGACCAAGACCTTAGAACACTTCCACGCAGTGGGTCTGGAAACAGGAGTACAGTAATGTAGCCTGGCCAAGTTCTATGTATCAAAGAGGGAAGGACAACCCATTTACAAAAATAACCGTGTAGAAGTCAGATATGTTGACCGAAAGGTGCAGTATCGCCGCAAAACTGTAATCAGACAACACTACAAACGTCCTTTTCAAGATGAAAGATGAAGAAGATTGAAATATAGAATTTTCCTAATGAAAGTTGATAGGTATGAATTCTATATTTTACTACATCAGATGTGTCTGTATATTACTAGGATTTAAAAGTGCAGCAAAAGATAGGAACTGTGATGTGGTCATCTATGTCATAAGAGGTGACTAAGAAAGATTGGGCATGGACTTGGCTACCCCATTCTGTTGGTTAAGTGACCCAGAAATTCCCTGCTGAAGTCAGATGTGTCGGGACAAAGGGAATAGATGTCATAGCACAGCTGTAAATTATGACACAAAATATGTTCTCCAGACGCTGCTAACTGGCAGTTGCTTAAAAATGACAGCAGACGAAGAATATTACAGCTGCTCCTTATGTATTCCCCTAAATTTCTTGATTGCTATATAAACATGTGTTTTATGACTTGCATACATACATTAATTTCTATATTTGAGTTTATTCTCAAATATCTGCAAGTTAGCAGGATGTATCCTAGAGAACGGAATGCACAAGAGCAATATAAAAGGTTATTTTTTTCATTGGTTTATTGTTATTAATAATGAAACAAGCACGAAGCTAATTGGAGAATGAGAAAAAAATGACTGGAGATCAAGAGTTTCAGGAAAGATCTGCAAGAGCAACAATCAGTAAAATACATGCTGGTGACAATTGTATAGACATAATTGTGGCTATATTGAATTTCTTAAATATTTGACTGTGGATGTGCAAATTGTAATTCTATCACAATCCTGTTATGCCTGAACTAATACAGTCGGGGATATTGGAGGTCTTTTGCAGCCAAACTTTGTTGTGGAGATGGCACTTATGATAATGAATACAGTATAGAATTTAAATGTGCCAGATTGTTTAGTTTTTTTGAGAATCTATTTATTGTGCGATATAATGAATCCCTCTATAGTTCATGTGTATTTAATAAATTTCCTTATTTAGCAGCACTTTTCAAAATTCCGTTATTTTTATTGTTTATACTGTATATAATAAATATCTGTTAACACCTAAATATTTTGTTATTCTAGAGAAATTTATATATGGGATTTGTCTGTGTTTTTTTGGTAGTTATCTTTTCATTGTGTTAATTTATTATGGCTTACTTTAATAAATATATATTATTTCAGTTTAATTTTACTTTAACCTTGTAAATTTATACCTTATAATACTGTGTATTTTGGCTTCCTATTACTCTTTTTGTACAATATAGGCTACTATTTTGTTTGTATTGGTGTTGTTAGGTATTTTGCTAAATGTTGTTAAACATTTTCTAAAAGTTTATATGGGTTAGAAGAAAGCTTTTGCTATCTTATTTAAATGTATTTTTGAATTTTACTTAGGCCTACCGGTCAATATGATCAGATTAAAACCTGTAGAATGTTCAAACAGTACAATGACATCTGCCATCTGCAGTGGAAAAGAAAATATTGGCTTAGAAATGAAGCACTGTTGAAGACAAATGTGTTGGGCCATTAGAACAAATTAAATGAGACACAGTGTATTCCCATTCTCTGAACTATATCTTGCTCAAAATCGAGTACGTCCATTGCTCTGTTACAAGAGAGCCAGTAAGAGTTTGAGATTGAACGCTGAAGAAGAAGTGCAATGTTATAGAACGGTCCTAGAAAATCATGGACAGAAAGATGCGCCAACACAGACATCCACAAAGACCTGAACATAGAAGAAGACTGGCTCCTCAAAACTATCAAAAAATGAAAGCTATCATATTTCAGACATATAAAGAAACATGTTGGTTAAAAAAGATTAATTATGGAGGGAAAAGTTTTAGGAAAGAGAACAAAAGACTACAATGAACACATGCCATCAGAGACCTTCTGAATTTAACACTAGAAGAAGCTGGAAACTTCCACAGAAACAAAAGACTTACAGAGTGGCAATGAGGATTTCTGTAAAGAAGACATTATGTAGATAGATACCGGTAGATAAAACCTATACAAAAAACATTCAAAATCAATAGAACCTACAAATGCAGAAAAAAACATTATAGAGAGAATAAGTTTATTTCTAGATAATAATAATTCAATTTACGAATCAGTTATTAAATATATGTAACAAATTTTGTCCCTAAATGTTCTGAAACATTGACTAGACCTGAAATCACCATTTTAATATCCCTATTCCAAACTTCAGAAAGAGATGCAACTTTTATAAAATAAGTTATTCCAGACCAACAAAATTTGTATGTAATAACTAAATATTGCTATAGGCTACACATTTACCGGTATATAGGCCTACATTAATAAATAAACTCATTGGGGATTTTGAAAAGTGTTGTTTAAAAGTATATGTTGTTTTAAATGTATGTGCTATAAAGGAATTCTAGAGTATTTGGTAGATTTCTACTTAGGCTACATCTACCATGTCTGGAAATGTTTTAATCCAATCAGTAATTTCATGCTTACAGGCCCAAAAGGGAAGTAAAGAATAGCAGCACTTTGACTTGCCATGCATATCATAGGAGGTAACTAAGGAGATTTGGGATTGAATTTATTTGTACCATCCCATAGGTGTACCATCCCATAGTGACCCAAAATCCATGCTAAAGTCAGATAGTCAGGTTAAAAGGGCAGATATCACAGTCAAACTGTAAACCATGATGACACAACACATTATGTTCTCTCAACTTCAGCCTGCTTAAAGTAACAATTTGCAATCATACCTTGCTTTAAAAAAATATCAAAAAGGTACAGCAATTAGGGTTATCAAATAAATGAAACCTTACAGGTTAAATGACATGGGATGTTCAGTACATAAGATATGAATATCTCAGTACTGCTTTGAACTATGACACAATGCAACAGTCATATTTACAGGACTAATAATTCTGTAGATTTTTAATATGTTTATTCTTCTTGGAACATAAATATAAATGCTTATGTAGCTGGTATTATGGGTAGCATGCATGGGCTCCTAGTATATATTTATGTGGTTTATTATTTGTTTTATTATATTTATATTATATATCAGAAATAACCAGTTGTAGTTGTACAGCATCATATATATAACCATTTTTCAAAATATATTAATTATTCTGTAGAATTTGTAATTATTTATTTGTGAACATTTTTTTCTTTACATATTTTTCTGAAATAGTTCAACTGTAATGTATGTACAAAGAAAGTAGAATTCTTTTCATATTTAAGATAACATTATTAACATTTGTATGGTAGCATTATTTATAAATTTAAGATAGCATTATTTAAATGTTTGCTGTAGCACTATTTACACATTTAATGTCTGCCTTGAAAAAAATATTTGTTAGAATATGTTGTCTGATGTTTGCACAATTCCAATATCAAAGGTAGATAAGCTTTGTCTAACTGAATAAATTTCAGCTGTGATTTTCTGTCACCAACATGCTTTCCCTTTCGTACTGCATCAAATTGTTGCCTCTGTGATGCTTATATATTTTTGTGTTTTCTGTTCCTTCTTGTGGAAATTTGGAATTAAATTCTAGTATATATTTCATTTGTCATGTTTAACATTACTCAAAAAACATTAATTAATCATTTTTCAAATGTGACCGTCCATATCCTTATTGTTTGTTTTCTGTTGTATATTTAAATTTTGTTTAAATTTTTCTCTTGATAAAGGACTTTTGGTCAAAATGTAAATTTGTATGTGTTATTATGTGTGTCTCTAGTTATTAGCAAAACTTTATTACCCTATTCCTGGATTTACCTATTGGACTTCAGTTTTGCTCAGTAAGTACATATTATTGATGTGCTGCTATTAGTTTCTTTCCAGGTGCCATAAGAGTCATCTGTTGACTATTTTCTCCATTAATTTGCCCATACACCTGAGGAGACTGACTGGTCTATAGCTACTTGGGTCAAGTTTGTCTTTTATTTGCTTTAGAATGGGTATCATAATATCTTCTTTCCATGCAGTGGGCACCTGCCCTGTCCTCCAGTTAGTGTTTACTACCTTTAGAAGCTTTTTCTTTGCTTTGGGCCCCAGTTTCATAGGCATCTCATTGGCAACCCCATCTTTGTCTGGTGAATTTTATAGTTTGAGGTTCTGAAGTGCTTCTTCTAGCTCAGTTTCTGTAAACTTTGACTACATTTTCTCTTCTATCACCATGGGCATATCCTTTAGTGCATGGATTTCATTGTTAACTTTTTTTCTTTCTTTTGGTATGTTTATCTGGCTCACAGTTGCATAATTTTGTATAGAATTTTTGCTTCTGCTTTTCCTGTGTGCATTTTTTTAATTGTATTCAAGTGTTATTGGTTGTCAGCTAAAGTTTTCATCACTCAATGCCATGGCAAGTTTCCAGAGTTTTTTCCCATCTTTGTCCACGTTAAGGCTCTTGGTTTTTTCCTTTCTTCTTTTTTCTATCGAGTTCTTTCTTGCCAATATTTTTACCTCTCTCTTGTATCTAGCAGAGGCTACCTTGAGGGCTATATTGCTTTCTGTACTCTACTCTGTTTCTGCTAATTCTCTGGCCATATTCAGGCCTTCTTCAATCTTTTTCACTTCTTTGGACCAATACGATTTGTAGTTTTGTCTTGTCCCTTTTAATTTTTATTCTTTTGCTGCTCTAAGAATTGCTTCAGTTAACTTTTCTGTTGTGTTCTTTATTTTCTTTTGATGGATATTGATAGGCTCACTATATGCATCTGTTAGCTTTTTTTTGTTGCAGGAAGAATCACTCACAAAATGAAAAAACAACTAACAAAATACTGGTATATTTTTTGTACCTTTACAAAGGATGACAATATAGAGTAATCTGCATGGGTCAGACTGAACATAGAATGCACAATGTACAATGACAAAAACAGTTGGAGATAGTATAACATTTAATAAAAATCAGTGTAAAATACATCACATTATTTTAGATCCATAAAGAATATTCATACTGTTAATACCTTATCATTAGTGTCCTGGAACATCTTTATATGAAGATCGATATTGGCAAATGTTTCAGCAATACTCTTAACGTTAGTAGCACCAATAACTTTATCTGCCATACAGTACATTAACATTATTAGCATCAATAACTCTAGCTGCCATACAGTACATTTTATGTGTTCAGTCTCATGTGAATCACACTGTACAATAATTTATATTATGTTGTGATTACATATAATTGCTCTGAACTGATTAAAGTTACACTTCCACTTACAGGACTTTGGATAGTGATAGCTATACAAATAGCCGCTACACCGACCCTGAGCCTATTCCCCGTGCTAAACTAGTTCATAGGTCAGGTAATGATATGGCAGATAATGGTCAAGACAATTCGTATAATAGACTGGATTATGTAAGTATACAAACACCTATGTTTACTCTTTAAATAATACTACATGACAAAGGAGAAACATTGGTTCATGTTTAGTAAATGGGCCTTCTTTCCACCTTTTTTATAAAATCTGTGCTGATCACAAATTTTATGTAATTCTGTGATGTAGCTGACTGCCGGAGTACTACTCATACAACAATTCTAAATAAATATCTTCACCCACTGAATGGTAATCATAGCCAAGGGAAATAATCGCTGAAAAACTTGTCACTTATTTCACGTTCCACAAAAAAAGCAGGCAATTTACCAAACATGAACCGAAACATCAGATGTATCCATATTTAACATGTTATTTTAAAATATTTTGTATTTCATATAGGCCTACACTGTATCACCATCGTTAGTTTTTTATCCTTTGCTGATTAGTAATATTATATTAATTAATAATAGCCATCCATGGTGAGTGATGATTACAACAGTTTCAGACTTGTGTTTTTATACCTCTTTAGTGTGTGTGAATATGTCTGAAAAGTCAAATTCCGACATAGAATCCTCTGCCTGCAACATTTAGGACACACATGGTCAGGATTGGAAATCTGTATACTCACTGTTTTGTTATTCCATACATGTTTTCTATGCTTCTCTGAAATTTAATGCTTCTACCTCATGCCACTTTCCCTAAGTTGTACATTTCAGAGCAGTTTTCATGGTTGAATTATCCTCCATATATATTACATTATCAATCTAATACAGCATTTTTTAATGATGGCATTCTGATTACTTTGTACAAGATGTTCCTGATTAGATTACTCATGGTTAAAAATATGTAGGATTTTTAACATTCATGTTGATTGGAAAGTGGATAATTTGGACATGTTTTTAACATGCACTCTGATTGGAAAGTGTATAGTTTGGACATGTTTTTAACATTCATGCTGATTGGAAAGTGTATAGTTTGGGCATGTTTTTAACATGCATGCTGATTGGAAAGTGGACAGTTTGGAAATGTTTTTCACATTCGTGCTGATTGGAAAGTGGACAGTTTGGAAATGTTTTGCTCTTTTAATTCATACAGTATATTCATCTATAAATAAACTCATAACCTGTCAGGGTTGTACTGGTACTACAGTGGATCTGTCAACACATAGCATGGTTGTACTGGTACTACAGTCATCACACAAGTCAGGGTTGTACTAGTACTACATTGGTTCTGTCAACACAAAGAGTCAGGGTTATACTGGTACTACAGTGGATCTGTCAACACAAAGAGTCAGGGTTGTACTGGTACTACAGTGGATCTGTCAGCACACAGTCAAAATTGTACTGGTACTACAGTGGATCTGTCAACATACAGAATTAGGGTCATGCTGGTACTACAGTGGATCTGTCAACACACAGAGTCCTCTAGCTATTTCTATTTTCAGTGATGCATATGAGTGTGGAAATATCTTGACCTATCCAATCTTCTATATTGTCTGCCTGTGATTTTCTTTTGCTCCTCTGCTTCTTTCAACTTCAACTGTACCCTGCAATATCATTTTTTACAGGGAATGATGTCAGCACACAAGATCAAACCATGCAAGTTTTCATCATTTTACAACTGAAAGTAGTGATTCCATCTGAACCTGCAGATTCCCCACTTTGTTTCTTACGTACACATTTGTCTTGTGCTCTCTATAAGAAATTTGCCAAATTCAACTATAACACTTGTATTCAAAAGTCTGTAACTATCTCCACGTATCTGTAGTGTGGCCGGTTCTTTCCTAGAAGCCAGGCCTTTATTTCACACTCTTTAAGAATCCGTACTGATCCAAAATTGTTAGTAATTTGTGACGTCACTACAGCTGTATTCCTAGATACAAAATGGCTGCGTAACTGTGCTCTGACGTAATTATATTCATTATTATCGATGCAAGGAGTGTTTCCAGATGCAAAGATATACATGGGGGACATAGGGAAATTCACTATATACAGTACAAACAACAAAGAATAAATATAATTGAGGACTTTGAAAAGTGTTGTTGTATAGGAAAATTTGGTATAAAAGGATTCGCTATAGATGGATTCCACTGTACAGTTGTCAGTTAGTACATAGTCACTGATCTTAATGCTAGCAATAACCAGTGAGTTACTGTCCATTACAGCACCTGTGCTGCTCAACATCTTCTTCTATGTTCATTCTTAAACTCCTGCAAATTAGCAGGATGTAGTCAAAGAAACAGAATACATTGTGTCATGGTTTACAGCTTTGTTATCTGTGCTTTTTGGCCTGACACATTCATCTTCAGCATGGCTTCTGGTTTACTTTGACGCTATCTTGGACGCTATCAACTTAACTCCATAACGATCTTAGTAACTTTTTCTGACAAGCATGGTAGGTAAACAATTTTGTCATTATTTGTTACTCCCCTTTCAGAGCCTGTCAACATATGGGTGCCTCAACATCTTTATTCTGATAACATTTTATTTCTGCAAAATTAATCATGTATAAACAGCTACATCATAATATCAGAAAGGTTGCCAGGCACAAATTATCATCAAACTTTCATTTCAGTTTCCTGAATATATTAAGTTTGGCTCCGTGCGGAGCATGTCTGTGACAGCCAAGGTACTGTGCTCAAATCCCACCACAGGCATTTGTGCATCCAGACCACTCAGAAAAGAATGGCAAACTACTAAATGTATTTATATTGAATAGAAAATCAATACAGCTAAAAAATGTTGAATTGATGGCACATCCCGAATATGATATGCTACCAATAAGAACATATTAGTATCATAGATTTTGTTTCCTGTTGTTGTTTCTATCCTCAAAGACTATAAAGTTCTTGTTTCCTCCAATGTGCAATCAGATGGTTTCTCTAAAGTTTTATTCAATACTCAGAAAACTTCAACTATCAGTGATGTGTAATGTTTTGAGAAGCCTCCTATTCAGAGAGTGTAATTTCTAGAGATTTTGAGGTTTTCTAACTTTCTACAACATGCAGAGTTGGAATCATTAGCTTCATCTCTCCTGCCAAGCATTCTTTCCTGTCAGAGGTGTCCATAGCAATCCAGTCTGGGCCATTGTTACTGGGATGGATGAAGCAGCCATGCAATCCTAGGGGACTGACTAATTATGCAAGGCTAACATGTTTGCCTGATTCTGGACTCTCCCAGGGAATTGTCACATCCGTACATTGTTTTTCACCATGTCACGCAGGCTACCCGTTCACAATCGGGACACCACGTATATGCTGGTAGCAAGAACCAAAGGTCCGAGCTCATCTAGTTCCCTCAATGTGATGTGCAATGCTGGTTTCTCTGAATGATGCATAACAAAGGAAAATGTAAATGTAGATGTAATGCTATGACACTTCCACAAAAGGAAAACCTCACTATATTGACATGTCATTTACAGGGTGCTGAAAAGTTTTTCTGTTGCATAATGGTTGGTCTGATAGGAATAGTAATACCTTCAAATCTTCCTTAATGCAGTAGACTTGGTCTCCAATTTATGTTTTAACTGGTTCTAGTAATGTACAATTTTTTTTAAATGTCATGGCAACCATGATCTCTTCTGAAAGACAGGAGGTGCTGCTTCAAATGGCTGACCCTGCAGGATGTGTTTGCTGTAACATGAAAACATCTTCAAGTTCCTAAGCACTAAACATTTTCTTTTTTCAGACTGACATGAATGACAAACAAACAGTTTTTGGACGCCACTCACCAACTCCGAATGCACGAAATGGGAAAAATGTTTATCAGAACAGAGCCTATGAGAATGATACCAGTGAGCGTTTGTGAGAGAGAAATAGGAAGAGTAGATATTGATAAATGTTGGTAATATAACAATATGTCTTGCTTCAAGAATCTTGCCCATGCAGCAATGAAATATATATACAAGAATTCGCAGGCTGCTATATTTCTTGATTTTGTTGTGGATTTCAAAATGAATAACAAATTATGTTCCATTTTATTTGAAAAAAATTGCATTAATTTACTAGTAATGAAAAAAGTAAAAGATCTGTCCACTCAGAGGATTGAACCCATGACATATTGTGATAATGGCAAGAGACTAAATATATTAGAATAGAAGCTAAAGAAAAGACACCATGAATATTCATTCATATCCACATTCTTGTTTACCCACATTTTCAGCAGGGTAACATTTTTGCCTTTACAAACTCAACTGTGACGTATTATAAATGTTTTAACTGGAAATGCATGGTTTTTTTTAAAATAATTAGTTTTATGTATTTTAGCAGATATTTGATGCCAGTATTCTAAAACTATCCAAAGTCGGCTGCCTATTTTTATATATACCGGTAAATATGTACGCCTCTTATAGGATAAATGATCAGGTTTTCAGTAAACCTATCCCTAAATCTTTCCTGTCTAGTTCTATCTTTTCTAATTCTTTTCTTCAACATTTTTTCCTCAGTGACTTTTGGAATAAAACTAATTTCTTAAACTAATAAGACCCAAAATCAATGATAAAGACATTTTTGATGAAGTTTTCATAATTTCTCTCCAACGTTCATGATTCATTCACCCTCTAGGATGTAGCAAATGTCAACATTGTTCATCCATTTATATTATTTCCAATCATCATACCTGTCAACATGTTCAGATTTTCCAAATTTTGTACAAAACATTATTAGGTTCCATATAATAGGCTATGCTACTAGATATTTAGTATTTATCTACAGTAAAATAGCTTTTGTACAATTTGGTGTAAATATACACAATTCGTAGGTTGCTTTGGGAGAAATACTGAATGATCCTACTAGAGATTATAGAGAATAATAGAGATATCTGACAGGTATTCACAATTTATTTTCTATCTACTCTGTTTTATTTTACCTGGAATTATACTGTATAAGGTATGTACAATACCTGTAGGGAAAAAACATGTATTCATAGTTTTCTTATATACTAGGGCCAATTTGTATCTATGATAAGAGTATGCATTGGCAATTCTTACTCTCAACCAGACACAGACTGAAATATTGGATAAGATCCAGAATGAGGTGATACATATCATACTTTGATGCACTAGAGATACATCAGTAAGATCTGCTATCAGACTACTGGACACAGAAAACAGTTTTTCAGAGCAGAAGCCAACTTCCAAGTCACAGCTGGAAAACAACACCCACTCCATTCTTAAAAGAGGAAAATCATTGATGAGGTTGCTGAGGATGTCATACAAAATGTGTGCATGTTGGAAGAATATGCTGCAATGGATGGATAAGTCTGCCCATAGGTTGCAGTTCTCAGTAGCTAATGGAAATAGTGGTGCCCTATCTCTATAGAGTTTGAGGTGGAGTCACTAATCTGAGTGAATTCAAGAGAAAGGGACAGAAAAATATACACAGATGGTTCAGTTGTTAGATATATTCGTAGTGCTTAGGTCTTTGCAGTTTAGTGTGTAGTGAAGATCATCAAAATGGAGAGTGGTACTTTTGATGTGACTACAAGTTGCACATCTATGGTGGTTATGAAAGTGACCAAAGCCGTAAACTGGATAAGTACAAGAGAGCACCATGTCTGCATCCTCAGTGACATGATCAGAAAAAATACAAATTTGTTAGAAATGATTTGTGGTGGTGTAGAGGTCAAAGTTACAATGTTTCACAACCACTTTCATGCCTGGTCATGTGGGTGTTCAAGGGAATAAAAGCACATCGACTGGCTTCCCTTCAGCTGTGTTGGGTGGTAGAGCAGTGAATCGGGCTGATACTTTGATCTCATGAGAAACAACATAGGCAAATGAAATTAATGATGGTCATGATTCCTTTACCATGTCCAGAATTTAAAAACCTGGACTTGAAATGCAACATTCCCAGAAATGACAACTACTGTAGGATTAGAAGTTAGTTAGCCGGATCATCATCACTGCACTCCGGACAAGTCCATAGGTGCTCAGATCTCTCCTTGAGTGTATCCACCATTGCATATTGACTGATGGTCCCAGTACACCGTTGATTGACCATCATTCTTCCTCGCCCACAAAACCACTTCTTTCTAGCAACACCACATTTCAAACCAAGCTCCCTTACTATAGTCATGGAACGAGAGTCATTGTCACTTATAGTCATATGTTTTCCCATAGGGCGTTCAAAATGTCTGCCCCATCCATCACCATGCCAACAGCTGTAGTAGCCGCATGTGCAGCCAAACTATCTGCTCTCTTATTACCCAAGACTCCAGCATGTCCCGGCACAAAAGGATTTCTGCACACATGATTTCTTCAACACATCTAGCAACTGTATCCGAATCTACCCTCCTGCACTTTCATAATCATGTTCCTCAAGTCACTGAGTATACAGGCATGTGTCGCAGTCTGCAAGCACACCCATTTCCAAGCTTTGGTTACTGTCAAAATCTGCATTGTCATGCTGCTTGTCATCTGAGTGAATGTGCCACATTCCTCTCTGGTGGTCTTCCCCACCCTTTGTGCTGTGAAGGCCCAGGCACTCCTGATGTCTCTCAACAGACCCATCTGTATATATAATCATATCACCTTCCCTGGAATTATCACCGATCAGAGCCAGCACCTCCTAATCCACCACTGTTGGACACCATTCCCTGCATTCTCTATTTAGTGTTATTATTACTTTGAAGGCTGATGGACACTAAGAACACCTGACTTCATTCCGCACCAGGTAGCACATCCTCTAATTTGCACACACTCTGTATAATATCCTCTGCGTGCCCCATCCACAACTTTTCTCTCTTAAGTCAACTGCTTTCACTTTGAGAATTTCAGGGTGTGGAGGGTGCTCGTTATCAGCGTGATTTGTAAGTAGTCCTGCACTCTGCACAATTGTATTCTTTGCTCTGCAGTTGGGAAATCAAGTAAGTATTGCATAGCCCGTGCCAATGTATCTCTCATACACTCCAAAATGATTTGCATTGCTTCATTCTAGATATGAAATTTTTACAAGAATGCTTATCAACCAATAGATATCTAGAACTGTCAGTCATCATGTAATGGTAGACACACTCGAGTGGAAATCAGGGCACTTATGAACATGCAGAAGCAAACCTCCAAATCACAGCTGGAAAACACCACCCACTCTATTCTGAAAAGAGGAAAATATTTGTTCTGTCTCTATGTTATTTATGTTTACAAGAAGGCCTTTAGGTTTGTGTTCCTGAGGATATGAACGGACCATGCTAGAACGGACCTGGTTCAATTCCCATCAGCTGTAAGAGTTATTAACATGCCAAGAGTGCAATGATGATGATGATGATAAAAGGAATAACATTCAGTTCTAGAAAATCTGTTTTGTTAGTCTGAACGTAATTCCTTGATCCTGCAGAAGTTCTTTGTTATAATATTTTAGTAGTACTTTCATCAGTTTTAATCCAAAACAACACCATTATCTTCTTGTGTTTAGAAATACAAGGCAGAATTCCTGCTTTAGGCCAGCATATGCTGAGAGAATATGAGCCTGCCCAGAGCATAAGCCAAATGTAACCAAACCTATTAATGTTGTTTAAACATTCCAATGTAATTTCATTTGTGTATTTCTTTGTTCATGACTATGTTGTACAGATAATAATATATTTACAAATATTTGCAGTTACATCTACTTATGGCACAATAAATGTTACAGAATCTCATGCTGATCCAATTATTTTGGACATCAGTTATATGCAAATATGTATGTTCATGTGAGCACAATTTGTGTGGCATTCTTCTGTTGTTCTGGTCACAGCACAAATGAACTGTATATCACACATCAAGGTTTCTATTATGGAAACAAGTAAATTCAAGAAGGTAGCCAGAGAATAAATTAAAGATTCTTGAGACTAACTCGATAAAATGTTGCTGTTGGGCAGACTGGTTCAGTTCCGGTTAGTCTCAAGAATTTTTATTTAGGAAACCGTCATGTTTAGTAATCATATTGTTCTCCCTCTCTTCAATATGACAGTTCATGCACTAAGGACATGTTCTCTAAATTCTACAACCAGTAAATGAGATTTTCTCACTAATTTTAACTTTGTGTACATTTTATTACCATCATTGTTCTTTAGTCAGTTGTGTCTTCGTCTTATGGAGTCATATTATAGTCCATCTTCTGCTTCTTAGACCATATCTTCCACACATGTTTTCACATATATCAACTTGTGTAGATTTTCATTAATTTCCACAGCATACATTCATTTTATTAAAATATGACCTTTAGTAATCTACTCTTATACATAATTTTGATCAAAATACACAATTTTAGTGTTTTGAGCTGAAATACAGAATTATCCTTCTGGAATTTGACAGTTATGCATACTGTCCATATATCATTTTGGTTTTCTGCTGCCACTGTGAAGAAAGAGTACATAGGGGTAGATAATAGGCAGTTATTAACCAGCCGTCTACTGAAGCTATATGTTTACACTTTGATGGGCATCTCAGTGGCATGGAGGTTAAGCAATGTGCCTTGTGTTCAAGAGGTTACTGGTTTGACACTAGGATGTGACATCTTATTTACAAGTGCATTTTTTCCTGCAATCCCATGGGATTGTATCTTGGAAGCCAGATTTGGCATCATGAATGGTATTCTTGGCAGACGACACTATAAAGAAAGAAAGAGTATTTTGCAGACCCTCAAAATATTCCATATTTGAAATTGTTCAGGAATTAATTATGTTTGTTAAAAATATGTTGCTAATAATTGTCACTATTTTATATTTGGCTACATGGCGGTCTTCTTAGACGTCTGCAGACGTGTGAAGAATGTGCTATGTCTGTTTAACTAAACACTGGATTTTTCAAGCATTTGCATCAGTACTTCATTTTAAGAAATCATACTTTATATATTGTTCTAGGTTTTTGGGGTGTTATTCCTGGCCAAGGTTTGATATGTTACCATAAATGTAAATACCGTAAATTACTGTGTATAAGCCCATCCGATAAGCTGAGGAGGAGATTTTGGCATCCTGAAAGTGTGCAAAGTCTAGAACCCATTTATAGAAAGACATAGAAATCATGTAACAATGTCAGTAATAATACTGTGGTATCTCCTTATCATAAGAATGAGTGGACATGCTAAATGGAAATGAAAACACACTTTAGCAACTGTAAAGATGCAACGTCATTCCTTTCATTTGTCCCACTCACATTACCTGAATGAATGAATAAATAAGGCCACTGTATTCTAGGAACAATACATCAGAAATAATAGAGCATGACCGTCCCTAAATTGCTCATAGTTATCTTATTCAGTCAGTAATGTTGACCACTATAGTGTTAACTCAGATGTTTTCTTAATACTTGGCACTCATGGCGGACCTCTATAGACAGTGAAACCACTGTGGAACAACAGACCGTACTTTCCCGGATGAACTGTTTGTGTTTGGTGTTGTTCTTCGTTCGTTCTCAAACTCCTGCAGATTAGCAGGATATAGTCCAGAGAACGGAATGCGTTGTCATGGTTTACAGCATTGCTGTAATGATTTCAGCATGGCTTTGGGTCACTGACCCTATATGAGATGGGACAGCCAACTCAATCACATAACCTCCTGAGTCGCCTTTTACGACATGCGTGGAAGGTAAACAGTGTTGCTATTCTTTGCTCCCCTTTCAGGCCCCATCAACACACAGGCGGTTTGGTGTTCTACAGTAGAGTAAATAGTAATTACTAATTAACTTGCCACAGGGCTCAGATGACAGTAAAGTCTAAGCAGGAAATGATACAATGAAAGAAAAAAGGTTGCAAAATGGGCACCATTTGTTTTTATGAATACAGAAGACTTCAAGCTTCATTACTGTATGTTTACCTTTTAGGCAATATACAGTAATAAACATGAGAGGATTGTGAAATTAACCTATGGGTATCAATTACGGAGGAATAACATTTGGAACCACTTTTCAAAAGTGAGAGGTACAATAGGACCTTTCCTTATTGATTTCAGTTACTCCTGCCCCTCCATGTTTTTTTTAAAACAGCAAGACTGTCTAAGCAGGTGAAATTTCAGAAGTGGCATGTTTGTATGAGACCTTCATGTGTAGAAGAGCTCTGTACAGAATTCATTAGGACTTTATTCGTTACATTTTTAATTATTGTCGTTGGTCACTATTTATAGGCCCCTATGCTTGGAGTTGCATGTCAAAAATATACAAGGTCGACCAGTAACATGCATGGAAATAGTAAAATGGCCTTTGAGGTCATGCTTACATTTTTTTTACACATCTTATAGTACAGCAGACGGTCACGGTTTGTGCATTTTGTAACCTTTGTCTCTTTACCGGTACATAGAGACAAGGAAAGTGTGTGGCATAGAAGTTCCTTTGTTTAGCCTAGATAGTGTTTCGGACATCATCAAGTGCTGTGTCCGCAATGAAGGTTGACTGCAACAGACATCCAACATCTTGTCTTGGTAGTGCATTCTGCTAGACTGTAACATATCATGATGTTAATCTCCCATTTTTATCTCTGCCTATCTCTTGCTCGACTTTACCCCTCATTTCAGACAATGAGGACATTTTTGGTAGGCCTACTAATTGTGACATCACAGATTTTGCCTAACTGATGTCATTTTTCCAGTAGAATTCCCACTTGGAAGGATTTGAATGACTGTAGGCCTATTGGTACAGGTTTTTCCCCTCTGTTACCAGGATTTGACTTATGTATTTTTTAAATTGTGTTGCACTCATTTATAAGCTGAAACCCATAAAACAATTTAGGATAAATGTCCAAAAATTCTTGGTTATACACTGATTTTTACGGTATTTAAAATAATTTATTTTTGTGAACCCATTATCTGAGTTGTAATATTATTATTCCAGAAAATGATTCAGTTATAATTTTTACATTCAGATTGTTCATTAGGTCAATGATTAAAGTGATTGCAATGAATATATTACTCCATTCTCTAATCTACCATGTGTTGCCGGGCATGAAAGGGGAACAAAGAATAGTGACACTGATACTAGCCAGTCATTGCGTGAAAGACAACCAAGGAGGTTTTGAAGTTGGCTATCCCTCCCCAGAGAGGGTAAAAGTGACCCAGAAGTCATGCTGAAGCCAGATGCGTCAAGCTGAAAAGGTGTAGATATCGAAGACAATCTGTAAACCATCACACAAAATATTCTATTTTCTGGATTGCATCTTACTTGCGGCCTATTTTTTACGGAAATCTCATACATTATTTAACGAAACTTACTTTCGCTAAAGGCACATACAGCTCAACATTTATTGATCTGCGCATAACACACGGAGAGCCCCCCCTTCCTTTTGAACATCCTTGGGGGAGGGCTCTCAGTGCATTACGTGAAGATTGAATTAGAACTAGTTTCCCAAAAGGTAACAAGCAAGATTCCACTGAGTGCAAGTAAATTTTCATTTTATTTCTTTACTAGCCCAAATTCAATTTATAAATGCACTTCAGTGATGTAAAAATCTGGCCATTGGCACAAACAAAAAAGGTAAAGAATATTCATCCCTGTACTACATCCTGCTAAAAATCTCATAGTACCATTGTTTTACAAGAATCTATTGAGGAAGGGAGGGGGCATGCATATTGTAAGAAACATTTAAGGACGGTTAGCTATCCTGTCATAGAAAGTGAATCAAAATGCAGTATAGATATCAGTAAATCTGTAAACTGTAACATAACATTCCTTTCTCTATACTCATTTTGCTAACCTGCAGGAGTGTGAAAATAAATTCAGCATAACAATCTCTAAAACGCCATAGCCGGTCAATTTGTGAAAAATCATGTTGGTAAAATGTACTAAAGAAATTTTTAATGACGAAATAATCAAATAATGTCCTTAGCTGTGAATAGGTAGTTCTTGACATTCCAGTCTTCCTGACAAAAGCACAGGTCCTCCTCAGTTGAGACAATTAGAAGGCAGCAGAAAAGATTTGATGCATATCCATTCCGTTGACACTTATTTGACTCACAACTTGAGTCAACAAATCCTCCAAATTCAGCCATAACTCATCTCAGGGTGAAACTTATTAGGTGTGTTGTCACAAAAACTTGGTTGTTAGGAGAAAGGGGTGATTATGGTTGCATGTTTATAAGGGAGACATTTCAGTAACATCACATCCTGCCAGGAGTGTAGCATTTCTGGACCAACTAGTTCATCAGTCTTCTTTCAGATCTGTTGGCCCTTCTGCAATAATGGTACAAGTAGCATTCCTCGCCACCTAGAAGTGAACCACAAAAGGATGAAGGTGCAATGTTTGGTGGCCTGCACCTCTGGGATCATTTGAGAGGGTGAACATAAGAAATTGATCCATGACATGCAATGAAAATAATAGTTTTATAAGTGTGGCTGGTTGTCATCGTATCCTCTAAATTTCCTTAGTCTGCTCCTACAACATTCCTGGAAAGAAGTGACCATATTCTTTGCACCCTGAACTATAAGTCCATGTCCCCATTGTCACATGGGTGACCAATTTGTAATATCATGCATTTATGTAAAATGTTACAAAAGTTTTGTTATACATTGTGATTCACATGTGGCTGAATAATTGAACATACTCCAAGTTAGACACATTTGGTGTAAATTGGTCACAGGACAAAATAGATTATCTAAAAATAAAATGAAAGCTGTAATTTATTTATATCTCTGGGCTAGATTGCAACTTTGCAAATATGGTGCATCCTGTGAAATAATCTAAAGTATTTATCATGATCGAAATTTAACATATTCCACAATAATATGTTAGACCAACAGGTGCAAATGCAGCTCCGCTGTAAAACCAGCAGCACAGTGTACTTCATTCTGTTATAATCACACAAATACTCATGCTGATTATTTGAGGGTGAACACAGAAGATCAAGTTTTACACCTTTCAACCAATTTTATCATGCCCATAAGCCTAGTTGCCAGTTGTGAATCACCATGTCTTTGCTTGTTTGATATCAAAACAGGAAGCCGTGCTGACAAATTATGTTTTATTACTGTGATTATTAAGAAACATAATGACATTCCCAAATGTAAACATTCCATAATTAAAATATCACATAATCATAAATGAAGTTTGTTGTTTTTATTCTTTTTCTGCATTCGTTCTCAAACTTTTGCAGTTTAGCAGGATGTAGTCTGGAGTATGAAGTGCATTCTCATAGTTTACATTTTGACTGCAATATCTGCGCTTTTCAACCTGACACATACAATTTCAGCATGGCGTCTGTATCACTTTGGCCCTGTTTGGATTGGGATAGCCAATTCCATGCCATAACCTCCTTACTCACCTCAAACCACATGCATGGAAGGTAAACCATGTTGCTATTCTTTCCTATTTTAGGACCCATGTAACACATAATTAGATGCAGAGTCAAGATTTTTAGGACATATGATGAGAAAAGAAAAACTTGATTTTTTAGTAACCACCGGAAAGATCAAGGAAGAAAAGACAAAGAGAGAAATTTCTGGATGGGTCGTCACTGTGGCACACAAATATGTCACCAATTGAACTTATTAAGAATACAAGAGATAGGTAAAACGCATGATTGCCAACCCCACTTTTGCATGGCACGTAACTGATTGAACACAAAGGTGTGTTGTGTATGATAACTGAAACTCACAAGCTTAAACTACTATTTATGAATCATAACTTGAATAGACATAGCAGGCATTGATTGAAGAATAAAGAAATGATTTGTTTCACAAAATGAATTTATTAGTAGTCACATCCCATTACAACAATAACAGAAATTCATTATATAAACAATAAAGAAATATAATTGGGGATGTTGAAAGGTGTTAAATAGGGAAAATTGTTAAAAATATGCACTAGAGAACATATTCCTGTTAAGCTACACCACAGTGCACTAGCTCACACATTTGTATGCCTTGTCACGCACAGTTTGGACTTGGCTCACAAAACTTGTGTATAGAAATGTGTGTAAAAGTTGCTATCTTTACGCTGTGTCCCTTGTTTGCCATGCGGCGTCAGGGGTGGAAGAGTTCTCTGGAGATGGTTTTCTTGTGCGCTGTTTGTAAGCTTGTTCCTGTGGCTTCTTTGATTTCTGTGATCCATCTTCTTTTACATGGTCTGCCTCTGGCTTTATAACCGTTGTCTATGTGTCATGGCCATTTGTGGCATGCTATATGTCGGTAGTCTGGAAGTGTGTGAAAATCACTTGATCTGTTATCTTTTGATGTGTTCCAATGCTGGTATTGTTTTGGATATCTGTCATGTTATGGTATTGGGTTGGACCGACCAGTCTTAGTTTCCTCTGTTTGCTGGACTACGCCCATCTCCACGTCAAGGAGTTGGCCTCGATGGGGCTTGAGCATATTGATACTTGTGTCAAACTTGATGGCAAACTTCATCAGACTTGTCAATTGTATCATCAGCTGGTCATTCTGTGACTGGTCTGTAAAATAATAACGATCATTTGATTTCATGATACTCATTACAATGTTAAAAAGTTTTTAATTGTGTGCGTGATGTGAAGTTTGCGGGATAGATAAAAAAAATACACAAGCCATGTTTGGGGTTTAATGCTAGGTGTAATGTTTGATAACACAATAAGATCGATATGTTATTAGACTTCTATTCTATGGTCTCTATTTTGAACTGTTTATTTATAATCTGATTTTAGTCATGTTTGGTCTCTAATCAGGTCTAATAACAACGTGATCTTATTGTGGCACGAAACATGAACATTACTCTTGTTTCATTGATTCTACATAGACGAATATATTTAATAAGAAACATAAAAATATGATAAATTTGGTAACTCTTTTGTGCATGTGAGGTTCATGGTACTATCTCTTGACATGACAGATCAGTGATCATTAACAGCCTTATCTGTGATACGAGAAACTAGCAGATCCCTAATGACATTATTTGCACTACATTAACAATTACATTAGCTCTCGTCTAGCATCATGTGCAGTAGCACTTAAACCATACCAATTCTCTTACATGCTAACTTACCACCAATAGCATGACATTCTGCACACTTTACAACTGGGCTGGCTTGTGTTAATAGTTGACATTCACATTGTAACCAACATTTGCATACAGAATGCCTCCAACATTCAGGCTATTGTTACCAGACATAGCACAAGAGAGCATTTATTGCCTGCAAGTACAAATAGAAAATGGGAAAAAACAAGATAAAAATACAACAGCATGAATAATACCAAAACAACTGAAAAGTTGAAAAGTGTTAGGATTGACTTCATTGTACACAGATTATCCCAAGTGTACTGTTTCTCTCAATGAAGTGGCACTCAACCTGTTGCTAGTACTACTCATTACTTATAATCCGCATGGATCCCACTATGTAATAACGATTTCATGAGCTGGATTCGTCTTCTTCAGCGTTAATTTCAAACTCCTGCTGAATTCTCTTGTAGCAGGACCATGGTGTTACTAGATTTTCAGCAGGATGTAGTCCAGAGAATGGAAATGTGTTGCCGTTTTATTTGCGCCGATGGCCTAATACATCCGTCTTCAGTGGAGCTGGATTCAAACCCACTACCGCTTGAGAACAAAGAAAACAGTTTAACCATTATATCAAGGAGATGCTTCTTCTCGTTCGCAGTTTGACATGTCTACACAGCAAGTCCTGTTTTCTTAATAAATGCTGCTGTATTTGAAAGCTCCTCAGTGCTCCCATACATCTTTCTGTGGATATCCATCTCTGTGGGCTAGTGTTTTGTCGTGCAGACATGTCAACTATTCGGTTTGCATGATGCCATGGTTGCTGGTGTGCCTCTCGGCCTGGCATCTCTGACTTCATCACCAATGCTTGCTTGGGCAGGATTGTGACCATGCTCGATATTGGGTTGGCCTGACCCACATGAAATAAGATATACTGCCAATAACTCATAAGATATACTGCCAATAACTCATGAAATAAGATATACTGCCAATAACTCATGAAATAAGATATACTGCCAATAACTCATGAAATAAGATATACTGCCAATAACTCATGAAATAAGATATACTGCCAATAACTCATGAAATAAGATATACTGCCAATAACTCATGAAATAAGATATACTGCCAATAACTCATGAAATAAAAGTTTCCAACCTCTGTTGGCTGGACTAAGCCCCATCTTCACGTAAAGGAGTTGGCCTCGATGGGGGATATACAAAATCATTCCTACATTGATCATCGCATCATTCAATAAATCTGTAACCCTTCAGGCTCGTAGGGTTACACCATTGGATGTTTAAGCACACAGAATCCTCCAGCGATTTACATCTTCAACGAAGGGTAAGTGTGAGAAAAAATCTTGTTCAAAAAAAGATATCACAGCATATAAAACACTCTATACGACTATCCCATCAGAACTTCTTAGAGGACATTGAGTTATGTTAACATCATTGTCTGTCAGTGAGAGATTTGTCATCATTGGGAGTATTATATGAGTTACATATGCACCGAGACACAGAAGTCAGACTGTTGCTATTTAAATTTTAGGAATTACGAACAACTAATTCTTACTTCCAACATACAGGTCACTGATACCAGACATTTTCACTCGCCCTTGGGATATAAGAAAACTTTAAAACTGTTGTCCAGTAAAATATTAAAAACAGTCAGTGACATTAAGACAAGGCACACTGGTAGAGAAAGATGACAAATTAAGTCACACACAATATGACTTCCATCAGAACTTCTTAGAGGATATTTGAGTTTTGTTAACATCACTATCTGTCAGTGAGAGATGTGTCATCATTGGGAGTCCGAGATTCACATGCACAAATTATTAAGAACTTCTATATTTAAACTATCATAATATCTTTCATAAACCACATTTTATGAATATCTACACCTAGTCCCACTGTTTACACGTTTAAAAAAAGTTGGTCTGTATTCCAATAGAACTAAGTGAATTTATAGATTTTTAAGCGTTCACTCTCAAACTCTTGCTGGATCTCCCTTGTAGCAGGACAATTCTCCTGCTAGATTTCCAGCAGGATATAGTCGAGAGAACGGAGAAGTGTCAGTTTTATATAAGCCAATTGGCCAACACATCAGACTTCGGCTGTAGACTAACTGGGAAATATATCAATTATTAAATGCAAAAACAAATAAGTTTCAATGAAATAGATTGTACAAACAAAAATGACAAGTTATTTAAACTATCAAGCACAACATAGCACCAGATTCAAATAAAGATTATTACAGCATACATAGGCTCAATATTAGCTAGTACAACAGCAAACCAGACATCTTGTTTTATGACAGGATGTTGACTTAATAAACCTCATAAAAACAAACATGACTATTTAGAAAAAAACAGTTTAAACAGATAACAGACTATCTGAGTATGTACCTTTTGTCAACTGCTGAAAGACAAACTCATGTGGTGGTGACCAGAGTGTACTACCATTAGTTTTAAAAAATCACTAGCCACTAAATGGAACCATATACAAAACCATAACCACCTCGTTGATCATCGCATACAAAAAGACTATCCCATCAGAACTTCTTAGAGGACATTGAGTTATGTTAACATCATTGTCTGTCTGTGGAGAGATTTGTCATCATTGGGAGTATTATATGAGCTACATATGCACTGAAACATTAAAGTCAGACTATTGTTATTTTAATTCCCAGGAATTATGAACTAATTCTTATTTCCAACATACAGGTCATTGACACCAGACATGGTCTGATGGATCGTTTTGTCTGCTGGCTCATAAAAGAAAATGCAAAACAAGATAAAATACAATGATACTTCAGAAATATGGCAACTGTAGAGATACACAACACATAAGAAAGGCTCTTCCAGAAAAGTATGTCATTCCAAAATGCAGCACCCACAATAGATCGATGTACTTTATGAATATTCTTGAAAAAATCTTAGGTTTTTTTGGTTGCAGTACATAGAAAGTAAGGTAAACCAAACCCCTTTATAATAAGCAGGATTTCGCTCTTTAAAAAAATCTGAGGCTTTCAAATTCATCCAGATAACCCAAATGTTTATTATGAATAAAGGAAAATGTAAACAATATATGTCACAAGTTCTATTTATATAGATTTTTAAAGATGGTGCTGTCTCAAAAATGTTCACTCGCCCTTGGGAAATAAGAAAACTCTATGGGAATTAAGAATAACTCTAAACTACTGACCAGTAAAATATCAAAAACATTAAGTGACATTAAGACAAGGCACACTGGTAGAGAAAGATGACAAATTAAGTCACACAACAGAAGACTCTCCCATCAGAACTTCTTAGAGGATATTTGAGTTTTGTTAACATCACTATCTGTCAGTGAGAGATGTGTCATCATTGGGAGTCCGAGATTTCACGTGCACAAATTATTAAGAACTTCTATATTTAAACTATTATAATATCTTTCATGAAACATTTTATGAATATCTACACCTAGTCCCACTGTTTACACGTTTAAAAAAAGTTGGTTTGTATTCCAATAGAACTAAGTGAATTTGTAGATTTGTACGTGTTCACTATCAAACTAATGCTGGATCTCCCTTGTAGCAGGACAATTCTCCTGCTAGATTTCCAGCAGGATATAGTCGAGAGAACGGAGAAGTGTCAGTTTTATATAAGCCAATTGGCCAACACATCAGACTTCGGCTGTAGACTAACTGGGAAATATATCAATTATTAAATGCAAAAAAAAAATAAGTTTCAATAAAATAGATTGTACAAACAAAAATGACAAGAGTTATTCAAAATATCAAGCACAACATAGCACCAGATTAAAAAAAAGATTATTACAGCATACATAGACCCAATATTAGCTAGTACAACTGCAAACCAGACATCTTGTTTTATGATAGGATGTTGACTTAATAAACCTCATAAAAACAAACATGACTAGTTAGAAAAATTAAAAACAGTTTAAACAGATCACAGACTATCTGAGTATGTACCTTTTGTCAACTGCTGAAAGACAAACTCATATGGTGGTGACCAGAGTGTACTACCATTAGTTTAAGAAAATCACTAGCCACTAAATGGAACCATATACAAAACCATAACCACCTCGAACATCGCATACAAAAAACGATATAAGACTATCCCATCAGAACTTCTTAGAGGACATTGAGTTATGTTAACATCATTGTCTGTCAGTGGAGAGATTTGTCATCATTGGGAGTATTATATGAGTTACATATGCACTGAAACATTAAAGTCAGACTATTGCTATTTTAATTCCCAGGAATTATGAACAACTAATTCTTATTTCCAACATACAGGTCATTGACACCAGACATGGTCTGCTGGCTCATTAAAGAAAATACAAAACAAGATAAAATATGATGATACTTCAGAAATATAGCAACTATAGAGATACACAACACATAAGAAAGGCTCTTCCAGAAAAGTATGTCATTCCAAAATGCAGCACCCACAATAGATCAATGTACTTTATGAATATTCTTGAAAAAATCTTAGGTTTTTTTTGTTGGCAGTATATAGAAAGTAATGTAAACCAATCCCCAGTATAATAAGCAGGATTTTGCTCTTTAAATAAATCTGAGGCTTTCAAATTCATCCAGATAACCCAAATGTTTATTATGAATAAAGGAAAATGTAAACAATATATGTCACAAGTTCTATTTATATAGATTTTTAAAGATGGCGGCATCTCAAAAATGTTCACTCGCCCTTGGGATATCTTCTTCTTCTTCTCCGTTCATTCTCAAACTCCTGCATATCAGCAGGATGTAGTCCAGGGAACGGAATGCGTTGTGTCATGGTTTACAGCATTGCTGCTATATCTGCGCCTTTCTGCCTGACACATTCGACTTCAGCATGGCTTTGGGTCACTGACCCTATATGGGATAGGACAGCCAACTCCATCCCATAACCTCCTTAGTCGCCTCATACGATATGCATGGAATGTAAACAGTGCTGCTATTCTTTGCTCCCCTTTCGGGCCCTGACAACACACTGTAGGCCCTTGGGATATAAGAAAACTCTAAACTGTTGTCCAGTAAAATACTAAAAACATTCAGTGACATTAAGACGAGGCACACGGGTTGAGAAAGATGACAAATTAATTCACACAACAGAAGACTCTCCCATCAGAACTTCTTAGAGGATATTTGAGTTTTGTTAACATCACTATCTGTCAGTGAGAGATGTGTCATCATTGGGAGTCTGAGATACACGTACACACATTAAGAACTTCTATATTTCAACAATCATAATTTCCCTCCAGAGCCAGATAAATGGAACACATTATATGGAACAAAACAACAACTCACAAACACATGCATATATTACACAATGGCATTGGGTCAAAGGGCATGAGCCCATGGACCGCTGGATCAGCACCAACCAACAATCATAATGTCATCTTTCATGAACCACATTTTATGAATATCTACACCTAGTCTCACTTTTTATACGTTTTAGAAAAGTTGGTCTGTATTGTGCATTATTTTTGGTGGATGTTTGGAGAACGCAATAAATTTATTGTTTTAGATTTTTTTTTTAAATTTGTGTACATGTAATTAAAGAATTGAATACTGTATATATTGATTTATGTTTTGTTTGTGTATATTACGCATGTGGTTGCGTCTGTGGTTCTCACCAATGGCCCACTAGAAAACCTTAGTAGATGACATGCCGTTATATTGAGTTTATATTCTTGTAGAAGCTTCATGGCACGTCATCTATACAATTATGCTTATTATGCTTTTATTTTGCTGTTAAAATGTGTTTCATGATTACTTGGAATTTATGTATACCCTCTGTGGTTGGGAGGGAGCCAGAAATGTACTGTGCAGCACTGGGGAGGAGGAAACTGACAGCACTGTTTTTTCCTATGGCTGAGGCCCATCATAGAGGCACAGTGACTCAGGACATGACAATCCTTTTGACTTGAACATTTGGTTGCATGCCTAGAGCAATAGAGAAGTTCGGCATAACCAGTAGTCAATTGGTGAGGGGAATGAGCACAGTGAACCCTATCTTGGTTGCAGTGACTCGGATCAGTGCATAGTTTGAAACCTACCTTCCTGGAGGTGTGATAGTTAATCTCTGGCTCTGTCCAGGGGTGGGCGAAAAATCCACAGACTTCCCAGCAATATTATGCCATTTAATGGCATGAGCCCATGAGCCGCTGGATCAGCAACCAACCATCATATTTAATTCATTGTTTTCTAGACAATCCTAGAGTTGTCTGTAGTCAACATCAATATTAGTACCATACTTGTTCAGTGTCATTTCATAATGAAAGCAACCTGTTACTATATATACTTTGAAGACAATTTTAATTCCTTATCATCAGAACCACAATCCATAAAGATTTTAAGTCAATTATAAATAATGATGACAATTATAACTCAATTCATTCCGATAGGGACAGATGTCTCTAGATATTAAAGATTTTGTGTCTGATATTTGGTTATTTTCTGAACACTATGACAGAATAGGGAGCAGCACAAATAGCTACTGTTAGCTATCATTCGCTTATTTTGATCACATGACATTAACGATCATGAGATCCAAAATTACAAAATAGTCATAGCAACAGTTAAATACACTCAACAACAGCTGTATGTAACGGAAACTGTTGTTGGGTGCACTCGACCAAGGTTATACAGATCAAAGATAGATAGATAACAGACTATCTGAGTATGTACCTTTTGCCAACTGCTGAAAGATGAACTCCTATGGTGATGACCGGAGTGTAATACCTTCAGTTTAATTAAAAACCCACTAACCACTAAATGGAAACATATACAAAGCCATTTCCACTCAGTTGATCATCGCATACAAAACAATCTATAAGACTATCCCATCAGAACTTCTTAGAGGACATTGAGTTATGTTAACATCATTGTCTGTCAGTGAGAGATTTGTCATCATTGGGAGTATTATATGAGTTACATATGCACCGAGACACAGAATTCAGACTGTTGCTATTTAAATTTTTAGGAATTACGAACAACTAACTCTTACTTCCAACATACAGGTCATTGATACCAGACATTGCCTGATGGTTCATTTTTTCTGCTGGCTCATAAAAGAAAATACAAAACAAGATAAAATACAATGATACCTGTATGATACTTCAGAAATACAGCAACTGTAGAGATAAAAATGTAAACAATCTATGTCACAAGTTCCAATATATATATATATATATACATACAGACTTTAAAGATGACGTTGCCATTGTCTCAATTTTTTTGTATAGTAAAAACAGAGTATTAAAATCATTCAGTGACATTAAGACAAGACACGCTGGCTGAGAAAGATGACAAATTAAGTTGCACACAATATGACTCCCATCAGAACTTCTTAGAGGATATTTGAGTTTGTTAACATCACTATCTGTCAGTGAGAGATGTGTCATCATTTGGAGTCAGCGATTTCACGTGCACAAATTATTAAGAACTTCTATATTTAAACAATCATATCTTTCATGAACCACATTTTATGAATATCTACACATGGTCTCACTTTTTACACATTTTAGAAAAGTTGGTCTGTATTCCAATAGAACTAAGTGAATTTATAGATTTTTACGCATTCACTATCAAACTCTTGCTGGATCTCCCTTGTAGCAGGACAATTCTCCTACTAGATTTCCAGCAAGATATAGTCCAGACAACAGAGAAGTGTCACTTTTATACAAGCTGCGCCCGTGTGTTGCCGGGCCCGAAAGGGGAGCAAAAAATAGCAACACTGTTTACCTTCCACGCGTGTCGTAAAAGGCGACTAAGGAGGTTATGGGATGGAGTTGGCTGTCCCATCCCATATAGGGTCAGAGACCCAAAGCCATGCTGAAGTCGGATGTGTCAGGTCGAAATGCGCAGATATTGCAGCAATGCTGTAAACCATGACACAATGCATTCCGTTCTCCGGACTACATCCTGCTTATCTGCAGGAGTTTGAGAACGAAGAAGAAGATATAAGCCAATTTGCCAAAACAACAGACTTCAGCTGTAGACTAACTGTGAAATATATCAATTATTAAAGGCAGCAAAAAATAAGTTTCACTACAATAGATTGTACAAACAAAAATGACGAGTTATTCAAACTATCAAGCACAAAACAATACCAGATTCAAAAACTTCCAACATACAGGTCATTGCTGGCTCATAAAAGAAATTGCAACACAAGATAAAAATAAATTGATACTTCAGAAACAAGGCAACCGTAGAGATAGTATTACTAAGAAAGGCTCATCCAGAATAGTATGTCATTTCAAAATGCAGCACCCACGACAGGCAGTCTCATGTCTTTTATAAATAACCTTAGGTTTTTTTGCCGATATAAAAAGTAATGCAAACCCAACCTCAGTATTATAAGTAAGATTTCGCTCTTTAAATAAATCTGAGGCTTTCAAATTCATCCAGATAGTACAAAAGTTAATAATGAAACAAGGAAAATTTAAACAATGTCACAAGATCTATTTATATAGACTTTTAAAGACGGCTCTGTCTATATCTCAAAAATTGCCACTCACACTTGTGATATAAGAGAACTGCTGGCCAGTAAAGTATTAAAAACATTCAGTGACATTAAGACAAGGCACACTGGCTGAGAAAGATGACAAATTAAGTCACATAACACATGACTCCCATCAGAACTTCTTAGAGGACATTGAGTTATGTTAACATCATTGTCTGTCAGTGAGAGATTTGTCATCATCGGGAGTATTATATGAGTTACATATGCACTGAAACATTAAAGTCAGACTATTGCTATTTTAATTCCCAGGAATTATGAAAGACTAGCTCTTATTTCCAATATAAAGGTCATTGATACCAGACATCGTCTGATAATCATTTTGTCTGCTGGCTCATAAAAAGAAAATGCAAAACAAGATGAAATACAATGATACTTCAGAAATATGGCAACTGTAGAGATACACAACACATAAGAAAGGTTCTTCCGGAATAGTATGTCATTCCAAAATGCGGCACCCACAATAGACTGTCTCTCGATGTACTTTACAAACATTCTTTAAAATACCTAGGTTTTTTTTGTTGCAGTATATAGAAAGTAATGTAAACCCAACTCCAGTATAATAAGTAGGATTTCGCTCTTTAAATAAATCTGAGGCTTTCAAATTCATCCAGATAACCCAAATGTTTATTATGAATAAAGGAAAATGTAAACAATATATGTCACAAGTTCTATTTATATAGATTTTTAAAGATGGTTCTGTCTCAAAAATGTTCACTTGCCCTTGGGAAATAAGAAAACTCTAAACTACTGACCAGTAAAATATTAAAAACAGTCAGTAACATTAAGACAAGGCACATGGGTTGTGAAAGATGACAAATTAAGTCACACACAATATGACTCCCATCAGAACTTCTTAGAGGATATTTGAGTTTGTTAACATCACTATCTGTCAGTGAGAGATGTGTCATCATTGAGAGTCAGGGATTTCACGTGCACAAATTATTAAGAACTTCTATATTTAAACAATCATAATATCTTTCATAAACCACATTTTATGAATATCTACACATGGTCTCACTTTTTACACATTTTAGAAAAGTTGGTCTGTATTCCAATAGAACTACGTGAATTTATAGATTTTTACGCATTCACTATCAAACTCTTGCTGGATCTCCCTTGTAGCAGGACAATTCTCCTGCTAGATTTCCAGCAAGATATAGTCCAGACAACAGAGAAGTGTCACTTTTATATAAGCCAATTGGCCAACACATCAGACTTAAAAGATTACTACAGCTCCAGGTGTTGCACTTATTTTACAATATACATAGTCCTAATATTAGCTAGCACAACAGCAAACCAGACATCTTGTTTTATGATAGGATGTTGACATAAACCTCATAAAAACAAACATGACTAGAAAAATTAAAAACAGTTAAAAAAATATCACAAGATAGATAACAGACTATCTGAGTACCGGGTATGTACCTTTTGTCAACTGCTGAAAGACACACTGCTATGGTAGTTATCAGAGTGTACTACCATCAGTTTTAAAAACATCACTAGCCACTAAATGGAACCATATACAAAACCATTTCCACCTCGATCATTGCATACAAAACACTCTATAAGACTATCCCATCAGAACTTCTTAGAGGACATTGAGTTATGTTAACATCATTGTCTGTCAGTGAGAGATGTGTCATCATTGGGAGTATTATATGAGTTACATATGCACTGAAACATTAAAATCAGACAATTGCTATTTTAATTCCCAGGAATTTAAAAGACTAGCTCTTATTTCCAACATAAAGGTCATTGATATCAGACATGGTCTGATAATCATTTTGCCTGCTGGCTCATAAAAAGAAAATACAAAACAAGATGAAATACAATGATACTTCAGAAATATGGCAACTGTAGAGATACACAACACATAAGAAAGGTTCTTCCGGAATAGTATGTCATTCCAAAATGCGGCACCCACAATAGACTGTCTCTCGATGTACTTTACAAACATTCTTTAAAATACCTAGGTTTTTTTTGTTGCAGTATATAGAAAGTAATGTAAACCCAACTCCAGTATAATAAGTAGGATTTCGCTCTTTAAATAAATCTGAGGCTTTCAAATTCATCCAGATAACCCAAATGTTTATTATGAATAAAGGAAAATGTAAACAATATATGTCACAAGTTCTATTTATATAGATTTTTAAAGATGGTTCTGTCTCAAAAATGTTCACTTGCCCTTGGGAAATAAGAAAACTCTAAACTACTGACCAGTAAAATATTAAAAACAGTCAGTAACATTAAGACAAGGCACATGGGTTGTGAAAGATGACAAATTAAGTCACACACAATATGACTCCCATCAGAACTTCTTAGAGGATATTTGAGTTTGTTAACATCACTATCTGTCAGTGAGAGATGTGTCATCATTGAGAGTCAGGGATTTCACGTGCACAAATTATTAAGAACTTCTATATTTAAACAATCATAATATCTTTCATAAACCACATTTTATGAATATCTACACATGGTCTCACTTTTTACACATTTTAGAAAAGTTGGTCTGTATTCCAATAGAACTACGTGAATTTATAGATTTTTACGCATTCACTATCAAACTCTTGCTGGATCTCCCTTGTAGCAGGACAATTCTCCTGCTAGATTTCCAGCAAGATATAGTCCAGACAACAGAGAAGTGTCACTTTTATATAAGCCAATTGGCCAACACATCAGACTTAAAAGATTACTACAGCTCCAGGTGTTGCACTTATTTTACAATATACATAGTCCTAATATTAGCTAGCACAACAGCAAACCAGACATCTTGTTTTATGATAGGATGTTGACATAAACCTCATAAAAACAAACATGACTAGAAAAATTAAAAACAGTTAAAAAAATATCACAAGATAGATAACAGACTATCTGAGTACCGGGTATGTACCTTTTGTCAACTGCTGAAAGACACACTGCTATGGTAGTTATCAGAGTGTACTACCATCAGTTTTAAAAACATCACTAGCCACTAAATGGAACCATATACAAAACCATTTCCACCTCGATCATTGCATACAAAACACTCTATAAGACTATCCCATCAGAACTTCTTAGAGGACATTGAGTTATGTTAACATCATTGTCTGTCAGTGAGAGATGTGTCATCATTGGGAGAATTATATGAGTTACATATGCACTGAAACATTAAAATCAGACAATTGCTATTTTAATTCCCAGGAATTTAAAAGACTAGCTCTTATTTCCAACATAAAGGTCATTGATATCAGACATTGCCTGATAATCATTTTGCCTGCTGGCTCATAAAAAGAAAATACAAAACAAGATGAAATACAATGATACTTCAGAAATATGGCAACTGTAGAGATACACAACACATAAGAAAGGTTCTTCCGGAATAGTATGTCATTCCAAAATGCGGCACCCACAATAGACTGTCTCTCGATGTACTTTACGAACATTCTTTAAAATACTTGGGTTTTTTTTGTTGCAGTATATAGAAAGTAATGTAAACCCAACTCCAGTATAAGAAGTAGGATTTCGCTCTTTAAATAAATCTGAGGCTTTCAAATTCATCCAGATAACCCAAATGTTTATTATGAATAAAGGAAAATGTAAACAATATATGTCACAAGTTCTATTTATATAGATTTTTAAAGATGGTTCTGTCTCAAAAATGTTCACTTGCCCTTGGGAAATAAGAAAACTCTAAACTACTGACCAGTAAAATATTAAAAACAGTCAGTGACATTAAGACAAGGCACATGGGTTGTGAAAGATGACAAATTAAGTCACACACAATATGACTCCCATCAGAACTTCTTAGAGGATATTTGAGTTTGTTAACATCACTATCTGTCAGTGAGAGATGTGTCATCATTTGGAGTCAGCGATTTCACGTGCACAAATTATTAAGAACTTCTATATTTAAACTATCATAATATCTTTCATGAACCACATTTTTTAAGAACTTCTATATTTAAACTATCATAATATCTTTCATGAACCACATTTTATGAATATCTACACATGGTCTCACTTTTTACACATTTTAGAAAAGTTGGTCTGTATTCCAATAGAACTACGTGAATTTATAGATTTTTACGCATTCACTATCAAACTCTTGCTGGATCTCCCTTGTAGCAGGACAATTCTCCTGCTAGATTTCCAGCAAGATATAGTCCAGACAACAGAGAAGTGTCACTTTTATATAAGCCAATTGGCCAACACATCAGACTTAAAAGATTACTACAGCTCCAGGTGTTGCACTTATTTTACAATATACATAGTCCCAATATTAGCTAGCACAACAGCAAACCAGACATCTTGTTTTATGATAGGATGTTGACATAAACCTCATAAAAACAAACATGACTAGCAAATTAAAAACAGTTTAAAAAGATAACAAGATAGATAACAGACTATCTGAGTATGTACCTTTTGTCAACTGCTGAAAGACACACTGCTATGGTAGTTATCAGAGTGTACTACCATCAGTTTTAAAAACATCACTAGCCACTAAATGGAACCATATACAAAACCATTTCCACCTCGATCATTGCATACAAAACACTCTATAAGACTATCCCATCAGAACTTCTTAGAGGACATTGAGTTATGTTAACATCATTGTCTGTCAGTGAGAGATGTGTCATCATTGGGAGTATTATATGAGTTACATATGCACTGAAACATTAAAATCAGACTATTGCTATTTAAATTCCCAGGAATTATGAGCAATTATAATCTAGAGAAGAAGTCTCCTACATTGAAGAATTCACTCTAGGAACTGTAAGGCTTCTCTATCTTTCTGTAACATGCACAGATGAATCATGTGTTTCAGCTGCCATGCCAAACTTTCCTATCAGGTGTCCATAGAAACTCTGCTCTGGGCAATGGTCACTGGGATGCATGTGGTATGTTATTATGTTTTTCCTGCTGGGCCTCTCCAATTATGTAGAGCTAATAGTAGCCTTGCAAAGAATTGTCACATCCTGCAGTTTTTCATCACACCCTATTTGTCAACTGTCCATAACCTGAACAACACACAAATTGGCACCGAGGACAATTTCCAGTTGCTGGAGCTCATCTGGTTACCCAAGCATGCGCAATGCTTGGTTCTCTAAATGTTGCATCACACAAAAATAAATGTAATTGTACATATGAAATGCTACGGGGCTTAGGCTTACACAAGAGTAAAGCCTTGCTATTCACCGGTCATCTACCGAGAGTTTACTGCTGCATGATGGTTGGTTGGTCTCATAGGACAATAGTGAGATTTTCACAGATTATTAACGTGTTTCAATTCTTCTTCTGCGTTCATTCTCAAACTCCCACTGGATGTCTCTTGAAGCAGGACAATGATCCTACTAGACTTCCAGCAAAATGTAGTCCAGAGAATGGAAATGAATTGTTGCCATTTTATTTGCGTCAATGTCGCATCCACCGTCAGTGGAGTTTCTACATTCACATTGGGAAAACACAAATCAACATCATTTATTTCTCTGTGTTTTTATCTATCAGCATCTCTCTGGCACTCGTAGAGAGACCCGTACTTTAGAAATGAATAGCAGTACAATAATTATTTTTTTTATATTCCAGTGTACATTCCACTAAGTATTATCATTCAGATCAGTTCTCTGACCTCCATCAACTGTATACTTCATGAATCATCTTACAGCTGGCTTGACCAGAGTGTATTCAAAGACATAAATTTCATCTGAATTATGGCATTAGCTACTTACTGGTATATCAATATCTGACATTGAAAGGTTCATGAAACAAAGATGTCAAGATCTGCTGCAATCATCTTCAATATTTAGGATTTTTCAATTGCACAATTCTGTTACTTGTTACCAAACTTGTTACTTGTGATGTGTCATTTTCTGTCTGCAATTCTTAAAGGAAACAATAAAGAAGTTGAGATACAAGATAAAATGAAAACCAAAAAAATTAACTATAAGAACTAACGTAGTACCTAATTATCAAAACACAGACTTGATAAACTATACATGCACATAACACAGATGAATTTTTAAAAAAATTTTAATCAAAGAAATATTGGAAATATAAAACTGGTTGAGAAAGTTTTACAAGAATAATTACAAAATTAAATAAAATCACAATGTAATACGAGACTATCCATCCCATCGGAACTTCTTAGAGGATGAGTTTTGTTAACATTGTCGTCTATCAGTGACAAGTGAGAGATTTATCATCATTGGGAGTATGTCAAATGACATATATGCTAAGCCTATGTTTAGTCACAGATTATTAACATTTTGCTGTCCAGCAAGCTGGAGCACTTACCATATAATGCAAAACTAGATAAACAGGTTACTAGGAATACCTAACTATAAACAAATTTAAATGAAAAGGTATATAAAAAACATGCAATAAAACAAAACAGGACAGTTTTCGATGTATCAGTCCAAATGGGACCTTTTTCAAGAAATTAATAACGTTTAAAACAAACGAATCAACCCAAACTTGATTACTGATCTTTGCCGGTCCACTTAAGGGGAAGCGTAACCCAGTAAAACATAACCCTGGGTGGACATCAGGGTAAAAATTTGATTACGTCCACCGTTACGAGCTATTAATAGCACACTGTTTACATATTTAACTAGTTTATGTCACGGAGTTCCGCGAGAAAACTAGAGAACCAATGGAATGGACGCAGACTGTGACGTCACATCTTCGCCAACCGCCAAACGATTTTATGCGTGGCAGACTTTTTTTTTTTAAATAGATCTATCTGATGGCGGATTTCATTGGTTTTACTAGTGGAAATCCGTAGACGCCTAGCTAAAAATGTAAACGTGAAATGGTACAGTATGAAACACTTACATTAGTGGTAGAAATGCCGTTACGTCCACCACAGTACTTTATAGTATAGCACACTGTTGACATTTTGAACTATTCGACATCATGGTTCACTGCTGTTTCCTGGACACTGATTTCGACACAAATTTCTCTGCAGAAACTTTTCCAGTCCGTTATAGACTGCGCTCCTACCTTCACTTCACGTTTGATGAAGCCGCTTCGGGCATTCATCACCCACAGATACGTGAGAAGGAGGATGTCACCCATACTGAGATGACTCTCAGAAAACCAAGAATTATTTCTAACACTTCGACATACAGTGTTCCGTCCGCTCTGTACTACACTTTTTCAGAAATGAACTCGTTGGCTATCCCCTAAAAGGCCCCCTTTTTCCCCTTAATTCCCGGAAGGAGTCCCCGTTTTTTTCTTCACTAAAACTTTCACTAACTCTCCCACCCCACTAACTTCACTTCTTTCACAATGAACTCGATCCTAGCCTTCACCACCCACAGATAGGTGATGAGGAGTATCTCACCCATACTTAGGCGACTCTCTGCCAATTGACCACACGCACCCGCAAATCCCTTTTTTGTTTAAATTTTTTTCCATTTCCCTGTATTCAAGTGTATTCTGAAAATGTATAAATTAACCCCCCCCCCCCCCCACACACACTTTTTCCCCTTTTGTTTTATATTGTATTATTAGAATTGCCCGCTGGACTACTTTACTGGTCATGTAATCCCACGAACAGAAAATCAAACACGTGACCACACGAACCGTGACATCATAATCTCTCGCAAGCTGCACGAACAGCAGGTCAGCACAACTTCAGCTTTGGGGAATACCTCAAAACTAGGTCAAATTCCGTGACCGTAGATACGTGGATTGCGCCGTATTTTCTTGTTCTGAACATTTGTTCGTCTATCTCGACGACAGCATTGACTCATCCAACTTTTACAGTATTGTTTGCACATAATTGACATATTATATATCTCAACATATATCTCCCTACAGAAGCTTTTCCAGTCTGCGACTGCTTAGGGTCCAACTTTGACACCTCTTTTTATGATGCCGGTCCTGGCATTCATCACCCACAGATATGTAAGAAGTAATGGTTGCCGAAGTAAAATATCACGCATACTATACCTAGGTGGCTTTCCGCAAACTAAGAATGATTTCTCAGTTCTGACACTCCTACTAACAGTAACATTAACATGTCATCATGGCGATTGCTACCGTAACGTCTACTACATCTTCAAATAAAATATATCCTTCACTTTTACTAGCATTTTGAGCAGAGCAAATGTCAGTGTGTATATTCGAACGAGAAATTTACCACAACCAAAAACTAACCATGTCCCTTTCACGCGTTTTCCTCTATTGTATTTTCGTTTACCAAACATTACATTTACATCATCATTCATGATGTTTGTTCTCGTCGAGTCAGTGCACTAATTATTTATTTACTAACATCTAAAACTGGACTTTAATTATACAGTTCATTCACATGGCAACCGTTTAATAGCGTAGAATCCGGTAGAGTCCCATGTCGAAGTTGGCTACAATTAACTTAATTATGTACAAGCTGCCTTATCTGAATGCCATTCTCACGGTGAGAGCATGCTTCGTGCTTGGATAATGGAGGATCATACGTTTACAATAAGAAGGGGAAGTTACTGATTTTGGTAAAGTTCTTGACGGAAGTCACAAATGACGGAACTGTCAGTGTAAATATCAAAATGAACAAAAATAGGTATAAGTGTTACCAAACTCATAAAACAGCCTAACAACAAGACACAGTGATCCGGTTTAGGGTTGTTACCCGGCACTTAAATTGAACTTTTATCCGTTCAGTTTAAATAATTTAGTTTAGTTAATTATGACAATCAATATAAACCTGTGTTTTAAGTAAGTCTAATAGTTTAGTCAGACAAGGATGCATTTTATCACCAAGCCTATTTAATATCTACACAGAGAATATCTTTAAAAATATAGAAGAAATACCAGGACTCAAGATCAATGGGAAAATAATAAACAACATTAGATAAGCAGATGACACTGTTCTTTTAGCAGAAAGTGAACATGAACTACAAAGACTAATAGATCAAGTCAATAAATCAAGTAATGAATATGGACTGGATATAAACATTCAAAAACCATGATAATCAGCAAAAACACAGAAGAACAGGAGGTAAACATAAACATACAGGGAGAGAAACTACAACAAGTAAAACAGTATCAATATCTTGGACACATAGTCACAAATGATGGCAGATGTGAAACAGAAGTTAAAAGGAGAATATGAATGGCTAAAAGTACCTTCAATGACATGAGGAAATTATTAATATCTAAACAAATTACAAACAAGTTAAAAATGAGAATTATAAAATGCTACATCTATTCCATATTAATGTATGGCTCAGAAACATGGACACTAAATAAACAATTAGAAGACAAAATTGATGCCTTTGAGATGTGGGTATATAGAAGAATAGGGAGAACATCATGGAAAGAGAAGAAAACAAATAAAGAGGTGCTAAAAACACTTAATATGAAGAAAGAACTACTAAGAGAAATAAAGATCAGGCAAATAAAATACTTTGGACACATTAAAAGACATGACACCCTATTGAAGACCTTACTTGAGGGTAAAGTCAAAGGGAAGCGAACAAGAGGTAGGCAGAGATACAAGTGGGAGAGTAACATTACACGATGGACAGGTTACAGTCTAGCAGAGTGCACCACCAAGACAAGAGACAGGAGATGTTGGAGATACGTTGCAGCCAACCTTCGTTGCGGAAACGGCACTTGATGATGATGATGAGACATGGTAATACAAAAAAGTGAAAACAAAGCTCTCAGTCTAAACAAGAAGAAACTAGAAGTAATGGCTGTTTCAAGAAATACACACCGCCAGAATACAGCATTACTATCTATGTTATGTTATGTTCCTCCAGGGCCATAGACGGCGCATATGGCAGAAACCATAGCTTTCCATTTCTGTCTGTGTTGCCAGGTCTATCAACGTATCTTTGGCTGCAACGTATCTCCAACATCTCATGTCTCTTGTCTTGGTGGTGCACTCTGCTAGACTGTAACCTGTCCATCGTGTAATGTTACTCTCCCACTTGTATCTCTGCCTACCTCATGCTCGCTTCCCTTTGACTTTACCCTCAAGTAAGGTCTTCAATAGGGTGTCATGTCTTTTAATGTGTCCAAAGTATTTTATTTGCCTGATCTTTATTTCTCTTAGTAGTTCTTTCTTCATATTAAGTGTCTTTAGCACCTCTTTATTTGTTTTCTTCTCTTTCCATGATGTTCTCCCTATTCTTCTATATGATGATGATGTTCGTCCGTCGTGATCGACGATGACCAAAATATACCCACATCTTCTATATACCCACATCTCAAAGGCATCAATTTTGTCTTCTAATTGTTTATTTAGTGTCCATGTTTCTGAGCCATACATTAATATGGAATAGATGTAGCATTTTATAATTCTCATTTTTAACTTGTTTGTAATTTGTTTAGATATTAATAATTTTTTATAAATAGTTTAGTAAAGTTTAGTTAATTATTAGTTTGTTCCTTTCGTGCAGCAGACGGCACATAGGGCAGAGGTTTTGATTCTCCATGCGTTGTGTCCCCTGCCTGTTGTTTCAGTTCTTGTATGGTCTTGCAGCCTGTTATTCCCCCTTGATTAAGTGTGGTGTTCTTTTAGGGTTGCTTTAGGTCTTTTTCTTTTACCCTGAAGTGTCCACATAGGAGCTTCTTGGTTTATTATGTTTTCATCTAGTCGTAATAGTTTAAATAGGCCTAGCAGTTATCAAAATTGACGCAAGTTGCTTTTAATTCATCACTGTGTGACTTTACTCTAGTTTCGAGTTATTTTCTAAACTTTGGGTGTGTTAATGTTAGGATAAGTACAAATAGAATTTAGAAATAAGACAAATTTTATCTTAGCTGGTCAATCGGGACCCTCTCTCAGTGTGTAGTGGGTAGAAAAAAGGTGAATTTCTAGTATAGGTCTCCACTGCGCTGTAAATAGCGCACCTTGCCGCGCATGCACAGTCACTACATATGAAACATCTTTCAACACAAACAAGATTTTACAAAATTATTTTCTTTTCCAATTATTTCTACTCCAATTGAACTACGTCTATAAATAGCACAGTTTACATTTTTAACTAGCCGAAGTCACGGATTTCCGTGTAACACCAATATAATTAATGGATGCCGTCACATCCCGACACACCGCTGAATTCAACTATAGACACAGACAAACTTATATGTAATCTGTTTCTTTTCCAATTTACATATTATTTTTTTATTGTTCCTATCATTTGTATGCCTTCTGAGTGTTTATTATTTCTGCGAGAGGTGCGCGCACACATTAGAAATATTATTTCTTATCCTAACCGTACTCTAAGTACTTAACCTTAAGCCTGCCAAATCACACAACAAAGGTTAGGAAATACCTCGAAACTAGAACAAAGGTCACAGTGGAGACTTATACTAGACTTGAGTACAATTGCGCAGCTAAGTGAACATTAGCCTTACTCTAAAAACGAACTATAACCCTAACCCCAAGGTTAACAATGTAAAGGTTAGGCAATACCTTGAAACTAGAACAAAGGTCACAGTAGAGATATATACTAGAAATTGACCAGAAAGAATGAGCGCGAAGTACATATCATTGGAAATTTATTTTTTAAAGTAAAATCTCGTCTCTGATGAACGTGTCTTGTGTTGTGATCTCTATGTATGTTTATCCATCACAAGTAATGATGACCATTTTTTTTTACATCCACTTTTACAAATTCAGTTAGAATTATGTCCGTTCTTAATAGTTCGTAGATTGCTAATGAGCCCTATTCGAGTAGTAAATATTCTTGGACAGTTCGGACATGGAATAACCACTGTAGGCGGCTTTTGGTATATCCATGAATTTCTAGCTACTCTCTGCGGTTGTGCTGCAACATTTATCCTCTTTTCACAAGATGATGCGCTCTTGACTGTAGAGCGCCATGTAGATCTATTTTGTGCAAGTTCTTCCAATGTGTCTTGGTCTATTTCAAACGCTTTCAGCCTGGGGGGGGGGGGGTGGGGCGACCATCCCCTAACAGGCGCGTCCACAGGTTGCGGATCGTGGAACAACCTCCGGATATGGAGTCTCCATATCTGGTGGTTGGCTGCAATATAAGACAGATCTCTGGACGAATAATCCAGATTTCTGGACGAATAAGCAGTCGCGGACAAACTGGCGATGTTGCCCAACAGGACGGGGTGGGATATCAGGTGGCACTGATATCTCCACTGAAATACCCCATGTGTCTAGTGACGGGCAGCATCAAGCGAGTATGAGCCGCTATAAGCTCAAGCCAACAGCTGGGGTCATTGACCCCAGCATGCGCGTCCCCCAGGGTTGGGGGGACCTTTAAAATAGGGGAATATGGGAAACTATTTTCTAAAACATACAAAGGGAGAAGTCAGTAAAACCCTACTTAGGCCCCAATCAGCTCCATCCCATAAAGGAAAAAGGCAGGAAAACTTAAAAAATTCCCCTAACTGCTGGGCAGGTGGCGCTCAAGAGTCCAGAAAGACAAGCCACCTAGGAGAGGGAAAACTCTACACAAAACCTGGACAGATGGTGCTCATGATCCCGGGAGGGTAGACCATCTAAGGAAAGCAAACCTAAAAAAAATAGCTGGCGGAAATCGGATGCACTTGGCCATATGGCGCATAACAAAGTGCAACGTACCTCATATACACTCATGCAGATTGAGACAATGGATTCTAGGTATGGTGCTCTGCCTGAGGAGTCCCACCAGGCGGGTAGAGTGCCGGGCCCCATGCCTCGAAGGGCCCACCCCAAGCTACTGGTGGTCACCCTGGCCCATTTTGGAAGACCAGGAAATGGGAACAGCGGGAAATTATGACTGGTCAAACCACACGACAGACAAAAGGACTAAACATACTGCATTGGAATGCGGAAGGCATTTACCACAAAAAGCAGGCACTAACAGCTAGACTGGATAACGACAAGATTGATGTGGCTTGCATACAAGAAACCCATCTTAACCTAAACCATAGATTCTCTATCAGGGGCTACCAAACATTCAGACAGGACAGAGAAGGGCATAAGGGATGGGTACTTACACTGATACGCAACACCATTCCAACAAAGCAGATAGAAATAAATACAATAGGAGAATCAGAGATTATAGGAACAGATGCGTACATAGAAAACCAGCCCATCAGAATTTATAACATATACAGCCCAGTAGGAAGAGCCCTTAAATTATAAACAATGGATATTACAGACACACACTGTATTGTAGTGGGTGACTTTAACAGCCACTCTGAAAGGTGGGGTTACCAGCAAACTGACTCAAGAGGAGAAGAAGTGGAAGAATGGGAAATCGATAACAATCTATTTCTGTTGAATGCACAGGATGATCCCCCAACTTTCTACTCAAGGAGATGGAAATCAACATCAACCCCAGATTTAGCGTTTGCCACTGGCGATTTATCCCATAAAATATGTAGAATAGTTATGAACCAGCTAGGGGACAGTGACCACAAACCAATAAAACTCACTATCAACCTTAACTACACACAGGAAGAGCAGAAACCTCTTCCCCGCTGGAACTATAAGAGAGCAGACTGGGACAAATTTGCAAAACTGTCAGACGCATATAGTGAGCCTATCAACACCCATCAAAAAAAAATTAAGAACATGACAGAAAAGCTAACTGAGGCAATACTTAGGGCAGCAAAAGACGCAATACCAAGAGGGGCAAGAAAAAACTACAAACCGTACTGGTCCAAAGAAATACAAAAGCTTGAAGAAGACCTGAATATGGCCAGAGAATTAGCAGAAACAGAGCAGAGTACAGAAAGCAATATTGCTCTCAAGGCAGCCTCAGCTAAATACAAGAGAGAGGTAAAAACATCAGCAAGGAGGAGATGGATCGAAAAAACCGAGAGCCTTAACATGGACAAAGATGGAAACAAACTCTGGAAACTTGCCAAGGCATTGAGTGATGAAAACAGTAGCCGACCTCCAATAACACTTGAATATAATAACAAAATGCACACGGGAAAAGCAGCAGCAAACATTTTCATTAAAAATTATGCAACTGTGAGCCAGATAAACATACCAAAAGAAAGAAAAATAGAAGTCAAGAATGAAATCCATGGACTAAAGGATATGCCTATGGTTATAGAAGAGCAAATGTTGGCAAAATTTACGGAAACTGAGCTAGAAGAAGCACTACAGAACCTTAAACTCAAGAAGTCACCAGGTAAAGATGGGGTTACCAATGAGATGCTTATGAAACTGGGGCCTAGAGCAAAGAGAAAACTTCTAAACATAGTAAATACTAGCTGGAGAACAGGACAGGTGCCCACCGCATGGAAAGAAGCTATCATGGTACCCATTTTAAAGCAAGGCAAAGACAAACTCGACCCAAGTAGTTATAGACCTGTCAGTCTCCTCAGCTGTATGGGCAAATTAATGGAGAAAATGGTCAACAGAAGACTCATGTGGCACTTGGAAGGAAAACAACTCATAACAGCACAACAGAGCGGCTTCCGACAATACAGATCAACAGAGGACCAGGTCGCCTACATAGCTCAAGAGATTGAAGACGCATACCAAGAAAAAAACACACGCTTGCAGTGTGGGTTGACATGGAGAAGGCATTTGACAAAGTTTGGAAAGATGGACTCAAGAACAAGCTCCTTAGACTAGGAATCAGAGGACACTTATATAACTGGATATGCAACTATATGGAAAAAAGAACAGCTAGAGTGCAAGTACAGGGAAAACGTAGCAGGAAGAGAATACTAGAACAAGGTGTCCCGCAAGGAGGTGTACTATCCCTTACACTCTTCTTAATTTACATAAATGATATTATGGAGGGCATACCAACTGGGGTACACTCTGCAATGTATGCAGATGACCTGGCCTTGTGGACAGGAGGGGTGACAATAGCAGTTGCAAAAAATAGAATGCAAGGGGCACTGCACAAACTAGAAACCTGGACCAAGAAATGGTTGCTTACCATTAATGAAAAGAATACCACACACACAATATTCACACTATCCAACAAGGTACAGAAAACAACACTAAAAATAAACAATCATGTTCTCCCACTAGAGCAGAACCCAACATACCTCGGAATTACCCTTGACTCTAGAATGACATGGGCAAAACAGACAGAAAAAGCAGAGAAGCGAGCCAGAAATAGAATGGCAATAATGAAAAAGTTAGCAGGCACAAACTGGGGAGCGGACAGCAAAATCTTGAAAAGGCTATACACAGGTAGAGTTATGCCAGTACTAGAGTATGGCATCGCAGCCTGGGCCACAGCATCTAAAACGCAATTCAACAAAATAAACAAAACCCAGAATCAAGCTACACGTATTATCACTGCATCTATGAAATCTACACCCATAAATACATTAGAAACAATAACTGGCCTTCAGTCAATGGAAGATAGAAGAGACATGAAAGTAGTTCAACAAGCAGAAAAATACAAGAGACTCCTGAATCACCCTATGCACCAAAGAATTAATGGCTATGGCAAAAGCAGGCTGGAGAGGAGAAACTTCTCAGCAAATGCAAAGAAACTGATACAAAAGGCACCAACTATAGGACAAGCGAAACCAAGGCCCATACAACTAGTCAGTATCATCCCCCCTTGGGCATACAGACTCCCACAACTAAAAGAACAAATAGAAGGTATAGAAAAGAAAGGAACCCAGACAGAATTGGAGAGAAAGCGTATCACAGAACAACACATCGCAGTTAATTACCCACAAGATGCATGGACTCATGCCTATACAGATGGCTCGGCCACAAACGCAATTGAGAATGGAGGTGGAGGAGTGACCCTCAGACTAAAATGCGGGAAAGATGTTACTCTAGCCATAGCTACAGGCAAGCTCTCAACCAATTTTAAAGCAGAAATGGAAGCTCTCAAGAAAGCAGCAGAAACTATCTTACAACACAAAGAACAAGTGCACAGGAATATTATACTTCTAACAGATGCACTCTCTGTCATAACAGCACTGAAGCTACACAAGAACACCGAACTGAATGAATTGAGGGCAGTGCTAGTTCAGTTGTACAATAATTTCCAAAGAGTAGTGATCCAGTGGATACCGGCACACTGTAACATTGAAGGGAATGAAGTTGCAGATAGACTGGCCAAAGAAGGAGGGAAGTTACCTCAAGAAGACTATCTGGTCAGTTATGAAGAAGTGAAGACCATCATTAAAGGCAACTATAACAAAAAGTGGAAAGAAGACCACCCCAAATATAATGCAGATGACGGGTATTACCAACTGTCCAGAAGAGACCAGGTTATCCTGCTGCGCCTCAGAACTGGTCACAACAAAATGAGACATCATTTGTACACCAAATTCAAAATAGGGACAACTGGGCTCTGCCATTGCAGCCTTGCAAATATGACAGCAGAACATATCCTACAAGAATGTCCCCAGTATGCAGACCTGAGAAACAAGACATGGCCCACCCCAATCAGTGTTGAAGAGAAACTGTATGGCACAGTGGACACTTTAAAACAGACAGCAGCCTATATCATAGAATCCGAAGTCCCAACCTGACTGAGTAATGATCGCCGAAGAAGAAAACGCTTTCAGTAAGGTCTTTAACGAGTCCCTATATTGCTTATTTTGGCCACCTTGAGATCGTTCACCCTACTCCAGTTCACCATAGAGAAGTATCTTTGGTAGACGATGGTCTGGCATACGTACCAAATGACCTGTCTAACGAATCTGTGTATGCATCAGGATAGTGTCAATGCTGTGGATACTAGATCTGTCAAGGACAATGGTATCTGGAATCTTGTCTTGCCATCTGATGTTCATGACTTTTCTGAGACAAGTTTTGTGAAAGTGATTAAGTTTCCTCACATGACGTCTATACATAGTCCATGTTTCACTAGCGTATAACAGCACTGGAAGAACTACTGCGTAGACTTTCAGCTTAGTCTGTAGGTTAATGCCATTTCTACGCTACACATTTGCGTACAATTTGCTGAAAGTACTGTTGTGTAAGTAGCTGATGACATGCGTAGCTGTTATTGCGCATACACATTAGGCATACGTTTTACGTAATCTGTGACGTCGGCTAGTTAAAAGTGTAAACCAATTCTATTTATCTATTCGCTAAACCCGTTATTGCCTTTCAGCGTCAGGGGTAGAAGAGTTTCTGGAGACAGTGGCGTAGCGTGGGTCAATAGCGCCCGGGGCGGAATCATAATTTTCCGCCCTTGTGGCATAAAAAAAATATGTCAGTGATTCTGAAAGACTGGACGAAAATAAATTTGCCGCCCTCCCAATGATGCCGCCTGGGACGGTCCGCACCTTCGCCCCCTCCCTCGCCTCGCCCCTGGATGCATGCTGAGCGTATTATGGACAGCGATAAACACCAAAGTAGCATGTGTTAAAAAAAAGTCGAATGCCAGACAATTAGTTAGTTTGTTCCTTCATGCCGCATGTGGCATATAGTGCACAGATTTTGACTGGTTTTTCTCCATGAGTTGCGATCCGCTGCCTGCAAAAGTTTTAGTTCTTGTATGGGCTTGCCGACAGTTATCTCCCCATCTGTAAGTATGGTGTTTGTTAGTGTTGCTTTGGGTCTTTTTCGTTTTCTTTTATCCTCAGTTGTCCATATACGGGCTTGTTGGTTTATTCTGTTTACATCTAGTCTTAAAACGGACCCAGATATTTCCATCGGGGATTTTTTATGATGTTTGAAACATATTCTTTGTGTGTTTTATTTCGTAAATCCATATTTGTGACGAAATCGCTCTATTTTATGTTCATCAGTTTCCTGAGACATTTGTTTTCGAAGCTGTTTAATTTTTTGGTCTGTTGCTTGGGTTGATTTCCAGCTTTCACTTCCATACGTTCGTATACTAAATTCATATGCTTAGGAAGTAATATAACGACAGACGGCACAAGCAGCAAAGAAATACACAATAGATGTAGTAAAGTATAGAACGCCCAAGGGCAAATGGCACCAATCTTCAGAAACAAAAATGTAGATGTAAACACCAAAATAACTCAATTCAAAACGATTATTACGCCAACGCTGTGCTGTTTTTTTTGCTGGCGTAAAAAGATCAATCATATCAAACATTAGGGCCAGACAGTCAAGGTTTCTAGGGCATGTGCCGAGAAGAACACAGCTTGAACGCATAATAACCAATGGAAAGATCAAGGGGAGAAGAGATAGGGAACGATAAAGAGAAAAGTTACTAGATGGATTTGTATTGTGGCACGGTAGAAGCCCATCAATTGAGCTTATTGACAACACAAGAGACAGATAGTCGTGGATAAACTTGATCGCCTACGCCATTCAGCATGACACTTGATTGATTGATTGATTGATTAATTGATTGTGCTACCAATGCTAAACGTGGACAACGACAGCACAAGACAAACGTAAACTTGTGACAGCTGAAATGACATGCTTACGCAGAATCCTAGGAATATCGCTAAGAGACAGGGTGAGGAATTAAGACATTAAACAAGAAACCGACACCATCCCGATCGTGGAATATATTAAGAGACAACAGATAAAATGATTTACACACATCAGCAGACTACCATCAGATAGCATACCACAGCAAGATATGCTACACAGATACAGCGAAGGCAGGCCTGCGGGCCGACCACGAAAACGATGGACTACTGAAATAAAAGAGGCTACAAATTCCACAATATATTCAGCACACAAGAGGGCCGGCTTAACGTACATACGTACATACTGGAACAATACATGAGTTGAATAGCTTTAGCTTGGTGTTTCTTCCTAGATCTTTTGATTTGCAGATATTAGTTAGTTTAGTGAATGCGAGAATGGTTACATAATAATAATATCAGAAAGAGAACATTTATTTTTGGACACGTTATGGTGGATATGACGAAGATGGGTACAACTGGAAATAGAAGGAAAGAGAAATCGAGGACGACAACATTAGAGGATATTATATGATGTGGTGTCGTGGCATTGCAAGAAGTCAACAACGAACTTGACAAAAAATACTGCAAATAGAGAGCTGTGGAGAACTATGATGGACTAAGTTATTCATTCTACATGGTTTCTGATTATAATGAATGAACTTCATAAACCAAATAATAATGAAAAGACTATCCAAATAATGAACCTTGAATTTCTTGTTTTCAACGTATCAATACCCCCCCCCCATCCCCACACTCACCTTTGAAAAACATAATGAAAGAAAACTACACACAGTACAATTATGAACTGCAATATGATTTTTTTAAGACTTGGAGACTTAGTGGATTTAGTATTTAAAAAAACAAAACTAGTATATAATTTATTTATTGCATTACGAACAGGGGTATGGAAATTACTAGATAGTAATTTTGTAATTTCGGGGGGGGGGAGCGGGTGGTCACCTGACCAACCTTGATCTACGCTGTGTGCGTCCGTGAGTACTTCGTATGAGTTTAAGAACACATTTGCCAGCTTCCACTACTTTCCAATATTTACTTCTTCCTCAATGTTAATCTCCATTTTGAAAGTGTTTTTCCTCAGAATTATGGATTTCAAACTGTTGGGATGTCTTAAATACTGCCCATTTAGGGATTTGATTACTCATGTCGGCAGGTGGATCTTTGGAACGAACAAATCCCAAGTATTTACCACTGGCGATCTATATAGATTAATTTTTAGAATAGTTACCACTAGAGATCTATAGAGATGCATTTTTATTATAATGTTGAACTTACCTTTCGAAATCATAGTGAACCTTGTCATGGCAGCCATCGTCATTTTGTCTTAACTTGCTTATATTTCCGGAATAGATTACTGCGTATTGTTTATTGAATACCGTCGAAGACGTATTCCGATGTTACTGACCGTTTCCGCAAATAGAACGGAGACAACGCATTTACATCCAGCTGGAAATATAGTAGGACAATTGTTCTTTCATAAGAGAGAACTAACGTGAGTTTGAGAATGAACGCTACAGAAAAAGATGTATGCTAAATCTGCAGACATGAAGATCATTGAAAATCGTTTTGCAACCAAAACGATTAAAAATACTAGTGTTTATCCTTTCGATTGAGAGTGTGGGGAAAGGGGGAAGTGTGTGGGGGAACAAGGTGATGTTTTACCTGTTGAGTTCGAATATGAATAAGGCTGATATGCAAACACTTCATATAAATCGATATTTCATCGAAAGTTAGGCAAAGTAGTGGCACTGTACAACTAAAACATCTGACCTCGAACAGACCATATTTCGTAATGATAATGTACCCTGGTGTTGAAATGTAGAGGTGTTGAAAGAGTCAAATGCAAAACGTACCTTAATCAACAATATAAGAAAAATGCAATCTTCTTTTTTTGGCGACTTCATGAGACAGGCAGGTTTAAATAACATAGTCACAACAGGCAAAATTGAAGGCAACAGAGACAGAGGGCGACAACGTGAGATAATATTAGACAGTTTGACAGCCTGGCACGGCAAGGAAACAACAACGACCTTGATAAATAATACTGTGGACAAAGAGCTGTGGAGAGCCGTGACCGCCTACGCTAGTCGGCATGGCACCTAATGATAATGAATGTACCCTGGTATATATCGTGTGGGCAGTTGTTTACGAAGTGTGCTTCGACATGTGCCGTTTTTAAGCTCCACGTCCCAACTCCAAATTCTATTCACAATATATAGTTGGTTAGTTTGTCGTTGCCGCCGAAGACAGATGTGTCTGGCCATTTGCGCAAATAAAACGGCGCCACACAGCATTTCCATTCTCTGGACTATATCCTGCTGTAAATCTAGTGGGGTCATTGTCCTGCTACAATAGAGATCTAGTGGGAGTTCGAGAAAGAACGCTGAAGAAGAAGAAGTTTGTCGTTGGATTACCATCGCTGCACTCCTGATAAGTCTGATTTACTCTTGCGTGTAGCAATCATTACAGGAATGACAAAGTTCAGTTCCCTGTTCCTTTACAACTATTTTTCTAAGCCAACAGTTGCGCTTATTTCTAGCAACGCCGCATTTCGATTATTTTGGACATGGAAGAGAAATCCTCATAAATTTAATTTGGCAGTGTTTCTCGTAAGGAGTTTAAAAGTCGACACGATCCGTTGCTCTACCACACGACACAGTAGCTGTGCAAGCTAACCGATCTGCTATCTCATTCCCTTGAACATCCACATGACCAGCACGAAAATCAACGTGTCGCATTCCAACATCGATCTCTCCGCTGCCTCAATCCACTATTCTCTACACTGTCTAAATCCACTATTCTCTATACTTTCTAAATCTACTATTCTCTACACTGCCTCAATCCACTGTTCTCTCCACTGCCTCAATCCACTATTCTCTCCACTGCCTCAATCCACTATTCTCTCCACTGTCTCAATCCACTATTCTCTCCACTGTCTCAATCCACTGTTCTCTCCACTGTCTCAATCCACTGTTCTCTCTACTGCCTCAATCCAATATTCTCTCCACTGCCTAAATCCAATATTCTCTACACTGCCTCAATCCACTATTCTCTCCACTGTCTCAATCCACTGTTCTCTCCACTGTCTCAATCCACTATTCTCTCCACTGCCTCAATCCAATATTCTCTCCACTGCCTAAATCCAATATTCTCTACACTGCCTCAATCCACTATTCTCTCCACTACCTCAATCCACTATTCTCTCCACTGCCTCAATTCACCTTTCTCTCCATTGCCTCAGTCCACTATTCTCTCCACTGCCTCAATCCACTATTCTCTCCACTGCCGCAATCCACTGTTCAGGAGCGCAACCGGTCTATATTTTAATAATCGTGCTCATCGAGTCACCGGGTATACAAAAATGAGTCACTCTATATATACTCGGAGACAGTAATGAATAGCGAAGGTGACTTGTTCATAAGAATCAAATATGACAATATTTTAAGTTTTCCAACCATGAAAACATTCTTCAACCTTATAGCATAGGGTCTTAACAATTGCACTCCATGCACTGAAAATCATCACGGAACCAGAATTGCAACGAATATAAATATATTCACAGAATGAAAATCCTTACTGGAATCAACCCAGAACACCAGAAATGAAAGCCTTCTGTACAACATCAGACAAGTGTTCAGACACATTAAAAAATGATCAGGGAAATAAGAAAGTGGACCCAAAACCATGCTGACGTCGGATGTGTCAGGTAGAAAGCTGCTGCAATGCTGTAAATAATGACACAGCACTCCGTTCTCCAGATTGCATCCTGTTAATCTGCAGGAGTTTCAGAACAATGAAGAAGATTGTTTGTCACTAACCCCAGAAATTGCGAGCAACTTGCTCTTACTTCCTATGTGCAATATGGTGCTTTCTCTGAGCTTTCTTTCACACACAGCATATTTTAGATTTAGGCGTAGTGCAATGCCTATTAAAGAAGCCTTTTACTCAGGTATATGTTACGAGACGGGTTGGTATTTTGTCTGTTACCCACTGTGCATCTTTCCTCCAACAAGGCGCTTCGCAGCCAACGTATTGTTCCTCGTGTAGGAAGAATATTCCATTACCACCCTTCGTGACCCTAGGTCCCAGACCCAATTTCTTCATGAACCTTGCTGCAAATAATCGATTTCTTCTGTATGAACCTTGTTGCCAATAATCGATTTCTTCTGTATGAACCTTGTTGCCAATAATCGATTTCTTCTGTATGAACCTTGTTGCCAATAGTCGATTTCTTCTGTATGAACCTTGTTGCCAATAGTCGAATTAGACTCAGTGTTGATATCACTTCCTATGCGAGGTGAATCTTCGACATACACGCCAGGGAAGGGGGGGGGTGCGTCTGGAATTTTGCTTGTGCATTTGTCACGCACTCGCCTCATCCACTTGTTATGTCCTTCCAATTCATCTGCAGGCGCGACCTGTGTTTTTACTCTGGGCTGTTGCATTTATCACCCAAAGATTGCAGCCTGTCTCGGACAAAGAGCTACTCAGTCAACGAACAAATCTCGTGTAATAAGACATCATTCACCTCTGTGTCCTTTGGTACTGAACCCAATCCTCTCAGTATGAGTCGTGTTGGGCAACGTCGATAGTCGAGTTAGACTAGGTTTGCTATGTCCTCAAAGACAAGAACTTGATCCCCGTCTACGTTGCCCACAGCGTTCAGAGTCCGAGCCGCACCACTGCTTCGGTCAGAGATTAGGTTTCTAACATCGGAATCATGACTCCTACTTTAGATGGGGTCAATTGCGGTGAGGTATGTGGGCTTGTGTGTGTTCTCGAGCATGAAGATCATTTCCGCCGTACGGTCTCACATATGACAATTGTGACTTCGATGCCACTATATCGTTTTACAATACACAACGCTGTCATCTAGCGTGTACTGCCGTTTCCAGATTAAATGTGTACTCTGAGTATTGCCATATCCTAGCGAAGTCTACCCATATCGAGACATTAACATTGTTATACCCTAGCGAAATCTACCCATATCACAACATTAACATTGTTATACCCTAGCGAAATCTACCCATATCGTAACATTAACATTGTTATACCCTAGCGAAATCTACCCATATCGGGACATTAACATTGTTATATCCAGCGTTGCTGGATGTGCTGGTGTAGAGGTATCAGAGATATTGCTTGTCTCTTTGCAGGCAGTTCTTACTCCACCTACAGCCTCTACGTCAACGGACACGATCCCCAAAAGTGTTGGCCAGGAACACAGCTGAAGCCGTTGTGTTTCCTTTTCCAAGGTTCACCACGACGAGGTACTTTTATGATATTGGTTATCTGCTAACCCTGGGTCCGCACGAGAGTAATGTTGAAACCTGTGCTTTCCATGCATCAAAGATATAAACCAGGAAAAAACAGAGACCATCATATAAACCAGCAGATGATGAATCATACAAGGAATAAAAACTAACTGCTGTAGAGCTTTCAAGCAGTTTCCTCTGTAACATTTTTCATTCTCTTCCAAAACTCGCATAATTTATCTTGGCTGATTTCACTTTCCCATACTTTTGATTGGCGACACAAAGTCTACGCAAAATGACAAATTATCAGTTAGATAAGATCCCACTTCCATGAATACAAGATAGTGATCATGACTGATGCCAAATAATCTATGTTTTGCAATCCCTCCAGAACCTAGCCCCACATTCCACCAGCTGGTGATTACAGGGGAGTTCATCGATGAAATCCGTATCAGTGTCGGTCCGAGAGCGAGTAAGAAGCAAAATCATATCTGAACTAAACAACCAAGCAAAATAAATCGTTCTCCAATGGATTTCAGAAAATGAGATTGATAATCTTCTAGCGAAAACAAACAGGAGCAATTGTTATCTCCATAAATGAAGATCCTCATCACAAGTTCATTACCATGGGCAGGAAATGGATGGAACTCAACTAATCTACGCAACTAAAAAATACAATGGTATCAACAAACTTGGAAGCAAGGAGCAAACAATTTTAAAAAAAAGTTGAGTACAACATTCAACGTACTCAAACATTCAACGTACTCAAACATTCAACGTACTCAAACATTCAACGTACTCAAACATTCAATGTACTCAAACATTCAACGTACTAAAACAGCACATGTAAAGAATATTTGGGATTGACATCTGTATGTGCCCTGGCCCTGTGGAAAATCTTGAGCAAACACAGAACTGTCCGTTGTACCACACCGAAGAAAACTAACCATCTGAATGAGCCCTAGAGGATAAACTATACGGTTATGCATTGGGGCTAGCGTCTAAAGTACAAATCGTCGAAGAAATCCATCAATCAATCAATAAACCCATAACCTTTTAGGGTCGTAGGGGTACCACATTGGATGCTTCAGCACACAGAGTCCTCCAGCGAATTCTATCCTCAGCGATGCGGATGAGTGTGGAAATATCTAGCCCTGTCCATTCCTTGATGTTGTCTGTCCATGTCTTTATTTGTCCTCCTCTGCTTCTTCCACCCTCAACGGTTCCCTGCAGTATTGTTTTTGACAAATCCATATCAGGGCTTGACTCCTAGAGAAGAACGAGGGAAAAAGTATCATTGGTCAAGATAAATGCTATTTTGATATTAATGCGCATGACTATATGGAAAAGGGACTGGTTTAATAGAGTGTATTTCTCCTTCCGAGGCTAGATAAATGTACACCTTATATGGAACACAATTCATAGTGAAATCGGATGTGTCAGACCGAATGCGTAGATATCATAGCAAAAGTTATAAACTATGACACATGCATTCCGTTCTCCGGAATCATCATCATCACGTGACATATTCTTTCGATAAAGTTGTCTTTGTAGTTGGTTTCCAGAGCCCGATTCTATCCTGTGCCAATCTCTCTGCTTCCTCCAACGATATCTTCATACAGTCTGTGATGTCATTTGTCCATCTCCTTCTATGTCTACCTCTTCTTCTTCTTCCCGGAATTCTGCCCTTTAATATGCGTCTCTCCACGCTATTGTGTCTTTTTATATGTCCGAAATAACTCTCGGGACTACATACTGTTTGTTTGTTTGTTTTTCGTTCGCTCCATTGTAACCATCACGGATATCCGTGCGATTTCCGCCGGGAGCGTGATTACGTTGTGCCACCGTTATGCGCCTTGTAGGTCTAGCACATCCGATTTCGGCATGCCTTGACAATTCGGGTGGGCTACCCTTAGCCTGTGACAGCCTCTATATCTGTCTCCAGGCACGCGTAGTGAAGATTCTTCACCCAGACGATTTTCTTGCTCTCGTCTCACTCGAACGAGGTGTTCCACTGTCTATGAACTTGCCTCGTGTAATTGGGCGTGCTGTGCCTGTGCCCATTAGGTACTGAACCGTTTCTCATCCATGAGCCTGGTTCCTTAAGGGGAAGAACTCAACAGAGGAGTTGGACCTTGGCTCTTTCGTCCTCTTAGCCGAGGTGTCATTCACCGACATCGTGTACCCCTTGTCCAAGTTCGAGTCTCACACCACGCGTTTGAGAGCAAGGCGTTCTCGAGCTGAGCGTCCTTGTCCCAATAGCGCCTGAGCCCATCAGGTACTGAACCCTTTCTCTCTTCAAGTGTATTTCCGGTGTAGGAAAACCTGACAGTAGAGTTGGGCCAGGGCTAAATCGTTGTCCCTTTTGTGCCTGAGCGAATCGAGTACGGAACCCTTTCTCTCTGCAAGTGTTCTTCCGGTATAGGAAAGCTTGACAGTAGAGTTGGGCCACGACTACCATCGTTGTCCCTTTCTTGCCTACACCCATCGGGTACAGAACCCTTTCTCTTTGCAAGCATATTTCCGGTTTAGGAAGGCTCGACATTAGAGTTGGGTTAGGTCTTTTGCTTTACCAAACGCCGATGGATGGGTCTGGGTCTCTGCCTGTTAGGAACTCTGGTAACTAGAAGCCCGTCTCGAGCTGACGGAGCTTGTAGTTCCCTTTCCTAGGGACATTTCACTTTCTATTTGCAGTTCGTGCTGCCCTCTAGCGCCGTTCTGCCCTTTCATTGTTTCATTGTACTCTGTATGAAACATATTTGTCTCTCGCCATGCATTTACCTTTACGTGCATTTTACATTGGCCGCCCCTCCAATGTTCGGACTGGACTGACTAGCTTCACTGTATGTCGACAGTTTCGCTATATGTGGTGCAGCTGGTGGTGTCGGAGATATTGTCTGTCTCTTGTGCAGTCAAATCTCTTTCCATCTGCTACCTCCACATTCTCGGACACGATCCCCAAATGATTTGGCCAGAATCAGCACGAGCTGCTGTATTTCTGTTTCCAGGGTGCACCGCGTGGAGGTACATTTGGGATCTTGGTTATCTGCTAACCCTGGGTCCGCCTAGAGCAATGCGTTCCCTTTGCACCCCGGACTACATACTATTGTCCAGTATTATGAGAACAAACGCAGAGAAAGTAACAGAATATGGAACACAACAGCTCACAAACACATGCATGTATCACACATAATGGCATTGAGTCATAGGTCATGGATCACTGGATCAGCAATCAACCAAAAACCACCACAGTTTACATAGACCGACGATGCCTACGCTTTTTATATGTGTAACCAAAACTTATTATGAATTCAATCCTAAACCCCTAATGCTCCTTTCTATCTATCTATTGTGCTGTATACCCCCCCCCCCCAAATCCAATCGTGAGGGAGGGGAGGATTCTGAGTTGTTTTTTTATTTGGTCATTTGAGTTCCATTGGCCATGGTCAGCCCGTGTCTATTTAATGGTTTTGTGATTGTCTCTGCCAATCTAGTTCTTGGTCTTCCATGTTCCTTGTAGCCCGGTCTTCTGCTGATGTATGCGCGAAGGGCTGTTTGCGCAGATTCCATTCTCGTGATTTGGCCAAACCATCTGGTTTGCTGCCTCTCGATGTAGTCTTGACTTGAGATAGTCTTTACTTCTTTCCTGATATCTTCATTACTCCGGCGGTCTCTTCTCGTGATATTTATAGCTTTCCTCAAACATCTCATTTCACAAAATGTGATCTTTTTCACTAGTGTCTTTGTCAATAGTCATGTTTGACATTGGTAACACAAAATTTGTATAAAAATACTGTTTAACAATTCTCGTTTTGTAGCCGTGCAGATTGATGGGGGTTTAATTAAGTATTGGTGACAGTTTTTAAGTCACAGCATTGGCTTTTTTGACATCTTGTTTCAATCTCTCTTTATTCTTAAGAAAAACCTTATGGGTTAAACGATCATTTGTCCGTTTTGAACAATGTCCGCTATGAACACTGTCCGTTATGAACACTGTCATCTATAATACTATTGTCGTGCCCGATAGTCTGTGCGTGAACGGTAAACTCACTATCTTGTGTAAATACTTTTGTAAATATGTTTAGGCTCCATTTAATTTTACTGCAGTCTCACTTATTATCGATTATTTAGCAGGATTTAGTCTAGAGAATATTGTCAATCAATAAATCAATCAAGTGCCATGCCGACTGGCGTAGGCGATCATGTTTCTCCACGACTCTCTGTCTCTTGTGTTGTCAATAAGCTAGGTTGGTGAGCTTCTACCGTGCCACGATACAAGCCCATCTAGTAACTTTTCTCTTTGTCGGCCTCTATCTCTTCTCCATTTAATCTTTCCAGTGGTTATTAATTGTTCAAGATGTGTTCTTCTCAGCACATGCCCTAGAAACCTTGACTGTCTGCCTCTAATGTTTGATATGATTGATCTTTTTACGCCAGCATCAATGATTACCTCTGCATTAGTTTTCTTGGCTGTCCGTGGTATTTTCATCATACTTCTCAGAAACCACATTTCTGTAGCCTCCAATTCACTTTGAATTTTCTTGTTTATAGTCCATGCTTCACATCCATAAAAAAAAAATAGGTTCGATATAACATCTCAGCACCCGAATTCGGGTCTGCATTGATAGACTTCCATTGCAAAAAATGGTTCTCATTTTTTGGAATGCTGATTTGGCTTGTGCTGTTCGGCTCTTTATCTCACTGGAACATCTACCTTCTGATGTTAACAGGGTGCCAAGATATTTCACTTTTTCAACTTGTGCTAATTTTGTGTTATTAATTATTATGTTGCAATTTGGTGGTGTATGTCTCTTTGATACAACCATTATTTCTGTTTTCTTCTTGTTTAAACTGAGGCCTTTGTTTTCACTTTCCTTCACTATTTTATCTAATAGGGCTTGCAGTTCTTGTTCGCTTCCTGCGATCAGTACTGTGTCATCAGCATATCTCAAGTTATTTATATTGTATCCTCCCATTTTTATTCCGGACATATCTTCTATATTTCGCATAATGTATGCTGTATACAGGGAGAAAAGGTCCGGTGACATTACACAACCTTGCCTGACACCCATTTCTATCTTTTGAAATCTACCTATAGTGTTGTTAACTCTCATCGCAGCTATTTGTTTCCAATACATATCTCTTACTATTCTTAGATCTTTCCCATCAACGTTAAGATTTTTTAGCAATTTTATAATCTCTGAATGCTTCACCTTGTCAAATGTTTTGCTGTAATCTATGAAGCACAGATAAAGGTCTTGCTGTACTTCTATGGCACTCTCCATTAATGTTCTTACTATATATAGGGCATTTCTTGTGCTTTTTCCTTCTACGAATCCGCATTGTTCGTCTGCTATTTCTGGTTTTATTTTTCCTCTTATCATCATCAAGTGACATATTCTTTCCAGAACGTAGTCTTTCCTATGGATCTCTTGAATTCTCCGCGGTCTTGAGCAAGTTGCCCTGCATCTTCCAGGGACATGCGCAGGCATTCTTGAATATCTTTTGTCCAACGGCGTCTTGGTCGGCCTTTGCCCCTGTTGCCTTCTATCATCCCCTCCATTAACACTCTCTCCATGCCGTCGTGTCTCTTAATATGACCGAAAAAAAGCTAGCTTTTTCTTTAATATAGTGTTCAGAAGCCAGCCTTCCTGGACGTTAATTATTCGTAACACCTCCTGGTTTGTTTTCTTTGCTGTCCATGGTATTCTCAAAACTCTTCTATAACACTTTAATTCAAATGATGTTATTCTCTTGGCCACTGTTTTATTTAGTGTCCATGCTTCACATCCATATGTCGCCACAGGAAATACACATGTTCGTAGTAAAAACCATTTGGTTCTTATGTTAGTACCGTGCCATAGTTTATCTGTTTTAATTTTGCCAGCGCCATTGCCGTTCTTCTCTTGATCTCAACTGCGCAGTCCCCCGCATTGTTTATATTAGTTCCTAAATAATCAAAATGTGTCACTTCTTCCAAATTGCAGTTCTCAATATTAATTTTGGGTCTTGATTTAGTTTTGTCAGTTGCCATTATTTTTGTCTTTTTCATATTTAAGAACAAGTTTTGCGGTTCGCTAAACTTTTGGGTTGACTTAATTATGTTCAGTAGGTCGTGTTCGTTTGTTGTTAATAGCACTGTGTCGTCTGCATATCTAATTTCTGGTATCTGCAGCCCTCCTATATTTATGGGTCTGAAATCAGGCTTTATTGATTCTTGTCTCACGTTTCTCATTATATTTTCCGCATAGATGTTGAACAAGTATGGAGACAAGGTACAGCCTTGTCTTACTCCTTCTGTACATTGAACCACTCCGATCTTGCACCTTCAACTTTTACCGCTGCTTCTTGATCTTTATACAGCTCTGCTATTAGTCGTGTAATGTCTGTCCATGTCTTTATTTCACCTGCTCTGCTTCTTCCACATTCGACAGTTCCCCCCAGTATTAAAACATAAAATACGTATATTTCCTCTTCGTCGTATTCGGCAGTTGGAGCATGGACTTGAATTATCCTGGTTTTTGTGTGTGTGTGGTCTATAAACGTATTGTTATAAGTTGCTGTTGATAGAGATGCAGCTAATGATAGAGTTAACTTTCTCTTTGTGAGCAATAAACCCCATGAGATTCCGGTTTAGGAAAAACGCGACAGTAGAGTTGGGCCTGAGTTCCTTCGCCATCTTAGCCGAGGTGTCATTCACCAATATTATGAACCCCTCGTCCAAGTCTGTGTCTTTACATATATTTTAAATCACCGTTGACTAGAGGCTTGTCTCGAGTTGAACAGTGCTTTAGTTCCGATTTCCATGTAGCGTTTTCTCTATTCTATCTTCACGTCTGTGTAAGTAAAACAGCGGCAAAGAAGATCAACGCCTTCGAGCTGAAATGCTACAGAAAGATATTTAGAATATCATGGAAGGAAACAATTAGAAACTCAGATATTATAAACACATTGAAGATTCCAGAGTGTTGGTTACTAAACACAATAACAAAAAGAAAACTACGCCTGTTTGGTCATATCATCATTATCATTAAGTGCCGTCTCCGCAACGAAGATTGGCTGCAACGGATCTCCAACATCTCCTGTCTCTTGTCTTGGTGGTGCATTCTGCTAGACTGTAACTTGTCCATCGTGTGATATTACTCTCCCATTTGTATCTCTGCCTATCTCTTGATCGCCTCCCTTTGACTTTGCCCTCAAGTAAGATCTTCAACAAGGTGTCATGTCTTTTAATGTGATCAAAATATTTTATTTACCTGATCTTTATTTCTCTTAGTAGTTCTTTCTTCATATTAAGTGTATTTAGTACCTCTTTATTTGTTTTCTTCTCTTTCCATGATGTTCTCCTTATTCTTCTATATACCCACATCTCAAAGACATAAATTATGTCTTCTAATTGTTTATTTAGTGTCCATGTTTCTGAGCCATACATTAATATAGAGTAGATGTAGCATTTTATAATTTTCATTTTTAACTTGTTTGTAATTTGTTTAGATGTTAATATTTTCCTCATGTCATTGAAGATACTTTTAGCCATTCCTATTCTCCCTTTAACTTCTGTTTCACATCTGCCATCATTTGTGACTATGTGTCCAAGATATTGATATTGTTTTACTTGTTGTAGTTTCTCTCCATGTATTTTTATGCTTAACTCTTGTTCTTCTGTGTCTTTGCTGATTATCATTGTTTTTGTTTTTTGGATATTTATATCCAGCCCATATTCATGACTTGATTTATTGACTAGATCTATTAGTGTTTGGTCATATAAAGAGACATAACTGTTTAGAAAGACAAATAATGGAGGAAAGAGTACCTGGAATGAGGAGAAAGGGCAGACGAAGAAGACGATGGACTGACGACATTAAAGATAACATGAATACATCGCTAGAAAATGCAAGCCACATTGCCCAAGACAGAGAGAGGTTCAGAGAGTTCATTGGGAAGACAACGTTCTGGAAGGAATACGTCACATGACACACACATACGTCACATGACAAATCTTCACGTGGCGCTGCCCTCTAGCGATGTGCTGCCCTCTCACTATAGTATGCCAGTCTTACTTCCCTTGAGACCTATCTCGGGACACTGATACTGGCCGCTCCACAATGTATATTCATTTCGGCTGACAGAGCTAGAGTGACTTGCGTCACCATGGGTCGACATTGCCGATGCGTGTGGCGCAGAGATGTCAGAGATATTGCTTGTCTCCCCCCCCCCCCCCCTAAGTTATTATTTTATCTTCAACCTTCACATTCACGGACATGAAGCATAAAAGTGTTGGCAAGGAACACAGCATAAGCCGCTGTGCTTCTGTTACCAGGGTGCACCACGAGAGGGTACTTTTAGAATCTTGGTTTCTGCTCACACAGGGTCTGCAATGATAACAATGTGGTACTCTTTGCACTATGTATTGTATCATGCTTTACAGCTAGGCTGCAACTTATGCACCATTCGACCTGAAACATCCGACGTCAGAATTTTTTTTTGTTACTTTGACTAATGGGTGAGAATGAAACATTACCCGTCCCCCAATAACGCAATTTTATGGAATGCTGCTTTTGCTTGTCCTATTCTGCTTATAATTTCGGTCTTGCATTTACCATCATAAGTTATTGTCATGTGATGTATACTTTCCAGAACGTTGTCTTCTCAATGAAATCTCTGAATTCCTCTCTGTCTTGGGCGATGCGGCTTGCATACACGACCGATGAGAAATTGGGGGGGGGGGGGTAATACATAAAAAAGCTAATCACTTCGTTTTGTGGAACTTTTGAAGGTTTTTATAAAGAACAACTAGAAAGGAGGAGGATCCTATCTTTTGTCTGTCCATTGTACTAAATATTGAATTTTATTATGAGGGTGTGGGTTGGAGCACAAGCTCTCTACAGACTTTCCCCAAAACCCTCTTAGTCGCCTCTTACGACATGCATGACATGTTACAGCGACACTTTACTTATTTGAACCTCTTTTCGGTCCACGGCAGCACACAGGGGTTTCACCAACGCAACAATAAGCATATTATCTTCTCAAGAGCTTTACGCCAATCCTCCGCCCAGAGAGCATGCACGTGCAGACTAAGCGATATCAAATGTTATGGTTGAGTTTTTAATATAATCAAGATGGCGACGCTCAGTATACAGTGTTGGCCAAACTTGAAATACCCATATTTGTGCTTGTTATTTTTGTTTGTTGTAGGTAATGTAGAGTTTATTGGTATAGGAAAATCTATATTCGCTAGAGCAGAGTTGAATGATGACGCCCCACAGCTTCTACCTAAGGGATAATTGCAACTTTAGTTCGAAATAAAGCTCACTCATTCTTTGCCGTTGTTCTTGGGACTATTGAAAAGATGGACTATCCAAAACACCGTATAGGGTTGTCGGTTGTGGTAAGATTATTTCATAAATTTTACATGATTGCTTGTTTAAAAAAGGGAGAGGATGACAGGGCTTGAAATGAATGTATTGATATAATGTTATATGAACGAAGCGAGATGTCACAATGCCAAAATACTGTTGTGGCTGTTATGCTGATACTGTCGTCACTCTCTGATCAGACTTAGCCAAAATGCAGTTTTTGAAAGTTAGAGGTGGCATGATCTTTCTCCATAAATCTAGATGCTTTTTAATTATTATATTAGTCATTTACCCATGTACATCTGGGGCATCATTGTTTATGTGGTATTTATGTTTACAAGTAGGCTTAAATTTGTCTTTTTTTATGTGAAAATTGGACACTCAATGCAGACACTGAAAGAAGGACTCTGGCTTTTGAAAAGAAGTGCTATAGACATCTGTAAGAATTAGCTAGAACATACGACAAATAGGCCTATAGGGACTATTTAACAGGCTGGAAATAAAAAAAAACTTGTGGTCATATCAATAACCACTTTTGGCAGCAGTGAAATAACGTAAACTTATTTGGTTTAGACATATAACGAGATATGATTCTCTTTATAAAATTATTGTGCAAGGAGCAGTCGAGGGTGGATGGAGAAGAGGACAGAAAATTCTGTATTGAAACATCAAGGAATGGTATAGGCGTGATTTTTCTACACTCCTCCAAACGGCTGAGGATAGAGTTGTTTGGAGAGCTTTTTTGTGCTGATGTATCCAGTGTCCCACTACTGCAACCCTAATGGGTTATAGGTCTTATTCTTCTTCTTCATCATTCATTCTCAAACTCCTGCTGGAACTCCCTTGTAACAGGACCATGGTCCTACTAGATTTCCAGCAGGATGTAGTCCTGAGAATGGATATTTGCGCCGATGGCCGACACATCCATCTTCGATGGTTATTATTTAATTGGTCTTGGTAGTACCTTTTTTTGGCATAAAGCTCTTAATGTGCCAAAAGACATATTACTAATGTTTAATGTAGGCCTATGTGGTTCTTGAGGAATTTATATACCTGTACAGTGCGTGTGTTGTTGTTGTCTGTGTGTCAATTGACTGGTCCATATTCGTAGTAGCATGAGAATAAACGTTTGAAGCCTTGACTGAAATCGCATCATTTTTAGAGATATGGTGTGGTCGAAAATGGAAAGCGTATTGGCTCAAGTTGTGAAGTATGTGGGTGCCATCTGAGTGGTTCGGGTTCAAATCCCATTTGTTGAATTAAATTATGCAGACAATTAAAGAAGCCATGAAAAACGGGCTGACGATGGACAATGTGAAGCTAATGACCAAAGACAGGTAACTTCAACTTCCTCCCATCGACTCTTAACTGCACAAGTGAAAATAACAATAGATAGATATTTGGCACATGCTCATAATAACCACTGAAGCTTATTATACCAAAAAGCCGCCAAAGACGGATGTCTCGGGCCATTGGCGCAAATAAAATGGCGACACAACGCATTTCCATTCTCTGGACTACATTCTGCTAGAAATCTAGAAGGCCATGTCCTACTACAAGAGAATTCAACGGGAGTTTGAGAATGTACACTGAAGAAGAAGAAGATACCAAAAAAAGTATTATGTATAAGTATCATTGAATGAGGGTGACTAAATCATGAAAAGTGTCATTGAAGTCAGACAGGAAGATGTAAATATTGCCATCAAGTTGTAAGCCACAAAAGTTGAGGGATAGCCATAGCGAGTTGAGTTAAAAAGTCATCTGGTAAACTTGCCCATAAGATACAATGCCAGACATACAGCAATCGTTATCTGAAGATTAAAGTAAAACTCCATTAACAACCCATGTGTTGCTGGGGCTGGAAAGAGGAGCAAAGACACTGTTATTTGCCATTCATGTTGTAAGAGTTGACTAAAGGAGGTTTTGGGATTGGAGTTGGCTGTCCCATCCTATAGGAGATCAAAGTGACCCAGAAGCTATGCTGAAATCGTATGGGTCAGATAGTTACTTAGTTAGTTAGTCGTCTGATCATCACTGCAAACTGGACACGTTCATAGTTGCTCCGATCTCTACCTGAGTGCATCTGCCATTAAACTTCTGCTCTCAGTACCGGTCCTCTTCTGGTTGACCATCATTTTTCTACGCCCTCTAAAATATTCACTTTTAGCAACACCACATTTCAAACCCTCATCTTTAATCCTGGACATTGAAAAGAAATCATTATCCACACTAGACTCACTCTTGTGTGCTATATTTCTTATGGAGTTCTTCTTCTTCATCGTTCATTCTCAAACTCCCGCTGTATCTCTCTTGTAGCAGGAGCATGGTCCTACTAGATTTCCAGCAGGATGTAGTTCAGAGAATGGATATGTGCTGTGTCGCCATTTTATTTTCACCAATGGCCCGACACATCCATCTTCTGCGGGTTTTATGGAGTTCAAAACATCAGCTCGATCCATTGCCCTATCGCCCTGTGAATTCGTTGTGAAGTCGGATGTGTCAGGCAGAAAAGCACAGACTAGATATCACAGCAATGCTGTAAATTGTGATATAATACATTCTTTTCTCTGAGCTATATCCTACTGACAATCAGGAGTTTGAGATGAACGCAAAAGAAGAGAAACATATTTTTTTAACGTCCAGAGAACAGATACGTGTTGTGTTGCCGATTTATTTGATACCCTTGAAAACAAATACAATTATTTTAGTGGAAACCTTCTCTTTGTCATTGCAATTTTTCATTATTCATCTCCTAGGATTCGAAGTGATCACAACGTAGATAATTCAACTGCAATGTTGACAGAATGGCTGTCGGCTGAGTCTCATTTATACCACCATGTTGATGTTAAAATTGACCACAAAAATAAAGGTAAAAGTATTTTGTAAAAATTAGATTTAATAGACGTAAAAATTAAAGGAAATAATTTGTGAGTTTATTTGTCTAATTTAATACCAGCTGGTGCATACAATCAATGACTTTCACATTGTCCTATCCCAACTCTTGCAGATTCTTGAACTTTATGACACCACTCAATAGTTACAAAACAAAACTCTTGCAGATTCTTGAACTTTATGACACCACTCAATAGTTACAAAACAAAACTCTTGCAGATTCTTGAACTTTATGACACCACTCAATAGTTACAAAACAAAACTCTTGCAGATTCTTAAACTTTATGACACCACTCAATAGTTACAAAACAAAACTCTTGCAGATTCTTGAACCTTATGACACCAATTAATAGTTACAAAACAAAACTCTTGCAGATTCTTAAACTTTATGACACCACTCAATAGTTACAAAACAAAACTCTTGCAGATTCTTGAACCTTATGACACCAATTAATAGTTACAAAACAAAACTCTTGCAGATTCTTGAACTTTATGACACCACTCAATAGTTACAAAACAAAACTCTTGCAGATTCTTGAACTTTATGACACCACTCAATAGTTACAAAACAAAACTCTTGCAGATTCTTAAACTTTATGACACCACTCAATAGTTACAAAACAAAACTCTTGCAGATTCTTAAACTTTATGACACCACTCAATAGTTACAAAACAAAACTCTTGCAGATTCTTGAACCTTATGACACCAATTAATAGTTACAAAACAAAACTCTTGCAGATTCTTAAACTTTATGACACCACTCAATAGTTACAAAACAAAACTCTTGCAGATTCTTGAACCTTATGACACCAATTAATAGTTACAAAACAAAACTCTTGCAGATTCTTGAACTTTATGACACCACTCAATAGTTACAATACAAAACTCTTGCAGATTCTTGAACTTTATGACACCAATTAATAGTTACAAAACAAAACTCTTGCAGATTCTTGAACCTTATGACACCAATTAATAGTTACAAAACAAAACTCTTGCAGATTCTTGAACCTTATGACACCACTCAATAGTTACAAAACAAAACTCTTGCAGATTCTTGAACCTTATGACACCACTCAATAGTTACAAAACAAAACTCTTGCAGATTCTTGAACCTTATGACACCACTCAATAGTTACAAAACAAAACTCTTGCAGATTCTTGAACTTTATGACACCACTCAATAGTTACAAAACAAAACTCTTGCAGATTCTTGAACTTTATGACACCACTCAATAGTTACAAAACAAAACTCTTGCAGATTCTTGAACTTTATGACACCACTCAATAGTTACAAAACAAAACTCTTGCAGATTCTAGAACTTTATGACACCACTCAATAGTTACAAAACTTTTGCAGATTCTTGTATTTGACGATGGCTGCTAAAAATCAGTAAACTCATCATCATGTTCAAACTCCTGAAACTTAGAACATCCTACTAGCAAGCTGAAATTTGAGAATGAACACAACCACTAATCCACGGCCATTAAACATCACAGTGGAAGAAAGATATGAATATTGATAAGAAACTTCCGCCAAAGACATTGGCGCAATAAAACGGCGACACAACGCATTTCCATTCTTTGGACTACATCCTGCTGGAAATCTAGTAGGACCATTGTCCTGTTACAAGAGATATCCAGCGGGAGTTTGAGAATGAACGATGAAGAAGAAGACTCCATTCACCAACTTCATAGGTAACAACAGACCACCATCTTTCGACTTAGGACAAGCTTACAACAGGTGTCTCTGGTCTTAGGACAAGCTTACAACAGGTGTCTCTGGTCTTAGTACAAGCTTACAACAGGTGTCTCTGGTCTTAGGACAAGTTTACAACAGGTGTCTCTGGTCTTAGGACAAGCTTACAACAGGTGTCTCTGGTCGTAGTACAAGCTTACAACAGGTGTCTCTGGTCTTAGGACAAGCTTACAACAGATGTCTCCGGTCTTAGGACAAGCTTACAACAGGTGTCTCTGGTCTTAGGACAAGCTTACAACAGGTGTCTCTGGTCTTAGGACAAGCTTACAACAGGTGTCTCTGGTCTTAGGACAAGCTTACAACAGGTGTCTCTAGTCTTAGTACAAGCTTACAACAGGTGTCTCTGGTCTTAGGACAAGCTTACAACAGGTGTCTCTGGTCTTAGGACAAGCTTACAACAGGTGTCTCTAATTTTAGGACAAGCTTACAACAGGTGTCTCTCATCTTAGGACAAACTTAAAAAAACGTGTAAACTGCTCTTAACTCCTTTTTTTTGGTCATAAAATAATTGTTTCTTTTCAAATTGAAAATTGAGTAAAAAACATCACAATGAGCTGAATAGAAAAAGAAATTCTTAATAAATGTAACCGATTTTGAAAGAACATTTTCTAGTATATGTCACATTAATTGTCGGATTGTGTGACTTCATCTTCTGCATTTGTTCTCACAAACTCCTGTAGATTAGCAGGATGTAGTCCTGAAAACAGAATTCAATGTGTCATAGTTTACAGCTTTGCTGTGATGTCTATGCTTTTTGGAAGGACACATCTAATGTCAGCAAGGCTTCTAGGTCACTTTGATCATCCTAGGATGGGACAGCAAACTTCATCCCAAAGCCTCCTTAGTCGCCTCTTACGATATGCTTGGCAGGTGACAATGGCACTGTTTTTTGCACCCTGAACTAGAAGCTCAGGCAATTACTTCTAATACATTACTTCTAGTTACATTACTTTTTATACATTACTTCTAGTTACATTACTTCAAATACATTATTTCTAGTTACATTGCTTCTTATACATTACTTCTAGTCACATTACTTTTTATACATTATTTCTAGTTACATTATTTCTTATAAATTATTTCTAGTTACCGGGTACATTGCTTCAAATACATTACTTCTAGTTATATTACTTCTTATACATTACTTCTAGTTACATTACTTTTAGTTACATTACTTCTTATACATTACTTCTAGTTACATTACTTCTAGTTACATTACTTCTAGTTACATTACTTCTAATACATTACTTCTATTACATTACATCTAGTTACATGTTTTTTAAGCATCCACTTGATGATTATTTAATTTCACACATTGAAGAATACGGACTGGGCAGTTCTCCAGCAATTTAAAAGACAATTGTAATATCACGCAGGTGTGCTGCAAATAAAACAACAAATTCAGTTTATTGACTGCTGAAAGTCATGCTGAAGTCGGATGTGTTAGGCTGAAAGGTGTAAATACGTAACCCCTTAGTTTTAGTGATAGTCCATCATGTTCAAGTGAAACTTTCAAAAACCTGTGTTCTACATAAGTACTATTGTTGTTCCATTTCATTGCAGTAGTACCTTATATTGACTGTAAAACATGACAAAACACATCCCATTATTTGAACAACATCAAGCTAACTAGCAGAACTGCAGAATTAACGCAGAAGAAGATGAAGCTGCTACTGCTGTAACATGATTGACAGAAGGGCACAAAGGACTACAATGAACACACCACTCACTATTCAAGTATATATTTCATCTTCTCTGTCGTTCATTCTCAAACTCCCGCAGAATGTCTCTTGTAGCAGGACATTGGTCCTACTAAATTTCCAACAGGATGTAGCCCAGGGAATAACAATGCAGTGTGTTGCTGCTCTATTTGAAGCATTAGCCAGACACAACCGTCTTCTGCCGTTGTTGTTTTCGATATCCAAAAACTACTGAATAGTTGCATTATACAAGACTATTATTATCCCATCACTGTGCTACCAGTGCCAAACCTGGACAATGACAGCACAAGACAAAAGTAAAATAGTGACAGCAGAAATGACACGTCTACGAAGAATACTCGGAGTGTCATTCGTCATCATCATCATCATGTGCCATGCTGACTGGTGTAGGCAATCATGGCTGTCCACAGCTCTCTGTCTATAGTATTATGTATCAAGATCGTTGTTGTTTGCCTGCTGTGCCAGGTTATCAAAATGTCAACTATTTTCTCACTTTGTCACCTTCTGTCTCTGTTGCCTTCAATCTTGCCTGTTGTGACTATGTTCTCCAAACCTCCCTGTCTTATGAAGTGGCCAAAAAATGAAGATTGTCTTTTTCTTATATTATTGATTAAGGTCTGTTGCGCATTTGACTCTTTCAACACCTCTACATTAGTTTTTCTGGCAGTCCATGGTATGAATATAGACATGGACAGACAACATCAAGGAATGGACAGGGCTAGATATTTCCACACTCATCCGCATCGCTGAGGATAGAATTCGCTGGAGGACTCTGTGTGCTGAAGCATCCAATGTGGTACCTCTACGACCCTGAAGGGTTATGGGTTTTTTTATTGATTTGATTGATGGTATTCTCAGCATTCTTCTATAGAACCACATCTCTGTTGCTGGAGTGACATTAAGAGAGAGAATTAGAAACGATAACATCAGACAGATAACCAAAACAATACCAGTATTGGAACACATCAAAAGACAACAAATCAAGTGGTTTTCACACGCTTCCAGACTACCAACAGACAGCATGCCACAGATGGCCATTTCACATAGACAAGCTATAAAGCCAGAGGCAGACCATGTAAAAGATTAATCACAGAAATCAAAGAAGGCACAGGAACAAGCTTACAAACCACACAAGAAGGCCATCTCCAGAGAACTCTTCTACCCCTGACACTTCAAGGCAAACAAGGGATACAGCTTATAGATAGATAGATAGACTGAGTAGTTCTACTCTTGTCTTGGCAGCGTGAAGCCATTCTTTAAAAAAAAGTGCAGGTCTTCTAAAGTTGACTTAGTGATCCATACAGTGAGTTTCAGACTGTTAACAGTGTCTGTACAAGTTTTTTCCTGTCAGTTGAAATGTATGGACAGTCAATAAGGAGGTGTTCTACTGTCTTCGGCGGTAGAGTGTATATACTTTGTTGTATTGAATGCAAAATGATTTTTACTGATTTAAAAAAATATTGTCCACATGCAACTAGATAATGCAGGTTTTTATCTTTTTGATAGATGATCGATGCTGATGTGACACTAGAAAATAATAGAACTCTTCAAATTCTTATGGGGCAGAAAAAGTAAGTGTGTTGTATGCTCTTGTACATTTAATGAAACTTTACAGCTGAAATTGCACGTGTTGGGCCATTGATGCAAATAAAACGATGACAAAATGCATTTTCCTTGCCTGAACTACATCCTGCTGGACAGTTTCATGTTAGAACAGGCCGCTGCAGACTATTGGGTCACCACTACTGACTAAGGATCTCGTACACAGATAAATGTCAAGAATCCATAGCCTCAAATACATACTTCAGTTTGGAGTTTGATAATGAATGACCCAAACAAAATTGATTTAAATATTCTTTGCCTGAGATGTTGATGTGTAATGTATTTGTTTTTATTATTATTTGAACAGCTGGTATGATTTTGGATATTAAGAAAGCGTTACGTTTGTTTGAATCACTAGGAATTTTGAGAAATAGAATTCTTCTTTTGTGCAGTCGAGGGGTTTCTCCAGAGCTTTATTTCACACACACTAAGGCTGCAACTCTCTGTGGTTTGCAATGATTTTGAAGAAGCCTTTTACTGAGAGGGAATGAACATATAGCTGCATAGATGAAGTGATGCGAGGCTTCCACAAAAGGAAAGCATCACTATATTTGCACGTCATCTACTAGGTATTTACTGTTGCATTCTGGTTGGTCTGATGGTCCGCTTGGAATAATTCTCAAACTCCTGCAGATTAGCAGGATGTAGTCCGGAGAACGGAATGCGTTGTGTCATGGTTTACAGCATTGCTGCGATATTTGCGCCTTTCGGCCTGACACATCCGACTTCAGCATGGCTTTGGGTCACTTACCCTATATGGGATGGGACAGCCAACTCCATCCCATAACCTCCTTAGTCGCCTTTTACGACATGCGTCGAAGGTAAACAGTGTTGCTATTCTTTGCTCCCCTTTCGGTCCCCTGCAGCACACTGGCGATTATGTAATATTAAATATAACTTATGGTAGGTTAGTGGTTCATGAGTTCATGCCCTTTGACCCAAATATAACTCATCAAAATGTGAGCAGTTTCTGTGTTCTCGGTTAATAGACTGATGCGACACACACACATGATTAACATACGTTGGCAAAAACTCAAATGTAAATTATGAAGACATAATTGTTAACGAGTTACAATATCAAGCTAAACATTAAATATGTCATGTTAACGAGTTACAATATCAAGCTAAACATTAAATATGTCATGTGTTTAAATTGTATTGAATTATATATGCCTCAAATTAAATAGTGGCACATCATACTTCATGCTCCATGGTGGAAATCAAAAAAATAAATTTGTGTTGGTTACTTGAGAGCCAACGCAGAAGTAGAAGATATTCTGAACAATCTTCGAACGATATAGAATATTTTTTCCATATTGAAAGCCTTATATAAAATATTTTTGACCATTGGTCACTTTACTTCTAAATAAAATGGGGTTGTGACTCGAGAAAAGTTGAGAACTTATGGTTTAGATGATCTGAAATGTGTTTGTGAAGTATTTATTGAATCAGTGTTGAATTAGTGCGGACAGTAAATATTTAACTTATCTGAGACCTGACATACCAAACGCTTACAGATTCGCCTACAGTGCAGAGAAGCTGATCCTGGAGGTAAGCAATACTTGATGATTTCCTTGATGATTTCCTTGATGATGTTCTTGAACAAAGTGTATAATATTTTCAGTACAAGAAGTTCCTCCTCTGTACAGTTCACCTCATGTGTATATACCAGAGAAGCCTAAAGACAAACTAGGATTTGATCAGGCACATTATGTGTCATTTTGATCAGGCAAGTTATGTGTCATTTTGTTGTAGTTTGTATACATTTTCTGTTAGATAACATGGTTTGTAAACAATATCATTTTGTTGTAGTTTGTATACATTTTTGTTAAATAACTGAAGGTAAACTTTTAGTTTTAAAAGTTGTAAAGGTATTTTATAATATTTATTAAGTTTTTTTTTTGTCTGCGTAAAATGTTCATCTTATGGTAAAATTATGCTCCTTTCAGTCGCAAAGTTAATCCAATTCGGTTATATCAGAACTTTTAACCATAAAAGCGAAAGTGTGTTTCCAGGGCCCGAAAGGGGAGCTTTTTGTTCTTCAGTCAGATATCAGGTTACAGTGCCAATAGCTTCAATGAACTGTGTAATTCGCTTCAGGTCATCCATGGAACCCCTCAAGTCTGGAAGTTCTGCCGTCTCAGTAGGAAAATAAACATATTTTCTCACTCTCTTCTTGGTAGATTTGACAGGCATGAAGGATGTGTTCTACAGTCTCTGGGCTGTCCACAGTTGCACAGGTCTGTCTACAAATTTTCAACTTTCTGAACATGTGACTTCTCAGTCTGTTATGGCCAATTCGTAGTCAAAAGGGGAGCAAAGAATAGCAGCACTATTTATCTTCCATATATCTTGTAAGAGGTGACTAATAAGGTTTTAGGATGGTGTTGGTTGTCACATTCTTTATATGGTCAAAGTGACCTAGAAGTCATGCTGAAATCGGATGTGTCAGACAGAAAGGTGCATATAACACAGTCACGCTGTAAACCATGACGCAACACATTCCGTTTTTCCAGACTGCATCTTGATAATCTCTAAGAAGTTTGAGAATGAAAGAAGAAGAATGTGGAGGTTGCTGTTCTGATAATCCAGCCACCACGAACTTCGTTAATTAAAAACATTAATAATCATCAGGTAGCATATCCTGTAGCAGTCATCACAGCCTTTCCAAGCTTCTGTCAATCTTGAGCTAGTCTTCCTGCTTCTGTTACTGTCATGTTCAGGTGGTCTTTGATGTCTTGCATCCATCTTCTGGGTCTGTCTCTTGTACGTCTCCCTGGCATCATCCCCTCCATTATGGTCTTCTCTAGGCTGTCATGGTGTTAAAAACTTTATTTATTCATATTTGCAGATATACATGATCAACTTGAAACGACGGCCGTCTAGAAGACTTCGGATGCTGACAGCCTTTGACTACTTGGGGATAGATGCCAAAATTGTGGATGCTGTAGATGGAAAGTTAGTATAAATACCAACTTCTCTCCTGTTATTTGTAATTTTGTTGTAAACTCGCAGTATGACATTCATTAAAAAAGTAGTTTTCATGTTTTCACTTTTTCCATTGAGGCGTAGTGGGGAGTATGGGGTTAAGTCTGTATTTTTCATTGACCAACATCATACCTGCGGCTACTTTCCCAGAAGATCTGGTGCCCATTTCTTAGGCTGGGTCAACCTAGAAGCCATTAGTCTTCTTCTTCATCATACATTCTCAAACTCCTGTTGAATTTCTCTTTTAGCAGGATCATTGTCCTGCTGGATTTCTAGCAGGATGTAATCCAGAGAATGGAAATGCGCTGTGTCTCCGTTTTATTTGCGCCAATGGCCTGATACATTCGTCTTCGACGGGAAAATTGGTATAAGTTCATAAGTTACATAGTTGACTTTTTAATTCTTGTCGCAACACTCTGTCCATTCTTCAGTCAGCTGTACAAATGCTCCCAAAATATTTAAATTTCTGCACTTGCTTTACTTCAGTAGTTGATCATTTATTTTGATTGTATTGGGTTTTCTGCCTATAAACATTACTTCTGTATTTTCTTTATTGATCTTCATGTTGTGATTGAGGCAGCTTTCATTGAGTTGGTTTATGTGATCTTTCAGCACTTCACTTGAACTGTGGAAAAGGCACTGATGGTCAGAAAAGAGTGGTTCAATTAAGTCATTTGAGTAATGGTAAACGTCTGGTGGTGTTTTACTGTTTTGATAATGTTATCCATATAAATAATAAACAATAATGGTTTGTCAGTCCTGCATTTTTTCTAACTGCAGATGTTACTGGTTTGTCAGTCCTGCATTTGTTCTAACTGAAGATGTTACTGGTTTGTCAGTCCTGCATTTGTTCTAACTGCAGATGTTACTCGTTTGTTAGTCCTGCATTTGTTCTAACTGAAGATGTTACTGGTTTGTCAGTCCTGCATTTGTTCTAACTGCAGATGTTACTGGTTTGTTAGTCCTGCATTTGTTCTAACTGCAGATGTTACTGGTTTGTCAGTCTTGCATTTGTTCTAACTGCAGATGTTACTGGTTTGTTAGTCTTGCATTTGTTCTAACCTTCACAGTCGTTTTTAAGCCCTTGTGCTTAAAAAAAAAATCATTGACTTTCCTTACAAGTCACCAAGACTTTTTCAGATTTGTCGCTATGTTTCAAGATGTAATAAGGCCTGTCAGATCATTGGTCAATTAACACCTTTACTAAGAAACAAAGATATTACACTAGAAACAAAGAAAGCGCTTTTCAACACCATTTTCTTACCAACATTGTGTTATCAGTGTCAAACTTGGACATTAGATTCTAGAACAATACATAAGATTAACACCACTGAAATGAAATGTGTGAGACGTATGATTGGAGTTAGCTTGAGAGACAAAATCAGGAATGAAGCACTAAGGAAACAATTAGGGATCAAACCAACAATAGAATACATACAGAAACAACAAGTAAATGGTACAGCCACATAACCAGACAGAAAGAGCAAAGTATTATCCAAAAAACACTTAACAAATGATACGAAAACAGGAGACCTATTGGACGTCCTCGTAAAAGGTGGATAGATAGTGTATTAGAGACACTCGGAAATATAACAGCAGAGGAGGCAAATAGAAGGGCAAAAGACCGTACACTCACTCTCCCCTCAACACCGAAAGGTACATGAGGACAGAAAGAAGAAGAAGAAGAAGTCGCTATATTTCTTATTGGTTACTGTTCAAGTCTTTATCTTCATATGCCCCCCTCCCCATGACAAGTTTTCCCTTACCTCTATTTCAGAAATTTCTTCGGTGCCCCCCCCCCTTTTAGTCTCTGCTGTCTTGCTGAGAACCACAGTTTTAGATACAGAAACATTACACAGAAACCATGCTGAAGTCTAATGTCTCAGGCCGAAAGGCACATATGTTGCAAACCATGATGCAATGCATTCCATTCTCTGGACTACATCCTGCTAATCAGCAGGAGCTTGAGAACGAACACACCAGAAGACGACAACCACGGCCACAAGAACATATTTTCGAAGCACATAATTCTTGCCTACGTTTAATGTTCATTCTATATGTTATCTATTCCAAACAGAGAACTTAATAGTTCCTACCTGGAGAAGCAAGGGGTCAAGATGTTGCCAGGCTTTGCCGATCCATATCATGGAAGGTAAGAGGGATCTCATTTTGTTTCCCTCTTTATTTCCACCTGTGAATTGTGGGGCCTTCTTCTTCAGCGTTCATTCTCAAACTCCCACTGGTTCTCTCTTGTAACAGGACAATAATCCTACTAGATTTCCAGCAGGATATAGTCCAGAGAATGGAAATGTATTGTGTCGTCTCTTTATTTGCGACAATGGCCAAACACATCCGCCTTTGATGGTATTCTGGGCTTAAGAGCAGAAAAAATTATTATTATAATAACAAATCTGTTATGTGCCAAGCATATCGTAAGAGGTGACAAATGAGATTTGAGGGGAGGAATTAGCTGTTTCACCTCATAGGTTAGGGTTAAAATTCCAAAATTACACCACAAACAGGGATGTTAGATGAACATTGACAAACATTGTGTTCTACTCACCCTCAATTTTACTTGTCTTGAAATGCTAAAATACAATCTTACTAAAGTAGATGTCTTGACTGTCCACTTCCTGATCATAATTAGTTTATTTGAAGTAAATCTATCTGCCTGGTGTTTTATGCCATTTTTGTGTTTTTATGTCAAATTTCAGAACTGAACAAAATATTCTGAAACTTTATGAATATTCCCAAGTATTGAATTTCCAAAGTTGAACTTTATTCCACTCAATATTATCATTAGGTCTAACTATTTTCTGTATAACATAGCGCAAGATTATCATTGCTGTCTCTATGCCTATCTGATTCTTCGGAAACAATAGCAGTGTGAGTAGTTTTATAATTTTGTATAAAGTTATTCTTCCCTTACAAATAATATTAGGTCTATTTATTTTACAATTTTCAACAAGTCGGTAATCTTCACTGTCAAAATCGAAAACATTGTTGTTTTCCAACTCATCACTTGAAATAATGTCTCCAATTATAAAACTCTCAAAGAATAATAAAACCAGATGTTTGCTAAATCTTTGAGCTCTCTTACTAGTGGAAGATGAAGCCATTTTGCTAATTTATGAAAAGCTGAACCTACCTTGTTCAAATTTTAATTTAAAATAAATATGTCACACATGTCTAATCACACAGGGGTTTCGTTCCGTTAGCCAGATATCTAAGGTTTAAATACCTAGATAACATAATGCTAATTATTTTATGATCCAAACAAAGCAATTTTAGATGGAATATCTGCAAGAATGAATAATTGTGGATATGTCCGCAATGGATGTCTATCTGCAACGATATATCGTTTTTACGGACAGAAATAGTTACAGTATTTTTTCAAGAAATACAAAACAAACAGTGAACAAACAATAAAACAGTGAACAAACAATAAAACAGTGAACAAATGGTGGTACTATCACAGAAGTACTAGCTATACTAGTTGTTGTTCTACTGTTCTATTATCCATAGGCAACTACGGAGGATTTGTGGTGGAGTTAACTGCCCCATCCCATATAGAGTCAAAGTGAAGAAGCCATGCTGAAGTCAGATGTGTTGGGCTGAAATGTGCAGAACTAAGCTGTTAACCATGACAAAACATTCTGTTCTGCAGACCACATACTACTGGTCTGTTGGAGTTTGAGAACGAACACAGAAATAGAATAAAAAATTTTTTTCTGTAAACAGATAGAATCATAATTTCTTTGTACATTTTATTTTCAGATCACTGACAATGGGTGAAATCGGCTGCTTTCTGAGCCATTATCAAATCTGGGAAGAGGTCAGTAGGTCATAGTTTTGTGATTTCTCTTTTGATTCTGCAGTCTTCACTACAGACATGAGCCATCTTCATTTCTCCACCTCCTGAATACGGACTCCTCACTTTGCAGTCATTCCCTCTTCATATCAGTAACGCTTGTGTCCATGTGTTACAGTGTTACGAAAGGAGAAAAAAAATATATCTGCACTGTACTGCTATATATATCATAAGATGGATGCAACTAAGAAAGTTTTGGGGTAGAGATGACTGTGTCATTTATAGGTCAAAGTGACCAAAAAATACCATGTTCAATTCGGACATGTCAGGTTCAAAGACGCAGCCAAGCTGTAACCAACCATGACACAAAGCAATCCATTCTCCAGACTTCATATGGAATCTTCTCCACCGAAGACGGATGTATCGGGCCATTGGCGCAAATAAAATGGTGACATAGCGCATTTCCATTCTCTGGACTACATCCTTCTGGAAATCTAATAGGACCATGGTCCTGCTACAAGAAATATCCAGTGGGGGTTTGAGAATGTACGCTGAAAAAGAAGAAGAAGAATATGGAATCTTCATTCTGGCATTTGACAGAAAACGGAAGACAAGATGGTATTTGGCAGTAAAAAGAGGACAAGATGGCATTTGACAGAAAAAAAAGAGGAGACATTTTTATATGTAAATTATAACATTTATATTTAACATAATTTAACTGGAAGCAACATAAATCTGATTATTTTCATATCTAGTGATAGTGAGGCTACAGTAACACTATGCACCATACGGTAAATAAATATTGAAATAGAATACATCAGTTTTACAATGAATAGTACACAGGTTGATACTTCGACCAAAGACCTTTTATTAAAAACATTGACTCTGTTCTTTGTTAAACATATAACTACATTAAAAATTTTATATATTTTTTAAAATCAATATTTGCATACTATGTTCATAAGAGAAAACATTTCTAATTACATTTTTCATGTAAAAAAATATTTACCGAAAGAAAGTTGGAATATTCTTACTTTCAACAAATTTCAACACACATCCACTACTGCTGTACATCTGCAGACAAATTTTGTGGTCCAACCAGGCATGGCGGTATGTCATAATTTAGGCTTACACTACTGGATTGTCGTTACTTTCAACTCCTAAGTCCTGAACTAATTCCCTATCAACGTCTGATTCATTCACGTTCTGTAAAATTCCCTGATAAAATTGCCTGTCAACATCATCTAAATGATATGTTGGTCCACTCTTATCGAGTTTTGAAGAAAATTAAAGGACATAATACCCTTTCATAGCTCGGCAGCCACAACTGTTAGAAACGGTCGGTAAATTGCTATTTAAGCCACAATTACTGCTAATCACATGAGGGCTAAATTTAGCGTGACTAGACTAGTCACATAGAAACTGAAGAAAAACAATTGAAATCACCATGTAGAAAACGGGCATTCTGGAAATGATTCTGGATAGCGTGCGGTTTTGGCCGCTCTGAGATTGAGTGTGTTAAAGAGTTATCTGTAATGTATTGATGTTTTTAAAGTGTTATCTGTAATGTATTGATGTTTTTAAAATGTTATCTGTAATGTATTGATGTTTTTAAAGTGTTATCTGTAATGTATTGATGTTTTAAAAGAGTTATCAGTAACGTATTGATGTTTTTAAAGTGTTATCTGTAACGTATTGATGTTTTTAAAGTGTTATCTGTAATGTATTGATGTTTTTAAAGTGTTATCTGTAACGTATTGATGTTTTTCTTGAAGATGATTGCCAGAAACTACCAAAAGATACTGATCTTTGAAGATGATGCTAGGTGTGAGCCCTACTTCCGTAAAAAATTGTTGGATCTCATGCAGGAATTGGAACAAACTTTCAAAGATTGGGATCTCGTGTAAGTAAATCTTTTTTTTCTGTGTTCATTTTCAGTTACTGCAGATTAGCAGGATGTAGTCCGAAGATGGAATACGTTGTGTCAGGCTTACAGCTGTGATGAGATATCTGCATTTTTCAATTTGGCACATCCGACTTCAGCATGACTTTTGGGTCACTGATTCTACATGATGACGCCAACTCCACCGCATAACCTTCTTAAATGCTTCCTATGACACGTATGGAAAGTGTAAACAGTGTTGCTATTCTTTGCTCCTTTTTCGAGCTTCAATAACACATGAATGATGTAGGTAAATGATATTGCGCAAACAATGAACGTCTTGACAGCTGATGCCGTTTGAACGTCTTGTCGGCAGATACCATTGATGCTGTTTCATAGTCACATGGAGACACAAAAAATAAGAAGAGCTCTTACACGTTTTTGTGCAATTTGTGGGGAGAGGGGTTTCACTTTCTTAATCTTTATTTCATATCCACAAGACTCCATATGTCCACTGTATGCAACTCCATATCTCCACTGTATACAATACTTTAGAACTCCATATCTCCACTGTAACTACTGTATATATATATATATATCTTTGTATATATATATATATCTTTGTATATATATATATATATATATATATATAGGGGATGAAAACACTCATTTAAAAAAAAATAAAAAATAATTTTTAAAACACATTTTCACCCTTAAAAATATTTTTACTCCAAAAAGTTTATATACAAGTATAAAAATATACTTTAAAAAATAAAAAAGAGAAAATCATCTTATAAAAACACCCTTCACTTAAAAAAAATTATTTTTCATAATTTGCGGAAGGATGTCCGCTCGAAGCAAAAAATATAAATAATTATCCTTAAATAATAAAATAAATAAGCATGCACCAATTTTATAAAAATATAAACAAAAAATGATTCTTCTTCTTTTAAAAATCATTCAGAAATTCCCTGAAATGATTTTAGTTTTCTTTAGTTTTCAGTGGCTCCTTCATAAAAACTATCCCATTACTAATGCAATTTTTCCTTGAATAATATTACTAACAATTCCTATATCAAGTCTTTCTCTTATAGTAGTATTAAATATATTTAAATCTTGTAACATTTTCTTATCACAAACTTCATTTCTAGTTTTCCTATCTTCATTTTGTAAATAACAGATGCCATGATTCATAGCAGCTTCATCAACTCTATTAATTGGTTTACTCCAAGGTTGTGTTGTAAAATCTGGTGGATTACCATATGGATCTTTTAACCTTTTCTTTAAATTAGTTCCAGGATCTGTAAAATTATGACCTGGTAAATGTAATTCAAATGGTAGTTTATTATATTATTTAAATTCCGCCGAAGACGGATGTGTCGGGCCATTGACGCAAATAAAACGGCGACACAACGCCTTTCCATTCTCTGGACTACATCCTGCTGGAAATCTAGTAGGACAATGGTCCTGCTACAAGAGAATTCAGCAGGAGTTTGAGAATGAAAGCTGAAGAAGAAGAAGATATTATTTAAATTACCGCCTTCATAAACTACTTCTGAAGCTTTAATGAATTTAATTTTTATAGTTCCACAGATTAACACACACATACCCTGTAACATATTTCTATTATTTTTGCTTTTTGAATATTCTAAATCTGAAGTATCTGTTTTCTTTCTACATTTTACACAGTATAACATTTCAGCCATTGCTGTCATTTTATAATAATAAAAATGATAGAACAAAGTTCTGATAACGTAGTCAGCATCATCATCAGGTGCCATGCCGGCTGGCGTAGGCGGTCATGGCTCTCCACAGCTCTCTGTCCACAGTATTATGTATCAAAGTCGTTGTTGTTTCCTTGCCGTGCCAGGCTGTCAAACTGTCTAATATTTTCTCACCTTGTCTGTCAATTATGCCTGTTGTGACTATGTTCTCTAAACCTGCCTGTCTCATGAAGTGGCCAAAAAAAGAAGATTCCTCTAAACCTGCCTGTCTCATGAAGTGGCCAAAAAAAGAAGATTGCCTTTTTCTTATATTGTTGATTAAGGTCTGTTTCGCATTTGACTCTTGCAACACCTCTACATTAGTTTTTCTGTCAGTCCATGGTATTCTCAGCATTCGTCTGTAGAACCACATCTCTGTTGCCTCTAATTTCCCAATTTCCAGTTTGTTTATTGTCCAAGACTCGCACCCATATGTTAGTATAGGAGTTATATAGCACTGCAGAACTCTCTTTCTCACCTCTAATGACAAGGTCATATTACACAGTATATTTTTCATTTTTCTGAATTTTGTTTTTGCCTGTCCTATTCTGCTTCTTATTTCTGTTGAACTTCTTTCACCTGCCATAATCCTTGTACCTAAATATTTGAATTGGGCGACCTGTTTTAATACTATATCATTCACTTTGATCTTGCAAGGTGCGTTATTTTGTTTCTTTGAAATAACCATTACTTCTGTTTTCTTGATATTTAAGAAGAGAGGCCTTTCTCTTTAATTTCTGTGACTACTAGATAACCTAGTAGAAATAGATGATATAAAATTACCAAATGAACCTCTTACAAACTTTCAACTATTAGATGCTGTTAAAAAATTAAAATTACCAAATTTTAGAGGTGTATTTATAAGAACAGAACTTCAAGAACAAAAAAATCAAATAAAAAAAATGTGGAATAATGAATTTAGATGGCGATGTAACTGATAAAACAAAAGGTACTCATAGGGTTGCATGGTATAAAATACAACTAAAAATAATAATGATAAAATATATTTGGATAGTTTTGGAATTCAACCACCATTAGAATTAATAGATTATCTTCATGAAATACTAGGAGATATACAAAATTTTACTGATCAAATACTGACTTTTAATACAGTAATTTGTGGACATTTATGTTTACAGTTTTTAAAAGAAATAAAGAATTAATTAAAACCATATGGATAAGTTGTTATTCCATTTTTATATTTATTATCTTTTATCATCAAAAGGTGATGATTTTTTATTTATTTCATTTATAAACATTTCATGTTTTTCAGAATTCATAGTATACATTTTGTTATATTGTACTGTGGAATTTAATAAACAGCTTTTATAATCTTCAAATTTTATTTAATTTTAATTGTTGATTTTGACTTCACCTTTTATTTCTTTCTTTTCTTCTTCAACACCTAATGTTTTAAATGAATATGCTTTACTTCCTAATGTTATAAATTCTGTCATTGTTTTTCCATTTAATTCATCTTTAAATTTTCTTACAAATTTTTTATTTGTTTCAGAATATAATGGATGATATTTTGGATAATCATTTTATCTAATTCATCTTTCATATTTTCTAATTCGTGATATAAATCATTAGTATATATGTTTAAAACTAAACTGTCCGTATCTCCATATAAAATTTCATTATCTGGAAATTGTTTAGTAAATTTATTATAACAAAACTCATACATCAATAATTTGCTAAGATCAAGAATACACATCCCCAAATAGATTGGTTTGTTAAATTTAATTGATGGTTTAATATTTTGTATTCCAATAAAATTGTTATTTAAAAATATCACGTCTATAAAAGATGGTTTAGAATATAATTTAATTGCCTCCTTTTTATTAGTAACTAGTTTTAAATTAATTCGTTCTCTAATATTTTCCATTGTCTTTCCAAAGAATGAACAATTCATATTTTTTGGTAGATCTTTCTCAGATTCAGATTTTGCTTTCTTTCTTTGTTCTGTGTTAAAAATCAATGTATGGTTTCAACCAAGCTTCTTCTTTAAAATAAATACTTCTATGAATTTTGCTTACTTCCATTCCAAGAGATAAATAGAACCTTCGATACTTTATAATGAAGAACATATCTTTCTTAATTTTTAAAATCGAATTGCAATTTGGGAACCTTTCCTAATTTCTCTTCACCCGATAAATTCAATTGATATTGATATAATTCTTTTCTTTTAGTTATTATTCCTTCAGGTGCTAAAGGATATTTAAATATTTTTTTTTTACATTCATTTGTGTATTCTAAATCAACTTCAATTATATATCTTCCTGTGTGTCTTATAAACTTTTCAGGGTTTTCCCATCTATAATCTCCTATTGGTAATAGTTGTGACACTGACCATCCATATAAATTATTTGCATCCAAATATTGTAAATAACAATATTTAAGAAATTTTCTAATATCTAATTTTTCTCCTTTTCTTTTTTTTCTTTAAAAGATCTACAATGTCTTTGCATTCAAAATCTTCAATAATTTTATTTCCATCATCATAATTTGGTGTTTGTTTATAAAATGCTTTTGGCAATCTTTTTCCTAATACTTCTGAAAATCCACCTCTTATTGATTTTTCATACATCAAAATCATATGAGTATCAGATAATAATTATAATTCAACTCCTGTATATTTTAATCCACATTGCCATGTTAATCCAGGTAGAGAGAAACAATAACATGGATCAATTTCATGATATTTTTAATTGAATTCTCTAAATTTCTCACAAGCATCTGCTAGAATTAATACATCTGTTTGTAAATAAATATCATGATAATCTTGAAAAGTTTTACAATTGAATGTTTTCCAAATTTTTTGTGCATGTTCATATTTTCCTTTGTAATTCCTTCTTGTCTAAATGTTGAATAAAATGTATCAATTAGAGGCAATTGTTTCTTTAAATCTTTCTATAGAACCAATATATTCATATGGATCCTTTGAATGTTCTTTCATTTTTATCATTTAAATATTTTAATGCATTATATTCTTTTTCATTAAAATTCTTATTCAAAAATGTAAAATCTTCATCTAACATTCCTTTAGAAATATTATCAACTGAAGTTGTCAAGATTCTATAACTATCAAGAAATCTTAATTTTCTCTAAATCATCATCAAGTGTCGTCTCCGCAACGAAGGTTGGCTGCAACGGATCTCCAACATCCCATGTCTGTTGTCTTGGTGGTGCATTCTGCTAGACAGTAACCTGTCCATCTTGTGATGTTACTCTCCCACTTGTATCTCTGCCTACCTCTTGCTCGCCTCCCTTTGACTTTGCCCTCAAGTAAGATCTTCAACAAGGTGTCATGTCTTTTAATGTGATCAAAATATTTTATTTTCCTGATCTTTATTTCTCTTAGTAGTTCTTTCTTCATATTAAGTGTCTATAGCACCTCTTTATTTGTTTTCTTATCTTTCCATGATGTTCTCCCTATTCTTCTATATACCTACATCTCAAATGCATCAATTCTATCTTCTAATTGTTTATTTAGTGTCCATGTTTCTGAGCCATACATTAATATAGAGTAGATGTAGCATTTTATAATTCTCATTTTTAACTTGTTTGTAATTTGTTTAGATGTTAATATTTTCCTCATGTCATTGAAGCTACTTTTCTATAAGAACTTCCATATTCAATAGAAATATATTCTTGTAACCTTCTGATCATCGTTTTCATATTTCTTTAATTCTTCTATAATAAATTGAAAATCATATCTACTTCCATTGTGAAAAAATACTGGAATAATTTTAGAATGTTTACCTTCTTGTGTATTACATGATTGGCATGCAGCGCCTCTATATTTTCCATTAAAATGATTATGTTCTCTTATTTTTGTATCAAGTATAATTATTCTTCTTCTTCTTTCGTTCACGAAACATGTTTATATCTGTAATTCTGTCTCCTTAATAAAACTCACTGTCTTTTGTAGTTCAGACAGTGTCCCATAGAGCTATGATTCCAGTGTTGTTTCCTCTGGCCAATATGTCTGCCTCAGCATTTCATGCTCAGAACACTCTTGAAGTATATGTTTGGCACTCTGTGCTGCCTGTCCACATGTACACATGGCTGTGTTGCCAATCTTGAACTTTGTATACATGTGACTGCAGAGTCTGTTGTGTCCTGTTCTGAGACGTAGAATTATAACTTGTTCTGATCTTTTAGGACTTTAATAATGAATTATAATTTAATATAATAGATCCATTATTTCATATCTACAGTCATTAAAGTTTTTTTCTAAACTTTTTTTTTATGTTCATATTCTTCTAGATCAAAAAGTACACCATAAATCAGAAATGGTATATTCTTCTTCTTCTTCAGCATTCATTCTCAAACACCTCCTCAATTTCCCTTGTAGCAGGATCATGGTCCTACTAGATTTCCAGCAGGATGTAGTCCAGAGAATAGAAATGCGTTGTGTCACCGTTTTATTTGTGCCAAATGCCCCGACACATCCGTCTTCGGCGGGGAATTTATATATAATAACAACTATTGCGAAATACATAACTATAATATTCTTCAATCTTTTCATTAATAAATTACATAATTCTGTATTAAAGTATTAAATTCAAAAGTATTAAAGTATGACAAAACCAGATAAGGAGTTTGTTTATTATTATTTTGAAAATGAATATTAATATTGGAGAGAAGAGTACCAGGAAAGAGGAGAAAGGGCAGACCAAGAAGACGATGGACTGACAACATTAAAGATTACATGAATACATCGCTGAAAAATGCAAGCCACATCGCCCAAGACAGAGAGGGGTTCAGGAGTTTATTGGGAAGACAGTATTCTGGAACGAATACGTCACATGACAACAAAATGAATATTAATATTTTTATTAAATAATAATTTAATTATATCAAAACTACATAATTCACATACAATATGTAACAGAATTTCTTTGTTAATATTTTGTAAATTAATATTAATATTTTTACAATTTAATAAAAATTCAACTAATTCTATTTTGTTATACAGACAACTAATGTGCAATAGAGTATTTCCATTTTCATCTTCAAAATTAGCATCAATTTAATTATCAGTATTTAATGATAATTTAAATGCTTCATTAATTTTTCTATCACGATCAGTGATGAGATTTTCTTCTGCCTTTTTTTTTTAAAGAAACTTTTTAAATAAATTTTTTAATTTTATATTTTTTAAGAAAATTTTTTTGAGTTGTAAGAAAAATTTAGAAAATATATTTCTAATGATAAACTAGATACATTTATGAAATGTGTTGAAAAGTTTGGAAATGAAAAAAAATATATTTCTATTGATAAACTACCGGTAGATACAATTATGAGAAGTGTTGACAAGTTTCAAAATCAAAAAATACATTTCTAATGATAAACTACCGGTAGATATATTTATGTTATGTGTTGAAAAGTTTGAAAAAGAAAATCAAAAAATATATTTCTAGTGATAAACTACCGGTATGAGATGTTTACCGGTATGTATGATATTTATGAGATGTGTTGAAAATATTCAAAATCAAAAAATATATTTCTAATGATAAAATAGATACATTTGTGAAATGTGTTGAAAAGTTTGAAAAAGAGAACAAAAAATATATTTCTAGTGATAAACTACCGGTAGATACATTTATGAGATGTGTTGAAAAGTTTCAAAATCAAAAAATATATTTCTATTGATAAACTACCGGTAGATACATTTATGAGAAGTGTTGACAAGTTTTAAAATAAAAACATACATTTCTAATGATAAACTACAAGTAGATACATTTATGAGATGTGTTGAAAAGTTTGAAAAAGAAAATCAAAAAATATATTTCTAGTGATAAACTACCGGTAGATACATTTATGAGAAGTGTTGACAAGTTTTAAAATAAAAACATACATTTCTAATGATAAACTACAAGTAGATACATTTATGAGATGTGTTGAAAAGTTTGAAAAAGAGAACCAAAAAATATATTTCTAGTGATAAACTACCGGTAGATACATTTATGAGATACATTTATGAGATGTGTTGAAAAGTTTCAAAATCAAAAAATATATTTCTATTGATAAACTACCGGTAGATACATTTATGAGATGTGTTGAAAAGTTTCAAAATCAAAAAATACATTTCTAATGATAGACATTATACATTATACTACCGGTAGATACATTTATGAGATGTGTTGAAAATATTCAAAATCAAATTATCTAATGATAAACTAGATACATTTATGAGATATGTTGAAAAGTTTGAAAAATAAAATTAAAAAAATATATTTCTAATGATAAACTACCGGTAGATACATTTATGAGATGTGTTGAAAAGTTTGAAAAAGAAAATTAAAAAAATATATTTCTAATGATAAACTACCGGTAGATACATTTATGAGATGTCCTGAACAGTTTCAAAATAAAAATTATAAAATAGATACATTTATGAAATGTGTTGAAAAGTTTATAAAGAAAACCAAAAAATATATTTCTAGTGATAAACTAGATACATTTATGACATTTGTTGAAAAGTTTGAAAAAGAAAATCTAAAAATATATTTCTATTGATAAACTACCGGTAGATACATTTATGAAATGTGTTGAAAAGTTTGAAAAAGAAAATCAAAAAATATATTTCTAGTGATAAACTACCGGTAGATACAATTATGAGAAGTGTTGACAAGTTTCAAAATCAAAAAATACATTTCTAATGATAAACTACCGGTAGATATATTTATGTTATGTGTTGAAAAGTTTGAAAAAGAAAATCAAAAAATATATTTCTAGTGATAAACTACCGGTATGAGATGTTTACCGGTATGTATGATATTTATGAGATGTGTTGAAAATATTCAAAATCAAAAAATATATTTCTAATGATAAAATAGATACATTTGTGAAATGTGTTGAAAAGTTTGAAAAAGAGAACCAAAAAATATATTTCTAGTGATAAACTACCGGTAGATACATTTATGAGATGTGTTGAAAAGTTTGAAAAATAAAATCAAAAAAATTTATTTCTAGTTATAAACTAGATACATTTATGAGATGTGTTGAAAAGTTTGAAAAAGAAAATAAAAAAATATATTTCTAATGATAAAATAGATACATTTATGAAATGTGTTGAAAAGTTTATAAAGAAACCCAAAAAATATATTTCTAGTGATAAACTAGATACATTTATGAAATGTGTGGAAAAGTTTGAAAAAGAAAATCAAAAAGATATTTTTACTGATAAAATAGATACTTTTATGAAATGTGTTGAAAAGTTTGAAAAAGAAAACCAAAAAATATATTTCTAGTGATAAACTACTGATAGATACATTTATGAGAAGTGTTGAAAATTTTTTGAAAAATAAAATCAAAAAATATATTTCTGTTGATAAACTACTGGTAGATACATTTATGAGAGGTGTTGACAAGTTTCATAATCAAAAAAATACATTTCTAATGATAGACATTATACATTATATTACCAGTAGATACATTTATGAAATGTGTTGAAAAGTTTGAAAAAAAGAAAAAAATATATTTCTAATGATAAACTAGATACATTTATGAAATGTGTTGAAAACTTTGGAAAAGAAATATATTTCTAGTGATAAACTAGATACATTTATGAAATATGTTGACAAGTTTGAACAAGAAAATAAAAAAAAATATATTTCAAATGATAAACTAGATACATTTATGAAATGTGTTGATAAGTTTGAAAAATAAAATAAAAAAATATATTTCTAATAATAAACTACTAGTAGATACATTTATGAAATGTGTTGAAAATATTCAAAATCATAAAAATATATTTCTAGTTATAAACTAGATACATTTATGAAATGTGTTGAAAGGTTTGAAAAAGAAAATCAAAAAATATATTTCTAATGATAAACTAGATACATTTATGAAATGTATTGAAAAGTTTGAAAATCAAAAAAAATATATTTCTAGTGATAAACTACTGGTAGATACATTTATGAGAAGTGTTGAAAAGTTTGAAAAATAAAATCAAAAAATATATTTCTGTTGATAAACTACTGGTAGATACATTTATGAGAGGTGTTGACTAGTTTCATAATAAAAAAAATACATTTCTAATGATAGACATTATACATTATATTACCAGTAGATACATTTATGAAATGTGTTGAAAACTTTGGAAAAGAAATATATTTCTAGTGATAAACTAGATACATTTATGAAATATTTTGACAAGTTTGAACAAGAAAATAAAAAAAAATATATTTCTAATGATAAATTAGATACATTTATGAAATGTGTTGAAAAGTTTGAAAATCAAAAAAATATATTTCAAATGATAAACTAGATACATTTATGAAATGTGTTGATAAGTTTGAAAAATAAAATACAAAAATATATTTCTAATAATAAACTACTAGTAGATACATTTATGAAATGTGTTGAAAATATTCAAAATCAAAAAAATATATTTCTAGTTATAAACTAGATACATTTATGAAATGTGTTGAAAAGTTTGAAAAGGAAAATAAAAAAATATATTTCTAATGATAAAATAGATACATTTATGAAATGTATTGAAAAGTTTGAAAATCAAAAAAATATATTTCTAGTTATAAACTAGATACATTTATGAGATGTGTTGAAAAGTTTGAAAAAGAAAATTTAAAAATATATTTCTAGTGATAATCTACTGGTAGAGAAATTTATGAGATGTGTTGAAAAGTTTGGAAATGAAAATCAAAACATATATTTCTAGTGATAAACTAGATACATTTATGAAATGTGTTGAAAAGTTTGAAAAATAAAATTAAAAAATAAATTTCTAATGATAAACTAGATACATTTATGAAATGTGTTGAAAAGTTTGGAAAAGAAAATAAAAAAAATATATTTCTAATGATAAACTACCGGTAGATACATTTATGAGATGTGTTGAAAAGTTTGAAAAAGAAAATTAAAAAATATATTTCTAATGATAAACTTCCGGTAGATACATTTATGAGATGTGTTGAACAGTTTGAAAATCCAAAAAAATATTTTTCTAATGATAAACTAGATACATTTATGAAATGTGTTGAAATGTTTGGAAAAGAAAATCAAAAAATATATTTCTAGTGATAAACTATATACATTTATGAAATATGTTAAAAAGTATGAACAAGAAAATTAAAAAAAAATATTTCTAATGATAAACTATATACATATATGAAATGTGTTGAAAAGTTTGAAAAAGAAAATTAAAAGATATATTTCTAGTGATAATCTACCGGTAGATATATTTATGAGATGTGTTGAAAAGTTTGAAAAAGAAAATAAAAAATATATTTCTAATGATAAACTACCGGTAGATACATTTGTGAGATGTGTTGAAAAGTTTGAAAAAGAAAATAAAAAAATATATTTCTAATGATAAACTACTGGTAGATACATTTATGAGACGTGTTGAAAAGTAAGAAAAAGAAAATAAAAAAATATATTTCTAATGATAAAGTACCGGTAGATACATTTATGAGATGTGTTGAAAAGTTTGAAAATCAAAAAAATATATTTCTAATGATAAACTAGATACATTTATGAGATGTGTTGAAAAGTTTGGAAATGAAAATCAAAACATATATTTCTAGTGATAAACTAGATACATTTATGAAATGTGTTGAAAAGTTTGAAAAATAAAATAAAAAAATAAATTTCTAATGATAAACTAGATACATTTATGAAATGTGTTGAAAAGTTTGGGAAAGAAAATAAAAAAAATATATTTCTAATGATAAACTACCGGTAGATACATTTATGAGATGTGTTGAAAAGTTTGAACAAGAAAATTAAAAAATATATTTCTAATGATAAACTTCCGGTAGATACATTTATGAGATGTGTTGAACAGTTTGAAAATCCAAAAAAATATTTTTCTAATGATAAACTAGATACATTTATGAAATGTGTTGAAAAGTTTGGAAAAGAAAATCGAAAAATATATTTCTAGTGATAAACTAGATACATTTATGAAATGTGTTCAAAAGTTTGAAATTTAAAAATAATATATTTCTAATGATAAACTAGATACATTTATGAAATGTGTTGAAAAATTTCAACAAGAAAATCAAAAAATACATTTCTATTGATAAACTATATACACTTATGAAATGTGTTGAAAAGTTTGAAAATCAAAAAATATATTTCTAATGATAAACTAGATATATTTATGAAATGTGTTGAAATGTTTGGAAAAGAAAATCAAAAAATATATTTCTAGTGATAAACTATATACATTTATGAAATATGTTAAAAAGTTTGAACAAGAAAATTAAAAGATATATTTCTAGTGATAATCTACCGGTAGATATATTTATGAGATGTGTTGAAAAGTTTGAAAAAGAAAATAAAAAATATATTTCTAATGATAAACTACCGGTAGATACATTTATGAGATGTGTTGAAAAGTTTGAAAAAGAAAATAAAAAAATATATTTCTAATGATAAACTACTGGTAGATACATTTATGAGACGTGTTGAAAAGTAAGAAAAAGAAAATAAAAAAATATATTTCTAATGATAAAGTACCGGTAGATACATTTATGAGATGTGTTGAAAAGTTTGAAAATCAAAAAAATATATTTCTAATGATAAACTAGATACATTTATGAAATGTGTTGAAAAGTTTGAACAAGAAAATCAAAAAATAAATTTCTGTTGATGAACTATATACACTTATGATATGTGTTTAAAAGTTTGAAAATCAAAAAAATATATTTCTAATGATAAACTAGATACATTTATGAAATATGTTGAAAAGTTTGAAAAAGAAAATAAACAAATATATTTCTAATGTTAAACTAGATACATTTATGAAATGTGTTGAAAAGTTTGGAAATGAAAATCAAAACATATATTTCTAGTGATAAACTAGATACATTTATGAAATGTGTTGAAAAGTTTGAAAAAAAAAATAAAAAAATAAAATTCTAATGATAAACTAGATACATTTATGAAATGTGTTGAAAAGTTTGGAAAAGAAAATAAAAAAATATATTTCTAATGATAAACTACCGGTAGATACATTTATGAGATGTGTTGAACAGTTTGAAAATCCCAAAAAATATTTTTCTAATGATAAACTAGATACATTTATGAAATGTGTTGAAATGTTTGGAAAAGAAAATCGAAAAATATATTTCTAGTGATAAACTAGATACATTTATGAAATGTGTTCAAAAGTATGAAATTTAAAAATAATATATTTCTAATGATAAACTAGATACATTTATGAAATGTGTTGAAAAATTTCAATAAGAAAATCAAAAAATACATTTCTATTGATAAACTATATACACTTATGAAATGTGTTGAAAAGTTTGAAAATCAAAAAATATATTTCTAATGCTAAACTAGATACATTTATGAAATGTGTTGAAATGTTTGGAAAAGAAAATTAAAAAATATATTTCTAGTGATAAACTATATACATTTATGAAATGTGTTAAAAAGGTTGAAAAGAAAATAAAAAAAAATATTTCTAATGATAAACTACTGGTAGATACATTTGAGACGTGTTGAAAAGTAAGAAAAAGAAAATAAAAAAATATATTTCTAATGATAAACTAGATACATTGCTGAAATGTGTTGAATTGTTTTAAAATCAAAGAAATATTTTTCTAATGATAAACTATATACCTTTATGAGATGTGTTGAAAAGTTTGAAAAAGAAAATAAAAAATATATTTCTAATGATAAACTACCGGTAGATACATTTAAGAGATGTGTTGAAAAGTTTGAAAAAGAAAATAAAAAAATATATTTCTAATGATAAACTACTGGTAGATACATTTATGAGACGTGTTGAAAAGTAAGAAAAAGAAAATTAAAAAATATATTTCTAATGATAAACTACCGGTAGATACATTTATGAGATGTGTTGAAAAGTTTGAAAAAGAAAATAAAAAAATATATTTCTAATGATAAACTACCGGTAGATACATTTATGAGATGTGTTGAAAAGTTTGAAAATCAAAAAAATTTATTTCTAATGATAAACTAGATACATTTATGAAATGTGTTGAAAAGTTTCAAAATCAACTAAATATATTTCTAATGATAAAAACTAGATACATTTATGAAATGTGTTGAAAAATTTCAAAAAGAAAATAAAAAAATACATTTCTATTAATAAACTATATACACTTATGAAATGTGTTGAAAAGTTTGAAAATCAAAAAAAAATATTTATAATGATAAATTATATACATTTATGAAATGTGTGGAAAAGTTTGGAAATGAAAATCAAAACATATATTTCTAGTGATAAACTAGATACATTTATGAAATGTGTTGAAAAGTTTGAAAAATAAAATAAAAAAATATATTTCTAATGATAAACTACCGGTAGATACATTTATGAGATGTGTTGAAAAGTTTGAAAAAGAAAATTAAAAAATATATTTCTAATGATAAACTTCCGGTAGATACATTTATGAGATGTGTTGAACAGTTTGAAAATCCAAAAAAATATTTTTCTAATGATAAACTAGATACATTTATGAAATGTGTTGAAAAATTTCAACAAGAAAATCAAAAAATACATTTCTATTGATAAACTATATACACTTATGAAATGTGTTGAAAAGTTTGAAAATCAAAAAATATATTTCTAATGATAAACTAGATACATTTATGAAATGTGTTGAAATGTTTGGAAAAGAAAATCAAAAAATATATTTCTAGTGATAAACTATATACATTTATGAAATGTGTTAAAAAGGTTGAAAAAGAAAATAAAAAAAAATATTTCTAATGATAAACTACTGGTAGATACATTTATGAGATGTGTTGAAAAGTAAGAAAAAGAAAATAAAAAAATATATTTCTAATGATAAACTACCGGTAGATACATTTATGAGATGTGTTGAAAAGTTTGAAAAAGAAAATAAAAAAATATATTTCTAATGATAAAGTACCGGTAGATACATTTATGAGATGTGTTGAAAAGTTTGAAAATCAAAAAAATATATTTCTAATGATAAACTAGATACATTTATGAAATGTGTTAAAAAGGTTGAAAAAGAAAATAAAAAAAAATATTTCTAATGATAAACTACTGGTAGATACATTTGAGACGTGTTGAAAAGTAAGAAAAAGAAAATAAAAAAATATATTTCTAATGATAAACTAGATACATTGCTGAAATGTGTTGAATTGTTTTAAAATCAAAGAAATATTTTTCTAATGATAAACTAGATACATTTATGAAATGTGTTGAAAAGTTTCAAAATCAACTAAATATATTTCTAATGATAAAAACTAGATACATTTATGAAATGTGTTGAAAAATTTCAAAAAGAAAATAAAAAAATACATTTCTATTAATAAACTATATACACTTATGAAATGTGTTGAAAAGTTTGAAAATCAAAAAAAAATATTTATAATGATAAATTATATACATTTATGAAATGTGTGGAAAAGTTTGAAAAAGAAAATGAAAAGATATATTTCTAATGTTAAACTAGATACATTTATGAAATGTGTTGAAAAGTTTGGAAATGAAAATCAAAACATATATTTCTAGTGATAAACTAGATACATTTATGAAATGTGTTGAAAAGTTTGAAAAATAAAATAAAAAATAAATTTCTAATGATAAACTAGATACATTTATGAAATGTGTTGAAAAGTTTGGAAAAGAAAATAAAAAAATATATTTCTAATGATAAACTAGATACATTTATGAAATGTGTTGAAATGTTTGGAAAAGAAAATCGAAAAATATATTTCTAGTGATAAACTAGATACATTTATGAAATGTGTTCAAAAGTTTGAAATTTAAAAATAATATATTTCTAATGATAAACTAGATACATTTATGAAATGTGTTGAAAAATTTCAACAAGAAAATCAAAAAATACATTTCTATTGATAAACTATATACACTTATGAAATGTGTTGAAAAGTTTGAAAATCAAAAAATATATTTCTAATGATAAACTAGATACATTTATGAAATGTGTTGAAATGTTTGGAAAAGAAAATCAAAAAATATATTTCTAGTGATAAACTATATACATTTATGAAATGTGTTAAAAAGGTTGAAAAAGAAAATAAAAAAAAAGTATTTCTAATGATAAACTACTGGTAGATACATTTATGAGACGTGTTGAAAAGTAAGAAAAAGAAAATAAAAAAATATATTTCTAATGATAAACTACCGGTAGATACATTTATGAGATGTGTTGAAAAGTTTGAAAAAGAAAATAAAAAAATATATTTCTAATGATAAAGTACCGGTAGATACATTTATGAGATGTGTTGAAAAGTTTGAAAATCAAAAAAATATATTTCTAATGATAAACTAGATACATTTATGAAATGTGTTGAAAAGTTTGAACAAGAAAATCAAAAAATAAATTTCTGTTGATGAACTATATACACTTATGATATGTGTTTAAAAGTTTGAAAATCAAAAAAATATATTTCTAATGATAAACTAGATACATTTATGAAATGTGTTAAAAAGGTTGAAAAAGAAAATAAAAAAAAATATTTCTAATGATAAACTACTGGTAGATACATTTGAGACGTGTTGAAAAGTAAGAAAAAGAAAATAAAAAAATATATTTCTAATGATAAACTAGATACATTGCTGAAATGTGTTGAATTGTTTTAAAATCAAAGAAATATTTTTCTAATGATAAACTATATACCTTTATGAGATGTGTTGAAAAGTTTGAAAAAGAAAATAAAAAATATATTTCTAATGATAAACTACCGGTAGATACATTTAAGAGATGTGTTGAAAAGTTTGAAAAAGAAAATAAAAAAATATATTTCTAATGATAAACTACTGGTAGATACATTTATGAGACGTGTTGAAAAGTAAGAAAAAGAAAATTAAAAAATATATTTCTAATGATAAACTACCGGTAGATACATTTATGAGATGTGTTGAAAAGTTTGAAAAAGAAAATAAAAAAATATATTTCTAATGATAAACTACCGGTAGATACATTTATGAGATGTGTTGAAAAGTTTGAAAATCAAAAAAATATATTTCTAATGATAAACTAGATACATTTATGAAATGTGTTGAAAAATTTGAACAAGAAAATCAAAAAATAAATTTCTGTTGATGAACTATATACACTTATGATATGTGTTTAAAAGTTTGAAAATCAAAAAAATATATTTCTAATGATAAACTAGATACATTTATGAAATATGTTGAAAAGTTTGAAAAAGAAAATCAAAAAATATATTTCTAATGTTAAACTAGATACATTTATGAAATGTGTTGAAAAATTTCAAAAAGAAAATCAAAAAATACATTTCTATTGATAAACTATATTCACTTATGAAATTTGTTGAAAAGTTTGAAAATCAAAAAATATATTTCTAATGATAAACTAGATACATTTATGAAATGTGTTGAAAAGTTTGGAAAAGAAAATAAAAAAAATATATTTCTAGTGATAAACTATATACATTTATAAAATATGTTGAAAAGTTTGAACAAGAAAATAAAAAAATATATTTCTAAAGATAAACTACCGGTAGATACATTTATGAGATGTGTTGAAAAGTTTGAAAAATAAAATAAAAAAATATATTTCTAATGATAAACTAGATACATTTATGAAATGTGTTGAAAAGTTTGAAAAAGAAAATCAAAAAATAAATTTCTGTTGATGAACTATATACACTTATGATATGTGTTTAAAAGTATGAAAATAAAAAAAATATATTTCTAATGATAAACTAGATACATTTATGAAATATGTTGAAAAGTTTGGAAATGAAAATCAAAACATATATTTCTAGTGATAAACTAGATACATTTATGAAATGTGTTGAAAAGTTTGAAAAATAAAATAAAAAAATACATTTCTCATGATAAACTAGATACATTTATGAAATGTGTTGAAAAGTTTGGAAAAGAAAATAAAAAAAATATATTTCTAATGATAAACTACCGGTAGATACATTTATGAGATGTGTTGAACAGTTTGAAAATCCAAAAAAATATTTTTCTAATGATAAACTAGATACATTTATGAAATGTGTTGAAAAGTTTGGAAAAGAAAATCGAAAAATATATTTCTAGTGATAAACTATATACATTGCTGAAATGTGTTGAATTGTTTTAAAATAAAAAAATATATTTCTAATGATAAACTATATACCTTTATGAGATGTGTTGAAAAGTTTGAAAAAGAAAATAAAAAATATATTTCTAATGATAAACTACCGGTAGATACATTTATGAGATGTGTTGAAAAGTTTGAAAAAGAAAATAAAAAAATATATTTCTAATGATAAACTACTGGTAGATACATTTATGAGACGTGTTGAAAAGTAAGAAAAAGAAAATAAAAAAATATATTTCTAATGACAAACTACCGGTAGATACATTTATGAGATGTGTTGAAAAGTTTGAAAAAGAAAATAAAAAAATATATTTCTAATGATAAACTACCGGTAGATACATTTATGAGATGTGTTGAAAAGTTTGAAAATCAAAAAAATATATTTCTAATGATAAACTAGATACATTTATGAAATGTGTTGAAAAGTTTCAAAATCAACTAAATATATTTCTAATGATAAAAACTAGATACATTTATGAAATGTGTTGAAAAGTTTCAAAATCAACTAAATATATTTCTAATGATAAAAACTAGATACATTTATGAGATGTGTTGAAAAGTTTGAAAAAGAAAATAAAAAAATACATTTCTATTAATAAACTATATACACTTATGAAATGTGTTGAAAAGTTTGAAAATCAAAAAAAAATATTTATAATGATAAATTATATACATTTATGAAATGTGTGGAAAAGTTTGTAAAAGAAAATGAAAAGATATATTTCTAGTGATAAACTAGATACATTTATGAAATGTGTTGAAAAGTTTGAAAATGAAAAAAAATATATTTCTATTGATAAACTACCGGTAGATACATTTATGAAATGTGTTGAAAAGTTTGAGAAAGAAAATAAAAAAATATATTTCTAATGATAAACTACCGGTAGATACATTTATGAGATGTGTTGAAAAGTTTGAAAAAGAAAATAAAAAAATATATTTCTAATGATAAACTACCGGTAGATACATTTATGAGATGTGTTGAAAAGTTTGAAAATCAAAAAAATATATTTCTAATGATAAACTACCGGTAGATACATTTATGAAATGTGTTGAAAAGTTTGAGAAAGAAAATGAAAAGATATATTTCTAGTGATAATCTACCGGGAGATACATTTATGAGATGTGTTGAAAAGTTTGAAAATGAAAATAAAAAAAAATATTTTTAATGATAAACTACCGGTAGATACATTTATGAGATGTGTTGAAAAGTTTCAAAATCATAAAATATATTTCTAATGATAAACTAGATACATTTATGAGATGTGTTGAAAAGTTTGGAAAAGAAAATCAAAAAATATATTTCTAATGTTAATCTAGATACATTTATGAAATGTGTTGAAAACATTGGAAAAGAAAATCAAAATATATATTTCTAGTGATAAACTAGATACATTTATGAAATGTGTTGAAAATTTGAAATTTAAAAAAAATATATTTCTAATGATAAACTAGATACATTTATGAAATGTGTTGAAAAGTTTGAACAAGAAAATTTAAAAAATATATTTCTAATGATAAACTATATACATTTATGACATGTGTTGAAAAGTTTGAGAAAGAAAATGAAAAGATTTATTTCTAGTGATAATCTACCGGTAGATACATTTATGAGATGTGTTGAAGAGTTTGAAAAATAAAATAAAAAGATATATTTCTAGTGATAATCTACCGGTAGATACATTTATGACGTGTTGAAAAGATTGAAAAAGAAAATTTAAAAATATATTTTTAATGGTAAACTACTGGTAGATACATTTATGAGATGTGTTGAAAAGTTTGAAAATAAAAAAAAATATATTTCTAATGATAAACTAGATACATTTATGAAATGTGTTGAAAAGTTTCAAAATAAAAAAAATATATTTCTAATGATAAAAACTAGATACATTTATTAAATGTGTTGAAATATTTCAAAAAGAAAATCAAAAAATAAATTTCTATTGATAAACTATATACACTTATGAAATGTGTTAAAAAGGTTGAAAAAGAAAATTAAAAAAAATATTTCTAATGATAAACTACTGGTAGATACATTTATGAGACGTGTTGAAAAGTAAGAAAAAGAAAATAAAAAAATATATTTCTAATGATAAACTAGATACATTGCTGAAATGTGTTGAATTGTTTTAAAATCAAAGAAATATTTTTCTAATGATAAACTATATACCTTTATGAGATGTGTTGAAAAGTTTGAAAAAGAAAATAAAAAATATATTTCTAATGATAAACTACCGGTAGATACATTTATGAGATGTGTTGAAAAGTTTGAAAAAGAAATTAAAAAAATATATTTCTAATGATAAACTACTGGTAGATACATTTATGAGACGTGTTGAAAAGTAAGAAAAAGAAAATAAAAAAATATATTTCTAATGACAAACTACCGGTAGATACATTTATGAGATGTGTTGAAAAGTTTGAAAAAGAAAATAAAAAAATATATTTCTAATGATAAACTACCGGTAGATACATTTATGAGATGTGTTGAAAAGTTTGAAAATCAAAAAAATATATTTCTAATGATAAACTAGATACATTTATGAAATGTGTTGAAAAGTTTCAAAATCAACTAAATATATTTCTAATGGTAAAAACTAGATACATTTATGAAATGTGTTGAAAAATTTCAAAAAGAAAATAAAAAAATACATTTCTATTAATAAACTATATACACTTATGAAATGTGTTGAAAAGTTTGAAAATCAAAAAAAAATATTTATAATGATAAATTATATACATTTATGAAATGTGTGGAAAAGTTTGTAAAAGAAAATGAAAAGATATATTTCTAGTGATAATCTACTGGTAGATACATTTATGAAATGTGTTGAAAAGTTAGGAAAAGAAAATTAAAAAAATATATTTCTAATGATAAACTAGATACATTTATGAAATGTATTGAAAAGTTTGAAAATCAAAAAAATATATTTCTAGTTATAAACTAGATACATTTATGAGATGTGTTGAAAAGTTTGAAAAAGAAAATAAAAAAATATATTTCTAATGATAAACTAGATACATTTATGAAATGTGTTGAAATGTTTGAAAATGAAAAAAAATATATTTCTATTGATAAACTACCGGTAGATACATTTATGAGATGTGTTGAAAAGTTTGAAAAAGAAAATAAAAAAATATATTTCTAGTGATAATCTACCGGTAGATACATTTATGACGTGTTGAAAAGATTGAAAAAGAAAATTTAAAAATATATTTTTAATGGTAAACTACTGGTAGATACATTTATGAGATGTGTTGAAAAGTTTGAAAATAAAAAAAAATATATTTCTAATGATAAACTAGATACATTTATGAAATGTGTTGAAAAGTTTCAAAATAAAAAAAATATATTTCTAATGATAAAAACTAGATACATTTATTAAATGTGTTGAAATATTTCAAAAAGAAAATCAAAAAATAAATTTCTATTGATAAACTATATACACTTATGAAATGTGTTAAAAAGGTTGAAAAAGAAAATTTAAAAAAATATTTCTAATGATAAACTACTGGTAGATACATTTATGAGACGTGTTGAAAAGTAAGAAAAAGAAAATAAAAAAATATATTTCTAATGATAAACTAGATACATTGCTGAAATGCGTTGAATTGTTTTAAAATCAAAGAAATATTTTTCTAATGATAAACTATATACCTTTATGAGATGTGTTGAAAAGTTTGAAAAAGAAAATAAAAAATATATTTCTAATGATAAACTACCGGTAGATACATTTATGAGATGTGTTGAAAAGTTTGAAAAAGAAAATAAAAAAATATATTTCTAATGATAAACTACTGGTAGATACATTTATGAGACGTGTTGAAAAGTAAGAAAAAGAAAATAAAAAAATATATTTCTAATGACAAACTACCGGTAGATACATTTATGAGATGTGTTGAAAAGTTTGAAAAAGAAAATAAAAAAATATATTTCTAATGATAAACTACCGGTAGATACATTTATGAGATGTGTTGAAAAGTTTGAAAATCAAAAAAATATATTTCTAATGATAAACTAGATACATTTATGAAATGTGTTGAAAAGTTTCAAAATCAACTAAATATATTTCTAATGGTAAAAACTAGATACATTTATGAAATGTGTTGAAAAATTTCAAAAAGAAAATAAAAAAATACATTTCTATTAATAAACTATATACACTTATGAAATGTGTTGAAAAGTTTGAAAATCAAAAAAAAATATTTATAATGATAAATTATATACATTTATGAAATGTGTGGAAAAGTTTGTAAAAGAAAATGAAAAGATATATTTCTAGTGATAATCTCCTGGTAGATACATTTATGAAATGTGTTGAAAAGTTAGGAAAAGAAAATTAAAAAAATATATTTCTAATGATAAACTAGATACATTTATGAAATGTATTGAAAAGTTTGAAAATCAAAAAAATATATTTCTAGTTATAAACTAGATACATTTATGAGATGTGTTGAAAAGTTTGAAAAAGAAAATAAAAAAATATATTTCTAATGATAAACTAGATACATTTATGAAATGTGTTGAAATGTTTGAAAATGAAAAAAAAATATATTTCTATTGATAAACTACCGGTAGATACATTTATGAGATGTGTTGAAAAGTTTGAAAAAGAAAATAAAAAAATATATTTCTAGTGATAAACTACCGGTAGATACATTTATCAGATGTGTTGAAAATATTCAAAATCAAAAAAAAAAATTTCTATTGATAAACTATATACACTTATGAAATATGTTGAAAAGTTTGAAAATCAAAATAAATATATTTCTAATGATAAACTAGATACATTTATGAAATATGTTTAAAAGTTTGAACAAGAAAATAAAAAAAATATATTTCTTATGATAAACTATATACATTTATGAAATGTGTTGAAAAGTTTGAGAAAGAAAATAAAAAAATATATTTCTAATGATAAACTACCGGTAGATACATTTATGAGAAGTGTTGAAAAGTTTGAAAAAGAAAATAAAAAAATATATTTCTAATGATAAACTACCGGTAGATACATTTATGAGAAGTGTTGAAAAGTTTGATAAAGAAAATAAAAAAATATATATCTAATGATAAACTACCGGTAGATACATTTATTAGAAGTGTTGAAAAGTTTGAAAAAGAAAATAAAAAATATATTTCTAGTGATAAACTATATACATTTATGAAATATGTTGAAAAGTTTGAACAAGAAAATTAAAAAAATATATTTCTAATGATAAACTAGATACATTTATGAAATGTGTTGAAAAGTTTGAACAAGAAAATTAAAAAAATATATTTCTAATGATAAACTATATACATTTATGACATGTGTTGAAAAGTTTGAGAAAGAAAATGAAAAGATTTATTTCTAGTGATAATCTACCGGTAGATACATTTATGAGATGAGTTGAAGAGTTTGAAAAATAAAATAAAAGGATATATTTCTAGTGATAATCTACCGGTAGATACATTTATGACGTGTTGAAAAGATTGAAAAAGAAAATTTAAAAATATATTTTTAATGGTAAACTACTGGTAGATACATTTATGAGATGTGTTGAAAAGTTTGAAAATAAAAAAAAATATATTTCTAATGATAAACTAGATACATTTATGAAATGTGTTGAAAAGTTTCAAAATAAAAAAAATATATTTCTAATGATAAAAACTAGATACATTTATTAAATGTGTTGAAATATTTCAAAAAGAAAATCAAAAAATAAATTTCTATTGATAAACTATATACACTTATGAAATGTGTTAAAAAGGTTGAAAAAGAAAATTAAAAAAAATATTTCTAATGATAAACTACTGGTAGATACATTTATGAGACGTGTTGAAAAGTAAGAAAAAGAAAATAAAAAAATATATTTCTAATGATAAACTAGATACATTGCTGAAATGTGTTGAATTGTTTTAAAATCAAAGAAATATTTTTCTAATGATAAACTATATACCTTTATGAGATGTGTTGAAAAGTTTGAAAAAGAAAATAAAAAATATATTTCTAATGATAAACTACCGGTAGATACATTTATGAGATGTGTTGAAAAGTTTGAAAAAGAAAATAAAAAAATATATTTCTAATGATAAACTACTGGTAGATACATTTATGAGACGTGTTGAAAAGTAAGAAAAAGAAAATAAAAAAATATATTTCTAATGACAAACTACCGGTAGATACATTTATGAGATGTGTTGAAAAGTTTGAAAAAGAAAATAAAAAAATATATTTCTAATGATAAACTACCGGTAGATACATTTATGAGATGTGTTGAAAAGTTTGAAAATCAAAAAAATATATTTCTAATGATAAACTAGATACATTTATGAAATGTGTTGAAAAGTTTCAAAATCAACTAAATATATTTCTAATGGTAAAAACTAGATACATTTATGAAATGTGTTGAAAAATTTCAAAAAGAAAATAAAAAAATACATTTCTATTAATAAACTATATACACTTATGAAATGTGTTGAAAAGTTTGAAAATCAAAAAAAAATATTTATAATGATAAATTATATACATTTATGAAATGTGTGGAAAAGTTTGTAAAAGAAAATGAAAAGATATATTTCTAGTGATAATCTCCTGGTAGATACATTTATGAAATGTGTTGAAAAGTTAGGAAAAGAAAATTAAAAAAATATATTTCTAATGATAAACTAGATACATTTATGAAATGTATTGAAAAGTTTGAAAATCAAAAAAATATATTTCTAGTTATAAACTAGATACATTTATGAGATGTGTTGAAAAGTTTGAAAAAGAAAATAAGAAAATATATTTCTAATGATAAACTAGATACATTTATGAAATGTGTTGAAATGTTTGAAAATGAAAAAAAATATATTTCTATTGATAAACTACCGGTAGATACATTTATGAGATGTGTTGAAAAGTTTGAAAAAGAAAATAAAAAAATATATTTCTAGTGATAAACTACCGGTAGATACATTTATCAGATGTGTTGAAAATATTCAAAATCAAAAAAAAAATTTCTATTGATAAACTATATACACTTATGAAATGTGTTGAAAAGTTTGAAAATCAAAATAAATATATTTCTAATGATAAACTAGATACATTTATGAAATATGTTTAAAAGTTTGAACAAGAAAATAAAAAAAATATATTTCTTATGATAAACTATATACATTTATGAAATGTGTTGAAAAGTTTGAGAAAGAAAATAAAAAAATATATTTCTAATGATAAACTACCGGTAGATACATTTATGAGAAGTGTTGAAAAGTTTGAAAAAGAAAATAAAAAAATATATTTCTAATGATAAACTACCGGTAGATACATTTATGAGAAGTGTTGAAAAGTTTGATAAAGAAAATAAAAAAATATATTTCTAATGATAAACTACCGGTAGATACATTTATTAGAAGTGTTGAAAAGTTTGAAAAAGAAAATAAAAAATATATTTCTAGTGATAAACTATATACATTTATGAAATATGTTGAAAAGTTTGAACAAGAAAATTAAAAAAATATATTTCTAATGATAAACTAGATACATTTATGAAATGTGTTGAAAAGTTTGAACAAGAAAATTAAAAAAATATATTTCTAATGATAAACTATATACATTTATGACATGTGTTGAAAAGTTTGAGAAAGAAAATGAAAAGATTTATTTCTAGTGATAATCTACCGGTAGATACATTTATGAGATGAGTTGAAGAGTTTGAAAAATAAAATAAAAAGATATATTTCTAGTGATAATCTACTGGTAGATACATTTATGACGTGTTGAAAAGATTGAAAAAGAAAATTTAAAAATATATTTTTAATGGTAAACTACTGGTAGATACATTTATGAGATGTGTTGAAAAGTTTGAAAATAAAAAAAAATATATTTCTAATGATAAACTAGATACATTTATGAAATGTGTTGAAAAGTTTCAAAATTAAAAAAATATATTTCTAATGATAAAAACTAGATACATTTATTAAATGTGTTGAAATATTTCAAAAAGAAAATCAAAAAATAAATTTCTATTGATAAACTATATACACTTATGAAATGTGTTAAAAAGGTTGAAAAAGAAAATTAAAAAAAATATTTCTAATGATAAACTACTGGTAGATACATTTATGAGACGTGTTGAAAAGTAAGAAAAAGAAAATAAAAAAATATATTTCTAATGATAAACTAGATACATTGCTGAAATGTGTTGAATTGTTTTAAAATCAAAGAAATATTTTTCTAATGATAAACTATATACCTTTATGAGATGTGTTGAAAAGTTTGAAAAAGAAAATAAAAAATATATTTCTAATGATAAACTACCGGTAGATACATTTATGAGATGTGTTGAAAAGTTTGAAAAAGAAAATAAAAAAATATATTTCTAATGATAAACTACTGGTAGATACATTTATGAGACGTGTTGAAAAGTAGGAAAAAGAAAATAAAAAAATATATTTCTAATGACAAACTACCGGTAGATACATTTATGAGATGTGTTGAAAAGTTTGAAAAAGAAAATAAAAAAATATATTTCTAATGATAAACTACCGGTAGATACATTTATGAGATGTGTTGAAAAGTTTGAAAATCAAAAAAATATATTTCTAATGATAAACTAGATACATTTATGAAATGTGTTGAAAAGTTTCAAAATCAACTAAATATATTTCTAATGATAAAAACTAGATACATTTATGAAATGTGTTGAAAAATTTCAAAAAGAAAATAAAAAAATACATTTCTATTAATAAACTATATACACTTATGAAATGTGTTGAAAAGTTTGAAAATCAAAAAAAAATATTTATAATGATAAATTATATACATTTATGAAATGTGTGGAAAAGTTTGTAAAAGAAAATGAAAAGATATATTTCTAGTGATAATCTACTGGTAGATACATTTATGAAATGTGTTGAAAAGTTAGGAAAAGAAAATTAAAAAAATATATTTCTAATGATAAACTAGATACATTTATGAAATGTATTGAAAAGTTTGAAAATCAAAAAAATATATTTCTAGTTATAAACTAGATACATTTATGAGATGTGTTGAAAAGTTTGAAAAAGAAAATAAAAAAATATATTTCTAATGATAAACTAGATACATTTATGAAATGTGTTGAAATGTTTGAAAATGAAAAAAAATATATTTCTATTGATAAACTACCGGTAGATACATTTATGAGATGTGTTGAAAAGTTTGAAAAAGAAAATAAAAAAATATATTTCTAGTGATAAACTACCGGTAGATACATTTATCAGATGTGTTGAAAATATTCAAAATCAAAAAAAAAATTTCTATTGATAAACTATATACACTTATGAAATGTGTTGAAAAGTTTGAAAATCAAAAAAAATATATTTCTAATGATAAACTAGATACATTTATGAAATATGTTTAAAAGTTTGAACAAGAAAATAAAAAAAATATATTTCTTATGATAAACTATATACATTTATGAAATGTGTTGAAAAGTTTGAGAAAGAAAATAAAAAAATATATTTCTAATGATAAACTACCGGTAGATACATTTATGAGAAGTGTTGAAAAGTTTGAAAAAGAAAATAAAAAAATATATTTCTAATGATAAACTACCGGTAGATACATTTATGAGATGTGTTGAAAAGTTTGATAAAGAAAATAAAAAAATATATTTCTAATGATAAACTACCGGTAGATACATTTATTAGAAGTGTTGAAAAGTTTGAAAAAGAAAATAAAAAATATATTTCTAGTGATAAACTATATACATTTATGAAATATGTTGAAAAGTTTGAACAAGAAAATTAAAAGAATATATTTCTAATGATAAACTATATACATTTAAGAAATGTGTTGAAAAGTTTGAAAAAGAAAGTGAAAAGATATATTTCTAGTGATAAACATTCGGTAGATACATTTATGAGATGTGTTGAAAAGTTTGAAAAAGAAAATAAAAAAAAAATATTTCTTATGATAAACTATATACATTTATGAAATGTGTTGAAAAGTTTGAGAAAGAAAATGAAAAGATATATTTCTAGTGATAATCTACCGGGAGATACATTTATGAGATGTGTTGAAAAGTTTGAAAATGAAAATAAAAAAAGATATTTTTAATGATAAACTACCGGTAGATACATTTATGAGATGTGTTGAAAAGTTTCAAAATCATAAAATATATTTCTAATGATAAACTAGATACATTTATGAGATGTGTTGAAAAGTTTGGAAAAGAAAATCAAAAAATATATTTCTAATGTTAATCTAGATACATTTATGAAATGTGTTGAAAACATTGGAAAAGAAAATCAAAACATATATTTCTAGTGATAAACTAGATACATTTATGAAATGAGTTGAAAATTTGAAATTTAAAAAAAATATATTTCTAATGATAAACTAGATACATTTATGAAATGTGTTGAAAAGTTTGAACAAGAAAATTAAAAAAATATATTTCTAATGATAAACTATATACATTTATGACATGTGTTGAAAAGTTTGAGAAAGAAAATGAAAAGATTTATTTCTAGTGATAATCTACCGGTAGATACATTTATGAGATGTGTTGAAGAGTTTGAAAAATAAAATAAAAAGATATATTTCTAGTGATAATCTACCGGTAGATACATTTATGACATGTGTTGAAAAGATTGAAAAAGAAAATTAAAAAATATATTTTTAATGGTAAACTACTGGTAGATACATTTATGAGATGTGTTGAAAAGTTTGAAAATAAAAAAAAATATATTTCTAATGATAAACTAGATACATTTATGAAATGTGTTGAAAAGTTTCAAAATAAAAAAAATATATTTCTAATGATAAAAACTAGATACATTTATTAAATGTGTTGAAATATTTCAAAAAGAAAATCAAAAAATAAATTTCTATTGATAAACTATATACACTTATGAAATGTGTTGAAAAGTTTGAAAAACATAAAAAATATATTTCTAATGATAAACTAGATACATTTATGAAATATGTTGAAAAGTTTGAACAAGAAAATAAAAAAAATATATTTCTAATGATAAACTATATACATTTATGAAATGTGTTGAAAAGTTTGAGAAAGAAAATTAAAAAATATATTTCTAATGATAAACTACCGGTAGATACATTTATGAGAAGTGTTGAAAAGTTTGAAAAAGAAAATAAAAAAATATATTTCTAATGATAAACTACCGGTAGATACATTTATTAGAAGTGTTGAAAAGTTTGAAAAAGAAAATCAAAAAATATATTTCTAGTGATAAACTATATACATTTATGAAATATGTTGAAAAGTTTGAACAAGAAAATTAAAAAAATATATTTCTAATGATAAACTATATACATTTAAGAAATGTGTTGAAAAGTTTGAAAAAGAAAGTGAAAAGATATATTTCTAGTGATAATCTACCGGTAGATACATTTATGAGATGTGTTGAAAAGTTTGAAAATGAAAATAAAAAAATATATTTTTAATGATAAACTACCGGTAGATACATTTATGAGATGTGTTGAAAAGTTTCAAAATCATAAAATATATTTCTAATGATAAACTAGATACATTTATGAGATGTGTTGAAAAGTTTGGAAAAGAAAATCAAAAAAAAAATATTTCTAGTGATAAACTAGATACATTTATGAAATATGTTGAAAGGTTTGAAAAACAAAAAAATATATTTCTAATGATAAAAACTAGATACATTTATTAAATGTGTTGAAATATTTCAAAAAGAAAATCAAAAAATAAATTTATATGTTTGAGAAAGAAAATGAAAAAATATATTTCTAATGATAAACTACCGGTAGATACATTTATGAGAAGTGTTGAAAAGTTTGAAAAAGAAAATAAAAAAATATATTTCTAATGATAAACTACCGGTAGATACATTTATGAGAAGTGTTGAAAAGTTTGAAAAAGAAAATTAAAAAATATATTTCTAATGATAAACTACCGGTAGATACATTTATGAGAAGTGTTGAAAAGTTTGAAAAAGAAAATAAAAAAATATATTTCTAATGATAAACTACCGGTAGATACATTTATTAGAAGTGTTGAAAAGTTTGAAAAAGAAAATCAAAAAATATATTTCTAGTGATAAACTATATACATTTATGAAATATGTTGAAAAGTTTGAACAAGAAAATTAAAAAAATATATTTCTAATGATAAACTATATACATTTAAGAAATGTGTTGAAAAGTTTGAAAATGAAAGTGAAAAGATATATTTCTAGTGATAATCTACCGGTAGATACATTTATGAGATGTGTTGAAAAGTTTGAAAAAGAAAATAAAAAAAAAATATTTCTTATGATAAACTATATACATTTATGAAATGTGTTGAAAAGTTTGAGAAAGAAAATGAAAAGATATATTTCTAGTGATAATCTACCGGTAGATAAATTTATGAGATGTGTTGAAAAGTTTGAAAATGAAAATAAAAAAATATATTTTTAATGATAAACTATTGGTAGATACATTTATGAGATGTGTTGAAAAGTTTGAAACAGAAAATTAAAAAATATATTTCTAATGATTACTAGATACATTTATGAAATATGTTGAAAAGTTTGAACAAGAAAATAACAAAAATATATTTCTAATGATAAACTATATTCATTTATGAAATGTGTTGAAAAGTTTGAACAAGAAAATAAAAAAATAATATTTCTAATGATAAACTATATACATTTAAGAAATGTGTTGAAAAGTTTGAAAAAGAAAATGAAAAGATATATTTCTAATAATAAACTACCGGTAGATACATTTATGAAATGTGTTGAAAAGTTTCAAAATCATAAAATATATTTCTAATGATAAACTAGATACATTTATGAGATGTGTTGAAAAGTTAGGAAAAGAAAATCAAAAAATAAATTTCTATTGATAAACTATATACACTTATGAAATGTGTTGAAAAGTTTGAAAAACATAAAAAATATATTTCTAATGATAAACTAGATACATTTATGAAATATTTTGAAAAATTTGAACAAGAAAATAAAAAAAATATATTTCTAATGATAAACTATATACATTTATGAAATGTGTTGAAAAGTTTGAGAAAGAAAATGAAAAAATATATTTCTAATGATAAACTACCGGTAGATACATTTATGAGAAGTGTTGAAAAGTTTGAAAAAGAAAATCAAAAAATATATTTCTAATGATAAACTACCGGTAGATACATTTATGAGAAGTGTTGAAAAGTTTGAAAAAGAAAATTAAAAAATATATTTCTAATGATAAACTACCGGTAGATACATTTATGAGAAGTGTTGAAAAGTTTGAAAAAGAAAATTAAAAAATATATTTCTAATGATAAACTACCGGTAGATACATTTATTAGAAGTGTTGAAAAGTTTGAAAAAGAAAATCAAAAAATATATTTCTAGTGATAAACTATATACATTTATGAAATATGTTGAAAAGTTTGAACAAGAAAATTAAAAAAATATATTTCTAATGATAAACTATATACATTTAAGAAATGTGTTGAAAAGTTTGAAAAAGAAAGTGAAAAGATATATTTCTAGTGATAATCTACCGGTAGATACATTTATGAGATGTGTTGAAAAGTTTGAAAATGAAAATAAAAAAATATATTTTTAATGATAAACTACCGGTAGATACATTTATGAGATGTGTTGAAAAGTTTCAAAATCATAAAATATATTTCTAATGATAAACTAGATACATTTATGAGATGTGTTGAAAAGTTTGGAAAAGAAAATCAAAAAATATATTTCTAATGTTAATCTAGATACATTTATGAAATGTGTTGAAAACATTGGAAAAGAAAATCAAAACATATATTTCTAGTGATAAACTAGATACATTTATGAAATGAGTTGAAAATTTGAAATTTAAAAAAAATATATTTCTAATGATAAACTAGATACATTTATGAAATGTGTTGAAAAGTTTGAACAAGAAAATTAAAAAAATATATTTCTAATGATAAACTATATACATTTATGACATGTGTTGAAAAGTTTGAGAAAGAAAATGAAAAGATTTATTTCTAGTGATAATCTACCGGTAGATACATTTATGAGATGTGTTGAAGAGTTTGAAAAATAAAATAAAAAGATATATTTCTAGTGATAATCTACCGGTAGATACATTTATGACATGTGTTGAAAAGATTGAAAAAGAAAATTAAAAAATATATTTTTAATGGTAAACTACTGGTAGATACATTTATGAGATGTGTTGAAAAGTTTGAAAATAAAAAAAAATATATTTCTAATGATAAACTAGATACATTTATGAAATGTGTTGAAAAGTTTCAAAATAAAAAAAATATATTTCTAATGATAAAAACTAGATACATTTATTAAATGTGTTGAAATATTTCAAAAAGAAAATCAAAAAATAAATTTCTATTGATAAACTATATACACTTATGAAATGTGTTGAAAAGTTTGAAAAACATAAAAAATATATTTCTAATGATAAACTAGATACATTTATGAAATATGTTGAAAAGTTTGAACAAGAAAATAAAAAAAATATATTTCTAATGATAAACTATATACATTTATGAAATGTGTTGAAAAGTTTGAGAAAGAAAATTAAAAAATATATTTCTAATGATAAACTACCGGTAGATACATTTATGAGAAGTGTTGAAAAGTTTGAAAAAGAAAATAAAAAAATATATTTCTAATGATAAACTACCGGTAGATACATTTATTAGAAGTGTTGAAAAGTTTGAAAAAGAAAATCAAAAAATATATTTCTAGTGATAAACTATATACATTTATGAAATATGTTGAAAAGTTTGAACAAGAAAATTAAAAAAATATATTTCTAATGATAAACTATATACATTTAAGAAATGTGTTGAAAAGTTTGAAAAAGAAAGTGAAAAGATATATTTCTAGTGATAATCTACCGGTAGATACATTTATGAGATGTGTTGAAAAGTTTGAAAATGAAAATAAAAAAATATATTTTTAATGATAAACTACCGGTAGATACATTTATGAGATGTGTTGAAAAGTTTCAAAATCATAAAATATATTTCTAATGATAAACTAGATACATTTATGAGATGTGTTGAAAAGTTTGGAAAAGAAAATCAAAAAAAAAATATTTCTAGTGATAAACTAGATACATTTATGAAATATGTTGAAAGGTTTGAAAAACAAAAAAATATATTTCTAATGATAAAAACTAGATACATTTATTAAATGTGTTGAAATATTTCAAAAAGAAAATCAAAAAATAAATTTATATGTTTGAGAAAGAAAATGAAAAAATATATTTCTAATGATAAACTACCGGTAGATACATTTATGAGAAGTGTTGAAAAGTTTGAAAAAGAAAATAAAAAAATATATTTCTAATGATAAACTACCGGTAGATACATTTATGAGAAGTGTTGAAAAGTTTGAAAAAGAAAATTAAAAAATATATTTCTAATGATAAACTACCGGTAGATACATTTATGAGAAGTGTTGAAAAGTTTGAAAAAGAAAATAAAAAAATATATTTCTAATGATAAACTACCGGTAGATACATTTATTAGAAGTGTTGAAAAGTTTGAAAAAGAAAATCAAAAAATATATTTCTAGTGATAAACTATATACATTTATGAAATATGTTGAAAAGTTTGAACAAGAAAATTAAAAAAATATATTTCTAATGATAAACTATATACATTTAAGAAATGTGTTGAAAAGTTTGAAAATGAAAGTGAAAAGATATATTTCTAGTGATAATCTACCGGTAGATACATTTATGAGATGTGTTGAAAAGTTTGAAAAAGAAAATAAAAAAAAAATATTTCTTATGATAAACTATATACATTTATGAAATGTGTTGAAAAGTTTGAGAAAGAAAATGAAAAGATATATTTCTAGTGATAATCTACCGGTAGATAAATTTATGAGATGTGTTGAAAAGTTTGAAAATGAAAATAAAAAAATATATTTTTAATGATAAACTATTGGTAGATACATTTATGAGATGTGTTGAAAAGTTTGAAACAGAAAATTAAAAAATATATTTCTAATGATTACTAGATACATTTATGAAATATGTTGAAAAGTTTGAACAAGAAAATAACAAAAATATATTTCTAATGATAAACTATATTCATTTATGAAATGTGTTGAAAAGTTTGAACAAGAAAATAAAAAAATAATATTTCTAATGATAAACTATATACATTTAAGAAATGTGTTGAAAAGTTTGAAAAAGAAAATGAAAAGATATATTTCTAATAATAAACTACCGGTAGATACATTTATGAAATGTGTTGAAAAGTTTCAAAATCATAAAATATATTTCTAATGATAAACTAGATACATTTATGAGATGTGTTGAAAAGTTAGGAAAAGAAAATCAAAAAATAAATTTCTATTGATAAACTATATACACTTATGAAATGTGTTGAAAAGTTTGAAAAACATAAAAAATATATTTCTAATGATAAACTAGATACATTTATGAAATATTTTGAAAAATTTGAACAAGAAAATAAAAAAAATATATTTCTAATGATAAACTATATACATTTATGAAATGTGTTGAAAAGTTTGAGAAAGAAAATGAAAAAATATATTTCTAATGATAAACTACCGGTAGATACATTTATGAGAAGTGTTGAAAAGTTTGAAAAAGAAAATCAAAAAATATATTTCTAATGATAAACTACCGGTAGATACATTTATGAGAAGTGTTGAAAAGTTTGAAAAAGAAAATTAAAAAATATATTTCTAATGATAAACTACCGGTAGATACATTTATGAGAAGTGTTGAAAAGTTTGAAAAAGAAAATTAAAAAATATATTTCTAATGATAAACTACCGGTAGATACATTTATTAGAAGTGTTGAAAAGTTTGAAAAAGAAAATCAAAAAATATATTTCTAGTGATAAACTATATACATTTATGAAATATGTTGAAAAGTTTGAACAAGAAAATTAAAAAAATATATTTCTAATGATAAACTATATACATTTAAGAAATGTGTTGAAAAGTTTGAAAAAGAAAGTGAAAAGATATATTTCTAGTGATAATCTACCGGTAGATACATTTATGAGATGTGTTGAAAAGTTTGAAAATGAAAATAAAAAAATATATTTTTAATGATAAACTACCGGTAGATACATTTATGAGATGTGTTGAAAAGTTTCAAAATCATAAAATATATTTCTAATGATAAACTAGATACATTTATGAGATGTGTTGAAAAGTTTGGAAAAGAAAATCAAAAAAAAAATATTTCTAGTGATAAACTAGATACATTTATGAAATATGTTGAAAGGTTTGAAAAACAAAAAAATATATTTCTAATGATAAAAACTAGATACATTTATTAAATGTGTTGAAATATTTCAAAAAGAAAATCAAAAAATAAATTTATATGTTTGAGAAAGAAAATGAAAAAATATATTTCTAATGATAAACTACCGGTAGATACATTTATGAGAAGTGTTGAAAAGTTTGAAAAAGAAAATAAAAAAATATATTTCTAATGATAAACTACCGGTAGATACATTTATTAGAAGTGTTGAAAAGTTTGAAAAAGAAAATCAAAAAATATATTTCTAGTGATAAACTAGATACATTTATGAAATATGTTGAAAGGTTTGAAAAACAAAAAAATATATTTCTAATGATAAAAACTAGATACATTTATTAAATGTGTTGAAATATTTCAAAAAGAAAATCAAAAAATAAATTTATATGTTTGAGAAAGAAAATGAAAAAATATATTTCTAATGATAAACTACCGGTAGATACATTTATGAGAAGTGTTGAAAAGTTTGAAAAAGAAAATAAATATATTTCTAATGATAAACTACCGGTAGATACATTTATGAGAAGTGTTGAAAAGTTTGAAAAAGAAAATAAAAAAATATATTTCTAATGATAAACTACCGGTAGATACATTTATTAGAAGTGTTGAAAAGTTTGAAAAAGAAAATCAAAAAATATATTTCTAGTGATAAACTATATACATTTATGAAATATGTTGAAAAGTTTGAACAAGAAAATTAAAAAAATATATTTCTAATGATAAACTATATACATTTAAGAAATGTGTTGAAAAGTTTGAGAAAGAAAATGAAAAGATATATTTCTAGTGATAATCTACCGGTAGATACATTTATGAGATGTGTTGAAAAGTTTGAAAATGAAAATAAAAAAATATATTTTTAATGATAAACTATTGGTAGATACATTTATGAGATGTGTTGAAAAGTTTGAAAAAGAAAATTAAAAAATATATTTCTAATGATTACTAGATACATTTATGAAATATGTTGAAAAGTTTGAACAAGAAAATAACAAAAATATATTTCTAATGATAAACTATATTCATTTATGAAATGTGTTGAAAAGTTTGAACAAGAAAATAAAAAAAAAATATATTTCTAATGATAAACTATATACATTTAAGAAATGTGTTGAAAAGTTTGAAAAAGAAAATGAAAAGATATATTTCTAATAATAAACTACCGGTAGATACATTTATGAAATGTGTTGAAAAGTTTCAAAATCATAAAATATATTTCTAATGATAAACTAGATACATTTATGAGATGTGTTGACAAGTTTGGAAAAGAAAATCAAAAAAAAATATTTCTAGTGATAAACTAGATACATTTATGAAATATGTTGAAAGGTTTGAAAAAGAAAATCAAAAAATATATTTCTAATGTTAATCTAGATACATTTATGAAATGTGTTGAAAACTTTGGACAAGAAAATCAAAATGTATATTTCTAGTGATAAACTAGATACATTTATGAAATGTGTTGAAAATTTGAAATTTAAAAAAAATATATTTCTAATGATAAACTAGATACATTTATGAAATGTGTTGAAAAGTTTGAACATCAAAACAATATATTTCTAATGATAAACTAGATACATTTATGAAATATGTTGAAAAGTTAGAACAAGAAAATTAAAAAAATATATTTCTAATGATAAACTATATACATTTATGACATGTGTTGAAAAGTTTGAGAAAGAAAATGAAAAGATTTATTTCTAGTGATAATCTACCGGTAGATACATTTATGAGATGTGTTGAAGAGTTTGAAAAAGAAAATAAAAAGATATATTTCTAGTGATAATCTACCGGTAGATACATTTATGACATGTGTTGAAAAGTTTGAAAATCATAAAATATATTTCTAATGATAAACTAGATACATTTATGAGATGTGTTGAAAAGTTTGGAAAAGAAAATCAAAAAAAAAATATTTCTAGTGATAAACTAGATACATTTATGAAATGTGTTGAAAGGTCTGAAAAACAAAAAAATATATTTCTAATGATAAAAACTAGATACATTTATTAAATGTGTTGAAATATTTCAAAAAGAAAATCAAAAAATAAATTTATATGTTTGAGAAAGAAAATGAAAAAATATATTTCTAATGATAAACTACCGGTAGATACATTTATGAGAAGTGTTGAAAAGTTTGAAAAAGAAAATAAAAAAATATATTTCTAATGATAAACTACCGGTAGATACATTTATTAGAAGTGTTGAAAAGTTTGAAAAAGAAAATCAAAAAATATATTTCTAGTGATAAACTAGATACATTTATGAAATATGTTGAAAGGTTTGAAAAACAAAAAAATATATTTCTAATGATAAAAACTAGATACATTTATTAAATGTGTTGAAATATTTCAAAAAGAAAATCAAAAAATAAATTTATATGTTTGAGAAAGAAAATGAAAAAATATATTTCTAATGATAAACTACCGGTAGATACATTTATGAGAAGTGTTGAAAAGTTTGAAAAAGAAAATAAAAAAATATATTTCTAATGATAAACTACCGGTAGATACATTTATTAGAAGTGTTGAAAAGTTTGAAAAAGAAAATCAAAAAATATATTTCTAGTGATAAACTATATACATTTATGAAATATGTTGAAAAGTTTGAACAAGAAAATTAAAAAAATATATTTCTAATGATAAACTATATACATTTAAGAAATGTGTTGAAAAGTTTGAGAAAGAAAATGAAAAGATATATTTCTAGTGATAATCTACCGGTAGATACATTTATGAGATGTGTTGAAAAGTTTGAAAATGAAAATAAAAAAATATATTTTTAATGATAAACTATTGGTAGATACATTTATGAGATGTGTTGAAAAGTTTGAAAAAGAAAATTAAAAAATATATTTCTAATGATTACTAGATACATTTATGAAATATGTTGAAAAGTTTGAACAAGAAAATAACAAAAATATATTTCTAATGATAAACTATATTCATTTATGAAATGTGTTGAAAAGTTTGAACAAGAAAATAAAAAAAAAATATATTTCTAATGATAAACTATATACATTTAAGAAATGTGTTGAAAAGTTTGAAAAAGAAAATGAAAAGATATATTTCTAATAATAAACTACCGGTAGATACATTTATGAAATGTGTTGAAAAGTTTCAAAATCATAAAATATATTTCTAATGATAAACTAGATACATTTATGAGATGTGTTGACAAGTTTGGAAAAGAAAATCAAAAAAAAATATTTCTAGTGATAAACTAGATACATTTATGAAATATGTTGAAAGGTTTGAAAAAGAAAATCAAAAAATATATTTCTAATGTTAATCTAGATACATTTATGAAATGTGTTGAAAACTTTGGACAAGAAAATCAAAATGTATATTTCTAGTGATAAACTAGATACATTTATGAAATGTGTTGAAAATTTGAAATTTAAAAAAAATATATTTCTAATGATAAACTAGATACATTTATGAAATGTGTTGAAAAGTTTGAACATCAAAACAATATATTTCTAATGATAAACTAGATACATTTATGAAATATGTTGAAAAGTTAGAACAAGAAAATTAAAAAAATATATTTCTAATGATAAACTATATACATTTATGACATGTGTTGAAAAGTTTGAAAAAGAAAATGAAAAGATATATTTCTAATAATAAACTACCGGTAGATACATTTATGAAATGTGTTGAAAAGTTTCAAAATCATAAAATATATTTCTAATGATAAACTAGATACATTTATGAGATATGTTGATAAGTTTGGAAAAGAAAATCAAAAAAAAATATTTCTAGTGATAAACTAGATACATTTATGAAATATGTTGAAAGGTTTGAAAAAGAAAATCAAAAAATATATTTCTAATGTTAATCTAGATACATTTATGAAATGTGTTGAAAACTTTGGACAAGAAAATCAAAATGTATATTTCTAGTGATAAACTAGATACATTTATGAAATGTGTTGAAAATTTGAAATTTAAAAAAAATATATTTCTAATGATAAACTAGATACATTTATGAAATGTGTTGAAAAGTTTGAACATCAAAACAATATATTTCTAATGATAAACTAGATACATTTATGAAATATGTTGAAAAGTTAGAACAAGAAAATTAAAAAAATATATTTCTAATGATAAACTATATACATTTATGACATGTGTTGAAAAGTTTGAGAAAGAAAATGAAAAGATTTATTTCTAGTGATAATCTACCGGTAGATACATTTATGAGATGTGTTGAAGAGTTTGAAAAAGAAAATAAAAAGATATATTTCTAGTGATAATCTACCGGTAGATACATTTATGACATGTGTTGAAAAGTTTGAAAAAGAAAATTAAAAAATATATTTTTAATGGTAAACTACTGGTAGATACATTTATGAGATGTGTTGAAAAGTTTGAAAATCAAAAAAAATATATTTCTAATGATAAACTAGATACATTTATGAAATGTGTTGAAAAGTTTCAAAATCAAAAAAAAATATTTCTAATGATAAAAACTAGATACATTTATTAAATGTGTTGAAATGTTTGGAAAAGAAAATCAAAGAATATATTTCTAGTGATAAACTATATACACTTATGAAATGTGTTGAAAAGTTTGAACATCAAAAAAAATATTTATAACGATAAACTAGATACAGTTATGAAATGTGTTGAAAAGTTTGGAAAAGAAAATCAAAAAATATATTTCTAGTGATAAACTAGATACATTTATGAAATATGTTGAAAAGTTTGAACAAGAAAATTGAAAAAAAATATTTCTAATTATAAACTATATACATTTTTGAAATGTGTTGAAAAGTTTGAAAAAGAAAATGAAAAGATATATTTCTAGTGATAATATACCGGTAGATACATTTGTGAGATGTGTTGAAAAGTTTCAAAAAGAAAATCAAAAAATTAATTTATATTGATACACTGTATACACTTATGAAATGTGTTGAAAAGATTGAAATTTAAAAAAAATATATTTCTAATGATAAACTAGATACATTTAGGAAATGTGTTGAAAAGTTTCAAAATCAAAAACATATATTTCTAATGATAAAAACTAGATACATTTATTAAATGTGTTGAAATATTTCAAAAAGAAAATCAAAAAATAAATTTATATGTTTGAGAAAGAAAATGAAAAAATATATTTCTAATGATAAACTACCGGTAGATACATTTATGAGAAGTGTTGAAAAGTTTGAAAAAGAAAATAAAAAAATATATTTCTAATGATAAACTACCGGTAGATACATTTATGAGATGTGTTGAAAAGTTTGAAAATGAAAATAAAAAAATATATTTTTAATGATAAACTATTGGTAGATACATTTATGAGATGTGTTGAAAAGTTTGAAACAGAAAATTAAAAAATATATTTCTAATGATTACTAGATACATTTATGAAATATGTTGAAAAGTTTGAACAAGAAAATAACAAAAATATATTTCTAATGATAAACTATATTCATTTATGAAATGTGTTGAAAAGTTTGAACAAGAAAATAAAAAAATAATATTTCTAATGATAAACTATATACATTTAAGAAATGTGTTGAAAAGTTTGAAAAAGAAAATGAAAAGATATATTTCTAATAATAAACTACCGGTAGATACATTTATGAAATGTGTTGAAAAGTTTCAAAATCATAAAATATATTTCTAATGATAAACTAGATACATTTATGAGATGTGTTGAAAAGTTTGGAAAAGAAAATCAAAAAATAAATTTCTATTGATAAACTATATACACTTATGAAATGTGTTGAAAAGTTTGAAAAACATAAAAAATATATTTCTAATGATAAACTAGATACATTTATGAAATATTTTGAAAAATTTGAACAAGAAAATAAAAAAAATATATTTCTAATGATAAACTATATACATTTATGAAATGTGTTGAAAAGTTTGAGAAAGAAAATGAAAAAATATATTTCTAATGATAAACTACCGGTAGATACATTTATGAGAAGTGTTGAAAAGTTTGAAAAATAAAATAAAAAAATATATTTCTAATGATAAACTACCGGTAGATACATTTATGAGAAGTGTTGAAAAGTTTGAAAAAGAAAATTAAAAAATATATTTCTAATGATAAACTACCGGTAGATACATTTATGAGAAGTGTTGAAAAGTTTGAAAAAGAAAATTAAAAAATATATTTCTAATGATAAACTACCGGTAGATACATTTATTAGAAGTGGTGAAAAGTTTGAAAAAGAAAATCAAAAAATATATTTCTAGTGATAAACTATATACATTTATGAAATATGTTGAAAAGTTTGAACAAGAAAATTAAAAAAATATATTTCTAATGATAAACTATATACATTTAAGAAATGTGTTGAAAAGTTTGAAAAAGAAAGTGAAAAGATATATTTATAGTGTTAATCTACCGGTAGATACATTTATGAGATGTGTTGAAAAGTTTGAAAATGAAAATAAAAAAATATATTTTTAATGATAAACTACCGGTAGATACATTTATGAGATGTGTTGAAAAGTTTCAAAATCATAAAATATATTTCTAATGATAAACTAGATACATTTATGAGATGTGTTGAAAAGTTTGGAAAAGAAAATCAAAAAAAAAATATTTCTAGTGATAAACTAGATACATTTATGAAATATGTTGAAAGGTTTGAAAAACAAAAAAATATATTTCTAATGATAAAAACTAGATACATTTATTAAATGTGTTGAAATATTTCAAAAAGAAAATCAAAAAATAAATTTTTATGTTTGAGAAAGAAAATGAAAAGATATATTTCTAATGATAAACTACCGGTAGATACATTTATGAGAAGTGTTGAAAAGTTTGAAAAAGAAAATAAAAAAATATATTTCTAATGATAAACTACCGGTAGATACATTTATGAGAAGTGTTGAAAAGTTTGAAAAAGAAAATTAAAAAATATATTTCTAATGATAAACTACCGGTAGATACATTTATGAGAAGTGTTGAAAAGTTTGAAAAAGAAAATAAAAAAATATATTTCTAATGATAAACTACCGGTAGATACATTTATTAGAAGTGTTGAAAAGTTTGAAAAAGAAAATCAAAAAATATATTTCTAGTGATAAACTATATACATTTATGAAATATGTTGAAAAGTTTGAACAAGAAAATTAAAAAAATATATTTCTAATGATAAACTATATACATTTAAGAAATGTGTTGAAAAGTTTGAGAAAGAAAATGAAAAGATATATTTCTAGTGATAATCTACCGGTAGATACATTTATGAGATGTGTTGAAAAGTTTGAAAATGAAAATAAAAAAATATATTTTTAATGATAAACTATTGGTAGATACATTTATGAGATGTGTTGAAAAGTTTGAAAAAGAAAATTAAAAAATATATTTCTAATGATTACTAGATACATTTATGAAATATGTTGAAAAGTTTGAACAAGAAAATAACAAAAATATATTTCTAATGATAAACTATATTCATTTATGAAATGTGTTGAAAAGTTTGAACAAGAAAATAAAAAAAAAATATTTCTAATGATAAACTATATACATTTAAGAAATGTGTTGAAAAGTTTGAAAAAGAAAATGAAAAGATATATTTCTAATAATAAACTACCGGTAGATACATTTATGAAATGTGTTGAAAAGTTTCAAAATCATAAAATATATTTCTAATGATAAACTAGATACATTTATGAGATGTGTTGACAAGTTTGGAAAAGAAAATCAAAAAAAAATATTTCTAGTGATAAACTAGATACATTTATGAAATATGTTGAAAGGTTTGAAAAAGAAAATCAAAAAATATATTTCTAATGTTAATCTAGATACATTTATGAAATGTGTTGAAAACTTTGGACAAGAAAATCAAAATGTATATTTCTAGTGATAAACTAGATACATTTATGAAATGTGTTGAAAATTTGAAATTTAAAAAAAATATATTTCTAATGATAAACTAGATACATTTATGAAATGTGTTGAAAAGTTTGAACATCAAAACAATATATTTCTAATGATAAACTAGATACATTTATGAAATATGTTGAAAAGTTAGAACAAGAAAATTAAAAAAATATATTTCTAATGATAAACTATATACATTTATGACATGTGTTGAAAAGTTTGAGAAAGAAAATGAAAAGATTTATTTCTAGTGATAATCTACCGGTAGATACATTTATGAGATGTGTTGAAGAGTTTGAAAAAGAAAATAAAAAGATATATTTCTAGTGATAATCTACCGGTAGATACATTTATGACATGTGTTGAAAAGTTTGAAAAAGAAAATTAAAAAATATATTTTTAATGGTAAACTACTGGTAGATACATTTATGAGATGTGTTGAAAAGTTTGAAAATCAAAAAAAATATATTTCTAATGATAAACTAGATACATTTATGAAATGTGTTGAAAAGTTTCAAAATCAAAAAAAAATATTTCTAATGATAAAAACTAGATACATTTATTAAATGTGTTGAAATATTTCAAAAAGAAAATCAAAAAATAAATTTCTATTGATAAACTATATACACTTATGAAATGTGTTGAAAAGTTTGAACATCAAAAAAAAATATTTATAACGATAAACTAGATACAGTTATGAAATGTGTTGAAAAGTTTGGAAAAGAAAATCAAAAAATATATTTCTAGTGATAAACTAGATACATTTATGAAATATGTTGAAAAGTTTGAACAAGAAAATTGAAAAAAAATATTTCTAATTATAAACTATATACATTTTTGAAATGTGTTGAAAAGTTTGAAAAAGAAAATGAAAAGATATATTTCTAGTGATAATATACCGGTAGATACATTTGTGAGATGTGTTGAAAAGTTTGAAATTTAAAAAAAAAATATTTCTAATTATAAACTAGATACATTTATGAAATGTGTTGAAAAGTTTCAAAATCAAAAACATATATTTCTAATGATAAAAACTAGATACATTTATTAAATGTGTTGAAATATTTCAAAAAGAAAATCAAAAAATAAATTTATATGTTTGAGAAAGAAAATGAAAAAATATATTTCTAATGATAAACTACCGGTAGATACATTTATGAGAAGTGTTGAAAAGTTTGAAAAAGAAAATAAAAAAATATATTTCTAATGATAAACTACCGGTAGATACATTTATGAAAAGTGTTGAAAAGTTTGAAAAAGAAAATTAAAAAATATATTTCTAATGATAAACTACCGGTAGATACATTTATGAGAAGTGTTGAAAAGTTTGAAAAAGAAAATAAAAAAATATATTTCTAATGATAAACTACCGGTAGATACATTTATTAGAAGTGTTGAAAAGTTTGAAAAAGAAAATCAAAAAATATATTTAGTGATAAACTATATACATTTATGAAATATGTTGAAAAGTTTGAACAAGAAAATTTAAAAAAATATATTTCTAATGATAAACTATATACATTTAAGAAATGTGTTGAAAAGTTTGAGAAAGAAAGTGAAAAGATATATTTCTAGTGATAATCTACCGGTAGATACATTTATGAGATGTGTTGAAAAGTTTGAAAAAGAAAATAAAAAAAAATATTTCTTATGATAAACTATATACATTTATGAAATGTGTTGAAAAGTTTGAGAAAGAAAATGAAAAGATATATTTCTAGTGATAATCTACCGGTAGATACATTTATGAGATGTGTTGAAAAGTTTGAAATTGAAAATGAAAAAATTTATTTTTAATGATAAACTATTGGTAGATACATTTATGAGATGTGTTGAAAAGTTTGAAAAAGAAAATAAAAAAATATATTTCTAATGATTACTATATACATTTAAGAAATGTGTTGAAAAGTTTGAAAAAGAAAATGAAAAGATATATTTCTAATAATAAACTACCGGTAGATACATTTATGAAATGTGTTGAAAAGTTTGGAAAAGAAAATCAAAAAAAAATATTTCTAATAATAAACTACCGGTAGATACATTTATGAGAAGTGTTGAAAAGTTTGAAAAAGAAAATTAAAAAATATATTTCTAATGATAAACTACCGGTAGATACATTTATGAGAAGTGTTGAAAAGTTTGAAAAAGAAAATAAAAAAATATATTTCTAATGATAAACTACCGGTAGATACATTTATTAGAAGTGTTGAAAAGTTTGAAAAAGAAAATCAAAAAATATATTTAGTGATAAACTATATACATTTATGAAATATGTTGAAAAGTTTGAACAAGAAAATTTAAAAAAATATATTTCTAATGATAAACTATATACATTTAAGAAATGTGTTGAAAAGTTTGAAAAAGAAAGTGAAAAGATATATTTCTAGTGATAATCTACCGGTAGATACATTTATGAGATGTGTTGAAAAGTTTGAAAAAGAAAATAAAAAAAAATATTTCTTATGATAAACTATTGGTAGATACATTTATGAGATGTGTTGAAAAGTTTGAAAAAGAAAATAAAAAAATATATTTCTAGTGATTACTAGATACATTTATGAAATATGTTGAAAAGTTTGAACAAGAAAATAACAAAAATATATTTCTAATGATAAACTATATTCATTTATGAAATGTGTTGAAAAGTTTGAACAAGAAAATAAAAAAAAAATATTTCTAATGATATACTATATACATTTAAGAAATGTGTTGAAAAGTTTGAAAAAGAAAATGAAAAAATATATTTCTAATAATAAACTACCGGTAGATACATTTATGAAATGTGTTGAAAAGTTTCAAAATCATAAAATATATTTCTAATGATAAACTAGATACATTTATGAGATGTGTTGAAAAGTTTGGAAAAGAAAATCAAAAAAAAATATTTCTAGTTATAAACTAGATACATTTATGAAATATGTTGAAAGATTTGAGAAAGAAAATGAAAAAATATATTTCTAATGATAAACTACCGGTAGATACATTTATGAGAAGTGTTGAAAAGTTTGAAAAAGAAAAGAAAAAAATATATTTCTAATGATAAACTACCGGTAGATACATTTATGAGAAGTGTTGAAAAGTTTGAAAAAGAAAATCAAAAAATATATTTCTAGTGATAAACTATATACATTTATGAAATATGTTGAAAAGTTTGAACAAGAAAATTTAAAAAATATATTTCTAATGATAAACTATATACATTTAAGAAATGTGTTGAAAAGTTTGAAAAAGAAAGTGAAAAGATATATTTCTAGTGATAATCTACCGGTAGATACATTTATGAGATGTGTTGAAAAGTTTGAAAAAGAAAATAAAAAAAAATATTTCTTATGATAAACTATATACATTTATGAAATGTGTTGAAAAGTTTGAGAAAGAAAATGAAAAGATATATTTCTAGTGATAATCTACCGGTAGATACATTTATGAGATGTGTTGAAAAGTTTGAAAATGAAAATAAAAAAATATATTTTTAATGATAAACTATTGGTAGATACATTTATGAGATGTGTTGAAAAGTTTGAAAAAGAAAATTAAAAAATATATTTCTAATGATTACTAGATACATTTATGAAATATGTTGAAAAGTTTGAACAAGAAAATAACAAAAATATATTTCTAATGATAAACTATATTCATTTATGAAATGTGTTGAAAAGTTTGAAAAAGAAAATGAAAAGATATATTTCTAATAATAAACTACCGGTAGATACATTTATGAAATGTGTTGAAAAGTTTCAAAATCATAAAATATATTTCTAATGATAAACTAGATACATTTATGAGATGTGTTGACAAGTTTGGAAAAGAAAATCAAAAAATATATTTCTAATGATAAACTAGATACATTTATGAAATGTGTTGAAAAGTTTCAAAATAAAAAACATATATTTCTAATGATAAAAACTAGATACATTTATTAAATGTGTTGAAATATTTCAAAAAGAAAATCAAAAAATAAATTTATATGTTTGAGAAAGAAAATGAAAAAATATATTTCTAATGATAAACTACCGGTAGATACATTTATGAGAAGTGTTGAAAAGTTTGAAAAAGAAAATAAAAAAATATATTTCTAATGATAAACTACCGGTAGATACATTTATGAGAAGTGTTGAAAAGTTTGAAAAAGAAAATAACAAAAATATATTTCTAATGATAAACTATATTCATTTATGAAATGTGTTGAAAAGTTTGAACAAGAAAATAAAAAAAAAATATTTCTAATGATAAACTATATACATTTAAGAAATATGTTGAAAAGTTTGAAAAAGAAAATGAAAAAATATATTTCTAATAATAAACTACCGGTAGATACATTTATGAAATGTGTTGAAAAGTTTGAAAATCATAAAATATATTTCTAATGATAAACTAGATACATTTATGAGATGTGTTGAAAAGTTTGGAAAAGAAAATCAAAAAAAAATATTTCTAGTGATAAACTAGATACATTTATGAAATATGTTGAAAGGTTTGAAAAAGAAAATCAAAAAATATATTTCTAATGTTAATCTAGATACATTTATGAAATGTGTTGAAAACATTGGACAAGAAAATCAAAATATATATTTCTAGTGATAAACTAGATACATTTATGAAATGTGTTGAAAATTTGAAATTAAAAAAAAATATATTTCTAATGATAAACTAGATACATTTATGAAATGTGTTGAAAAGTTTGAACATCAAAACAATATATTTCTAATGATAAACTAGATACATTTATGAAATATGTTGAAAAGTTAGAACAAGAAAATTAAAAAAATATATTTCTAATGATAAACTATATACATTTATGACATGTGTTGAAAAGTTTGAGAAAGAAAATGAAAAGATTTATTTCTAGTGATAATCTACCGGTAGATACATTTATGAGATGTGTTGAAGAGTTTGAAAAAGAAAATAAAAAGATATATTTCTAGTGATAATCTACTGGTAGATACATTTATGACATGTGTTGAAAAGTTTGAAAAAGAAAATTAAAAAATATATTTTTAATGGTAAACTACTGGTAGATACATTTATGAGATGTGTTGAAAAGTTTGAAAATCAAAAAAAATATATTTCTAATGATAAACTAGATACATTTATGAAATGTGTTGAAAAGTTTCAAAATCAAAAAAAAATATTTCTAATGATAAAAACTAGATACATTTATTAAATGTGTTGAAATATTTCAAAAAGAAAATCAAAAAATAAATTTCTATTGATAAACTATATACACTTATGAAATGTGTTGAAAAGTTTGAACATCAAAAAATATATTTCTAGTGATAAACTAGATACATTTATGAAATATGTTGAAAAGTTTGAACAAGAAAATAAAAAAAAAATATTTCTAATTATAAACTATATACATTTTTGAAATGTGTTGAAAAGTTTGAAAAAGAAAATGAAAAGATATATTTCTAGTGATAATATACCGGTAGATACATTTGTGAGATGTGTTGAAAAGTTTCAAAAAGAAAATCAAAAAATTAATTTCTATTGATACACTGTATACACTTATGAAATGTGTTGAAAAGATTGAAATTTAAAAAAAATATATTTCTAATGATAAACTAGATACATTTATGAAATGTGTTGAAAAGTTTCAAAATCAAAAAAATATATTTCTAATGATAAAAACTAGATACATTTATGAAATGTGTTGAAAAGTTTGAAAAAGAATATCATAAAATAAATTTCTATTGATACACTATATACACTTATGAAATGTGTTGAAAAGTTTGAACAAGAAAATAAAAAATATATATTTCTAGTGATAAACTATATTCATTTATGAAATGTGTTGAAAAATTTGAACAAGAAAATTTAAAAAAAATATTTCTAATGATAAACTATATACATTTATGAAATGTGTTGAAGATTTGAAAAAGAAAGTGAAAAGATATATTTCTAGTGATAATCTACAGGTAGATACATTTATGAGATGTGTTGAAAAGTTTGAAAAAGAAAATAAAAAAATATATTTCTACTAATTTGACCTCTATTTACTTTTTTATTCTCTTATAAAATGGATTTAAACGAATTAAAACTTTTAAGTGAAATGACTCCTGAAAATATGAATAATGCATATACAACAAATATGATTATTAAATTGATAGATTGCGAAATGAATATATCAGGGAAAGAATAGGTATAATATCTTGTACAGATTACATAGAGAGAGAACAGATCAAGTGGTTTGGCCACATTATGAGAATGCATCATGAAAAGTTGCCCTTACAAATCATATAACCAAATGAGATCAGGGTACAATGCCAGAGGAAGACCATGGAAAAGATGGATAGAAAACATCAGGGACATCCTTAACAGACACGGTCATAGCACAGCCGAGGCCACACATCTGGCTTTAGAATGCAAGCTCGAGCTCCAATCACCCCTACGCTTAACTGCAAGAGTGGATCACAAACCACCTAGGGAAAGACAATAGACAATAGATAGATTATTAAATTTATGAATATTAAAACCGAACAACCTAATTTATCACAAGATCAGATTTGTAGTAAATTAGGTATTTCTTCTTCTACAATAAAAAAAAAGAATAAGACAAGATTTAAATGTAAAATTTCCATATAAATATGATATTCCTTTTAAAAAGTAACAAGAATAAAAAAAATATTGAAATTAGTAATAAAGAAACATTAAAAATAAATAAAGAAACAAGGAAATTAAAAGTTACAAAAATAAAAGAGAAAATTGGTAATGGAAGGGATAATAATAAATTATTTAATGTTAATAAAGCAATAGAAGAAGTGTAAATAATTTATTGTTATATTTGATGTTGAGAATTTCATTCTCTAAAAATGGAAGAACTAAAATTATTTGTTAAAAAAAATAAAAGTGATGAAATTAAAGAAGAAATAAAAAAACTTGAAAAACAAAATTATAAAACAAAAGATTATTTATTAAAACGATATATTGTAAAAAATACAATTAATAAAGAAGTTTTAAAATAGTTGGTGAACAAATGATTGAGTATGAAGAAGAATTAGAAGAAAAACAATGTTTAATGAATGAATATGAAACAATAATTGGTGGTGATAAATTAATGAAATAATTCAGAAATATAGTAAAAAATATATCAAACAAATTGATCCTAATAAAGTTACTTATAAAGATAAGAGTGCGTAAAAGATTATTATATAAATTAAACAACAAAATAAAAGAATTAGAAAAGTAGAAATAATAGTATAAATAATTACTGATAAAATATATATTTTAAATTCATATTTTAAAATTATGATTTATTTTTTTATCTATTTCTTCACATATTTTTACCACCCGTTGGGGCCTGAAAGGGGAGAAAAGAATAGCAACACCGTGTACCTTTCATGCATGTCATACGAGGTGACTAAGGAGGTTATGGGATGGAGTTGGCTGTCCCATTAAATAGGGTCAGTGACCCAAAGCCATGCTGAAGTTGGATGTATCAGGCCGAAAGGTGCAGATATCGCAGCTTTGCTGTAAACCATGACACAACACATTCCATTCTCCGGACTACATCCTGCTAATCTGAAGGAGTTTGAGAACGAATGCAGAAGAAGAAGAAATGTACAGATGAAATGAGATGGGGGTAATTCACAAGTAGAAATTCTCATTATATTGGCATGGCTTCTATTGTTTCTTCATTGTTCATTCTCAAACTCCCACTGGAACTCTCTTGTTGCAGGACAATGATCCATCCTACTAGGTTACATAATTTCTCAAACTCCCATTGGAACTCTCTTGTTGCAGGACAATGATCCATCCTACTAGGTTACATAATTTCTCAAACTCCCACTGGAACTCTCTTGTTGCAGGACAATGATCCTACAAGATTTCAAGTAGGATGTAGTCCAGAGAATGGAAATGCATTGTGTTTACGATTTATTTGCGCTAATGGCCTAATACATCGGACTTTGACTGTATTGCTAGTTTACTGTTGCATAATGGTTAGTCTGATAAGCAAATAGTGCGACCTTCAAACCTTCCACATTCAGGAACCATTGTCATTAAGTTAGCACAGACTTGAAACACTGTGTTCCTGTGTGACTGCACAACAAAGGTGATCCTTGGGATTTAACTCAACAGTTGTGAAATATGATATTGTTTACAATAAATCTAAGAAGTATTTACATGAATGATACTGTCCACAGATATTTGGGAAGGAAACGTTTACGCAAAGACTTAGAGACAATGGTAGAGGGCAGCGATCGGTTGGTGTGGCCACACTATTCCTATTGGACAATCAGTTACATATTGTCTATCCGGGGTGCACGAAAATTGCTAGATCAGAAACCTTTGTCAAAGATGGTGCCTGTGGATGAGTACCTTCCAATCATGTTTGATAGGCATCCAGAGTGAGTACTTGTTTAATTGTCAGCTAAAAGACATAATATCTTAGTGTTAACGGTGATGTTGAGTTCTTGTTTAATTGAGAGCTAAAAACAAATTATGCCTTAGTGTAAAAGGTGGTAAGATAAATTATAACACCCACCATCCAGTGGGGTGGAACAAGGTATTAAGTTAGAGCTTGGAATCACATATGCTGTGGGGTTCTGGGAAGGATGTATAGAATAATATTGTGACGGGCTTGTATGACAACTGACTTTCTTGAACTTCTAGTTAATGGCAAAGAATAGGGCCAGTGTCTTATTTTCAAGCATGTCGTTGAAGGCGACTAAGTACAGTTGGGGCACAGTAGAGGCGACTAAGTACAGTTGGGGCACAGTAGAGGCGACTAAGTACAGTTGGGGCACAGTAGAGGCGACTAAGTACAGTTGGGGCACAGTAGAGGCGACTAAGTACAGTTGAGGTACAGTAGAGGCGACTAAGTACAGTTGGGGTACAATAGAGGCGACTAAGTACAGTTGGGGTACAGTAGAGGCGACTAAGTACAGTTGGGGTACAGTAGAGGCGACTAAGTACAGTTGAGGTACAGTAGAGGCGACTAAGTACAGTTGGGGTACAGTAGGGGCGACTAAGTACAGTTGGGGTACAGTAGAGGCGACTAAGTACAGTTGGGGTACAGTAGAGGCGACTAAGTACAGTTGGGGTACAGTAGAGGCGACTAAGTACAGTTGGGGTACAGTAGAAGTGACTAAGTACAGTTGAGGTACAGTAGAGGCGACTAAGTACAGTTGAGGTACAGTAGACTGACAAGTTGTCACCTGCAGAAAAATCGTTGTCACATATTGTTACAATTTTGTCTTCCAACAAATCAACCCCCATGGATGATGAAGAGATGCCGGCCAGGAAATTGCACCTTTTGTGGCAGACTCCAATGTGACGGAGACTATGTGACTGAGACTGTGTGACGGGGACTATGTGACGGAGAATGTTAGTTGTGTCATCACTACTGATGGGTCAATAGATCTGACATAAGAATGACAACATAGTTGGCCCAGATTTGTGTGGTGTGCTCCTGGCTCCTGGAATGCCTGCCTTTGGGGACTAAACATGCATTCAGAAACCTCCATGATGCAACAATGCCTTTGAGACAACCTTATAGAGTCTAGGTTACACAAGAGCTTCAGTTACACAACTGAGAAGAAGCTGTGCTATTGTCAGAAAGGCTATGGGCTATCAAATATAGCTCATATATATAGCTATATAGCTACCACCTCAAAACTAAAGGGATTCTTCTTCTTCGTTCATTCTCAAACTCCTGCAGATTAGCAGGTTGTAGTCCGGAGAACGGAATGCGTTGTGTCATGGTTTACATCATTGCTGTGATATATGCACCTTTCGGCCGCCTGACACATCTGACTTCAGCATTACTAAAGGGATTATTTCATAATCATCATTATAATACTGTGACTTGCAATGTATGTTGTAAGAGGCAGCTAAGGAGGGCTTGGAGTGTGGTTGGTTACTCCATTTCATAGAAAGACACACAAAAATAGTAGCATACCATGTATAAACTAATTCGATTATAAACCGAGCACATGATTTTAATGTCTGAAATTTGACACAAGTCTAGAATCCATTTATAGGCCGAGGTGTAGAATTCCATTATTATAATAATGAAGGGGCAAGTGCCACATGGTTTGCATCTGTGGGTATCACCAACTAGACAAACCATTAATGCAAAAGAAAGTCTTAGTAGATGACATGCCGTTATATTGAGGTTCTCTTATAGAAGCTTCATGGCACATCATATATACAATTATGCTTTTATTTTATTGTTGCAATGTATTTTATGCTTTATTTGTATATATGTATGCACCTTCTGTGGTTGGGATAAAGCCAGAGATGTACTGTGCAGCACTGGGGAGGGGAGGAGGAAGCTGACAGCACTATATGTTTCCTATGCTGAGGCCCATCATAGAGGCGCAATGACTTAGAAAGGGACAATCATTTTGACTTGAACATTTGGTTGCATGCCTGAAGCAATAGAGAAGTCTGACATAACCAGTAGTCAATTGATGGCGGGGAATGAACATAGTGAACCCTACCTTAGCTCCAGTGATTTGAGCATTACTTAGGTAGAAAACTCACAAACCAAATTAGACAATTACCAATTTATTATAATTATATTTTTTTTTCATCGCATTTATTGTTTTTCATGCCATGTGCATCTTCGCTTGCGAAGGAGGAACATCATCAGGTATCCTCTGGCTCTAACCGGGTTGGACCAAAATTCCACAGACCTCCCATCAATATAATGCTAGCACAACAAATATTATTTACAGACAAGCAGATACAAGATCGTCATAAAACAAAGTCTTCGCTTAACATCCTACAACTGAACATGGTATAGGAAACTCTTCTTCTTCAGCGTTCATTCTCAAACTCCCACCAGATCTCTCTTGTAGCAGGACATATGTTTGCCAAATGTTGCATGAGTTTGGCTAAATGTTGTTATGTATTTGGTTAAATAATAATGGAGGGCAGAGCACCAGGGCAGAGGAGGAAAGGCAGAGCAAGAAGATGATGGACTGACAACATTAAATATAACATGAATATGTCATTGGAGAATGCAAGCTGCATCGCCCACGACAGAGAATGGTTCAGGGAGTTCATTAGAAAGACAACGTTCTGGAGAGAATATGTCACTGACAGTGTGACTAAATTTTGTATGTGTTTGACCAAATGTTGTATGTGTTTGACCAAATGTTGTATATGTTTGACCAAATGTTGTATGTGTTTGACCAAATGTTGTATGTGTTTGACCAAATGTTGTATGTGTTTGACCAAATGTTGTATGTGTTTGACCAAATGTTGTATGTGTTTGACCAAATGTATGTGTTTGACCAAATTTTCTATGTGTTTGACCAAATTTTCTATGTGTTTTACCAAATGTTGTATGTGTTTGACCAAATTTTGTATATTTGACCAAATGTTGTATGTGTTTGACCAAATGTTGTATGTGTTTGACCAAATGTTGTATGTGTTTGACCAAATGTATGTGTTTGACCAAATTTTCTATGTGTTTGACCAAATTTTCTATGTGTTTTACCAAATGTTGTATGTGTTTGACCAAATTTTGTATATTTGACCAAATGTTGTATGTGTTTGACCAAATGTTGTATGTGTTTGACCAAATGTTGTAGATATCAAAGCCAAATGGTAAACTATGATGTAACATATTATCTTATCCGGACTACATCCTGTTCAGTCCTTTACAATGCCAAAGTCATATGTGTTGGGCCATTGAGGCAAATATTACTGTGACAAAATATTTACGTTCTCTGGTGTATGTCCTGCTGGAAATCTAGTACGAACATCCTGCTACAGGAAAGATCTTATGGGAGTATGGCAACGAGCGTAAAGAAAAGAGAAATAATATAGCCTGACATGCACGGTGTAAGAGGCAACTAAAGAGAGGAGGCAAGGTGTCTACCCTGTGTTGAATTCAAAAGTCAAGCAAAAAATAGAAACAATGTGACCCGACATGCATGATGTAAGAGGCAGTTAAGATGGAATTGACTGTGTCAACTCATAGGTTAAAGTGACCCACAAACAGTGCTTATTCTATATTTTCATGTTTATGTAATTATTGCTTATTATAAATTTGTGCTTATAAATTTTGGCTTATTATTAATTTTTACTTTTTAATAGTTTACTTATTATAAATTGTTTGCTTATTATAAATTGTTCCTTATTATGAATTGTTACTTATAAATTTTTGCAGAACAATACGGGATCAAGGGTCCATGTATATACTATCAATTAGCGGGATTTTAAACAAACTTACAAATATTTCATACGATCAATATTTGTGTTCTTTGGTTCACACACATTTAGCGAGCTCAATGAAATTACATCATTTACAGATCTTGTCACTGTAATTCAAAATAGCTAATAGTAGTTACGCGCGGAGATTAAAACTAGCAACGATTTAATGGTTTTTGTATTTTCAAGATATGAGGTACTGTTAGAATTTAGATGTTGTGTTAGGGGGGGGGGGGATTAGACTCAGTGTTAGGACTAATTCTAACGCAAACCCCCTTTCTGATTTAATCAATTCAAGTTGGTAACTACATTGAAAGGGAGACAAATGATTTCTGCTTACTCTTTGTTTATGTATTACCTCTCTCGCCGAAGATGGATGTGTCTGGCCATTGGCGCAAATAAAATTGTGACACAACGCATTTCCATTCTCTGAACTGGAAATCTAGTAGGACTATGGTCCTGCTACAAAGAAGATCCAACGAGAGTTTTAGAATGAATGCTGAAGAAGAAGTATTACCTCCCATGCGAATATTTGAGCGACAATTATTGGGCAGGTTTTACATATATAAATATGCCAAGACAATAAATGGGGGAGTATTTAATTGAAGGGTTGTATGAGTGGAAACATGATTGGGTTTGAATGCAGGGTATTATTTTGTTTCGGATAGTGAATTTGATTGTCACAATAGAAGTTAAATGTCATAGTATGACACTGTGCGCATTTCCCGTTTGCAAGTACTCTTCGTGACTGCAACAATTGTACTGCGTCTTTGTCAGTCAAAGGCAAATTCAACATACATACGGCAGCCATTTTACTAAAGATATGTAGTGGAAGAGTGACGTAACGGAAGTGTGAATGGCATTACCAAGTTCTAAAAAATACGACAGGAGCGCATTTTTAAAAAAAAGTGTAAGCAGGAAATGCTAGATGTACACTTGATCCTGTATTGTTCCATTTTTGCTTATAAATTGTTACTTATTGTAAATTGTTACTTATTATAAATTGTTACTTATAAATTTAGCATATTATAAGTTGTTACTTATTGTAAATTGTTACTTGTAATTTTTTTTATAAATTATAAATTATCTTTTAGAGAACAGTGGAAACAGCATTTTTCTCCATGGGACCTAGTTGGCCTATCAGTGGAGCCTTACCTTCTATATCCAACACATTACACTGGAGAACCATATTACATCTCTGACACTGAAGATTCAATCATCATTGACAAGGGTCATGCTCGTAAAGGTGCTGCAGACAGTGAACTGATGGTAGACACAAACATAGCAAGACCTGATGAGACAGAAACACAGATTGACGGTGTTATAAAGCTGGAAGGGCCAGTTGTCAAGGATGAGTTTTAATCAAGTATGGGAATAGTTAATTAATCGCTGTGTAATTATGAGAATAGGCATATAGATGAACTCTATTACTAAGCTGGAACTTAGCTCGCTAAATTAGATATGGGTTTTGTAGCAAGACAGTTAGATCTCCTTACCTACAAGTAATCAATCAAGTGCCATGCCAATTGGTGTAGGTAATCATGCTTCTCCACAACTTTCTGCCTCTTGTGTTGTTAAGTAATTCAATTGATGACTTCATTTTGTACCACACTGACAACCCATCCAGAAATTTATCTCTTTGTCTTCCTCTGTCTCTTCTCCCCTTGATCTTTCCAGTTGTTATTAAATGTTGAAGTTTTACTTTTCTCATCGCACGTCTAAGACCATCGGAAAACACATATGAAGTAGCAACAAAAATAATTTTTAAATTTTGGGACCGCCACAACATGAAGAACAATTAAAGGGTTGGGGGATTAGGAAGGCTGAAGGATAGAGGGATTACACTGCATGGAGTTTATTATCTGAATCCTGTATTATTTGTGTGTTTTATTTTCTGTGTTTTTTTATCATGAACTATTTGAAATAGATTTATGTTTTCTGTAATATTGTTGATTTTTCTCTTGTTGTTCCAGTTTACTATTTTTATTTCTTAATGTGACGTAATGTAGTTGAGTAAAACTACATTAGCTGTCTAGTTTACAGAAAAGATGCAATATGTATGCATTTTGGCCTGGTATATTTAATTTTATGTTGCAATATTGTTGATATAGACATGCTATTTGTATCTCGAGCATTTTTCTGCGATCAATTATTATACATCCAGTTTGATATTGTTCAAGGATGATAATGATGACATAATCCCTTTACCCGTGAGCAAGTAGCTCTTGACACTTGATGATGATAAAATAATCCCTTTAGCTGTGAACAGGTAGCTCTTGACACATGATGATGATGATGCATCCCGTTACCTGTGAACAGATAGCTCTTGACACATGATGATGATGCATCCCGTTACCTGTGAGCAGGTAGCTCTTGAAAGTCCATAGCCTTTTTTGACATAAGCACAGGCTCTTCTCAGTTGTGTAACTGAGGTGCCTGCCAGACTCATATAAGGTTGTCTCAAAGGTATGGATGGTTAGGGGGAGTTTATAGATGCATATGTTTTGTCCCCAAAGGGAGGCATTCCACTGTGGCAGTATCTTAGGATTATCACATCCTGCTAGGAGCACAGCACGCACATCTGAGCCAACAATCTCATCATTCTTCTGTCAGATTTGTTGACACATCCGCAGTGATGCACATTAAGTATTCCTCTGCCACAACTGGACAATGGTGCAATATCTGCTGGTCGGTAGCTCTTCAGCATCCATGATCAAAGATTATTTGATAGAAAACAAAAGTAAGAAATTGAAACAAGATGATTTTTTTCACTCAACTTTCCTTAGTAACCTATTACAACATTCCTGGAAAGAAGACAGTATCCTTATTCTTTGTACCCGGAACCAGCAGTCCAGGCCCAAGTTACTATATGGGCGATTGGTCCTGTATAGAATAGTTTGTTTAGGTTGCCATGAGTCTCCCACAGTTTGTTTTGTAGAGATATTCCTGTGGACCAGGATATTGCTCTGTCAACAAATTCTCTGGGTTAATACTGTAGTATATATTCTGGGTAGGTGTTGTTATTCTGCACATGTTGGTTGCAGAGTCGCTAATACCGATTCGGGGTAAGTGTGCTTTTAGATGGCAATGTTCCATTCTCAGTCGAAATACCCTGACTTGTTCCTGTCAGTTGAATTTGTTCATGCTGTCTTGCTCGGGGCTGTAGTTTCCATTTAGTTCTCTCCACTAAAGTCTCAGATTATTTTAGCGGAGACGCTACTTCCCTGAAATTTTGAAGTACGTGGGATTGAGGGAGATTATCTGCCATTTTTGACAATTCGTCTTTGCTTTCAGGCATTTTTTTTAGCATCTAATTATTCTTTATATTTGTACAATATCTTTACTTTTTCTAAATACTCTATTTAGCTGAAAGGGAAAATAGCTGTGTTTGAATTTCTAAACCACCACCCCATACTTCCTTATTTACAGATCTGGTGCTATGCCATTGTTGGAGCTAGTTTTCAAGTAGTAATGTTAAAGTTAATCATAGCATTTATTAAATGCCGTAGGGGTGTAAGATGTTAATGACCTCACATTTCAGTGGCTCTGCTATATGAGGGTGGTAGCCATCTCCTCTCCCTCGCAGTCTTTACTTCCTGGATTAATCCGGTACTCAATTAAGGCTGGGTTGACCCGGGAGCCTTTGTGATTTGAAAAATGTTTCCGCCTCAAACTGGGGAATGAACCCAAGACCACTCATATGCGAAACCAGCCCGCTAACCACTGCCCTACCCAGCTCCCTGTATTTTCCAAGTACATGTTTTATCCGAAGATTAAGATTGTGAACTTCATCACGTTTTATCCTAGGGTTAAGATTGTGAACTTCAGCCCATGTTTTATCTTAGTGTTTGCTTCTCACGTATATTGTTGACTGGAATTTCTCTGTGTAATGTTGTTCTGTTAGTTTGCAGTACAGCTGAAATATTTGTACTTTCAACTTTGTATATCCATTTTTCTGCATGTCCCCAATATATATCATTGTCTTCCTCTCACCGGTGTGTTGCCAGGGCCGAAAGGGGAGCAAAGACATCAACTTACCTGCCATGTAGTAAGTGGCAACTAAGGAGGTTTGTGGGTGTTATTGACATTTCCAACCCATAGGTCAAAGTGACTCTTCTTCTTCAGCGTCCATTCTCAAACTTCTGCTGAATCTCTCTTGTAGCAAGACAATGGTACTACTAGATTTCCAGCAGGACGTAATCCAGAGAAAGGAAATTCATTGTGTCCCCATTTTATTTGCATCAGTGGCCTGACTCAAAAGTAAATCAACCATGCTCAATCTGGATCTTTCAGGTCAAAAGGTACAGATATTGCAGTCATGCTGTAAGCCAAAACAACAGAATCTATTCTCCAGACTACTTCTAGATAACCATCAGTAGTTTTGGGGGCATTCATTCTCAAACTCTCACTTTATCTCTTGTATAGCAGAACACTGGTCTTACTAGATTTCCAGCAGGATGTAATTTAGAGAACACAAATACATTGTGTTGCAATTGTATTTGCGCCAATACATCCGACTTCGGCGTTAGTAACTAATACATTCATTATTTTTACTACTTTGACTGAACAGTAAATGTCTGTAACTGTATTGATAGTATAGTAAGCAAAGGGTGTGATTTTTCTACACTCGTCCGAATGATGGAGGACAGGTGTATGGAGGGCTTTGAAGGGCTTTTTGTGATAGGGGTGTTGGGAGAGCTTTTTGTGATAGGGTGTTAGGAGGACTTTTTATGATAGGGTGTTAGGAGGGATTTTTGTGATAGGGTTTTTTGGTGTGCTTTTTTTTCTAACATCGCCAGAGTGGAATCCCTACAACCCTGATAGGTTATGGGTCATTATTATTATACGCCAGACGTACGAAAGAACTGGTTCTCATACTTGTTGTCATAGCCACAGACACACCACAGAGTTTTAGAATGAATGCAGATGAAGAACTTTACATCAGCGATGTTGTCATTTGTTTTTGTATTATAAATATGTTTTTTCACTTAATGATTTTTCATATTATGTGATACTAATTGGTGCTAATTAGTCATGTACAGAGCTGCAGATTATGTAATATATTCTCACAAACATATATTTTGATATTAATTGGTGCTATTTAGTCGAGTACAGAGCTGCAGACTAAACAATATATTCATATTTGATATATCAACATTGTAATCATTTAAATATATTTGTACTTCACTAATGAAGATAGAAATATTTTGAGCAGACATCAAATATTTTTTTATTGTAGGAGTGTACAAACAATTCATTATGATTTTTGGAGCTTTCCCTGAATGCGTGCCTACCAAAATATTTTTATTATTTCTCTTGGTTATGTTTGTCAGATAATGGGTATTTATTAGCCCAAATGCTAACCCTAACTCATACAACTCTCCTAACCACTCATACGATCATCTTAATTAAATAAATATTAAAGTTAATAAACATAGATAAACAAATGTATAAACATAATCAGGGAAATAATCAAAATACAATTTTATTGGGTAGGCACGCATTCGGGGACAGATCCTGATTGTTTCTAAAATAAATCCTCAATGTTTCATCTTCAGCATTTTTTTAATCAAACTTCCACTGGATCTCTCTTGTAGCAGGACAATGGATGGTCCTAGATTTTATCTCTCTTGTAGCAGGACAATGGATGGTCCTAGATTTTATATCTCTTGTAGCAGGACAATGGTCCTAGATTTTATATCTCTTGTAGCAGGACAATGGTCCTAGATTTTCAACAGGATGTAGTCTAGAGAATGGAAATGTGTTGTGCCAAGTGTTTTATTTGTACCAATGGCCCAACACATTTGTCTCAGTGCTCTATATTATATTATCCATGTACTAAGGGAAATTTTCAGCACATTGTGTGGTTTCCTGATGATTTATCTCTACAAATTTTGCTGTGTCAAATATTTGCTTTATAACAGTAATTAACAGACTGCCAATCTACATACTTTGAAAGTTTATGAATGTCCAGTGTTGCTGTGTGATTTGTATCTTTAGTTTCTTCCAACCTCTTGGATATCACAGGGATCTCTTCCCTGCACATGATAGTGCTGGTGGTAATGACAGAACAGTTTGACTTGCTTAAAACGTGTCGAGTCTGTGAATGATCTCTATGAAGGGAAATTGAAGTGTAAAATAATGACTTTGTAACAGGACTTTAAAAAAAGTCCCACCAAAGATGGATGTGTCGAGCCATTGCGGAAAAATAACAGCAACATAATTTCTTTCCATTTTCTGGACTACACCCTGCTGGAAATATAAGACTATTGTCCTGCTACAAGAGAGAACCAGCGGGAGTTTGAGAATGAACGCTGAAGAGGATGAAGTAAAGAATGTGTACATGCATTGAGAGATTATAAATGGCTGATGCTGCTGTGAGTCATTGATATCTCTAGTTTCTTCCAACCTCTTGGGTAGGGTATCTCATGGATATACTTCTCTGGACATGATAAGCTCTTCCATCCTCTTGGGTATCTCATGGATATACTTCCCCAGACATGATAAGCTCATCCATCCCCCTGGGTATCTCATGGATACACTTCCTTGGTCGTGAGGGCATTTGATGGCTGGTCACATTCTATAGAAAGTCGTATTGGCTCAGAAGTCATACTGAAGTGGGATGAAAATATCAAATATCACAGCTAAGATATACATTTTGACAATTTATTCCATTATCCGGAGTGTACCCTGGTGATCTTCAGGAGTTAAAGAGTCAAAGCAGAAGAGGAGTTCAGTATCACCCTGCCTTATTGAACAATATTTCCATGAGTTAAATGTTTTTCTAACTGACTAATCTCATTCATTAAAGATGATGATGAAATAATCCCTTTAGATGTACGCAGGTAGCTTTAGATGTATGCAGGTAGCTTTAGATGTACGCAGGTAGCTTTAGATGTACGCAGGTAGCTTTAGATGTACGCAGGTAGCTTTAGATGTACGCAGGTAGCTTTCGACAGTCCTTCTAGAAAAACCACATGTCCTCATCGGTTGAGTAACTGAGGTGATACACAAATTCGCATAAGATTTACTGTTTCTTCTTCTTCAGCATTTATTCTCGAACTCCCATTGGATCTCTCTTATAGCAGGACAATGGTTAAACTATATTTCCAGCAGGATGTAGTCCAGAAAATGGAAATATGTTGTGTACCCGCTTTATTTGCACCAATGGCCCGACACATCCATCCTCTGCAGTATTTGCAATTTCAAAATTTATGGTTGTCTTAGGGAGTTTTATGGATACATGTTTACTCCCTGAATGGAGACATTCCAGTGTGGCAATATCCCTGTATCATCACATCGTTCTAGGAGGGCAGAATTAAATGTCTGGGCCAACTAGTTCATCCATTCTTCTATCAGATCTGTTGACCCATCTGCAGTGATGCCACCTAGTCTTCCCTGCCATGTGGGATTGTACCACCTAGTCTTCCCTGCCATGTGGGATTGTACCACCTAGTCTTCCCCGCTATGTGGGATTGTACCACCTAGTCTTCCCCGCCATGTGGGATTGTACCACCTAGTCTTCCCCGCCATGTGGGATTGTACCACCTAGTCTTCCCCGCCATGTGGAATTGTACCACCTAGTCTTCCCCGCCATGTGGGATTGTGCCACAAAGGTGCAATGTTTACTGCATCTCTTCATCATCTATGATGATTTTTCACAGGTTGTCATCCTCGAGACAAGACATGCAGCAGCAATGATGATTTTTCACATGTCATCCCATCCCCCCAACTTTCTTGTCATCTCTCTATGACATGCCTGAAAAGAAGAGGTCCTATTCTGTGCTCCTTGAGCTAGAAGTCTAGGCCAGGGTTATCACACAAATAAAACCATGGAGTATGAGGTTGCCTAGATTCTTCCTGTGCCGGGTGGTGAAGTTTTGCTTTTATCTCCTGAAGGGTGTTTCTCGTAGCATTTTTTAAGGGAAGTTTTCCAGGACTTTTTCAAGTCCCAGATGAATCGTTTACTCTTCATCAGCTGTTATTCTCAAACTCCCACTGGATCTCTCTTGTAGAAGGACAATGGTCCTACCAGATTTGCAGCAGGATGTAGTCAATCATCGGCTGTGTCCCAGATGAGTGTGGTGATGTGTCATTAGCTAGACAGTATTCTACTCCAGCAGAAATCTCAACAGTTCAAGCATGGATCATATAGACATAGATCTCAGCATGGAGATACTGGTCTCAACAGACTTCATCACAGTGAACACCAATGTTTTCTCTTGATCCCAAAAGAGGAGCAAAGAATAGCAACACTACCTTCCATGCCTGTCATAAGATTCAACTATGGAGGTCATGGGGTGAAGTTGGCTTTTCCATTCCATATAGGGTCAAAGTAACTCAGAAGCCATGCTGAAGTCAGATGTGTCAAGCCAAAAGAAGCAAAAATCGGATCAAAACTACAAACCATGACACAATGCATTCTATATTTCAGACTTCATCCTGCTTATCTGCAGAAATTTGATAACAAATGCAGAAGTTGACTCTTATGACATGCATAGAAGGTAAAAAGTGTTGCTATTCTTTGTTCCCATTTTGGGCCACAACAACAGTGTGGTGGATCGTTCAGACACAGATCTTCTTCGTTCTTTCTCAAACTCCTGCAGATTAGCAGAATTTAGTCCAGAGAAGGGAGTGCGTTGTGTCATGGTTTCCAGCAATGCTGCAATATCTGTGCTTTTTGGCCTGACACATCCAGCTTTAGCATGGTTTTGGGCCATGCTGACTCTATATTGGATGGGACAGCCAACTCCATCCCATAACCTCCTTAGTCGACCCATGACATGCATAGAATATAAACAGTGGTGCTATTCTTTGCTCCAATTTCGGGCCACAACAGCACACCACATGTGCAATGGATCGTTCGGACACAGGTCTTAAGCAGAATTCATCGCTGCTAAGATTATGAAGTGGAGGTAAACAAGCCAAAGTTCAGCACCGTAACCACTTATTATGACATACGTACGTATGTAACATTGTTACTATTCTCTGCTCCTCTTTTGTATGTCCTTGTAACATATGGGTGTGTGAATCTCATTCATAATCACATGTATATTAGTTTCCAAATGATATATTTATATCTACCGCTATATGCCATTAAATACTTTTTATTTTGTAAACTCATGTTGCACAATATAATCTGCATGCATTTTTTGTCACAATGAAGTGTATATCATTATTCTATGCTTTATTTTGGTAATTCAGAAAGTTATATTGAAAAAGTTTTTGGTAATTCAGAAAGTTATATTGAAAATTTTTTGGTAATTCAGAAAGTTGTATTGAAAATTTTTTTGGTAATTCAGAAAGTTTTATTGAACATTTTTTTGGTAATTCAGAATGTTATATTGAAAATTTTTTTGGTAATTTGGAATGTTATATTGAAGATTATAGGGGTACCGGATTGATAGCATCAACACACAGAGTCAGGATTATATTTTGAGCAAGTATTTTCTCTGTTTCGAATGAAACATTTCCCGCCAAAGGCGGATGTGTTGGGCCATTGGCGCAAATAAAACGGCAACACAACGCATTTCCATTCTCTGGACTACATTCAACTGGAAATCTTGTAGGATCATTGTCCTGTTACAAGAGAAATCCAGTGGGAATTTGAGAATGAATGCTGAAGAAGAAGAAGAATGAAACATTTGAATATAGCTTCTATTTTGAGCAAATATTTTCTCTGTTTAGAATGAAACATTTGAATATAGCTGATATTTTGAGCAAATATTTTCTCTGTTTCGAATATTATGTTTATACTTTATTAATAAACAGTTTTCTAATAACATTTGTTATTTGTTTTTCAACTGTGTGTTGCTGGGGGCTTGAAATAGCAGCACAGAATAGAAACACTGTTTACCATTCCATGCGGAATGTAAGAGGCTGTTATGGAGGTTATGGGGTGAAGTTGACTGTCTCATCCCATATAGGGTCAAAGTGATCCAAGCCATGCTGAGGTCAGATGTCGCAGACCGAAAGGAGCATATATCCATTCTCTAGGCTACATTCTGCTAATCTGCAGGAGTGTGAGAAAAATGCAGAAGAAGAAGTACTTGCTTATATCATTTTATTGGCAGGCAATGCAGCAATAGACAGCACAATACTGAGAAGAGATGAAGCAGACTTGATCAAGGCAGTAATAAATTCATTTCAAGATGAAGATGATGTCAATGAGGCTGAGAACGTACACATACAGAGAATGTCAGTAATGGAAGTATCTAGAGGGGAGGGGAGGAAAAGTAAATTTTTGGAAAGTCCCAAAGGTCACACAAGCAAGACCTGACTGGGACTCTTGAGTCTACATACACTGGGATGGCTGCTGGAACGGAGAGTGGAGCACTTATGGAGAGTGGAGCACTGTGATGCTAGATTCTAATCAAGAATCTGGAGACTGCCTTTTTGTATGCCTCATATATGTTTGTTTTTGTTGACTCATTTATTTCTGTAATCCATTGTTTGCAAAGGTTTGCCCCTGGTTTGTATCCATCTTGTCGGTATAGTAATGCTTTTTTGAGGGGGCCCTGTCTGATGGTAGTCTGGAAGCATGTGAGAACCTCTTAATCTATTGTCTTCTGGTGTAATCGTGAATTGGCATTGTGTTTGTTACTGATGTTGTCATTTCTGATTCTGTAGTTTATTATTACTGTGAGAATTTCACATGGCACAGAAGCACAGACAAACATCATGATAAATGTGCATAAATTTGAGGACGTGAATATTTTCAAATACCTCGGATCCTGCGTATGCAGCGACGGAAATCGCAAAACAGACTTAAAGATATGCCCCTAAGGCTGGAGAAATATAACTGAGATGTCAAGGTTAACTTTAATTTGGAAAAGATAAATCAGTGTTAGTGTGAAAATCTAACATTGAATCTGACTTATGTTGTTTATTGTGTTGTGTTGGTGTGAAAGCTGAACACTCACTGCAGTCATGGAGAAAGGATACAGACCTTCGAATACAAATGTTACAGACAAATTCTGCACATCTCCTATAGAGAGCATGAGACAAATGTGTCAATCAATCAAGTGCCATGCCGAATGGCATAGGCGATCATGTTTCTCCACGACTCTATCTCTCTTGTGTTGTCAATGAGCTCGGTTTGTGAAATTTTACTGTGCCACAATACTAGTCCATCTAGCGACAAATGTGTACATTAGAAATAAAATAGATTCATACAAGAATCATTACTTTCAATAGTAAAGCAACAAATATACCTACTTGCATGGTTTATATGTCTGTTGCTTAGGTGGAGGTGGGTGGTGGGAGGTGGGTGTTCAACTCCTCTCTTCCACCCTTAGGAAATCATGTTTTTTATTTGCTAGGAATTTAGCCAAAAGTTGGGTGAAATCCCTACATTAACGATTTTTCACAAAACATTCATCAGCTTTCTCATTTAAAAAATCAACTTTCTCATCAAAAAAGTCATCAGCTTTCTCATAAAAAAAGTCATCAGTTTTTTCATCAACAAAGTCATCAGCTTTCTCATCAAAAAAATCATCAGCTTTCTCATAAAAAATCAACTTTCTCATAAAAAACGTCATCAGTTTTTTAATCAAAAAAGTCATCAGCTTTCTCATAAAAAAAGCCATCAGTTTTCTCATCAAAAAAGTCATCAGTTTTCTCATAAAAAAGCCATCAGTTTTCTCATCAAAAAAGTCATCAGTTTTCTCATAAAAAAGCCATTAGTTTTCTCATCAAAAAGTCATCAGTTTTCACATAAAAAAGTCATCAGCTTTCTCATCAAAAAAGTCATCAGCTTTCTCATCAAAAAAGTCATCAGTTTTCTCATCAAAAAAGTCATCAGCTTTTTCATTAAAAAAGTCATCAGCTTTCTCATTAAAAAATCAACTTTCTCATAAAAAGTCATCAGCTTTCTCATAAAAAATCAACTTTCTCATAAAAAACGTCATCAGTTTTTTAATCAAAAAAGTCATCAGCTTTCTCATCAAAAAAGCCATCAGTTTTCTCATCAAAAAAGTCATCAGTTTTCTCATAAAAAAGCCATCAGTTATCTCATCAAAAAAGTCATCAGTTTTCTCATAAAAAAGCCATCAGTTTTCTCATCAAAAAAGTCATCAGCTTTCACATAAAAAAGTCATCAGCTTTCTCATCAAAAAAGTCATCAGCTTTCTCATCAAAAAAGTCATCAGTTTTCGCATCAAAAAAGGTATCAGCTTTCTCATAAAAAAAGTCAGTTTTCGCATCAAAAAAGTTTTCAGCTTTCTCATTTAAAAAAAGTAATCAGTTTTCGCATCAAAAAAGTCATCCGTTTTCACATCTAAAAAGTCATCACCTTTCGCATCAAATAAGTCATCAGCTTTCTCATAAAAAAAAGTCATCAGTTTTCTCATAAAAAGGAAGGAATTACATTAAAAAATTTCATAATTTATTATTTTATAGGTAAATCCCCTTCCTCAATGAAAACTTGTCTGCAGCTCTGATGGTTTTTTTGGATGTGTGATGATATGATTATTCGTTATAAACTATACTACAGGGAACAGTCGAGGTTGGAAGAAGCAGACGAAGACTAAGAAAATCATGGACAGGCAGCATCAAGGGCTGGATAGGTCAAGATATTTTCACACTCATTTGCGTCGCTGAAGAAAGAATTTGCTGGAGAACTCTGGGTGTTGTTTCATCCCATGTGGTACTACTGTGAACCTGGCAGGTTATAGCAGTTTTACCCAACCTTTTCTTTAAACCTTTCCCCGCCCTCAATCTTTCAAAAATTCTGATGCCACCCCCCCCCCCCCCAGTCCTACATTTTTTATAGGTCTATTCAAAAAATGACTTATTCAATAAATGAAACCTAATTATAACTTGTTCAGGACACAAGACTTGCGTTTTAGGAAGAAAACACTAGAAAATTATTAAAAGAAAAAAAAACAGTTAAGTAGGCTACATTTTCAAAACATAATGGACAACTAAATCTCAAGAACACAATTTTTTTAAGTGTCCCCCAAACAATTAAATCCCCCCCCCCCTCTTTTCACCTTTGGGGCGTGTGCCACAACACCGGGTTATAGGCTTATAGTATGGTGTGATAGCAGGGAGACGAACATGAGGTAAATGGGAACTGTCGCTGACCTTTCGTGCGAAGACGGTTCCTCATCTGTAATGAATAGGCTATTGTAATGTTAAACTTCTGTCATGATTATGGGGAAATGTCACTTTATAAAATAAAAAAGGAACGTGCCAACTCTGATTAAGAACCTCGAATAAATTTAGTCAGACTTAGGCCTGTTCAATCAATCGTCTCATTTTATCCTCACGCTAACCCCCCCCCCCCCCCAACCACAAAAACCCAACGACCGAGAAATACAGGAATACTCAAAAACGTATACACTGTAAACTAATAACGATGTACACAGGAGACACAGTCACGTGACATTTACAGTGTATGAATAAATGTCTCCTTAGTTGATGATTGGTCAATAAGGGATTACAACCTTTTGGTTAAGGTATGTTGACATCATGGACTTAGAATATCATGGCCTGTCAGAAAAACTAATGTGGAAGTGTTGAAAGAGTCAAATGCGAAACGGACCCTAATAAATAATATAAGAAAAAGACAATCTTCATATTTTTGGCCACTTCATGAGACAAGGAGGTTTGGAGAATATAGTCACAACAGGCAAGATTGAAGGCAACAGAGACAGATGGCTACAACGTGAAAATATATTAGACAGTTTGACAACATGGCACGGCAGGGAAACAACAACGAGCTTGATACATAATACTGGAGACAGGGAGATATGACCGTAAATAGGCTTTAATTTCTAGCAAGTGTACTTGCGTTACAGCAAACACACACATCGTTAGGCTGCTTGTTGATTGGTGAAGGCTCTACTGGCTTCGTGAACTGTTATTCCACGTGATCTGGTGGTAAAAGTCCATTCGAACCACTGATTGTGGATTATTTTGATCGTCTGTGTCTCACGTCATCTGTGTCATGAAAATGTTCGGAGATGAACTCCGTGAACACAGCATTCATTGACAGTCATATGTTTATCAATGAACTCTCTAGTGATTGCAAAGATAGTCTTGAAAAGAGAATCCATTCTTCACCAAGATCGATGCCTTCTGGTGCACACATCTGTTCAAGATAGATGCCTTCTGGTGTAAACATCTTTTCAACTTCTTGTTTCATCTTCTGTATCCATTCTCAAGCTCCTGCAGATCAGCAGGATATAGTCCAGATAAACGTTGTGCCATAATTGACAGCTTAACTGACAAATCGAACTTCAGCATAGCCTCTAGGTCAATTTGACACTGTGGGGGTGAGACCAGTGTTATAAATATGTTATAGGTCATATAAGTAGGGGGAGGGGGGAGGAGTAATTCCCTTTAAAAAGTCATTTGTGTGTTTTCGTGTATCAGATCTTCATGTGATGTTCCTTTTGTGAAAATCTCTACGGGGTGGGGGGAAGAGACTTTTTACCCGCATTTTGGCCAAATATCTAATGCTAAAAGGCATAGACCTATTCTGATTTGCTAAAGGACGGGAAATTGAATATCTCAACCCTATGGGCCTTTATGGGACAACAAACTCCACCTTAAATTCCTCTTAGTTGCTGCTTACGATATGCTTGACAGGTAACAGTTTAGCTCCCCATGCTCCCCTTTCAGACCCGCCAACCAAGGACGATTTCTATTGGAAATTAAGTTTATCTAACTATCACTACGTTCAGATGTTTGTTTACTAGAAACAGATTCTTAAAGAGATTCTTTCTTTTTAATTATATCAAAGAACATAGGTCAGCTGTGATGGAAATTTAATTTATTTATTGGATAATCTCCGTGACAGAAGACACATGGCAATCACATAATACTATGAATTAATTAATACTTCTACAGAAAATACCTTATGACCACTGATCTATGTATAAATAAATCAAAGTCTTCACGCTCTACCGCATTTAGGATTACCAAGCGTGTTGAACAAAGCGAGACCAAGATTTGAACACGTAACACATTTCTTGTATTTGTAAACTGTTATAGAAACTGGGACATAGGCAAAACAGGGCGAGATATAAGTCAGTGTTATAAAACCAAGACAATCTTGGTGAGACCTGGACACATCTTTGCACTCAATACATACAATTACAATACATACGTGCCATTAACATAAACAAATGTATATTTCCGCAATTTTAGTAAGCAATGTATCAAGTCAAAATATTTTGAGTTTACATTTTTTTAAAACTCAGCTGACACAGGTGGATGTCGTTATATTGTGGAATTGCGTTATTGTTGAAAGTAAATTTTCTCTCAAAAATGAAGCGTTTTAAAACTCACAAATTGCAATCCCATTTTTTTTCTCGTGAATACTAAATTTATTTTCTTGTGTTAACGAAATTATAATTAGATCTTTTAAATTACGAATTAAGAACTATGGCCATAAAAACTGTAAGACTATATTATTACTGTGTATCAAAATTGTTTATTCTTTCCAATAAATAACAGTATCAAAAATACACAAAAATACGTTTAAGTGTAACCGTGTAAATACAAATAATACTAAAATTTAGATAATTTCATGACAAAAAAGTCGAGTGAAGCACTTTCTAAGCAGCTCTCCTATACCCCCGTAATCCTCTTTCGAGGCGGTATGACATAGCAGGCGCCGACATTCGAAAGCCACTCGGACGCTAAGTATAGCTCACCACTTAGCTGAGCACGTTTATGCTGTTAACATTCCGTACGACCGAAAACTTCACCCCGGTGACTTCGTCCTGTCTTAACATGTCATATGGGGAGGAACCAGCCTAGATCCCAAGCGGTACTGTGACGAGCGAGCTGACTCGACACTGGCTGAACCTTGACCCCGCGGTGGAGTCTAAGACATGTGAACGGACTACTGACACTAGTTCCCATACAAAGTCAAGAGCCAACTTTTGTATTTAAGTTCCGCGGGGAACTTGAACCTTATACGGACATTATCCCTTAACATCCAAAAGCTTATGTGCCACACTTTTGTTCACCATGTCAACAGTTAGGGAAGAATGGCGTGCATATTGCTTTCAGAAAAACGTTTTTATAAATAGTAGAACGGGGAAGAGTTACACAAAATCACTCAAGATAAATGAGAGTTGTTTATTTAAATTATATTACCACATGATCAGATCAAAATATTTGTGTTCTTATGATTTATTAATACATTTTCACATATTAATACATTTCACATGTATTACATCCCCTTATCTGATAGTATCTGCGGGGTTATGACCCTTAATGAATAATGGAAATGTCCACTCTCTATAGCCCTGCTATCCTAGACAGAGCCTCAAAATATATTTCACAAAATTATTTTTCCATACAGAGCCTCAGTTTTTATCCTATTTTTGCATTGCAATCACGTTTTTATCTTTTTAAAACGTCAAGTTGCAAAAAGAGTCATGTTTTTATGTTGTGAGTTTAATTCAAGTACAATTAGTTTTCTCAAAAACAAAACACATGACATTTGTTTGGACAATCATTCAATCATGACTATTACATTTTTGTTTGTAAGGTGTCTTTTGCTAGGTCATATCGACTTACTGTACCGTGTCTCTCGTCAAATACAGTCACGTGAACTCATTCTTCTAAATGACTTTACTTGACGTTGATTTGTCATTGGCTGTCGACACAATGTATACAAAAGTGACCAATTAAAATCACTGTAATGGTTAAATAATGTGACTTCAGATGGATTATTTTCAAATAGTCCACACAACTAATTGAGAGACAAGATTATACAGTGTAGTAAACAATGTGTAATGTGGAATTTTTGATACCACATCGGTATATTCCGGTAATTTCTATTTGTACTGGTGTCTTTCAGCAGACATGGGTTACATGCGATCTGTTGCATTCTTTATCTTTATAATAACTAATGAAACCAGTATTCTGGTTTTCACACTTTTCTTTTATTAATATATGATATGCAAGTTGTTTGGGAAAATTAGCGGTATATTGCCCTGAATGATAGATGCACAAAATAACCAACATTTAACACGTATTGTGTTTAGGCAAGTGCCACCAACTCGTTCCGTCAAAAGCACTAGACAACACAAATTGTTTTTAAAAAGTCACACACCATTAGTGTTTTTTTTTAAATCTCGAGAGGAGAACAAATAATAGCAAAACTGTTTGCTTTCCATGTATATTTTAAGAAACGACTAAGGAGGTTATATGGTGGAGTTGGCTGCCCCCTCCTATATAAGGTCACAATGATACAGTGCCATTATAAAGTCGAATGTGTTAGGTCAAAAGCGAAGATCTCGCATCAATGTTGTGAACAATGACAAAACGCTAATTTGCAGGAGTTTGAGAACAAACGCAGACTCAATTATCCAGAGTGAGAACTAAGATGGAAAGCATCTATGTCTTGTTGACAAGATCTCAATTTTCTTTTTATCTCCTGTTACCAGGGTTGATCACATCATCCGTAATATCACTCCCTTAATAATCACTTGTGCTTGTGCTTCTTTCTCTCCCACTTTCATCATCCCATGCCTCCAATTTCGTCATACGTGTGTTTCTATTCATTGTTAGTCAGCTATAGTTTGTCCTGATGATGGTTTCTTTTTCAAAACTTCGTATGTCTTTGCGTCTATTCACTAGTATGTCGTGTGTATACATATTGACAACATTTGTATCTAAATCCGTTTTTCCTTATATTCCACTGTGTTGCCCCAGCCCTCGTATTTCCAGCCGATGTGTTGTTCCCGGCACTAGAGATTAATTCCAATAGACCAGAGAAAAAAGCTTGTCATCTTTCCTCAAGGATTATTACTATCGTATATCTTATGCGTCGCATAATTCTTTTCTCCTTCTTCCTCGTTTTCCAGCAGGTCAGATGCTGATATGGATTCCATCAAAGAACTGTTCTGTAGTTAGAAGCTCCAGTGCAGTAGTTAGTGCAGTAGAGCTTTCCGCCAGAATTGTTTCAGATAGCCATCGCTTCTCCCTTGTGATGTGATATAGTGGGCAGTTTTGTAAAAAGAATAGAAGCATTCAAAAACTTATTTTTGTGTCGCAGATCTGGAAGAATCTGTGCCATAGTTTCATTTTTGGGTGAAATTATCCCCCCTCCCTTCAAATATATAGCCCCAAACGTGGACCTAATTACATTTTGAGAACCACTGATCTTTATCTGCTTTATCTTTTTATGTGTACGTCCTCAAACTCCTGTATGTTATCAGGATGTAATCCGGAGAATGGAATGTGGTATGTCATGATTTACATCGTGGTTGCGATATCTGCGCCTTTCGATCTGACACACCCTATTCAGCATGATTTCTGGATAGCATGATGCTCTATTGAATAGGAGAGCCAAATCAACCCCCCCCCCCCCCCAAAAAAAACAACCTTCTTAGTCACATTTTACGATGTGCATGGTAGACAACAATAACAGTACCACTAACTTTGCTTCTTTTTCCACACCACATTGGCAACACTGATCTAAACCACATTGACTGATCTAAACCACATATCACAGTACACACCACGCATTGTTTGTGTTTTGGTTTTTCTTACTAGTCCTAATGTTGACATCTTAAGAGCACTCTAACTTTCGTGAACTGTGTTCACGAGATAGAAATAGGGCTCTGTTTACTGGAAGAAAACTTGACTATTGTGTCTTAGATAGTCACACTGACTAAACATAATGCTTCATTAATAAAATATAATTTAGTCACAGTAAACAGAGAACTTCCCACTTTATAGAAAGTGGTTTTCACTTTATAGAAAGTGGTTTTACGTTTGCAATGAAGGGGAGATAATATGTACAGTTGTGAACATATTTGTTTTAATTAATTATTGTGTCAAAACAAAGTTGAGAAATCTATTCCTGATGTACTTTCACTTTAAACTTGCATTTACCAATTAGTGTGTTCTTTTTTTTAAAATTGTATGCATCTGTCTAAAATATTTTTTAAAATTATTATGAAACTCTCACACTTAGGCTGACACATTAAGTGTTTCCTATATACAAAAACCAGAAATTTGGATGAGATCCCCTTGTTCTATCAATTTTTAAAATATCATAGGGTTACTGTTTCATTGTTACAGTTACTCTTACTGTAACTCATTGGAGCACCTGCCATCTGATGTTAAAATGGTGCCAAGATACTTGACTTTATCCCCATGATTTAATGTTGAATCATAGATAGTATATATCTTCCTTCATTAGACAAAGGCGTTGGACTTACATCAGCCATGTTCTCAGAATGAACAGCCTAAAAATTCCCCAGCAGTCACTATATTGGGTGCCACCTAGAGTAAGAAGAGGGACACCTAGAGAAACTCTACGAAGATCCATTAATAGAGAAGGCATGTCAATGAACCTAAACAACACGCAACAATTGAAAGACCTGGCAACACAGACAGAAATGGATAGCTATGGTTTCTGCCCTATGCGCCGTCTATGGCCCTGGAGGAACATAACATAACATAGATAGTAATGCTGTATTCTGGTGGTGTGTATTTCTTGAAACAGCCATTACTTCTAGTTTCTTCTTGTTTAGACTGAGAGCTTTGTTTTCACTTTTTTGTACTACCATGTCTAACAAACTTCAAATTTCTTTTTCTCCCCCTGCAATCAGAACTGTATCGTCAGCATATGTTAGATTATTCAGATTTTGTAACCTCTAGCTGCTATTCCTAGCATGTTTTCTAAGTTTCATATAATATCCTCTGTATACAGGAAGAAAAGATCTGGTTACATTACACATCCTTGTCTGATGCCTATCTCTATCTTTTGAAATTCTCCTACATTGCCGTCAACACTCGACACAGCTGTTTGTTTCCAATACATGTTTCTTACTATCTTTATATCTTTTCCATCAACATAGCTGTCATCTTATTTTTATATACAGTCATATGTAGTAGAATTTATATGCGTATTCTTATACAACTTCTGATTTATGAAACAACAGAGAATGAACAACGTAAAAACAAACTCAATAAACTGCTTTTCGCTGACGATAAAAACATCATGTATGATGACGAAGAAAAACTGCAAACTCACATCAACTCACTATCAAGAATATGCAATAAATACAACATGCGGATTAACCGACAAAAGGCAGAAACTATGCAAATAACGATATTAACAGACAAAAAGCAGAAACTGTGCAAATAACGAGATCAACAGAGCATTTAAACATTCAAATAGAGAAAACAAAAATAATACAAGTCAAAGAGTTCAAGTACCTACAAAGTATCTTTACAGAAGACGGATGAGTCAATTGAGAGATAGAAACAAGATGTAACAAAGGCAAATATTGGGATATACCAGATGTCACTTTTGCTATAACACCCAAAAAACAACACGGAAGTAAAGAAACACATAAGTAAGAGCATCGTTCTGCCAACACTATGCTACCAATGTCAGACTTGGCAACTAACACCTACACATAAATAAGAGCATCTTTGTACCAACACTATGCTACCAATGTCAGACTTGGTAACTAACACCTACACATAAGAGAAAGATCTAAACATGCGAAATGTCTAAGTAAGACTATTTGAGTCACCAGATTCGACAAGGTGCGCAATTAGAACATCAGACGGATACTAAGTATAACATAGTGCATCAAGTATATAGAGAAACAACCGATAAAATTGTTTGGACGTCTTATGAGGATGAACGGTCCCATTAGAGCGTATAACAAGATTTAACTAATGATAAAAAGCCAAGGGCAGACCAAGGAAAAGATAGACATCAAGACCATCCTGAATAAACATGACTACACTACAACCATAGCAACATACCTGGCTCTGGAACATAGACTACATCTTCTATACAAACCTCTACCCTCAGCGGCAAGTGTGGACGTTACGACAATAGACAATTCTTATAAAAACGTCCGCATTAGTAATAATTACTGAAATTTAAACCCCCTCCCTCCATTGTCCAAACTATTTTATCTGTTGTTTCTATATATATTCTATGCATGGTGTTATATCTATTATCTTTCTGATGTTCTCATTGCGCATTTTGTTGAGTCTGGTGATTCCAATGACCTTCTTCAGACATTTCATTTTGCAAGTTTTGATCTTAAATACATCAAAAATCCTGTACACCATTCAACATAACTGCAGAATGTTCAGAGTGCTCAATAATTACATACTTGGGTTATACATTGTTCACTTTCTCCACCTTGGATTCACTAGACATTTGGAGTGCAAAGGGAACGCATTGCACTAGGCGGACCCAGGGTTAGCAGATAACCAAGACCCCAAATGTACCTACTCGCGGTGCACCCTGGAAACAGAAATACAGTAGCTCGAGCTGATTCTGGCCAAATCATTTGGGGATCGTGTCCGAGAATGTGGAGGCAGCAGATGGAAAGAGATTTGACTGCATAAGAGACAGACACTATCTCCGACACCATCAGCATCACCACATATAGCGACACTGTCGACATACAGTGAAGCTAGTCAGTCCAGCCCGAACTGCAAATAGAAAGTGAAAAGAACTGCGTGAACTGCAAATAGAAAGTGAAAAGTTTCTAGGAAAGGGGAACTACAAGCTCCGTCAGCTCGAGACGAGCTTGTAGTTACCTGTGCTCCTTACAGGCGGAGACCCATGCCCATTCTTGAATGGTTGTTAGAATTGGCGTTCGGAAAAGCAAGAAGACCTAACCCAACTCTAATGTCGAGCCTTCCTAAACCAGAAATATGCTCGCGAAGAGAAAGGGTTCCGTACCCGATGGGCTTAGGCAAGAAAGGGACACCGATGGATGTCCTGGCCCAACTCTACTGTCAAGTTTTCCTATACCGGAAGTACACTTGCAGAAAGAAATGGTTCCGTACCCGATGAGCTCAGGCACAAAAGAGGCAACGATTTAGCCCTGGCCCACCTCTACTATCAGGTTTTCCTACACCAAAACTACACTGGCAGAGAGAAAGGGTTCAGTACCTGATGGGCTCAGGCGATATTGGGACAAGGTCGCTCAGCTCGAGAACGCCTTGCTCTCAAACGCGTGGTGTGAGACTCGAACTTGGACAAGGGGTACACGATGTCGTTGAATGACACCTCGGCTAAGTAGGCGAAAGAGCCAGGGTCCAACTCTTCTGTTGAGTTCTTCCCCTTAAGGAGCCAGGCTCACGGATGAGAAACGGTTCAGTACCCGATGGGCACAGGCACAATACGTCCAATTACACGAGGCAAGTTCATAGACAGTGGAACACCTCGTACGAGTCAGACGAGAGCAAAAATCGTCTTGGCGAAGAGTCACCACATACACGCGTGCCTGGAGACAGATATGGAGGCTGTCACAGGCTAGGGTAGCCCACCCGAATTGTCAAGACATGCCAAAATCGGATATGCTAGGCCTACATGGCGCATAACTGTGGCACAACGTAATCACGCTCCCGGCGGAAATCGCACGGATATCCGTGCTGGTTACAATGGAGCGAACGCAAAACAAACAAACAAACAAACTAGACATTTATGGATTTAGAAGAAACAAACAAGTTTCATCTGACATTGGACTATTTAACAATCTCAAAAGCATTAATCTATTGTTTCTTTTGAACCCTGTGCTCGCTTTTATTGCGGCGTTCTTTGCCAGAGAAACTTCTACCATTTATTCATTTTAACACAGGTGGATGAGTTGTAAGGAATATCATTGTACACATGTGGGAGAGTTGTAAGGAATATAATTTTAACAGTGTGTTGTCTAGTATTATTATGTATAAGGGTTAGTCATGGTCGCTGTAAGTTATTGAGTAATGGATGATAAGTTTGAGTTTTCTGTAACGTGATACACATGACAAATTATCACTTTCATTTATTCCAAATACATTACGTGAGAAAAGGAAGCGTGGATGTTAGAGTGTGAGGTCTATGGCACCATCTTTGTCCTTAGGTGGTATGCTAGTCATGTTAAGCACCTACGACTCAAAGTACACAGATTGAGTAAACTGTAGATTATAGGGACATCATATATATTGTTAGTTTCTTTGACATTCCTGCAATACGAAAGTTATAAATATATTTCTGAATATATAATATATTCACTGTTTACCAAAATAATCACCATTCTTCAGTTTTTCTTTTAAAAAAATAAAGAAAGTATCTTATGGCGAGGTATGCGCCTTTCAGCCACAAAAAAAAAGGTTATGTTTCAGATCATCCAGTCACCATGATTCCAATATTAACATTGTGATGACAAAAACGTATTGAATATATAACTCGGCGGTTATGGTTTTGCAGCACTCCCTGAAATACATACTCTCGAATTCATGGTGGCTGGATTACCCAAGGGTGGCTCTATTATTATTTTATGGTTAAAAAAAACTATTATATAACCAAATTGGTGCCCGTGTGTTGCCAGAGGACAGAAGGGGGGGGGTAATGAATTGCAACATTATTACCTGCCAATTATGTTGTAAGAGGTGAGTAAGCAGGTTTTGGGCTCGCGTTGGTTGTTTCATCCCCAAAAAGGTCAAAGTAGTAGGATGTGTCAGACCGAAAAGCGCAGATATCGCAGCTAAGATATAAGCTATGACACAATGCACTTCGTTCTCCGAACTACATAATACTAATATTCAGGAGTCTGAGAACGAACGCAGAAGAAGAGGAGAGAAATTGGACCATGTACGCGTTTGAAAGAAGTGCGCCTCACCATAAGGTTACTTTAAATAACATTAATTATAATAATAACATAGTTTGTAGTACAAACAAGAGTTAGGTAATAACGAAACATGAGGATGACAAAACAGAGATTTATTAAATAAACATATTGTGATCAAAATTATTCCTTGATCACACACACACACACACGCACGCACGCACGCACGCACGCACGCACGCACACACACACACACACACACACATATATATATATATATATATATATATATATATATATATATATATATATATATATATATATATATATATATATATATATATATATATATATATATATATATATATATATATATATATATATATATATATATATATGCGTGCGTGCGTGTGTGTGTATGATGACCATTTTTACATTCACATTTGAAAATTCAATTAGAATTATGACCATGTCTAATAGTTCGTAGATGGCTAATGAGCCCTATTCGAGCTGTAAATATCCGTGCACAGTTCGAACATGGAATTACCACTGTAGACGGATTTTGACATATCCGTGACTTTCTAGTTACTCTCTGTTAGGCTGCAACATTTCTCCTCTTTTCACAAGATGATGCGTTTTTTTTGACTGTAGAGCGCCATATATATATACATACATTAAGTGTTTTTTTTTCTAGGAAAAAATAAGGGTATACGGCGTTTACAGAAGTGGATGGTCAATACTTTAACATGAATGGCCACCACCCATTCCCCTACCCCCTCCATTTGGCCGTAATAATTTGCATATTGGGAACTTCGAAAAAAACAAACAAGCTTATGTATGAAATATTTTGAGTAATCATATATTTTCTTATAGTTCTACTAACATAATATAAAACGGGCGGCGGTGTGGTTTGTTGTGTATTCTCCGTAACGTTAATTATGAGGTTGCGTTACCTAAAAAGGAAGGGTTCAATCATTTCGTGTTTTGACAGTTTCAGAAGGAGGAGCGAAGAATATTAACACTTTGATCTGCCATGCATGTCATAAGAGACTACTAATAGGTTTGCGGTTAGTGTTGAGTATGCGAACGAGCAACAAAAAGAACCACTCAAACCTTTCCATATATATATATATATATGGGCCTCACAACCTCCTTCCATACAGACATACATACAAAAATACATTAATATAAAACTTACTGTAGCCAGAATTATCATAAAGGCCATAATTTATCCATGCCATTAGAAAGTTTAATATATTTGTTTCTTTCCTTGCTTTTGTAATCTGTTGCTGCGTGGTGCCCAAAAAGCAGCCAGGATTCAACACATTTTATAGGATCAAATTGACAGAGAGTGGGTCAACTATCTTGATAAACATAACTGCTGATATAATCTTAATCAGTAATGACGATTTTAAAGATGTTGCAATCATGTTCAGCTGTGAGAAACCTCTTGCAAGTTTACTTGAGAAGATCGGAGTGATGTCAAGATTGTGAATTGAAGGTTTGAAAGTATTTTTCCTCCTTTTATTCCAAGATTCTATGTATTATATTTCTGTCGTTCAAACGAAACCGCATTGACAAATGTCTAATTGCTTCTTCGTCATATATTACAAAATTGTGTGTTTCTTCAGACCACTGTTTTTCGTCAAACACAAAGGGCTCACTTGAGTAAATCAACTTCTTTATATTCGAGCTGTCGTTGTTTTAGTGAAGTCTCCAAGTTATCATAAAAGGAAACAGGGAATATTAGTTGGTTATCTTTTCTATCTCTTTTGTAAATAAGAATTTCTTGGACTAGAGACTTTGCAGCTTGGGCGGTTTCCTTATAGTACTGTCCGGGATATGATCTCATATCTACAAACAACTGTATAGTGCGTTTAATTGCTTTATTGGCACAATTAAAAGTTATTTTTCGTTTTTGCGATGTCAGGCTCTGTTCAGAGAGCTTTTGAAGTGTATCGCACATCTATCCTAAGTCTAAAATAAACTAAACAATAGTAATCTTCTTCATCAATCCCTCATATGTGCACCTATCTTCTTTTTTTTTTATCTCTGGAATTATCATCTGTAGGATTTCTAAAATGACAAACTTAGTCTTTATAATCCTACTAAACTGCAGATACTGAGCGAAAGTTGGATTCTACCCAACGAATGCTTAATATTCGTTGAATTTTCAACAACTTCGCTTCCAGTGAACTGGCACATACATGGAGTTCGCAATTATTCTTTTGGCGATGCGTGATAAAAACGTATCACTTGTCAATAAATTATTTGAATCTATTAATTCCAGAAACATTCTTACCAGCATCGTGGACAGGTAATTCCAGATTATGCTTAGCACAGTGTCAAACAATTAATAATGGATATTTATCTTTTAATAACATTTTTTTCTACGAGAACCCAACATTACCGCTGTACCATCACAAAAAAAAATAAAAAAATGAACATTCATTAAAGCACTCCTCTGTCAATCCAATAGAATGAAGACATCTAATCAAAGAGGAGAAGATTCCGGCGGATGATATATCCTATATTTCAGCTACGTCAATAAATAAATTAACTAGTCTGATCATTTCACAACCTGAAATTATTATATAAAATGACAACAGATTAAGTGGTTTTTACATGCTTCCAGACTACCATCAGAAAGTCTTCCTTGAAAAGAATTACTATACAGGATTGAAGACTGATGGTTACAAATCCAGGAGCTGACCATGCAAACGATGAATTACAGAAATAAATGAGTCAACGAAAATAAACATATGAAGCGCACAAAAAGCCACCCCCAGAGAACTATTCTACCTCTGACGCTGCCATGCACAAAGGGGTATACAACGAAAAGAAAAAAAAAGACTTATATTGTCGATGGTCACGAACAAATACATTTTTTCTGGGCTTTTTGGATTTGTATTTGTATTTGTCTGGTTTAGAGAACATAGTCACAACAGACAAAATTGAAGGCAACAGAGCCACCTCCAGAGAAAATATTAGAAGTTTGACAACCTGGCACGACAAGGAAACAACAACGACTTTGATGCAGCAAGACACCTGATGATGATTTGTCTTCTGAACAAGTTCTTGTCTAAAATATTGAGTGGTAACCTTGGACATGTGGTTCTACAGAAGAATGCTGAGAATACCATGGACTGCCAGAAAAACTAATGTAGAGGTGTTAAAAGAGTTAAATGCGAAACGGACCTTAATCAACAATATAAGAAAAAGGCAATCTTCTTTTTTTGGCCACTTCATGAGACAGGCAGGTTTAGAGAACATAATCACAACAGGCAAGATTGAAGGCACCAGAGACAGAGGGCGACAACGTGAGAAAATATTAGACAGTTTGACAACCTGGCACGGCAAAGAAACAACAACGACTTTGATACATAATACTGTGGACAGAGAGCTGTGGAGAGCCATGACCGCCTACGCCACCCGGCATGGCACCTGATGATGATGATGAACCTTGGACAGGAAGAAGAGTTCCGGTTGTTGAAATAGCGCGAAGTTTGCCTACTTTCTGTATAATTCCATTTGCATTTGTTTGTTAGATATTCTGCAGTTTCTAAATAAAATTGCATTGCATATCTTCGTTCGCCATGCCCGGGTCAATTGTGCGGTTGTCTTCTGCCACAGAAGTTATTATTGATGCAGATTGTATGAGCAGGCAAGTCTGATAAAAATGTGAAGATTGGCATAAAAATAACAACATTTGATAGGCATTAGCTTTTTAGCACTAAATTTTCAAATTGGGGTTATAACATTATAAACACCACAGTTAGATAGCCCTTGAAATTTGCAATTCAACGATACCTCAACCAAGTCTGTAGGTCGATTCTGTGAAAAGTTATGAATTTTTTTTGTCGAAATTTCAGGAAAAGATAATTACATGAGAGCATATAATAAAATATGAACGGACTGATGATGAAAGTTGTGACCAAGAATTGAAGCCGAACTAGCAATTTATGAAATATTTCAGTTATTTATGATAATATATGCATAAAACTATACATTTTTGTGTTCGGGAAGGCAAGACGCATCTGTTGAATATACTGTACCAAATGCCAGGCATAATTGGGGCTAATTAATATTCAAAATGGTGGCTAATTTGCATAATTTACTTGTAATTTAATTGTCTAATTATTAATTATTTCACTTATTTATGATAAAACACCATACAAATTATACTTTTTTGTGTTCGGGAAGGCAAGACGCATCTGTTGAATATACTGTACCAAATAATTAATATTCAAAATGGTGGTTAATTTGCATAAACTTGTAATTGAATTGTCTTTTTATTAACTATTTCACTTATTTATGATAAAACACCATACAAATTGTTCATTTTTGTGTTCGGGAAGGCAAGACACATCTGTTGAATATACTGTACCAATTGCCAGGCATAATTGGGGCTAATTAATAAGAAATTTCTGGAGGTAAGGTAGGACATAGCGAATGCCAACTGACTAGAGTACAGGAACTGTATGGCGAATAACTAAGTGGGAGGTTTGGAACAGAGGATGAAAAAATGCAGAGGTGGAGAATACAAGAGGAAAAAAATAAGAAAATATGTGGTGGATAGACGGAAGCCCCGAGACGGAGATACACCACGCAAGAAAGTAAAGTGTGGGTGGGAGGGATGAGGGAACCCAGATGCCTAAAGCCTTATGCATTAGGTCTCCAGCCATACATCAGACTGCAGACCCATTTCATAGGACATCCGTGAAACTGTAGTGTAATGAGGTGCAGTAGACAAGACTTTACCAAATAATACTCTACCTACATAATTAATTAGAGAGGAACAATGCTTAACACTGACATGACTCTGTAGACACTTGTAGATGCACATGCGTAATGGCGAACCATATTGCCGCATGTTCATCTTCACGTCTACAGTGCTGCTATCATCATCAGCAATCTTCTCCTGGAGAATAGCCATGTTATTCTCCATCTGGGCTATTTCACTCCGCCATTCCTTCTCAACCTTGAGAACTTCTTTTCTGCTCAGTATTTCTATTTTTTCCTTCTCAAGGTTGAGTTTTCTAATGGATTGTTCCAGTTTCTTGCTTAATCCTTCAGCTTCCATCAGTCTCCTTTCCAGTCCTTCAGCATGCTTATCCAAAATTTTATTAGTTTTAGGCTTAGTTTTGGTCGGGGCCAATATCAGCTGCGCAATGTATCCTTTCTTGACAGGATACGCTGGTACAAAATTGGCAAGATGTCTCCTCAAATCCTCCATCGTATTCTTAACCTTATATACCATCACTGTCACTATCAGAATTAAATAGAATATCCAATAATGCATCTTAAAAATTATCTTTACGGTAATTCTAATTTATACCTAGACCTACTAATAATGTTTGAATAGAAGCTATCTGAGTTTGATTACAGTGACTTCAGTGAGACACAAACACTTGTCATCGTCATGGTAACATGGGCTACAAGCATTCTGGCGCGCTCTGACATGTTTTTTTATCTGTACCCTTGAATAATTTAATATAATACTGTTTGAAGACATTTCAATAAACACTAGTACATAGTGTCACATTAAATTAACTAAAGAATGATAAGATGTAGAAATTCATTAAACTGTAACTTAAATTTTTAACATTATACACGTATATCGATAATTAACGGTGCGGCAACATTGAACAGCCGAAAACGAACTCTAAAGTTAGTAGCGTGGTCGGTCGATCACCATAGCATTTTTAAAATTTAATAATAATTACAAGGTACTTCTAGAAATGTTAAAATTTGGTACATAAAGAGAGAAATGTTTGCTGAATATGTTAGACATGGTTTCACATATAACTTAAATCAAAACTAAAAAATATACGTGTGCAAAGAGAAAAAACACCTACCTCGTCTTGTTTAATGGCTTGGTGTTAATTGTAGATAAGGTATCTCCAACAATTATAATCTTAATACACTGAACAAATGGATGATACATAGTATACAGTTCACTTTTATATGAACTAAAGCTGTGTGGCGTCACTAAATGACAATTCCATTGGATAGTGCACACGTGGTCCATGAAAAAATGAAAATGTCGGCAAATGGCATGTTTATCAAGGGACATTACTCTAAATATCTTTTTGCGGAAATATTTCGATTAGTGCTAATGCCTATTTGATGTGATTTAATATTTAATAATAATTATATTTATTAATTATAATAATTATTATTAATAATACTAATTAATAATATTAATAATTATTCTAATTATAACAAAACATGCTTAGGGGCCTTGATAACTAAACTACTACTAGTAATAAATAAATAGGCATGTGTTGGGCATAGTTAGTAAGACTGAGGCCTAACGCTCAAGTTAGTCTATGCTATGCTGCTGCATGCCCCGTTGATTCAGATCGACTAAATAATTAAATTAATTAGGCCCATAATTTTAAAAAACTGCAAATATGAATTTAAATCATAGTAGGCAAATAAAATGACTTTGGCGAGCACGAAAAGAAGAGCAAAGAGTCAATAATAAATTATAAAATATAAATTGACAATAATGTTGCCACCACCCATGTAACAACAGGTCAATACGTTATTCATCATTAGTCTGACCATCATCAGTAACCCGTGAAGTCATCACCCATGGTTGGAAATGCAGAGCATGGGGTAATGAGAAGGCAGACCTTGACAGAGAAACCGTAACGGCGCATCTGCTGTTTCGTCCACCATTGTGACTTTTAGGGGGGTTAAAAGGATTAGAATTAGTTTAAGATTTTTTTGGGCGGGGGGAGAAGGGTTAGAATCACTGATCAGTGTTTAGAATTAATAATTAATTTCTCTAAGAATTCTTGTCTAGGGTGTGAATAGATATGATTAGTTTTTCAAGGGAAATCCGTAACGTTATATAGCCCAATGGTGGACGAAACAGCATTTTTACCTACAGTCAGTAAAAGTTGCTTTTGATTTTCACTGTGCTATAAATAGCACACTGTTCATTCTTAAACTTCTGCAAATTAGCGGGATGTAGTCGGGAAACCAGAGTGCATTGTGTCATGGTTTACAGCTTTGCTACGATATCTGCACCTTTCGGCCTGAAACATCCAACTTCAGCATGACTTCTGGGTTGCTTTTATCCTATTTAGGATGAGACAGCCAACTCCATCCCATAACGTCTTTGTTGTTCGTCCATCACAAGTAATTATGACTATTTGTTACATCCACTGAAATTCAGTTAGAGATATGTCCTTGCCTATGAGTTCCTATGATGGCTAATGAGCCCTATTCGAGCCGCAAATGTGCTTGAACAGTTTGGGCATAGAATAACTGCCATAGATGATTTTTGGTCTGTCCGTGACTTTCTAGCTACTCTTCCGCTGTGAGCTGCTGCATTTCTCCTATTTTCACAAGATGATGCACCCTTTTTGACAGGCTACCTTAAGATCATGTACCCTTCTCCAGCTGACCATAGAGAAGTATCAGATGCTAATAGAGAAGTATTAGCATACGTACCACATGACCTGCCCAACGAATCTGTGTCTGCATCAGGATAGTGTCAATCCTAGGGATACTAGATCTGTCAAGGACTGTGGTAACCGGAATCTTGTCTTGCCATCTGATGTTCATAACTTTTCTGAGAAAGTTGTGTGACAGTGATTGTTTCCTCACATGACGTCTATACAGAGTCCATGTTTCACTAGCATATAACAGCATTGGGAGTACCACTGCTCTGTAAACTTTCAGCTTAGTCTGTTGGTTAATGCCATTTCTATGCCACACATTTGCGTACAATCTGCCGAAAGTAATGTTAGCCTTGGCAATCATTGTATACACTTCATCATCAACGTTGGCATTTTGTGATAAAGTGCTACCTAGGTATGTGAATCTATTCAAAACTTTCAGGGCTACACCATTTACCTTTATGCAGGTCTCGTGATAACTTTTGCCAGGTGCTGGTCAAAGTTGTAACATGGCGTATGTTTTATCCATGTTAATAGAAAGTCCAATGTTGGTACAAGATTTGAAGAATCTGTCTATAATACTTTGTAGATCAGCCTCAGAGTCGGCATTTAGGGCACAGTCATCAGAAAATAAGAGATCCCTGATTGTGTGTGATTTGACTTTGTTTTTTTCTCGGAGCCGCCAAAGGTTGAATAATTTTCCATGGATGCGATATATGTCTACTCCCAAGTTTATATCTCTAAAAGCATCATCCAACATAGCAGAGCGCATGATGTTAAGTATTGTAGGGGCTAATACACATCATCTACCACAGCCCTTTCCTACTTACCATGTCAAATTCTTTTGTTAAGTCTATGAATGCTGTGTTACTATATCTACTATGAATACAAAAATATCACTAGCTATCATTTGTTAATTCCGGCCATGTAAACATTAAACATCATATGTTATATGTCGCTAAATGAGTATAGCAACTGGTTGAAAATGTCTGCCGGTCTTTTACCGCAGGAAAACCGATGGCCTTTGGTTTCGTGGTAAAGTTTAAATGTGAAACTTTGCAATCGTTTAATTTATTGGAATAATTTTTCTGTTTTCATTCTTAAACGTTTCCTGGTTACTAGAATGTAGTCAGGATAGCAGAATGCATTGTATCATGTTTTACAGCTTGGTTGCAATATCTGCTTTTGGTCTGCCACATCCAATTTCATCATGGATATTTTGGTAAATTCAACCTATGAGGTGAGACTGAAACTCTTTCCCCAAACCTTAGTTGCCTTTTATGACATGCATGGGTCAAGGGTCGTGGTGTTGCTATTCTTTGCTCCCCTTTCGGTTTGAGTAACACATGTGCTTAATGTCAATTTAATCATGACATAGTATATTCCGTTGTATGGACTATCTCCTGTATATAAGCAGGAATTTGAGAAAGAATGCAGACAAGACTAAAACTGACATTGATTTTTATGTTGTTTATATTCTTTCTAAGTCTGCGTTTGTTTTAAAACTCCTGCATCTAAGCAGAATGTAGTCTGGAGAATGTAGTGCATTGGTGTCGCAGTTTACAGCTTTGATGTCATATTTGTGACTTCTGTCCTGACACATCTGACTTTAGCAAGAATATTAATATTTTTTGAATTTCAGGCTAAACAAGATTGAGTCAGAGTTCAAAGATGGAGACATAACTGTGAAGGTGAGATGAATTGTTTGTAGTTGGTCATATGTCTAAATGGAAGCAGAGGTTAACTTAATATTCTTTTTTTCTTCTGCGTTCGTTCTCAAACTCCTGCAGATTAGCAGGATGTAGTCCGGAGAACGGAATGCGTTGTGCCATGGTTTACAGCATTGCTGCGATATCTGCGCCTTTCAGCCTGACACATTCGACTTTAGCATGGCTTTAGGTCACTGACCCTATATGGGATGGGACAGCCAACTCCATCCCATAACCTCCTTAGTCGCCTTTTACAACATGCGTGAAAGGTAAACAGTGTTGTTATTCTTTGCTCCCCTTTCTGGCCCGGCAACACACGGGCGAACTTAATATTATAGATGATCGTGTATATGCAGTGGGTTAGTGGAATCAAACAAGAAATGATTGTGTATAGGGAGTGAGTTTGTAGAATCAGACAACAAAGATGATTGCGTGGGGTGGAGGATGTTAGCAGAACCCAACGAAATCAGTTTTCAAAATTTAGAACTTCTATTTGTTGGCATCAATGATCACATAGTTAACTTGACTCCTGACACATCGACATTTCAGCAGATCATGTTTCTGTATTCAGGATTCTTTTGGTTGTGTTAGGTCTTCAGGCCAGTGGCCAGGACGAAGCTCCATCTTCTCCAGGTCATAGCGGCTGTTCCAAAGTTTTTGTTAGATCTTCAGGCCAGTGGCCAGGACGAAGCTCCGTCTTCTCCAGGTCATAGCGGCTGCCCTAAAGTTTTTGCCTCAGTTCAGTCTAGTGTGGCTATGTCTTGCCTTGCAGTTCTTTGTTTCCTGGACAATCTTTGAGTATGTATTCAGGGATCTGTATGCCTGCTCGGCATGGACATTCATTTGTATGGGCTACCCTGATCCGGTACAGGTGGCCCTGGAGTCGTGCAGAAGCCTTTCTAAGTCGAAAAATGATGGTCTGTTGTTGCCTATGAAAGTAGACACTGTTTACCAGCTTACAACCTCTCTGTTGAGTATACTCATAATATTTTCTTTATAATCAAAAGAAAATTAAGTTGGTAGACGCAAATTCAGGGAAAGAAGCATTTATTACTCACTTACCAGATCCCTGTGTCAGGTTAGTGGTAGGTCTGTGTTATGTTTGTGTTATAAACAGCTGTGTTATGTCTGTATAAAAGGCGTTAGTGATGGAGGGGTTTGCTGGTAACAGGAAATTTGCTAGAAATGTATGAGCTATAGAGGGATTCCACAGTACTTCCACAGTTCCATCATCATTACATGTACTACCACAGTTCCATCATCATTACATGTACTACCACAGTTCCATCATCATTACATGTACTACCACAGTTCCATCATCATTACATGTACTACCACAGTTCCATCATCATTACATGTACTACCACAGTTCCATCATCGTCACATGTACTACCACAGTTCCATCATCGTCACATGTACTACCACAGTTCCATCATCGTCACATGTACTACCACAGTTCCATCATCGTCACTTGTACTACCACAGTTCCATCATCGTCACATGTACTACCACAGTTCCATCATCGTCACATGTACTACCACAGTTCCATCATCGTCACATGTACTACCACAGTTCCATCATCATATATCTTTGCAAATGTGAGAGCTTTTTAAACTTATTATAAGCTTCAAAACTTTGACAGGGTTACTGGAAAAAGAAGTGTGCCATTCTGGAACATTTGTTTAACGAGGATGTGAAAAGGAAAATTGAAGAGTTGGAGGAGTTAGCCAATGCAGAAATCACTGAGGTAGTTTGCAGATATCGATGTAATAGCATGTCAGTACATTTTGTTTGTCATATTCTTTGTCTTCAAGGTTCATTCTCAAACTCCCCGCATGTTCGGAAAGCTGAAGATTGGCGAGACAGAACTGTGCAACTGTGGACTGAGTCCAGAGACTGCAGAACACATTCTTCATATGTGTCAAATCTACCAAGAAGAGAGGGAGAAAATATGGCCCACTGAGACTGCACTTCTTCTAGACGAGGGGTTCCATGGATGACCTGAAGCGAACCACACAATTCATTAAAGCTATTGGTATCTGATATCTGACTGAAAAATGAAGAAGAAGAAACTCTCCGCTGGATTTCCCTTGTAACATGACATTTGTCCTACACAATTTCTAGTTGGATTTAGTCCAGAGAATGGAAATACGCTTTAAAACCATTTTATGTGCGGCAATTGCCCGACACATCTGCCTTTGGTGGAAATTGTGATCTAAGAGAAATATTTATGTTTTATGGCCAATATTTTAGAGCAACCAGCAGTTTCCATACTTAAATTTCATCTTCTTCGATTGTTCTCAAGCTCCTGCAGATCAGCAGGATGTAGTTAGAATGTGTTGTCACAGTTTCCATCATTGCTGCGGTATCTGCGCCTTTCAACCGAACATATTTAACTTCAGTATCACTTTGTGTCTCTTTGATCATATGTGGGATGGGACAGCCAACTCCACCTAACCTCCTTAGTCGCCTATTACAATTTGTATGGAAGGTAAATGTGTTTTTATTCTTTGCTCTCATTTTGGTTCCCAGGTAACACTTGGGTGATGTACTTACATATAAAAAGAGTCGATGTTCTGTAAGTCGTGAAATGTCGTCATTATTTCAACACTTAGTTAGGAGCAGTGGCTGCTGAATTGAGTGTAGGACCTCATGTGTGTTGCTCGGAGTCACATATGGACAAAGAATAGCATCACTCACCTTCCATGCATGTCATATGAGGCCATTAAGGAGATTTGGGGATTGAGTTGGCTATTCCATTACACAGGCTAATGATCCAAAAGTTATATGGCAGGCCAAAAGGCACAGATATCGCAGCCAAGCTGTAATCAAACTGTGCGCTACACACTAAGAGCTCCCCTCATGACCTTGGCAGGAGTTTGTAACAAACACACAGCTTTATCTGTACTGTAGCTGGCAAGCTCACTAAACAGATATCTCCGATTAAATTAACCGTTTTGTTTTTTTGGCAACATTGTCTGCTGGTGACCTTTACTGCTCATACTATAACAAACTTGGAATGAAGCTGCACATTTCGTTCACAATTCAGAAAAAAGTGGGTAGGCACATGATATTTGATTGAATAAAAACAGTTTTACGTGAAACAATTCTCAGAATTGATGTTTTGAACAAAAAGGTCTTTATCAAGATAAGATGTTGGGTGCAAAGGGTACAGCATTGCTCTTGGCGGACCCAGGGTTAGCAGATAACCAAGATCCCATAATTACCTCCTCATGGTGCACCCTGGAAACAGAAATACAGCTGCTCGTGCTGATTCTGGCTAAAACTTTTGGGGATCGTGTCCGTGAAAGTGGAGGTAGCAGTTGGAAAGAGATTTGACAGGCAATATCTCAGACACCTCTGCATCAACACATGCAGCAGCACTGTCGACACACAGTGAAGCTAGTCAGTTCTGCAGAAGCATCGGAAGGGCGGCCAATGCAGTTGTTACAAAGTGGGCAGATGTTATGAGAAATATAAAGAATGGCACATTAGTCACAATAAAAATAATAGCACAATGTGTACACTGAGAGGGAAGCACAGCGCTAGAGGACAGCTGTACGTGCAAAGAGAATGAAAAACGTTTCAAGGAAATCAGAACTATTGTTTTGTTTATTCGAGACAAGCTCCTAGATACCGGTGATCCCAGACCAGGCCCAACTCTACTGTTGAGTTTTTTCTATAACGGAATCATGCTTGCGGAGAGAAAAGATTCAGTGCCTGATGGGCGCAGGCACAGCCTTCCAGGGTGACAGCACTGTTCAGCTGTTTTAGAACAAATGCTAGTCCCTGACGCTCATAAAAATGTGTATAGACTCGGACTTAGGATGAGTGGTTCATGAAGTTGGTGAACAACACTTCGGCTAAGAGGGTGAACGAGTCCGAGTCCATTTCTTCTGTCAAGTTCTTACTAAACCTGAACCAGGCTTGAGGATGAGAAAAGGTTCAGTACCCAATGGGCCCAGTCACAATACGTCAAATTACATGAGACAAGTTCACTGGTGGCGGAACACCTCGTGCAAGATAGATGTGAAGGACAAACAGTTTCGGCGTAGAATAAGTACACATTCACTGCCTGACGACAGATAGGAAGGCTGTCACAGGCTAGGGCAGTCCACCCGAAATGTCAAGGCATGTCGAAATCAGATGTGCTGGGCCTGCAAGGCACATAACGGTGGCACAAATGTAACTACGCTCCTGGTGGAAATCACATGAATATCTGTGCTGATTATAATGGAGCAAACGCAAAACAAACAAACAAGATTAAATGTTTTTTTTGTCTCTGCTGCTAACTTTATTTATGTTTAGAATAATGCCTGTGTGTTATTGGCACAGAAAGGGAAATAACACTTGCCATATGTTGTAAGAGGTACTAAGGAGGTTTAGAATAATGCCTGTGTGATATTGGCACAGAAAGGGAAATAACACTTGCCACATGTCGTAAGAGGTAATAAGGAGGTTTAGAATAATGCCTCGCCCGTGTGTTGCCAGGGCCCAAAAGGGGAGTAAAGAATAGCAACAATGTTTACCTTCTACGCATGTCGTAAAAGGCAACTAAGGAGGTTATGGGATGGAGTTGGTATTGCACTGGATCTGTTGTTGCTGGTTGTTGATTTCCTGGTGGGAGAAATCCATTTTGTTTATATTCGTTATGGTTTTTTTGTTCTTAACTGTTTTTGTTGTCTTGATAAAGATCCCAATTGGACCACCACGTTGACAATTGTATTTGTTCTTTTTTAAAGAAAATTTCTTAGTGTTATTTTCTATATTTTATTATTTTATATTGATAGTTTTCTAGTAACCTATTTACTTTATTTGCATTTACCCATATAGGGTCAGTGACCCAAAGCCATGCTGAAGTCGGATGTGTCCGGCCGAAAGGTGCAGATATCGCAGCAATGCTGTAAACCATGACACAACACATTCCGTTCTCCGGACTGCATCCTGCTAATCTGCATGAGTTTGAGAATGAACGCAGAAGAAGAATACTGCCTATGTGTTATTGGCACCAGAAAGGGAAATAACACTAGTCACATGTCGTAAGAAGGTACTAAGGAGGTATGAGCTATTTCATCCAATGATCTTCTCTGAGCTGAAGTCTGCTGAAAACCCATTCCTGTACCTCTGGGAGAAAATTAACCCTTTTATCTGCAGGATGCTTTGAGAGTGCAATAAAATCATGACAAAATCTCATCTAGAAATAATATGTCCATTTTATAGCATTGCAACCCACAGGTACATTGTAACCCACAGGTACATTGCAACCCACAGGTACATTGCAACCCACAGGTACATTGCAACCCACAGGTACATTGAGTACAGCAGTCATCTGGTGCTTGCATAAACTGTGGAAAACTTTAGATAATAACAATAAGACCCAAAAACATTTAGATCGTAGGGGTGCCACACTGGTGACATCAGTAAAAGAACACTCTCCAAATATCTCTATCCATAGCCACTTGGAGGGGTGTAGACAAAATCATGCCCAGACCATTCCTTGATGTTGTCAATCCAGGATTTTCTTTAGTATAAAGGTAAGGCAGATCCCATAACAGTGACCTGCCATCGGAGATGAAGATAACTTTTCGTTTGCTAAGCTGCAGCAACTACAGTATTAGATGAGATGGCCAGTTTCATTCCTTGCTGTGTTTACCTTCCCCAACTCATGCGTCAGGTATCCATTTACAGCTGGAGGAGCTGTAAGGAGATAAATCTAGCCCCGATTGTTTTGTCCAGATGTTTGGAACCCGGCACTGGCACGCTGTAATCCAGTAAGCAAGCTCACTATCAGCTAGACCACCGCATTTCTCTTTAGTATAACCTCATAAAGAATGCCAGATAAACACCATCCTAGCAGGTTTTTATCATCTTTGAACTGAATAAACCCAGTTTAAAAGTATTTTTGAAATACTTTTTTTCTTTTTAATAGAAAGGTTTTTACAAGAAGATTGATGCCATCATTGGCGGTTTCCTGTTGGCAAGTGTTAACACAAAGGAACTAGCAATGGTACAAGTAGAATCGACATTGAGCATGCTCACAATGGTGAATTTTCATCAGCGACAGTAGCCAGTGGGCATATCACTAACGGATCCTCTGTTGCTGTGACATTGTCTAAATTTGCATTGGGCTCTAACATTGAAAATAACGTAGAAAATAAAGAATTTACAAACGAGAATACAGATGACAGAAGCAAGGTCAACTGCAAAGTGGTAAGATAAATGTTTTATTTTTGTGTTTATTTTTCTTCTGCGTTCGTACTCAAACTCCTAAAGTTTAGCAGGATGTAGTTCGGAGAATGGAATGCATTTGGTCATGGTTTACAGATTAGCTGTGATGTCTGCGCCTTTCAACCTAACACATCAGATTTAAGAATGGATTCTGGGTCACTATGACGGGAAGGGACAGCTAACTCCACACCAAAACCTCCTTAGTTGACTCTTATGACATGATTGGCAGATAAGTGTTTCTAATATGGTACATTGCCTTTTCCAGCATTCATTCCTAAAGTCCTGCTGGTTAGCAGGACATTGTCTGGAGAGGCGAATAAATTGTGTCATGGTTTACAGCTAGGCTGTATTATCTGCGCCTTCCAGCTCGGTACGTTTGACTTCAGCATGGTTTTTGGGTCACTATGACCTATGGAATGGGACTGCCAACTCTCTCTCACACACACATGACTTCCCCCCCCCCCCCCTCCATGCATGGAAGATTAGTAATGCTATTCTTTGTTTTCTTTTTGGGAAAGGCAACACGTGTGTACATTTAACACACTGTGTACAAGATCTAGGAATATTAGTCTAAAAAATGTACTCAGTGACCACACCAAGAGAATTGTGTTCATACAGGCCCATATCTGCCCAAACCACTGTCTGGCACATGCAGGTCAGTAGCTGCCATAATCATTGGTTTTTAAATTCAGGTCTGTAGTTGCCCAAACTGTGGTCTATTTTGCACATACATATCCGTATCTGCCCAAACCGCTGTGGTATGCATATCTATAGCTTCCCACACCACTGTCTGGTTTGCACATGCAGATGCTGAACGCAGAAGAAGAAGCTTTTTCAGAGGCTCATAGCTTTCATCTTGTCTTTACTTACGTACAGTGTGCAGTTCTGTAAAATATGTTTTGTGTTTTCTGGAACTTGTCCAAAAGGGTACATATCAGTGACACCAACTCCAAACTTCCCGTACATATGTTAGAGTATTTTCTCAATCTAAACATAGTTTGTTCCTTTCTTCCAAGCTTGTAGATAGCATTGTCCTTTTGGCTGCCATGGATGAGGTGAGCTCCATTCCATGTTAATGGATCTTTTGATGATGGACTTCATTTTCAGAATTAAAAATTGTTTGTTTATAACAATTACTACAAAATATGTAAAAATAATCCGACCATATTTGAAATTGTTTTATATACTATATTACTTTTTGTCATCAGGATATCGCGGAGACACAGAATGGTAACCAACTATTGAACGGCGTAGGGGAAGTTGATCTGATTGAAGCAGAGATTGACACTAACGGAGCAGACAATGGGGATGAAGATGACTTCTCACCACCGGTTAAAAAATTAAAAGGAGTTAGAAAATCCGTAGAGACACCCACTCGAAGTAAGTATAGAGGATTAATTTAATAAACAACAAATTTGTTCTCATAAGTTATAGAAGAAATGGTTATCGTTTCTTCTTTTTCGGCGTTAATTTTCAAACTCCCACTGGGTCACTCTTGTAGCAGGACAATGGTCCTACTAGATTTCCAGCACAATGTAGTTCAGAGAATGGAAATAAGCGGTGTCGCCTTTTTATGCGTTCCAATGGCCCGACACATTTGTCTTTGGCAGTTTGTTTTGGTTCCAAGAAATTTACAGGCCATTGCGCTCGGGTGTTGCTGGGGCCCAAAAGAGAAGCAAAGAATAACAACACTTAAATTGTTGCAGGATGTTTGTACAAAATGTTTGATCCTATGTACAGTGATGTGGTTTCTCTCCTACTTCTTATGTACAATGATGTGGTTTCTCTCCTACTTCCTGTGTACAGTGATGTGGTTTCTCTCCTACTTAATCACCCCTTTCCCCGGGCGCATGAGAAAAAAAAATACACAAAAACGCTCCACCAGATGAGTTATTTTGACACAAATACGGCATAAAATTATGTTTTGTTATATCATTAACTTACCTTATGCTGTACGCTGTTCTTGCAAGTCGAAATACCAAAAAATTGGTTTCTGGGGTAACCATATTTAGTGTAAATCCTAAAGTATCGAGCTACTGGGTTCTAAGGGTAAGCATGGCATCTGGGTCACTTTGACCCCATATGAGATGGGACAACCAACTCCTAAGTGTTTAATCACTTTTTTTAAATATCGTTTCATTTCCAGGCTAATGTAATATGGACTGAACAAACTAATCAAACGTGAAGAAATCACATACAATGTCCGCTCGTTTAAGACTATGGACATACAATGTTTTTATTTTAAATGCTGACACGTGGCACCTCTGATACATATTGTTTTTGTGTTTTTCAATGAATAAACGAACATTCTATAACATAACAACAACTAAAACATAAAAACAGCAATAAAAATATGTAGATATCACTTTCTATGACGATTACTTGCCAATGCTACACTACATTTGATCACTTGTCAATGCTACACTACATTTGATAGTAAAATATGTGGTAGAAAATGGACAGTCATTTCAGAAATTTGTTGTCAAAAATTAGCCGGCTTTTTCCTTCTTGCAATCGTAATGTGTAAAGGAAATTTTTGACCTTTAGGCTGTGACATATTTCTTTCTAGCTTCGTGTGCCGGGAAATCTACATCATATAAGCTTTACTTCGTGTGATTCCGTGCTGATGATTTGGGGCATAGCAATGGGGGTGAATGGAGACGCCTACCGACCCAAGTTACATAATGACGTTGGGGCTATAACCACCTATAGAGCCTGTAAGGTTAATTAGGTTTAATTGCTTAGTGGCATCAGAAAATATGTATATGTTTTATCTATACTCTACAGCACCTGCTCGGACTTCAGGTCGTCTCGCCTCTAAGACTCCTGATGACAAACAGCCCACAATTATGTCATTGTTTTCTGGAAGGTGAGTTACTTGAACGTAAATGATTATTATTGACTTTCTTTACTGCCAAAACATGTTTGCATTAGTTTGATTTAAAAAATTCAAGTAAATAGAAAACTGCAGTAAAATTGTGCACCAAAATATATAAGTAAATATATTTAAAAAAAATTAAATAGCAGTTTACGTGGAACAATCACTGTTTGATTTGGTGGTTCCTATTCTGTGTTTGATTGATTGATTTGGTGGTTCCTATTCTGTGTTTGATTGATTGATTTGGTGGTTCCTATTCTGTTTGTTTGATTGAATTGGTGGTTCCTATTCTTTGATTGATTGATTTGGTGGTTCCTATTCTGTGTGTGTTTGATTGATTTGGTGGTTCCTATTCTGTGTTTGATTGATTGATTTGGTGGTTCCTATTCTGTTTGTTTGATTGAATTGGTGGTTCCTATTCTTTGATTGATTGATTTGGTGGTTCCTATTCTGTGTGTGTTTGATTGATTTGGTGGTTCCTATTCTGTGTTTGATTGATTGATTTGGTGGTTCCTATTCTGTGTTTGTTTGATTGATTTGGTGGTTCCTATTCTGTGTTTGATTGATTGATTTGGTGGTTCCTATTCTGTTTGTTTGATTGATTTGGTAGTTCCTATTCTATCAAATATTTTCACTTGATCAGGGTGTACTTTACCCTTTTGTTTGCTTTCAGTAGTTTTTTTTCACAAGGTCACAAAAATAGATATAATCAGTAATGAGACAATCAGACGGCAGGTGGGTATAACACGAGTGCGGAACTTCATCAGAAAACAGCAGGTCAAATGGTTCTGACATGCTACTAGTTACTAATACCATCCGAAAAGTGACGCTGTTTAAATACAGTGGACTTAAAGTTAGAGAGGCACCCATGAAAATATGGACAGCATAAATAGAAGAGGTTTCTAAAACAACTTGTTTTTAGAAAGCTCACGGGTCTGTTCCAGATCTCGTCTGTTCCTTTATATCAGGGCTCCATTGAGGCAGCAAGAAATTAAGGTTATATGAAAATATAAATGATTGGGATATATTATGAATAGCATTAATTGAGTTACATTCTTCCCAAAATGCAGTATTACTTATGAGCACTAAACTTCCCCACAATTCTGAGCAAGTTGACATGATGCCGCCATGGGCACCTCTAAAGACTCTGAAATGTCTCTCGTCCGTTGTTATCTTTGCCTTGTTACCAGCAACTATGCCTTCCATTACTAGTTTTCTCATGCTATTACGTCTCTTTATATAACCAAAATAAACTTCAGCTTTCATGTTGTGATGTTGTTCAAGATTCGACCCGTATCTACATTTAATGTTCTTTACATTGATTTGTCTTTCTCTGTGCATGGACCAAGAAGACGATGAACCAGCGACATCGAAGAATGTATGCACATATCTCTGGCCAATGCAGTCCTGCTTGCCCGGGATAAAGAAGCGCTCAGAGTATCCACGATGAACACATCGTTCTGAGAAGAATATCTCACTTGATAAATAATATGCTTGCTCTGTCCAGATGTAATTTAGCTTGACTGCATTTGCATTGATATTTTATTATTGATATTACTTGTTTGAAACTACTTTCTACGGAAACATTCATAATTTCCAAGCAGGCCCAAGTTGGAACCAAAGAAAGGTCAAGAAATAGTTGCTAATGATGTTCAAGCCAAGATGACTGAATGTGACAAGTGTCCTGATGAGAGCGATGATAAGGAAAACAGTCCCAAGAGGGCCAAACTAGAAGATGAAAATAATATCAACCAACAAGAAAGGTAAGCTGATTTTTAAATTAATTACAATCTGGCATATGACTCGGCATAGATTATGTTAACTGCATGTAGAGTGCCTGGTCTCGCCAGTGACATACCAGAACAACCACCATGCAACAACAAATCCCTAGTAGATAATGTGTATGTCGTGAATAGTATTATTTTTCTCGAATAATAATAAATGCTTCCTTTTGGGAAAAACATAAACCTATAAGCCCCCTTAACACAACCATGCTTATACTCACCGGTATCACCTTAGTTGAGGAAGACCTGTACTTTTGTCAGAAAATCTGTCAATTTATCAGTGGAATGTCGAGCTATCTGCTTGCAGCTAAAGGTATTATTTCATCATCATCATGTGTCAAGAGGTATCTGCTTGCAGCTAAAGGTATTATTTCATCATCATCATGTGTCAAGAGGTATCTGCTTGCAGCTAAAGGTATTATTTCATCATCATCATGTGTCAAGAGCTATCTGCTCGCAGCTATAGGTATTATTTCATCATCATCATGTGTCAAGAGCTATCTGCTCGCAGCTATAGGTATTATTTCATCATCATCATGTGTCAAGAGCTATCTGCTCGCAGCTATAGGTATTATTTCATCATCATCATGTGTCAAGAGGTATCTGCTTGCAGCTATAGGTATTATTTCATCATCATCATGTGTCAAGAGGTATCTGCTTGCAGCTATAGGTATTATTTCATCATCATCATGTGTCAAGAGCTATCTGCTCGCAGCTATAGGTATTATTTCATCATCATCATGTGTCAAGAGCTATCTGCTCGCAGCTATAGGTATTATTTCATCATCATCATGTGTCAAGAGGTATCTGCTCGCAGCTATAGGTATTATTTCATCATCATCATCATGTGTCAAGAGGTATCTGCTCGCAGCTAAAGGTATTATTTCATCATCATCATCTGTTTGTTTCCCCTCCCACTTGTAAATTTTTACTTCATGTTATGAACTGTTTCTTATTTACAGAAATTCCACAGTGTTGACTTTAAGTCATACGAAAGCTCTCCCAGAAAGATGTAATGAATGTTTGAAGTACATGGACGATCAGGAACTGAAGTTATTTCCTGGTGATTCTGAAGATGCTGTAAGTTGTGTTGCTCATTTGTTTGTATCTGTGGTCAGTTAAGAAAAATTTGTCTCTTCCTTTTTTTCCTTGCATCGTTCCTTGAAGGATCATTGTAGCAAGGTTAGAAGGTAATAGTCACGTCCATAAAGTATTTTTTTTTCCATTGTGCACACATTAGGCCTGCTGTCCACTAGAAGCGACTTTTGTGTAAACGAGAGACGGATCTGAATGTAAAGAATGCTACAGAACAGTGTCCTTTGTAAGTGACCGTGAGCGACCAATTTCTTACTTTTCCAAAGGCCATGGTTTCGTAACACGCTTTGCATTTGGCTCAGTTATGGGTGTACTCTAGTAATTGCTTGATCTCATTGCTTTCATTAGACGGCAGGCCTTACTTAAGCTAAAATGATTATTTGTAGTCGGGCAAGTGTTGCCGGACTCAAAAGGGGAACAGAGAGTACCAACACTAAGGCCTGCCATGCATGTTGTAGGAAGTGACTAAGAGGATTTTGTGAGTTGAATTTACTGTTTCATAAACGATCCAATGTTATACTGAAGTTGGATGTGCTGGGCTGACGGGCACAGATATTGTAGTCAAGCTGCAAACTATGGTACAACTCATTCCATCCTCTGAACTGCAGCCTGTTATATGCAGGAGTTTGAGAACAAGCTCAGAAAAAATTTTGTAGTTGTGACATACAGTCTTCTTCTTCTTTCGAACTCTGGTAACCAACACAAAAGTGCATGTGATTTCCGCCGGGAAGCATGAAGTACGTTGTAGTACTAATTTATGGCATAACTGAGTTATTTGCACCTTGGAAGGTCCTGCACATCTGATTTCGGCATGGACCATGCAGTGAATTTTTCATTTTCTCTCTTAATTAATAATTGCATCCCTAGAATTCCTGAAAACTGTCTCTAATTTTTTACTTGGTATATGCTGAAGTTGGATGCGTCAGGCCGAAAGGTGCAGTCAATCTGTAAACCATGACAACATTCTTTTCTCCAGAGTACATGCTACTAATCTGCAGTTCACTTGCTATTATATTTCTGTTGGCCTATGTGTATTTGACGCCAACAGGAACATCTCACGGCAGTGGTGAGACATCACAAAACTTGTGTGGTTTGGCCATGAGGCATGATTTCCTTTCCAAAATTATCTTGCAGGGAACAGCTGATGGTTGATGAAGAAGAGGTGGTAAGAGGAAAGTATGGATTGATAATATTAAAGACTGGACAAGATTAAGATTCTTCACCTAAACAAAGAACAGAGAGGCATGGCAAAATTTTTCTGTTGACATTTCAAGAGTGGCACCGCTATATTTCAAGAGTCTCAACTCTACGACCCTGAAGGGTTATGGATATGATCATGATGTGTATTGCCAGGTCTGAAAAAGGGATCAAAGAAATAACACTGCCACTTACCATGCATAGTGTAAGTGGTGACTAAGGATGTTTTGGTATGGACTGACTTCCTCATTCAATAAGTTGTTTTTGACCAAAAATGTCATGCGGAAGTTTGATGTGTTGTGCGAAAAATGCATGGATAGTGTAGCTTTAAACCATGATGTGATATATTTCATCTAGTAATTTAAAAACGAATCCCGAAGATTGATGTTTATAGCTAATTTTGTCTCTCATACACATAATAGATCTATTGTAATGTCTGTGGCGGGAAATGTCAGGCTAATGTTGGTTTTACTATTTCTAGGTTGAAGAGTTCATTGCCCTCACTGATCCAAAGTTGTCATTGTTTACTGGTAATGAAGACTTTGATAAAATAACGGAAGACCGGCCACAACATAAAATCACAAACTTCAGGTAAGTCTCCCTCTTTTGTTTTTGAACGTTCAAAAATTATTTGTCTCCTTCCTCGTTCTCCTATCGGAGTCAGAAGCTGATATCTTCTTTTTTCAGCGTTCATTTTAACTCATGCTAGTTCTCTCTTATAGCAGGACAATGATCCTACAAGATTTCCAGCAGGGTGTAGTCCAGAAAATGAAAATGCATTGTGTCGCCGTTTTATTTGCGCCAATGGCAGACACATCCCGTCTTCGGCGGAGGACACACATTAAGAAAGCTAACAGAAAGCATAGCAAACTACCGAAGATGGATGTGTTGGGCCATTGGTGCAAATAAAATGGCGACAACACAATTTAATTCTCCATTTTCATATCCATTCTCTGGACTACATCCTTCTGGAAATCTAGTAGGACCATTGTCCTAACAAGAGAGATTCAATAGGAATTTGAGAATGAACGTTGAAGAAGAAAGCATAATAATACAGGCATTACTCTAGAACCCACAGGAAACGAGAAATAACAAGTATTATCTAGAGGAAAGAAATAGATGCAGAGACGCAAAAGTAGTTTGGTGTGGTAGAGCATGGAAAGAACTGGAAGCAAGCTAAAAATAGGACAAGATAGAGGAGTTTGTTTAAGACCTATATTCCATGAGGTGCAAATAGTTGTATAGCCAGATAGATAGACATAATAGATGATTGATTGATTAAGTATTTGATTGATAGATTCATCTGCATGCACTTTAATCTTTAAAACTGTGTTCCCTTCCAGTGTTTATGATAAGAACACACACTTGTGTGCATTTGACACCGGCCTGATTGAACGTAACAAGTATCTGTACTTCAGCGGAGTCTTGAAACCCATATTTGAAGAGGATGCCAGCCCAGAAGGTATGGATGTGAAGTTAGGTTGTTTGTATAGAGTTTCTGTAAAAGATGCCAGCAGCAAATAACTCCATATTTTTTCTGTTATTAGTTCTTCAGTGTAACATTTTTCTTCTATCGATTGTGTTTTCTCTGCTGTTACTGTTAGCTGTAGCATGGTTGAATGCTGGTCGGTTTTTGGGCAATATTACATTTGGTCGCTTGATATGCAGTAATATTGTGAGGTCTCAGAGCGTTTGTAACTCCTTTAATCCACTTTCTTCTTGGTCTTCCTTTGCCGTTTGATGTCTTCATTTATGTTGTATGCTCTGTTGTTGGCCAATACTGGTTCATTCTCATTAAGTGGCGGAACCATTTCAGTCTCTGATTTTCAATATATTTGACCGCAGATGTTCCAGCAATTTTTTTAATCTTTATATTCCCCATATGATCACTTCTTGTTTTGTTTGCTTTTTTTTCATTAGAAGATTTTCTTTTTCTATATTCATTTCACATTCCAGGATTAACAGTTGGAGGTTACAATCTGAATAATCTAAGAAATGCTGACGATACAATTCTGATTGAAGGGAGCGAACAACAACTTCAAGCCCTGTTGGACATGGTAGTACAAGCAAGTGAAAACAAAGGAATTAGTCTAAAAAAGAAGAAAACAAGGAATGGCTGTTTCAAAGACATACATAAAGTTAAAATACATAAAGTTAAAATTCAGATAAACAAACATGCCAGTTTTAGCATGCAGGTTTGAAGGTCTCACTAGTGTCCCATTAGACAAACTTGCTATGCAACAGCACAGATTCCCTAGTAGATCTTCTACAGTGTTCATTCTCAAACTCCCGCTGGATCTCCCTTATAGCAGGACAATGGTCCTACTAGATTTCCAGCAGGATGTAGTCCAGAGAATGGAAATGCGCTGTGTCACTGTTATTTGTGCCAATGGTCTAACACATCCATCTTCTGCGTGGCCATAGTAAATTATATGACTACACAGGAAGCTTTTTACCTTCTGAGTGGTACATTTCTTCTCAAAGCATTGCATGCGTATAGGGAGTTGGGAGTCATGAAATACATCTCTGGAGAAACCTCAATTGCACAAAAGGATGCAAATCCTGTATTGCTCATTATTTCCAGGGATTGAAACAAAAATGGCAACATCTTTTAGTCGTAGTACAGATATGTGTTAAAGTCCCATGGTAGCAACTATTAGGTGAATTGGCCAGTTTCCTTCCTTGCGGTGTTTACCTTCCTCGACACATACTCCTGGTACCCAACTACAACCCCTGAACTGGAGGAATGACTGTATTAAGTGAGAAATCACGACCATGATTTTTTATCTGGACTTGGTTTCAAACAAATCACATTTTCTGGTGATAGTAAACCTGGCACGCTGTAACCTGGTGACAGTAAGCAAACTCACTATCAACTAGGCTAGAACCTGGCACCTCTGTAACTCAGTTACAGTAGGCAAGCTCACTATCAACTAGCCTACAAGGCTTCTCATGTGTAGAAGAAAATAAAGTGTTTTCAATGTTTGGTAGTTTTTTTTCTTTAATGTGATTGTTCTATTCCAGGTGGAGTACCTTGCCGCAACATGGGTCCAATAAATGAATGGTTTGTTGCTGGCTTTGATAGAGGAGAAAATGCCTTGATTGGGTTTTCAACAGGTTTGTCATTATTTAAATTAGCCTTTATTTGATTGTTTCAAGTAAAGGAAACTCTTATATCTCATGAATGTGATTGAATTACTTAAAAACACTTGGTTATATCACAGTTGTATACATTGTATCACTTGCAATTAATCAAATGATTGGTTGGTTGCTAATCAATCTTTCCATGGCTCATGCACTTTGACCCAATTGTTTGAACGCATATCTTATTTGTCTTTGGGGAGGGTGGGGGGAGTTTTGTGTGTAAATAGGTCAAATCATAATTCTGTACAAGAAAATTTTAAAGGTTATAGAATTTTGTTCCCTAACCAGTTTGTCCACCGCATTCTTGCAACAACTTGAGTGTATTATTACTGCATACTCATGAATTTACAAGCATAATGCTTCTTGAAATTATGGAGGAGACGTAAAAACCTTGTATGTACATTCATCTGACAAAGTGAAACATTATTTCAAACAAATAATCTGTTTTATTCCGGACGCATGTTTTTCCGGTTAACCTTTAGAGCCCAGCCCTCAATTAAAATTACGCAATATCCCCCTGGGGCCTGAATTCTTTTTTGGAAAATTTGCGTTATTGATGGTGGGTGTTTTGAAAACGCGATAACATTTTTGTTTTAAAAGATATCAAAATAATTTTTGCATATCTAAATAAAGGAGTGAATAGTGAATATAGTTGTATTTTTTTTGTTGTTGTTGCATGTATGATATGACAGTTGAAAGCCGCCCGTGTGTTGCCGGGGCCTTAAGGGTAGCAAAGAATAGCAACACTGTTTACCTTCCATGCATGTCGTAAAAGGCGACTAAGGAGGTTATGGGATGTAGTTGGCTGTCCATCCCATATAGGGTCAGAGACCCAAAGCCATGCTGAAGTTGGATGTGTCAGGTCAAAAGGCGCAGATACCGCAGCAATGTGTAAACCTTGACACAATGCATTCCGTTCTCTGGACTACATCCTGCTATTCTGCAGGAGTTTGAGTAGAAACGCAGAAGAAGAAGAAGATGACAGTGGTGAGCATGATGTGATATTTGAAAATTTGGGGGAAAATTGCAAAATCGCACATATAACTTCTTAACGACCCTAATACTTGAGCAATGTGTGGGAAAATTGATAAAATCCTCCCTAATACCTATACTTGTTGTATATATATTGTTTCATATACAAACTAATATAATATGGCCTAAAAAACGAATAAAACGTGAAGAAATCTCATAATGTCCGTCCGGTCAACACTAGGTCTTGGCCAACACACAGCGTAATTATTGTCCATGCACACACGTGGCACCCCCGATACATATTATTTTTGTGTTTTTGAACGAATACACATACATTCTTAACAAATAACAACATATTAAACACAAAAAACAACAATTAGAACATGTAGTCGCGATTACTTACCCATGGCAGGCGGTACTCAATTTGATAGTAAAATACTGCACCGAAAATAGCTAAAGTCGCTCCAGAAATGCGTTACAAAACCAACTGGCTTTCCCCTTCTTACAATGGTAATGTGTAAAGGAATTTGATCTTTAGACTGACGTATTCCTAGCTTCATGTGGCGGGAATTTCTACGTCTTATAAGCTTTACTTCATGAAGTTCCGTACTCGCGATTCGGCACTATCTGTTAAGTCGCTGCGCAATATTGAGCCAATAGGCAAGATGCGGGGCACACTTTTGTTGCAAAATTGTGCCTGTAGAGTCCTAAAGGTTAAGTAAAATGTACCTCTTATGGTACTTTCTTTCAACCTTAGATGTTAGTCCAATTTGGTTATATAAAAGCTTTACAACCATAAAAAAAATTGTGGTTCTGGTAATCCAGTTACTACGACCTCTGGTTTGATTACAGTTACACATAATTTTTTTTTTCTGACTGCAGGTTTTGTAGAGTACATATTGATGCAACCCAGCGAGGCTTACACTCCTTTCATTGAGCAGATGAGGGTCAAAGTTCATATGTCCAAGATTGTTATTGAATTTCTCATCAACAATCCAGATGCTAGTTACGAGGATTTGTTGAATAAAATTCAGGTATTACGAATAAATTAATTATTGGAAAAATAACAGTTCTTTTCTGTCAGGTATTCGTATTCACATAAAACTTGTGCCCCCAGGTATCCTTCTTGTGTATTTTTCATTCCTCTGTGTCCCTTTCATCCCCCCTGTTTAGAACTGCAGCATCGATCCTAGCTCCAGGGAGACTACAGCCCTTTATCGATCAGCTTGGCACACCCGGATCACTGCCGACATCACTAAATTTGAAAAAAGAATGAACACTGCAGGCAATTTACGAGAGACAGAAGCAAACGGAAAAATCTTAGATCTGTCCTACTCTGGACCCTCTGCACAAACTGCAATAGAACTTTCCTGGCACAAATCGGACATCTGCAAACTCACAAACCAAAAACAAATTAGATAATCACAAATTATTTTTTTTTCACACCACATTTTTTGTCTTTCATACCATGCTCATCTTTGCTTGCAAAGGAGGAACATTATCAACACCAACCCCCTCCCCTTCATCTGTCCTGTTCGCCTTTCACATGTGTGCGCTGACACACATACACAGTGGGTTTCATCCCTCTGTGTACCTTTCATCTTCCTTGTGTACCTTCTGTTCCACTTGTGTACCTTCCATACCCCCTTGTCTTTCATCTCCACAGTCATAAAAGTGTCATTTTGGCTTTTTTTGTGCACCAAATCAGTGAGGTTAGAAATGGCATGAACCCAATGATTGTGCATTATGAAGTTACGAAAAGTGCCAGTAATAAAATTATCAACAGTGATTGCAAGAAGCAAGCAGTCACTTCCAGAATTGCATTAATGCTTACATTTGAACATTTTAAAACTTATCAACATTTACATGTGTATTTAGATCTAGACAAATTAATGAAAGTCATGTGGTTCTTCTTCAGCGTTTATTCTCAAACTCCCGCTGCATCTCTCTTGTAGCAGGATCATTGTCTTACTAGATTTCCAGCAGGATGTAGTCCAGAGAATGGAAATGTACTGTGGTGCCGTTTTATTTGCGGCAATGGCCCGACACATCCATCTTCAGCGGGATGTGGTTCTAAACAAGGTTTTAAATATGCACTTCAAGAGAATTTTTGATAGAAAAATTTTGTCAAAATTTGAGCAGATTTTAAAATACCTTATATTTCTATAAATATTCTAGTTTCTATATTTACACATGGCATAACTTGATGTTCCTCAGACTACCGTACCTCCAGCTGGGCTGACAAGTTTATCAGAAGATAGCTTGCTCCAACATGCCCAGTTTGTGGTGGACCAAGTCCAGAGTTTTGATGATGCAGCAGAGGAGGATGAGTCTCTGCTCATTACTACACCTTGCATGAGGGCGCTAATCAAACTGGCTGGCGTTACTTTGGGTAAAAGGTGTGTGAAGCACAATAAATATCTTCGCAGTCAGCTGGTGTTGTATCATTTGTTTGTTTGCTATCTAACTCCCTACTGGATCTTCTTGATTAGAAACTGGCCTCACAGCACGTGGGGCATTCCCATAAGTGCACTCCCTCTATTCCAGCAGCTATCCGATTTGATAGTGTTTTGAGTCTTATGCTGCCGAAACTGACGTCAACATCAGGGCACAACTCAGGCCCTTGCGGCAGGTTTCTTTGTTCTGCTCACCTACACTGTGCCCGTCCTAGTCCAAGCACAACGTCGGCATGTCGAAACAACATGGTAACTGTTATCTAAGGTTACGACTACGGGATCCCCGCTGGATCTCCCTTTTAGCAGGAAAATGGTCAGACTAGATTTCCAGAAGGGATGTCCAGAGAACAGATGCGTTATGTCATAATTTTATTTGCTTCAGTTGCTCAGCATGTACGACTTTGGCAGCGTTATATTATTTCACTAGCAGCATTTATAACTGATAAATGTTTATATAACACACTCACTCAAGGCGTGTGTGTAAATGTGTCTCGAGAGTCAGTGAGATACTAAATATGCATGTACTTAAGAAAGAAAATCATATCATTTTAAATTAAATTTGGTTTGGGTGTTGTGGAATGGCATTAATTTTAACTTTTACAACGCCCTTGTGTTGCCGGGGTCTGATAGGGGAACAAAGAATAGCAACACTGTTTACCTTCCACGCATGTCGTAAAAGGCGACTAAGGAGGTTATGGGATGGGGTTGGCTGTCCCATCCCATATATGGTCAGTACAGTAACCCAAAGCCATGCTGAAGTCAGATGTGTCAGGCAAAAAGGCGCAGATATCGCAGCAATGCTGTAAACCATGACACAACGCATTCCGTTCTGCGGACTACATCCTGCTAATCTGCAGGAGTTGTTTGAGAACGAACGCAGAAGAAGAAGAACTTTTACAATATAAAGACTTCATTTTCTGTTTTATGTCCTTCCTGTAATTTTTCTAATATAAATATTTATGTAATGGAGTTACTCTCGTTCTCAGGAGGCAGTTGAGAAAAGAGGTGGCCAGAGTAAAGGCTAAAAAAGAAAAACCCAAGGACACAAATTGATTGTGGCATATGTAAGGTAGGCTATGATTGTGGCATATGTGAGGTAGGCTTGTTTGTGGCATATGTGAGGTAGGCTTGTTTGTGGTATATGTGAGGTAGGCTTGATTGTGGCATATGTGAGGTAGGCTTGTTTGTGGCATATGTGAGGTAGGCTTTATTTGGCATATGTAAGGTAGGCTTGATTGTGGCATATGTGAGGTAGGCTTGTTTGTGGCATATGTGAGGTAGGCTTGATTGTGGCATATGTGAGGTAGGCTTTATTTGGCATATGTAAGGTAGGCTATGATTGTGGCATATGTGAGGTAGGCTTGATTGTGGCATATGTGAGGTAGGCTTGATTGTGGCATATGTGAGGTAGGCTATGATTGTGGCATATGTGAGGTAGGCTTTATTTGGCATATGTAAGGTAGGCTATGATTGTGGTATATGTGAGGTAGGCTTTATTTGGCATATGTAAGGTAGGCTATGATTGTGGCATATGTGAGGTAGGCTTGTTTGTGGCATATGTGAGGTAGGCTTTATTTGGCATATGTAAGGTAGGCTATGATTGTGGTATATGTGAGGTAGGCTATGATTGTGGCATATGTGAGGTAGGCTTGATTGTGACATGTGAGGTAGGCTTGTTTGTGGCATATGTGAGGTAGGCTTGTTTGTGGCATATGTGAGGTAGGCGTTATTTGGCATATGTGAGGTAGGCTTGTTTGTGGCATATGTGAGGTAGGCTTGTTTGTGGCATATGTGAGGTAGGCTTGTTTGTGGCATATGTGAGGTAGGCTTGTTTGTGGCATATGTGAGGTAGGCGTTATTTGGCATATGTGAGGTAGGCTTGTTTGTGGCATATGTGAGGTAGGCTTGTTTGTGGCATATGTGAGGTAGGCTTGTTTGTGGCATATGTGAGGTAGGCTTGTTTGTGGCATATGTGAGGTAGGCTTGTTTGTGGCATATGTGAGGTAGGCTTGATTGTGGTATATGTGAGGTAGGCTATGATTGTGGTATATGTGAGGTAGGCTTTGTGGCATATGTGATTTAGACTTGATTGTGGTGCTTGATTGTGGTATATGTGAGGTAGGCTTGATTGTGGCATATGTGAGGTAGGTTTAATTGTGGCATATGTGAGGTAGGTTTAATTGTGGTATATGTGAGGTAGGCTTGATTGTGGCATATGTGAGGTAGGTTTAATTGTGGCATATGTGAGGTAGGTTTAATTGTGGCATATGTGAGGTAGGCTTGATTGTGGCATATGTGAGGTAGGCTTGATTGTGGCATATGTGAGGTAGGCTTGATTGTTTAATATGTGAGGTAGGCTTGATTGTGGCATATGTGAGGTATGCTAGATTGTGGCATATGTGAGGTAGGCTTGATTGTGGCATATGTGAGGTAGGCTTGATTGTGGGATATGTGAGGTAAACTTGATTGTGGTATATGTGAGGTAGGCTTGATTGTGGCATGTGTTAGTTAGTTATTGAATCATCGTCATTGCACTCCGGACAAGTCCATAGGTGCTCAGATCTTTCCTTGAGTGTATCCGCCATTACACGTTGACTGACAGTCCCAGTATGTCGTTGGTTGACCATCATTCTTTTTCACCCATGGATATTCTCCTTTATAGCGACCCCACATTTCAAACCAAGTTCCTTTATTCTAATCATGGAACAAGAGTCATCGTCATTTGTTCATGCATTTTCCCATATGGCATTCAAAATGTCTGCCCTTTCCATCACTCCACCAACAGCCGTAGAAGCAGCGTGGGAGGCCAACCTATCTGCTTTCTCATTACCCCGGACTCCCGCGTGTCCCAGCACAAAAATAAAAGTCACTGTACGCACACAGGAATCTTCACTGCATCCAGCCACTGTTCTCGAACGTACCCCTCCTGAACTTTCATAATCATGTTCATGGAGTCACTGAGTATACAGGCATTCACAGACAGTCTGTGACATGTGAGGTATCCTAGATTGTGGTCTATGGAAGCTACGACAACTCCACCACCTGGGGATTGACAATAGTGAAATTAATGAATATTGATCATTTGAGAGAGGTAATATTAAATTTATAAAACGGTAGCATTCTTTAAAATTCAAGCTAAAAAATTCAGCATGTTTGTATTAGTTTATGCACAATTTTGGCCATTTTGTAACCAACAATTTTGGCCATTTTGTAACCAACAATTTGGCCATAAACATTTCATTGTGTTTATGCTTTTAAATAACAGATTGGGTATTTCAGCTTATCGGATGGTAGATATTGAATACTAAACTATCAGTCATTATACCCTGAGAGATTTACTGAAACGGAGATCTCAGCACCTATCGATAAGTTCAGTGTCCAACGATGATAATCAACATACTTAAACCTCAACTTAATAACAGATTGACTTGTACGACTTATTTAAATTTAATTGTAGGTATGTCAACAACCAGATTGTGGTAAATGTGCTGCATGCCGTGACATGACCAAGTTTGGGGGCTCAGGCCGAGCCAAACAAGCTTGTAAGGAACGCAGGTAAATGTGTTTATTTGTGACTATTTAAAATAATTATGTTGCAAAGAGATAGATTGATGGATCTGCAATGGACAGCCTGCCGCTCCTTGGCTCATCTTGACCGCTAGCGTTTCAAAGTGATTTTTTTTCAACGCTTTACAGTGACATCCTTATAAATGAGAAACACTATCTCATCATGAATTTGTTGTGCAGATTTACCCTGCTACAAGTGCAGGAATTTGATTACACAATCTGCCGAAGACGGATGTGTCGGGCCATTGGCGCAAATAAAACGGTGACACAACGTATTTCCATTCACTGGACTACATTCTGCTGGAAATTTAGAGGACATGTCCTGCTACAAGAGAATTCAGCAGGAGTTTGAGAATGTACGCTGAAGAAGAAGAAGATTACACAACATAGCTCTGTTTTATCCGTGACACAGTTTCATACACAACTGAACTAGTTTTCCGCTAATTTCTCTTTTCACGCACCGCAGCATTCGAGCTATGCACGCGCGGGAATTGTCAACTAGTAGTGTGTCTTTAGAATGATACACAGCAAGTCTGCCCGTCTTTACGATTACTTAGTAAAGTGCACAACTTTTCAACCACCCCTCGTATACTTGCCTTAAGTGAGAAAGAAAAGTCTAAATGATACCATTGGGTAGTTGGATAGAGAAAAACGATGTTAGCTATACTCTTGGAGACAGAATAAATGATTATCTGTTGGTAAGAAAAAATGGCTACGGTTACCTCATATATATACTCCGCCCATCTCAGCACCAGCATGCCAGCTGCTGAGAGTACCACATATAACACATAACCTCATACCTTCAAGCGATAATGTCCAGGGATTTCCCCCCCCCCCCCCCCCATGTACTTGCAATGAAGATATCGCAGGATATCAAACCCATGGCACTTACTGCAAATGGCTTAACCACTATGCCACCAGATATCCTCTCTTGCACAGAGAGAGGAAGAATGGTATTAAATTTAATTTTGAGTTGTCCTTGTGTTATTGGGTTCCGGAAGGAGGAAAAGAATAGCAACACTGTACCTACATGAATGTTGTAAGTGGTGACTAAGAAGGTTTTGGGGTGGAGTGTGCGTCTCATCCTACGTAGAGTCAGTGAACCAGAAGCCATGCTGAAATCGGATGTGTCAGATCAAAAGGCACATATATCGCAGCAAAGCTGTAAATCATGACACCACATTATGTTCTCAGGACTATACCCTGCTAATCTGCAGGGAAATTAATGCAAAAGAAGATTAATGCAGAAGATACTTTTGAAAATAAAATAAAATATTGTTAGGAATATAAAAAACTTTCCTTACTACATGTTTTCCTGTGATGGAGTGCAGGGAGGTTTTCTATGGACTGTGAAAATAAAGGCCGCTTTGCCATAGCAGACGCCGCGACATGTACAAGAAGAATATTGATTGTTAGGAATATAAAGGGAAAAAAAAACATTAACAAACTTTATCACTTGTTCACGTTTGCCTTGACCTTAAAGTTCACATACTTTTTATTTTTTTGTATTTTCCATTAGGTGTCCAAATATGGCCATTAAGACGGCAGAAGAAGATGATGTTGAAGAGGAATCAGAAATTGAAAAAGAGGATCAAGAAAGCAAAAACTTGGTGGCAGTGACTAAACATAAATCTGCTACAAATGTCAAGACCAAAGTAGTTTGGCTTGGTCTACCAACACATGAAGAAAACAAGAGGAAATATTATACTGCAGCCAGGATTAATGACGTCGAGGTCAGTCAGAAAATCATTTATGTCGTAGATGTGATCTAATCTGAGATGTCTTAGTCTCTCTCTCTCTCTCTATCTCTTTTGTCTGTGGAGGGATGTTTGCATGTTCTAGCTGAGAGCTGTCTCCAACCATGATTGTAGATTTGTTAACATGGAAACTAGTTCTCTCACAAGAACTAGTCTAAAAAGAATATCTGAAAGTAAATGAAACATTAGAATACCAAAAACTATATGGAGGAGATCTGAAGTTTTCACAAACTATATGGAGGAGATCTGAAGTTTTCACAAACTATATGGAGGAGATCTGAAGTTTTCACATGATGTGAAATAATGTAGCCGTGTCTGTAGCATGGTAAGAAAATAACCAATGACATTCTTAGCGTCCAGTTATAAAAATGGAAACTGGAAGGAATCCCTATCAGAATACTGTTCTTTGTTCGGTGGCAGGAGAACATTACTAACACAGATGCATTGAAACGAACAGGCAATACCGCAGTATTTTCTATGCTCAGTTTGCATAGACTCAGATGGCTGGGACAATCTAAGAGGATGAAAGATGGCAGAATACAGGAGGATCCACTTTATGCAACAATCTGTGGAAAAAATCTGGGAATTATGGGACAATCTGGAGGGAAAAAAAGGAGTCAACTTCTACTTTGATTTAAATACGTATGAAAATGTGATATGTATGATACAAGTATTGATACAGAATCATGGGTAACTAGACAAAATATTCCCAGGACAAAATATTCCAGACAAATATTCTCAGACAAAATATACCCAAGAGAAAATATACCCAAGACAAAATATCACAGACAAAATATTCCAAGATAAATATTCCCAGGCAAAATATCCCCAAGACAAAATACAAAGGTAATATATAAAATATTTCATACAAACTGTAATAAACACTAATGAACAATATAGCTAGTAAATAATTATAATAAAATCTTCAAATGATATGAATTGTCTCATAAATGATAGACATGAAATTAAGTTCTACACAACATTCATGTTCAAAACACGTGCTGTTTTTCAAGAAGTTGATAGGCTCTTCTGGATCTTACCTGTTCAACCATTGTTTTAATAGCATCATTGACATGTTGGTAAACTGTTCGTTTCTTTGTTGTTGGTTGACCAGTGGCAATCTGACTTCTCACAAGTGCAGATGTATGTTGTTGTTGCTGTAACTTCCGGGCAAGTCGTGCTGCTGTTTTAAATGCATTGTGCATTATGATTACTTGTTATAAATAACAATGATTATGTCATGTGTATTGTTATTTGTATGATTTTAGCTTGTTTTGTGTGTATTATTTCATGTGAGCTTCAGATAAAGAAAGTGTGTTAATCGTCGTGCAGTAAAACTTCATCACCTGTTTTGTAAGTACTATTTTCATACAGTTTTACTACAGTATTACCTTTTATTGATTGTCAAGATTTTCTAGTATAACTGGAATAGTTTTAAACCACAAACAACTTCTAGATCAACCCAGCATAAGGAAATGGGTACCAGATTTTCTGGGAAAGAAACGCCGAGCATGATTCTGACCACATCCCTATGTACGCAATTTACGGGCAAAAATGTGGGCACAACGTAAAATTCCCTAAAATGCCTCAGTGATATGGAATGTTACCTTTGAAAAAATGTTTATGTAATCTTGTCTTTCACCAGATAACCAAGGGAGACTATGTCTCCATCTCACCTGCAGACCCAACTCAGCCGTTCTACATTGCTCAAGTTCAGTACCTGTTTGAAGAAGGTGGCTGCAAACAGGCACATGTCCACTGGTACTACAGAGGATGTGAAACTGTCTTAGGAGAGGCATCTGATCCTCTGGAGCTATTTTTTGTCGACGAGTGCGATGACAATGAGCTTGTTGCAGTACACAGCAAAGTGCAGGTATGGTTTATTTTGTCTTGGCAACTGTAGGAATTATGATTCAGTCTTCTCGTGTGTTCATTGTTTTTCAGCATTCATTCGCAACCTCCTGCATGTTAGAGCAACCTCCTGCATGTTAGAGCAACCTCCTGCATGTTAGCAGAATATAGCCTGGAGAACAGAATATGTTGTGGCATGATTTTCAGGTTGCAAAAGGGAAGTCTGTTCAAGGATGGGAACCCCTAGCACCAAATTACCATGCTTAAGTTACAAGTCTCATTCTTCTAGCTGCAAACTAGAATGGAATGTCCATTCTAAAAGTTCTTCTATTTAGTAGTCTTGAGAATGGAATGCATTATGGTACAGTTTATAGTTCAGCTTCGATATCTGCACCTTTCATCGTAACACATTTGACTTCATCTTGATTTTTGGGTCACCTTGACCTACCATGGGAAGAGAAGAGTTGAGATTGGGTTGTGCCATTCTATATCTCAAAGAGATCCAAAAACTGTGCTGAGGTCTTCTTCTTCAGAGTTCATTCTCAAACTCCCACTGGATCTCTCTTGTAGCAGGACAATGGTCCAACTAAATTTCCAACAGCATGTTGTCCAGAAAATGGAAATGCGTTGTCGTCATTTGCACCAATGGTGCGACACATCCGTCTTCAGTGGTATGCTGAGGTCTAATGTGCCAAGCTGTAAGCTATGCTGAGGTCTAATGTGTCAAACTATAAGCTATGCCGAGGTCTAATGTGCCAAGCTGTAAGCTATGCCGAGGTCTAATGTGCCAAGCTGTAAGCTATGCTGAGGTCTAATGTGCCAAGCTGTAAGCTATGCTGAGGTCTAATGTGTCAAACTATAAGCTATGCCGAGGTCTAATGTGCCAAACTATAAGCTATGCCGAGGTCTAATGTGCCAAGCTGTAAACTATGCCGAGGTCTAATGTGTCAAACTGTAAGCTATGCCGAGGTCTAATGTGCCAAGCTGAAAGCTATGCCGAGGTCTAATGTGTCAAACTGTAAGCTATGCTGAGGTCTAATGTGCCAAACTATAAGCTATGCCGAGGTCTAATGTGCCAAGCTGTAAACTATGCCGAGGTCTAATGTGTCAAACTGTAAGCTATGCCGAGGTCTAATGTGCCAAGCTGAAAGCTATGCCGAGGTCTAATGTGTCAAACTATAAGCTATGCCGAGGTCTAATGTGCCAAGCTGTAAGCTATGCCGAGGTCTAATGTGCCAAGCTGTAAGCTATGCTGAGGTCTAATGTGCCAAGCTGTAAGCTATGCTGAGGTCTAATGTGTCAAACTATAAGCTATGCCGAGGTCTAATGTGCCAAACTATAAGCTATGCCGAGGTCTAATGTGCCAAGCTGTAAACTATGCCGAGGTCTAATGTGTCAAACTGTAAGCTATGCCGAGGTCTAATGTGCCAAGCTGAAAGCTATGCCGAGGTCTAATGTGTCAAACTGTAAGCTATGCTGAGGTCTAATGTGCCAAGCTGTAAGCTATGCTGTGGTCTAATGTGTCAAGCTGAAAGGACTGCATCCATGTAACCAAGAAGAGTGTGAAAACAATGAATAAACTTTGTTTTGGTTACTTTCTATAAAAATACATTATTCTTCTGTTCTAGGTCATCCAGAAAGTTGTTCCTGAAGACTGGAATATGAAAGGTGGCATTGACAACCCAGATGAAGACAATGTCATTTCTGAGGATGATGGCAAGACATTCTATTTTCAGAAGTTTTATGAACCCAATTTTGGCAGGATTGAAGATCCTCCTGATATAGATGTTCTTTCGGACAGTGAGAACCAGAATTGCTGCATTAGCTGTCAGAGGTTGGAGAAGAAGAGATTGCTCGAGGAGACAGTCCTAGGGGAAGTTACTCGAGTAAGTAGTGGATAATTTGACCTTTTCCGACATTATAACAAAAAGTAAAGTTTAAAAATAAACTAAATGTAGATTAGGCTCTATAAGCAAGCATTATTTGTTTATAATCTCATTATGATTTTAGTATTCTTGAATACATTTATTTGTAAACTGTGGTTTAATACTTCATTCTTGATTAGGAACCCATGCCGATGACGGATGTGTCGGGCCATTTGCGCAAATAAAACGTGAAACAACGCATTTCCATTTTCTGGACTACATCCTGCTGGAAATCTAGCAGGACCATGATCCAGCTAGATCCAGTTGGAGTTTGAGAATGAACGCAGAAGAAGAAGAAGATTAGGAACCAATATCATGCATGTGGGGACATTCCCATAAAGGCTTAGATTGCTGGCTCAATCATCAATGTACTTCTTTGTCAGCGTTCATTCTCAAACTCCTGCTGGTTCTCTCCTCTAGCAGGACCATGGCTCTATTAGATTTCCAGCAGGATGTAGTCCAGAGAATGGTAATGCGCTGTGTCACCGTTTTATTTGCATCACAAGTAAATTCAAGTAGGAAATTCAATTCCCATCAACTTTAAGAATTATTTGCGTCAGTAACCTGACACATCCATCTTCAGCGGGATCATCCATCTAAGGGTGTATACGCTGCGTACCAGTCAGTTTGTTGTTTTAAGCGAGGATGTACTTTCTTCCCTCTCCCTTTGTCACTTCCGTTTCTATTATTCTATGGGAGCATGAACAATCTCTTTGTGTCTAATCACTCATTGTCTAACATTGTTAAAGATTACTCCTGTGGTTCACCTAGCCACCAGGAAATAGGGTACCAGGACTAATGCTCTGGGGAGATCGAGAAATGGCACCATCGCTACTGAGCAAGTGTGGTAGGTGATGCTAGTCAGGTGGTTTCTGATCAACCAATGATTAGCCTGCTGAGCACTTATGGGAAGCCCCATCCTATGTTGCTGGTTCATAACTCATGTTACTTTTACGTTTACTTTAGGTTGCAGTTTTAAATCTGACTATGACATGTTCTTTACAAAGTGAATTTTTATCAAAGATTACTGGTGATTAGCATTTGAGCTACAGAGTTAAGTGCTATGAATGGTACTGTCTACAGATGGTGTTCTACTTTGGTGAACGAAATGACTGAAAGTATATTTATTCAGCAGAAATCGGATAATGGCAACACATTTGTTGAAAGGAATGGAGGGAAATGTACTGGGAAACCAGTACAAAGGGCTTATCATTGCTCTCATGCAGACCTAGGGGTAACAGATAAGGGTTAACCAAAATATGGATTAGAAAGTCATCACATGTAGACGAGGCAAGTGTGTGAGAAATTAACAGGCCAAATCCCAGATTCTGAAGTTTTTTGGCAAAGTAGCACCTTGTCTAAGAAGGTATATCAACCCTGAGTCAATTCAACTGTCACATTGTCCAACACGACTCAAACAGAAATCTAGGTCTAGGCCTAGGGACACAAAGGGAGGTAATGGAATGGTCTTCCTACACAAGGGATAACTCGCTGGTTGCGAAGTGCCTAGTCAGAAGAAAGATGCATGTTGGGTGACCCAGGCAAATTATCAGCTCGTCTAGTGACATATACCCCTCTAGGCTCCTTCAATAGGCACTTGTATTAAGCCGAAAGCTTAAGTCTCCTGGGTATGAAAGAAAATTAAAAACCACCCCACTGCACATAGGAAGTGAGAGCTAATTGCTTGCAATTCCTGGGGTTATTGACAAACAAAACAAACAAACATAGGCAGAGTCAGGAGTGTGTTTATTCCATGAGGGGTTAGAACCAGAAGCATACATACCCTAAGTCATTTGCCAGGGATACTGAGCACATGCATGCATTAAATGCGGAGACGTCAGTTCATAACCAATTTTGCGTTGTTGACATCTTAGCATCTATTTTAATTATTCTGTTTGTTGCAGGCAGACGGTGGATCGTCCAGCTGTCTGTATTACACAAGTGTCAGAACCAATGGTCTAGAATATTCTATAGGTGATTGTTGTTACATTGATCCGGCGGCGTATGGGTTCAAGATAGTACACGAGAAGATCTCAACTGCAAGAAAATCACAGTCCAAAGTAAGTCCAGGCATTTACTGGTAGATACAATAAATTGTTATTAACACTATCTCTGTAGGCCTCTTTATCTCTAATACCAGCTATTTACACCCACTAACTGCTGATAAATCCTGCCTCTAATATCAGCTATTTACACCCACTAACTGCTGATAAATCCTGCCTCTAATATCAGCTATTTACACCCACTAACTGCTGATAAATCCTGCCTCTATTATCTGCTATTTACACCCACTAACTGCTGATAAATCCTGCCTCTAATACCAGCTATTTACACCCACTAACTGCTGATAAATCCTGCCTCTAATACCAGCTATTTACACCCACTAACTGCTGATAAATCCTGCCTCTAATATCAGCTATTTGGACCCACATTACATTCTTAATTTTAGTGACTTTGAAAAGGGAGTTGTCAGTGCATAGCCAGGGTCTGAGAACGGAGCAAAGAATAGCTACACTGTTGCTTGCTAAGCATGTTATAACAGGCAACTAAGGAAGTTTTGAGGTAAAGTTGGCTATCCCATATAAGGTAAAAGTGACCCAGAAGCCATGTATCAGGCAGAAAGTGTTTTCCTTATTCTTCTACATATCTACATCTCAAAGACATTAATTCTGTCTTCTAATTGTTCATTGTCCATGTTTTTGAGCCATACATTAATATAGAATAGATGTAACACTTTATAATTCTCATTTTTAGCTTGTTTGTAATTTGTTTAGATGTTAATATTTTCCTCATCTCATTGAAATCACTTTTCTGCTTATTAAGCACATTTTAAAAATTGCAACTTTGATGAAATATGGTTTTATTTTCTGAAATTGTTTCAAATTTGTTGAAATATGGATTTATTTTCTGACATTGTTGATGCAGGTTGATGATGTTTACCCAGAGGCCTATCGCAAGTCGGAATACGTGAAAGGGTCAAATGACAAGTGCCCGGAACCTTTTCGTGTTGCCAGGATTATGGAAATCTTTACCAAAAAAGTCTCAGGAAAACAACCTGAACTTTCTGAGGTCAAGGTGAAGGTCAATAAGTTTTACAGGTCAGTTTTTTTATGTGGTGTTATTTATATGAGAATTTATATGGCAAATAAATAAACAGGATAGTGGCAACATTGGAGACAACAGAGAATATGGAATGCCGAGAGTAATTTGGACAGCTAGAAAAACTAACGAGGATGTTCTAAATGTGAGATTAGGGGTTATTTAATAATAGAAAAAGACAATATTTGTTTATTGTGGTCACATTATGAGACAGGGAGGTCTGGAGAAGAGTAACAACAGGCATGATAGAAGGTCAGATAGATTGACAGAGAAAATATTTTTTGACATCGTGGAGTGGCAAAAAAACAACTACTATCCTGATAAGTTATACTGAATATAAACAGTTGTGGAGATCTGTGATCACCTACGTCAGTCTGCATGACAATTGATGATGATATGACACAGGTTCACATGTAGGTCTCCGGTGTCCTACCAGACAAAAATTCCATCCAATAACAAACCACTAATAGAGAGATTTTCTTCTTGTGAAAAGAACACACTGGTTTCTTTTTAACAAAGCAAGTCCTAAACTGGAACCAGTTTATGCTTACTCACTTCTGACTTAGAGTAAACAACTAAGAGTGGGTGTTTTTTTTTACTGAATAGATCCTTCAGGTAGCAACTTTACACATAATTATAAGAGTGGGTGTTTTTTTTTTGACTGAATAGATCCTTAGGTAGAAATTATACACATAATATTATAAGAATGTTTATAGGGAAATTCATCACTATATTTCTTTTTAACTTTCTAATAAATGTGTAATCATTTGTTCCTCAGAATTGAGAATACACATAAGGGGTCACAGTCTGTCTATCACACCGACCTCAATGCCGTGTTTTGGAGTGATGAGGAGACCACTCTGGGTTTCTCGCATATCCGTGGAAAATGTACAGTTGTTTAGAGAGAGAACTTGACAGAAGATGTTGACAGTTACTTCATTGGAGGGACTGACCGCTTCTATTTGCGGAGTCTTACAGTGCAGACACTCGGCAATTTGATGACCCTCCAGCAAAGGCTCGGCTCATGGGCAATACTGGGAAGGTGAGATGCTCTAAAATTCTTCATATTAAATTAAATTTTGTCAGATTTTATCTTTCATATCTTCTTCTGTGTTCGTTCTCAAACTCCTTCAGGTCAGCAGGCTGTAATCTGGAGAACAGAGTGTGTTGCATCATGGTTTAGAGCTTAGCTGCGATATTTGTACCTTTTGGTCTGGCACATCCAATATCAGCATGGTTTTTGGGTCACTTTAACCCCATATGGGATGGGACAACCAACTCCCAAAAGCTCCAACGTCGCCTCTTACTCATGACAGAAAAAATATTGCTATTCTTTGCTCCCCTTTCAGACCTTGGCAACATGCGGGTAAAATATTTCATTTGACTTATTTCTATTTATACTGCTTGTTAACCCTGGATTACTACAGTCCATGTGTTTCTATTTTGTCAGATTACTTCTGACATCTTGTGAATCTTACTAACTCCAGAAACAGAAGACCTAGTGCTGATATGAGAACATTTTTTTATAAACCCGGGGATGTTTACCGAACATATTCTACATATGTACAAACTGCAGCAAAACTGAAATCCAGAAAGGAAAAAAATTTGGAACAGGGCAATGAAGTTTTGTTAGTAACACACATAAGTTAGTTACACAATGACTAGTAACACACATAAATCAACATTTTGACAAAAAGGCCTTCATCAAGAACACATTAATAACATAATATAAGTTAGAGCTGCACCATTGAAATTGATGTTATTTTGAACATCAGTGGTGCCATTCCTTGCTCGTCATATTATGTTGTGAATGTGTTTTTGTATAAAGATCTTTTATTGATTCAAATTGTCAGTTTGTGTTTTATTATGTACGTTACCAGTGATTAACAAAACTTCATTAACTTGTTTAAAGTTGCGTCTGTCTGATTCTATATAGAAGAGTCCATCAATGGATACAGAATATGTGAGAAAGTTGAGAGGTGGCCTGAAAGAGTTTAAGACTGATTCCAGCAAAATAAATTATCATAATCGCCTTGTACATCCTTAGACTATAATGATTGGATCACTGGTAATTCAATGATTGGATCGGTGGTAATTCAATAATTGGATCACTGGTAATTCAATGATTGGATCAGTGGTAATTCAATGATTGGAAAGATTGGAGAAGTGGAGTCCTGTGTGTTCCTGGGCCCAAAAGGGGAGCAAAGAATAGCAACACTATTTATCTTCCATGCATGTCATAAGACAACTAAGGAAGTTATGGAGTGGATTTGACTGTCCTATACTACATAGGGTCAAAGTAACCCAGAAACCATACTCAAGCCGGTGTGTCAGGTCGAAAGGTGCAGATATTTGCAGCAAAACTGTAAATCATGACACACAACTTTGTTCTCAGGACTGCACCCTGCTAATCTGCAGGAGTTTGAGAATGAACGCAGAAGAGCAGTGGTAATTCAGTGATTGAAAAGATTTGATTACCTATTAGCGAAAGAAAGGATGAGAGCAGAAATGCCAGTCTCTAGCTGATAACAAAACTCAACTAATCGTCATAAGCTGCAAAACATAATACAACGTTCTTCAATCTCCGGACTACATCCTGCTAATCTGTGGGAGCTTGGAAACAAATGCAAAAGACTACTCGTCTTCAAGATTAAGAAAGATATTGTCATAATTTCTCATGGTCGCAATAAGCAAACATAGTTATTGTTAACATTATTCTCTTTTCTTCTATTGTAGGGTAAGGGTAAAGGAAAGGGCAAAGGAAAGTCTAGTAAAGATGAGTTAGAACAGGAGAATGCTGTGAAACATTTTTCAGTACATCAGCTGCAAACACTGGATGTCTTTGCTGGGTGTGGAGGTACGTGTCTCACGTTTTCAAACATATTCATTACTTTCATATCGCAATATATGTCAACACGTAGTCTTACATCAATCACAATATCATATGTCAGAACGTAGTCTTCCATCAATCACAATATCATGTCAGCGCGTAGTCTTCCATCAATCACAATATCATGTCAGCACGTAGTCTTCCATCAATCACAATATCATGTCAACACGTAGTCTTCCATCAATCACAATATCATATGTCAGCACACAGTCTTCCATCAATCACAATATCATATGTCAGAACGTAGTCTTCCATCAATCACAATGTCATATGTCAACACGTAGTCTTCCATCAATCACAATGTCATATGTCAGCACCTAGTCTTCCATCAATCACAATATCATATGTCAGCACGTAGTCCACCAGCAGTTTCTACCTTTGGAGATGCAGACGAGTGTGGAAAGATCTTGATTTTAGGATAGGGTTGTTTTTTGGGGTATTTTTTTAGATGGATTTATTATGGTTTTGGGTTATGATTAGGCTGTATTAGTTGTAGAATAAAATATTTGGGTTATGGTTAGTATACTTTATTTCTCTGTAACCATACTGCTAGTAGCCCTGCCACGAGAGAGAGAAAGAGAGATCTGGTTCCACCAACCTCAAAGCTAACCAAAATCACACTTGCTGGACATTTTTGTCGTTATCAACATAGCCACAGACTTTCCTTTTATAAAATTGGGTCCAGACACAAAAAAGTTGAGAATCTGTGCTTAGATGTGGTGTACACAGTTTAAAATATTGAGAAACCCTGATGTTCCATATAATTCCATTTGTTTTGTTTGTTTTCTCAGTTTGACTGTTAGTACTACAACATATTGCAATGGAGGCTGCAGGGCCATAGCTGATACTGGCACCTCGTTGCTCGCTGGACCCAGCAGTGAGATAGAAAAGTTGAATGCTCAGATTGAAGCTATCAAGTTTGTAGAAGGAGAGGTGGGTTGATTTGTGTAGCTCATTTTTTATGTTTACCTAGAACAAGCAGAGGTATTATGAAATCTACAGGGAAAGGAGGAAAGTGAAAGACAGCACATGGGGAAAGAAGGAAATACCAAGACAACCTACAGGGAAAGAGAAAGATGGTCCACAAGAAGGAAAGATACAGCCCACAGGGAACGAAGGAAAGAGAGAGGCAGCCCACTGGGAAAGAAGGAAAGATACAGCCCACATGGAAAAAAGGATAGCAAAAATCAGCCCACATGGAAAGAAGGAAAGAGAAAGACGACCCACAAGGAAAAAAAAGAATGAGAAAGACATCCCACAGGAAAAAGAGGGAAAGAAAAAAATAACCCACACGGAAAAGAAGGAAAGAGAAAGATAACCAACAAAGAAAGAAGGAAACTGCAAAATAACCGGCATGGAAAGAGGAAGATAACATAGAGGAAAGAATGACACATTCAAAATGGTAAAACATGGAAAGAAATCAAAGCAATGGATTAAGATAAGCAGATATGGAAGAAATGTGTTAAGATTGTTTATTTCATTTATTTATGCTTTGTTTTGCTGGCCAATGAAAAGTACAGCAGTAGTCAGATTGGCATTCTTCAGTGATGTAAAGTTAGTGAGCACTCTGGCTTGTTATAATGAAGGTCACGGTTATATGCTACCCTTTCCTTACCAAATAAGTACCTTTCTGGTATTCACACGTATCAGAGTAATTTTCATCATGGCATACACGGGACCCATTTTGCCTTTCCTCTTCAGCCCCAATTCACTTTGCCATACTTCAGCATATAGCCTGTTACCAGGACACATCACATAAAACAAAAGTGGATGTGGGGTTTTTCTGGATCATTTGTGGTTTAGTGATTTTCTGAATAGACTGATGGCAGCTGCGAAGACGGATGTGTCGGGCCATTGACACAAATAACACACAGACAGTGTATTTCCATTCTCTGGAATACATCCAACTGGAAATCTTGTAGAACTATTGTCCTGTTACAAGAGAAATCCACGAGAGTTCGAGAACAAACGCTGAAGAAGAAGACTGATGTGCATCACTGTAGGAGTTTCATCTCTTTTATCAGATATGGAAGAGCATGTACGCTGATAGTTCCCATAACTCATTCACTGTATATCTTCCTCATTCTACTTCTCCGTCTATGAGTTGTTCGGTCCGAAAGGGGGGCAAAGAATAGTGACACTCTTTAACTTTTATGCATGTCATAAGAGGCGACTAAGAAAGTTGTAGGGTGGAGTTGGCTGTCACATCCCCTATATGGTCAAAGTGACCCAAGCGCATACTGAAGTCAGATGTTTCATGTTGAAAGGCGTACACATCACAGCAAAGCTGTAAACCATGACACAATGCATTCCATTTGCCAGACTATAACCTGCTAATCTACAGGAATGTGAGAAATAATGCAGAAGTAGAAAAAAATCTTTACCCTTTACTGTAACCCCAAGCAATTTCGAACTTGTTCAATCTCTTAATAATAGTCTCTTCTCTCATGGTGTTCCAACCACCTGGACCTAGACTTCTAGTTCAGAAAAAAATCACATTGCAGCAAACAGGATTTGAACTAGATCTGCTCAGATGGCATCTACTCACCTCGCAACTTGATTCAACATGTTTTCCGTCTTCTGCCACACCACACCTACCAAAGTTTTTGCAGGTGTGAAACCACAACATACTTCATCCACTCATGGGTTAGCTATCTATTCTAAATCTTGCGGATCATGGATTGAGAGTCCTATACAGTAACTGACCTAGCCATTTGTCCAAACCAGTGGTTGTCAAGTTGGGCCATTAGGCCCCTCAGGAGACCACAGCATATTGCTGTGACCATAAATAAAAAATCGGAGATTAGGGACAGTGGATCTTTCTAGTGGGAGAAAGGGCAGAGAAAGATTTCCACAATATTTAATATAATATAATATAATATAAACCTGGAAAAAAGTTAACAAGCTTTTATTTGAGGTTTCATTCAAACAGAAGCATAATTATACAGAAAGAGAGACGGGAAAAAAAAGGTTTAAGAATTGCTGGTATAAACTATAAGCAGTTTGTTATATGTTATTGTTTTCAAAATTTCCGTGAGTTGTAGATCAAATTTCGACACTTTCATCCTGCAGTATCTGGTGGTGTGTGCTAACATTCCAAAAAAACCAAATGTGACCTTTACCGTTGGAGGACAGGGATTTGTGCTTACACCTCAACATGTTCTCCAGGTTAGTTTATTTCAGTTTCTCCTCATTAGTGGAAGAGTAGTATGTCGTCAATTAGCTAATATACCAACCACTCTCTTAAGTTTTGAGGATATTAGTTCAAATTCTCTGTAAGAAATTTTTTATTCAGGGATTAATCTATAATAAAATCTGCACTGAAATATACCCTTGGAAACTGCAATAGTGTAGTGTTAAGTCATCTGCCCACCAACCAGCACACCTGGGTTTCAAGTCCATTTATTATTCATAGGATGAAACCAAATTTACTCTTATGGTTCCCTCAGAAACCAGGAAGTGAGATACCAGGGCTCATGCTTTGGGAAGGTTGAGAAATTGTACCATTACTACTTAAAAAGTGTGGTAGGAGGTGCTAGTCAGGCGGTTTATGGTTAACCACAGACTAGGCATCTCAGTACTTATGGGAAACTGTGCTATGATGCTGGCTCATAATTTACCTGTACCGTTACTTCTGCTCAATGACTCAAATCATTACTCTTTTGACTTCCAGTTGCACCAAGATAGCGGCGTAGTCAAGTCATTTTTGCCATTATGATACATTCGTTGTATTCCACACAAAAAAGCTAATTTGCAGGATGCCCCCTGAAAACCAGCGTTCAGGTAGGTATCATAGAAAATTCCTCACCGTCAAGTCAGAAAACGTTGGCCCATGAGATGTAGAACTTGAAAGAGGAGGTTTATGCTACACAATTGAATCCATGCACCATATGAAAAGCGGTCAAATGTCCTTCAAGAGCAGAGACACAAAGTAAATTACAGGAACCAAATAACCATAACTAAATAGAACATTCTGACTATAGCAAACAGATACCAAATAAAAATTATCAACTCTGCTGCCTGCATCTGAGGAGCAGTGCAGACACCAGAATACACACTACAGAATTGTCCCAGTTTCACTGTTGACAGAACAACAATCTGGCCCACAGGAGCTTCTCTGCAAAACAAGTTGTGGGGAATACAGGATGACCTAAAACAAATAGCTCTGTACATGACAAGGAACAAACAACTGTTGCTGGTGCCAGGGAGGGAAGTAAAGAACAGCAACACTGTTGCCTGTCATCACATACATCTTAGGAGGAGTTAGCCAGATTTCTAAATGTTAAATAAGTTAATAGTTGTCATTTACGAACCAAACAAGGCCAAAACGGAGGGTATATATGGAGTCCCGTTATACTGTGCATAAGTAGTCAAAGTGGGAGACTTTGCTACGTTAAAATGGACATACGTAGGAATTGAGTTAAAACAACTGTAGAACTTATGACCATGAATTTATGAAGAAAATTTCAGTTAAAATGATAATTTCCACCAAAAATCTACCTAAAATTGGTTTTGTCTTATTCAAGATGTAGCAATCAGCCCAACATTTTGTGGTTGTAGTGGTTTCCTAGGTAATATGTATTGTCATTTGGTTGCCATTGTTTTCTGTATTGTTCAGTTACCCAACTGCTTGAAGCTGATTTTTAGCCTCAACACATTTGTAAAATGTATTAACTATCTAATACAACTTACATATTAAAGATGGACTTTGTACTGCATTTTAGCATTCAACAGTTATAAAATATTCTTGTACCGGAACCCAGACCCCGGAACACATACTTCAAGACTGCCCAACATAGGAAGAGCAGAGACAGCAGACCTGGCCAGAGGATATAGATGTGAGGCAAAAGCTATGGGGCAGCCGCTCTGACCTGGAGAAGACAGTGGACTTCTTGACGACAGGCCTGACGGTATAGCATAACCACAGATGCTGAACGCAGAAGAAGAAGAAGAGTGTTGTAATATTTGTTTGGTACATCAAACAACATTTATGAAGATGATGCTAATGGTTTCCTGTAACTGCTGGTAGGATGATGATGGCCTTTTGGATCTTTATAGATTGTCAGAAAGCAGGCCAGTGTAAATTGCAGGACACATAGTTAATACGTTTCACACGAATGCTTGCCCGGGCAGGTTTCACATGACTGCTTTCCTGGACAGGTTTCATACGACTGCTTGCCTGTACAGGTTTTATGGAAAATGTGCCTTGCCATCTGCACTGTACCTTCCCCCCCCCTCTTGATTAGTTAAAAGAAATAGCAATGTCAATAGACTTGGAAACAAGCAGGTCATACCAGAAGATGGTTTAATACAACATTGACTGCCTTAGAGTCTCCCCTCTGTATAATAATAGTAGGGTGTGGTCGAATTATATTCATAATTACTGCAGATGTGCTGGACCATTGGCGCAAATAAAACGGTGACACCGCACATTTTCAATTTCTGGATTACATCCTGCTGGAAATCTAGTAGGACCATTGTCCTACTTCAAGATAGATCCATTGAAAGTTTGAGAATGAAAACTGAAGGAGAAGAAGAAGAAATTCATAATTTAATAAATATAAACAATTATTTTTACTGTCTTACTTCAGGTCACAACGATGGGGCAGACTGAGTGTCTCAGTGGTTTCATTGGCTTGGATGTGCCTGCACCAGCTGGACCTTTATGGATCCTGGGAGATGTGTTTATTGGACCCTACTACACTGAATTTGATATGGGAAACAATCGCGTTGGATTTGCTCGTACTTAAGATATCTCCACCAAGGCTAATGTTAAAACTCTTAAAGAGGCAGTCTATGAGAAACCCCGATGGTTTGGGATCCACGAGTCTGGAAAGAACACTTTCAAAATGGAGGTTGATGTTGAGGAAGAAATAAATATTGTAAATTAATTGTCTTCGAAATTTTAATCATGAATATTTTACAATACACAGTAATCTGTGTATCTATTTTTGTTTCTTGTTTTTGGTAAGTCAAAAATAAGAATTTACTGCTTCAAAAATGGGATGGTCATTTTCTTAATGATAAATTTTATTAGATTTGGTTAGTTTTAGTGAAATTTTGATCACTGGAAACTTGGGATTTTGTTGAAAATATTTTATTTTGTTATTATTGTTAACTGTTGTGAATTTTATTTGAAAAAAAAATTTGTTTGTTGTGTATTTACATCTGAGCTGTGGGAGCTCAGTAGATTGTGCATTGGCTTTCGGGATGAGTTAGCTAAATCTTGAGACTCAATTGGACAATTTTTAGATCACTAATGACTCTTCAGGCAACCCATGATACAACTTAAGAAAATCCGAGAAAGTAAAGGCTTCAGGAATGGTAGTAATGACATCATCTCTAGGTATTTCATAGGAGCTGTAATAGTCAGACTCTCAGTCCATGCTTAGAAAGGTTGATAATGGGTGGCTCAGATGAGTGGATGGAGTACATTTCATATTCTTATCTGTGGATAATTCTGTAGATTTATACTCCTGGACATGTGGGAGTCTGCGGCAATGAAAAAGCCGGCTCATTGTTATTTTTTGTTGTGAAGATAGTTATCTGGTCATGTTGCATGATACCGTGGTTGCTGGTGCACCTCTCAACCTGGTATCTCTGACTTCAGCACCTGTGCTTGCTTGGGCAGGACTATTCTTCTTCTTTCGTTCACTTGAAACATGTCTATATCTGTAATTCTGTCTCCTTAATAAAACTCACTGTCTTTTGTAGTTCATACAGTGTCCCATAGAGCTTTGATTCCAGTGTTGTTTCCTCTGGCAAATATGTCTGCCTCAGCATTTCATGCTCAGAACACTCTTGAAGTATATGTTTGGCACTATGTGCTGCCTGTCCACATGTACACATGGCCGTGTTGCCAATCTTGAACTTTGTATACATGTGACTGCGGAGTCGGTTGTGTCCTGTTCTGATACGTAGAATTATCACTTGTTCTGATCTGTTCATAATGTGATAGTCATCTTGTGTTGGTGTTTGTGGCTTTCTTATTGACTTGATCATCTGTTTTTTCTGATGGTAGGTGATTGGTATATCTGGTTGGTCTTCGGCAGCACCTTCCTTAGCCAGTTCGTCTGCTTTTTCATTTCCTGGTATTCCACAGTGAGAGGGTATCCACTGCATGGTTACCCTATACTGGTAAGACAATTCGCTAAGTAGTTTTTTTTAAGTCTGTTAGTTTTCCAGACTGGAGAGCTTGAAGCACTGACCTTGCATCTGTCAGGAATACCACAGGCTGTAGGCCAGAGTTGGAGTTCAGCAGTTTTTTAGCTGCCACACTAATTGCCTCGATTTCTGCATCATAATTATTGCAGAATTTTCCTGTCTGTGTTCTGATTGTATCTCTAGGCTTGTGTGGATATTCTATATATACACCTGCACCTCCATTCCTCACAGCATTCTGTGCTGACCCATCTGTGTACACTCTGACCCATATATCTTGTGGATATTCCTCATCCAGGAAACTGAGGGTGACTGTCATTCGCTGCACACTGTTCTGTTCATCCTCGCTTAGTATTCCTTTCACATGGGTCTGAATGTATATTGGTATTCCATGGCTTTCACTCCACGGGGTTTGTTCTGGTACAGACCTTAAAGGGCTGTCAACTTCAGGTAGGTCTGTAAGTTGTCTACGGAGTCGTTTAGCTTGATGGATAAAGTTGCTCCTTTTCAGTCGCCCCATTGCTAGATTTTGGAATCTTTCCTTCATTGGATGACTTGTCATACACTGAAACTTTTCTGCTTGAATTAGTACTTTTGTGTCTCTGCTTTCGCCAAGTGTTTGCATTCTTCCCATTTTCTGCATCTCTGCTATGGGTGTTGATTTCATTGCTCCCAACATTATTCTAAGTGCCTGGTTTTGCACTTTATCTAGATCTTGTAATGTGGTGTTTGATGCAGGACACCACGCAGCTGAACCATATTCCAGGTGTGGTCTTATGCCTTGCTGGTAAACTTTACTGAGTATATTTCCACTGGCTCCCCATGTGGTTCCACTTAGTTTTCTCAGGATAGCTAACTTCCTCCTGGCTTTTGTTGTTGCTTTGTTTATGTGCTGCTTCCATGTCAGCTTATCATCAAAAGTAACTCCGAGGTATGTGGGTTGTTTGTCTTCTTTCAAGAGCTCTCCATCTATCTTGATATGACCAGCATTTTGTTTTGGTGAGAGGGTAAAGAGTGTAGTGCTGCACTTATCTGTGTTAATGCTGACACACCATCTATTTGCCCATAAGGTTAGGGCATCGATAGCTCTTTGTATTTGTTTAGTGGCCACTGTTGCATGTTCTTCCGTGCACCAGGTCGTCAGCATACATTGCCACTTTGATCCCGTGTGGTAGTTCAGCAACTAGGTCATTGATGTAAACCAATAAAAGTGTTGGTGACAGGACTCATCCCTGGGGGACTCCATGACGCAGTAGAACTTTCTTGCTCTTGCGGCCATCTAATTGTACCCTGGCTCTTCTATTATGCAGGTATGCTTTTACCCATTTGTACATTCTTGAGCTAACCCTGCAATTTCTTTAGGAGCCCTTCTTTCCAGACCTTATCAAATGCTTTCCTGAGGTCTATCCATGCTGCTAGTACCAGTTTCTTTTCTTGGAAGGCATCCTCAATCTCTTGGGAGAGGTAGGTTGCCTGATCTTCAGTAGAGTAGCACTGTCTGAAACCTGCTTGCTGTGATACCAGAAGGTTTTCACTTTCAAGGTACCACTGCATCCTAAGATTGATAATGCGTTCCATTGTTTTACATAGACAGCTTGTGAGGCTGATGGGCCTGTAGTTGGAGACTGTGTTGCCATCTTTTCCTGATTTGAGGAGTGGTATCATTATTGCTTCTCTCCACGCCTGTGGTACATAACCTGTGGACCAGCTTGTGTTAAAGATCTGCAGTAGCTTTGCTCTTGCTGCAATTCCCAGGTTTCTAATCATTTCATTGGACACTCCATCAGCTCCAGGGGACTTTTTCATTTTCAATTTGGATATTGCATGCTCCAGTTCTCTCATTGTGATTGGTGCCTCCATGACTTCAGGTATAGGTTACCTTGTCCAATGTTTTGCTGGTTCTCTCGAACCTCCTGTTGTTTGTCTGGGCTGACTTTGACGTTATTGTCTTCTGCAAAGGAATCTGCAAAGTAATCAGCTGCATGTTTACCTGTTAAAATGTTTATATCTTTATAAAGTGTGATCCTGGTATTTCTCCCTGTACCTTCATCATTTAGCTGTTTTACAAGTTTCCATAATTTCCTAGTATCTCTTTCTAGGTTCAGCGACTCTGTTTTTTCTTTCCAGCTGCTCCGTCTGGCTTGTAACTTGGCTCTTTGAAATTTAGCCTTTGTTTGCTGATATTTGTTGTGATGTTCTTGGCTAGATCTGTTCTCAGCCTGCTGTCTAGATGTTTCCATCTCATTTTGCAGCTTTTCCAGTTCATCATTCCAGTAGGGTTTGTAGTTTTTGCGTGCCCCCCTGGGTATGGTTTTACTAGCAGCATGTAGTATACATCTATTAAATTCACTCACTACTGTATTGATGTCTTTGTCCAAGTCCTTAGCTAGAACACTGGTTAAATGCTGGTACATTTTCCAGTCTGCCCTTTTATAGTTCCACCTAGTGAGCGTGCTACTGTCCTTGGTAAATTCATTGTGGATTTCCAGAAATACTGGTCTGTGGTCACTACCTCCAAGCTGCTTTCCAACAACACGTGTGATGTTCCATTCCAAGCCTGGTGAGTGGAATGCCATGTCTAGTGTAGAGGTGGTGTGCCATGCTCTCGAGTAGAAGGTTGGCGAGTCTGCTGGCTGGTTAATAAGGATGAGATTATTTTCATCCTGCCAGCTCTCAAGTTCCTCATCTCTCTTGTCGATATGATCGTAGCCCCAGATCTGAGAGTGGCTGTTGAATTCACCACACACCATAAGTCTCACTTTGTCTGGAATTGTGTCTAGTGCCAATGGTTTATCATTTGGGCAGTAGTATTTCAGGAGATGGAATTCTGCACTGTCTGTTTTTGGGAGCCGCGTTAGCGCAGTGGTTAGCGCACTGGCTACGCATATGAGTGGTCATGGGTTCATTCCCCAGCTGTGGCGGAAATGTTTTTCAGATCGCAACGGCTCCCAGGTCGACCCAGCCTTAAATGGGTACCGGATTAATCCGGGAAGTAAAGACTGCGAGGGAGAGGAGATGGCTACCGCCCTCATTTGCAGAGCCTGTGAAATGTGAGATCGCTAACATCTCACACCCCTACGGCATTAATAAATGCTATGGGTTACTTTACTTTTTTTTTACTGTCTGTTTTTAGGTGGAGCATCTGGTATTCTGCCCCTTCCATATATACTTCCAGCTGACATGCGCTGATATTGTTTTTAACAAGTGTCAGAATTCTACCCTTTCGCCTGTCCTTTCTGTCAGACCGGTAGCACCGGTAGCCTCTGATTTTGAAGGCTATGTCGCTGCTGAGGTGTGTTTCTTTGATACAGCATATACTAACTTGTTCTTCACTGAGGACATTTTCAAGTTCCAATTTTTTGGAGTGACCATGTCATGTCTTAGACTCCACCGCGGGGTCACGGTTCAGCCAGTGTCGAGTCAGCTCGCTCGTCACAGTACAGATTGGGATCAAGGCTGGTTCCTCCCCATATGACATGTTAAGAGGACGAAGTCACCTCGGTGAAGTTTTCGGTCGTACGGAATGTTAACAGCATAAACGTGCTCAGCTGAGTGATGGCAAATTCAGTGTACGAGTGGCTTTCGATTGCGGCGCCTGCTATGTCATACCGCCTCGAGAGAGGATTACGGGGGTATAGGAGAGCTGCGTAGAAAGTGCTTCACTCGACTTTTTTGTCATTTTTTTTACTTTTGTAATTACTTCTGTGATTAAAAAAAAATGTTTAGTCAAATTATTTCATTTTGTTTTATTGTAAAGAATACATTTTTTTGGAAAAAATAAAGAAAAAATATTTTGATACATAGTGATAATGTATAGTTTTTAATGAGTTAAATTCTTAATTGTCACATTTTACAAGAAAATGATTTTTTTTATTTTTGTGGATTATTGATTTTTGATTAGGAACAAGTGTCACAGCACTGTGGGCATTCCTATATATGCTCTGCTTGCCGTTCCGTCGGTCATCTAAAAGTTTATACGCTCAGTGTCCCAGTCAGTTGCTTATCACGCGTTCTTCTGATCTTTCCGGAGAGGGAGCACCTTCTCCCATCACATCTAGTCAATACCATTTCTGCAATTCTCTGAATATGTACATTGTCACGTTTCTGGGGGGAGGGGGCGGAATTGCAGTTTATGAGTTATAAAAACTTAATGGTTGAGGGAGCATATACTTTCAAAATAACGCAAATTCACAATATAAAAACATATATTGTGTTGGTTGAGTTTTTAAAAAATGTAAACTTAAAATATTTTGACCTGATAAATATATTTCTCACTATAATAGCAGAAATATTCATTTGTTTATGTGAATGGCAAATATGTGTGCTAGTCACGGTCTCACTGGGATTGTCTTGGTTTTATATCGCTGTCTGATATCTCGCCCGGTTGTGACGTGTCCCGGTTTCTATCAGTTTAATAATATGCATATAACGAATGTGTCACGTGTTCGAATCAACACACTTGGTATAGCTTCGTGAAAACAAGAGAAGTGTGATCATGTTTACGAGTTTTGCACGCTTTTTGACACGGGGGCATGGTAACACTAAGCGCAGGCGATTGTAAAGGCTTAAATTAATTTATACATAAATCAGTGGTCATTACGTATTTTCTGTAGACGTATTAAATTATTTCAAAATATTATGTGATTGTCAGGAGTCTGTCAGGGGATCATCCAATGAATAAATTAGATTTCCAACACAGCTAACCTGTGTTCTTTGATACAATTAAAAAGAAAGAATATCTTTGACAATTTGATTCTAGTGAACAATCTGAAGGCAATGGTAGTTAAATGAACTTAATTTCCAATAGAAACTGTCCTTGTGTTACTGGGCCTGGGTGGGAGAAGTGAATAAAAACTGCTCTTGTTTAGCCGGGACTGGAAGGGGAGCAAAGAATAGCTACACTGTTACCTGTCAAACATTTCGTAAGCAGCAACTAAGTGGATTTTGATGTGGAGTTCATTGTTCAATAAAGGCCCATAGATAACTATCAGCGCCGTAGAGACGTTTTCGATGTGGAAGGGGTTTTACCTAAAAAAAAACTAATATAAAAAAGACATTCGTCCGTTGTTGTATGAAATAATTCCATCTTTTTACTGAGAAAGGGGTGATTACTTTTTTTTGTAAAAAAATCGTTACGGGAGGGGTTTCACCTGCCATTTGGCTAAATTACTAGCAATAAAAAATTTTTAAATGATTTCTTAAGAGTGAAAGGGAGTTATCCCCCCCCCCCCCCCCTTATCAATAGAAGTATAAACAATGCAAGTAGATATATTTGTCGATTTAATATTGATTGACTGATTCGAAACCACAAGAAATGTGCGCTATTAGCTCTTACTTCCTATGTGCAGTGCGGTAATATTTTTGTGAGCTTTCTTTCATACCCAGGAGACTTCAGCTCTGTGCACTTCCCATTGAATGAGTTTTCTACTCAGAGGAGGTCTATAATTGTATAGATGACATGCTACAAGCTTTCATAAAGAAGCCTCAATATAACGGCATGTCATCTACTAAGGTTTTCTGTTGCATGGGTGGTTTGTCTAGTGGGACATTTGTGGGACCCACAGATGCAACCGCATGCGTTTAATATTGAAAGTAATGATTCTTGTAGACATGTATGCATCTATAGCATTGATTTTGCTTTTCCAAATGATAGTTGGTCTTGACATATCAGCTAAATCCATCTCCAGCCTTAAGCTAAAGTCACCTTTTTGACTAGGAAATCCTGTGACCACTGGATCACTAGACCGTCAATGGAATGGGTCAGCCAACTCAACCCTCAAAACTTTCTTAGTCACCATTTACGATGTGCATGTTAGGTAATAGTGCAACTAATATGAGCTCCATTTTCTGGTTTCCGCACCACAGGGACTGACCACTGATCTATCATACATAGCACAGTCTACATTATACGGGCTGATCATAAATCTACAATACACAGTTTAGTACACATTACTGACCACTGATCTAAAACACATATCACAGTCAACACCACGAAATGTTTTTGTCTTTTCTTATAGGTCTTAATTTTGACATCTTAGCAGCAATCTTACTTTTGTGAACTGTACGAGATAGAAAAAGGGCTCTGTTTACATGAAGAAAACGTGACTATTGTGTCTTAGATAGTCACTTTGATTTAACATAATGCTTTATTTTTTTTTAAAATACCCACTAATTTAATCACCGTCAACAGAGAACTTGACATTTTATAAAAGGCGGTTTTCCGTTTATAATCAAAGGGAGGTAATAAGAACAATTGTCAATAAATTTGTTTTAACTAATTATTCTCCCCCTTATTAGTTATCATCCATCTGTGGCATACCAGGAAATTGAAAAGGCAGACCCCGCCAAAGACGGATGTGTCAGGCCATTGGCGCAAATAAAATGGCGACACAACTCATTTCCATTCTCTGGACTATATCCTGCTGGAAATCTAATATGGCCATTGTCCTACTGCAATAGAGATCCGGCAGGAGTTTGAGAATGAACGCTGAAGAAGAAAAGGCAGACAGACTGGCAAAGGATGGAGCAACACAGGGACAAATAGACCAAGAACTCGCCTACCAAGAAAAAGGACACTCATTAAAACCATCAGGAAAGTTGACCACCCAAAAGACAATTACCACTATCTCGACAGAGCAGAACAGGTTATTACCTTTCGCCTCAGAACAGAACACAACAGATTAAACAGGAACTTAAATAGACTGAGACTAGTCTCATCACCTCTGCGCCCTTGTGGGCAGGCAGCACAAACCACTGAACATATACTGCAATACACTAAACCAGTTACGGTAAGAAAACTGGCCCACGGAGATGGATCCACATAAAGATGTATGGGAGCACTGAGGAGCTTTCAAATACAGCAGAATTTATTAAGAAAACAGGACTTAGAAGAAGTGGAAGACTATTGTGTCAAAAAAAGAGAAGAAATTTACTCATGCGACATCTTGAATTTAAACAAATAGTTTGTTCTTTTTTTTTGTTGTATGCATCTGTCTAAAAATATTATTATGAAAAACTCATATGTAGGTTGACCATAATTCCTGTGTACAAAAACTGGAAATTAGAATGATATCCCTTGTGAACCCAATAAGAACCAAATTGTGCTTATTACAAACATGTGTGTTTCCAGTAACGACGAATTCAAAGCATGCGAAACATGGGTACTAATAAAACATTGTCCAATATAACAACATCATTTAAATTAAAATTCTACAGAATAGTTCTGAGAAAACCATGGACAGCAAGGAAAACAAAACCAGGAGGTACAAAGCACAATTATCGCCCAAGAGGGCTGGCTTCTGAAAACCATATTAATTGAACAACTAGCTTTTTTCGGTCATGTTAAGAGAAATGACGGTATGGAGATAGTGATATTTGAGGGACGATAGAAGGTAACAGGTGTAAAGGCCAACCAAGACGCCCTTGGACAGAAGACATACGGGAATGTCTGCCATAAAGGAGGCGGTACACCTTGCTCAAGACCAAGGAGAATTCAATAGAGTCATAAGGAAGACCACGTTCTGGGTAGAATATATCACGTGTTGATCCCTTAAGGTGCTACAATAATAAAATTGGTATGATAAAAACGTGATGTATTATATACCCAGGCAGTTTTGGTTCAGCAACACACGCTTAAACACACACTCTTGAATTCGCGGTGACTGGATTATCAGAACACGACCTCTATTATTATAAGCTGATGGTTAAAAACGTTGAGGATACAACCAAATTGTCGCCTGAGTGTTTCCGAAGTCATAAATTGGAGTAAAGAAAGGAGAAATTGCTACCTGCCAATCATGTTGTAAGAGGCGACTAAGCAGGTCTTGGGCTCACGTTGGTTGTTTCATCCCAAAAATAGCCAAAGGGACGCAGAAGCTATGCTGAAGTAGCATCTGGAAGGCCGAAAAGCGCATATATCGCAGCTTCTTCTTCTTTCGTTCACTTGAAACATGTCTATATCTGTAATTCTGTCTCCTTAACTCCTTATATCCACCGAGCCGCTAATATCTTCATTTGTAGGAACCGCTATGCCAAAAGCCGCTTAAATCAACATTTTTATATGAATTTACTATTATGAATTATAAACATTACGACGACCGTAAAATCAAACGAACAGTCACTATTTGCGGTACTTCCGATCAAAAATAGGTCTATCTTGGGAAGCGTGGCGAAAGTCGGAGACATTTTGTTAAATTTGAGCTCTAATTTCATATAAACAAGTGTGTTTACATTTTAATTTTGTGTAACTTATTGCTACTTGCATTTGAAGTAATGAAATCTATATATCATCTATGTTTTTAATCTAGCTAGGCTTTGGAAATGTTCTAAAATACGTTAGGTAATAATTCCAACATTAGCTTAGTTGATGATTGTAGGCCTAATATTGAATTATAATTATTATTACGATATGACTTTGATGGAAGTTCTGATTTATATTTGAGTTTTGATGAAGCTCAGGAGGGGCGTTTCCAATGAAATATATATTGCTTTCCCCCTTATCTATATTCAAAAACATTATTTTAGGAGTATCATATACGAATGTGAATATTCAGAACATTATCTATGGCATGATTTATATTATGTATATAAGGATTAAATAAGTCCTGGGCACTAAAATGTAGGCCTAATGATTAGAAAATTTTGTGAAAAATGTGTATTTTGTATACATTTGTTGACTTCAAGACAATGTGACATTTATAAGTGATTCTGTATATATAAATACTTGCATGCAGTACAAAATGATTCAGGATACATGTAGGTGTGTTTTATTTCACAATAAATGGATTATGATTAAGTTTTCTGGGATACAAGCTTGGGTATGTAAAAATTTATATTGTTATTTCGCCATATTTTCTTGTTTTTTATTAATTAAATTGTATATACCTAATATAATTTTGCTAATAAGCACACACACTAAACATAATATAATTGCCTATCCATTTCTGAATGTTTTGATGTCAGAATTGATAATGTGAATAGAATGGTGATGGAGAAATTGTAAAAATACAAATACTACCATAAATTACTAAAAATATTCTAAAATGTGCTCCGGCATAGGAGGACAACCTTACTGTGGACTACGGAGACAAAGAGTTAATAAAACTCACTGTCTTTTGTAGTTCATACAGTGTCCCACAGAGCTTTGATTCCAGTATTGTTCCCTCTGGCCAATATGTATGCCTCAGCGTTTCATGCTCAGAACACTCTGGAAGTATATGTTTGGCACTCTGTGCTGCCTGTCCACATGTACACATGGCTGTGTTGCCAATCTTGAACTTTGTATACATGTGACTGCGGAGTCGGTTGTGTCCTGTTCTGAGACGTAGAATTATAACTTTTTTTTTTGATCTGTTAATAATGTGATAGTCATCTTGTGTTGGTGTTTGTGGCTTTCTTATTGACTTGATCATCTATTTTTTTCTGATGGCAGGTGATTGGTATATCTGGTTGGTCTTCGGCAGCACCTTCCTTAGCCAGTTGGTCTGCTTTTTCATTTCCTGGTATTTCACAGTGAGAGGGTATCCATTGCATGGTTACCCTATACTGGTACGACAATTCGCTAAGTAGTTTTTTCAAGTCTGTTAGTTTTCCAGACTGGAGAGCCTGAAGCACTGACCTTGCATCTGTCAGGAATACCACAGGCTGTAGGCCAGAGTTGGAGTTCAACAGTTTTTTAGCTGCCACACTAATTGCCTGGATTTCTACATCATAATTATTGCAGAATTTTCCTATCGGTGTTCTGATTGTATCTCTAGGCTTGTGTGGATATTCTATATATACACCTGCACCTCCATTCCTCACAGCATTCTGTGCTGACCCATCTGTGTGTACTCTGACCCATATATCTTGTGGATATTCCTCATCCAGGAAACTGAGGATGACTGTCCTTTGCTGCACACTGTTCTGTTCGTCCTCGCTTAGTATTCCTTTCACGTGGGTCTGAATGTATATTGACATTCCATGCCTTTCACTCCACGGGGTTTGTTCTGGTACAGACCTTAAGGGGCTGTCAACTTCAGGTAGGTCTGTAAGTTGTCTACAGAGTCGTTTAGCTTGATGGATAAAGCTGCTTCTTTTCAGTCGCCTCATTGCTAGATTTTGGAATCTTTCCTTCATTGGATGACTTGGCATCGAGGCCAGCACCGTGAAGTGGTGATGGGGCTTAGTTCAGCCATCAGGGGCTGGAAACTAAGACTGGTCGGGCAGTCCCACTCGAGCAGGACCATAGTCCTGCCCAAGTAAGCAGAGTGCTGAAGACGGAGGCATCCAGCCAAAAGGCGCACAAATAATCAGGATGCCACGCACAAAACACAATATCGCAGCTAAGATGTACGCTATAACACAATGAACTTCGTTCTCCGAACTACATAAAGCTGATCAGGAGTCTGAGAACGAACGCAGAAGAACAAGAGCGAAATTGGATCATGTCCGCGGATGAAAGAAGAGCACCATTACCATAAGAGTACCACCAATGCAACAGAAAATCTTAGTAGATGACATGCCGTTATATTGAGACTCTCTTATGGAAGCTTTGTAGCATGTCATCTATACAGACCCTCTCTGATTAGGTCTCTTTAAATAGTCACTGCACTAAGCCGAAAGCTGAAATCTCCTTGGTATGAAAGAAAATTCAGAAAAACCATCCCACTGCACATAGGAAGCAAGAAATTTGGTTTGAAATGTGGTGTCGCTAGAAAGGAGCAGTTTTCGTGGGCAAGAAAGAATGATGGTCAATCAACTGCGTACTGGCGGCTACACTCATGGAGAGATCTGAGCATCTATGGACTTGTCCGGAGTGCAGTGATGATGATCCAACGACTAACTAACTAGCTATAGGAAGCAAGAGTTCTCACGATTCCTGGGGATCTCAAAAACACAAACAATAATGTTACTTAAAAAAATTATTATAATAATAAAATATTGTGATTCAAACAAGGTAATATTGAAACATGAAGATCACAAAACACAGATTTATTACACATACATATTTTGATCAAAATTATTCCTTGATGACCCATATATATATATTTAAGCTTACATATGGGACTGTCTGACCATCATGTAATAATGAACATGCGCACGCACACACACACGCGTGTATGTATGTATGCGTGTGTGTGTATGTATGTATATATGAGAATAGGGGGAACTTCGTGGAAAGATAAGAAAACGAACAAAAAACTTTTAATACTTTGTATGAAAAAAAAGAAATATTAAAGAAATAAAGATAAAATAAATAATGTAGTTTGAACATATTAAAAGACATGACACCTTATTGCAGACCTTACTGGATTGAGGGGAGGCGAGCAAGGGTATGCAGAAATACAAGTGGGAGAGAAATATCACGAGATGAACAGGTTACAGTCTGGCAGAGTGCAAAACCAAGGCAAAAGAAAGGGGATGTTGGAGGTCCGTTGCAGCCAACTTTCGTCGCGAAGATAGCACATCATGATGAAGAACGATGACTGACATGCACATAGGTGCCCAGTCTCTCCCAGCAAATGTCGAAGGGTATGCATGTTAATTGTTCCTGTGTTTCGCTGGGTAAGTACGCTTCCCATTTTACCCTGTGTGGTTCCAGCGGTACTATCTATGTTTCTTCAACGCAGAATGAGGTACAAAGGGCAGAAACCAGAGCTCATTTTTCAGAATACTCTGGGAGTATGTTAGAATCACCATTACCAACGCATATCAATCAAAGAGTAAATAAATATGCAAGAAAAGTGATTTTGATTTTATGGGACGTCAAATGTGTCATAATGAAAAGTTACCTGCCTCAATGCAAGACGACTAAAGGCCAGTGGTACGTTGATCTCCATACCAAACTTAAAAAGACTGACCAGAAAGCGAGGGATAACTCGCACTCAAATTATGCTCTTGCTTCAAAACAATGGACCTTCCCATAAAGCATGGCTTGCGTTGCAAACAGTCAACGATTTGAATATTGAAATTATTCCACACCCATCATATTCTCCAGATTTGGCTCTATATGTCTTTTTCCTTTTAGAAAATCTTACCGGTGAAAGAAAATAATTTTGATAGTTAAGATGTCGTACTGGCTTGTCTTCTTCTTCTTCTTCTCGTTCGGAGTTTCACATGTCTACACAGCAAGTCCTGTTTTCTTAATAAATGCTGCTGTATTTGAAAGCTCCTCAGTGCTCCCATACATTTTTCTGTGGATATCCATCTCTGTAGGCCAGTGTTCTTCCTTTAACTGGTTTAGTGTATTGCAGGATATGTTCAGCTGTCTGTGCTGCCTGCCCACAAAGGCACAGTGGTGATGGGATCAATCTTAGTCTATTTAAGTGGCTGTTTAATCTGTTGTGTCCTGTTCTGAGGTGGAAGATAATAACCTGCTCTGCTCTGTTGAGATAGTGGTAATTGTCTTTTGGGTGGTCGACTTTCCTGATGGCTTTGATGAGGGTCTTCTTTTCTTGGTAGGTGATTTCTTGGTCTTTTTGTTCCTGTGTTGTTCCATCCTTTGCCAGTCTTTGTCATGCCTGGAGAAGAAGCCGCAGATGCCGGGTTAAGCTACAGAAATGAACTTCGGTTGGAAATATGCGCTTCCATGGACAGAGTGAATCAGGAGAGTTCAACAAGAATTACACAAATGCATGAGGTTGCTGACAAGTTTGGCTTTCTTTCTCCAAAGCAACTGTTAGACGATCGAGTCGACATTGATCTTCATAACGCTCCTTTTTGATGACATCGACAAGGATGAATTTTTACTCGAGAGAAAGTGACTAATGAATTTTGTCGCAGCACCTTCGGTCTTGAACTTAAAGGACCAAGGGCCTCCTCTGGAATTACCTGTCTTTATTCACAAACATCAGCTTTCCCATTCAGTACCCAACATTGTCTTTTACTGTGTATGTTCCTAACTCTAGGAGTTAGTACAGCTACACGTGAAAAGTTTCTCCAAACTCAAATTAATCAAAAACTATCGCAGGTCAACTATGAACAACTTGAGATTAAACAACCTCGCAATTATATCAATCGAACATGAGCTGGTCAATGATGTGAGCTTCGACACAGTCATTAATAACTTCTCTAGTCAAAAAGCTCGCAAAGTGAATTTGTAATTTTAAATTTACATTTTAAAATTTATTTCTATCTTATTTCTATCATTTAAATGTGGATAAAATCGATAATATTAATAAACTTGTAAAATTTTACTCGGAATTTTTAAAATCAATTTCAGGCAGGTGGGGGTCAAAATATTCATCGCACCGGGCTGCAATTACCCTATGCACGCCGCTGTCCAGAGGTGAGAGAAGGAAAAGTAAATGTTTTGGAAAGTCACGAAGATCACATAATCAACATCTGACCGGGACTCTGAGTCTACATACACTGGGATGTCTACTGAAGCGGAGGGCGGAGCACTTATGGGAATGTCCCGCCTGCTGTGAAGCCAATTTCTAATCAGGAATCAAGAACTAAAATCGACTGGTTCGCAGAAATGCATAGACTTGTACATCCCTTGTGACATGAAAAAAATTTGTTAGTGATTGTGAAAGACTGGACGAAAATAAATTTGCCGCCCTCCCGATGATGCCGCTCGGGGCGGTCCGCACCTCCGCCCCCGCCTTCTACGCCACTGTCTGGAGATAGCCCTCGTGCGTGCTGAGTATATTGTGGAATTTGTCTCCTCTTTTATTTCGGTGGTCCATCGTTTTCGATGTTGGCCTCTAGGTCTGCCTTCACTGTGTCTGTGTATCATAGCTTGCTGTTGTATGCTATCTGGTGATGGTCTGCTGATGTGTGCAAACCATGTTTGTTTGTTTGTTAAATGGGGGATTAAAGCCACTAAGCAGAGGCACAACTTTTTCAACCTAAGACAGAAGTCTATTTTGGTTATATTAGGTCGTGTTAGCGTTTATCTAAGTGTGACCTTTTGGTCTGGAAAAATCTAAAGCCGTGCTAAATATTATCTATAATGTTAGGTGGCGTCGTTTATCTCTGGACGCATTGCCTATTATCCATGTGTGATCCTATGGTCTGGGGAAATTGAAAACCGTGCGCGCTATTATTGCCGCAGAATCTTATATTGCTAGATGGATTGTTATGCTGTTTATTACCGGTCGCATTGCCTTTTGTCAATGTGTGACCTAAGGTCTGGGGAGATCGAGTACCGTGTGTGCAATTATTGCCAAAGATAGTCCATAGTGCCAGCCATCTCCTGTGTGAACGTTCCTCTGTTCTAGTTTTTTAAAAGCTGTGGAGAGAAACCTGTAGAAAAGGGTGTTGGGGTGCCCTGAAAGGGTTTATGTTATCTCTAAGGGAACTTTGAGATTGGTTTTCACCATCATGACGACAACTTTATATGTTATTTAATTGGTTAGATTGTTTAAAGTTTTTAAATTAGGGCTTTAGTCCTGGTTATAAATTGTTTAATTAGTTTTATTCTATCAGTTGGTACATCATGGCCAAGAACATTTTCTAGTTCATAAGGATTTTATTATTTAGGTGGTAATCTTTTAGGTCTTGCTTATAGTGGTTGTATTTATGACAATGGAGTAGGAAATGGTCAATTGTATTTTCCTTTTCACAGTCTTCACATAATGGTTCAAGTATACTATGTAATGAGGTTCCCAGTCTAAGTCGTAGTAGTTTCCTATTTGCAGGTATTTTCAGCTCTTCCTTGGTCTAGGTGGTCCTAGTGGGTCCCTTTAGCAGAGCATGTGTAGGGCCTATGTCTCTCTTTTGCACTGTTGTCCTATTTTTATGTCCATTCCTTTAGCATTTTGTCCTTTATTATGCTTCTGGTTTCAGATCTGCAAAGTCCTATTTTGATCTCTGTTCCATGTTGACGTCCTTTCTTAGCTTCCTTATCCTATGCTTTCTTACACGAGATTTGTTTGCCAAGAAAGGTGCAATCTACATACTACTTTGGGTAGAGTCAAAGCACAAATCGTACTTGGTGGTGGATTGGAAGGCCATAAGTGGATGAGATAAGTGTGTGAGAAATTCACAGGTCAAATCCCTGGCGAGTTAGACATAGCAGTACCTGACCTAAGTAGATGTATCAACCCTAAGTCTAATTCGACTGTTGCCCTTGCCATCACGGCTCATACAGAAATTTCGCATGGGATATAGGGACACAAGGGTGTTAATAGAATGGTCTTCCTATATGAGGAATAGTTCACCCACTGTGAAGTGGAGGAAGAAAGATGTAGTAAGTGACACTGGCAAAATATCAGCTAATCTGGTAATATAGACTCACTTCCAGTAGGCATTCCATACGTATTGCATTGAGCCAACAGCTGAAGTCTCCTGGATATGAAAGAAAGCTTTGAGAAACCACAAATCTCGCGTAAGAAAGACATCAATCTCCCTTGGGCACTGAACTCAATTCTATATGAGTTGTGTTGTGCAAAGTGGCAGACTAGGTTTGCTACGTCCTCAAAGACAAGAAAGTAAGAGCAAGTTGCTCGCAATACCTGGGGATAGTGACAAACAAACAAACATATGGCTGGCCTACTAGCGAAATGGTTAAAGACATCCATTTTTCTGCAGAAGCGGTAAAAAAATATTGAACGTATTAGCTACCACCACCGAAGTCAGATCATTAGCACAAATAAAACAGCGGCAGCACATTTTGTTATTTGGACTTCATTCTGCAGGAAATCTAATAGGACCATTGCCTAATATACGTGAGATACAGTCAGAGTTTGAGAATGAACAAGGAAAAAAGTATCACTGTATTATATCCTGTGTCTTTCCTGTAATGTATTTCTCACTCTTGTATTGTGTTTGTTTTCTTATTTACCATAGTCATTTTTCCATTTCTGTTAAGTTATAGGAGACTACATAATATCATGTAATCTCCTTTCTTCTTCTTCTGTGTTCGCTTTCTGATAACTGGCAGGACAGTTCATGTGATTTCCACCAGGGAGTGTGAAGTAAGCTGTGCAGCTAATTTACAGCATAGCTGCGTTATTTGAACTCGGAAGATCCTACCCATCCATTTTCGGCATGTCTTTAATTCGGGTGGGCTTCCCTAGTTGTGACAGCCTTCCTATCTGTTGCCAGACGAATAGTCTCTTTTCATATTGGAGCTCTCTTTTTTGTTTGTTTATCCCTATCTTGATAATCTTTTAGTTGAAACATGGATTTGTTTCGTCTTCTTCATCGTTCTTCAGTCAGATATCAGGTTACAGCGCCAATAGCTTCAATGAATTGTGTGATTCGCTTCAGGTCATCCATAGAACCCCTCAAGTCTGGAAGTAGTGTCGTCTCAGTAGGCCATATTTTCTCCCTCTCGTCTTGATAGAGTTGACAGGTATAAAGAATGTGTTCTGCAGTCTCTGGGCTCAGTTCACAGTTGCACAGGTCTGTCTCACCAATCTTCAGCTTTCGGAACATGTTACTTCACAGTCTGCTGTGGCCAGTTCATAGTCTGAAAATGATGGTGTGTTCCTTGCGTGACATTTGATGGTAGGGGTAATTTGATGATTTGTTTGGTTAAAACCTCTCTATAAAACCTATTCAATAATTTTTTTAATATCTATCTACTTTCTATAAACTTTTTGCATTATGCGTAATATGCTCTAGTGATATAATTCACTGTGTGTATTGATTATTGCACCATCAACAAAGTGAGAGCTGCTATCACCTTCTCTATTTCCATTCTCATCATATATAGCTAATCTGTAGGGGTTTGAGAATGAATGCAGATGAAGATCAACAGTTACTTAATCTCCTTACTCCCAGGAAACTGACAACAAAAGCAACAAAATGATAACTAAAACTTTGCTTATTAATTTTTTTACTTTAATGATTTTTCTATGAAAATATCTACTTTAACTTAAAAGAGAGGAAAGATCACACGGTCATTTGCATTTTATTTATTTTTCAAAAGTAGAGATACAAAACTCCCACATTTACCAGTCATGACTTAATTTATCCAGTACCTCTACGCAAGTATAAGCAACCCCAGTCTGTATGCCAAGTGTGGCCTGTCACATAGTTTATCCCACCCTTGTTAGATACTAAAAACTTTACATGAACACAAGTTTCCTTCTCAGTCTGTTCTCTTCTTAGCTTAGTGTTTGGGGATAGAAATTGTCCAACATAGTGTTCGTCATATACTGGAAATCTTTCCTAGAATCAAATAAAACACCAGAAATGATAACAATATACAGTAATTAGACTAAAAAGACATTAAAACTCTAACAATTGTTTCATCCAGGTCAGCCTCTTGTCTAGGTGATTTTGCTTAAGTATGCAACCAGCGGCTGAAAACTAAGACTGGCCAGGCTCTAGTATAATTGAGCAAAAATCACAGTCTGCCATAGCGAGTATAAGTGCTGAAGATGGAGGATGTCATGCATCTTCTTTCTTTTTGCTTTATACCCCTTTATGCCTTGCTATGTCACGGGTAGAAGAGTTCTCTGGAAATGGCTTTTTTGTGTGCTTAACTCTCTATGTTTTCTATAAGCGATTTTTAGTGCTACAGTCGGTTTACTAGACCTGTCACAATGTTGTTTCAGCATCTCAAATTGGTTAAACTCTGTTCTAATCTGTCCCATTTAGAATAGAAATCACGTCATGCATGCACGCAATAAAAGCAAATGAAAGACGAACCCTACAGTGACTACCTCAAATATCAACCCTTTGGGCCTATATCGTGTTTAAACATGCTCAGTTGCTTAAACACTGGTCTATAGCTACATGCCACAATGAAATCAGAAAGTGAGAGCCGATACTTTGGCAAAACAGGAGAGAAAATACAAAAATGTAGCTATCCACTAATATATAAAGAGGCTGAAACGTTTATCCACGTCCTGCACACATTCCAGTGGGAGACGGATGTGGATACAGACCAGTACTCAGCCTTATAAACCAACTACATAGGCAACAACGGACTATTATCTTTTGACTTAAATAATAGCTAATGCATGTTATAGGGCCGCCTTTATTATCAGGAGGTCCACACACATGGATTCTCATGTGATCAGGAGTAGACTACAAAAAATATACTTCATGTCCAACTTTTCATGAACTGTATGGCTAGACCTGGCAACATTATACTGAGGCTGGTAAATCCAAATATTTGTGTGATCCATTTATTAAAGAAAAATTATAATTCAGTAAATGGGATTTGAATCAGATCTGTTCAGATGGCACCTACTCACCTCACAACTTTAGTTAATACGTTTTCCATCAAAACGTGTTGATCAAGTTGCGAGGCGAATAGATGCCTTCTGAGCAGACCTGGTTCAAATCCCGCTTACAGAATTATAATTTTTCTTTAATAATAAATCCTCAATGCATCTATATTATATTCATTTATCCTTGTGATTCATTTATTGCAATATTCACTTTATTATGATGGCCTGGAACTGAACACACAAAATCTCTTAAGGTATGCATTATACATGAAATGAATGATGTTTTAATAGAATATACATAGTGTTTTTATCACTAGTTAGCACACAAGGCACTGACAATTCTTAAATAGACAAAAAAATTATAAAACTAATACTAATAAAGGTAGAAATCAAAAGAAATTTCATATTTGTCATTCCTGTTGGTAGCATGATATAGTCTGAAGAATGGAATATATTGTGTCATAGTTTACAGCTTATGATATTTGCTTCTTTCTGCACAACACATATGATTCTATCAGAGTGCAGTATTACTGGCTATCTAGTTGACTTCCATCTGATTCTATCAGACTGAGGAATTACTGGCTATCTGGTTGATTTCCATCTGATTCTATCAGACTGAGGAATTACTGGCTATCTGGTTGACTTCCATCTTCTTCTTTCATTCATTTGAAACATGTCTATATCTGTTGATTTCCTTCTGATTACTACTGCTTGGACAGACTGCTTTTTGCAGCCTGTTATATAGGATCACTGCATTATGGAATAGGGACTGAGCAACTCTGGTTTTTTTAGACTTGATTTTAGCAAGTTTAAAAATACAAAATTTAACAATTAGAATGGATCAAAGAGCCTAAGCCAATGGACCACTGGATCAGCAACCAACCAACAATTAGAGCAGATAAAATTGAACAGTCTTTGGGAGATTACAAATAAACACACAGTAACATAGTTAGATTATTACCCACAATTCTTCTGAATTTGTGTGTTAAATAAAATGGCAGATATTATGTTAAAGTATCATGAGCATTCATCTGGTATATAAAAGACTATATTTTATGGTAGCCTGTCAAAGACTACCTATCAAGTATCAGCCCATAAACGATTATAATTTATCAAGGACTATCCTATCAAAGGAAGACCAAGAGAGACTCCTTGCAGAACAACCATCAAAGAGGGTATGGGTCTCAACAATATGCAAGAATTATATACAGTAGCATCACATCGCTCGAACTAGAGAGCTCTAGTTTCTGCCCAATGCACAGTGTTCGGTGCTGAAAGAACATAGATACTATCAAATCCTATCACTAACTTTCAGCATGCAGAACGTCTTCTGGCAACCACTAGACCAATCACCATGTAACATTATATTTCTTGAACATGTGACTGTATAGTGAGACTTTCTTTCTCTTGTAAAAACCTCACCAGCATTTTATCTTTACAGCTATAGTTTTCATATCATAAAGTCAAGTTCTTTATCATTCCCCCCCCCTCCCCCCGGAGTAGAGAGCCCTTCAACTTGTGGCATTGCACTCTCTTATAGAACTTAGGTCCTGTGCCCTGGACAGGCAAAGTCTCATTGGTTTGATGCTGTATATCAAATTGACATCCAGAAACTAAGTGGAGGAAAGGGAAACTATTCTATTCAGGACGTGATGAACCTTCATGTCTTTCCAAATTTGGCAGAGATAGCACACGTCTTGTGTGCCGGCAGACTGTAGGTGGGAGGAAATGGAGAGTGATGAAGCACGTCTCAGGTGTACTACCCATAGATGCAAGTCTGGAAGAACCAAGTCAATGCAGCCGTGTACCAGATGGAAAATGGTGTTCCTGGTCTCAGGTCTTAATTTATTTAGAGCAGCCCTCTGGGTTTGAAAGCAAGCTCCCAAAAATAACCCCAACCACTCCAATACTAACACCCTTTATACAGACACAACACAGCAGAAGAAGGCATCTACCACCACCTGGCACAGTTGAAGAAGGAGTGAAAGCTCACAACCTCGGAGATCAGCTACGTAAGTATCAAAGACTAACTATTATCCATATCAGTACTGGGTCAAAGGGCATGAGCTCATGGACCGCTGGATCAGCAACCAACCAACCATATCAGTACATGTATGCATATGTAAGTATATATGAACAATTCTTGGTAGACTACAGAGTAGACCTACTGAAAAAATATTTTCTTCCTCATCATCAGAAAAATCTGTGCAAAATTATTATGCATGGTAAAATTGAAATGTAGTCAAGGCTGATTAGTGTCTAATCCCTGCCAAAAAATTGTATTACTCTTTTCATTTAAAGAGTCACAATCAGGAAGTCGAGTCATTTGAAGGGCAGCAATGTAAGTTCCCTATCTATTAGTGCTGTTTTTCTTATGTCTTGTTGTGTTAGCTAAGATGTATTAATATTAAGACTGGGCATATATTTCTCACATTCTATGTACCCAATCAAGATACAAGACTGAATAGCTTGTATCTGTATTTCCTACTATGTCTGAGCAGTTGATATGGGGAATGTGTCTTACCCACTTTGCAAAAACCCACTCTTGACCCCACTGTTTTACAGCAAAATGTCTACATCTGAAGTCGAGCAAGGCTGCAGAGGATGCCAGAAGTAGAGATGTCCATCTATTAAGGTAAACACCTGCACAAAAAAAACCCAAAGTAACATACACATTTAACAGAAAATCCATGACATAACTAATAAATAAATGTATAAATTATAATCATCCAATACAGGAATCACAAAGCAATGATTACAAATCTGTGCTAAATTCTTTACATCTATATTTTTCAGTAAACTATTCAACAATTTGCAGCCCAAATTCTACTATCATCAGGACAACATCAAAGAATTGGTCTGGGTGTGATTTTTCTACACTCCTCCGAATGGCTGAGAATAGAGTTGTTTTGAAAGCATTTTGTTCTGATGTATCCAATATAGCACCCTACAACCCTAATGGATCTTCTTATTATTATTATCATTGAATTTCCGGTATATTTCCTTGGTAAAAAATTCAATGATAGTCAAATTCACTATAACACTTCAGTAATACTGCATCCGTACTAATAGTATTTAAAAAAAAGCTAATCTTTGATAGTTTACCATTTCAAAATGGTTGCACCCATGAAATACAATCATTCAAACGGGATACAAGTTCATCCTTTAATCAATATAAATTTTAAACAGGTAAATTTGTGCAAAACATCAAAAGTAGTGTAAAAACCATGCCAAAAACTATAACTACGATTAAATTTCTGAAATTACTCTGGGGATTTCAAATTCAATCAGAAAAAGCAAACATTCATTATTACACAAATAATTTCAAAGCTCTATGAAGGGAATTTCATTTTCTATCAATTTTCAAGAATCTGTTGTAAATGTCTCAAAAACTTTGTGAACGCACTCGGTAATGGGAGATATGTACACTCTGTATTACAGGTAAGAAAACTTTTTAAATCATATTAACGCCACTCTTTAACATCCTTATTACAAACTTTAAAAAAATGGTACGCAGATCTTGTCATCCACAACGCCATGAAAAACTGTAATCTGAATATTATGAAAAGTTTACATGAATGATGGACGTTACACTGCCAAATATGGCTTGAAAGGTTAATGGAAATCGGTATAGGTCGAGTAAGAGAACTAAAAGAGCACTACTAATTTCCTCCTCTGTGTTCGTTATCAAACTCCTGCAGATTAGCAGCATGTAGTATGGAGAACGCTGTGTCATAGATTACAGTATTGCTGCGATATCTGCGCCTCTCAGTCTGACGCATCCGACTTCAGTATGGCTTCTTGGTCACTTTGACCCTATACGGGATAGGACAGCCAACTCTCCTTAGTTGTCTCTTACAACATGCATGGACGGTAAACAGTGTTGCTGTTCTTTGCTCCCCATTCATGCCTTGACAACACACAGGCATAATTTATTATTCTAGTGCTGACATTTGTCATATAAATCTCACCATGCAATTCTGTTTTAGGCAAGTGTCTTAGTCTCAGCATGGGAGACAATCTGTTTTAGGTGTCTTAACCCTTTCACCCCTATGAGATTTCCCAATTGTCAATCCCTGATCCCTAAGGCAAGGGGAACAACTCCTCCAAAATATGGATATGATGATGACAAAATTACATTTTCTTTCAAACTATTCATCATATCATACTCAGACTTGGCAGATCAACAGAAAAATGAATAGTCTTGCATAAACCTATATCAAAGATAATTTAATACATATATGTTTTAAATAATAAACTGTCAAACTCGACATAATGTGGGGAAAATTATTTTTTTACCTTTGGGGTGTTGGGTAGAGGAGTCATATTGAGACGAAAATATTGTGATATATTCTCAAATACCCTTTTTTCCAAACAGGGTGAGATGCCCAAAACGTTGAACCTGTCATATGTACTTCAGTACATGCCATACTCAAACAGAATACACAGGTCTATCATAATATAAATTTTAAAAATGACATTTTATTTCAATGGCGGTTGCAGATGTTCAGCGCGTGTCTTCTTTCCTTGTTTGTTCTTTGCGTTATATTACATACAAATTTGTCCGATCGGCTGCAAATTAATAAACTCATCGTTGACAATGATGCTAAAGTATTCATAACGTGTGGCAATCTCATCAAGATTATGTACAGACCCAATGTTTTGTACACAACTCTCAACTTCTACTCGAAAAACTACATCACTACGGCGAAATTTGCGATGTCACAATTAGTGCCACGAATGTCCATCTCTTTGTCAGAAACATTAGACCTATCTAACGAACTTCAGTCACTGTCCACGTTATATTTGATACGCAAATTACCCACATCGTGCATGTTTCCATCTAACTACGGCTGTCATCATCAGTGTACATATGAATAATATCTTCCATTTCCAAAATTAGGTCTAATAATTTGCTAATTTTTAAAAAATCGTGATAAATTCATTTTTCCACCGATCTCTTTAGATTAAAAATAAAACAAGAAGCGAAACCACGGATCTACGCAATGGTCAGGGTTTTTAATAGTCCCGGCGCAAACTAAAAATGTAATATCGATCGCAACGAAACAAGTAACATAAACCGAGCGGCAGCAGCTCGAAAATCGGTTAAAACTCCGCTAATTACAAAAAATCGTAATAAATAATTTTTATGTCCGATTATTTCGATTAAAACATAAAACAGGAAGCTAAACCACGGATCTACGCAATGGTCATGGTTTCTAATAGACCCAGCGCAAACTAAAAATGTCATATCGATCGCAACGACATAAGTAAAAAAAAAAAATTTTAAATGCCGGCAGCGACTCGAAAATCGGTTAAAACTTCGCTAATTTTTTAAAAATCGTAATAAATCATTTTTATGTCCGATTTCAGCATAAAACAGAAGCTAAACCACGGATCTACGCAATGGTCATGGTTTCTAATAGACCCGACACACACAAAAAATGTAATATCGATCGCAACGAAACAAGTAAAAAAAAGCGTCTTTGAGGCGCTCCAGTAGGCAGCCAGTAAAAGGCGCGCTGAGGCGCTCTAAGGGGGAAACGGTTAATCTCAGCAAGGGAGAAAATATATTTTAGGCAAGTGTCTTAATCTCAGCAAGGGAGACAATTCCCATCAATTCACTTCTCTAATCAATGTTTCTCTGGGTCAATCTCTTGTTACTTTCACTGCTCTGTTTCCCATCTGAAGGTTTGTTTTGTAAAATTGTACTTGTTTCTTCTCCTTGCTTCTTCTTGTTCATATTTTCTTCTTTTTACTGAAATATATCCATCTTCTTTTTTCTAATTATTGATAAAACCCTCTAAATCAACAATTCTATATGGGAAATATTAAAAACCTCCGAACCAACGATTATACATCGGAAATTTATTTGTTAAAGAATCTTGCAAAAATTAAAACTTATTTTAGAAATATACAGCTGGCACATTAGAAAACAATAGGGAAGGATTTAAATCTAAAAATAGTACTGTAATCAGTGAGGAGAAAAAACACCTGATCTCCCTAAGTAAAGCAGCGGCCTTAACTTTTGTCTATAATTAAGCAAATAGGGGCTTTAAGGCAAATAAGTAAGTGTCCCTGTAACCGGATTATGATATATAAAAATCTGCCCAATGTGACAGATAATTTATCTAATATGACATATAACATTTTATCCATTGTGACATGATACAATTATCTAATTGGTGCTCCTGCATTGGCCAGAGATGAGTCTTCTTCACGCTCTGCTGCATGCTGTCTCATGTCTTGCAAGGAGTGGAGCAAATTTGACCACTCATCAGACTTTGGGTTGGCAGTGTGCTGTGAAGAAAAGAAATGGATACAATTTACTGTCAAGTTGAAGCCACTACTGGTTTGAATTTATTAAATAAATATTAATATGGAGCACCTACACAGAAAGTTCTTGAATGCCAGAGTAATAATTATAATTAAAAATAATTTACAACATAAATTGATTGTATCATTGCTGACTTTCCAAAGACATTTGATTATGTGTGTAGCATAGGACCGGTACTATCAGCAGAAGTGTAATGGCGGATACACTCAAGGAGAGATCGGAGCAACTATGGACATGTCCAGTTTGCAGTGATGATGATTCGACGACTAACTATCTATTTTATTATGTTTGGCACAAAAGTTTATGGTTATCATGAAGAAATTTTATTTCGATACAAATCTCTGACATCTTTATAAAGTGCTTCAGTAAAGTCATGAGACTTTACTGAACTGAAGCACTTTATACAGATGCCAGAGGTGCTCTTACGAGTGCATGTTATCATCAGCACACACCAGGCAAGTCCATAGGTAACTGATCCCTATCTCAATAAATTTATCAGAGTGTTGTGGCTGACAGTTCCAGTTTGGTGTTGATTTATCAGTCTCTTCGTATATCTATTATGTTTCTCTTTCCCAATCTGTACACCAATCTCCTGCAATCTTGAGAGGGCTCATGATGCACACTTTCAAAAATCTACTGAGTGGACAAGGTCTCTCAGCATATTGACTATTTCAGATTGATCTTCCTTGGACACTGCAGCCATCATAACCATATTGGCTTGCTCATTTCCCTCAACACCCGTACGTCCATACATGAATATAAAGGTAATCTTTTTGGTCAGAGATTGTGTCAATAACTCCACCCATGGATGGCGGACAATTCCAGCTCCAAATTTTTGGGTCATGTTCATTGAATCACTAAGTATGCATGCAAATAGTCCTGTGACATCAGCCAAGGCTGTGATGGAGTTGAGACAGTGCCTCTGTCACAGCCTTTATTTCCATCGTAAGATTGCTCGTGGTTGTAGTAAAGGCATATCTGGATTTTTTGACAAATTTCCTACTGGATTGTGCAGGAAATGACAAGCGCAGTGTTGATGATGAATGACTTGACCCATCAGTGTAGGTTATTATATAAATTTCTGCAGTGTTATTGCCAATTAGTGGCTTGACACAGAGAATCTACCCTTGTTGCCATTCATTTCAATGGTGATGGTCATCATAGTACCCTTGATATCCAGGTCACTGCCCTCAGATCCTGCACCACGGATGACAGATCTAATTACGCTCTTGAAAATCGATTTAATTTTTAGTTTGGTGCCCTCAAGTCTTTTAGACTTAACTCTGAACATTCATTTGTTTAAATTTGTATTGGTGTGGTCCTGATTGTATTGCAGCTATCCATGTTGTATTGGTTAATAATTTGTTATATCTGTTATCATATCCCATTAAATTTTCTACAAAACCTGCTTCCATGACTACATGTTTCCACATACATCATTGCCACCTTGAACTTCGTATTGTTTACATGTTAATAGTGTATCTAGTGCCTCTGTGGTGGTAACATTGCTTTACTGTTTTCATTGTTTTTCATTGTTTGTTTTATATATTATTGAGAAAGACCTAATGGTTCGAAACGTTGAAAATGTCTTGTGTATTATCATTTGTATGTTTTAGTGTTTACACCTCATGACTCCTTAGTCTTAGTGATAGTCTGTTGTGTTCAAGTGACAACATCAAAAACCTGTGTTCTACGTAAGTATTATTGTTGATCTCGCCCGTGTGTTCCTGGGGCCCGAATGGGAGCAAAGAATAGCAACACTGTTTACCTTCCATGCATGTCGTAAAAGGCGACTAAGGAGGTTATGGGATGGAGTTGGCTGTCCCATCCCATATATGGTCAGTGACCCAAAGCCATGCTGAAGTCGGATGTGTCAGGCCGAAAGGCGCAGATATCGCAGCAATGCTGTAAACCATGACACAACGCATTCCTTTCTCTGGACTACATCCTGCTAATCTGCAGGAGTTTGAGAATGAACGCAGAAGAAGATTGTTGATCTCATGGCTGCTTCTGTGAATGAACAGGAACTCAACATAAGATTGGGTGTAGTTAGTAGAAAATATGACATATCAACATAGAAAAGAGAAAATTTCTGGTGAAAGTACTGTCCAAGGTCCAACTAAAATCCAACTTAGAGAAAATGAGAAATTTCATCCTTTACATACCTCAGACTCCTGACAAGCAATGATGGCAATTCTAGTGCCAAAATCAAGACAAGACTACAAATGCTACAGGCGTGTATTACAAATTTGTTTTAAAGAATATCTTCTTCATTCTCAAGCTCCCACTGGGTCTCTCCTGTAGTAGGACAATGGTCCTACTAGATTTCCAGCAGGATGTAGGCCAGAGAATGGAAATGCGTTGTGTCACTGTTTTATTTCCACCAAAGTAAATCTGTCATCAGCTGCTAAAAAATATCAAATTAATATATTGTCAGAAGCAAAATAACAGAGCATGCAGGTTGACAGGAAGAACTGTTGACAATAGTTAAAATGCGTAAACTTGCAACCTCCTTTTCCACTTTTTATGACTTATACGGAAGATAAACAGCGTTGCAATTATTTGCTCCCCTTTTGAGCCTGGCAACACACTGGCAGGACACACTTTCAAAGATTATCCTGCAAGGAACAGTTGAAGGAGAAGAGATGGAAAAGAATATCTTGTCTTGATAGCATCAAAGAAGGCCAGGGTATACTTTTTCCATAGTTGTCCATACGGCTGAGAGTAGGCATATTTTTCCATAGTTGTCCATACGGCTGAGGGTAGGGTATTTTTCCATAGTTGTCCATACGGCTAGGGTAGGCATATTTTTGCATAGTTGTCCATACAGCTGAAGGTAGGCATATTTTTGCATTGTTATCCATACGTTTGAGGTAGGCATAATTTGACTTTTTTATCCTGATAGATTCTTCTTCTTCTGCATTCATTCTCAAACTCCCACTAGGTCACTCTTCTATTAGGAACAATGATCCTACTATATTTCCAGCATGATGTAGTCCAGAGAATCGAAATGTGTTGTTGCCATTTTATTTACGCCAATGGCTCAACACATCTGTCTTCTGCAGAACTGATGGATTCAATGTGGTACCCTTACAACTCCAATTGATTAAAGATTTAAATATTATTACTTCATTAGAACTTGTAGGATATTTTTCTTCTAGTCATTTAAAAAAAATAATTTTTTTACTTTAGATTTTTATTTCTAGGCAGATGATATTTTCTTGTTTATTTTTACTTCAGATTTTTGTTTCTTCTATACAGACCATATTTTCTTGTTTTCTTTTACTTCAGATTTTTCTTCTAAGCAGACCATATTTTTTTGCCTTTTTTTTTTTTACTTCAAATTTCTACTTCTAGGCAGACCATATTTTCTCCATGGTGAGCAAATATAAATAAAATATATTACTTCTATGGGTAGACATTCATACCTCTCCAACATCATACACATAAATTCGTCCAGCATTGTCTCCAACACTGATATGGTGACCTGTCTGATGCCATCTGCATTGGTTCAATGCTGGTCTTCCTTCAATGACAACTGAAGCAATTGGGACCTGCCAGGAACCAAAAAATTATGTTACATGTATGTTTAAATGGTGTAATTTAAATAAAATGAGGGGTAAGACATTGATGCATTTTATCACACAGTCTTTATAACATCTACACAGATATTTTTAAACATATAGAAGGAATGCTCGGACTCAAGATCAGTGGGGAAAATAATAAACAACCAGCAATATGCAGATGACACTGTCCTTTTAGCAGAAAGTGAAAGCAACTACAGACACTAATATTTCAAGCTAATAGATTAAGTACAAAAGTATAGACTACATATAAACATCCAAAAAAACAAAAAGAATGATAATCAGCAAAATCACAAAAGAACTGGTGCAAACATAAAAATACATGGATACTATACCAAGTAGATCATTACCAATATCTTCAACACACAATCACAAATGATAGCAAATGTGAAACAGAAGTTAAAAAGAGAATAGGAATGGCTAAAAGTACATTCTTTCAATGACGTGGAAAATATTAACATCTACACAAATTACAAACAAACTAAAAATGAGAATTATAAAATACTACATCTATTCTATAAATGATAAGCTCAGCAGCATGGACAAAGAACAAACAACTAGAATACAGAATTTATGTTTTTTTAGATGTATCCAGATATATAGAAGAATAGGGAGAACTTCATGGAAAGAGAATAAAATGAACAAAGAGGTTCTAACAAAACTTCATATGAAGAAAGAATTATTAAAGGAAATAAAAATCAAATAAAGTATTTTGGATATATTAAAAGACATGACACCTTGTTGAAGATCTTACTTGAGTGTAGGGTTAAGGAGAGGCAATCAAGAGAGAAGCAGAGACACAAGTGGGAGAGTAACATCGTGAGATGGAAAGGTTACAGTCTAGCAGAGTGCATCACCAAAGCAAGAGACAAAAGATGTTAGAGGTCTGTTGCAGCCAACATGTGTGGCAGAGATGGCACTTGATGATTATGATGTTTAAATGGCTATCCCAACCCACAGAGAGTCAAAGTGACCCATAAATCATGCTGAAGTTGGATGTGTTAAGTCAAAAGGCGCAGATATCACAGTAAAGCTGTAAACCACGGCACAATGCATTCTGTTCTCCGGACTACACCCTATTAATCTCCAGGAGGTTGGGAGTGAACGAAGAAGAGTATTTTGAAGTTTGACTCAAAGGTAAAGAGATTACAGCTAAGCTGTAAACCATGATGCAATACTTTTCATTCTCTTCTTCTCGTCTGCAGCTTAACATGTTTACACAGCAAGTTCAATTCTCTTGATAAATGCTGCTGTATTTGAAAGCTTCTCAAGGCTCCTATACAGCTTTCTGTGGATGTCTGTCTCTGTGGGCCAGTGCTTCTCTCTCAACTAGTTTAGTGAAATGCAGTCTTTCAGACATGTTGACAAAGCTGGTTAAAGCATATTCAACGAAGAAGACAGGAAAACAAGGTGGCTAGAGTATTTTAAAGAGTTGTACAAACCATCAACCAACACAAGAAACTATCCTTTCACTCCAAGATATTCACATGTTCTTCTGGACTTACCAAAAAATTTACTTTTTCTTCTTTCACCTCTAGATACTCCCATTTCTAACATTCTCTGTATGTGTACGTTCTCAGAGAATGTTAGAAATGGGAGTATCTAGATGAGAGGGAAGAAAAAGTAAATTTTTTGGAAAGTTCTGAAGATAACACAATCACCATCTGACCAGGACTCTGAGTCTACTTACAAGTAAGAGATGCCAGACCAAGAGGTGGAGAACTTATCGGGCATTCCCATAAGTGCTCTGCCTCTTGGTCTGGTATCTCTTACTTCAGCACCTGTGCTTGCTCGAAAAGGTCTGTGATCCTGCTCAATGTAAAGGATGCCCCAACCCGTCTTAGTTCCCAGCTTCTGTTGACTGGACTAAGTTCTATCTCCACTTCAAAAAGTTGGTCTCATTGGGTCTCCATTCTCTGAACTACATTCTTTTAATCTACAAGGATTTGGGAATGAAAACAGAAGGAAATGAAAAGGGGGAGAGTTGAAGGTGTTAATAGCTACAATGATGATTTAAAAGCTGTACTGGGATTCAAACCACCATCTACTGGTTTCATCTCACAGTTCCTGTCCTGTTCAGACTTTCAATAAAAGACAATACACTATTTGAATACAATTGAAAGTACTCAGAGAAAAACAGGTACTAAAATTGTTAAGGAACAGCAGTGAAAAAATGTCAGATTCACTTTTTTCCCTTGTGCATTCAATCTCAAACGTCTGAAGATTAGTAGGATGTAGTCCATAGAACAGAATGCATTGTGTCATGGTTTACAGATTAACTGCAATGTTTGCATCTTTTTATCAGACACATCTGACTTCAGCATGAGTAGACAACTAATAAAGACAGTTTTGGTTAAAACCTAGATTCAGTATGCTTTATGAACTGTTAACTATATTATTTTGTGAACTATAAAAATTGATTACTTTGTGTTTTCCCCATCGAGGCAAACTCCTTGAAGTGGAGATAGGGCTTAGTCAAGCTGACAGAGGCTGGAAACTAAGATTGGTCGGACTTTCCCTGACATCAAGCAGGACCACAGTCCTGTCCAAGCAATCACTGGAAATGAAGATACCAGGCAGAGAGGCACACCAGCAACCATGTTATCACGTAACACGGCTAAAGCACGTCATCACAATTTTGTCTTTTCTGCTTATACTCCAGTAGTTTCCTTTTTCACACTATTGAGGCACATTGGGGGATGATGTCCACAGTATAACGTCCACCACCTTTACTTTCTAAGACAATATGGTTCCCATTTCCTTAGGCTAGGTCAACCTGAGAGTCTTTGGCGATTTAAAAATATTCCTGGTTGAACCTTGGATTGACCAAAACTTGAACCTTGGGTTGGATATTGATCAAACTAGACCCCATACACCAACTTCATAGGCAACAACAGACCATCATCTTTCGACTTAAAACTGACCACTACAGACTCCAGGGCCAACTGTCTGGACCAGGGTAGCCCACACAAATGAATTTCCATGCAGAACAGGCATACAGACCTCAAAACACAAACTTCAAGACTGTCCAGAATACAAAGACCAAAAGAATTATGAACGTAGAAGAAGAACCATGGATCACCAAACTAGGAAACTAGTTCCCTAACAACTGAGCAGCTCACCAATTTTTAGTTTTTTTCAGTAATTTCTGCTTATAACTATTACAAAATTCAAATAATTCTAAAGTAAATATTAGATCTTACTTCAGTTTCATTATTAAGGTTCCACAGATCGAGTCTTCCTTCTCCATCAACACTAGCAAAAAGAGCAGGGTGAATTGGTGACCACTTCACATCATATACATAATCATTATTGTCTTCAAAGGAGTGAATGTAGTATGGTTGCTGTAAGGAGAGAAAAATAAGGAGTGAATGTAGCATGGTTGCTGTAAGGAGAGAAAGATTAAGAGGAGTGAATGTAGCATGGTTGCTGTAAGGAGAGAAAAATAAGGAGTGAATGTAGCATAGTTGCTGTAAGGAGAGAAAAATAAGGAGTGAATGTAGCATAGTTGCTGTAAGGAGAGAAAAATAAGGAGGAGTGAATGTAGCATGGTTGCTGAAAGGAGAGAAAGATTAAGAGGAGTGAATGTAGCATGGTTGCTGTAAGGAGAGAAAAATAAGGAGTGAATGTAGCATGGTTGCTGTAAGGAGAGAAAAAAAAGGAGTGAATGTTGCATGGTTTCTGTAAGGAGAGAAAAATAATGAGGAGTGAATGTTGCATAGTTTCTGTAAGGAGAGAAAAATAATGAGGAGTGAATGTTGCATGGTTGCTGTAAGGAGAGAAAAATAAGGAGTGAATGTAGCATGGTTGCTGTAAGGAGAGAAAAATAAGGAGTGAATGTAGCATGGTTGCTGTTAAGAGAGAAAAATAAGGAGGAGTGAATGTAAGGAGGTAAATGAGGAGTGAATGTAGCATGGTTGTTGTAAGAGAGAAAAATAAGGAGGAGTAAATGTAATGAAAGAAAAATAAGGAGGAGTGAATGTAAGGAGAGAAAAATGAGGAGTGAATGTAGCATGGTTGTTGTAAGGAGAGAAAAATGACAATCATTTAATGTCTTTAGTAGCAAAAGATTTGTTGGAGATCTCTATGGTGAATTGATCCAGAAATTTGTCTTTTGTTAACTGCCTCATGAAATCATGTTCTATTCCCACAGAAGCAGCTAAGCTTAGATCTATGTTGCTCTAGCATGCACAACAGCAAACTGTTAACAATGTTCTCATCTACCTATCTCATCCCAGTCCTGTCCTCTCTAATCCAATCTAATCTAATCTAATCTAATCTAATCTAATATAATCTATCAATATATTCTATCAATTTGTCCAATCTAGTTTATCAATCTATCCAATCTAATCTATAAATCCATATCTATCCAGTCCTGTCCAATCAATCAATCCATCCATCCATCCATACATTGCTCATTCTCTGCTTTTGCTGTATGGAATTTCAGGATTGAATGACAATCTGCTTTCAGGCTGTGGCACTTGATATGCAGTAATACTGTCATGTCTCAGAATGCTGGTAACTCCTTTAATCCACCTTCTTCTTGGTCTTCTTCCATATCTTGCTCTTTCCATTTTCATGTTGTATGCTCTTGCCGCTGCCATTCTCCGTTTTATTTGCACCAATAACTAAATACATCAAACTTTGGCATTTGTAACAAGTACATTCAGTGTTTTTCCATTTCCACTGAACAGTGGACATCTGTAACCATATTGATATTATTGTCAGCTAGTTGTACAAGAGAACTGGATACTGTACCTACTCGCTGGTCACCATGCTAAAGCTAAACATGTTTACAGATGCTGACCTTGTATCACTATCTTGCTTGCTTCTCTATCAACTCCGACGCCAAAAGGTTAGTCTTATTTACCAATTTCTAATCTTTCCTCATTTTCACTATGTGCTCCAATCCATATCTTTTTCTAGTACAAAAAAAAACTACAAACAATACACAATCAAAAACGCGCGCCTTTTTATTCTCAAATCCTTGCCTTCTATATTTGCCTTTATTTTTATTTGATAAATGAACCAATTGAACCATTACCTTCATGCTCCACAATTTGATTGTCCAATCAAAGGAAGATGTGAGAAAGTAAGGGGAAAAATCAATCTGGCCTGGTACTTTGTGCGTGTCAATGCCAGTTATAGGTCCTTGGTGACCCTCGAACATGTCATTTATGCCAGCCTTGCTGTAGGAAAGATAAAAATATCAAACATTGATATAATATTGCATAGACAACAATTAAGTGTGTCACAGAAAAAAAAAATCACTGAAATTATTCTTCTACCTCTTCTGCATTTGTTCTCAAACTTCTGCAGATTTGCAGGATGTAGTTCAGAGAACAGAATTAATTGTGTCATGGCTTACAGTGTAGCTGCGATATCTGCACCTTTTTTGCCGGACACATCTGACTTCAGCATAGCTTCTGGATAACTTTGACCCTATATGGAACGGGACAGTGAATATCACTGAAATAATGTAGAAGATATATGCTGTATATACTCACTGTAAAGTCAACCTTTTTTTTTAAAGAAAATTTCAATAGAAAAAGTGGGAGGGTCAGATTATGAACAGGAGAGCTTATTATTCAACAGCTGACAATTTGTATACTGCTTATTTTGACTATGTACAACAGCTGAGTGTGTTATTTTGATTTCACATAGGGAACGTTATTCCCTATGTTATATTCCCTATAAATAAGTTATAGGTATATTCCTGTTTCTGCGTAGATACAATGCGCACTTGTTCACCAAATGTTTACCACCATTGTTTATGAAAGAACCAAATTAAGAAATAGCATTATACCGTAATCTTGAAAATGATTAGGGAAATAGTTCAACATAAAAGAAATAAATCTGTTTATGATTCATTATTTAAACTTAAAGTAGTCAGTTATGCTGAAATAATTGTGCAGCAAATCATCATTTTTGTCTTGATGAGAAACAAATACGTGAGTTGATCAAAGAAATGTCAAAGACAAAGAAATGATGTTTAACAAGGTGTGTGCTATTTCCAGAATTGGAAAACAATCTTAAAGATTGGGTCAGTAAATGTCATCAAAATGGTTACATTGTGACAAGATCTGGAATTCATTTTTTGCTATGCAAATGATGAAAGAAGTAAAATACAGGTTGTCCGCACCTATTGCTTTTGTTGTATCAGTTGGTTGGTGTACGAGATTTAAGAACCATTACGATCTTTGCTTATGTCAACGCACTAAACTAGCGGATGATGATGTTTTATTCAATGAATCAGATGCAGAAAAAAAAACAGTGAAGCTGAAGATTATAGCAACAACGTGTATGAGAACAATGTTAAAACAGAAGAAGAGTTTCATATATTGTTTGGAGACTCAGATGAATTGGACTTTGAAGGATTTTCCTACAGGTAAGTAGGTCTACAGTAATATTTTTATACCATAAGCATATACCGTAATTTAAAGGTTAAAAATAATAGGTTGGATATATTTTCATTTTTTCTGATTTTCTACTTCCAAAATCGGGAGTGGGGAGTCGACTTAGAGCGAATAGGCTTTAGAACGAGTATCCACGGTAATAACATAACAATTCTTCCTCTTTTGTTCACTAATAACAATTATGCAAACATTACTTTCTCAATAAGACAAGTTATTCAGAAGATTACTCATTGTGGACTTTGAATTGATCTGTAAAGAACACTCTCAGTTTCAAATATGCTCCACCAATGGCCCTGAAGGCGACCACACAAGTAAATTTAAATTTAAAAAAAAAGGATAAAATTAAAAAAATTGTGTGTCCTTTCTCAAACTTCCACAGATAGTAGGATGTTGTCTGGAGAAAAGAACATGTATTATGGTTTACAACTTGGCTGCGATGTCATTTCGGCCTGCCATCTGACTTCTGCATGGGGATAAAAAAGGTTGAAAACCACTGGTGTAACCAAATGATAATGATCAACATCATCATACAAGATATACCAATGTACGTACCTGCCATGTCTACAAGCTGAGCAGACAACACACTCTTCAGAACCTACAATGAAGTTGTTGGCGTCTCCAGACAGGAAACTGAAGCATGTAGCAGCGATAGGTTTATTCTGTTTAGACTGGAGCTCCATACTGTCCTAGAAGAATTATTTCAGATACACTGTCAATAATGTATTATAACAAAATATCTTTCTTGATTTAGTCTTTCTAGTTTTTCAACCAAATATAATCATTACATAACAGTATAATTGAAACATAAACTGTGTAGATAATACTGCTTTTAAGCTTCTTCTTCTGCGTTTGTTCTCAAACTCCTGCAGATTAGCAGAAGAATGTAGTCTGGAGTATGGAATGCGTTGTCTCATGGTTTATTTTTTTGCTGTCCCCTTTCACATAGAGTCAGCGACCCAGAAGCCATGCTGAAGTGTAATATGTGTCAGGCCGAAAGGCAAAGATATCACAGCAAAGCTATAAACCATGGTAATTACACACTCTGTTCTCTGGACTATATTCTGATAATCTGCAGGCGTTTGAGAACGAACAAAGAAGAAGATACTCAAAAGACTAACTCTTAGTGATATGCAATGCTTTGAGAAGAGGTCTCCAACTCAGTGTGAATGCAGAAAATATCTTCCACCATTTTGTAAGCAGATGTCCAATCACATCAAAGCTTGCAACCATCTTGACCCATGTGACTTCATAGCTTCAATACGACCAATTGGTTTTGATATCAACAGTGGATGGTTTGGCTTCTTCTCTTCTAACATGTGTGTGGGGGGGAGGGAAGTAACAGAGTCTACTATCTATTATTGTCTTTTCCCTGCTTTTACTGTAAGACGTTCCAGGATTGAATGACAATAAGTTTTCTCTGCTTTTGCTGTAAGTTTACCACGTTTGGAGAAAAGTGGAGAAATGTCTTAGCCATGTGATCAAAGTTTAAATATGAACATCAGCAACAGAAGAGGTAGCATGATTGTTTATTCCATTCTATTCAGCATGATTGTTTATTCTATTCTATTGACTTTTCTCTACTGTTGCTGTGATGCGTAGCAGGATTGACTAACAATCAGTTTTTAGACTATAGCACATTTGGTCGCTTGATATGCAGTAACATTGTGATGTCTCAGAACCTTGGTAATTGCTTCAACCCATCTCTTCTTGGTCTTTCTCTGTATCTTTCTGTTTCTATTTCCATGTTGTATGCTCTTGCTGTTGGCCAATAAGGATTCATTCTCATTGAGTGGCCAAACCATTTTAGTCTCTGTTTTTCAATATATTTGACCACAGATGTTGTTCCAACTATTCTTGTAATCTCTTTATTGCTTGAATGATATCTTCTTGCTCTGTTTTGCCGTTTTACTTAAACATCTCATTTCATACGTAGCAAGTTTCTCTCTTGTTCTTTTGTTAGTGTCCTTTTGGTTTCCATCGGGATAGAGTTGTGTTTTCTTCTTCTTCTGCGTTCAGCATCTGTGGACCATGCTATACCGCCAGGCCTGTCGTCAAGATGAAGTCCACTGTCTTCTCCAGGTCAGAGCGGCTGCCCCATAGCTTTTACCTCGAGTCTGTATCCTCTGGCCAGGTCTGCTGTCTCTGTTCTTTGTATGTTGGGCAGTCCTGAAGTATGTGTTCCAGGGTCTGGGTTCCGAATCCACATGGACATTCATCTGTGTATGAGATCCTTAATCGGTAAAGGTGACCCAACAGTCTGCAGTTAGTTAGTTAGTTAGTCGTCGGATCATCATCACTGCAAACTGGACACGTCCATAGTTGCTCCGATCTCTCCTTGAGTGTATCCGCCATCACACTTCTGCTGACAGTACCGGTCCTATGCTGGTTGACCATCATTCTTCTGCGCCCTCCAAAATGTTCACCTCTAGCAACACCGCATCTCAATCCCTGATCTTTAATCCTAGCCATTGAAAAGGAATCATCATCCACATTCGTCTCACTCTCGCGTGTTATATCTCTTAAGGAGTTCAAAACGTCAGCGCGATCCATTGCCCCATCGCCCTTTGCCACAATCACACACGATGCCAGTTGATCCGCTCTTTCATTGCCTCGAACGCCCACATGTCCCGGCACGAAAATAAATGTAACCGCCTTCAAGCTCGCATTTCTCAAGGCCTCAATCCACTGTTCGCGAACGAGACCCACTTGTACCTTCTTAATCATACTCATAGAGTCACTCAAGATGCAGACCTGCGTTACTTTCTGTGTGCGTAGCCACTCAAATGCCTTGGTCACCGCCATAGTCTCCATGGTCATACTACTCGTAGTGACCGCAAAGGCACCACTTTCCTCCTTGATCGTTTTACCTGCGCACTGAGCTGTAAAGGCCCAAGCACTGCGAACATGCCTAATTACAGATCCATCAGTGTATATAATCACATCCCCCTCTTTGGTATTCTCACTGATTAAAGCCTGCACTTCTTTCTCCACAGCTGTGGGACACCATTCTCTGCATTCCCTGCTAAGTGATATTACTACTCTCAAACAAGTTTCGAAATCTGTGGGTAGACCTATCCATTCCGCACCAACTGCCACATCCTGTAATCGGCACACGCTTTGTAGTACATCTTCAGCACGTCCCATCCACGACCTTCCTCTCTTGAGTCTGCTGCCTTTAACTTTCTGTATTTCGGAATGCAACGGGTGTTCCTTATCTGCATGTATTTGAAGGTACGCCCGTGCACGGCAATACTGTAATCTATGCTCAGCTGTTGGGCAGTCAAGTAGGTATCGCATAGCTCTTGTCGATGTGTCTCTTGTGCATCCCAGAATGATACGCATTGCTGCATTCTGGACTCTATCCAGTCTTTCGATCTGAGTTTGGCTAAGAGTCAGAATTGCCAGTGCATATTCCACCACAGCCACTACCAAACCCTGGTACAAAACCCTGGTACCCCAGCTGTTAAATCTTGCAGTTAATCCTTTTGTCGTGCGTTGGTTTGGCGCCGCCCTGATGCACAGGGTTGTAATTCTTAAGTGTGGTAACTGGATATCTACACCAACGGTTATTAGCCCTGGCCTGCCACAGGGATCGCCTCTATCTCCTGTAATTTTCAATGTATACACAGTACATATCGCTGGCAATCAAATCACAGGTGTTGGCAGAACAATGTCATATGCCGATGATATCCTGGTGTATAGACAGGGCAGAAATCGAGAAGAGTGCGTCGTGGAACTACAGAAGGAGCTGGACAGACTGACAAATTGGTGTCGAGATACGGGAGCAGTGGTTAATCCGTCTAAGGCATTCGTGACGTGGTTTTCCTTGAACAATCACATGGTAAAGACACCCATGCCACAAGTTTTGTTGTCCGGGAAAAGTTTAGAAAGAACTAGCACAATGAGATATCTGGGTGTGTTTTTTGACAGAAGCCTGAGTTTCAGGGAACATGTTGACCACATTATCATAAGGGCAGGCAAAGGCTTAGCAGCAATGAAGGTTATGGCTGCTGCGGAATGAGAGCGAAGATTGTTATTTCAGTCTGCAGTGTCCTGTTCTAAAGCGAAATATTGTGGTCTGTTGATATCTTTGGAGGAGATGTATTGCATCATGTTCGTATTCCCCTTCCATTTGTTTCTTCCACTTTGCTGTGTATGTTTTGTGGATTATTGTTTTTGCTTCTCCGTAAGACAGTGGGTGTCTGTGTTGCTCCATTTTGCTTCCTGTCTTTGACAGAGCATCTGCTTTCTCATTTCCCATTAGAGTTGTGTTTTAAAATTGGTTTTTAAAAAGTTCATAATTTACATAGTTGGCTGACAACAGAGTGCATAATTGAAAGTTCACAAATTGTGAGATGAGGTTTTGAGGTGGACTTCATCAAACAGTACTACCACACAGGTGATGACAAAACTGAGATTTATATATTTGTAGATGACAAACCTGAGGTTGTGACAACATATCAAGACTCCAGGAACATATCCGTCCATCCGTGGATACACTGATCAAGTTGTGTGCATTTTGAGTTCCTACAACATTAACGCAGTACACTGGATGCTGGAACAAGGACATAATGCAACAAATAAGAACAATTATAAATCGATCAACGCAATAATCACAGGAATGATAACAATGACCTTGATAATGATGACACTGATGTTGATGACAATGAGATGGAAATAATGATGATGATGATTATGATAATGATGGCAATGATGATGATTATGACAATGATGGCAATGATCATGATGACAATGATTATGATGATGCTGACAATGATGATGATGACAATGATAGTGAAGATGACAATGTTGATTTTGACAATGATGATACCAATTATGGTTTTATGTACTTATGCACAAAACTGAAACCCAATAGGTAAAGCCAAGGAACAGGGTGATAAAGTTTTGCTAATAATGGAGACAAACATAATAACACACACACAAATCAACGTTTATGCCTTTATCAAGACAACATGCACAACAGAAAACAACAATTAGAAAGACACTATAGATGTTCATATGCTGAGTAAACTGAGTAGAATGAAGAATTGTAACTAGGTCAGGGGTAAAAACGGACAAGGAATAAACAAAAATAGCTACATACATGTGACAAATAGAGAAATGATGGAACAACTTGATATCATTCATGAGACAGGCACTCATTGATCCCGAAGGATTTAAGAGTGCCAAATTAGTATATTTAGTGGTTCTCAAGCGCAAGACAGGTCTGGTTCTCAGAGAAGCATAGTTTACAGATCATAATCTGAATGTTCTGGGCGTCCTGAATGATCTGGGTGCCCTGATGGGCATGCTATTGAAGTATATGTCCACTGGATAACCCAAATGGTTTTTGATGATGTACAGGTATTGGCAGAATCAGTCCGCAAGTTTCTACCAGTCTCATCTATATACATCATGGCACAAAGCTTGAATATGATGGCATAGATGACATTGCAGGACACATGTGAAGCTCACTTCAATGGCGAAGGTGGTTTTTGGGAATTTAACAGACTGGGATGGGATGCCTATGTGAGATGGTTTCTCAGAGCTTTCTTTCCTATCCATGAGACTTCAGATTTCGGCTTAGTGCAATGCCTATTGAAGAAGCCTTCTACTCAAAAAGGGTAGTCATAAGAGGTAAATAAAATGTTGAGATGGGTGTCTGTTTGATTCAATTTACAATTATGATCAATAAACTCTTGTTTTGTATATGCAGTAACTGATATCTACAGATCATTCTTTCATACCCAGAATACTTAAACTCTCCTCAAGATGAAATGCTGAGCTTCCTGCTCAGAGGGTGTAGGTCTATGTGTGGTATAGGGAATCATGTTCCACAATCTTGTATGCAGACATTCAACTAAAGTCTGCAATCATTTGTAGGTACTTAATGTTTTCCACTTTTTACCACATATCCCATATGACAGCATGACTTTAATACGACCAAACAGTCCATAAAAAATGAAGTAAATAAATAAATATATATCACAAAAACCTACTACTAATAATAAAAATAATATAAACAATTATACTAAAAAGAATAAGGATTAGAATGATTGCTGTTTCGATATAAAATCTTCGTCGGAACAAAAATTTAATAATAAGAAAACACAGAATAACACACGGACAAAAAAATTAAAGGTTTTAAAAAATATATAGGTACTTTATGGAGAGATGTTTCCAAATTTTTAGCAAAACATATTCCTACATTATTAAATGGAAACGAAATATCGACGAAGGCGCATTTTACAGACGCTATTACCGCTGCCATATAAAACGATTTTCGAGCTATGCACTAAGAGCTCGTGCCCCCTTGGATGCCCCTGGTGGGTGGAGTGGCTCTCAGTATGTAGTGAGAAGATTGATGCAACTGGAAGCAGGCGTAGTGATTCTTTTTTCTCATCACGAAAACTGAATGAAACTGCGCATAATATTAAAAAGTTAGAATGTGGACAAGTCTCTTCGTAGTGAACCAAATATGTACAGTCTGTGAAACAGCCAAGTAAAAGACGGATGGATAATCATTTAGTCCATCTTTAAGAAAAATTGGATGAAGATGTGTCCAACTGCAGAACCAAATGATACTTACCACCAAATGTCACGCAATAGATAAATTATTATCTTCAAACTATGAACTACCACAACAGACTGAGAAGTCAAATGTATAGAAAGTTAAAATTGGTATATAAAACCTGTGCAACTGTAGACACGCCTTGACACTGCAGAACAGGTTCTTCATGCATGTCAACTCTACCATGAAGAAGGGAGAAAATATGGCCCTCTGAGGCAACACTACTTCCAAACCTGAGGTGTTTCATGGATGACCTGAAGCAAAACTGAATGTAGAACTTACCGTGTGAGATGTAGCAGACAATGGGGTGCGCTGCACAGGTGTGCGCTTATTGACACGGTTGTCCCACAAGACGATGCGGCCAGAGTATGTTCCCCCAATGACCAGGTTCGGGTGGAACTGGGCAAAACAGGTGGACATAACTGCAGACTGAAATTTAAGAACAAGTAGAGTTGTCTTAAAGAATATTTTACTTCTGGAAACATCTATATATGTTTTCAATTTTCTTATGGTATGCAGTGATCAATTCTACTTAATATATTCTGTTTCCTGTACATTGTCCACATAGTCACATGTCAGTGTTGCTAACCACAATTTCTCCTATACATAGGGTAGGCATGTGACAAACTACACATTTTTAACGTTTTATCGAATTCTGACAACTAGACTTAACAATGAGAGCCCAAACTGCCATCAGTGTATAGCTTATTCATCCATCTTACGTTAGTGATGTTATTGAAAACATACGATTACTTGAAGGCAGTAAAATAAGAATTTATCAACATTTGAAAAACATCATCTTTGCCCCATTTTTGGGGCAAAAATATGCAGGCAAAAGCAATTATGAAATCAAGGAAGAATTGACATAAACAGCAAAATAACATGCATGGCTTCAATAGTCACACTGTGTGAAATTATAGAAAATAATACAAATAAAAGAAATATGAAAAAAAACATTAATATAAAGAATGGGTGCTTAGATTCCTTTTGAAATTATAATGTGTTGGTATATTTTATAAAGTGTTCAACTGTAATTTCAACTTTTGTGCATCTATGAATGGTGGAGATTGTACATCTATGAGTGGCAGAGATTGTGCATCTATAACCGACGGAAATCGTGCATCTATGACGGCGGAGACCGCGCATCTATGACCGGTGGAGATCGAGCATCTATGATTGGCGGACATTGTGCATCTATAACTGGTGGAGATTGTGCATCTATAACCGGTGGAAATCATGCATCTATGACGGCGGAGATCGTGCATCTATGACCGGTGTAGATCGAGCATCTATGAATGGTGGAGATCGTGCATCTATGAATGGTGGAGATTGTGCATCTATAACTGGCGGAGATTGTGCATCTATAACGTGCGGAAATCATGCATCTATGACGGCAGATCGTGCATCTATGACCGGTGTAGATCGAGCATCTATGATCGGCAGACATTGTGCATCTATGAATGGTGGAGATCGCGCATCTATGACTGGTGGATTTTGCACATCTATGAATGACCAGCGGAATTCGTGCATCTATGAATGGCAGAGATTGTCAATCTATGAATGGCGGAAATTGTGCATCTATGTTTGGTGGAGATCATTTTCTATGAATGGCAGAGATCCATAAAATCTTAAGCATCCACAGTTAATCGATTAATTAACTCTTTCCGTACTAATCACAGCTATATTGCAAAATAAAGAAACTACCAGACCAATTACTGATACATCAATTTTGATTTCTGGTAATCATAAATCGATCAGTTATATTTTATGATTCACTAAAACTAGTTTTCATGATCACCTAAAACATTGCAGAATACTTCCACTTCCATTTTGGTCACAAGGAAGTGTGTTTAGTGTGGACAAAGTCCCACCGAAGACAGATGAGTGGGGCCATTGGCGCAAATGAAACGGCGACAACACATTTCCACTCACTGGACTACATCCTGCTGGAAATCTAGTAAGACCATTGTCCTGCTACAAGAGAGATCCAGAGGGAGTTTAAGAATGATTGCTGAACAAGAAGAAGTATTGAGAAAATGATTATGTAAACAATGACAGCACATTCTATCTACCGGACTACATCCTGCTAATCTGCAAGAATTTGAGAATTAACGGAGAAGAAGGTTATATGATGCTGTATGACCAAAAATAATAGAACTCCTAGTTCAGGTAATCATCTCACCACAACCTCTAAGAATACATATCTAAATTTACCTGACAGTGGAAGATGTACTCAGGTGCCATGTTTTTATACTTGAGATTCCAGATCAGGGCAACTCCATCAGGATCATTTGGTGCATCATCATTACCATTGTATGAGGCTACCAGAAGTTCTGGAAACTAGAAAGAAAATACATTATTAAATTGTTGTATATGCAGAGAGAAATTTATGGATGGGTTGTCACTGTGGCCCAAAAATATGTCACCAACTGAACTTGTTAACAACACAAGAGACAGAGTTGTGGAGAAAAATGATTACCTACGTTCCTTGGCATAGCACCTGATTGGTTGATATGCTTATCATGACTTCTTCATTGTTCTACAGTTAGTCATCAGGTTATGATTCATGAGCGCAGAAAGCCTCAATGGGCTGCATGATTCACTTCAGGTGATCCATGGAATCAGGTTTTCTTCTTTTTCATCATTTATTCTCAAACTCCCACTTGATCTCTCTTGTAGCAGGACCATGGTCCTACTAGGTTTCCAGCAAGATGTAGTCCAGAAAATGAAAATGTGTTGCGTCGCCATTTTATTTGAGCTAATGGACCAACACATCCATCTTCGGCAGAGAATCAGGATTGAAAATAGTCGTCTCAGTACCCTGTATTTTCTCCTCTTCTGGATAGAGTTCTTCTTCTGCATTCAACATCTGCAGTCATGTTATATTGCCAGGCTTGTTGTTAAGGCAAAGTCTACTGTCTTCTTCAGGCTGCCTCAAATCTGTATCCTCTGGCCAGGTCCGCTGTCTCTGCTCTTTGTATGTTGGGCAGTCCTGAAGTATATTTTCAGGAATCTGGGTTTTGGATCCACATGCACATCCATCTGTATATGCGATACTCAGCCGGCAAAGGTGACCCAACAGACTGCAGGGACCTGTTCTAAGGTGAAATAGAGTGGTCTGCTGATATCTATGTAGGTATTGTATTGCATCATGTTTGTCTTCCACTTCAATTGGACAGAGTTGATATGTATGTAGAATGTTTTATTCATTTCCTGGGCTAAGTCCACAATTGAACATGTCTGTTTCACCAAACTTGAGCTCTCTGTACATATGACTTCTTAGTCTGTTGTACTGAGTTCTCAGTCTGTTGTACTGAGTTCTCAGTCTGTTGTACTGAGATCTCAGTCTGTTGTACTAAGTTCTCAGTCTGTTGTACTGAGTTCTCAGTCTGTTGCACTGAGTTTAGATTCTGAAGATAATTGTTTGTTATTTGCATATTTGGTGGTAGACATCATTAAATGTTTTATTTGGTGTGTCTGCTTTAATCATAGTTTTACATTGATGATATGAGATGCATAGGTGTCAACTTGTATGGAATTTCCGTATTGTATGGATTTTGAAAACTACCCCACCCCAAAAATTGTTTCCCTAATTTGTATTTTTTTTTAAATAACTTTTAGCAAGCAGTATGCTTGAATTTTCTGAAGTGTCAACCCTGTAAAAAAACCACCTAATTCTACAGTATTTATGTTGTTCATTACCAAGTCTTCTTTTCTTCTGCATTCATTCTCAAACTCCTGCATATTATCAGGATGTAGTCCGGAGAACGGAATGCGCTATGCCAAGTTTAACAGCATTGCTGTGATATCTGCGCATTTCAGCCTGACACATCCGACTTCAGCATGGCCTTGGGTCACTGACCCTATATGGGATGGAACAGCCAACTCCATCCCATAACCTCCTTAGTCGCCTTTTTATAAGATGCATAGAAGGTAAACAGTGTTGCTATTTTTTGTTCCCCTCTTGGGCCCCAACAACACACAGGCGGTCAAGTCATCATAATAACTGGTGAAAGTGAATGAACCTTTTAGATTTGCTGTAAATCGGTCTCTGAAACTCTAGACCTAGTCATATTTGGGATCACTTCACAACAGTTGATGTTCTGTATCTACATCACGAAAACAGCATGATCTACAGTTACTCTACTGTGAAAACAGCATGATCTACAGTTACTCTACTGTGAAAACAGCATGATCTACAGTTACTCTACTGTGAAAACAGCATGATCTACAGTTATTCTACTGTGAAAACAGCATGATCTAAAGTTATTCTACTGTGAAAACAGCATGATCTACAGTTATTCTACTGTGAAAACAGCATGATCTACAGTTATTCTACTGTGAAAACAGCATGATCTACAGTTACTCTACTGTGAAAACAGCATGATCTACAGTTACTCTACTGTGAAAACAGCATGATCTACAGTTACTCTACTGTGAAAACAGCATGATCTACAGTTATTCTACTGTGAAAACAGCATGATCTACAGTTATTCTACTGTGAAAACAGCATGATCTACAGTTATTCTACTGTGAAAACAGCATGATCTACAGTTATTCTACTGTGAAAACAGCATGATCTACAGTTATTCTACTGTGAAAACAGCATGATCTACAGTTACTCTACTGTGAAAACAGCATGATCTACAGTTACTCTACTGTGAAAACAGCATGATCTACAGTTATTCTACTGTGAAAACAGCATGATCTACAGTTATTCTACTGTGAAAACAGCATGATCTACATTCTACTGTGAAAACAGCATGATCTACAGTTATTCTACTGTGAAAACAGCATGATCTACAGTTATTCTACTGTGAAAACAGCATGATCTACAGTTATTCTACTGTGAAAACAGCATGATCTACAGTTATTCTACTGTGAAAACAGCATGATCTACAGTTATTCTACTGTGAAAACAGCATGATCTACAGTTATTCTACTGTGAAAACAGCATGATCTACAGTTATTCTACTGTAAAAACAGCATGATCTACAGTTATTCTACTGTAAAAACAGCATGATCTACAGTTATTCTACTGTGAAAACAGCATGATCTACAGTTATTCTACTGTGAAAACAGCATGATCTACAGTTATTCTACTGTGAAAACAGCATGATCTACAGTTATTCTACTGTGAAAACAGCATGATCTACAGTTATTCTACTGTGAAAACAGCATGATCTACAGTTATTCTACTGTGAAAACAGCATGATCTACAGTTATTCTACTGTGAAAACAGCATGATCTACAGTTATTCTACTGTGAAAACAGCATGATCTACAGTTACTCTACTGTGAAAACAGCATGATCTACAGTTATTCTACTGTGAAAACAGCATGATCTAGTTATTCTACTGTGAAAACAGCATGATCTACAGTTATTCTACTGTGAAAACAGCATGATCTACAGTTATTCTACTGTAAAAACAGCATGATCTACAGTTATTCTACTGTGAAAACAGCATGATCTACAGTTATTCTACTGTGAAAACAGCATGATCTACAGTTATTCTACTGTGAAAACAGCATGATCTACAGTTATTCTACTGTGAAAACAGCATGATCTACAGTTATTCTACTGTGAAAACAGCATGATCTACAGTTATTCTACTGTGAAAACAGCATGATCTACAGTTATTCTACTGTGAAAACAGCATGATCTACAGTTATTCTACTGTGAAAACAGCATGATCTACAGTTATTCTACTGTGAAAACAGCATGATCTAGTTATTCTACTGTGAAAACAGCATGATCTAGTTATTCTACTGTGAAAACAGCATGATCTACAGTTATTCTACTGTGAAAACAGCATGATCTACAGTTATTCAACTGTGAAAACAGCATGATCTACAGTTATTCTACTGTGAAAACAGTGATCGAGAAGCCTTAATTACATCCTGCTTTTTCTTCTTCTGCATTTGTTCTCAAACTTCTGTAGATTGGCAGGATGTAGTCCAAGAACGGAATGCGTTGTTTCATGATTTACAACAATTCTGCGGTATCTGCGCCTTTTAGCTTGACACATTCGACTTCAGCATGGCTTTGGGTAACTTTGACCCTATAAGGGATGAGTCAGCCAACTCCCCCATAACCTCCTTAGCCACTTCTTACTACATGCATGGAAGGTAAATAGTGTTGCTATTTTTTTTGCTCCCCTCTTGGTCCCCAGCAACACACTTGTGAGACCCAGCTTCTTCTTCTTCTTCTTTCATTCACTTGAAACATGTCTATATCTGTAATTCTGTCTCCTGAATAAAACTCACTGTTTTTGTAGTTCACACAGTGTCCAATAGAGCTTTGATTCCAGTGTTGTTTTCTCTGGCCAATATGTCTGCCTCAGCGTTTCATGCTCAGAACACTCTTGACACCCTACTAATCTGCAGGAGTTTGAGAATAAACACAGAATAAAATGTTCATTTACCTGAGGTGACCAGTCCATACTTGTAATTGTCCTACGTTTCGACCACCTTTCATCAAAGAAAAACTGTTGCAGTTTCAGTCTTTCTCCAGCCAAGCTGTCACTAAAGAAGGACAACAACAGACATCAATCAGAAATATTATACAAATATTATTCAAGATTTAATTAATGTAGTAGTCACAGAAAGTAAAGAGAAAGGCCTCTTCCTAAATATCATGAAAACAGAAGTAATGGTTAGTTAGTTAGTTAGTCGTCGGATCATCATCACTGCAAACTGGACACATCCATAGTTGCTCCGATCTCTCCTTGAGTGTATCCGCCATCACACTTCTGCTGACAGTACCGGTCCTATGCTGGTTGACCATCATACTTCTGCGCCCTACAAAATGTTCACCTCTAGCAACACCGCATTTCAATCCCTGATCTTTAATCCTAGCCATTGAAAAGGAATCATCATCCACATTAGTCTCACTCTCGCGTGTTATATCTCTTAAGGAGTTCAAAACGTCAGCGCGATCCATTGCCCCATCGCCCTTTGCCACAATCGCACACGATGCCAGTTGATCCGCTCTTTCATTGCCTCGAACGCCCACATGTCCCGGCACGAAAATAAATGTAACCGCTTTCAAGCTCGCATTTCTCAAGGCCTCAATCCACTGTTCGCGAACGAGACCCACTTGTACCTTCTTAATCACATTAAGAAGGTACAAGTGGGTCTAAGATTATGATTAAGATGATTAAGAAGTAATGGTTATTTAAAAGAAACAAAATAACACACCTTGCAAGATAAAAGTGAATGATATAGTATTAAAACAGGTCTACCAATTCAAATATTTAGGTACAATGATTACAGCAGATGGAAGAAGTTAAACAGAAATAAGATGCAGAATAGGACAGGCAAAAACAACATTCAGAAAAATGAAAAATATACTGTGTAATATGACCATGTCATTAGAAGTGAGAAAGAGAGTTCTGCCGTGCTATATAACCTCTATACTAACATATGGGTGCGAGTCTTGGACAATAAACAAACTGGAAAGTGGGAAATTAGAGGTAATAGAGATGTGGTTCTACAGAAGAATGCTGAGAATACCATGGACTGCCAGAAAAACTACCGGTAATGTAGAGGTGTTGATAGAGTCAAATGCGAAACAGACCTTAATCAACAATATAAGAAAAAGGCAATCTTCTTTTTTTTGAGCCACTTCATGAGATAGGCAGGTTTAGAGAGCATAGTCACAACAGGCAAAATTGAAGGCAACAGAGACAGAGGTCGACAACATGAGAAAATATTAGACAGCTTGACAACCTGGCACGACAAGGAAACAACAACCACTTTAATACTGTGGACAGAGAACTGTGGAGAGCCATGACCGCCTACGCCACCCGGCATGGCACCTGATGATGATGATACAAATAATATAGAGTGCTCCTCTGTTGCATAATCAAGCATCAATTTAAAATATTTTTCTCTTTATTTCAGGTCATTGGGTCATATTAGATCATCAAGCTTCTAGCTAACACTACACAGTGTTCCATGGATTGAGGCAGCAGCTTCTACTCTCTTCCTAAGCAATTACAAACCTCTGCAATATATAACAGTTTTGTCCACTGCATTATCAACCGATATTCAAGAATTTTCTAAGACATTATTTTCAAACCAGTTTCAATTCTTTGTGTTTAAATTCTTTGTTTCAGATTTGTACAGAGTTACTGGCCAGAGATATGTGTTGATTATTCTATTTGTACAGAGTTACTGGCCAGAGATATGTGTTGATTATTCTATTTGTACAGAGTTACTGGCCAGAGATATCTTTGTTTGTTTGTTTTGCGTTCGCTCCATTGTAACCATCACGGATATCCGTGCGATTTCCGCCGGGAGCGTGATTACGTTGTGCCACCGTTATGCACCTTGTAGGTCTAGCACATCCGATTTCGGCATGCCTTGACAAATCGGGTGGGCTACCCTTATCCTGTGACAGACTGGCCATAGATATGTGTTGATTATTCTATTTGTACAGAGTTACTGGCCAGAGATATGTGTTGATTATTCTATTTGTACAGAGTTACTGGCCAGAGATATGTGTTGATTATTCTATTTGTACAGAGTTACTGGCCAGAGATATGTGTTGATTATTCTATGTCATACCTCAGTGTTAATATTATTTGATATTAGCAACATATGTTTTTCAGAGAATGCTTTTATTTTTTGCGACAGTGATTTTAGATTTTAATTTAATTTAACAATGCTCAACCTCTGTAATGATTTGATCAAAATAGGGGAACAAACCCCCCTCCTCCTCCAAATTCGACATCAGCTCTGCCACATTTGTTTCTTTTATGTTGGGACACTTACCACACTAATCAATTGTTATGTTGTTCGTTCATCAGTTGCAAAAAAGACCACTTGGATTCAACTTGGATAATGATAGCTGTATTTTTTAATGTGGCTAATAATACCCAAAACATATATTTCTTGAATGCACTTCCTGCAACTCAAGTTACCAAATACATGATGATGATGATAATGATGACAGAACTCCCAAAGAAATACAAAATTTTCCCCGCTGTTCCCTGTGCCATGATATTGGGTCTTACCTTACTTTCAACTACAAATTTGTGTTCTTTTTGCGTCCTTTTTATAAGAAAGTTTAACAGAGATTTTGCAAATTCTAGATTACTGTTCTACTTAATCTGAATGTAAGGTGCAATGCCATGTGCTGGACAGTCTTCGACTCTAGAGGGGACTTTGCAGTGACTTTTATCTAATCTCAAGGCATGCTGCAGATAAAATAGTTGATTCCCCTCCCAGTAGTCCAGGGATGGATCTTCGCAGGCTTCACCAATGACATGGCTCCAGTAAAGAACTGTGTACAGAAAGTAAACATGACCTGAAAGGTTTATTTTTTTAAATTATTTTCGTGAACTTTGTTGGTCAGACTTGGCTTTTTTGGCATGTGACTCCAAGTATATAAATAGAGACCAATGAAAACCATGACAATAATAAAAATGTAACGAAGGAAGTCATGTTCACTTTCTGTACAGAGATCTTTACTGTCAACGGTCTTGTTTCATCACAGCAGAGGTCATGGGGTAGGTCAACCACATACCCAACTTCCTTAGTTACCACCTACAACATGCATGGTAGGTGACAAGTGTTACTACTTTTTGCTCCCTTTTGAGTCCCTGGTACACGGATGAATACCAAATATATAATAAAGGGAACTTTCCTAGAACGCAGGTCCCACTAATTTAACAAAACTATAGCGGACAAATGTGATGTTTACGAAATATGTAGCGAAATATAAATCAAGGTAAGAGAAAAGAACTTGTACAGGAAAACAGTTGTAGAAGTGGACACTTCAGGAAAACAGTTGTAGCAGACAGTGGACAATTCAGGAAAACAGTTGTAGCAGACACTGGACACTTCATTGTAATATATATATGACAACTGACAGTGGAATGCGAGTAGATGATTACGAGTTAGGAGTTGGGCAGTGAATACGTATTTCGTTCTTCTGGGAAGAGGGGGGCATTGGGGATCCCATCATTGTGCTATCAATGTCACACATGGACACTAAATAACAAGAAAGAAAGCTTACTACGTGTGAAATGAGATGTCTAAGAAAAGCATCAAACAGAACAAGAACAAATCATTTGAGAAATGAGATTACAAAAACGGTTGGAAAAACTTCAGTGGTCAAATATATTGAAAAAAAACAGATATTGAAATGGTTTAGCCACTTAATGAGAATAAACCCTTACTGGCCAACAACAAGTGCATACATCATGAAAATGTAAACAGCAAGATACAGAGGAAGACCAAGAAGAATGTGGATTGAAGGAGTTGCAACATTCTGACACAACACAGTATTACCCCATATCAATCGACGAAACATGCCATAGCCCGAAAAGCGATTGTCATTCAATACTGCAACGCCTCACAGCAAACACAGAGAAAAGACAGTAGATAGATAGAGAATGTTATTGCGATCGATGAGCACAACTGAGTAGTTGGTACATCAGTCAGTCATTAAAAACCTGGGGGGGGGGGTGAACATCCCCTACCAGGTTCATCCACAGGTTGCGGATCGTGGATCTTCCTCCAGATATGGAGGGTATGTATCCATATCTGGTGGTTGGCTACAATATAAGCCAGATTTATGGATGAATAAGCAGTCGCTAACATCACTTGAACTATAGAGTTAATGCTGAGTGATAACAACATCACAAACTGGCGATGTTGCCCACCAGGACGGGGTGGGATATCAGGTGGCACTGATATCTCCACTGAAATACCCCATGTGTCTCATGACGGGCAGCATCAAAGCAAGTATGAGCCGCTATAAGCTCAGGTTGCTGGAGTGGGGTAATTGACACCACCCCAGGAATTGTTTGTTTGTTTGTTTTGCGTTCGCTCCATTGTAACCATCACGGATATCCGTGCGATTTCCGCCGGGAGCGTGATTACGTTGTGCCACCGTTATGCGCCTTGTAGGACTAGAACATCCGATTTCAGCATGCCATGACAATTCGGTTGGGCTACCCTTAACCTGTGACAGCCTCTATATCTCTATATCTATATCTGCACGCGTAGTGGCGCCTCTTCGCCCAGACAATTTTTGCTCTCGTCTGACTCGCACGAGGTGTTCCGCTGTCTATGAACTTGCTTTGTGTAATTGGACGTGCTGTGCCTGTGCCCATTGGGTACTGAACCGTTTCTCATCCGTGAGCCTGGTTCCTTAAGGGGAAGAACTCAACAGAGGAGTTGGACCCTGGCTCTTTCGCCCTCTTAGCCGAGGTGTCGTTCACCGACATCATGTACCCCTTGTCCAAGTTCGAGTCTCACACCACGCGTTTGAGAGCAAGGCATTCTCGAGCTAAGCGTCCTTGTCCCAATAGCGCCTGAGCCCATCAGGTACTGAACCTTTTCTCTCTTCAAGTGTATTTCCAGTGTAGGAAAACCTGACAGTAGAGTTGGGCCAGGGCTAAATCGTTGTCCCTTTTGTGCATGAGCCCATCGGGTACGGAACCCTTTCTCTCTGCAAGTGTACATCCGTTATAGGAAACCTTGACAGTAGAGTTGGGCCAGGACTACCATCGTTGTCCCTTTCTTGCCTAAGCACATCGGGTACAGAACCCTTTCTCTTCGTGAGCATATTTCCGATTTAGGAAGGCTCGACATAAGAGTTGGGTTAGGTCTTCTTGCTTTACCAAACGCCAATGGATGGGTCTGGGTCTCTGCCTGTAAGGAACACAGGTAACTAGAAGCTTGTCTCGAGCTGACGGAGCTTGTAGTTCCCCTTTCCTAGAGACTTTTCACTTTCTATTTGCAGTTCGCGCTGCCCTCCAGCGCTGTTCTGCCCTTTCATTGTTTCATTGTACTCTGTATGAAATCTATTTGTCTCTCGCCATGCATCTACCTTTACGTGCATTTTACATTGGCCGCCCCTCCAATGTTCGGACTGGACTGACTTGCTTCACTGTATGTCGACAGTGTCGCTATATGTGGTGATGCTGGTGGTGTCGGAGATATTGTCTGTCTCTTGTGCAGTCAAATCTCTTTCCATCTGCTACCTCCACATTCTCAGACACGATCCCCAAATGATTTGGCCAGAATCAGCTCGAGCTGCTGTATTTCTGTTTCCAGGGTGCACCGCGTGGAGGTACATTTGGGATCTTGGTTATCTGGTAACCCTGGGCCCGCCTAGAGCAATGCGTTCCCTTTGCACCCCACCCCAGGAATGTTCCGGAGGGGGGGTGTAGGGATAGGGTTTATGTAGGATTAGAGGGTTGGGTAGGGCAAGGGGGAATTATGGATATTGAAACAAGAAAGAACAATGCTCTCAAATAACCATCCCTGAGTGAGAGGTGCCTTAGATCATAAGAAATAAGTCACAGAGGAAGGATAATGAATCCCTGGCAACAACAAAATTATCCTAGGAGAGGGGAATGACTTCAAAACCCCGGGCAGATGGTGCTCGTTAACCCTCGTACGCAAGCTGTCTAGGAGAAGGAAAACTCCAAAATGAAACCTCCACTGCCCTGTGGACAATCCTCGAATGGGTAAGGGCTAGGAAAACACATCCTGATCCCAAAGTAAGATGTAAGACGGAGACACTGGACCGAAAGGTACAAAATAGTCCAGCCAGGGCATGACTGCCAATGCTGAAAAACCACACTGTCACGCATTGACTTCACATGTCAAATAAAAGGTTAAGTCATTAAAAACAAAACCAGTTTGAGAAACCAGTACTTCAGTTCATGTTTACATTTTGGTCATGTTTAAAATGTAGCGGCACTTGTGACATTGACCTAATGTTTACATTTTGAGGCACTTGCGACATATGCAATTATATGTTTACATCAAATGTTTACATTTTGCCACACTTACTGCTTGCAAATTTATTCATATGACTAGGGTCTAAAACGGGCTCAATTGAGCAGGAAAACTACTGAATTGGCAAGTTAGCAGCAATTGGTGCATTAAAAACTAGAAAAGGAATATAAATTATTAAAAATACACAGTCAGTATATTGAAAAGTGTGACTTTCTAGACCTGTATTCTAGGAAAGAAGTTAATAAAGGAATAAAACTCAACTTACTCATCTTTTCCTTGACTGTCAGCACCACTATAATCAATGGTTAAACCTGCATCATTTATAGCCAGCATCCGCTGCATAACACGTGCTGCCCTGGATATGCTGAGTTGATAGTCCTGAGACATTTGTACTTGCAATTTCTCTTCTTCACTGAGCTCATGTACTATTGAAATATATTATCAAGTGATTTGGTATCATATCAAAATTAGATGTCAAAAATTGTCAAATACTGCATGTTTCCTGTTAGGGAGTTGTAGGGAGCGATTTTGTAGCTGTGTTATAAAGGTTGCATGCTCTTGCTGTCACAACGCAATGTACAAGGTTAGTTTTTTAATTTACCCTCGAACAGAAAAAAATCTAGTCCTTACCGAGAGCTGAACCCTGGATCTCACGTTTGTGAGACCAATGCTCTAACCTTTCAGACATGCGTCACACAAACAATCAGATGATCTGGACCAAAAGGTATAAAAGGTATTGTAAACCAGTTACACTGCATACTTAGCTCAAGTGGTATTGAATCTTTGTGGTGAAGTCGTAGTTCTGTTCACAAGGATGTAGGTTTGTAATTGAGCACATTTGGTTCACAAAAGAATTTTTATCAGGACCCTGGGGATAATCACTTGAATTATAGAGTTAATGCTGAATGATAACAGCATCACTTGAATTATAGAGTTAATGCTGAATGATAACAGCATCACTTGAATTATAGAGTTAATGCTGAATGATAACAGCATCACTTGAACTATAGAGATAATACTGAGTGATAATCTTGGGAGAAAGTCTTCTGCTCTATTTAGAGGGACAGTAACAATCACCCGAGTTTTGTTGGTCCATCATGTCTGAGTGGAACTATTATAAAAAAAACTATGTTTTATGTAAGTACAATTGTTATTATGTTTCATGCAGTTACTTTATATTGATTGTCATATTGGACCAGAAAGAAGAGTAAAGAATAGCAACAATGTTACACTGTCTCCACACATTTTTTACTTGGAGAATAAGGAGATTTCTGGGTGCAGTTGACTGTCCCATCCCATGATTCATCCATAGATGCATATGTTTGATCCTCTGTACCATGTTCTCCCAAACAATTTTACGTCTTTGAAGACCTCTTTCTATGCAGCCTCTAAGGGGATGTTTTGGTATTAAAAGTAACCTATTAAAAGATAGATGTGTCAGACCATTGGTGCAAATAAAACGACGACACAATGCATTTCCATTCTCTAGACTACATCCTGCTGGATATCTCTACTAGGAGCATTTTCCTGCTACAGGAGAGATCCAGCTGGAGTTTTTGAATGAATGCTGAAGAAAAGTAACCTTAAAGTATTCATGCAGAAATCAAATGTGCTGGACCAAAAAGCACAAATAACGCAGCTCCATTGTAATAATAGCGCAATATACTTCACGCTCTCTGGCTCAAATCACACAAATATTCACGCTAATTATTTCAGAGCGAACACTGAAGAGAACTTGAAAGTTAGTTTGAAATGAAAGTGAAACTATGGAGCAACCCTGAGGATCTTCTCCTGACAACTGAATTCATGGAGACTAGCCACTTACCTGTATAGACTGCTAAACATTTGGAAACTAATCACAGAGGAAGAACATTAGTTCTCTACTGGACATGTATAGCTCAAGTAGAAATCTGTCAACTGTTCACAGAGGAAGAACATTAGTTCTCTACTGGACATGTGTAACTCAGGTAAAAGTCTGTCAACTGTTCACAGAAGAAGAACATTAGTTCTCTACTGGACATGTGTAACTCAGGTAGAAGTCTGTCAACTGTTCACAGAGGAAGAACATTAGTTCTCTACTGGACATGTGCAACTCAGGTAGAATTCTGTCAACTGTTCACAGAGGAAGAACATTAGTTCTCTACTGGACATGTGCAACTCAGGTAGAAGTCTGTCAACTGTTCACAGAGGAAGAACATTAGTTCTCTACTGGACATGTGTAGCTCAAGTAGAAGTCTGTCAACTGTTCAAAAAAAATTTGAGTTTATTTTCTATTCCTCACCTGGTTCCTTCACTTCTTTTTTCTCCTCCTCTGAAACTGGTGGTGACACCATTTCAACATTTGGCATTTTGTGACTGGGACGGCGGCCATGAATTGTGTCAGAGTTGATGTCTGCTGAGTCAAGGTCATCATCTACAAGGTTAAAATTATAACCAAATATATGGTAAATACTTATGTGATATTTTCTGATTGTGCATGTGAGGTGGTTATATATGGTGTGAGGTGGTTACACTGTATGTATATATATATATATATATATATATATATATATATATATATATATATAGTGTGAGGTGGTTATACTTTATATATGGTGCAAGGTGGTTATACTGTATAAATGGGGTTGTGTAAGTTAAGTTGTTGGCAGCATGTCCTATTAAGGGTGTAGCAACAAAACAGCATATTTTGGACGTCGTGATTTAGGCAATATTCATGTTCAGTAGCATGCTACTGCAATCCTCCAAATGGTTGAGGATAGAGTTGTTTAGAGAGATTGTGTTGCATACCCGAAAGGTTATGGATGAATTGACTACTTCATGTCTCAAACCACCAGTTTCCAAGATGTGTGGGCTGGATATTGAAATAGCTGGAATAAGATTGTGGCAGAGAACAAGAAAAAAAGAACCTTGCTGGACTGCAAGGACAATGCTAGTTGAGGTCTAAATCAACTTGCACAAAAAAAAATGGTTTGTCTCCAAAGTAGAGAGACTTGCCTTTGTGTGTTGTAAGACCACAAGGGTCCCATCCGTCCTTGTCAAGGGGAGTGCTAACCTTCTCTCCTTTTTTACAACACACTATATGTTAACACTGCTTCGATTATATGCCAACACAAGAAGAATTGCAGTTAATATGTGGTTAAATATTTTATCACATACCATTCATTATGTACTATTATATATATTATACACATACAAATTAATATTTTCATAATCTGTATGGAATTGCAATTACAAAATTGCTTTTTAGTAATATTCCACTGCCTAAAAGTAGAGATATAATTAATTTATTTTACAAATATATATTTATTAAATTTGACATTAAATTTATCTCCCTTAGCAATAACAATTCATGACGAGTTATATCCCTTATAATTATTTACAATTATTTCATCTTTTATTTTCTATTTCTCAAACAATAGAAAAGAACAAAAGATCATAACAAATAAAGATAGCCAATATGCTACAGATAATTTAGACTTCCATTCATCCATATCACTATATATATATATATATATATATATACACACACCCACATGGTAATTTTCTGGGGATAGGAAGGGATGCTCTGTATGCCAACCTTTGTTTTTCTCTAGAATATTTTTAGATTTCAGTTCTTATCAATTTGTAAGAGACAAAAAAAACTAATTGTTCATAGAGGAGGAGAAAAACCCACATAAGAATGGTGGAAGACATACAGCCATTTTGTATAGAGCTTTCAAACACTGATAAGAAAGTCATTTTGATAAATCTCGCTGGAGTAGAAATCATGTGTATACATGTAAAAATATCAATTTGACCAATGCTCATAAAATTTCTAGCATATGATTTTCATCCATTTTAAAACAAAACAGGGTATCTAGTTTCTCTTTAGAATAGCCGGCTGTGCCAAGTCCTTACTCAATGTAATTTTGCACACTTAACCCAAATAACGTCATTTATTATGACTGATGCAACTTTTATCATGCTTTCACTGATGAGTTCAAGTATACGCAAACTGACCATTGATCTGAGGCATCAACAAAGATAGGTGACGCCATGGGGCTAACTCATAGTCAAGGACATAACTCTAACTAAATTTCATAAAATGAATGCAACAAATGGTCATCATTTCTTGTGAAGGAAGAACAACAAGGTATTGTGGACTGTCTTGGGTGCTAAAGTAGAGAGTATTTTTAATGCTGAATTAGTTGCACTGAGACTTGGATTAAACCTCATACAGAATCTAGATTTCAGATCATGCAATTCAGAACTTTGTCTCCACACAGATGACCTCATGAAAATAATTCAGAACTATGTCTCCACACAGATGACCTCATGAAAATAATTCAGAATTATGTCTCCACACAGATGACCTCATGAAAATAATTCAGAACTATGTCTCCACACAGATGACCTCAAGAAAATAATGCTGAACTTTGTCTCCACACAAATGACCTAAATAAATTGTCTCCACACAAATGACCTCATGAAAAATTGTCTCCACACAAATGACCTAATGAAAATTGTGTCCACACAAATGACCTAATGAAAATTGTGTCCACACAAATGACCTAATGAAAATTGTCTCCACACAAATGACCTAATGAAAATTGTCTCCACACAAATGACCTACCGTAATGAAAATTAAAAAATGCATTCTAGCCAAATATTGAATATTTTAAAGATATGTCTCATATATCAACATTATAAATATTGTTTAAATAATGAATTGTATTTCTGTGCGTTATTTGGGAGAGGAACAATTAACTAAAATTATAGGCTATATTTTTCATAAATGTATATCCTGTTGCCAGTGTGGCATGAGAGAATCCCACCAATTGAACTTATTGATAATACAAGAGACAGAAAGTTGTGGAGAAACATGATTGTCTACACCCACTCGATATGGAACTTGATTGTTTGTATCAACAAATATCCTTCTCAATGACAATCATCTCAACCAAGTACAAAAATTCTGCTACTTTGGATCCATTTTAGGCAAATTATCAAAGATAACATGGAAAAATACAAAATTAACATTGCATATGAAGATACAAATCTGTCTCGTTTATGAGAGAAGACTTAATTTATTTTACCTTCACAACTAACTCAAACATCAAGTGGCAGGACAAAATCACAGACACCGAAGTACTGGAGGGGACAAAATTACAATCAATAATGGGAACACTTAGCAGTAGACGGTTAAGATGAATGGGTCATGTAAGAAGAATGAACAACAACCATATCCCACAGCAAATATTGTTTGGTGAACTTGTGGATGGAAGAAGAGTTAAAGGGAGATCAATCCTGAAATAGCAAGATGTAGGCTCTATGCAAAGCCTCAATAAGAGACTTTCCTACTGACCACAAATGCTGAGAAAATGGTAGCTGAAGACTGAGGTGCATGGAGGTACAGAAACTTTTGAAACACTTTTGACGGACAGACTTGAACACAAGTACACACAAGTAAAGCAAAGGTCAATGTCATGACAGCATTGACTGATTCATTCAACAATTAACATACCTACACACTCGAACTTACTAAATGACTGTCTAAACGACAAAAAGGCCATACAAACATATATTGACAGTTATCAATTAAACTTGAGGAAATTTGAATCCCCAGAGGGTACCTAAGGGCTTGGATAAATCCAAACAGTTCAAAATAAATGAATTATCAGCATACATCTACCCTCCACCTTCTGATAAAAATGAATACATATAGAAATGTTTTGCTGAAGATGAATGTGTTGGGCCATTGGCCAAAAAGATAAAAAGGCAACAAAATGCATTTCCAACATCTGGACTTTTTTATAAAATTTGTGATTTACATTTAAAATTCAATATGAAGCAAAAAAGTAATTGTGAAAATTTGAAACCGAACCCAAAAATAAAAAAAAAATAATGAATTGTTAATTTTCCAAAACAAATAAAGAACAGAAAGATGCCTTCAAAGATCAACCATACTCACATTTTTCGGTATAGTCATGATCTAATTACCTGGCTCAGACAATAATTAACAAATGCAATAACAAAGTATAGCTGTCCAAAATGAGTATGACTAACTTACCGTAATAATCCCATGGTTCCTGGCCTTCGAAGGCAAAGAAAGAATTGTGAAGAAAATCAGTGATAATAAGTACTTACCAAATTATGACATATGTGGCCAGTCATACTTCTACCTATGTGTGTTGAATTGGGAGTTGTTGATTTATGAGTTATGGGAGCTGACCATTTGGTTCTTTTGTTACATATGCTTATATGAAAAATTATTTTTACTTATGAGTGGTTGGCTTGGTTTTTTTTACTTATGAGCCGTTAAATTTGATTTTTTTTTACTTATGAGCAGTTAACCTGGGTTTTTCACTTATGAGCTGTTGACAGGTTTTTTTTTACTTATGAACTGTTGACGGATTAGTTTTTTACTTATGAGCTGTTGATCTGGTGTTTTTTTTAATTTCTGAGCTGTAGCCATACACATTTTCTACTTATTAACTGAATTTAGTAGCATAATTATGAACTGGACTAAAAGGTGCACAAAGAATAGTGACAGCTACAAATGATATAGAAGGTTGAATAGCCTAAACAACGTTATAATGAATAATATAATATTTAACTGGTCATATTCATAGTCACGTTAGAATATACACGTCTTCACTAAAATCAAATGTTTATGATGATGTGTATTAGTTCTTCTTCTGCATTCATTCTCAAACTCTTGCAAATTAGCAGGATGTCACCCGTGTGTTGCCGAACCCAAAAGGGGAGAAAAGAATAGCAACACTATTTACCTTCTACGCATGTCGTAAAAGGCGACTAAGGAGGTTATGGGATGGAGTTGGCTGTCCCATCCCATATAGGGTCAGTGACCCAAAGCCATGCTGAAGTCGGATGTGTCAGGCCAAAAGGCGCAGATATTGCAGCAATGCTGTAAACCATGACACAACGCATTCCGTTCTCTTGACTACATCCTGCTGATCTGCAGGAGTTTGAGAATGAACGCCGAAGAAGAAGAAGAAAATAAATACTGAGGGACTAAAAAGTCATGACTAGGAAATATAGGCATAATGTGGCAAATTTTAAAACTTCTTTTGCTTACTTATACTGCCTACTTCTTCAGTGTTATCTACTATATAAACTGATTTGTGTTTTTTTCGCCATTTCTTGTTGTGTACCAAAGGTGAATTATAAAGCAAGTATATGCTTCTTAGTGTTTCACAGTTTGCACAACTTGAAGGACATGCTTTGTAGTTTAGCTCATTTGCTCCATGGTCATCCAGATATATAAAAGGTCATGCATGCAACACAAATAGTCGGTTGTTACAAAAAATAGTAGGGATTTCCCTTACAATAAATACAAAGTCTTTCTCCAGAATAGTACTTTGTGCTTATCTCAAGCAGCATCATTCATCTTGGCTGATGCAACTGATTATTAATCGCTTAATGTGTACTTTGTGTCGCCAGACAATGAAAAGCATGGAAAAGGTCAGATATGTAAAGATAAGTAACACTGTGTGAGAACAGCTTGCAGGACTATTCTGGAGAATGATTTGGTAGACATGAGACTCATACATTTTTCAGCTATACTCAAGTAAATAAAAAGGTTCTTCTTCTTCTTCAGCATTCATTCTAAAACTCTTGCTGGATCTCTCTTGCAGCAGGACAATGGTCCTACTAGATTTCCAGCAGGATGTAGGTCAGAGAAAGAAAATGCATTGTATCGCCATTTTATTTGTCTTACATGGTAAAAAAATGATCCAAAGATGGGATATACTGGCAACACTTCTTGACATCTATCTCTTTTTATAATGTTGTAGCATGACCTTAAATATATCTAGATGACTGTTTGACTATGTGCACACTTTGCTAGTCACCAACTTTGAACAGTGTGGTAGACTATTTGATAGTGAGCTTGCTTATTATCATCGAGTTACAGCATGTCAGGTTTGAAACCACGTCAAGACAAAAAAATTGGGGTCGTTATATCTCTCTTCTCATATGATCACCCCTCCAGTCAATGAAGCTGTACATGGGTATAGGCGTATGAGTTAGGGAGGGTAAGCACAGCAAGGAAGGAAGCTGACCACCTCACCTAATAGTTGCTGCAGCTTCGTACATGAAGAATTATCTCCATCCCCAACGAATGGCAGGTTGCTGCCATGGGACTATCTGACTGACTACATAGTCTATTGTGTCCAGTTCTATAGCTATAATATGACGATCTATTCTTGTCTATTTAGCTGGTGGTACTCATCCCATAAAGATAAGTTAGACATTCTATGCACCATTATCATAGCTTTATTTTATGTTATTGGTGGTTATCAGTCTATTGTCTTTCCCCAGTTGTTATCCCCACTCGCTGTTAAGCGTAGGGGTGATTGGAGTTTGAGCTTCTGTTTCAAAGCCAGATGTGTGGCTTCGGCTGTGCTATGGTCGTGTTTCTTCAGGATGTCTCTGGCATTTTATATCCATCTTTTCCGTGGTCTTCCTCTAGCTTTGTAACCTGATCTAATTTGGTTATATGTCTGTATGGGCAACTTGTCATGATTCATTCTCATAATGTGGCCAAACCAGTTGATCTGCTGCCTTTCTATGTAATCTGTGCAAGGTGTTATACCTACTCTTTCCCTGATATCTTAATTTCATAATCTATCGAGCCTGGTGATCCCTGCAGCTTTCCTCAAGCATTTCATCTCACATGTCACTGATTATCATTCTACGCAATTATTAACAAAATGATCTTAGACTATTTTATCTTCTATTATATTGCTCTCTTCTACTACAATATCACCACAATTTTCATTTCATTATATTTAGAATTTTACATCACGTTTACATTCCCTGACGTAGCATATTAACCAATGTCTTCTTCTTCTGCACTCGCTATCAAATAATCAGCATCTGTTTTCAAGTGATGTGAGATGGAGAGCATGAAATATGTGATGCAGCTAGTTTTACTGCAGAGCTACGATATTTGCACCTTATGACCCAGCACATCCTTTCTCAGAATATACCAATGTTGTGAACACAAAAGAAGAGAAGTACACAAAACAAAAAATTCATTTTACATTACATCTGTAGCACTTACCATCTTTTTCAATAGGTTCAAGGTCTATAGTCTGTGTTTCTTTACTGTAAGCCACATTCTCTCGCGGTGGAATATTTGTCTCATTCACTTTCACCACAGACAGCTGGATATTGTGTTTGCGTGAGCTGGAACAAAATTAATAATAAATCTTTTAACAAGCTCACTTCAATTTCTTCTTCTTCAGTGTTCATTCTCAAACTCCTGCTGGATCTCTCTTGTAGCAGGACAACGTCCATACTAGATTTCCAGCAGGATGTAGTCCAGAGAATGGAAATGCGTTATGTCACTGTTTTATCTGCACCAATGTCCTGACACATCTGTCTTCAGCAGATGCTGACCTCAATTAAACTTGAAGATTTAATTGCTAGAAAATCATAATAATAATTGAAACAGGACTGTCCATGTGTTGTCGGGGCCCAAAAAGGAATAAAAGAATAAAAACACTGTTACCTGCCATGCACGTCATAAGAGGCGACTAAGAAAATTTGGGGGTGGAGTTGGCTGTCCCGAACCATAGAGGGTCCAAATGACACAGAAGCCATGTTGACTGAAATCGGATGTTTCAGGCAGAAAGGTGCAGATATCATAGTTAAACTGTAAATCATGACACAATGCATTCCGGACTACATCCTAGTAACCTGCAGGAATTTGAGAACAAAGAAGAAGAAAAACCAATACAATGTGGACAATCAGCTTTCAACAAGCAAGTTTAAAAAACACTGTGTTTGTAATACTGGCCCACTAACCTCTTAACCACTGAGTCAACGGCCCATGTGATGTTGGGACCCAGAAAGGAGAGCAAATAATAAAACACTGTTTACTTCCCATGTATGTCATAAGAGGCAACCAAGGATGTTATAAGATAGAATTGTCTGTGTCATCCCATATAGAGTCAAAGTGAACCAGAATTGAATAATTGAAGCCATATTTGAACTCGATGGTTCCTGTTTCGGTTTAAGTAATGAAGGGATGTTTTTCCTTCTTGCTGAATCAAGAGCTGGTTGATCATTAATTTAACACATTAATATCATAAAAATTAATTATGTGTTACTGAAATGGAGTCAAAGATTTCCATAAATTTCAATGAAACGCGAACATGGAAATCTATGACATCCGCTCTATGTGTTGTCTTTGGCCCTAGAGGAATAACTAACTAACCATCTACACTACTATCACTAGTAGCACCATCATTTACCTATATGATACCATCTATACCACTTGCAGCATATTTCAGTCAGAAATTTCCTTCATCTAATCCATTGATTAGTAATTTTTGTTACCTTCAGCAGTACTACACTCTGGATATTCCCTAGAGAGTTCCTGTTTCTTTCAGCAGATAGTGAAGGCTATGCGTGCTGATAGCTCCAGTAGCCCATTAAATGTATATCTTCTTCATCCTAACCCTTAATCTTCCTCTTCTATCTCCCCAAGTAATTCCAAACTATTTCAATCTATGTCAATAAATAATTCCAAACTATTTCAATCTATGTCAATAAGGAATTCCAAATTATTTCAATCTATGTCAATAAGAAATTCCAAACTATTTCAATCTATGTCAATAAGTAATTCCAAACTATTTCAATTTATGTCAATAAGTAATTCCAAACTATTTCAATTTATGTTAATAAGTAATTCCAAACTATTTCAATCTATGTCAATAAGTAATTCCAAACTATTTCAATTTATGTTAATAAGTAATTCCAAACTATTTCAATCTATGTCAATAAGTAATTCCAAACTATTTCAATTTATGTTAATAAGTAATTCCAAACTATTTCAATCTATGTCAATAAGTAATTCCAAACTATTTCAATTTACCGTTAAATTCCGTGTATAACCCGAGAATTTTTGGACAAAAACAGAGATGACTTCATACTCCTAGGCTTATTTTCGAGAGTAAGATCAAATTTTAAAAAAATTACGTCAAAATCACAGTAAAAATGGAGAAAAACACTTTAAAAAAAATTACAGTCACATGTCCCGATATATTAAGCCAGGATAAAATGACTAGGGCTCACCAGCAATCTAGAGCGTACTTACCATAATGCTAGGCCTCTAATTACATTAATTTCTATATATCATAAAATATTTCCTTCAAAATCTCCGATATTTCTTGATAAAAACTCACTTACTAGGTCTATATCGTTATTTCAGAGACGCCACCATTTTTTTAGAATAATTTCCCGGAAACGCTATTTTTAGCAATGGGTATTGCCGGTTTTATTTACCTTTATAGTACATATATTTATATCATAAAGGTTTCAATTGATCATCGAAATTGGTCAGAAAAGTATACCAGTATCTGATGTTATTTATTGACCAAAATACGGTAATGGTCTGTGGAAAAAACAAATGAAATACCATAGCCTAAGCTGATTGGTAGCTTAGGCCTAGTCTTGTTTGTGTAGGGAAACACTAACTACCAGTAATCTAAACACTGTCACACACTTTCTTGTTGCGGTAAAGCAAATGTTACAACAGTTACTGACCGTCTACTAGGCTATAATACCTGTGTACAGAAAATTTAAAACAACACCTCAAAGGCAGATTTTGAGTATTTCCGTGCATGTCGCTGGTCGGTCTTGCCAATTTTGAACATGGGACTCCAAGAATATAAATATTGACCAAGACAATAATCAGAAAGATAGAATGATGTCCTAATTAATTCTGTGCAGAGGTCTTACTCTACATACTACGGTCTTGCACAAACACATTTTTGACATCCAAAACTTTGCCGCTTAGGCAGTGTTGGAGGGAGGGGAATGGGAGAGAAATCAATAGTGAAACTGTCTGAGCTGTGCCTCAGTTTATATTACCATATAAGGTAAACATACAGGTCAGACAAAGTTCAAACTCTTCTGTATCTTTTAAAAACAAACGTGATCTGGCATGTTTTTGTCTGGCCATTCATCTTTCCCGTTTCCCGCTTACACTTACAGGAATAAAATCACAATGACAATAAAAATGTATGAACTGGAAGCTAAACTACTTGTGCAGTATTCTTGGCTAGCTAAGTCAGCCGTATATTCTGTTAATTAGTCCAGCCCACTGAGGCCGCAGTTCCAAATCACAACACATCATAGGCATTTTGTAGTAAAATTGCGCCGTAATTGATTCCCTCCCCCAACCACTGTACATTTAGTGGAAGATGAGATCAATTTCACAATCCTCTGTTATGTTTATTTTATTACCGTATTCTCCCCACACCGTAAACATAACCAGTTACAAAGTTCAAACTCTTCTGTATCTTATAAAAACAAACGTGATCTTGCTGTCTTGCCTTTCATCCTTTCATCGTTTCCCACTTAAACGTTTCCCACTTAAATGTCACTGTCAGAAGCCAGCTGGTGACATAATAGTTACATAGTAATTACTATTCACTAGCGCTGTTCCGCGTCATAAGACCCAGACACCCAACACAGACAATTCATTCAGGAAAAACTTTGTTCCCCAAAGTCTCGCCACCTCATAAACTGTCTATAGTCATGGATAGGGAAGTCAGCCTACGGGGTATTCATTATTTTCGGATATATTGTTCCGGAATACAGTAGCCACCAGGGTTTCATTCCTTGATTCATTCAAGTTATGTGAGTGAAGCAAATGAAAGGAATGCCATTTTCTTAGAGTTGCAAAAGTTTGTGTTAATTTCCATTTAGCATGTCCGTTCTTTCTTATGATGATGAAGTTCATTATTGCTGGCTTTGTTAAGTTGGGGATGTCGGTCTATAGTCGGACCTTCGACTTTCTCCACTTTTGGGAAGGGATAGTTAGGTTCTCGGCCTACAATCGGATGGGTTTATATTCAGAATTTAACGGTATGTCAATAAGTAATTCCAAACTATTTCAATCTATGTCAATAAGTTATTCCAAACCATTTCAATCTATGTCAATAAGTAATTCCAAACTTGTTCACTATGATGTCCTTGTCCAAAATATCATTAATCTTGTTTTTAAATTACTGTAACCTTGTGTGCAAAACCGTTGACGCTAGTGACTCTGCTAGAGGGCTTGATGCTGCAGTACTTGTGGGCTGCTTCACAAAGGTATGATTTGCAGAAGCATCTGTAGAAAGACAGCAAAGTTAATCATGTCAGAGTTTGTATGACGAGGGAGTTGAATTGAGAGAATTCTGTATTACAAGTGGTACATATAAGACTGGGAACCTGTAGGACAGAATGAAGTTTAATCAGCGAGACATTGGAACCGTTAGCATGTATATCCTTTGACATCTGCTGGGAAAGACAGAGCATATGAAGTAGTGAGAGTGCAATGAAGTCAGTTCTAACCCAAATAACCAATTATTTTGGTTATCATTTGAGAGCATCTTTTTTAAATCATAAATCTCAGGAATCGATCCAGTCACAAGAATTGACTACTACTGCGTCACTTGTCACCAAAAAAGTATTAACCTAAAGTTGTCTACTCTGTGCGTCTTAATGGGGTGAAGAGCTACAAAAAGCAAGATGAAATTTACTGCATTAGAAAGTAGGACTATATACAAATCAAAGGAAAAATCAAATACGAAACTAAGAATATTTCATTCAAATATTGTTGTATGACTTAAACATATGGAAAACAACACAGGAATGACAAAAACTACACACTTTTATCAATGGATGCCTGTATAGATTAAAATCTTGAAATGGTATAGGATTAACAATAGGAACTCATGTAAAAAGTTAAACGACACCATTAAAAATAGCTCAAGTAATGGTGCTGGAGATCGCAACGGCATATGCTAAGATTCTTAATTCTTGATTAGAAACCAGCATCTTAAATATGGGACATTCCTATAATTGCTCCGCTCTCTGTTCCAGCAGCCATTAAGGCATACATAGGTCCAAATCTCTGATTTTGTCAGATATCAGTTATGTGGTCTTCTAATTATTTGAAACATACTTTCTTCCCTCAGCTCTGGTCATTTCCTTGTGTCATTCTTTGTAACATATGCTAATATGATCAGAAGACCATATTGCAAGATGGATATTATTCTAAAATTCAGGGGAAGAGAAAAAGAGAAGGATCAAGAAACACATGGAAGAAAACATTCAAAACAAATACAATTGGGATGGGCAAGTGGAAAGAGTAGGACTAGATGGGACATGATAAGAACCTATATTATGCTTCACAGGGAGATAAAAAGTGAATTTTTTTAAAATTATATAATAAAATAGACTACTTTTTTACACATAAACCCATCAGCATCCATCATATTTGACATCTGTTAGAGAAAACTGAGAAAGATGAAATTAAATAAAAACTTAATATGAAGAAAGAATTACTAAGATAAATAAAGATCAAGCAAATAAAATAATTTTGACACATTAAAAGACATGACATGACACCTTATTGCATACCTTAGTTGAGGGTAAAGTCAAAGGGAAGCGAGCAAGAGGTAGGCAGAGATACAACCACCCCGCACTCAATGTGTAGCGTGCATATCGAGTGATAGGGGACTCTCATTACTAAACGTGTAGAACGTTGGCTGTGTCGAAATATGTGTCTTTATCAGAATTTCATTCCATTTAATTATGTTAGCAATTTGTTCCGTATAAACCTGTCCACTGATTCTTGTATAGTACCAAATGATGACATCAGAAATTGTATAGGAACCATACCAAGCATCAAATATATAGAAAGACAACAGATTAAGTGGTTCAATCACCTTATGAGAATTGAACCAGATCGCATTCAAGCTGTAGCCTATAACAGAAGAATGTCTGGGCACAGATCGAGAGGAAAACCTAGACGCAGATGGATTGATAACATCAGCGACATACGAAAACAATATGATATTACAACAACAAATGCAATATATTTGACATTAGAAAGAAGACTTAGGCTTCCCATGATGCTTCGCTGCATTTGTGGCTAGGACAAGACAAGACTCATCAGCATCGAGATATATTTGACATCTGCTGGAGAGAACAGAGAATCTATGGGTGTGCCAGAGAGCTAAAATGGGATTTTTGTAAATTTGGTCTCTCAATCTCCTGTCAAATAGCAAAGTGTAGACCAGAGAATGCAATAAAATAGCAGGATGTAGACCAGAGAATGCAATAAAATAGCAGGATGTAGACCAGAGAATGGAATAAAATAGCAGGATGTAGACCAGAGAATGCAATAAAATAGCAGGATGTAGACCAGAGAATGCAATAAAATAGCAGGATGTAGACCAGAGAATGGAATAAAATAGCAGGATGTAGACCAGAGAATGGAATAAAATAGCAGGATGTAGACCAGAGAATGCAATAAAATAGCAGGATGTAGACCAGAGAATGGAATAAAATAGCAGGATGTAGACCAGAGAATGGAATAAAATAGCAGGATGTAGACCAGAGAATGGAATAAAATAGTAGGGTGTAGACCAGAGAATGGAATAAAATAGTAGGGTGTAGACCAGAGAATGGAATAAAATAGTAGGATGTAGACCAGAGAATGGAATAAAATAGTAGGATGTAGACCAGAGAATGGAATAAAATAGTAGGGTGTAGACCAGAGAATGGAATAGAATAGTAGGGTGTAGACCAGAGAATGGAATAGAATGGTGTAGACCAGAGAATGCAATAAAATAGCAGGATGTAGACCAGAGAATGGAATAAAATAGCAGGATGTAGACCAGAGAATGGAATAAAATAGTAGGATGTAGACCAGAGAATGGAATAAAATAGTAGGGTGTAGACCAGAGAATGGAATAGAATGGTGTAGACCAGAGAATGGAATAAAATAGCAGGATGTAGACCAGAGAATGGAATAAAATAGTAGGGTGTAGACCAGAGAATGGAATAGAATGGTGTAGACCAGAGAATGCAATAAAATAGCAGGATGTAGACCAGAGAATGGAATAAAATAGCAGGATGTAGACCAGAGAATGGAATAAAATAGTAGGGTGTAGACCAGAGAATGCAATAAAATAGCAGGATGTAAACCAGAGAATGCAATAAAATAGCAGGATGTAGACCAGAGAATGGAATAAAATAGCAGGATGTAGACCAGAGAATGGAATAAAATAGCAGGATGTAGACCAGAGAATGGAATAAAATAGTAGGGTGTAGACCAGAGAATGCAATAAAATAGCAGGATGTAGACCAGAGAATGCAATAAAATAGCAGGATGTAGACCAGAGAATGGAATAAAATAGCAGGATGTAGACCAGAGAATGCAATAAAATAGTAGGGTGTAGACCAGAGAATGCAATAAAATAGCAGGATGTAGACCAGAGAATGCAATAAAATAGCAGGATGTAGACCAGAGAATGCAATAAAATAGCAGGATGTAGACCAGAGAATGGAATAAAATAGTAGGGTGTAGACCAGAGAATGGAATAAAGTAGCAGAGTGTAGACCAGAGAATGGAATAAAATAGCCGGGTGTTGACCAGAGAATGGAATAGAATGGTGTAGACCAGAGAATGGAATGAAATAGAAGGGTGTAGACCAGAGAATGAAATGAAATAGCAGCATGTTGACCAGAGAATGGAATAAAATAGCAGGGTGTAGACCAGAGAATTGAATGAAATGGCTCTGCCGAAGATGGATGTGTCGGGCCATTTGCGCAAATAAAACGGCGACACAACGCATCTCGATTCTCTGGACTACATCCTGCTGAATATCTAGTAGGAACATTGACCTGCTACAAGAGAGATCCAGCAGGAGTTTGAGAGTGAATGCTGAAGAAGAAGAATGAAAGGCCAGGATGTAGACTAGAGAATGAAATGAGCTGTGCCCTGGTTTAGAGCTTATTAGTGATATACACACCTTTTTATCTGATACACCTGACTTTTGACTTTAGCATGAAATTTTGGGTCACTTTCATCTTCTATTGAATGAGGGTACCCAGCACCCCTTAGCCGCCTCTTAAACATGCATGGCAAGTATTACCAATCTTTGCATTCCTTTCAGCCTCTAGCAAAACATATTCAATTAAATTACATTGCCAATAAATATCTATTCTATCTATCTATCAATAAATCCGTAATCCGTCAGGGCCACAGGGGTATCACATTGGATGCATCAACACACATAATCCTCCCAAGCAATTTATATCTTCAACAATGTGGACGAATGAGGAAAAATCTTGTTTTGTCCCATCCTTGATGTTGTCTGTTATGTTTTTATTTCTTCTCCTTCTTCTTCTGCGATCATTCTCATTCTCCTGCAGATCAACAGGATGTAGTCCGGAGAATGGAATGCATTGTGTCATGGTTTAAAGCATGGCTGCGATATCTGCGCCTTTCTGCCTGACACATCCGACTTCAGCATGGCTTTGGGTTACTGACCCTATATGGGATGAGACAGTCAACTCCATCCCATAACCTCCTTAGTCGCCTCGTACGACATGGAAGGTAAACAGTGTTGCTATTCTTTGCTCCCCTTTCGGGCCTCGACAACACACATGCGATGTTTTTATTTGTCCTTCTCTGTTTCTTCCACCTTTGACAGTTTCCTACAGTATTATTTTTTACAAGGAATACATGCCCAAAACATGCAAGTTTTAGTTTTTTCACTATTGAAAGCAATGGTTATTATGAACCTGTATACACCTCTATTTTATTTCTTATGTACAAATTTGTCTTATGCTCTCTATTGGAGATTGAAATCATTTGTTGGTAATTATAAGTATTTTTTTAAAAATATATACCCAACTTAATCATAAATATTCAACCAATAAGACTATTGTTCTGACCTGCAATGGGGATTCCGAGGTCTCTGAAAACTGAATCTGGGTCAGAGGAAACACTGTCTGTGCTTGCTTGTGAGAATGATTTTGAAGGACCCTGAAAGAGTTTATCATTGTTTTTCTCAAAACCAGAAATATTTAATAGTGATTTTATTATTTGTTTGCTATGAACCCCAGAAATTACAATTGATTAGCTCTTGCCTCCTATGCATAATGAGTTGGTTAGGGCTTTCTTTCACACCCAGATTTAGATTCTTGGCTGTGTGCGATACCTTAGTATAAACTTCTTACTCAAAGGAAGTTTATGTCATGAAATTAATTTGGTACTTTGTTTGGGTCAGTCCAGTGCCAGGACAGTTAAGTTCATGTGTCAGGAAACTGTCCTTAAGATACTAAATCCACATTTCTCTGTATGGCTATATTGGAGAACAGATGTCAGTCGAGTTGGATTTGGTTTAATATTGTCTGCTTGGAAGGAGAATCCACAGAGATCTTAGCTTTTACATTTCCCACATCTCTTCTGCTTGTGAGTCTTGCACTCCATCAACAATCACAATATGTGTTTTGATTCTCTATCAATGATAGCTCATCAACCACTATGCCTTTTGAATATGAATCTACCTTTCTCTGCAGTGCTGTTGCACAATCAGATGTCAGTGGAGTTGGACTAGGATAAATTACATATATTTTGGAAAAGAGTTTTGCTGTTGGTGAACAAATCCTATGTAAGAGATAATTTCATTGCCATTCAGATATTGAACCAAATTCTTTCTGTATGGCTGTCTTCTTCTTCTGCGTTCATTCTTAAACTCCTGCAGATTAGCAGGATGTAGTCCGGAGAACGGAATGCGTTGTGTCATGGTTTACAGCATTGCTGCGATATCTGTGCCTTTCGGTCTGACACATTCGACTTCAGCGTGGCTTTGGGTCACTGACCCTATATGGGATGGGACAGCCAACTCCATCCCATAACCTCTTTAGTCGCCATTTACGACATGCGTGGAAGGTAAACAGTGTTGCTATTCTTTGCTTCCCTTTCGGGCCCCGGCAACACACGGGCACTGTATGGCTGTGATGAGCAACAGTTGTCAGTCAAATTGAAGTTGGGTTGCTTTGCATCCTAGAATAGGAGATTAGTCTCTATAATCTTTCTAAATTTAAGTCTTTCTTGTTTTTTATATTTTCTTCATTTTTCTGTATTGTCGTAGTCTGACCGGGGAGCAAAGAATAGTGACAGTAGAAAAAGTGTGCCAAGTTTGCACAGTTTGCCAACAGAACTGCCAATTTGTCCAGATTCTCTTGGTCTGCAAATTTAAACAAGTGTGATTCCCTCTGTGTGTTTGAAGGTAATCAAAGGGAAGTGAGCAAGAGGTAGGCAGAGATACAAGTGGGAGAGTAACATCACAAGATGGACAGGTTACAGTCTAGCAGAGTGCACCACCAAGACAAATGACAGGGGATGTTGGAGGTCTGTTGCAGCCAACCTTCGTTGCGGAGATGGCACTTGATGATGATGATTCCCTCACATTTGCACATCTTAACATATTCAGAATGTTCTTACTGTGCTCTGTTTTGGGTTAAAACATTTCTTGATATCATACACTTTTTATTCTGTCACTATTCTTTGCTCCCCGGTTAGAATACGACAATGCAGACAAATAAAGAAAATATAAAAAACAAGAAATACTTAGATTTAGAAAGATTATAGAGACTAATCTTGGAATAATAGATTTAAGGATTAAAAACACTAAACTATCAATGAACATGTGACACTGAGGACCTCCTAACTAAGAATTGGGGGAAGTAAGGGCACATTGTACTAATTTGAGAAGTTTTAGAGGTCTGGCTCTGTGGCGGAGTAGTGCAGAGAGTGTCTCTGTATCAGGTTCAAACCTCACGCAAGCAACTGTGTATCAGGATAGTTCAGAAATAAATGGCAATCTACTGAACATATTTTTATTTCCAAAAAAATTGATGTGTTAATGTTGATCGCTAAGCCCTGAATATACTATATCCCTTCATGGTTGTAAGGGTGCCACTCTGGAAACATCAATACAAAAATTTCACCATGTCTCTATGTTATCAGTTTTGTGTTTGAGTGTGGAGAATCTTAATCCTGTCCAGTCTTTAATATTGTCAATCCATATTTTCCTCCATCCCTCTTTTTCTTCACCCTCAACTGTTCTGCAAGATATTTTTGGAAAAATAATCGTGGCTTATTACATGGTCAAACCACACAAGTTTGCCGGCAAGAGTATTAATTTTGCTTCTCATGTATATGTTTGTTTCATGTTCTGTTTATTATAAGCTTAATATGATATAAACATTAGTTATAAACTTTATAATTATAACTATGGTCTGGATATTAATATTCGTCTGTAGCATTTGTTTCCTCGTAGTGCGATTTGCTACCAACTTAGTATAAGTATACACTTATACTTTACATAGTAACATACAGTTGCAGAAAACACAGCGTCATTTTCAAAATACAGAAAATATGCAAAGGACACGTCACACAGAACAAGATTGTTTATGTGTAGTATGGCATTGACGCTATCTGTGTTTTTATATATCTATTTTAGATTTCCATAATTGTTAGATTTATTTTATGTAAGAATCGATACCTCTGTTTTCTTTGCCATCTCCTTTTCTTTTCGCTCTTTACGAATCTGCTCGATTTGAGCTTTTTTCCTTTCAATTTCGGCTCGTCTATCAGACTGAGACATGATTTCAGTTGCAGATTTATAAATATAGGCCTAAATATTGCAATTAAATGATAATCAATGTTTTCAGCATTCAATGTAGACTCAGTGACTCAATACATATTATTGTAAAGATAAGTAATAAGTCTGTCTGCTCCACGCCCATTTATTTTATTATTAGCGACAGAGTCTATATGTAAAACTAGTATACAAATAGACAAGAAATTCACAGGTTTTCAAACTGGATGACTCCGTATCCCACGGGATTCATCACATATGATGTCAAGATGACGATGCCAATCACATCATCATCCATATAATGGATGTAGTCATCGTCGAAATTTGGCAGGGTAAATCGCTAGATTGAAGAAACCAAAAACAATCCGCAGGGGCTTCACAGCTAAAATCATTTTAGTTTATGTAAAAAAAGAGGACGCCAGTACCATAACTTGCCATATTATTGACACTTGATTCCGTAACAGTTTTTATATTGAGAAAAGGCAACAAGAGCATGAGACACGTGGGGTTGATAACGACATGTTCTTCTTCGAACAATGTATTAAACCTATTCCACATAATTGCTCGCTGTATGAGGCTATAGCAATAGTAGTAGGAACCTTTTCGTCTTTCCATGCAATATCATTATTGTTGTGCTATAGGGAATAGGGTCTATAATCTGCGATCGTGGTTGTGACCAATGCAGGATTTACCTATAAGCTAAACAAGCTATAGCTTAGGGCCCCACTTTCTTGGGGGCCACCAAAAAATCATATTTAGCACTGACATAATAGGCCTATCTGTCACTATGAGGCACAAAGAGTCTTCCACAATATGTACAAGTAATCATAGACCCGCTTGTATCTTTCATGTACCATTCATAATCTTTCCCCTCCATGTAACACGATCACGGCATCATGTTCCCATGATTCCGTACCAATGCTTATATCATGCATATAAATTGTTCATATGCATTTGTAATGAAGTAAATATCGACCCTGAAATATTTTCCCAGATTGTAATTCTCCATAAAGTAGATTCTTCGGTATTCTGCCATCTTTCATCCTTTTAGTGTGTTCCAGCCATCTGTTTGCACAGAACATAGAAAATAGTGTGGTACTGTCTGTACTTTCCAATACTTCAGTGTTAGTGACTTTTTTCCTACCACCAAGTCTCTTCTCGTGTATATAGATTGCCCATGCTTCACTGCCATAGAAGAGGTTGCTGAGGACATCATCATTTGCCTCTTGTACCAAGCTTGGCACATAGGGCAGACGTCATATCTCTTCATGCTTGTCAATCAACAGCCAGTTATTCCAGATCGTTCATTTTTATACCATGTGTTGTGATTTCTTTTTCGATAGTTCTTTTCAGTGTTGTTTTTTGGTCTTCCCTTTTTTCTCTTACCACTCGGTGACCATTTAAAGACTTGACATGGTATTCTGTCTTCATTAATTCTGGGTGCATGACCGATGTATGTCCATCGCCCTATTCTAATAACGTCTATGACGTGTTCTTGTTTTATTTCGTCTCTTGGTGTCTCGTTTGAGGACACAAGCTTGGTTAACCAAATTTTATCAAGATGAACAAAAATAAGTAGAAGTGTTACCAAAATAAGATATAAAACAACGAGATACAGAGACAGACGACGTTTCGACTAAAAAGCCTTCATCAGGACAAACCAAAAAACACACAATAAAACGAATCTTACATGGAGACAAACATGGTTATAATAGGGAGGAGAAGAGGACAACAGCGAATATAAAATGGAGGAATCAAAGGTGGAGCAGCATGCCAGGGAAGAAGAGGGTATGGGGAGAAGATAGAGATTAGTGAGGAGGGGGAGAGTGCACAGAAGAAAGTGAGAAGTGGAAAAAGGATAAGATATAATAGCAAGTAAAATAAGGTAAGTTAAACTAAAATATTTATCTCAAAAGTGGCAACATCTTCCTCCATTTTCTATTCACTTTTGTCCTCTTCTCCTCCCTATTATAACCATGTTTGTCTCCATGTAAAATTAGTTTTATTATGTTTTTTTTGTGTGTCCTTATCAGGACTTTTTAGTCGAAACGTCGTCTGTCTCTGTATCTCGTTGCTGGGTTTTTTTATGTCTTATTTTTGGTAACACTTCTACTTATTTTTGTTTATCTTCATATTTGCCCCGTGTTACTCCAGCCACTTACTTCAATTTTAGGGTTGTTACCCTACTCTGGAACATTTATCCCTTGATTAAACCAGATTTTAGTTTTTATTGGTAATTTTCTGGGGGGTTTTTCCATGCCCTTTTTGTTAGTCTGATCATTGTTGTAGATATATTGACAATCCTAATACTTACTTTTTTATCCAGGGAAAATAATTTTTGGCTGAGGATCGTAAATATGTAAAGTGGTCAATAAACTCTAGCTCATCACCATCGATGACAATTTGTGCCTGTATGATTTACCCCATAATTTCCGCCTTTTTGCTGATTGTTAGTCCAAACTCATGGCAGGCATAAGAAAAGACAACTTGTAGGTTCTGCAGTCCCTCATCCGGGGGTGTGTCGTAATTGCAACAGCATCTACAAAGAGCAACTCTCGTATAAGGACCTAACAGTACATGTAAAACACCGCAAGAAATAAACTGTGACATGTGGAAAAAACCTACCCCAGCCCACTGTGGCCAGGGATGTCTTGCAGTTGGTCAAATGTCAAATCAAGCCAGTAGATGAGTGTGTGGGTGTACAACCTCCCATCCCCCACCCTTCACAAGTCAAAACATGGCTTCTAATACTAAGAATTCTGCCAAATGGTGGATAAATCCCTTTCCTAGACGATTTTTAATGAAAATGTCATTTAATTTATCCACAAAAAGAGGATTGGATTCAAAATACGAAACCGTGGTGCAAAGGGTACCGCACTGGTCGCGTGCGGTCCCATTGTTAGCAAATAACCAAGATCCCAAAAGTATCTCCTCGTGGTGCACCCTGGAAGCAGAAATAAAGCTGCCCAAACTGTGTTCCTGGCCAATAGTTTTGGGGATCGCCTCCATGAATGTGGAGGGAGCAGATGGAGTGAGAATTGACTGCAAAAAGACGGGTAATACCTCCTACATCTCGCCAACACATACAGCAACACTGTTACCACACGATGACACAAGACAGTCCGGCGGGAGCATTGGAGGGCTGGCCAATGCAAATGTCACGAAATGGACAGATGTCATGACGAATATTGAGAGTCGTGCGCTAGTCTCCATAAGTATAACATACTGAGTACAATGAAAAGGAAGTACAGCGCCAGAGGGCAGAGCCACATACACATTGAACGGGAAAACGGTACATGGAAATCGGAACTTAAGTTTTGTTCAGCTCGAGAACAAGCTTCTAGTCCTCGGTGCTTCTAAATATATGTAGAGACTCAGATTTTGACGAAGGGTTCACAATGTCGGTGAATGACACCTCAGCTAAGAAAGAGAACGAACCCAGACCACACTCTACCGTCGATTTTTTCATATACCGGAATCATGTTCGCGAAGAGAAAAGGTTTAGTACCGATGGGCACATGCACAATACGTCTAATTACGTGAGACGAGTTTACTGGCAGCGGAACACCTCGTTGGAGATAGACGTAGTCGACCCAAAATAAAATCCTTGATTACCGCCTCCACGGAGACTGCCACCCAGGGACATGTTTTGGCCTGAAAAGTCCAATGGCACAATGGATTATAAACCGTCACGGCGTATTGTCGATAAACTTTCGCCTTCTGGCGACAAATAGGAAGGCTATCACACTTTCCCATAGTCACAGATATCACAGCAATGCTGTAAATCATGACACAACCAATTCCGTTCTTCGGGCTACACACTGCTTATCTTCAGAAGTTTGAGAAAGAATGCAGAAGAAAAGAATAATACAAAATGGGATGTCCCCCCTACTTCACAGCTTGTGCTGTCCATAAATTACGATAGTAAATTTTTGTGGCCAATTTTTTTATCTTCTACCCCTTGTCAACAATTTATCCCCTCACGCTTTCCTCAACTGAAAATAAAGTAGGCCCAATCTGAGGAAAAAAAATACGAAACAGACATGATGTTATACCTTTTAGAAAAATATTTCAAATTCAAACAGCTGAATTGGTGTATGTTTGTTTTCGGTTTTCGAACTCCAGGAATTACAAGCTATTATCTCTTGCTTCCTATGTGTAATAGGAAGATTTCTCCCAGCTTTCTTTCATACTCAGGAGACTTTAGTTTTCGGCTTGGTGCAATGACTTTTGGAGGAGCCTTCTACTCAGAGGGGGTACTGATATCAATAGTAGGCATACAATGATAGAATTGGTGCATAAAAATTAGTATTGTTGACGTCAACTTTTGTAAGCCCCTCCTCTTGTCAACAGAACTCAAACTTTTTCAGACTACCACTCTAATTGTTGACGTATTTTATGAACAACCCCTTGTATTTATATCAACTATATCTCTGCTCTCTCTTTTGACTTCCATTGGCTTGACGAAATCAAATTATCAATTACAATAAGTTCGATTACAACACCAAAGAGAAGAATTCCACTTCCTCTAATATTACGTCATCGTTCGATAGGTTGCCATTTTCTTTAGCAAATTGTAATGTTGAATGATGTCATTTTCAGCCCTTTTGTTCGGTCCCAGAATGGATTATTTGGTCCGTAAGATATTATTATTATAACTATTAGTTGTTAGTATTCAGTAGATTTGTGTCAATAACTAAATAGCGATATTGTTTGTTAGAATTAAAAGTAAAAAAATTAAAGAAGCTCGAAACTAAAACTCAAGTGGGCGAACTAAAACTCACAACTGGTATCTCATCACAAATAATCCGACATAAAAAACAGATCCGTGAAGCACATTGACTAGACGGAGTAATAATGACAATAGACCTAACTAGTACATTCGCTGAAAAGTCACATTTTTATTTTACGTTTACGCGTTCAGATTTTTGAGTGAATTTAAGAGGTGTGACGTATTTAGTATTATTATTTTTAATCTCTGGTAGTGAGTTCAATTCAAATATGGAAACATTTCAATTGGCCAAACTAGAGCTAGATTAAGATAGTAGACTAGAGTTTTAGGCGCTAGGCCCTATCATAATTTTTTTTTACTAGGCCTATTAGTAGGAAAGTCATACTGACTCACATTACTGACTAGTTAGTTAGGCTAATCAAAAGATTATCCTTGGTCCTTACTCATGAGTCTGAATGAGTTCTTCACTAACTTACTTCACTTCATCAGGACTGGTTTAGTCTTAGGCCAATGCCTTTTAATCTTAATTATATTAAGCTAGGCCTATATATTTCCCTCAGCAATGTTGACCTACTATGTAGCGATCATACTTGTGTGTGTTGGTTTACCAGTCGGCTCTAGTTACATGCATAACGTATCTATACTGCTCTTGTTTAGGCTAGCTATACCCCTCTTGACAATGACAATACTTTGCAGTTCACAAATGTTTGTCATTTGTTACATTGGTCACTCATCCTATTTCCCTAAGAGTATTCAGTACATCATGATCCATTTCTTGTTCAATCTCTAAGATCGCCATACCAGCACACCTTCTTGATCATTTCCTTGGACATAAATATGAAATTGATTTTTGTTAGTCTATATAAAATATTACACTGATTAGGCCGGCTCTGCGGCGTGGTACAGTGTGAAACTGACGGCCAAGGTACCAGATTCGAATACTGGCAATTGTGCATCTGGACTGTTCATAAAGCAGTGGCAAACTACTGAATATATTTATTTTGCCTAGAAAATCGCTACAGCAAAAATATTATGGGTTGATGGCTACATCCTGAATAGGATCCGATATGCTACAATTTGTTTTAGACTGCTTCACCAACCACTGCCTGCCATTCTGAATCTTTCTTAGCATGCTCATTGAGTTGCTGAAATAGCATACTTGAGTGTAAGTTTGAGACTTACCATTGCTCTGATTACCACCATTATCTCCATGAACATGCTACTTATAGTCATAGCAAATCCATTGTTGTCTTCACCCAAAATTCTCTTTCCAACCAGTGCCATGAGCTACACACATTCTGAACAACAGAACCATCAGTATTACTATATCTCCCACAGATGGATTCTCACTGAGACCTAAATTTCTGCTTCTACTACAAAGGAATTCCATAGCCAGCACACTCTGTAAAGTCTTGATTTATATTGAAAAGGCATTGAGTAGTTTCTCCCATTTTAAACTATGATATATGTCATAGAATGAACATTAACATACTTATTGAATAATACACTACTTACTTGCACCATTGAGTAGTAGGCCTATAAAGCGTATACCATACAGTACACTGTCCACTATTGTTAATGTTAGGAACACTGAAGCAATTTTTTAAAACTAAGAAACATCTATCGACTGTGTTTGGCCTACAAGGTGCATAGAAGTGACACAACATAACTACGCTCCCAGTGAAAATCACACTAACATATGTGCTGATTATAATGGAGTGAACGCAAAACAAAAATACTACACAACATTTTTTATAACCACGTCAGCAACGACAGACATGTAAAAAGTCTTATAAATCATTTCATCATTCATATAATTCTACTGACTTCTGAGATCATTGGAAGAAAGAAATATAAAATAAATTCAGGTGTATCATGGGAAATGGGCACAATAACCAGCCAGTCTATCAGAATGCTTAACCAAGATGAGAGAAATAAGTCTACACTTATTATCATAATGAACCATTGCCGAAAGATACAATGTTGGAGGTCTATTTTTAAATGCAAAGACAGTACTTTGTCTATATTAATGATATAATTTATATTTCCTTCCAATCACAATGGTCTAGAAATTCAGCAGAATGACCCGACCACACAATGTATCATTGTTCAGAAAAAAAATGTTTTTCATATATTATAGTAGGACTATACTGTATACTTCAACTATGCAGACTATACCCATATACTTCAACATACGTGACATACACCACATTGCATTATCATTGTAATTTATGACAGCAAAAAATATAAATATTCCCCTTTTTTCATGTAGACCGCCTAAATTGAAGATTGTTTCAATAATTTAAAAAATATAAAATTCATCAATTTTTCAAAACCAACTCTCAAATTAGCTATAATTATAACATCATTTATCACGTCTGAATTTCATATTTAACCTTTAGCGAGCCAAATTAAAAAATAAATCTTTCCCCAGCCACCTGATTGTTTTTTTCAAAATGTGTGTTATTTTTAGTAGGTGTTTGGAAAATGCAATAACTTCTTTGTTTTTAGAGATTTAAAATTAATTTTTGTATATGTAAATAAAGAATTAAATACGGCATATATTGGTCCAAGTTTTGAAACAAAAAGTTTGAGAAGGTTATAAATATGGTAAAGGGGTAACAAATCAAATCAGATATGTTTTAAAATTGCTCACTTTTATTTATTTTCCCATGTGGCAATCCTGAAAACATTGTTTTATGTACTGGAACACACAAAGTCTATTGTATTTATGTAGTTTCATAACCAAACTAACAATATTGCTGGGGAAATAAATAGAATATGTAAAAGTAACTTACCTTGTCGAAAAAATTGTTCTCTAGTTAGACCCAATCTTGTCTGTAAATCCGTAGAAACATTCGATCCGTACTTTGTAATAATTAGTGCCACTTAGTAATGTCATGTCATAACGAAACTAACATGTTACTATTTCTACTTTGAAAACAAACTTAATTCCCAAGAATTCCTTATTATCAGAATCACAATTCATATTGATTTTACGTCAATTATACATAGTGACGGTCAATGTAACCCAACGGTGGATTTCATTTGATGTCTCTCAATATTTACAATTTTTTGTCCAAGTCTCTACACCATTACTGGGATCAGAAGTGGAATGCTGCTGCTAATTATAATTCACTGATTCTGGTCACATGACATTAACAATTGTGTGATTTTAACTTCACTCAATACTGTGCATAGCAACGGGTTGTACTACAACAGCGGTTAACGTCACTGCCATCTTTGTTGTATGAACACAACAATGGTGGGCTAAATGTTAATAGTCAAAATAGCCTTCAAACTCTTTGTGCTCTGCTTTAATATGTATTTGCTCTAAGTAAAACTGTTATTTAACCCATTTTAAATTTATTTGTGGCAACTGTGTCTCAATGAAATGAGAATTGATTTAACAAGATAAACAATATCTTTCAATTAACACCCTTTAGCCCTCATAGCCACAATACTGTTGAATAACAGTATAAGACACTGGATGACTTGGATTATTGGGTTTTCAAATCAAGACTCACTAAGGTGTGAATAGTGAGCAGTCTTCGAAGATGTAGGACTCACTGACTACATGTGAAGGTAGCACAGAGCCATGTGCAAGAAAAGCGAGAAAATGTAAACCATAAAGAAAGCAATGGGCATGACAGAGAACAAGCTGTCTTCTGGCAGCAAGTTGTGTGGAAAGGTAAAGGTAGGATATCATACCACCCCAGTAGGAAGAAAATCTGGGTAGAAGCTCAACCTTGGATGATGGTGTTCACGATGTCAGTAAATTAAACCTCGGCTAAAAGGGTGAACCAACCCTTGTCCAACTTTACTGTTTGAGAATTTCCTAAACTAGAACCAAGCTCACATTCGAAGAGAAGGGTCAGTACCTGAGGACATATGGCAGTGGAGTATAATTACATGAGACAAATTCACTGGCAGCAGAACACTTCATACGAGTTAGACATAGTAGACCCAAGTCTAAAACCCTGCTGGTGAGCCCATAAGTTGTCACCCAGGGACATGTTTTGACCTGCAAAACCCAAAGGTACAATGGGTGATAAACAGTCATGGAGTAGAGCAGATACTCGCTTGTTTGCCTAGTGAGATAGGAAGGCTGTCACAGGCAAGGGAAGTTCTTCTGAAATAAAAGCATGCCAAAATCGGATGTACTGGACCAGAAGGTGCAAATAACGAATTTCTACTGTAAAGAAGCAACACAATATACTTCGTACTCCCCAGTGGAAATCACACAACAATTTGTGTTGGTTATCAGAGTGAACACATAAGAAGGAGAAACATATCTTGTGGAAATTTTGAGACACATCTTGTGAAGATCCAAGCACTCATGGACCAATGGTGCGATGTGCAGTGAGAATTATTTCTCATCTAACTTGAAAGTGGTACCAAAAAGGTGTGCATAACAACCAAGATTTTGTTTCAGACGTGGGAGAATAAAAAATTGTCTGTGTCAGTCAACTTCAAAGATACTTCTTTTGCATTCATCCCCAAAACTTCTGCAAATTAGCAGGATATAGTCAAGAGAAAGGAATGCATTTCTCATGGTTTACAGCTTTCCTGCGATGTCTGCACCTTTCAGGCTTGTTCACTTTGACTCTATATAGGACAGATAACTTTACCCCATGACCTTCTTAGCCATTTCTTACGATATGCATGTAAAGTAAACAATATTATTATTCTTTTCTCCCCTTTCAAGCCCTTAGCAACACAGGTGACCTCTGTTAAGAACTGAGGAGGACCTGTACTTTTGTCAGAATGGCTATGGGCTGTCCCAGCTAAAGGGATTATTTAATTATCATCAAATTTATATATGAAAACAATGAGACATTGCCGTTCTCTGGCCTACATTCTGCTAATCTGCAGAGATAAAACAGAATAAGAATATATAATTAATAGTGAAACTTAAATTTTAAAATGTTGAGTGGCAATGTGTTCTTCTTTTGTTTGCTTCCATGTGCCAATAGACATGTTCTAGCTGGCTGAACTGAGGAGTGATCTGATTTTTGGTCAAGTGTAGAGCAGCAGTGGGAGCAGGTGGCTGCTTTCATGTTTAAGGAGCTGGTTGCAGTTTTAAGCTTGTAGACATCAGAGCTCATCTTTAGTTGAGATTACCGTATTTACAAACAGTGGTATGTTTGACTTCTTAATTTGATAATGTAATGCTTTGTGGAGTGGAAAGTTTAATGGTTTGTAGGCCTGCATGTTCAATGCTGTTTTAAGCAGAAGGGTTAACACTTTGTGGAGTGGTAGGCTGAGTCTAGTCTAGTTTCTGAACACATATTTCTGAACAATTATATTTTAATAATTTATTATAAAATAAATAGAGCCAGGATGTTTATGACATTACATATTTTTGCCCACAATTGCATGTATGAGTATTTTTTTATATTTATGACATTTTATATTTTTTGCCTCACCCTTTGTTTTGCTGGGGCCTGAGAAGGGAGCAAAGAATAGCAACACTGTTTACATTCAATGCATGTCATAAGCGACAACTAAGGAGGTTATGGGATGAATTTGGCTATCCCATAGATGGTTAATGTGACCTAGAAGCCATTCTGAAGTTGGATGTGTCAGACCGAAAGACACAGATATCACAGACAAGCTGTAAACCATGAAACATGTTTCGTTCTCTGAACTGCATCCAGTTAATTTCCAGGAGTTTGAGAATGAACATAGAAGAAGGAAAAGATTCTTATTTTCTCATCCATTTGTTAAAAATTTAATATATAACTTGTAAATACAGACAATAGCTATGCACAGCGTGGAGTTGCTTAGAAAAACAATGGCAGACAAAAGTAAAACACACGAACAGAAACATTATGCGTCTGTTACTTGAGCACACAGAAGGCTTAAGGACTATCCAAAAAATGAAAAACACCATATATATTTTCTTACTTATGCACACACACAACACAGATTATAGCAAAATTGTTATAAACTAACTCCAAACATTACAGTAAAACTTGCGGAGATGAAGGGTTAAAAACTTGTAAATATTGTTCAGCAAATCTGTTGGCTAAATATCATGTTTTGTAACTTACAGATATCAAGGGTTGAACATGTTGATGTTGTTGGCTAAACTATTATGTTTTATTTTTTGTGTTCCACTATGGTTATGTATGGAAATCAACTATGGCAATAAAAAACAATACGTAAATATATAAAAGTGTCACCGATAAGTCCAATGTAATATATGTATTAACATATGGTTATGAAAGCTGGAAAGTAACAAAATTACAGGAGAAGAGATTAAAAACATTTGAAAATACATTTTTGAGAAAACTTTAAATATTGGCTGGGAAGAATTCAAACCAAACAAGCAAGTGAGAGATGATGCCAAGCAGCAGTAAACTTTTCACAACTATAAGAAGAAAATGATGGATTCATATGGAACATTTAATTAAAATGAATGAAAATAAATCGCCAAGCACTAAAATGTTTTCCAGAGGGCAAAATAAAAAGTGAAAGACCAAGAGAAACTCTTCACAGAACAACCATCAATGTGGTTATAACCATGTGTATCAGCAACATACAAGAACTACACACAGCAGAATCATAATGCTCAAACTAGAGAGCACTGCTTTCTCAACAATACACAATATTCACTGCTAAAGGAACATAGAAGATGGACTATGGTTACATGATCTGAAGTATCAGATGTCAGAGAAGAGGTTTCCTATCTTTCTCTGTGTGTGTTTTATCAGTTCACTTTACAGTATAGGTCAGAGAGGGAGATCTAACACACTGAACTGGGAAAGAATGAGTGTGAACTCACACCAGAATTACTAGCTTTGGAATCAGCACATTCAAGAAGCTTTTATATTTTCCCTGTATTCTTGGGCACTTCAACAGCACCTATATGTGTTATGATAGGAGATACTGCTAGAGTTGTACAATTTTATTTTGTAAAGGTTTGTGATATGGTACACTTTTACTTTTTAAATGGATGTGGTTTCACACTTTTACTGAAGTGGCAGGTGGAGTTTTAAATTCTTTTTATGATAGAAGTTGGTGGTAATTTAAATTGCCAATATGTAGGTGTTTGCATTTGATATTTTTTACTGTATAGGTTATTAGCATGTCAAACATGTGCTGGGCTGAAAAGTGCAAAATAATGCAGCCCCATTGTGAAACTGGTAGCATAATGCACTTCAAAATTCCTGGCGGAAATCGCACAAACTCTCATGTTGGTTATCAGAGAGCGAAGGAAGAAGAAAAAGAAGTAGCATGTCATGCACAAGATGAAAGGCGCAGATATCACAGCCAAGCTGTAAACTATGACACAACGCATTCCATTCTCCAGACTACATCCTGCTAATCTGCAGGAGTTTGAGAATGAGCGCAGAAGCGGGGGCATGTTAAGCATTTACTGCCAATTTTAGCTGGGTAGAGATTTTACTTCCTCTATCTTAAAAAAATAATACTGCATTTTTCCGGTTAGAGAGTTGCAGGGAGACTGTGTGTGTCTGAGATAAAGGCTGCATGCTCTTGCTATCACCACGTCATGTACGGGGTTAGTTTTTGAATTATCCTCAGACAGGAAAAACCCAAGTCCTTGCCGGGAGTCGAACCCTGTATTACACGTAGACCAATTTTGTAACCTCTCGGCCATGCGCCATTTTTAACATCTTTGCATATCTTTGTGAAGTTTTTTTTTTTTTTTGTAGACAAACATGTCTGACGATCGGCGGTCTGGGAAACTGCACAAACAGACAGAGGTTGAGAATGATGATGCAGATGATACAAGCTTAGTGTCTGCGAGTGCCTCAACAGTAACCAATACTAGAGGTATGTCCAAATAGTTGTTGTGAAGTATACAATAATTGTAAGGGAGGATAGAATAATGATATTAATTTGGGAGTATCTTCTTCTTCTTCATCGTTCTTCAGTGAGATATCAGGTTACAGCGCCAATAGCTTCAATGAATTGTGTGATTCGCGACAGGTCATCCATGGAACCCCTCAAGTCTGGAAGCAGGCCATATTTTCTCCCTCTCTTCTTGGTAGAGTTGACAGGCATGAAGAATGTGTTCTGCAGTCTCTGGGCTCAGTCCACAGTTGTACAAGTCTGTCTCGCTAATATTCAGCTTTCGGAACATGTGACTTCTCAGTCTGTTGTGGCCAGTTCATAGTCTGAAGATGATGGTTTGTTCCTTGCGTGACATTTGATTTGATGGTAGGGGTCATTTGGTTCTGCAGTTAGGTGCATCTGCTTCCACTTTTTCTTAAATTCTGCTTTTAACATGGTCTTACATTCATAGTACGTATTATCACTTTCTATTTGTTCCAGTGATCCCCCTTTCCTATCCAGGAGACCAGCTTTTTAATTTCCAGGTATGCCACAGTACCAGGGATCCACTGCAGTACTGTTTCTTTGGCTGATAAGCCCTGTGATGGCTCTAAAGGTCATTGGACAGTTTAGGCTATGGGAATATCACTTTCTATTTGTGTTTGATCTGCCGTAACTTTCTAATGTCTTCACTGTTGAGCTGCTGCATTTCTCATTTTTTCATACAATGTTGCACCAATTTTTCCGTTGCAGAGCGTCATATAGCTCTATTGTGTGCAGCATCTCCCCATGTGTCATAGTTTATGTCATAAGCTCTCTGTGAAATCTTTAATATGTCCTTGTAATGCTTCTTTTGTCCACATTGAGAGAGCATGCCTTTCTTCATCTCACCATAGAAGAATATTTTTGGTAGACTGATCTGACCGTTGTGCTAAATGGCAGACCCAACAAATTTCTGTCTGCATCAGAATAGCATCATTGCTAGAGATACCAGCACCAACCTTAGACCAGCTAAACACATCCGCAGCAACTGCAAACAACAGTGGATGGATCGCAGGGCCACCGGCTCGAAAGGAAGCATGCTATATGTAGACTTGTCCCAACCAAATCCACATGACAGCATAAATGCATAAATAGGCTACACTGCAAGTATGAGATCATAATATTTAATTTGCAAATAACACATGTACAACTTAAGCACCTACAAAGAATTATCGCAGACCATACACCATACTGCACCAGACAAGAGGAGGAAACAGTAAAACACCATCTCATTAAGTGCTCTGTACTACAAGAGCTGTGAAAACAACTGTTACACCACCAAACCCTTCTGTCACTAACACCCTTTATACAGACACAATACAGCTGAAGAAAACATGCACCTACCACCACCTGGCACAGAGAAGAAAGTGAAAGGGCACAAGCCCGGGGATCGGATAAGTAAGTAGAGATACCAGATCTTTCAGTGACGGTGGTATCCAGAATCATATCTTGCCATTTGATGTTCATCACCTTTCTATGACAAATTGTGTGGAAATGATTGAACTTCTTCATATGATGCTTATATACAACCCATGTCTCACTAGCATACAGAAGTTCTAGAAGTGCCACTGGCTGTAAACCTGCAGCTTAGTCTGTAGCCTATGCCATACTTTTCTATACATTCTGCAGAGAGTGCTTGAATACTACAGACAATAAAACCTACATGTTTGAAATTTGGAGTAAAAAATATGCAAGAATATAAAAGAAATAAGACAAATGTGGTGGGTCATTGGCATAAATAAAACGGTGGCATAATGCATTTCTTATCTTTGTACTATATCCTGCAGGAGATCATTATCATGCCACAAGAGAGATCTAGTGGGAGTTTCAGAATGATTGATGAAGAGTTTGAATGATTGAGTAGAGTTTATTAATTTAGAATCCAAACTAGTGTTTCACCTGGCTAAACAGAGGACACCTTTTTCAAAGGAAGTAGTATTATCTGCGAGATTTATGAAATTATTTTTAACTTGAGTACTAACGTAGAAGAAGATGAGGAAAAACTAGACATGAACTGGGCAGAGAATTATCATCAATGTCTGATTAGTTGACTCATATAGTTACAATATTTTGTATTTTTACTGTAGCAGCTCAATTATATTATTATACAATATGATTATTGAATGTGCAGGAGTTCTGGTACCAATAACGAAGACATCAAATAACTGTTTAGGATCCTGCCCCACTATCTCACAGCAAAGAGAGACAGTACCTGTAAGTGTTTTTAGAATTCAATGTTGTGTTGGTTCTGGTTTAAAACACACTACTCCCACCCAAGATGTAATTATTAATATGAATATTTCCTTTGCAATGTTTGCCAATTGATATTTATCAATTATTAGTTTAACTATCAATTTTGTTTGGGTTAGGAGAGGTTTTGTTTTTTACATTCCTAACCCTAAATAGATTTATATTAAAATTAACAAAGGATAAACATAAACTGACAAACATTGCCAAGGGAAATAATCACATTGGAGTTGGAGGGTACATGTTTCAAACAAGATCTGTTGTGTTAATGTATGTTACATAATAATTGAGAGCGGGAGTAGCTCAGTCAGTAGCACACTGACTTAACATTACTATATTCTGCCTTCATGTCCTGGGGTGACCACTCAACCCACCCATGCAAATTAGAATATGACTCATTTGGAGAAGGTAAACAAGCGCAGATGTACATTGGCCTCCTCACTTTAAAGCAGAGGTTTAGTAATGCAAGGTAGGTATGCTTCATAGTCTTACGGCATGATATGCTGAGTGACTACCATTACTTTTTTCAATGAAGACATTGGAAAAAACAATAAAATACATTCAACAGTATGGAAATAATATTAAACACTATATTTCTGTGTGACTATAAAATACATGCAACAGTATGGAAATAATATTAAACACTATATTTCTATGTGACTATGTTTGCTGCTGTATGTGCTCGTGGGTCTCCGTGAATATTTGTCCCTGTGTATTGGAATTCAGTTCTTTTGCTGACATTCCACCATAACATTACATCATCTTCTGCTTCTGTCATCTCGTTTTTTCTCTTCCCCAACAAATTCTTTTATTTTTTCACTTTGTGCTCTAGCTCATGTATCCACATTGCCAAAAAACATGATTTCCTTTTTCATTTGTTTATTTTAAGATTCTTTATTTCATTGGTCCCTCTCTCAACGCATTCCTCATGTTCTTTCTCAAGCTCCTGCAGATCATCAGGATGTAGGCTAGAGAACAGAGTGCTTTGTGCCATAGTTTATAGCTTAGCTGAGATATCTGCACTTTTTGGCGTGACACATATGACTTCAGCATGGCTTCTGGGTTCTTTGGCATGGGATGGGACAGCCAACTCCACCCCATAACCTCTTTATTCACCGCTTACCATGGAAGAGAAACAGTTTTCCTATTCTTTGCTTCCCATATTGGGCTCTGACAACACAGTGTCAACACACTAGTTTATTTGATTGGTTGGAGAAGCACTCTTATATAAACCATGCAATGTAGTTTGTTCATTTCACCTGCTATTTTATTGTCAAAGATTACCTTCCATATATCATAATTGAATCTAAGCAACACTATTTAATTCTTTTCCTTGTATCAGTTGACAAGGATCTGTTGCATAGGGTGCTGTCATGTTCAGGAATGTTGTTTTTGCATGACTGATTCTATTTTTTTTAAAGTTTCTTTGTTTACTTCTCACATTTGTGATCAAAGCATAAAATAAGTCTTCTGCGTTTGTTCTCAAATTCCTGCAGATTAGCGGGATGTAGTTCATAGAACTGAATACTGTGTGCCATGTTTACATGTTGGCTGCGATATCTGTGCCTGTTTTGCCTGGCTCATCAGACTTCACAGAACGCACAAGAAGACCCATCATTTACCTACATAAGTTTATATCAGTGACCCTTCACCTCATCTTATCAAGCTAACCATAAGCTGATTATTTCCTGTTTTTATATCTATCCAGACACCTCACACACCACGCACCAAAACGCTTATACGAGGGCATGCTTTAGAAGGAACTTCACCACCACTTGATTCATTCATTAGCCAGATTTCTCAAAATGGAGAAGTACTGAATACCCATTTCTTGACCAGTGACACAGCTGGATATTCTTCGGATAGGATTGGGAAACTGAAGGGACAGAACCATGAGGCTAAAGAATACCTACTGTCCTCTCATAAATTCTCCAATGTAAGAAATGTCTTCTTGCTGTGTGCTTGTGCAATGTTTTGATAAAAGCAAGATAATTGCCTAGAGTTTAAGTTGTATCCTTGTGTTTAGGCTTCATCTTATAAGTAAACTTGTATCCTTGATGTGTAGCTTCATTTTCATCTGATAAATTAAATTGTACATTGAGTGCTGTATATGTCATCTTATTTGTCATCTTTATGTTACATTAAAGCAAGTTCATTAAATGATAATTATTGTGCTATATGGTAAAATCAAATGGGACATACACTTCAGAAATGAATAGCCAGTGTTTCAATCAAAGATAGTTTTTTTCAAAATACAAAACAATGTACAAGTGTACAAAATTCATGTCACTAGAAGTGAAGATGAATGCTACACATTAACAATGTTAACCTTTTAAACCATCTGAAATCATCAAAGTTGAATGTAAAAGGCCATTGGTGCTAATAAAATGGCAACAGCGCATCTCTAGGGTGCATATTGATGGAAATCTAGTAGGATAGTTGTCCTGCTACAAGAGATCTAGTAGGAGTTTAAGAATGAGTGCTAAATCAAAATGGCCTATGATTTTGAATCTTGGACAATTCCTTAAAGATAATCTAAACTAGTTTGATTTTTGAGTACCCCTATCTCAGTCAAGGTATTCATCTGCTTGGAACTAGTCTAAGAAAATGTTTCATTGCCCGCTGTGCCTGTCGGTACTCAACCCTTTCTCATCTGAGAGCCAGGTTACAGTATAGGATATTCTTGACAGTAGATTTGGACTTGGTTTGCTTTATTCTAGATGAGGTTCTATTGACAAACAATATGAACATCTCATTGAAGTGCATTGTCGACATTAATTCTTCTGAAGAACCGGACAATGTATCTTCCCCTCACAAATGACTCTTAATCGCCATGAGTTGTTGGGAAATCTCAGAAAATGTTCTCAGTCATGGCCTCTTTATTTCATTGTTGCGAGTGTACTGCCACTTGCACTAAGCACTGACATTTTGATCTGTGCTGTTTTCACAATCGACATTGTGCTCACTAAATGAATTTTACATGCCATTTTATATTGGAAGCTTAGATATTGTATCCATCTTCAGTTCACAGAGTGAAGATGCAAATCTGACTATTCACTCGTCACCGCAAATAACAGCATGTTCAGAGTTAAATCCTCATAACATTAGTAACATGATTCTCACAGACTTTGAGTCTACTTGTTACAGAGATGCACACCTAAGAAGTGCTTTTAGCATCTTTGGTCTTGCTTAACCCTGGGGTTTACACAAGATAAATGTAACACTCTTTGCTGAAATGAAGCTGCTGAAGACTATTGTATGAAATAAACCTCTTTTATCTGAGGAATGCTTTAAGATTTCAAGAAAGTCAAGTCCCTTCAAGCACAGAAGGTCAACATCAATATTTTGTAAACCATTCACTTGGTCTTAAAAAAAAATAGTGTCAGAGAAACAGCAGTTTGGATATGTTAGTAAAACTCAACCTCCAGTCATAAGAAAAGAATGACAAAACTTGTACTCCTGCAATATTGTCATTAGTTTCACCATTATCAGTTCATGTGTCCAGTCAAATCAAACTGTATGTGGATGTCTGTGGACAAGTTATAGTGACACAGAGAGAAAATGTCAAGTAAGTTTGACAGTGGTTAACTTCCTGATTGGTTGGCAGTGTTTAAAAACACATTGCAATGTACGGCTATCAATATGGTTACGGATATCTACTAATTAGTGGAATGGACAAAAATACTGAACATATTAGCTTTACCACTGCAAAAGCTGGATGTGTTGAGCAATTTATGAAAATAAAATGATAGCAACGTGTAACTGATCTGCTCTCTTGATTACATCCGCTGGATATCTAGAAGAACCATTGTCTCTGTTACATGAGAGAATCAACAGTGTATCCTTACAGATTATTGCTACTTATAATAGCACTTAAAGACTACGAGCAAGGGACTAAATCATCTGTCAGAGGGGATGATGAAACATACAAATAGTTTCAACAGTCAAACTACAGTGATCCGAAATTGCTGAAAAATATATGGAAACCAAAGATAGATCAAGGCAGTGTCCCATATGATGAAATAAAGATGGTTTTTAAAAAAAAAAGAAGGAGTTTCTGAATAAAAAATGGCTATCAGAACATCCTGAAACTGAGTCACGAGATGTATACTACCCAATGCTAAGTTAAGAATAATTTAGAACTGTCCACTGTAGACTTAACAACATGTACAATATGATGAAGATTAGTCAGTCATGTGGGGAATACAAGCAGTCGAACAAAGTCTCCAAGACTCATTTTTGTGAAAGGAGCAGAGCAAAGGTGTGGTCTACCCTGACCTACCAAAAGGAAAAATTGTGTGACAATCCTGAGACACACATAACACCTATATAAGCAGAAAGATAGATCAATGTAGTCACATGAATGAATAAAGTGGGTCAAACAAACATTGTTTTATAAGTCATGTCATTAAACCAACGATTGTTGGAAGCCATTCATAATTTTCCCGCAAGTTATGTGTTGTATTCATCAATATTTATCTGCAGGACTCTGGGAATGGAACCCTTGACCATACAGATGACATTAGTGATACATCTGTCTTGTCTCAAGGTATGTGCATAAAATAAGCATTTTGTCAACTATATTTCTCCTTGTCTAGCTCGTCCAGTGCTTTTATTAAATAAAATGTACTTCTTATGGTGAGGTACACTTTCAACCGCTGACGTTCGTTCACTTTGGTTATATCAGAGCTTTACAAAGATTAAAAAAAATAGCTGAGGTTGCAGTTCTGATTATCCAGTCACCGTGACCTCTGGAGTTGGAAAGTCTAGTTCTTCACTTAGCTGCTCCCTTTCTGCTTTGAAGTGTAGATATTCAATACTAGTGACACCTCAGTGGCATAGTTGTCAGACCATTTACCATGTGTTCGCAAGGTTACTGTTTGAAATCGGGCAGTGATGTCTTGTGTTTTTGTGTGCTGTCATTGAGGATAATTTCTTGAGCTTTGTAGTTACCTACTGCTCAGTTGAAAGGGCCAGAGTACGTAAAGGGATTATGAGAAGGAGTCACGATAGTTTGTCTTAAAAGTAAAGTTGTACCATGTAAGGTAGTTTCCAGCAGAGTGGTGTGATTTTGTTACTGGACTACTTTCTGGTAATCTACAGAAGTTCTGAGATTGACACATGCATATATCACACAGTGGCATTAGGAGTCAATGAGCGAATTAACCCATGGATGCTGGATCAGCAATCAACACATTTTTTGCTGCAATTGGGATAATCCAGTCTAAACTATGGTATGAGTAGCACAGGGTATATGTGCAAGCAGTGAGCATACATTTTGTTAAATTGCAACAATTCTCAGCAATGTCATTCATCCATCAATGTCACTTAAGATGGTTGGACCACATATAATGCATGGAGTTTAAGGTTCTAGGTGCAAACCCTGCAGCAGACAATTGTGCGTTCAGACTTTAAAAAAAGCACTGGCAACCAAATAATAGAAAATATTGCCTAGAAAATTGTGACAGTAAAAAAAAAACTGTGTCGATTGTTACGCCTTGAATAGAATATGATACCATTATTTTTTAGCTCTGTCCCTTCCTTCAATATACATACATCTGCAAATGCGACCCGTAGACACCAGGCATGAATACATTTTTTCATGATCAAGTTGTTCATGAGATTGTCATTCTACTGTCACTTTTTACATTTACTTCAGCCATTATTCAAATAGCAGAATTTCAGTGTTTAGTTTTTCTTTGAGGCTCTAATACACCGGATTTCAGTGTTTAGTTTTTCTTTGATGCTCTAATACACCGGATTTCAGTGTTTAGTTTTTCTTTGATGCTCTAATACACCGGATTTCAGTGTTTAGTTTTTCTTCTAGGCTCTAATACACCGGATTTCAGTGTTTAGTTTTTTCTTCTAGGCTCTAATACACCGGATTTCAGTGTTTAGTTTTTATTCTAGGCTCTAATACACCGGATGTCAGTGTTTAGTTTTTTCTTCTAGGCTCTAATACACCGGATTTCAGTGTTTAGTTTTTCTTCTAGGCTCTAATACACCGGATTTCAGTGTTTAGTTTTTTCTTCTAGGCTCTAATACACCGGATTTCAGTGTTTAGTTTTTATTCTAGGCTCTAATACACCGGATGTCAGTGTTTAGTAGCTTTTTCTTGGATATTACTTAGATTCTTCTTCACTTATTATACTTTATTGCTTTGCCTTTTACTTTTTTTCTGTTCTTGTCGTCTTCTTCATCTTTGCGAACCCCAGGAATTGCGGGCAGTTAACTCTTACTTTTGATCTGCAGTTGAGATTTTTCTCTGAGCTTTATTTCATATTCAGGAGGTTTCAGCTTAGTGCAATGTCTATTGCAGGAACCTTCTACTCGGGGGGGGGGGGGGGGGACATGTCATGAGACAAGTAGATAGTTTGCTTGGATCACCCATTGCATGTCTTTCCTCCGACGAGAAGCTTAGCAAAGAGCATGCTATTCCTCATGTAAGAAGACCAATTCATTACCACCCTTCATGTCCCTAGGTCTCAGACCAAATTTCTTCTGTATGGGCCCTGTTGGGCAACGATGACAGTTGAATTAGACTCAGTTTTGAGTATTCCTAGATGAGGTGCTGCTTTGCCAAACATGTTGGTGGGTCTGGGATTAGACTTGTGCATTTCTCATGCACTCTCCTCGTCAACTTGTGATGGTTGTTCAATCCACCACTAAGCACAGTCTGTATTTTTTACTCTTTGCCGTTGCGCATATCACCCAAAGCAGTCGGCAGAGAAACCAGATAATGTCATATGAGTAACATTAGACATATACACACAATAACAGGAGACACCTGATAATGTTAGATGGTTGGTTGGTTGCTGATCCAGCAGTCCATGGGCTCATGCCCTTTGACCTAATGCCATTAGATGGCATTATATTGCTGGGAAGTCTGTGGATTTTCGGCCCACCCCGGGACAGAGCCAGAGAATAACTATCACACCTCCAGGAAGGTAGGTTTGAACCTATGCACTGCACCTAGCCACTGTAGCCAAGATAGGGTTCACTGTGCTCATTCCCCGCCACCAATTGACTACTGGTTATGCCGAACTTCTCTATAGCTCCAGGCATGCAACCAAATGTTCAAGTCAAAAGGATTGTCACATCCTGAGTCACTGTGCCTCTATGATGGGCCTCAGCCATAGGAAAAACAGTGATGTCAGTTTCCTCCTCCCCAGTGCTGCACAGTATATCTCTGGCTCCCCCCCAACCACAGAGGGTGCATACATATATATTCAGGCAAACATGAAAAACATTTCAACAACAAAACAAAAATCATAACTGTATAGATGACATGCCATGAAGCTTCTATAAGAAGATAACCTCAATATAACGGCATGTCATCCACTAAGGTTTTCTGTTGCATAGATGGTATGTCTAGTGGGCCATTGGTGAGACCCACATATGCAACCACATGCGTGATAATGTTAGATAAATGACACACATGCACAACAAAAAGCAAGTAAAAGCAACTTCTGATAAATCCATACCTGATCTAACACCATTATCATTTGATAGTACAGAAATGCCAATGAAAATTAATACTTTTTTAAAATTGAAAATTACATCTGCTGTAACAGGCTTGGGACATCATGTTTTTCTTCTGCTTTGTTCTCAAACTCCTGCAGATCAGCAGGATGCAATCCAAAGAAAAGTGCTCGGACTGCTACAATGTTGGTTAATGCCCAAAAAGCAATTTATTTGATCAGATTAATATGAGATTGGAAACATTGGGACCCCTTAATAGCCAAGCTGTTATGTAGGCATTGCAAGATACAAATAATTCTGCAATTAATAAATGTATTTCTACCAACATTTGCTCTATATATGACCTCTTAGTCTGCCTCTTCAGCGTTCATTCTCAAACTCCCGCTGGATCTCTCTTGTAGCAGGACAATGGTCTTACTAGATTTCCAGCAGGATATAGTCCAGAGAATGGAAATGCGTGTTTTCGCAATTTTGTACGCCAATGACCCGACACATCTGTCTTTGACAAAAACTCTTAGTTTAATTGTTATTATTTAAGATATAACACATATTTTTTATCATTCTCAGATTCCAGTTTAGAAAACAGCTCAGTACAAGATTCCTACAGAGACTCTTCTGGTGTTAACATTCCTGAATTTATCAAGGAAACTCTTCAAAAATCAGCAAAAGATAGAAAAACAATTCTCTTCCTAGAGGATCAGCTTCTGAGCTTTATCAACAATAATAGGTATGTATACAATTAGACCATCCCTAAGGAAGCATGAATTTGCAGTCCATTCTTAGAAGTTAGGGCTTGTGGTGTTTAAAAAGTAATGTGGACCCATTTACATTTTTGGTGACACTATGTCATATGTATTGTGAGTATTTAGTACAGATATAAAGACACATAACAGCATGGAAAAATTAATAACGGAGGCAGATTTAACGGCATCAGGAAAAGGGCGCTCAAGATGATGATGGTGCAGTGATATATCAGATTCTTAAACATGTCTCTAGCTGTGGAAGGTCATCTTGTCCAGAATTGCAGAGTGTTTAAAGAATCCATAAAAAAGACTACACTTTAGAAAGAATATGTTACATGATGATGAGTACAGACCTCCCCATCGAGGACAGATCCTTGCTGCGAAGATTGGGCTTAGTTCAGTCAACAGAGGCTGAAAACTAAGACTGACCAGGCCCTCCTATAATTGAGCAAGACCACAGTCTGGCCTAATAAATATAGGTGCTGAAGATGGAGGCGAACCACAGCAATCTGGATGCCATGCAACAACCCACACAATGGGAATATGCTTATATCTGATATATGTTGTGGTGCCTGCCCTGTGACAGACATCCAAGCAGGCATGGTATATACCCTAAGATTCGAAAGGGTCCAATTCCAGCTACTGGAATTTCTTCTCAATTGCCCTGAGGAGTCAGGAGACATGAGAATAGAGCAACTGGCCAAAAACAAGACTATTATAAAATAGTGCATAGAAATACTGAAGGTATCAACAACAAAAGATTGTTGTTGTAAAGATTGACATAAGTGGAACTCGAATACATTTTAAATGAAGAGCAAGTAAATGTATGCACCACAATAAATATCAACAAGCTACGGCCAAACTTCAGAGAGCCAAGCAACAAGCCAGGTGGAGCAGCTGGAAAGAGAAAACAGATTCGCTGAATCTTGAGAGGGATGCCAGGAAATTGTGGAAGTTGGTAAAACAACTCAAAGATGAGGGTCTGAGAGAAATCAAAAGGTCACATTACAAAGAGATGAAAATGGCCCACCTTCATGTATGAACTTATGAACATAGGAAATTGGTCTCAGAAGAATAAGAAGAAAAATTATGAAAACATCCTCATGGGAAAACAGGCAGCTGACTACTTTGCAGACTCATTTGCTGTAGACAAAAAAAATCAAATTTAGCCCAGCGAAGCAACTAGAAATTCGCGAGAAGCGTAAAAACATTGAACAAAATGAAACCATATCTGAAGTCATGGAGGCACCATTCACACTCAGAGATCTAGAACATGCTATATCTAAGCTGAAAATGAAGAAGTCACCAGGTGCTGATGGAGTGTTCAATGAAATGATAAAAAATCTGAGAATTGCAGCAAAAACAAAACTGCTACAGATCATAAATATATATTTGACTACAGGCAAAGTTCTTCAGACCTGGAGGGAAGTTTTCATGACACCAATACCTGAATCAGGAAAAGACAGCATCACAGTCTCTAACTACAGACCAATCAATCTCACAAGCTGTCTATGCAAAACTATGGAGCGTATTATCAACCACAGGCTTCACTAATACCCTGAGAGCAAGAACCTACTTGTATCACAGCAAACAGGCAGTGCTGCTCTACTAAAAATCAGTCAACCTACCTTTCTCATGAGATAGAGGATGCATTTCAAGAAAAGAAACTAGTCCTAGCAGTCTGGATAGATGAGGAAAATTTTTGACAATTTTTTGGAAGCTTTGCTAAGGAGGACTTCTAAAGAAATTGAGATATTCCAGAGTGAATGGTAGGATGGATAAAAGCATACCTATATAACAGAAAAGCTAGAGTACAACTAGATCGTTACACAAGCAAAAAGGTCTACTATGTCATGGGGTACCACAGGGAGGGGTATTATCCCTCACATTGTTCCTGGTCAGCATCAATGATCTGGTGGCTGAACTACACATGGTGCAAGAGTAGCAATGTATGCTGATGACTTGGTAATATAGTGCATGGAAGAATTTGTGATATTGGATACCAAACAGATACAGGTGGTGTGCTAGTATCAATATAGATAAATGCAGCACTACTATCTTTACTCTGTCTGGTTCTTTATTATGTTTACTATGCTTGTTTATGTCTGTGCTCCGTTATTATGTTTGTTATTCTTGTTTGTGTCTATGCTCCTTTATTATGTTTGTTTGTGTCTGCTCCTTTATTATGTTTGATATGCTTGTTGTGTCTGTACTCCTTTATTATGTTTACTATGCTCGTTTGTGTCTGGTTCTTTATTATGCGCTTGTCGTTAACTTTATTATATATGTGTATATTCCATAATTTGTGAATAGTGTCCTTGTGCACACGATGGCAGAGATGACTTCCTATGATCGTATGATTGTTCATCGGTTGGCTGCATACCTGGGCTTAGATCACAATGTCGACAGCACTGGCAAATGTGTTATTCTTAACCGAACTCCGAAAACTCGAAGGTATGTTGCTACCTGACCATTTCACCATTTCAGATTGCTTGTAATGTTACACATGCTTCTTCTTCAGATTTCCTGTAAAATTACATGTCTCTCTTGAAGAACTGAAAGTATCTATAGGGAAAATAAAGGATAGAAAATTACCAGGAACGGACATTGTCATGTCACCAATGAAATGCTTAAGAACCTATGACAGGCAGCAAAGTACAAATTACTAAAGATATACAACTATAGTTGGGAAACAGGCAATATACCACAGTCGTGCAAAGAAGCGTGTCTTATTATAAATAAAGACAAACAGAAGCCAGACAGTTACACACCAATAAGTCTAATGAGCTGTGTATGCAAGACAATTGAAAGGATGGCCAACAGAAGATTAAAATGGTACCTAGAATCAGAGAAGCTATTGGTGCCAGAACAAGCTGGGTTTAGAGAGTGTAACAGCACAGAAGACCAAATAACATTCCTGTCCCAGATCATGGAAGATGCATTTCAAGAAAAGAAAGTTTTCACCCTATGGATAGATCTCCAACAAGCTTTCGACAAGATCTGGAAAGATGGACTGATAATAAAGCTGCAATGAAATGGAATTAGGGGTAACATGAGTAAGTGGATCCGATCCTTCCTACGCAGTAGAAAAGCAAGAGTCACCATGGAAGGCCATTACGGCAAAAAAGTTCTCATAAAACATGGAGTTCCCCAATGCTCAGTGCTGTCTCCATTTATTGTTTTCATAAATGTTTTCACATTGTTTGTTTTGCGGCGTTCGCTCCATTGTAACCATCACGGATATCCGCACGATTTCCGCCGGGAGCGTGATTATGTTGTGCCACCGTTATGCGCCTTGTAGGCCTAGCACATACGATTTCGGCATGCCTTGACAATTCGGGTGGGCTACCCTTAGCCTGTGACAGCCTCTATATCTGTCTCCAGGCACGCGTAGTGGCGACTCTTCGCCCAGATGATTTTTGCTCTCGTCTGACTCGCACGAGGTGTTCCACTGTCTATGAACTTGCCTCGTGTAATTGGACGTGCTGTGCTCATTGGGTACTGAACCGTTTCTCATCCGTGAGCCTGGTTCCTTAAGGGGAAGAACTCAACAGAGGAGTTGGACCCTGGCTCTTTCGCCCTCTTTACCGAGGTGTCATTCACCGACATCGTGTACCCCTTGTCCAAGTTCGAGTCTCACACCACGCGTTTGAGAGCAAGGCGTTTTCGAGCTGAGCGTCCTTGTCCCAATAGCGCCTGAGCCCATCAGGTACTGAACCCTTTCTCTCTGCAAGTGTACTTCGGGTATAGGAAACCTTGACAGTAGAGTTGGGCCAGGGCTAAATCGTTGTCCTTTTCTTGCCTGAGCCCATTGTGTACAGAACTCTTTCTCTTCGCGAGCATATTTCCGGTTTAGGTTGGCTCGACATTAGAGTTGGATTAGGTCTTCTTGCTTTACCAAACGCCAATGAATGGGTCTGGGTCTCTGCCTGTAAGGAACACAGGTAACTAGAAGCTCATCTCGAGCTGACGGAGCTTGTAGTTCCCCTTTCCTAGGGACTTTTCACTTTCTATTTGCAGTTCGCGCTGCCCTCTAGTGCTGTTCTGCCCTTTCATTGTACTCAGTATGAAATCTATTTGTCTCTCGCCATGCATCTACCTTTACGTGCATTTTACATTGGCCGCCCCTCCAATGTTCGGACTGGACTGACTAGCTTCACTGTATGTCGACAGTGATGCTGGTGGTGTCAGAGATATTGTCTGTCTCTTGTGCAGTCAAATCTCTTTCCATCTGCTACCTCCACATTCTCGGACACGATCCCCAAATGATTTGGCCAGAATCAGCTCGAGCTGCTGTATTTCTGTTTCCAGGGTGCACCGCGTGGAGGTACATTTGGGATCTTGGTTATCTGCTAACCCTGGGTCCGCCTAGAGCAATGCGTTCCCTTTGCACCCCACTGGAACATTCTTCTCCAACTACTCTGCAGAAGTACAAGCTCTAAATATTGCTGCACAAATAATTAAAAACACAAGCCAATATCAACAGGTGGTGTTTCTTACTGTTGCTACGTCTGTCCTACAAGTCTTTGGCAGCAGTATACTGCCAGAACTTAAAGATTCCATATGAGACGTGAACATCCAAAGAATGGTAGTACTACAGTGAAACCATCCCACTGTGGCATACCAGGAAATGAAGAGGCAGATAGCCTGGCAATGGAACAAAAAGGAACACAGGAACAAAAAGACCAATAAATCACATACCAAGAAAAGAGTACCCTCATCAAAGCTATCAGGAAAGTTGACCACCCAAAAGACAATTACCACTATCTTGACAGTGCAGAGCAGGTTATTATCTTCCGCCTCAGAACTGAAAACAACAGATTAAACAACCACTTAAATATACTAAGACTGTTCCCATCACCTCTGTGCCTATGTTGACAGACAGCTGAGCATATCACACAAGACATCAATACACCAAACCAGTTAAGGGAGGAACACTGGCCCACAGAGATGGATATCCACAGAAAGATTTATGAAAGCACTGAGGAGCTTTCAAATACAGCAGCATTTATTAAGAAAACTGGACTAGCAATGTAAACATGTCAAACTGTGAACAAGATGAAGAGAAAGATATCTCTTAAAATTGCCTGAAATGTTACTCATACTTTTTCAGATTTTCTGTGACGTTACACATACTTTTCCAGATTGCCTGTAATGTTACACGTTTCTTCAGATTGCCTGTAATGTTACACGTTTCTTTAGATTGCATGTAATGTTACACATGCCTTGCGTCTTCTTGTATAGTTTTAATAGGTCCACTGAAAATTTCACTTCAGTATAGGTGTATAGTACTGCTTCTTAACAATACAGCTAGGATATTTGAACCCCTGTCTTGACCACCTGTTCAGAGAGTTAACCACTTGATGTCATATTGTAAATGCTATTGAAACTTTATTTATATACAGTTGGTTATAACATATGTGTGTATATATATATATATATATATATTCTTCATCATTCATTCTCAAAATATTAGCAGGATGTAGTCAGGAGACTGGAATGCATTGTGTCATGGTTTACAACTTGACTGCGATATCTGCTCATTTCAGTCCGACACATCAGATTTCAGATGTACTTCAGGACCACTTGACCCTCTATGGGATAGGACAGTCAGATCCACCCCTAAAACCTCCTTAGTTTCTCTTATGGCAGGTAACATCACTATTCTGTACTCCCCTTTCATGGCCCAGCAACACACGATATCCATTTGGTTGTTAACATGAACATTTTTAAGGAAAGTTAGTGTATGCCTTCTTCAGCATCTGCGTCTATGTACATGGCAGTTTGCATGTCTTTAAATTTAACAGTTATGTCAATGTATACAGTAGTTATAGCTGTGTCTAGGTTTGTAACTGTGTCTATGTATCTCTCCAGTGTCAGAATCACAGATTCTGTACAGCTTGAAGACCGCCATCAACGTGAGCCCAAGAAAAAGATTTTACTGAAGAAACCAGCGAGCTTTGATGAGAAACATGTAAGTTTACTAAATAGTTTCTCTAGGAAAAATTTGACATTATGTTTCAGACTTTTCTCCTGTGCGTTAAACCGCTTGACAGTTATCTCAGAGGAGCAGAGGATACATCATGTCTTTTGTTCAACACATCTGACTTTGATATGCAATTGTTAGGTCAATTTGGCCTTCAGAGTGAGGTAGCCATACCCATGCCTAGTCCTGCTATGTAATAAGCGTGTCAGCATATTTATTTGTCTCATCACAAATACTATATACATCTTTGATACAGATTCAATGATTCTTCAAACATCTGAACATTTGAGTTATTACACCATTATTGCCAGGAAGTGAAAATAGGGGACTTTACCATATCACACGTGGCTGATCAAGAATTTGAAACATGTGCGCTGCAGATATAATCCAATTCTAAGACTATATCCTCAGAATCACTACTGGTATCATAATGCAAATTAACACTTTTAAAATCTCTTCAGATAAATTAGTGCTAGAATTATCAGCAAAACTTTCTTCCAAAAGTTTATAAATTTCCAATTCATGCTAGAGCCATATTAGGTAGAGGTAAGATGACTACACAAAAAAAGGTCCAGCTGTCTCGACAGACAAAAGTTAAAAGGATGCTTACAAACGTGTGCTATTACAAAATCTAAATTGTTAGATGGCTTTTAGACAGTTTGAACTAACCAATCAGAGTATTTGAACACGTTGAAGTGTTTTCAGGAATAAATTATACAAATACATGACCCATTGCTCCATAAGGAGATGTCAGCCAAATGACAGTAACTATCCTATCATTGTATCCTTAAGGATACCTCCACAACTAAGGAGTTAAGCATATTATGTAATTTGGTATTACCAATATATCATGTGCACTCACTACTCTTCTATTTTATTCATTAATTTTCTTAAGCATGTTATATTATTCAGGGGTTTATGTTTGGATAATGGGCCTACCTTTTTATGGAAAGCAATATGAAATAAATAACAGTTTTTCTGCGATAATTTCCTTTGGGTATAATTACCCATCGGTGGGTGAAGGTGGAGATATTTATTTAGAAGGGCTATATGGGTGGGGCTCTCAGTGTGTGCCTCGCACATCTGTGCATCCGACAGCAGTTCTCGCAACTGCAACAAACATACTACATATTTATTGGCTGCTAGTAAGCTAAATACACTCACGATTAGGTTAGCCATTTTGTATTAGGCAGCAGTCAGTAATGTCACAGAGTTACACAAAATGTGTGATCACTGCAGATTCTATAAAAAGTTGAAAGGCAGGTCCGTTATCCAAATATGAACCAATTTTGGTATTCTATTTATACATCTTTGATCTCCCTGCAAAGCATTGTATCAAACCTCCTCCATCTTGTCCAAAGTTTGGTCTTACCATTATCAGTATATCCTGTGCATTGGCTCTACTTTATTTCAGGGTCGTGGAAACAACAAAGCATTGTTTGGATCACACAGAACAAGATCCCTGGAGGAACGGCAGCAAAAATACATCGAAGCCAGAGAGAGAATATTCAAAGATGATGAGGTAAATAGCTTATTACTTGTGTGATAGGACCCGATTGGTTGTATTTGAAATTTATATAGGGTTTGTTGTAGGTTCCTCCCACTTTTATGAACAAATTCAACAATAGATTTTCTGGTACATACCCCTGTTGGACCATCTTTTGACAGAAGACTGATGTGTCGGACGATTGGTGCAAATAAAACGGCACAATGCATTTCCATTCTCTGGACTATGTCTTGCTGCAAGAGTGATCCAGTGGGTGTTTGAGAATGAATGCTGAAGATGAAGTTATATCTCATTCGGTTGTACAGCATCAATCCAAAATAGTTGCTCCCATGGAATATAGTGATTAACAATGTTTGGAGTGATAGAATAATTTGTCATAGAGTAGCGTGTTTAATATCTCCATAATATATAATAAAGACCAGCTTAGCTTATAAGAAATGCATGTTTAATTCTTGGAACAAATCACAAAGTGATATCAAATTCATTATAAAATTGGAAATTTATAATTTCTTGGAAATCTTCCACAGCTATTTTTTTCTTAGGAAATTTGCGACTAGCATAAATAGATGTCTGATATCACAAAAAAAATATACATGTTTGCATGTCTGATATCACAGTGATGTTCGTAATTTCTCTGAAGGCAGCAGAAATCTGTGATAACAATGTATCTTCACACTGTCATTGATTTTTTATATCATTTTCTTTCAGGATCCATGTGATGGGACAACAGCCTCAAATCATATGCTAACAGTGTGAGTATTTCAGATGTCAAAGTGTGTGCATGCAGACTGTCCCCTCACCCATGTTTTTCCAGGGCCGTAAGGGGAGCAAAGAATAACAATATTGTTACTTGCCATGCATGTTGTACTTAAGAGACAGTTTACAGAGCAGTAGTACTTCCAGTGCTGTTATGCGCTGGTGAAACATGGACTGTGTATAGATGTCATGTGAGGAAACTCAACCACTTTCACACTTGTCTCAGAAAAGTTATGAACATCAGATGGCAAAGTAATATTCTAGATACCACTGTTTGTGACAGATCTAGTATCCCTATCATTTACACTATTCTGGTGCAGACACAGATTCGTTCGGCAGGTCATCTGATACATATGCCAGATCATCATCTGCTAAAGTTATTTCTCTATGGTAAGATGCAGAAGGGCATACGATCTCAAGGTATGGTGTCCAAAATAAGCTCTACTTGGACTCATTAAAGATCTCACTGAAAGCCTTTGAAATAGACAAGATACATGGGAAGAACTTGCACAAAATAGAGCTACATGTTGCTCTACAGTTTAAAAAAGCTGCAGAATCTTGTGAAAGGAACACACAATATGTGCAGCAGCTCAACAGTGGAAAGTAGCTAGAAAGTCACGGGTAGACCAAAAACCATTTGCAGTGGTCATCCGATGCCCAAACCTCCAAGGACATTTACAACCAGAAAGGGGCTTATTGACCATCAACGAATTCATGATCAGCTACATAGCTCTAACTGATTTTTATAAAGTGGATGTAACAATTGGTTAACATCATCATCATGTGATGGATGAACAGCAACTTAAGAGACAAATAATGATGTTTAGGAGTGGGGTGACTGTCACATCCTTCTTCTTCAGCGTTCATTCTCAAACTCCCTCTGGATCTAGCAGGAACATGGTCCTACTAGATTTCCAGCAGGATGTAGTCCAGAGAATGGAAATGTGGTGTGTCAGCGTTTTATTTGCGCCAATGGCCCGACACATCCATTTTCGGCGGAACTGTCCCACCCAATATGTGGTTAGTTGGTTGGTTGCTGTTCCAGCAGACCAAGGTCTCATGCTATTGTGTGATATATCCATGTGTTTGTGAGCTTTTGTTTTGTTCTATATAAGGTGTTCTATTTATCTGGCCTCTCACCCGTGTGGGTCCAATTTGTTTGCTCTCTCATTACAGAAAACATTTCATTTATAATTTTTACAATGTAAAACAGGATGGCCCTAAAATATTAACTTCATAAAATAATTGAGTACTTTTAAATTAATTTAAAAAAAAAAAGATATATCCTTGCTAAAAATGCATTTACAGCATTGTATTTTCACTCGTGTGTTATCAAGCCCAAGAAGGGAGCATAGAATAGCGACACTGTTACTTGCCAATTATATTGTAAGAGGCAAGTTAGAAGTTTTGGGGTTGAGCTGGCTGTCCCATTCCATAGGGGCAAATTGACCCAGATGCTATGCTGAAATCTGATGTTTCAGGCCAAAAGACGCACACATTGCAGCTTTGCTGTAAACTATGGCAATGCTTCCTGTTCTCCAGACTTCATCCTACTGATCTGAGGAATTTGAAAATGAATGCAGAAGAAAAACAGGAAACACGAAATGTAGCACCAGTATACGACTTTGTTAGAAGACAGCAATAGTTCAGCCATGTAACTACTCCCTAGTTAGCACTCTCCAAAAGTTTAAACTGTTTAGATATGTGGATTTGAAAAAAAGGGACATCCACTCAAAATATTTGTGTGTGTGTGTGTGTGTGTGTGTGAAGACATGTTCTCTAATGTTGCGTGATACCATGGTTGGTAGTGAGCCTCTCGGCCTGGTATCTCCGACTTTATCACCAGTGACAGCTTGGGCAGGACTATGGTCCTGCTTGATGTCAGGGATGACCTGACCATTCTTAGTTTCCAGCCTCCGTTGGCTGGACTAAGCACCATCTCTACTTAAGGTGTTGGCCTCAATGGGGACTTAAAAGATAACAAGTTTAAATTTTGGCGCAACTTTATTTGAGATCTTACAGGCACCCATTTCAGAGATCTCTTCTTTCTATGACACTGATATATCTCTTCTTCTGTGTTGGTTCTCAAACTACTACAGATTAGCAGGATGTAAGCTGAACAATTGAATACATTATGTATCCCACCGAAGACGGATGTGTCGGGCCATTGGCGCAAATAAAACGGCGACACAACGCATTTCCATTCTCTGGACTACATCCTGCTGGAAATCTAGTAGGACAATTGTCCTGCTACAAGAGATATCTGGCGGGAGTTTGAGAATGAAAGCTGAAGAAGAATACATTGTGTATGGTTTACAGCTTGACTGCAGTATCTGCACCTTTTACCCCAACACACCCGACTTCAGCGTGGTTTTTGGACCACTTCGACTCTATATGTGATGGGATAGGCAAATCTACCCCAAAACTGCCTTAATTGCCTCTTATGACATGCATGGAAAGTAAACGTTTCTGTTCTTTGCTCCCCGTTTGGTACCAGCAAAACACAAACATACTGATATATGTGAGAATGAACATGAAACTTGATGTTTTATTGATGTGAGATAAGACATCTCATCACAAAGCGCATTTATTCTATTCATACTCTTCAGAAACTTTCCTCCTCACCAGTCAACGCAGGACAACAGCACAAAATACAACGAACTGCAGCCCGTTACCAAGTGGTTGAATACAGAATCCAATGGTAAGGATATTTTTTTCCAGGCTGTTGGTATATACCTTACACCTTTGCCATGACTACCAAATGTAAATATTATTTTGCATATAATTGCCAGACCAATAATATTATCAATCAAGTTGTGTAGACGATCATATTTCTCTATAAATCTGTCTCTTGTATTGCTATGAATAGCACTTCATAAAATACAAGGTCGATCAGCTTTAGAATGAATACACAGATTACAGGGTATGTGTATGAAAAAATACAGATAACGGTATACAAGACAGTTATTGTTATTGTTATACTATTTTGTATTTTTTCATACCTATAGTCATTGTAAAGCTGGCCGACCTTGTATTTTACTAAGTACTATTGTTTTAGTTTTACAGAAGTCTCAGCTATTATCAATAATGTTGTTAATAAGTTTAGTTGGTGATTGTCTCTCATGCCAAAGTGACATCCTATTTAACATTTCTATCTTCTGTCTCTTCTCTTTTTATCTTTCTGGTGGTTACTGAATGTTCAGGTTTTGCTCATCACATGCCCTAAAAAATATTTAGGGACTATGTGATTCTCATGTTTGCTATAATTTGTCTATTTACTGCAGCATCTCTAAGGATTTCTACATTAGTTTTCTTAGTAATCCTTGGTATTTTCATAGTTTTTCTGAAAAACCCCATCTCTGTAGTCTCTTCCAGCTCACTTTATGATTTTTTTTGGTTTACTGTCCATGCTCACATCCATAACAGAAGAATTGGTTTGGTATAGCATACAAGCACTTGAATTTGTATATGCATTTACAGTACTTCATTGCATTGTCTTGTCTTTAATCCACCAATCACTGAGCATCAGTCTTGATGACTTCAATGCCACATTATGGAACTGTGCTATTCTTTTCAGTTGTCCAAATACTTTGGTTTTTTTTCTTTGGCAAAGTTATGACTTATATCTTGTAAAGCACGGCAGAATTTCAGGTGATGTTCCACTATCTTGCTAGTGTGTTGACAGTATCTACAATTTGTGTTATATTTTGGGTGGATTCTGTTTCAGCGGTGATTAAGCAGGCAATATCCTGTTTGTAATCTAAATATTGGTGTTTGTGTTCAAGGAGGTTGATGGCGTCACTCTAAATAATATTGGTGTATATATGCTGTTTGATATCCAAACTAATATAACATGGACTGAAAAAATGAATAAAACGTGAAGAAATCGCATACAAAGTCCGTCCATCCAACACTAGACCTTGACCGACATAAAACATAATTATTTTCCATGCCGACACGTCACTATGTCGCACCACTATGACACGTGGCACCCCGAATACACATTGTGTTTGTGTTATTCAATGAATAAACAAACATTCTTATAACATTTAAAACACAAAATCAACAGTTAAAACATGTAGGTATTACTTTCCATGGCATTCACTTACATGCCACACTGTACTAAATTTGATAGTAAAATATGGCACTGAAAATGTACAAAATCGTTCCAGAAAACCGTTGGTAAAATCAGCTGGCTTTCTCCTTCTTACAGTCATAATGTGTAAAGGAATTTGACCATTAGACTGATATATTCCTAGCTTCATGTGGCATGAATTCTACTGCATATAAGCTTAACTTCATGTGATTCCTAACTGATGAATTGGAGCTTAGTGGCGGAGGTGACTGGAGTCGCTTACGTGCCCAGGAAACGTAATAGCCTGTATGGTTACACATGTTTAAAAGTTGTTTTATTTCTTGCTATCTTCAAAGACCTAATATAGTTCATATGCCATTCTTTCTTATTTATTTGCAATGAAATGAACAATTTCAATCATATTTAACACCATATACAGCCAAGCTGTGTATCTGAACCTTTCAGCCTGGCATGTTTTCAGTGTGGCGAGGTTTTGTTTGTTCAATCCCTGCACATATTGCAGCAATGAATCCAGTTTTTGGGCCCACTACTCAGAAATGTGGTAGGAGATGAATTAGCTTCTGTTCATTAACTATGTGTCAATAAGGTTTCTTTTTTCCCCCTCACAGTGGCTGTTAAGGATTCCTCAAACACAATTAGTAATCCTGCACTGAATAACCTATCAAATTGCCAAATGACAGTACCAACAGCAACCCCCAGTGATATTCCACAAGCTACCAGTTCAGCACTTGAGCCAGGGCTCTCTCATATCACACAATGTAAGTACATATCGATTAGTGGAGGAATGGAGGATAGTGGAGAGGGTCATCATCATCAGGTGCCATGCCGGCTGGCGTAGGTGATCATGGCTCTCCACGGCTCTGTCTACAGTATTATGTATCAAGATTGTTATTGTTTCCCTGCCGTGCCAGGTTGTCAAACTGTCTAATATTTTCTCATGCTATTGCCCTCTGTCTCTGTTGCCTTCAATCTTGTCTGTTGTGACTGTCCTCCAAACCTGCCTGTAGTGGAGATGGTAAAGTGAAAAAATAATTGACAATTCGAGGAAAGAGGGGTTGTTGTCAATATCTAAATGTTGCTGAGTAGTTCTACTCTTGGCAGCACATTGCTATTCTTAAATAGTGTAGGTCTTCAGAAGTTGATTTAGTGAAGTTTTTTTCTGGCAGTTAAAAGGTAAGGGCAGTCAATAAGGGGGTATTCTAGGGGAAAATGGGTTGAGATTGATGATAATAGAATGACAAGAAAGTATGAGTTGGTTACTCTTGTTCCTTATACCAGGTGGTAGTTTTATTTTGAAATTAAGAATGATATTTCTATGTGATTTTTTTCCTTCTTATTTATGGGGGAATAACTGTTGCAAAATTCCCTATTTTATTCAGTGTGATTGTAGGGTGCAATGCCACGAGTTGCAGTAGTCTTCTGCTCCAGGGAGTATGTTCTTGCAAATTCAAGGCAATGCTGTGAATAACAGAATTGATTTCCTCCCAGTATTCCCAGCCTGGGTCTTCCATAGGCTTTATCATAGCAGAGATCATACATTGGGCTGGCCATCCTCTTGAAAAGTGTGCGTCAATCAACAATACTGATTCAATAATACTATATGGGTTGTAGAGATCTTTTCTTGTGTTTACAGCACTTCTATCTGTGTGTGTGTGTGTATATATATATATATATATACTAGATGCAATATCCTGCGTTACCTGGGTGAGAACAAGAACAAAAAGTAGTATTGTCCATACTTTCCACTGGGATAGGTTAAGAATAGAAAAGTTATATCCAGTTTCGCCCCCCAAAAAAATAGGCCTATGTGATTTGAAGGAATACGTTTAGAAATTAAACCAACGCCAGACTTGGGATCGAAATCTGAAAATAAACATAGTATGCAACGGACTCGCGCTGCTATCAGCTGGGTTAACCGAGATAGACGATATAGGTCGTACAGTTGATCTTTTATATATAAACATAGTATTCTTATTACAATTGCTACTTGGGGAATTTAGCGCCCGATCGATTTGAATTTAAGAGTACAACAGAAACGCAAATATCAACAGTATTATGCAATTCACTCAGACGGATTTAAAAAAGGCACAGCATTAAATAAAAGGCAAGGAGGAAGAATAGTTGTTCAAACAGAATAAATGTTGATTGAAAGCAGTATTAATTTCTACTGTTCTTGTAGGTCTATTGATATTTGTTTGACCTTTGTACATCAGTCAGACGTAAAAAAGGTTAACAAATTATATCGATTTGCTGGACAACAGGAAAACATTTCAGATTTCTTATATAGACATCCAGAATGCTTTATAATTAATAGGCCCAACAAAACGCGTATCCCATTCCTGAAGAGTGGCCAAGGTCTAACCAAAAAAATCTGTTAGGCATTGCAAACATAATGTAATACTGTTACATACAGTGAAAATTATGTACATATAACATGACATATGTAGGCCTATGTGATTGATGGTTTATTTAAAAAAAACAAAACAAAAAAAACAACAGATGCGAATATTAAAATTTTATAATGTAGTGACAACTTACATTTGCACACACCTCTGCCAAAAAAACCCATATAAAAATTTTGCAATGTACCAATAATGTGAGGTAGTAGCATATGAAGGTTAAGGTCAGGAGAGTACGCTGTCACTCTGAAATTATTGCATCAATATGGATTTTGACAGTAATTATTAACTTTTAAGATTTCTCATATCGACTACAGCCAAGATTATGAGCCAAAGTGCCAAACTTCATCAGAATTGGCCAATCCGTTTAGATTCCTATATTGGGTAGACACAATCAGAGAGTTATGGAGCTTGTTAATTTATATATACAGAGATACAGTGGAATCCCTCTATAACACATTATTTTATAACAGATTTCCCTATTACAGAATTTCTATTCCCTATTACAGAATAACATATACATTTTGTCAGTTGTTATAATGGAGTTCCACTATATATATATATATATATATATATATATATATATATATATATATATATAATGTGTGTGTGTATTTTTGTGAATATTGTGTATTCAGGATGCTACTGCACTAGTCCTCTGCCACAGACACATGTTCATATGTATTTCTGTGTGAGTAATTATAATATGTTCTTACTGTTTTTCTAGTTAATTCTCACATCAGCCCTGATGGCTCACTATACCATTTTGACCCAACCTGTCCACCACCATTCACGATACAGACCCTAACAGGACCGCCTCCAGTGACCCCACCTACCTACAACAGTGTAAGTAGAGTTGTTTTTGCTAATTTAAGTGTGACTGCGAAATTCATATCTTATGTGAGTCAGTGTCAATATTTTACAGAGGTATGAAAGGGAACTAAAGAATAATAACACTTTGGTCTGCACTTTTCATTTGCTTCAGAGTTTATGCGATGCTGTGATCTTCCTATGTAGAAAGAGGTGGCTACTTGCACAATTGCTTCTAGCGGGATTTGAACTCTGTACCTTCGCCGTCACAGATGTGCTACGTTGCTACAATGAAGAAAAAGGGTTGAATAGGTTAACTTATACAAGATGGTTTATAAGATGGATTAGATCAAATGTCGTGTTAATTCCCACTTTGTGTTTCAAAGAAGATAAAATGGTGCTGTCAGTTTCCTTTACGTGGTTTACATGTTAATGTCCTGTACAGGATATATTTAAATTATAATTTATTATTTTAAAATGTACTGTTAAACACAATGTTTATTGGCATTTGGCGTGTCTATCTACAGGACAACATCTCTGACATGACATCTCAGTTTGCCACAGTCTACTTAGGATCATTTGATCAAGGAAATGAAGCATCTTCTGTTGGAGCATCCACCCAGCAGTCAACGTCCATGATGCCATCTACTGTCGCCATCCATCCTCAGTCTAACCACCACACACCGGCATACCTGTCACAGGTGATACAGCTATTCTTTGCATCGAGGCCAATCATGCACCACTTTGTAAACATGATACAGCTATTCTTTGCATCGAGGCCAATCATGCGCCGCTTTGTAAACATTGCTGCCTTATTCTTCTTCAGCATTTCTTTTCAAACTGCCGCTGGATCTCTCTTGTAGCAGGACAATGGTTCTACTAAATTTATAGCAGGAGGTAGTCCATAGAATGGAAATGCGCCGTCTCGCTGCTTTATTTTCGCCTGACAATGGCCTGACACATCTGTCTTCTGTGGATGCTGCCTGTTTATAATGTGCTGTTATAGTTCATTCTTACTCGTGCTGCAGAAGCCATATCACTGTTTATAGATTGTATGAGATATCCACATATTTTGACCCAGCATATCTGACAGGCGTGGCAATTTTTTTTCAGTTTGATTTTTTACAAGTTTGTGTAGCCACATGCACACTCAAATTCTTAGTGGCCTCTTGCGACATGCATGGCTGACGGCAATGGTAATATTCTTTTCTCCCCATCAAGTCCACAAATACACAGTTTTGGTTGAAGGATTGCAAGAGCTAATTCTGACATCAACCAAGTGCCATGAAAATCATGCTTCTCCACAACTCTGTCTCTTGTGTTGTTAATATGTTCAATTGGTAACTTATTTTTATGCCACAGTGACAACCCATCCAGAAATGTTTCTCTTTGTCACTTGGCAGTATTAATTTCTACTGTTCTTGTAGGTCTATTGATATTTGTTTGACATTTGTACATCAGTCAGACGTAAAAAGGTTAACGAATTATATCGATGGTCAGCTTTGCTGGACAACAGGAGAACTTTTAAGATTTCTTATATAGACATCCAGAATGCTTTATAATTAATAGGCCCAACAAAACGCTGTCTCTTCTCTCCATGATCTTTCCAGTGGTTACTAAATGTTCAAGTTTTACTTTTCTCATCACATGCCCTAAAAATCTTGATTGTCTGTTTCTAATTTGTGCTATAATTTGTCATTTTACCCCAGCATCTCTGAAAGCTTCTACATTAGTTTTATTGGCTGTCCATGGAATTTTCATTGTTCTTCTTAAAAACATCTGAGTTGCCTCCAGCTTATCTTGGGCACTTTTGTTTACTGTCCATGCTTCGCTTCCATAAAGAAGGATTTGTTCAATATAACATCCTAGCACTTGAACTTGCTTATGCATTAGTATTACTCCATTGCATGGAATGTTTCTCATTTTTTGAAATGTTGATTTGGCATATTAAAGTCAAATTTAGCTCATTATAGCCAACACATCATCTCACCATAAATTATGCTCATCATGTCCAACACATTATCTCACCATAAATTCTCATGTCCAACACATCATCTCACCATAAATTCTGCTCATCATGTCACCATAAATTCTCATGTCCAACACATCATCTCACCATAAATTTTCATGTCCAACACATCATCTCACCATAAATTCTCATGTCCAACACATCATCTCACCATAAATTCTGCTCATCACGTTCAACACATCATCTCACCATAAATTCTGCTCATCATGTCCTTCTTCTTCAGCGTTCGCTCTTAAATAACCACAGCTATTAATTTGTGTGATTTCCGCCGGGGAGCGTGAGGTACGTTGTGGTGCAAGTTCCACAGTAGAACTGTGATTATTTGCACCCCGGTTGGCCACTTGTGGTCAGGACGTCGGAGGTCCAGCACATCCGTTTTCGTCATTCCTTTATTTCAGGTTTGGTCCCTAGTACGTGACAGCCTGTGTATCTGTCGCCGGGCACTCTGGTGTGTGGTGCCTCTTTGCCAAGACGCTTGTCGAGCGCGTCTATCTGGCACGAGGTGCTCCACCGTCCATAGACCCATCTCGTGCAATTGGACGAACTCTGCCTGTGTCCATCGGGTACCGAACCATTTCTCATCCGTGAGCCTGGTTCCGTATGAGGAAGAACTCGCCAGAAGAGTTGTACCCTGGCTTTTTCGCCCTCCTACCCGAGGCTTTGTTCATAGACATCGTGAGTCCCTCGCACAAGTTTGAGTCTCACACCATGCGCTTGAGAGTAAGGCGTTCTCAGGCTGAGCGACCGTGTCCCAATAGCGCCTGAGCGCATCAGGTACTGAACCCTTTCTCTCTGCAAGTGTTTTTCCGGTATAGGAAATCTTGACAGTAGAGTTGGGCCAGGGCTAAAATCGTCCCTTTTGTGCCTGAGCCCATCACGTACTGAACCCTTTCTCTCTGCAAGTGTATTTCCTGTATAGGAGATCTTGACAGTAGAGTTGGGCCAGGACTCCCCTTCTTGCCTAAGCCCATCGGGTTCGGAACCCTTTCTCTTCGCGAGCATATTTCTGGTATAGGAAGGCTCGACATTAGAGTTGGTTTAGGTCTTCTTGCTTTTCCGAGCGCCCACGATTGGGTCTGGGTCTCTGCCTATAAGGGTCACAGGTAACTAGAAGCTTGTCTCAAGCTAACAGAGCTTATAGTTCCCTTTCCTAGGAATTTTTACTTTTCATTTGCAGTTCGCGCTGCCCTCTGGCGCTGTTCTGCCCTTTCATTGTGTCATTGTACTCATTATGACATATATTTGTTTAATCCATGCACCTTTACGTGCCTTTTTCATTGGCCGCCCCTCCGATGTTCTGACTGGACTAACAAGCGACACTGTATGTCGACAGTGTCGCTCTATGTGGTGATGCAAATGGTGTCGGAGATATTGTCTGTCTCTTTTGCAGTCAAATCTCTTTCCATCTGCTTCCTCCACATTCTCGGACACGATCCCCAAATGATTTGGCCAAAATCAGCTCGAGCTGGTGTTTTCTGTTACCAGGGTGCACCGCGAGGAGGTACATTTGGGATCTTGGTTATCTGCTAACCCTGGGTCCGCCTAGAGCAATGCGTTCCCTTTGCACCCCTCATCATCTCCAACACATCATCTCACCATAAATTCTCATGTCCAACACATCTCACCTTAAATTCCGCTTATCATTGTCAACACATCATCTCATCTTATATTTTACTCAGCAGGGCCAGTACATCTTTACACCGCCTTCATCAGCCCAGCAACCAGTGAGGTATGTTGCAATTCCTTACCCTCAGCCTCAACAGTTCGTCCCGGGAGCTATGGTCGATGGTCATACAACAGTACCTATGCCAGCAGTTGGAGCTTCATCAGTACAAGGATCAGATAGCTTTCAGGTGGTTAATTCACCATACCAACAGCCCATTGCTGTTAACCACTCGCCACATTCTGTAGACTTCACATATCACTATAGGGCTGTCCCTGAAACATTAATGGTTGGAGGTGGGTCAGGTGGCCTGAATGCATCGCCTACCGTTGGAGGTGCCCCTGGACCCCAACATCTAGTTCTAGCTTATGCCCAGCCTACACAGCAGCATCATCCCTTATTGCCCAGCCACCAAACTCAGTTCTCCACTGCTGGAAATGGGACTTATTATACTATTCCAGTTTTGAGCCCAACTCCGCCACTGTCACTTACACAACCACCTCCAACATCCCAACATCAGCAGCAGCTTCAACCAACTGTGTTCTATGCCTCAAATATTGCAACACCATTAACATACCAAATTCCTGTATCAATTCCCTCATCAACATCTCTGTCATCTACATCCTCATTTAAGTCTGCGTCTGCACCATTCCTTCAGCCGTCACTCCATCCTCACCATTCACACCCGGTGGTGATATCACCGTCAAATAACCAACATCCCGCACATTTCACATTGAACTATACTCAGCCGGTGCCCTTTAGTCCTGCTCAACAGGTGACATACTCTCCTGCTCAGCAGATGACCTTCAATCCTCAGACTGTACCATTCAGCCCTTCTCAACCAGTAGGCGGCCCACTAACCACAGCACACGGGTCACAGCTGGTGGCTGTACAGACAAACCCTTACCAAATGAAACCTCTTGGGACAACATTTCTACAGTTCTCCAGGAGTCCAGTGATTCAAGCACCCTTATCAACATGCTCTCAACTGCAGCCATATCACATCCTACGTCCTGCTGGTTCTGTATCAGGTAATTTGAATTTCATAAATATTTTCACCTTCAATTTTACATTACCGTAAGTTATTTTATTAAGCATCACCTCATCTATGATGTCAGTTTCAATAATTAATATATTGTAATTAAATTGGTAGCAGGAAACAACCCTACAGGATATAGAATGATGCATAGCTGCAACCACCCTGGTGGAGCCGTGGTAGTGTAATGTTAAGCCATTCATCCACCACCAACAGACTTGCGTTTTGAATTAATATGTTATTCATGGTGTAAAATAAAAATTACTCCGGTGGTTCATCCAGCCTCCAGAAAAGTAAGGTACCAAGACTCATGCTCTGAAAAGGTAGAGGAATGGCACTATTGCTACTGAGCAAATGCGAAGGCAGCGCTAAATGCTAGTCTGGCAGTTTCTGGTCAACCATTGACAAGGCAGCTGAGCACGTATGGATAACTGTGTTCAATGATGCTAGTTCATATTTAAGCTTATCTTTTTACCATTACATAAATTGACACCGAGTCCAGTAAGATTTATTGCATTATGGAATATTTGGAAAATAAATAAAATTAAACTGAATACAAAACTAAGAATGTCTAATGTTAATCAGTGCCTTTGTATAGTTTAGAAATATGGTGATTTTGTATGTCTTAAGGACATAGTGACTTTGTATAGCTTAGAAACGTCTGTGACTGTATGGCTTGGAATCATGTATGTGGCTTTGTATGACTTTAAAACGTGGTGATTTTTGTATGACTTGGAAATGTGTGTGACTCTGTATGGCCTAGTAATATGGTAACTTTGCATGACCTAGAAACAAGTTTGCTTTGCATGGCTTAGAAACATGTTAGTGACTTTGTATGGCCTAGAAACAAGGTGACGTGTATGTTCTAGAAAAAAGGTTACTTGTATGGATTATAAACATATCTATGACTTTATATGGCTTAGAAACATGTCTGTGTTTTTGTATGTCCCTAAAAAAGATTATTTGTATGGCCTTACAAACATATCTGTTACTGGCCTAGAAAAATTGTGACGTTTTATGGCTTAGAAACATATCTGTGACTTTGTATGGCCTAAAACATTGTCAGTTTGTTTGGCTTAGAAATGTGGCAACTTTGTATGGCTTAGAAACATGGTAACTATGACAACCTTGTGAGTTTGCATGGTTTAAAAACATGGTGACTGTATGGATTATAAATATGTCAATGATTTTGCCTGGCTTAGAAGCATGAATGCACAATAGGGCAAAATAGCTTATGAAAATGGTGAACAAAAAATGGGATTATGTCTTAGAAACATGAATAACAAATGAGGCAATAGCTTATGTACATGGTGAATAAAGAATGGAATTGTGACGTAGAAACATGAACACCAATGGGGCAATAGCTTATGAACATGAACAACATTGGAGCAATGACAAGACATGATGAACAAAATTGGAGTAATGGCTTAGAACTGTGTCTGACCTTGTATATCTAAGAAACATGAACAATAAATGAGGCAATAGCTTATGAACATGGTGAACAAAATAGGACAATCAGAAAACTATAAACAAGAGGTGGGCAACATTTTCAGGGAATACCATTAGATAGTTTCCTGTGTACCACATACTGATATTGTTACTGTGTAGCACAGACTGGTATTGTTACTGTGTAGCACAAACTGATATTGTTACTGTGTAGCACAGACTGGTATTGTTACTGTGTAGCACAAACTGATATTTTTACTGTGTAGGACACACTGGTATTGTTACTGACACATTTTTTTAAAGTGATATCAGAGATAATATCAATAATTTTTCTCCCAAAGATGTTAGGTTGGGAAACCCAGTTTCTGTGGGATCAAAACTGTCACCCCTACAAATCACAACAGATCATACTCAACAGCATAAAATCAAGTAAGTAAAATTAGTCTCACTAAAGATTATTGTTACATCCTATATATATTTGTCTGTTTTTTCCACCGTAATATGAGAATCATGATATAGGATAGAGCCAACACAAATATGTTTTGGAAAATGAAAAGCATCTTGTATTGCAGGGGTTCTCAACATTTCCAGATGGCGAGCACTTCCCACATGCAATACTGAGTATCACCATGACATAGTATTGTCCACATATGGTACTGAGTAATCACCGTAACATAACACTGTCCACAATATGTAACAATATGTTTGCTACTTGTGGTGCTGAGTAATCACCGTAACATAACACTGTCCACAATATGTAACAATATGTTTGCTACTTGTGGTACTAAGTAATCACCATAACATAGTACTGTCCACATATGGTACTGAGTAATCACCGTAACATAACACTGTCCACAATATGTTTGCTACTTGTGGTACTGAGTAATCACCGTAACATAACACTGTCCACAATATGTAACAATATGTTTGCTACTTGTGGTACTGAGTAATCACCATAACATAGCACTGTCTACGTGTAATACTTAGTAATCACTGTAACATATAATAGGAAATGCATATCCAGATAGCTTTAGCTAAGTTTTCTGCTTAATTAGAGCCTCCATGAGGTGAATACATCTTACAACCATATCATTACTAAGTGAATTCAAGTAAGAAGCAAGAGGATAAATAAAAAAATTCTAGTGACTAACGGGAATTGATCTAGGTCAGTTCTAATACGCTATTATTTGAAGCAACATTATATTGTCTCCATGTTATTTATGTTTACAAGAAGACCTATTGGCCCTTGTAGTATGAATATGGATGTTTTATGTTTGTGTTACTCAGGATACATGAATACTTGTATGGGATGTTGTTGTTGTAATAGTCCTTGTCTTGATTGGTCCGTTCTCAGTGACTTGAGTACATAGTTTGAATGTCTTGACAAAATTGCATCTTTTTTTTTGGAGATAGGTAGGTATTAGGTATGTTGATTATCCTCTTCACACACCGGACACGTCCATAGATGCTCAGATCTCTTCTTCAGTAAATCTCTCAGGGTATAATGGCTGATGGTTGTTCTTTGTTGGTTCACTGCTCTTTTTGAAATCTTTGTCAGGGGTTCTCTACTTGCCACATCCATCCTCACTCCCAATTCGTGCATTCTTGATATTGACTCATGCTCATTCATCTCAAAATCCTCTGATTGTGAGGATTCACAAAGAGCAATGAGTATGTCTGCTCGGTCCATAGGCTTGACCGTCTGTTGTGGTGGTGAAGCTAGCTAATTGGTCGGCTCGCTCATTTCCCTCCACGCCCGCGTGTCTGGGAACAAAAATAAGCGTGAGTCTTCGTAGTGATGGTATCCGTGTTTCAGATTCATAAATGAGAATACTGAGTATGCATGCCTGGTAGATCGAGATCTTTGTTTCCATTGTCAACTTCTTGTTCAAACATTTTCAGAGTTAACCAAAATTGGTAGCAGTGTTTCCTATTCAAGCACTCATTTCTTTGTCAAGTGAGTTTTTGTGGAGACTGGATTCCAGGTAGTTGAAGCCATGTACCCAGGTAGTTGAGGCAGTGTACCCAGGTAGTTGAAGCCATGTACACAATATAGTTGAAGCAGTGTACCCAGGTAGTTGAAGCCATGTGCCCAGATAGTTGAGGCGGTGTACCCAGGTAATTGAAGCCATCTACTCAGGTAGTTAGTTGAAGCTATGTACTGATTGATGTTGCAAGTTGTTCAGCATGATGCTAAGTGCTGTAACCTGACTAGAGATGGATAAAGCAATCACTGGCTATCAATCCTGATGGAGTTATTAGGGCTGACCAGAAATGTAGTAATCAATGACTACCACGTGTGGTAGTGTTTTTAATGGTCATCAGGGGTGGTGGAGTATTTAGAGGAATGATAAGCTTCAAGAAATAATCTCCAGGGATCTGTGGGAAAAAAAACTTTAGAAACGACGCAAGCCAGATTTGAACCCACAACTTCTTGACCACAAAGTGAATGGCGTAACCACTGTGCCAGAGACTAAGGCATTTTCAAAGATGTGTCATTTTTTTCCCCTTCAAATCTGCAAGCATTCTTTGTAATGGAAGAATAAGTATGCTAGACATTTCTAGTTCAACAGAACCACTTCCACTAGATGTGGCTCAAGGGAAGAAAGAGCATTATATGATTACGTATTCATAAGTATGCTAGACATTTCTAGTTTAGCACAACCACCTTCGACTATATTATGTGGTCTATCAATTTTAGAACTAGCAGTCAGTACCAGCCCAAGAAGTGGGCTAAACGACCACCACCAAATGTTGAGGATTATCATGCCTTCCAGGGAGTAGCCACTCATCAACAGTCGACTGGGAATATTCCACTACTGGGTGTGTCACCTCACACATTCTCACATGTACAATCATCTGCTTCAAATAGGTAAGTTTACAGCGTTGTTTTTCTGTGTTTCCTGGTTTCCATTTGTTACTTCTTCTTTCTGTTCTCATGTACCTTTCAGTGTTGAGAGGAGAGTGTGTGTATACGGTCATTTGCCTCTACTGCTGTTATATTTTCGAGTGTTTCTAATACACTATCTATCCACTTTTTATGAGGGCTTCCAATAGGTCTATTCTTTTTATATCGTTTGTTAAGGATTTCTTAGCTAATACTTTGCTCTTTCTATCTGGTTATGTGTCCGAACCATTTAACTTGTTTCTGAATGTATTCTAATGTTGACCTGATCCCTAATTGTTTCTGATTTTGTCTCTCAAGCTAACTGCAATCATATGTCTTACACATTTCAATTCAGTGGTGTTAATCTTAATTGTTCTAGAATCCAATGTTCAAGTTTGACACTGATAACACAAAGTTGGTAGGAAAATGGTGTTGAATATCACTTTCTGTTTTTTCTAGTGTAATATCTTTATTTTGTAATAAAGTTGTTAGTTGACCGATGACCTGACATGCCTTATTACATCTTGCATCTATTTCTGCTTCTTGTTTGTTGTCACATCTCAATATGCTGCCAAGATATTTGAATTGATCTACTTGATTTAACGGTGGCACAACGTAATCACGCTCCCGGCGGAAATCGCACGAATATCCATGCTGGTTACAATGGAGCGAACGCAAAACAAACAAACAAACATCTACTTGTTTTAGTTGTATGTTGTTTATCTGGATGTTGATGTTCTCCTTTTCTCTTGCAATATTCATTACTTCTGTTTTGTCTATGTTGATTTTCATTCCAAATAGCTTGCCTGTTGTGTCTATTATGTTTAGGTGGTCGTGCAGATTTTTTATGCTGTTGTGGAATAAAACCTGGTCATCTGCAAAAAGCAGTTCATTTGTTTCATTTGAATTTGATATTTTGTTTATATGGTCCATGTATGTAATAAAAAGTAGTGGAGACAATACACATTCCTGTTTTACTCCTGTGCTAATCACAAAGTCTTCTGTGTAGCCTGCTGTTGTTCTTACATTCAAAATATTCTTACATTCATTTGTTACTGCCCTTAGGTATTTATTAGTGTTACTGTTTAGGACAAACTCATAGGTGCTCAGTCTCCTGCAACAGTTGTCATACGAAGGGTATGCATACTTGCCTGTGCCCGAAAGGGGTGCAAAGAATAGTGGCACTGTTACCTGCCTAGCATGTCATAAGAGGTGACTAGGAAGGTTTTTTGGGTGTGAAGTTGACTGTCCCATCCCACGGATGGTCAAAGTGACACAGAAGCCATGCTGAAGTTGAGATGTATAAGGCCAAAAAGCACAGATATCACAGCCATTCTATAAACCGTGACATTTTCCATTCTTTGAACTACATCCTTTCAATCTCCAGGAGTTTGATAATGAATGCAGAAGAAGAAGGTATACATACTAATGGCTCATTTATTAAACAAATGTCTCAGATTTCCAGTATATACTGCATGAGGTGAAATTCTGCATTTACCCATAGTTACACAAGTTTACCCATAACTGAATGGACACATAGAGTAGATTTCTACATCGACTTCTTATATTTAAAAAAAGATGGAATTCTTGTGCCTTTGGTTGGTGGCATTTCCTATTTGGGATGTAGTGGTAAACCTGGCCTTTTTTAACTGTAGTGATTTTCTAGGCAATATTTACATTCAATAGGTTGCCCATTTCCTAATGTTTCAGATGCACAACTATTTGTGGTCAAAATTGAATTAGATACATTATCCTTTCGAGATGCGCTTTGCACCTTAATTACAGAGCTATCAGTAACAATACTGATATTATTACTCTACTGCTATCAATGTCAAACATGGTCTTTAACAGTCTCGCAGCAAAGGAAAATGTTAGTGTGAAATGAAGTGTCTGAGTACAGCTGCAACAGTTACTAAACTAGACAAAATAAGAAATTAGGAAAAGAGTAAGTATAATATCATGTATTGATCGTATCGTAAGACAGTAAGTAAAATGGTTTGGTTGGTTGGTTGGTTGGTTGCTGATCCAAAGGTCCATGGGCTCATGCCCTTTGACCTAATGCCATTAGATGGCATTATATTGCTGGGAAGTCTGTGGATTTTCAGCCCACCCCGGGACAGAGCCAGAGAATAACTATCACACCTCCAGGAAGATAGGTTTGAACCTATGCACTGCGCCTAGCCACTGTAGCCAAGATATGGTTCACTGTGCTCATTCCCCGCCACCAATTGACTACTGGTTATGCCGAACTTCTCTATAGCTCCAGGCATGCAACCAAATGTTCAAGTCAAAAGGATTGTCACGTCCTGAGTCACTGTGCCTCTATGATGGGCCTCAGCCATAGGAAAAACAGTGATGTCAGTTTCCTCCTCCTCGGTGCTGCACAGTATATCTCTGGCTCCCTCCCAACCACAGAGGGTGCATACATATATATTCAGGCAAACATGAAAAACATTTCAACAACAAAACAAAATCATAACTGTATAGATGACACGCCATGAAGCTTCTATAAGAAGATAACCTCAATATAATGGCATGTCATCCACTAAGGTTTTCTGTTGCATGGATGGTATGTCTAGTGGGCCATTGGTGAGACCCACAGACGCAACCACATGCGTAAAATGGTTTGGTAAGATGCATATTTATGAGAATGAACCCTAACCAAATACCAATAAAAGCATATAACAGAATTATATCTGGGCATAAAGCCAGAGCTATACCAAGAAAATGGTAGATAGAAAACATCAAGATAAACTTGAACAAACATTTACTCAGCACAACTAAGGCTCCCACACCTGCTCTTGACGACACATCTCGATACTAACATCTATCATTGACCACGGTAAAGATAATAAACAATCACAGAGCTAGACTCTTATGTTAGACATTTACTAATAATATAGCAAAACAAAAGAACATTAATTATTAGTAATTTTGTTGTTTATATTTTATATATTGCTCAATTTTATGTTTGTGAATTTTATCTCATGTATCTGCAAGTCTTGATTTGTTTGACCCCATGTCATTTCAGGCAATAAATCCAGTCCATAGAAGGGACAGATCTTATAAGGGACAGATCTGATGATATGGTATATCAGTGGAATCTCTGCTGACATTGCCAATAAGACAAAAAAAACCTGCTGATGTACTAAGGAGACAATACCTGGTTGCCATGACACCAATAATTTCCTGGTTTATCCCCCTAGTTATTTCAGAGGCAGCATATAAATGACAATATATATTGCATTTCTGAGCTGAGACTACTTTCCTACATTATATAATTACATCGGTAGAGACGCAATCCTCAATGCATATTTACATATTATAATTATTGTTGTACAACTACCTGCTAGTCATGAATGACTCCCAACAGATGAGGTCATATATATCTCTTACCTGGAACATTCTCCATGAAAAGAAATAGCGTAGTGCCTGCGGGACTACACTGATGCACAGTAGACCTATATCTAATTTGCAACTGACTTCTGATGAAACTAAGTTGAAACTTACTTCCTCCCAGTAACATGCAACACATCTCTGCTGGGTAAAAGTATGTTGCATTTGATCTCATTTGAAGAAAATAAGTTGCATTTGACCTTTGAGTAAAATAAGATACAATTTACCCTCTCCAGATAAAGTTTGTTGTATTTCATTTCATTTGAGTAAAAAAGATGTAATTTGTCTATGTGTGAAATAAGTTGCAATGAACCTCTGGGTAAAGTGTGTTACTTTTGACTTTCTTGAGTAAAATAAGACACTGTTGACCTCTGGTTAAAGTATGCTGAAACACTGACTTTTGAGTAAAGCCCATTTTCACACAGTTTAGCCATATTATGTTAGGCTAAAATATTTTAGTGACATGCCAGGCTTGATTAAGTCAGCATCATGTTAACTGCATTTACTGTGCCATATTTGTTCTGTCGTACATTTCCTGAGACTGGGTCAAGTCAAGGTGTGTTTGTGACATATTTAGGAATGTGGTATACATGGAATCATACCATGTTCCATATGCGACATAGCCAGCACATTAACCACTTTGCTACCATTGCTTTCTACTCTAAGTAAGAGACATATCCCTGTATTTTCACATCCATGTTGAAAGTTGTGTTGTTTCATAATGAAAGATAGCTCCCTAGAGCACTCTGAAATATGAGATAGCAAGAAAAATGGATTATATATTTGAACAATATTAACTTCTAGTCTGATTCACATCTCAATTATTTTGAAAATGCATGGCAAGTGACAAATAAAGCTACAGCTATTGATAATGAATAATTGTGAGATATGGACAATCATATCCACATTAGAAAAGAAAATAGCAATTAAAATGACATTTCATAAGAAAGCTCCTAAGACTACCATGGACAGAGAGATAATCCAATGCAGACCTGAACATAAATGAAGATTGGCTTCTGAAGACAAAAATAGCAAGCTAACATATTATCACCATATAAAAAGATTCAATAGCTTGGAAAGATTAATTTTGGAAGGACAAGTTCCGAGGACACAGAAAACAGAGATCTAAAATGTTGGTGGTAATGGGATATTTGGAAGCTCTTAAATATGACAATGATGCTGTAATCCCTCTATAACTGTGAGTAGGTAGTTCTTGACACATGATGAAGTAGACCATCTAGCAAGTAGCTCTTGATAGCCATAGCTTTTCTGACGAAAGTGCAAGTCATCCTCGGCTGTGATGTAGAAGTGTAGCGTATATTGTGAATTATTGGAAAGCAGGTTTTGTTGAATGTAAGTCAATCTTGTACATTGGAGCAACAGATGTTCAATTGTTTTCTCATGATGGTTGCAGTGCCTACAGTTTTATGTATGTAATGGAATTATTATGTTCAGATGTTTGTTGACGTAAATGACCTGTTCTCAGTTGGAATGTCACTAATTTGCTGTCCATTTGGTTTGGCTTCTCTTGGTGTTGTGGCACTGAATGAAGTAGGACAGTTTGCTCAAACTGAGTGGCAATTAATGCAAAATTCTGCAAAGGACACATCACGTAGAAGAATGCCTACCTGATTTAACAATTTACTGACCAGCAACCTAGAGCGTACTTATTTCTCATTACTAAGAGTGTTTGCACATTTTTTTATACGTCGACATCTTGAACCGTTCTATGTGTCGCAATGAATGTTTGCAATCACAGAATGAATTTGAAAGCCCCAGAGTGATTTCAATAGCGAAATAATGATTCTTCTTTCGTTCACTTGAAACATATGTATGTAATTCTGTCTCCTTAAGAAAATTCACTGTCTTTTGTAGTTCCCACAGTGGCCCATATAGCCTTGAGTAGCTCCATTCCCTTGCCCCCTGGGGCAACAGAGAAGGACCTCCAGTAATTGAGGTTGGGCCCGGCACTGTCCCTGCCCGAAAATCTGCCACAGAGCAGACACCATAACCATTATGAGATATTGACATGTTTCCATTGTGTTTTGTGCGCGGCATCCTGATTCATTGTGCGCCTTTTAGCTGGTTGCCTCCGTCTTCAGCACATTGCTTACTTGGACAGGACTGTGGGACTGCCCGACCAGTCTTAGTTTCCAATCCCTGATCGCTGAACTAAGCCCATCACCACTTCACGGTGCTGGCTTTAATGGGGTGAATAATGCTTATAATGCTAGATCTATATTTACATTACTTTCTATATACCACTAAATCTAACCTTTGAAAAATCAGATTTCTTCATGATTAATACTCATGAACACTTTCCTGACCAATTCCAATGACCGTGGAATTTCCGTTACAGAACCTTGCTGACCAATTTCGATGATCATTGAAAACGCTATGATAGATCAGAAATATGGTAATACCCATTGCAATAATGTTACTAAAAATAGCGTTTCTGGGAAATTATATTGTGTAAAAATGGCGGCACACCTGGAATACAGATATAGACATCATAGATGAGTTTTTATCATGAAATATCGGAGATTTCGAAGGTAATATTGTATGATATATAGAAATTAATGTCAATCTAGGTCTAGCATTATAATAAGTAGCATTTTGAAATAACTCTGAGCTTTCAAACTCACTCAGAAAGTGCAAACAGTCATTACAACACATAGAAAGTGCAAACAGCCATTACAACACATAGAAAGTGCAAACAGTCATTGCAACACATAGAAAGTGCAAAGTCATTGCAACACATAGAAAGTGCAAACAGTCATTGCAACACATAGAAAGTGCAAACAGTCATTGCAACACATAGAAAGTGCAAACAGTCATTGCAACACATAGAAAGTGCAAACAGTCATTGCAACACATAGAAAGTGCAAACAGTCATTGCAACACATAGAAAGTGCAAACAGTCATTGCAACACATAGAAAGTGCAAACAGTCATTGCAACACATAGAAAGTGCAAACAGTCATTACAACACAGAAAGTGCAAACAGCCATTACAACACATAGAAAGTGCAAACAGTCATTGCAACACATAGAAAGTGCAAACAGTCATTGCAACACATAGAAAGTGCAAACAGTCATTGCAACACATAGAAAGTGCAAACAGTCATTACAACACAGAAAGTGCAAACAGCCATTACAACACATAGAAAGTGCAAACAGTCATTGCAACACATAGAAAGTGCAAACAGTCATTACAACACATAGAAAGTTTCAAGAATCTCACGCACTAGATCAATTTTTATACAAATTTTTAAAGATGCCGATGTCAATGTATAAAATTTTCCGTGCACCCTCGGTAATTTCGGACAAGTACGCTCTGGATTGCTGGTCAGCAAAGTGTTAACAGCGTCTATATATTTTTTTCATGGGTGCCATTATTTTGGAACAACATACTATTCCATGTGAGATATTTTTTAGTAACACTTATGAAAATGTTTGCCATATTTCTGAAGTATCATAGTGGTTTTGATGATTGTCGAAGTTGGTTGTGAAGGTTATATAATGGAAATTCTATAACTTTCGTTACTGTATGTAAATTGGAAATACAGAATGGAAATTCTATGGCTGTCGAAAATGGTCTGTAAAGTGTTAAGTAGGAGGAGTGTTTAAATGGAATGTGTTCAAATGGGTTTATTATAAGATAAGGCAAGGCACACCAGCAGTTGTGTTATAATTAAGTAAAGCTATTATTAGGGAATATGTATGCACCTGGAGTCATCAAAAGTCACCATAAGCATTCAAACATGCACCCCACTGTTAGGTAGACAGTGAATTCCATCTGGGGTCTTTGTTTGCTCATTGAGCCATTTGGTCACTGCTATCAGGACATCTTCATCGTAGTAGAATTGTCCCATTAGAGATTTCTTTAAAGGTGGAGATAGATCAGGACTGTAGGTTGGATGTGGCATATTTCCTCATCTTTTCCATGCTTATGCTTCCTGCGCAACTTTCTGACTGAGCATTGGTATGCAATGACAGCATACAGCTTGTCTAGTTTTCTTGTAGCCGATAGTATTGATGGTCACACTACTTGATGGCTGTATGCAGTTTGTCTAGTGTTTTCTTGTAGCCGATAGTATTGATGGTCACACTACCTGATGGCTGTATGCAGTTTGTCTAGTGTTTTCTTGTAGCCGATAGTATTGATCCTCACACTAGGTCCTTTAATTCCGCCAATACGAGCCCTTATTGATTAAAAAAAAATCAGAAAGCACATTGGCACAAATAAAATGGCGACACAACACATTTTCATTCTCTGGACTACATCCTGCTGGAAATCTAGTAGAGCCATTGTCCTGCTACAAGAGAGATCCAGCGGGAGTTTCAGAGTGAACGCTGAACAAAATTTTAAAAAAGGCAGAGGAAGATAATTTTTTATACTTCACCCTTCCCGCAATATTTTTTCCCAACCCTTTACTTTTGTCTTTGAGATACATTTTTCACCATAGACTGCCTACATTTAAAAAATGAATGGTGGTTGGTTGACATCCTTCAGCTGTAAAAAACAAAATCACTGCTCGTTGGTTCAATATGGACAGATTCATTATCACACAGTACATGTTGTCGACGACTGCCTGCACCAGACACTAAGAATACAGAGTGACCATCTGTTTGCTTATTACATTTGTGATGATGTCTTCTAACATGCTGGCATAGGTTTTGCAGCATGGATGGGTATCATTTGAACATGCCTCGTACATCTCAGAGGATGCAGTCTCTAAAGAATATTTGCACCTTAGAATTATCATTTTGTAAGTTTTCCTATACATTATATCTAGTAGACAGCTACTGGTGTCTGCTGCAATGCAATATTTGCATCCTGAATTGTTACTTTGTTCCTGGTGTGTCAGCATTACACATTTACACAACAATTTTTATTTTTACAATTGGCTATTTGTCATCTGTGATCTAGACAAGATGGCATATTCTTATACAACTCTCATGTGTTCCTGATGTACATTGTTTATGAAAATGTGAGAATCTTTGTTGTAATATTTCAACTTTAGATTAAAAAAAATTTCTATATGTATTTGTATTTTAGTTGATAAAACCTTGATTTTTTAAAGTATGAAACTGATGATTGTGTGTAATACGTGATTTTTGTATGTAGCATAAGTAAAATATTGAGCTTCTAAGAGGGTAGGTTTTTTTCTTTAAAAAAGTTTCAATTGCGGAGAGATACATAGTTTGTCTGCAATGGCCAAGGAACCGGGTATAATGTCCACCACTGGCAGTTGTGCATCCAAAGGTTCAGGCGAAAGCAATGGCAAAATATTGCCAAGAAAATGCTTGTTTTATGACTACGTTCTGAATTGGATACTCTACTCATGATATTTTCTGAAGAAAAACCCCCTCACAATAATTTAAATTTATAGACTCAGGGTTAGATGATTCTGATGCTGGTTATTCGTCAGAGCACAATGTTTGCAGAGCGCCATGCAGATTTGGTTTGCTTAGCCGTGACCGATCAGCCGTATAGGAGACCTGTCAACTAAAATGTAAATATGACCTAGTTTCTGATTTCTGTGCAATCTATTGGTTGACCGTGGCTATTTGTTGAATGTGACTCAAAGTATATAAATACTGACCAATGAGAAACACGAGAATAATTTAAAACGTCATGAATGCGGTCCAGTTAAGAGGTCTTCTATTGAAGAAGGTGGTGGCTTAACTGACATAGGCTGTGTATTTGCTCTCGCATTTTCTTCTATTCTGCAAAGACATATCTTTTATCAACCACTTCTAATTGAGCAAGTGTTACTGTTCAGGTGATTCTGACTGTTCTTGTTATATGATTATGATTATTTTCCTGTTTGAAATGTACAAGTATGTTCCTGTATTTATTTGCTAATATTGAATAATAAACTTATACATATGTGTCATGTTTTTGGATCTTCTGCAACCTCAAATTGAAATGCATATTATATAAAGCACACAAAAAAAGCAGTGTCCAGAGAACTCTTCTAGCCCTGACGCTGCAAGGCATAAAGGGGTATAAAGTGAAAAGAAAGATTGTTCATGGTTAGACATGGACATTAACAAAAGAACAAGAGAGAACACTTACCGCATGTGAAATGAGAAGTCAAAGAAAAGCAGCAATAGAATAAGAAGAGATCATGTGAGGAATGAAGAGATTACAAGAAGAGATCATGTGAGGAATGAAGAGATTACAAGAACTGTTGGGACATCTATTGTCAATTATATTGAAAAACAGAGACTGAAATGATTCACTTATTGACTAGTGACAAGAGCATACAACATGAAAATGGAAACAAGGTATAGAGGAAGACCAAGAAGAAGGTGAATTGAAGGAGTTACCAACAATCTGAGATGTCACAATGTTACTATATATCAAGCGACCAAATGTGCCATAGCCTGAAAACTGATCATTATTCCATCCTGCGAGGCCTTACAGCAAAAGACAATAGATAAGATAGAGAGTGAATAAATGTTACAGTGGAATCCCTCTAAAGCACATTCTTTTATTACAAATTTCCCTCTATAACAACACTTGTCAAAATCCCCAATTACATTTATTCTTTAATATTTGTACTGTATATAGCGAATTTCTGTTATTACATGCATATTTTTATTGATCCGGACCAAGTTGTGATAACAAGATTCCAGCACCAATTTGCAGTTTCAACAAATTTGGATACAGATTTGAGGCAAAAAGCTATGAGACAGCCACTCTGACTTGGAGAAGACAGTGGACTTAACCCTGATGACAGGCCAGAGAATATAACATTATCGCAGATGCTGAACACAGAAGTAGTATAGTATAATCCCATAATGAATGCCCCCTTTTTAACTCTGCAAATTCCTCAATTTTTTTCAAACTCTTTAAAAAAACAACCTATTACAACACATTTAAGCACACATTTCTGTATGAACTATATAACTTATTACAACACATTAAACAAATTCCTGTATGTACTATTTTAAATTACTTCTGGTAAAAAGTGCACTATACTTTTTTACGGTGTACAAATTGTTCATGACTACCTGTGCTTGGAACAAAGCCTTATTTTCAGCAAATGTGTGATCGTCGTCAACTAGTGGCATCATCAGAAGAACTACAAAGACAGATTATATCAAACATGCCATACCTTTAACATGAAGATAAATATAGAAAAGACAGAAGTAATGAAGAACAGAAAGAAACACCAATTTATATATTGAAAACAACAGATGTAACCAAGTAACAGAATTACATACCTAGGAAGTAATATAACAACAGATGGCAAGAGCAGCAAAGAAATACACAATAGATGTAGTAAAGCATAACAAGCCCTAGGGCAAATGACACCAATCTTCAGAAACAAAAGTGTAAATTTAGTGTAAATTTAAACACCAAAATAACACTATTCAAAGCGATTATTATGCCAATGCTGCGCCACCAATGCGAAACATGGACAACGACAGCACAAGATAAACGTAAACTTGTGACAGCTGAAATGGCATGCTTACACAGAAGATAGTGGTCATCTGCAATATAAGACTTACTGGCCAATGGAAAATCAAGCCTTCCTAATGACTCATTTGACTATTCCAATGCTTTTCATTGGTCACTGATTATACTTTAGACTAACAGCCAATGCAACTTAAGGGAATAGTAAAATGAGTCATTAAGAAGGCTTTATTACCAATTAGCCAATGTCTTATATTGTAGGCCGTCATGGTGTACAGTATTCTCATGTGCAGCCATGTAGGAGAGGTAAAGTGCTAAATCATGAGCCAAGAACAACCTAATGCACTGAAAATAGTGTGCGGGGGTGTATGTTTTCGGCTGGTGACCTTCATTTTTTTCATTGGGTATCTATATACTAAGTCCATTCAGTCCAGTATCTTAACAATACAGTCCTGTTGACTCATTGAGAATCATTCATATTAAGTGGCAAATTTGATTTTTCCCCATGATTTTCATTGATTGTCACCACAAAGTGCAAATCACGGGAAAAGTAAAAGTATCATTTTAGAAGAATGATTCCCGACGAGTCCACAGGACCATTGTTCTAGATTCAGTGCATCTGAAAGAGACAATGTTTCTCAGCAAAGACATGATAAATGATCAATATTCTTCTTCTTCTGCGTTCAGCATGTGGTCATGCTATACCGTCAGACCTATCATCTAGACGAAATCCACTGTCTTCTCCAGGTCAGAGCGGCTGCCCCATAGCTTTTGCCTCAAGTCTGTATCCTCTGGCCAGGTCTGCTGTCTTTGCTCTTTGTATGTTGGGCAGTTCTGGAGTCTGGGTTCCAGATCCACATGGACATTCATCTCTGTATGAGATCCTTAATCGATAAAGGTGACCCAACAGTCTGCAGTGGCCTGTTCTAAGGTGAAATATTGTGGTCTGTTGATATCTTTGGAGGAGATGTATTGCATCATGTTCGTATTCCCCTTCCATTTCTTTCTTCCACTTTGCTGAGTATGTGTTGCGGATTATTGTTTTTACTTCTCCGTAAGACAGTGGGTGTCTGTGTTGCTCCATTTCACTTCCTGCCTTTGACAGAGCATCCGCTTTCGCATTTCCCATGATTCCACAGTGTGATGGTATCCACTGAAGGGCAATAGCTGTTGATTTTTGGATCTGTCTTAGCTCATGTCTGATGTTGTACAGAAGGCTTTCGTTTCTGTTGCTCTGGATTGATTCCAGTAGGGATCTGTGAATATGGCTATCTTCTTTGGTCTTGGCAGTCCTGGTTCAGTGAAGGCTTTCAGTGCTTGATGGAGTGCAACTGCTTCTGCTCTAAAATTAGAGGAGTATTTCCCGGTTGGAAAAGCTTTTGATATTGTCTTCCCATCTTTGAGTCTTATCAAAATTCCACCTCCTCCATTCCTTACTGCTCCTTCTGCCGATCCATCTGTGTAGAGATGTGTCCAATCCTTGGGATTGTATTTTATTTCTATCATCTCCAGTGTCAATGCTTTTAGTTGAGGTGGAGTTTGGTATTCCTTATTAATTATTCCAGGAACCTGTGTTATTATGGAGACATTCTGGAGACTATTGCCTGGCTCTTCAAAGTGTTTCAATTTCATTTGGGAGGTTTGTTAGGATTTCTTTATGTTGTTCATGGATATCTTTAGAGATGTGACAGAAGCTGGTTCTCTTCAACCTGCTTGTGGTTGATCTAGAAATTTGCGCATACATTGGATGGTTTGGCATGCGCTTAATTTTTTCACTTTGAACAAGCACTCTTTCTTCTCTTCTGTCATCCAGTGGGCGGATGTTTGCATGTTTTTTCATTGCATGGATTGGAGTGGTTTTCATCCCTCCAGAGATAAATCGAAGTCCTGCATTTTGTACTTTAGATAGGTGATTAGTGTTTGTTTTTGATGCTGATGCCCAGGCTGTCATTCCATATTCTACTACAGGTCTGACTGTACCCATGTAGACTTTTCGGAGAATATTTCCATTTGCTCCCCAGCTTGTTCCTGCAAGTTTCTTCATCAAGGATAGCCTCCTGGTTGCTTTTTGCTCTGTGGTTATTAGGTTTGGTTTCCAGGTGAGTCGCTTGTCTAGTGTGACCCCTAGATATGTAGGGTTCTCCACATGTGCTAGCTCACTTCCATTTATTTTAAGATTTGCTTTTTCTTGGTGGTTTGAAAGTGAGAAGATGGTTGTCACCATTTTGGAGAGGTTGATCTGGACTCCCCAGTCAGATGCCCATTCACTTAAGGTGTCAAGTGCTGTCTGCATTCTGTTTTTTGCAGTGGATAGGTTTCCTGCCGCACTCCAGGCAGCAAAGTCATCTGCATGAAGAGCCTTTGAAATATGATGTGACAGTTTCTCTCCCATATCATTGATGAATACTAGGAAGAGGGTAGGAGAGATCACTCCTCCTTGAGGTACTCCTTGTTGCAGAGTAACACGTTTGCTTAGTTTACCATCTACTTTTACTCTTGCAGTGCGGTAGCAGAGGAAATCTTTTATCCAGCTAAACATTCTGCCTTCAATTTTGTTTTGGAAAAGCTTGAAGAGGACTCCCTCTTTCCACACCTTATCGAAGGCCTTACTTAAGTCCATAAAAGTAGCCAGCACTTTTTCCTTCTTTTGGAAAACATTTTTGATTTCCTGTGCTAGGTATGTAAGCTGGTCTTCAGTGCTTCGATTTTTCCTATAGACCGACTGTGTCTTGGTGAGCTTTTGGTTTTCTTCTAGGTATTTTATCAGTCTAGAGTTGACCATTCTCTCCATTGTTTTCCCTATGCAACTCAAGAGGCTGACTGGTCGGTAGCTTGACTTGCTTGTTTTTCCTTTTTGTTTTTTCCCAATTGGGATGATGACAGCTTCACGCCACAAGTCTGGAATTTTACCAGTTTTCCATGATTGGTTGAAGATGGTAAGGAGCTTGTTTCTGCTGATTGGCCCTAGGTTCCTGATCATATCATTGGTTATGCCGTCTTTACCTGGGACCTTTTTAGTTTTCCTATGGCACCATTTAGTTCTGCGATGGTGAAGGGTGTCTTCATGCAGGGCTCTGGATTTTGATTCTTCAGTTTTCTTTTAATTTATTTTTTGACTTCTTTGATACGTGTATGAGAGAGTGGTGTTGTGCTTTCTTCCTTGTAGAAGTCAGCTAAAATGTTTGCTGCCATTTTCCCTGTGTGGAATTTTCCCTCTTCTTCGATGACAGTCTTGTAGTGTGAATTCTTTGTTTCTTCATTTAGAGTTCTTGTAAGGTTCCATAGTTTACTTGTGTCTTTTGTCATGTTTAGACTGCTGGTCTTTTCATACCAGCTCTTTTGTATCTCTGTTCTGGGATACTAATACTCATACCAAACACCCCAAAACTAGAACTCTCAATCGCTACTGGCAAATTATCAACAAATTACAAGGCAGAGCTACAAGCAATCTTGGAAGCATCAAAGGCTCTAGAGGAACGGAGGCTCAAAGGAGCTAACATAGTCTTCTTGTGTGACTGCATGTCAGTACTCCAAACCATCCAAAAGGAACCTAAACATCTCCTAACAAAAACAACTATAGAACTTCTAAATCAACTATCTGCCAACAAAATAAAGTTGTGCTGCAGTGGATCCCTGCACACTGTGGAATAGCAGGAAATGAAGGAGCTGAAAGACTGGCAAAAGCAGGTGCAAAAAAGGAACAATTCCAGCACAGAATATGACTGACTGAAGCAAAAACCCTCATCAAAGGAAAATACAAACATACATGGAATCAGAGAACAGGTAGTAACTTTCCACAGGACCCTATTCTAAAGCTAAACAGGTCACAACAAACCACAATTTTTAGACTTCGCACAGGACACTGCAGACTACAAGCACATCTCCACAAAATTAAGGCTGCCCAAACTGACCAATGCCCATGTCAAAAGGGTCCCCAGACTCCAGAACATATTCTGCAGACATGCCCACTCTTTGATAACGTGAGAACCAAAATATGGCCCCAAGAGACAGATCTGAAGGTGAAGCTGTGGGGCAACCGTGAGGACCTCCTACTGACGACTGAATTAATGGAGGCGGCCCACCTTCCTGTATAGACTTATGAGCATAGGAAACTGATCGCAGAAGAAGAAGTATCTCTGTTCTTTTCTGCTCATTGAACGTGTGTTTGATTTCATTGTGTTTGTGTTTTCTGCTGTAGGGTTTTGCTCTATTGTATGTCTTGCATCATTCAGCTCGTTATGCAATTTTTCTAGAGTCTCACTCCAATAAGACTTGTATTCTCTTCGTCTGCCCCTTGGGATTGCCTTCTGTGCGGATTGTAGTATCACTTTGTTTATTTGTGAGATGTGGTTTATGTTGTTAGTGAGGGTGATATTCTGGCAAAGCTGGTCTGTTTGTTCACTGAAGAGGGTCCAATTTGCTTTTTTGAAGTTCCAGCTTGGGGACATTCTGTGATGTCCTGTACTTCCTGACTTGGCGATTTGCAGGATGACTGGTGCATGGTCACTTCCTCCCAGTTGACTTTCTACTGTTCTTGTAATGTGTCTATCTATGTCATCATGGCAAGGTCTGGTGAGCTAGTTTTTTTCCAGACTCTGGAGTAGAATGTTGGTGTATCATCTGGCTGGTTTATTAGAATTAGTTTATTTTCCATCATCCAGTCTTCAATCTCTTCACCCCTTTGATCCATATCCTCGTAGCCCCAGCTTGGTGAATGGCCATTGAAGTCACCCACTATTAGGTGACTCGATTCCTCTATCTTTAGTTTACAAAGTTCTATTTTGGTGGCAGGAGGGCTGTAGCAGTTTGTTTTGATATTTCTCCACCAGGTAGCAACAATTTTACTGTTATATGTTCCAGTTCTCCTCCGGATCTTTTAACTTCTGCTGCTGGTATTGATGTTTTTACTAACGTCATTATACCTCCTTTGACTCTTTTGAGTCGATCTTGGCGGAAGGACTCATAACCTCGAACAAAGAATCTCTGTGTCCTTTAGGTGCGTCTCTTGAATGCATATTATGTCAATCTGGTTTTTCCTCAGGAATTCCTGTAGCTCAGGCTTTTTGTTTCGCACTCCTTCTGCATTCCACTGAGCAACTCTAAGGTGTTTGGTTTGGTCAGTAGTACTACTCTGCTTTCCCCTGACCTCCAGGTTAGCAGAGGCACCGGTTGCTTGGGTGGGCCCTTTCGAGGCAAGGGCCCGGCTCCGCTCCTCCCCGGTTTTCGCTGATAGGAGTGACGTCATGATGACAGGGTTGATTGTCACATGACCACATTTTTGTAAAAGCGTGTGTGCCATAATTTATCCCAGTATCTGCACCATCGCTGGCTAACACACTCCGTCTTCGGCAGGCTGGGTTGTGATTTTTCTGTCTGGGTTGTCTCCCTAGCCTTGCCATCTCCCGATGGTGATTGCAAAGCAGCAATTTAAAACAAAAATCCCCCTTCCCCTAGCACGCTCCTGACTTCGAGTTAATAACTCCATGCCAGCAGCTTGAGCTTATAGCGGCTCATACTCGCTTGAAGCTGCCCGAAACTGGACACATGGGGTATTTCAGTGGGGATATTAGCACCGACTGATATCCCGCCCCGTCCTGGTGGGCAGCAACACCGGTTTGGTCCGCGGCTGCTTAATTGCAGCAAGCACTCCATATATAGACATATATGGAGTGCCATCCGCCACCTGTGGACACGCCTGGTAGGGGTCGGTAGCCCCCCCCCCCCCGATCAATATTAGATCTGCTGGATAATTATAAAACAGCCTTCTAAAGTGACACATTTGACATTTCCCGTAATTTTCAGTGGCCATTTTGTGTCGACAACCAATGGAAATAGTCAAGCCACTTTTAGAAGATTTTTTTCCAATGAACCAAGTCTTATATTGTCAATTTGTCGGTGAAGTGTGTAGTAGAGCACTCTATTAAAAGGTTTTGAGGATTGCACTAAAAATCACAATGAAAGCCAAAGATGACTAAACAATACCTTCCCAGAAAGAACTGTACACTATTTGACACACAGACTATAGCATGTAAAATATTGCACAAGGGACATGCCTTATGTTCATAATTGTATATTTAAAAAAATTGGTTATTACATATTCAGTCAGTCCCAATATTCTTTATAACAGGATTCCATTGTACAGTCAAATCCCATTATAACAACTTGGTCTAGACCTACAAAATATTTGTACGTAATAACACAAATTCGCTATATACCGTATAAACAAGAAATATAATTCAGACTTTTAAAAAATGTTAAATAGGTAATTTGTTATAAACGAGTACAAAGAAATTCCACTGTAGTAAAGAATCCCCGTTTCATATCTGCTTATGACACTCTCAGCATTCTTCTATGGAATCACATCTCTGTTGCCTCTATCTTCCACCTATAGTAATATAGTTTTGTACCTTGCAACTGTTTTCTGTGAGAGTGGACTAACTGAAACTTAAAATTTTTGGTTTAATTACGTTATTTTCTACCATGGGATTATGCCTTCGGGTGCACTTACAGAATGTAAGAATCCACTATTATTACCGGTACTAAAATTATTGTGTTCAATCTATATTTTGGTTATCTTCCCTGAATTTTGGCCTGTAGTATTCCATGTACTGTCTCCTGTTCTATAAAATATTCTGAGAAAAACAGCGTTCTGAAAAATTAAGAATATACATGGGAACCCCGTTATAACAACTTGGTCAGGACCAACAAAATATGTAATAACAAATTCGCTGTATACAGTATATAAAATATAGAATGAATATAATTGAACATTTTGAAAAGTGTTGTTATACAGGGAAATTTGTTATAAAAGAATGCACTATAGAGGGATTCTACTGTAATATTTTGTTATCATTATAGGTGAGGAAGAGAGTTCTTCAGTGTTACATAACACTGATTTGAACATAAGGATGTGATTTTTGGATAGTGAATAAACAGGTACAGTAATGAAATCAGATGGGGGTTATCAAATTCAGCTAGTCTGCCCTCACTGCAAACATCTGCAGAGTATAAAACTACATTTTAATAAGGTGTAAAGGATTGACTTAATTTTACTTGGATTACCCCATTTGTACTCAGACCCCTTCAACGAAGCGGCACGCTGTCTGCTGAGGGTACCACTCATAGCACATAACTGTTCCTTTAAGCAATAATCTCCAGGGATCTCCTAAAAAATCCACTTTATAAACAAGATATGAGTGGGATTCAAACCTGCAACCTCTTGAAATATTGGTTTCATGAAACTACTAAAATATTACTATAATTGTAAACATACTGTCTAATATTTAAAGGGACCCATTCCACCACGATCCTACTCGCTGTCTGGCAAGCTGTCATTCTGTCACTGGTTGTAAGATACAAAATTATATTAGTTAAGGTAACTGACAGAAGCCGATGCAAAAATAGAACAATTGCATCACAGAATAAAGCAAAAACTCTCATCAAAAGTAAATACAAACATACATGGAGTAACAGGCAGCAACTTTCCTCAAGACCCCATCATAAAGCTGAACGCAGCACAGTAAGCTATTTTTAGGCTCTACAAAATAAAGGTTGTCCAAGCTGACCTATTTACATGTCAAAAGGGTCCACAGAACACATTCTGCAGAAATATCCACTATTTGGCGACTGGAGGATTAAAACCTGGTCCCAGATCTGAAAGTGAAGTTGTTGGGCACCTGTGAGGACCTGCTGACGAGTGAATTCATGGAGGCGGCCATCCTGTCTGTATAGACTTCTGAGTATAGGAAACTGATCGCAGAAGAATTATATTAGTAATGACACAACAAATCAGCATTCTTACATTTTGTCACTGCACCCTCGATGCAGACACCAGTTATGACTGCAGTTTATAAGCACACAGCAGACAAATCCATGCATCCCTGTCTCAATAAATCCAGAGTGTAGCTGCTGACAGTTCCAGTTCCATGCTGATTTATCAGTCTCTTCATATATCTATTATTTTTCTCTTTATGGGTTGTTCTTATCAATACATCAATCTCTTTTCTTATCTCACCTTTTTGCTTTGGCCGGTGATGCGTTCAGTCTCACCATCAGCACCATAAAAACATTAGTAATGTATTGAGTGCTCGGTGTCCCCTACACAGAACCAATAATCACAGTAAATGGACAAAAACTCAATAAGTTTGTATATCTCTGTAGCACCCTATCGCAAACTGTGACACCTGACGAGGATGTTGCCCTGTGTATTGCTCGCGCCAGTGTTGCATTCAGGAGCCCTTGTACCAACATCTGGATCAGACGTGGCCTCAGTTTGACAACTAAGTTGGATGTGTACCATGCAATGGTTCTACTAACACTGCTTTATGCTGCACCATCCTGGACTGTCTTTGTGAAACACACTCGACAGCTCAACTCTTTCCACCTTCTATGCTATGCCTAAGAACCTCATGGGAGTACGTTGGCAGGATAGAGTGCCAGACACTGAAATCCTTTAAACGTCCCATATGCAAAGCATCCATGCACTGCTGATTAGGTCCCAACTCCGCTGGACTGGCCACATCATTCATATGATAGACAAGCACCTTCCATAGAGATTATTCTATGGGGAGCCGTGCGATAGTAAACGCTCAAGTGATGGGTAGAAAATGCAATTAAAAAATCACCAAGAAACTCAAGCACTGAAGCATCAATTCTAGCTCCTGGGAGACTACAGACCTTGATCGCTCAGCGTGGTACACCCAGATCACTTCTGACATCATTAAATTTGAAAAAAGAAAGAACACTGCAGGCAATTTACAAGCGATGGAAGCAGGACAAATCTGAAAACTCTCCTACCCTGAACCCTCTGCACTCCTGCATGCACTGCAATAGAACTTTCCTGGCACGAATAGGACATCTATGAACTAACAAACCAAATTAGACAACCACAAATGTTTTGTTTCCCGCTGAAGATGGATGTGTCGGGCCAATGGCACAAATTAAACGGCGACACAACGCATTCCCATTCTCAGGACTACATCCTGCTGGAAATCTAGTAGGACCCTAGATCATGGTGTCCTGTTACAAGGGAGATCTGACAGGAGTTTGAGAATGAATGCTGAAGAAGAAATGTTTTATTTCTTTCTACTTGTTCATCATATTTATTATTTTTCATGCCATGCTCATCTTCACCCGTGAAAGAGGAACATCGTCATTACATCAATCTCACGCAGTTGTAAATTAACCATGATTCACACTTTGAAAATCTGTGTGGACGCGGTCCCTTAAAGCATTAACTATGTCAGATCAATTTATTAATATACCTATATACACTGGCCATGTTTGCCAGATATTAGCATGCTTAATGCCCGCAGCCCCCTCATGTCGTGGCACGAATATAAAGGCAATCTTTCTGATTATATATTGTGTCAACGACTCCACCCATTCATGGAATATGTATGTTTGTTTGTTTTGCGTTCGCTCCATTGTAACCATCACGGGTGTCTGTGCGATTTCCGCCGGGAGCGTGATTACGTTGTGCCACCGTTATGCGCCTTGTAGGCCTAGCACATCCGATTTCGGCATGCCGTGCCAATTCGGGTGGGCTACCCTTAGCCTGTGACAGCCTCTATATCTGTCTCCAGGCACGCGTAGTGGCGACTCTTCGCCTAGATGATTTTTGCTCTCGTCTGACTCGTACGAGGTGTTCCACTGTCTATGAACTTGCCTCGTGTAATTGGACGTGCTGTGCCTGTGCCCATTGGGTACTGAACCGTTTCTCATCCGTGAGCCTGGTTCCTTAAGGGGAAGAACTCAACAGAGGAGTTGGACCCTGGCTCTTTCGTCTTCTTAGCCGAGGTGTCATTCACCGACATCGTGTACCCCTTGTCCAAGTTCGAGTCTCACACCACGCGTTTGAGAGCAAGGCGTTCTCAAGCTGAGCGTCCTTGTTCCAATAGCGTCTGAGCCCATCAGGTACTGAACCCTTTCTCTCTTCAAGTGTATTTTCGGTGTAGGAAAACCTGACAGTAGAGTTGGGCCAGGGCTAAATCGTTGTCCCTTTTGTGCCTGAGCCCATCGGGTACGGAACCCTTTCTCTCTGCAAGTGTACTTCCGGTATAGGAAACCTTTACAGTAGAGTTGGGCCAGGACTACCATCGTTGTCCCTTTCTTGCTTAAGCCCATCGGGTACAGAACCCTTTCTCTTCGCGAGCATATTTCCGGTTTAGGAAGGCTCGACATTAGAGTTGGATTAGGTCTTCTTGCTTTACCAAACGCCAATGATTGGGTCTGGGTCTCTGCCTGTAAGAAACACAGGTAACTAGAAGCTCGTCTCGAGCTGACGGAGCTTGTAGTTCCCCTTTCCTAGGGACTTTTCACTTTCTATTTGCAGTTCACGCTGCCCTCTAGCGCTGTTCTGCCCTTTCATTGTACTCGGTATGAAATCTATTTGTCTCTCGTCATGCATCTACCTTTACGTGCATTTTACATTGGCCTCCCCTCCAATGTTCGGACTGGACTGACTAGCTTCACTGTATGTCGACAGTGTCGCTATATGTGGTGATACAAATGGTGTCGGAGATATTGTCTGTCTCTTGTGCAGTCAAATCTCTTTCCATCTGCTACCTCCACATTCTCGGACACGATCCCCAAATGATTTGGCCAGAATCAGCTCGAGCTGCTGTTTTCTGTTTCCAGGGTGCACCGCGTGGAGGTACATTTGGGATCTTGGTTATCTGCTAACCCTGGATCCGCCTAAAGCAATGCGTTCCCTTTGCACCCCTTATTGTCAATGAGTGCCCTGTCTTCTGCGTCCACCGCCATTGGATTTTTTCCCTGCAACTTCTCTCGAGTGTGATTACAGAGAAGGTACCACATGATGCAGACAGAGTGGGTATTCACTCCTCTTCAGGATCAATGCAAGTAGGTTCATATACTTGTCTGATACCTTCAGCCTGTCCCAAACAAAATCTGCTTCATTTGAGATTGGAGCCTTTCACCTTATTGAGATTTTAATGTAATGAGTGAAGTGTATCATCACTGAGTTTAAGATATGCCCTAACTTGGCAAATTTTGATTGTCAGCTGCAGATTACAAAAACTACATAAGCAATTAAACTAGATAAGAGGGTTATCATATTTCATTAGTGTATTCTCAAGACATAGTTACACAACTATTTTTGTAATAAACAATGGTTCTCACATTATGTCTGCATCACCTCTAGATTTATTCTATGCACAAATACAATTATAACAAAACAATAACACATGTAGTGAGAACATAACTTTTTATCATGTTTTGTTCCATTATTTGTTGCATGAGTAACAATTTGTAATTTATTCACATCAAAGCAACGTCCACCATAAAAAAAAAAGTTGCAAAGAGAAGGATGAGATTTCTGATAAATAAAAACATTGTCAGTTTTAGAAACAAAAGTGGCTGATCACATATTTAATACACTATATGTGGTGTTTCATTTGGTGAATAAATCTACACATAAGTCATCACAATTTCACTCAAACAAGTGCCATTTAGTGTCTCAGGACATGGGAATACTGTCTGTTGGTGTGTCTCGAAGCAGGTGTTTGCTGGACACAAGTTACATGTGGTAAATATATGCTACCTGGGTACAAAGGTAAGCATTTGAGGGTGCATGAAATAAGTAAATAATTAAAGGAGGAGAAGTATTGGAAAAGGGGGGAGGGGGAATAGAGAAAAATGATGAGAGCATATAAGGTATATTTAAGAAAAATAATGGCGGCTGTAATGTTATCTTCAGAGCAAAAAATAATGGCGGCTGTAATGTTATCTTCAGAGCAAAAAATAATGGCGGCTGTAATGTTATCTTCAGAGCAAAAAAAAAAATATTGTGAAAAATAAATGAGGAGTGTGAATTTAATCAAATACAAAATCAAAGTGGTTGTGATTTTTAAAAGCAAAAACAAACCATTTGGGGAGAATAAAATATATAAAATATGATAGAATGGTGGGATTTTATGGTATGAAAAACACTTGAGAAAGTGTGGAGGGATACCCTTGAGTGGATGAAGTGTTTAATGAACATGTTAACATAGGCAATTACTACGGCTGAGTATGGCATGCTGTAATAAGAAACAATGGGGGGGGGGATAAGAACATATATGGGATAAGATAAAGAACAATCAAGGAGCTACATAAAATTATGTAAAAGAAACCCTTAAATTTGCGTTAACATCTTTTTACTGGTATATGTTTTGACAAAGCAGCCCAAGTATTTAAGTAGAACAGCATGAGAATCCCTGATTATGTTCATGGGGGAAGTTTCCACACTATGCACTCATTTTCAGTTGGATGGGAAATCAACTTGCATCAAGCTATAAGACAATATTGAAGACTTTTGGACAGACACAATTGATAGATGTCACAAACAAAAGATTTCGAATGCCCTATGTACCTGAGGCATATGCGAAGGTGGACGTGGACGGACTTGCATGACAGGTTTGGAGATTATAACAGGTAGAGATGCATGTACAAACTGAAAACAGAGTAATAAAATTGTGTGAATCACTGGAAGAACATAGGGAAACGGTCACAAATAAATATTTCGACTAAAAAAAACCTTTATTATGAACACAACATAGCACTTGACGAGTAAAGGACAGTAATAGATATAATCACGTTAGTGCTGGATGAAAATGCATACACCAAAATAAATGGTTGTACAAAAACTGAAGGGAGAGAGACAAAACAAAATGAATGGAAAATTGGCAGACTACAACAAGATATCCACAAGTTACTATCATATTCTTATTCAGTATGTAGTGCTCAACCCATTTTTGGCTGTAGTGATTTTCCAGGCAATATAAATATAATCAGTATACTATTAGTAGTTCCTGGTTCTGTGATGGCGAGGTACAGAGCGCATCAGTGGCAGCCAATGTACAGAGCAACTCCCCCCACAGGCAATTGTGCATCCGGACCATTCAAAAAGCAACAAAACTACTAACATATTTATGCCTAGAAAATGAATACAGCCAAAAAAATGTTGGCTTGATGGCTATGTCCGGAATAGGATATACTACCAAATACTGCAGGTACAGATGCAGTTGCCTGCATCAGGGTTTGAACTTGGAACCTTCATCGTTCAAGACACACACTGTACCACTCCGCCATAGATCTAAAAGTAGTGTGGTTTTCTGTGTTGATTCCAATGATTCACACATTTTTACCTGTGTTTTCAAGTTTCACTAGTCTGATCAGTTTTACTGCAGTTCCACTAATTATTATCAAATGAAGCTCACAAAACATTGAGATTAACTTCTTTTGTTCGCCTGGAATGTGCCTTATATCCACACTTTTGTTTTTTCTTATATTTGGCTGTGTTTTTTTTAATTACTCATACAGAGGTATATAGTTTTGGAAAGTTTAACTAATGATGGCACTCTTTCTTGTGGTCAAACCAGAAAGTTGAACTAATGATGGCACTCTTTCTTGTGGTCACACCAGAAAGTTGAACTAATGATGGCACTCTTTCTTGTGGTCACACCAGAAAGTTGAACTCAAAAGTTATGTCAGCATTATAAAAGTATTATCAATGTTTTTCTTATTTAATGTGGGGATATACCTGAGGAAAGTGATTAGACTAAATAAAGAGATATTGTTTTTAGTCATACGTCGTGATCTAAAATTTGCAGACCCAAATAGAACAGGTTCTCTTTCTTCCCCCCTCCCCCTTATGGTGTTTTGATCATCTCTGTAGAATGGAAGAAGATCACATACCATGAGAAGAATATGAATTAAAGGGTTAGGGATCCAGGTCAAGAGTTAGATGGGAACACAACATTGGATATTGTTTTCAGGCACTGAGGATTGAAAGCAAGTCATGAAGAAAATGGTCTTTCAAACTCCTACATCTCACTGTAGAAGACGAGACTAAGTTCAACCCTCAAAGTAAACACAAATTTGCATTCATTTCTTCCTTCTCTCCTTATTTTATCCAAATTTCAAAGGTTCTGCAAGGACAGCAATACTGTGAGGCAAGACAGTAATAATCTGAAGTGTGAAAGGTGAAGGGTAACATATCCTATCCAGGACGTAGCACTCAACCCAGCAGTTTTGGCTGTGGTGCTCTTCTGAACATTATTTATATTCACTGACATTGCTTTCTGAAAAGTCAAAAGCACAAATGCCTGTGATGGAAATTTAACTAGGTACCTTGGCCGTATGAGGCACGATCTGTATCTCTAGAGCTGGATGTACACAGCAAAGATGAAAATCAAGCCAGCAGGCATCTTCATAGCTCATGTCATGATAGTAAACTCTCCTGCCTGTGGCAGTTCAGAAATAGAAAAGATTTGTTTGAAAAGATACTGCTAGAGCAAAAATGTTATAAAGAAAATAAAACTACAAACAATAAACCGTACATGCATACTATCAACTCAGCATATTGCAGTGAATAATAATAATAATACTTAGGCTCAATACAGGACACCAGAATTGGAACCTCTAATAAGTTCTGCAGCTGTAGCACTGGTACAATAACTGTTGAAGCACATGTTGACTGCAGAGAGATGTTTGGCCTATGAAAAACAGTGAGGACTCATGGTGTTCACGAATACTAGTCCTAGATCAACTGTGTGGTGTTGCCGATAAAAACCTTAGACTGACTTTTATTTAACTTTCATACTGATTGACTGCTAAAACTATGCAGCTTAATTAAAAAGATAAAACTATCACAATAAAAAAATATTCATCTAAAAATGACATGATTGATTCCCCATCATAAAGAGATCTGATAAGAAATCATTGTTGGCTGATGTATATCATAGTTCTAGAAAACACACAAACAAAACAAATCCAGAAAAGTTTTTAGTTTCTACATAAAGCTGTTGGTATTTTCCTGTTTACCAGCATACAGATTTATTTAAACAAACTGTAATGTGAAACAAAATAGAATTCTTTCAAGGGAGAAGAGTCTAGAATTAAAACAGATCAAGGACAGAAATAAATTATATGGAGAAGTAGCCTTTTCTTACAACTAATAACTGCTGTTGATATGTATGCATGTTGCACTCCCACCCGATTCTGTCACCGGTGTAGCACATCTTCACTAGGATGACAGAGGCTGCACAACTTTACAAATCAACCGCCCAAGATTGCTTGCAATGGATGCGATCCTGCAGCCCACTTTGCATTTGAATCAGTCATGACTGTTTGCATGTATATTCATCTTGTAGTGACTTCCAGGAAATCATAAGTAGTAGTCATAAGGAACAAATTCATGACTCATTTGAAATGAAAAATATCATATTGACACACACTGACTGTTGGAATAAAGTAAGGTACAGTACAAGTAGACGCCACTAGATGTTTAATTATTTCCCTTATCTATGTTTGTAAATTTCATGTTCATCATTTAATAATTGAAATATTTATTTATTTAATAATGGGGTTAGTTATGTAAAACATAACTATCCTAACCCAAACCCTAAAATAAATTAATATTTAGATTATTAAATGAGGAACATTTACAAACATAGACAAGGAAAATAACTCAACTATTTGGTGACATCATACACTCACTTATCAGGAACGTAACCATGTTGTGCATTGAAGCATCAGTGGATGAATAGACCTTTGAAATAGTTCATTATAAGCATTTCATATATAGTTGTTTTAATACCAGCTGCTATTGTTATGTTTTTTGTGGGTGTCCCATATATTTGTTCCCACTGCTTCTAAGCAGGAAGCTATATAGAGATATGACATGAAGTCCCTTCTGTGTGGGTGTCCCCTAGCTTTGTTCCCACTGCTTCTAAGCAGGAAGCTATAATATAGAGATATGACATGAAGTCCCTTCTGTGTGGGTGTCCACTAGCTTTGTTCCCACTGCTTCTAAGCAGGAAGCTATATAGAGATATGACATGAAGTCCCTTCTGTGTGGTTGTCCCCTAGCTTTGTTCCCACTACTTCTAAGCAGGAAGCTATATAGAGATTAGTGACATGGCTAATCCATTTGATCTTCTGATTATATCTAGTACTAACGTGCCTGATAAATGCTTCATTCTTGACCTTGTCTCTTCTTGTTACTCCAAGAATTCTGCAGTCATGACATTTATGAAAAGGAAGGGTTCATTCCCCAGTTGAGGCGGAAATGTTTTCAGATCGCAACGGCTCCCAGGTTGACCCAGCCGTAAATGGGTACCGGATTAATCCGGGAAGTAAAGACTGCGAGGGAGAGGAGATGGCTACCGCCCTCATTTGCAGAGCCTGTGAAATGTGAGATCGCTAACATCTCACACCCCTACGGCATTAATAAATGCTATGGGTTACTTAACTTTTTTACTATAGCGCATATATCTATAACAAATTTCCCTATTAACACTTTTCAAAATCTTGAATTATATTTATCATTTATAGTATATACCATACATAGCCAAATTCTGCTGTTACATACATATTTTGTAGACCAGGACTAAGTTATAATGGCATTTGACTATTTATTACCTCAGTCTGATATAGATCCCTTTAGAAATGAGATGAAGTAGCTCTTTGTCGTTCCCATTTTTACTAGGAGCCAATTGAAGTGACTTTATTTAGTAGTTTTTCATAAATCTACTAGTAAACGTGAGGTTTTAGTCTGCGTATACTTAGAGTTCATAGTTTTAACCTTTTACCCAAAAAGGTCACCAATAACATCTTAAAAAAAATAAGAATAACATTTTAAACGGGGGTTATCCCTCCCCGCTACCCCTTAGAGAAGACCTATGGCACTGATTCTGTATATCTTTTAGGTATATTTTTGTTCCCGTTTTTCTGACATATCCTCCTGTCCCATAAAACAGTAAAGAAAGTGCACTTCTATTTTTCTGCAACATCCTGTCCAATGCAAAGTAATGATTGGACACTTTTTCTGCACCCGTTCTCAAACTTCATTCACAGACTACCAGGATGTAGTCCAGAGAATGCAATGTGTTGTGTCATAGTTTACAGCATGGCTGTGACATCTGCGCCTTTTGATCAGAAACATCTGACTTCTGCACAAAGAAAGCACACAACATTCTTATTGTGTTGATACAATAATGTTCTGATCCCAGATGTTACTGACACTAGGTATATGATACTGTCTTATCCACTTGTGTCCATCTCTGGGTTAGTTGTTTCTCTTATATGCAGTGTGTGTGGGTGTGTGTGTGTGGGACACAAATTCCAGAGTTTTCTTTCATACCTAGAAGATTCCAACTCTCAGCAGTATGCAATTGTGTTTGATAACAAGCCACTCACTCAAAGAGGTGTATGTAGAATGCATGTGCCCCATGTTTTATACAGACATTCAATCACATAAAAGCCTACAGGCATTTGGAGGGATCAATGTTGGCCATTTTTGACCATAGTCTATAGACTACACGGCTTCAGTCCAACCAACCAACCTTATTGATTCTATATGGACTACACGGCTTCAGTCCAACCAACCAACCTTATTGATTCTATATGGACTACACGGCTTCAGTCCAACCATCCAACCTTATTGATTCTATATGGACTACACGGCTTCAGTCCAACCAACCAACCTTATTGATTCTATATGGACTACACGGCTTCAGTCCAACCAACCAACCTTATTGATTCTATATGGACTACACGGCTTCAGTCCAACCATCCAACCTTATTGATTCTATATGGACTACACGGCTTCAGTCCAACCAACCAACCTTATTGATTCTATATGGACTACACGGCTTCAGTCCAACCATCCAACCTTATTGATTCTATATGGACTACACGGCTTCAGTCCAACCAACCAACCTTATTGATTCTATATGGACTACACAGTTTCAGTCCAACCATCCAACCTTATTGATTCTAATAATACTATCTATGAAGAACTGGGTTTGTCATGAACAGATATGTGAGAAAATGACAACGGGTTGCTAGAAAACATGGCATGTAGGCCAGCTCACAAGAGAAGAGCCATCTATAAACATGGCACAACAGACAGACTTATACCTCATGTACAACAAGCTAAAGACAATCATGTTTAATATATACAAATATGGCACTGATCAAATTACAGTTGAACATCTGTTTGAAAAATGCCTGCCAAAAGCTCACCACTACTACAATGATCGACTCTATGTAGGTTTTGACAGAATTTCTTCAAAAATATTCAAATTGACTTACGGAAGTCACATTAGAATAAAACATTATGTACATATTTGAGAAACAATCTTGCATAATAAATAATTAAAAAAAATACAAAGGGAAGACAAATCTAAATTACTCCCTCACCATCTCAAAGTAATAATATACTAAGGGACAGCATCACTACAATACTGCTCAAAGGGAGACAATCTCAGAGATTGTTCACGTAAGATATACAAAATGACATCAGAAATACTACTGACTATTTGTTATCCAAATGCAACACAATATAATCTAACAAGCAACAATAACATGGAATCAAAATATAACATATCAACCAAACTGTGTATGTATATATTATGCATTGATAAAATGCAAAAAATCACAATCTAGGTTAAAACAAGGGGAGAAAACATGCACACAACTCGTACAAACCCCCTCAAAACAGTGTATGTAATGAGGCTGTACATTTTTCCAAAATAGACGCGCAAAGGAATCAGCACAGGTTGTATACATTATAGCAAACAAACAAAAAATATGTTTCACAGAAGTCTCCATTCAACAAAGATTTAAGATATTTGAAAAAAATGACACATCCACAGTTAATATTATTAGGTAAAATGTATATGAGGGGTCTTCACACACAATCAAAACAGCTTTAACACAGTAAGAATATAGTGTACATATGCACATACAAAATTTGTTAACACAGCATCAACTAGGAAAACAAATAAAACATATCTGCATTGATAATTATAACAAAATTAGGAAATAATTCATGCTTATTATGCATTTCTAGAATATTTAGGTCCTTGCTTTTGATATACTTTTAAAAAAAGGAACTCACAGCAGGATATATTTTATGACTGATTTGTTCTTTCAGTGCCTGACAAAGCACTACTACAGGATGCATTGTTAGACTTAATTTCTTATTTTATAGTGTGTCTGTCTCTGTGGAAGAGTGTCTAGAGTTAATCTCACAATCCTGTGACACCCGAACTGGCTTGAGTTTCACGGCAGAGAGATCAGCCATCATGTGACTGAGTAAAAGAACGGCATAAAATTCAATAAGTGATTCATTAATATACATAATACAGTGGAATCTCTAAAGTGCATTCTTTTATAACAAATTTCCCTTTATAACAACAATTTTCAAAATCCCCAATTATATTTATTGTGTGTATTATGTATAGCGAATTTCTGTTATTACATATATTATTTGTTGGTCAGGGTTAAGTTGCTATAAAAGGATTTCACTGTACAAGTTTGAGATCACTTAGAAAAACTATTGTTTGCATTTTAAAACTAGTTCTTTTAGATAGTTTGGATAAAACTACCACCATTTTGTATTTTAAGACTAATTCAATAAGAGCTTGGACAAATCCGCTATAGTTTGTATTTTAAGAATGTAAATGTGGGCCAAAGGGCATGAGCAATTAACAAATCAAGACAGTAATTCTATAAGAGCTTAGTTATGGCCACCACAGTTTGCATTTTAAGACTGTAGTCTTATCAGACATTGGATAACATCACCGAGAAATGCATTAACAAATTTGTAGTTTTTTTCTTTTACATCTTCAAATAAAAACATGGATGCACTGAAAGATTCTGCTGTTCATTCTTTCATGTTCAGATAAAATCATAATGAATGCATTGTCAGGCTCTGTGTTCTTTAAGAGTTTAAATAATAGTATCATAAGGAAACAAAACGTGTCACAGTGCACCACAACCTGATTGTTGAGAGTACTGGTCACATGAGTTTAGAAGTGTCATGTGACACAGACATTGAGAATAAACAATGTGATAAAAGAACAGAAGGAAAAAAACATTTTTAAAAAGTACCGTAATAGGTGTAGCCAACGTTTTCGTCAAAATTTATTTGTGTGGGACAAAATCCATAAAATAACAAACTAACATAGATGGGAAAACAATTTGAATAAATAGCAAAATAAACAGGCAAATCAAATGTCCCAACAAATGTATTTAAAATATTTTGTCTGTCCAGATTTGTGCACTTACTTATTAGTGCAACTCTTGAACTCCACAAGTATGTTCTACTTTTAGACATCCTCTTTGGCATCTCGTATCAATCTTATAGCACATTTCACCAGCTTTGCCAAACTTTCAAATGATGTATCTCAGCAAATATATAACGTATATACCGTAATTTAAATTTTGTGTGTGAATTTTCTTTTTGAGCATTCATTCTCAAACTCATGCTGGATCTCTCTTGTAGCAGGACCATGATCCTTTCTAGATTTCCAGCAGGATGTAGTCCAGAGAATGGAAATGCATTGTGTCGCAGTTTTATTTGCACCAATAGCCCAACACATCCGTCTTCTACGGAGTGTGTGAATTTGGAATGTTATAGACCCTATGAATGAATTTTTCCATTGAAATGCAGCCAATTCAATTTTTGTTTATATGCGATATAGATCAAGTCTACTTATGAGCACTCATCACACACACAAAAATTAGGGTGTTTACAGTCAATTATAAGATGTCATTTACACATGATTTGTGTATCATATAATTAGTATGATTTAAGAATGATTTTGTACTCTCGAATATAAGACAGACAGTGTTTAAATCAGAAGTATCTCAACATAAAGTGTGTAGTTAGTAGGAAAAATGAATCTGCAAGTAAAGGTTATGACATTAGAGTAGATCACAAGTAAGATTTTTAAGTATTTCTGCAATGAAGCTCAAGGAAAACTATATCATTCTATTTCAAACTCAGACAAGAGGACTCATTCATGCCTTGCTGATAAGTAAACTAACATTGAACTGTCTGGGTAGTAAAATCTGATATGTCCAATTCACATTAGAGATTAGAGGAGCAACATTCCATTATGATATCCATCAACCACAAAGTGGTGATAGATATGAAATACAAATTCAATCAATGAAGGCCCAGTATGGTAGCGTACTAAATGTCAATGACAAACAGTGTCATAAGTATCTCGTATACCGATCATTGTTGAAGATATTATCTTCAACAGGTATTCATATGAAAACATGGTGGACATTATTGTAATAGTAGATAGTAGACACGCCCTAATCAACTCACAGAATCTGTGTCTGAAGTGGTAAAACTTTTTTAGAGACAAAATATTTAGTACGCCAACAAAGATCAAAGGATTTCATTCGCACTTAAAAATTGGACATGATGCATAAATATAAAGTATAAACTTGTTAGGTATATATAAAAAAAAAATTATATTGTATGCAAAATATGCTATTAATACGTTAGACTCAGATAATTACATTTGTTTGAGGGCAAAGCTCATGAAACGTGTTATAGTACCCAATTCTGCAACCAAATCTCACAATTCTTCTGCTATTTACCATTTTCTAAGCTTTGCTTCAACAGTGATTTACTTCATTAGTTCTTGCTCAAGAGTTCTTCAAGTAGATATGGGGTCATGGGAGTCTCGAACTAGGAATCATTGTATCGCAGACTGTTCTTGTAGTATATAGAGACAAGTGTAGTTAGGATATTCTAAGGCACTCTATTGGTAAGAAACCCAGACTATAAGCAGCCTAATTCCACCAAGTCGGAGTAGTACTAGCTCTTGTGGTGTAGAGAAATTTGAAACTATGTACTGTCTATATATGTTATCCACGTTTACAAGAAAACCTATTGGCACTTGTAGAACTAATACGGATGTTATATGTTTGTTGTTGCTGCAATAGTCCTTGTCTCGATTGGTCCATTCTCAGTGACTTGAGTGTACAGTTTGAATGTCTTGACAAAAATCACATCTTCTTTGGGAGATGCGGTTAGTCAAGTACGGAAAAACCAGTGTATGAGAGTTGCTAGGCAATTTGGTGCAGTTGAATGGATTGGTTCAATTCCCGTTAGTCTCAAGAATTTTTAATTTATCCTCTGGCTTCCTTCTTGAATTTATGTATCATAATGAAAGTTTGCATTTTCTGAATGGCTGAAAAGCCCCAGAGTTATTTCAAGAGCGAAATCCTACTTATTACACTACTGGGTGTGGATTTATATTACTTTCTATTATCACAAAATACTAACTTGCAGAAATTTGGTTTCTTCATGAGGAATACCGATGAACGTCATTAGACTATTTCATGTGTGCTTCTATTTTGGAATAATGTACTATCCTGAATGAGCTTATTAAATAACGGTTGCTTATTTCTGAAATACCATAATGGTTTTGACGATCGTCGAAGTCGGTCATCAAGGATATATAATGGAAATTCTACGACAGTCAAATTTGGTCAATAAAGCCTCTAGCATATTTTTTGTAGTCTATAATATCAACATTACAAAAACACTGAAAGAAAACAACCAAAAGAAGGACTAAGAAATATTGTCTCCTTTGTGTTCTCAAACAACTACATCTGAGATCATAAATTATCCCATTCAATCTATAATTGATTGTCAGGTTTTCACATACCATTTCTTTTTAGTGTTATACAATTGACAAATTATTGCTTGGTTTTCTGACTGCATTTAGCACAGTGTATATGGACAAATTATCGGGTTCTGTGTTTTATGCACACATTTATTGTAACAAGAAATATTTTTAAAATAATGTATTCATTTTAGATATACTGTGAAGTATACTTTTAAAATGAAACTTATTATATAGACATTTACCCAAATACAGTAAATAAAAGAGGATATATAGTAAATGATTGCTAACATCTCAAAAGGGCAATAGAAGTACAAAATTACCTGTGCTTGTGCTTCATAGATTATAGTAAAGCATTTGACAGGGTGAAACATTCAGAAATGATAAAAATGGTAGAAAAACTATGTTGATGGGAAAGATCTAAAGATAGTAAGAAATGTGTATTGGAAACAAACAGCTGCGATGAGGGCTAACAGTAATGTAGGAGAATTCCAAAAGATAAGAGATGGGCGTCACACATGGATGTGCAATGTCACCAGATATTTTAACACTGTAAGCAGAGGATATTATGCGAAACATAGAAAGCGTACCAGGAATAGCAGTTGGAGGTTACAATCGGAACAATCTAAGATATGCTGATGATACAGTTATGACTGCAGGGAGTGAACAAGAACTTCAAACCCTGTAAGTACAAGAAAGTGAAAGCAAAGGCCTCAGTCTAGACCTTTCTCAAGAAGAAAACAGAAGTAATGATTGTTTCAAAGAAATACACACCACCAAAATGCAGTATTACTATCAATGATGCAAAATTAAATCACGTGGATAAAGTCAAGTATCTTGGTACCATTTTAACATCAGATGGCAGGTACTTCAATGAGATCAAGAACAGGGTAGCACAGACCATATCAACATTTTTAAAAATGAGAAACATTCTATGCAATGGAGTAATATCAATTAATACATGAGTTCGAGTACTAGGATGTTATATTGAGCCAATACTTCTTTAGTTAATTATTAGTCATTGGATCATCGTCACTGCACTCCGGACAAGTCCATAGGTGCTCAGATCTCTCCTTGAGTGTAGCCACCATGACACGTTGACTGATGGTCCCAGTACGCAGTTGATTGACCATCATTCTTTTCTTGCCCACGAAACCGCTCCTTTCTAACGACACCACATTCCTTCTTTATGGAAGTGAAGCATGGACAGTAAACAAAAGTGCTCATGGTAAGCTGAAGGCAAATGAGATCTCCAGTACCACTTCTTGTGTTCTACCTCCTATCTCTATTCATGTTTATTGAATTCTTTACATGAGTTTCTCATTGGTGATCTTAGAATACTATTTCAAGCCTTCTTTTCTATCCAGACATCCATTGATGAAAGAATGTAGTTTCCTAGTTGTCCATGTTTCTGAGCCATACGACAGTACAGGTTCAACATCAAATTAAATATTCTTAGTGTTAAAATTAACTGTACAGCCCTATAGCATCCCCCAAATGTTGTACAAATCCAGCTCACTTGTATCTAGCTATTTATGTTTAAGTAGTAATATAGGCCTAACAATAAATGTAATATAGACCAACATAAACATCGAGAACAGCCAAAAAAGATATTGAACATCACAATGCAGAACAAGGACACTAACATGGAAGTCTCACAACGTTCTAAGATATTATGCCTCTACTCGACTCACAGACTTTTTAGATGCCTTGGCCATGTGTAAAGAATGTCCAACAATTACATACCCAAGGAAATTCTCTTAGGTGAGCTCTGATCTGGTAGATGGCAACTAAGAAGATTGGGAGCGGGTTTGGCTGTCCCATCTCAAGAACAATGATGGGGAACCTTTTTTTTTGTCCCAAGGGTCAGTTGTAAATTTATAACATTATTTGCAAGCCATACAAAATTAGCAACTGAACAAATAGCTTGCAATATTTGCATCTTGTGACATAGTACACTTATTTTGTAACGGCGTAGGTTTCACTATCACTGCCTCACAGCTGCGTTTAGTGATATCTATATGGTCTTCTGCACCTGAGGTCCGTGATGATACCAAGAAGCCAATTTCTGCTATCTGCAACTAATGAATGAGTTATGTTTTTTAAAATGTTATTGTTATAGGAAATACTGCTGCTTGGTGTCTTCTCTAATTTCAAGTATTTATTACTGAGATATATTTTATAATATTCTGCTACGGTATAATTAAACTACTTAGTGGTCATACATGGTCAAAAGTGTAATCTATAAAGATGATTTGTATATTACAGTAAATGTTTCTACTGAAGTCAGATGTGCCGGGTCGTCACAAATAAAATGATAACAAAACGCATCTTTGTTCTCTAGACTACACCTTACTACAAATCTTGTAGAATCATTGTCTTGCTATAAGAGAGATCCAGTAAGAATACTAAAAAAAACAACAAGAAACACAAGTTGAAACTATGAGGATGATGTATGAAATGAAGTTTAAAACTAGTTAGCCACAGGAATCATGTATAGGGTTCAACATGTGCTGCTGAAACTAGTGAGCCACTGGAATCATGTGCATTTTCAACATGCTGCTGAAGACTAATTATCTATAGGTTGAACGAGTGTAATGAAATCAGCTAATAACCAATATAAATTAAAACAATCATGGTAATCTGTGACATGTGATGTTGTAAAAGTTGAATCTTCACTTTCTTTTGTGTTCGCTTTTCTCAAAGTCTTGTCAATTTGCAGGATGTAGCCCGGAGAAAGCATTGTGTTGCTGCCTACAGTTTGGTTGTGGCATCTGCACCTTTCAGATCAACACATTTAACTTCAACCTTGAATGTTTCATTTATATAGGCAATATAACTTGCACATACATACTTTACTGGACACAAATCCCTGCTGAAATTCTACAGGGAATTCAAGACAAAGTAACCCCACCCCAACTATTCACAAATATTAAATTTCCTTTTGTTGGTATACAATTTTCATTACACCTACAGTCAACCATTATCATCATTCGTACAATTTCGACTGTTTTGTGGACCGCTACCATAGAATGCTAAGCTCTCAGTCGTCAGTGCTATTGGCCTTGTAAATAGATGATGTGTCTGCTATAACGGTGTTATCCATGCTCTCCCACTTTGTCAACAACTGAAAGAAAACTTCAAATCAGTGTCCTGTTGATGTGGCAGTTGTGAAGATTCAAGACATTCTCGTACGACCCACATGGAAACTAGAGAGGAGATAGAGAGTTGGAATTATTCAGTGTCATTAATGAAAGTTTGTGGGAAATTTGAAATACAACATGGTTGCACAATTCAGTTTAAAAATAAAACAAACACTCAGTATCAATATTTCGAACGCAATGTCTTTAGATAAGAAAAACAAAATGGGAAAAATCGAAACAGAACTACATTCAGAAGCAGCATGTAGACATGTAGGGCTTTCACAGTAAATGGGCCTACCTTTCCACTTTTATAAATCTGTACCGATCTGAAATTTTGTGATGTCACAGTCTGCCAGCTCAGTTCTAGATACAGAATGACTACCGCAAGTTTGTTGATATTGCTTTTGACCAATAAAGACGAAGTATGTATTACAGTTGCGAGTGCTCCCGGATGCAAAAATATGCAAGAGCAAGAATACAGTGGTGGAATACTTTTATGCATGAGGCTGGCATATACAGCATTAACACAACTGTCATGACATCATATTTGAGGATAAGGCAAGATTGTGGAGATTGACAAGAGCCTATTCACAAAGCGAAAGTTGAATACCGACCGAGCTTTACCTCAGCAGTGGATATCTCAGTTATAATATCTCTATTTGGCCCTGTTAAAAACCTTTTCTTTTAAATGTATCAGACCACTGGTCACTTAGTTTCTATACAATATTGTCATGACTAAAAACAAGAAAGATTTGGAACCTGTGTTCAAGAGCAGTGCTTCTCAAAGTGGTGATCCACTGACCAGTGCCAGTCCATTAGCCATCACCCTTATTATACATGATATATGACCTTTGACCCCCAGCATCCACTCTGGTCCCTAGCAGATTGGAAAATGAGTTGCCCGTACCGCAACAACAAACAATTTGAGAAACACTGTTCTAGTGTATACCACCAGGAGAGGAGACTTTTAACCTTTAGAGCCCTGAATTAAATTGAGAAATTTCTCCCCTGGGCCTGGATTCTTTTTGGAAATTTTTCGTTGTTGATGGTGAGTGTTTTGAAAACGCAATAACTTTTTTGTTTTAGAAGATATTTAAATAATTTTTGCACATGTAAATAAAGGAATGAATAGTGAATATAATCGTGTTTTTGTTTTTGTTGTATGTGTGATATGACAGTTGTGAGCAAGTTGTGAAGTTGAAAATTCGGGGGGAAAACGGAAAACGCCATTTTCAAAATCGTAAATATATCTTCTTGACGACCCTAATACATGAGCAATGTGTGGCAACATTGGTAAAATCCTCATAAATACCTATACTTATTGTATATGTATTGTTTTATATCCAAACTAATATAATATGAACTAAAAAAACTAATAAAACGTGAAGAAATCGCATATAATGTCCGTCCGGTCAACACTAGGTCTATGCCGACACGCAACGTAATTATTGTCCATGCACACATGTGGCACCCCTGATACATATTATTTTTGTGTTTTTGAATGAATACACAAACATTCTTATCTAATAACAACATATTAAACACAAAAAACAACAATTAGAACATGTAGTCACGATCACTTACTCATGCCACGCGGTACTCAATTTGATAGTAAAATACGGCCGAAAATGGCTAAAGTCGCTCTAGAAATGCGTTGACAAATTCAACCGGCTTTCTCTCTCTTACAATCGTAATGAGTAAAGGTATTTGACCTTTAAACTGTGACGTATTCCTAGCTTCGTTTGGCGGGTTTTATACGTCATCTGTTCATTACTTCGTGAAGTTCTGTACTCGGGAATCAGGCGATATCGTATGGTGAGTGACCTCGCCCGCAGGCATAAGGGGGCGTGTCCTACGGGTGCGTGACCTCGCCCGCAGAGTCGTAAAGGTTAATGATTTACCGTTAAGTTCCGTGTATAACCCGAGAATTTTTGGACAAAAATCAGAGATGACTTTATACTCTTCGTCTTATATTCGAGTAACATCAAATAAAAAAAAAAAATTATGTTCAAATCACAGTAAAAAAGGAGAAAAACCTGGCCCCTCTAGGTTGACTGAGCTTCTGAAGTGGGTACCAGATCAGATTTAGTATAGTAACGGAAATTGGCATTACAATTTCTTCATTATCCCTAGTCTGTTATTGGTTGCAAAAAAATAAGGTTCCAACACTGCATCCCATATAGGTATCAACAGTGCGGAAAAGGAATGTACATTAGGGAATGTTGGAAACTGAAGGTTTTTAAGTTGTGATGAGGTAACAGTCATCAAGTTATGTCTTGTATAGTTATGCTCTGTGATACAGAGTACATCTGTGACGGTCAAGGTACCAAGTTCGATACCCGCCACAGGCATTTGAGCATTCGAACCGTTCAGAAAGAATGGCAAACTACTGAACATATTTATATTGTCTAGAAAATCACTACTGCTAAAAAATGATGGGTTGATGGCTACATACTGAATAAGATACACTACCAATTTTTAAATGATTATGCAGAAGTTTGGTTAATAAGATTTACCTGATCAGAAGATAGCTGTTGTGGCTGAAGAGAATGTCCGGCTTGCAAGCACTTTGTTGGAATCTGCATCAGGTTAGACATGCCTCCACTCTGGACAATGCTGACCGAACCACAGGAGTTGACATGCGTAACTTGGTGGACTGACAGACCAGAAGTCATTTGCTGTAGAGGGGCCGCTGTAGTAGATAACTGATTCTGATAGCCTTGCACAATTGGTGATAGAGATGAGTGTAAAGTGTTTACATCCATTATAGGGTTCAGCTGCAGACTTGTCTGGGGCAGAACTGCACTCACTATGGTTGGGGTTCCTATTGCTGTTGATTGACTTGGGTTCGAACTCTGATTCAGGGATATGCCTTGTAGCATCAACTGCTGCAGCTGTAGCATTTGGAGCTGCTGTTGTTGTTGCTGCTGCTGAACATTGCTCAAACTGACCGCATTCATCATCTGTTGTATTGCTAGTGGATTGAATCCTGCAGTTAGAAGGTTCTGAATCAATGATTGATCAACTGACGTTGACTGTCCAAACATCTGGGGCTGGTTACCATGTGGAATATTTAAATCAGATGAAATACCAGATGCTGAGCTCAATGATTGTGCTGTTCCCAACATCTGCATCATAGGATTACTGTTTGGCTGCGGTATCACAAAAACAGATTGGTTAGTGGCAGCATAAACTGAGGAATTAGTGATGGAAGCATTCTGATCTTGAACTTGGGAAATGCCATTTGCTAAACTAATGTTATCAATAGCATCACATACTCTAGGGTTTTTCTGAATGTTACTACTGATGATGCCGGATTGAGTAAGCGAATTTGCCATGACATCAGTGCTCGTGGGCATGATTGTTAGAGCCGGAAGGGATACACCAGTAAAAATGTTTTGGTTATTCATAACAGTGTTTTGTGTTGGATTTTGAATATGATTTTGCAAAAATGAAGGTGACATTTGGGGCAGGTGGGGGTTATTCTGAGCTAAGATTTGAGCTGCCATTGCAGGAGACAGCTGGGATATGGAGTTAGAGGGTGAAACTTGCTGGATAGGGTTAGCAATCAGAAGTGGATTTGCTAATCCGTTAACTGACAGAGCATTCATGATCTGAGCTGCCTGGGGAGTAGTGCTGATCAGGTGTGCCCTCTGAGTAGCAGGATTGACAAACTGTGTTCCATGTGGTGTTGTGTTAATAAGTTGTGCACCTTGAGGGGGTGCATTGATCATATGTGCTCCAGGTGTGCTAGCACTGATTACATGTGCACTGTTCTGGTGTGAGTTTAGAAGCTGTGGAGCACTATTCTGATGTGAGTTCAAGAGTTGCTGTGTACCAAAAACTGTTTGGTTGATGCCGATTGCTGGAACAACTTGAGCAAGAGATTTTGTTACATTAGTGACAACAGAAAGTGATACTGGTGGCATGGGGGTATTCATAATAATTCCTGGGCTAAAACTATTAAGAAACATAGTGTTACTATCGGCAGGACACTTGGCAACAGTTGGTCCTAAGCTAGGGGGAATCACTGAAGCTACAGACAACTTAATCTGAGAGTTAATATCTCCTGTTTGAGACACTGTTGCTAATATCCCTTGTGCCATTAAAGGGTTTATTGCTCCATGCCCATTCTTGATATCTGAATTTGTGTTAAATGATCCGGAATTAAAACTTTCTGAAGCATATATGTGTCCTTTGCTATTTGCTGGAAGTAACATGTTCATTGAGAAACTTGTAGGGGGCAACTGCTGAAATTGGAGCATATTTCCTATCAAATTTTGACCACCTCCTACTTGCTGGAATGAGGGCTGCAGTTGCTGTTGAGCCACAAGAGAATTGGTCAAGGTTCCACAGACAGTTGATGTGATCCCCTGTTTTCCATCTTTCAGTGCACAACTGCTTACAACTGGTGGGGTTAATACTACTTCCATTTTTGAATTCTGTGACACAATATTTTTTCCAATAGTATTGCATGCTTCAATCTGTCCCTTCTGTTGCAGTTTAATCTGGGCACGGGCTGCAGCAGACAGCAAATTACTAGCAGGAAAGTCTACACTGCCACCTGCTTGTGACTGAAACTGCTGAATTGCAGCAGTCAACTGACCAGGATCTCCACCACTATAATTAGCTAACACCTGCTGAAGGGCTGGTATATTCCAATTATTAGATGCTAAAAGTTGGGTCAAGTCTCTGTTCAGATCATCAGATAAGGTTTTTTTAAATAAATCACAATCTTCAGCACGGTGTAATACTTTCTGTCGAGGTTTTGACTTTGCAATTTTTTTGTTTTCATGACAGATGGCTGCTGTGCTTCGAGATTTATTTCTAGTTTTCACTGTTGAACTATTCTGTGTAACAATGTTGAACGCACTATGGTTGAACCCAGATGACGGTACATCATTGCAACTAACAACACAACTTTTTTTGGGTCTTCCTATAATGTTCATGGAACCAAAATTATAATCATCGGATGACTTTGTCTTTCCATCTGAACATGAATCAAGTCCATCCAAAACATCTGATCTCTCCTGATCACTTCCGTTCTGACTAAGATAAGCAGAATCGTTATTCTCCGTTGTATCCGAGAAACTTCGGTTGCTATCTAAATCTGTTACTGTTTTTTTATCCTCATCGTCCTCAGTAGTGATATCATTCTTGTTCAGAACTTCTATAGAAGCGCTTATGACAGGTTTAACATCTTTGTTGAATTCACATGTTTTATTGTCATAGGAAGGGTGCTTATGGGATGAATGCGTTATGATTGGTTTCGATGACTGACAGTGAGGAGGAGATGGAGATGAAACTGTTCCATGACACGATGCTATAGAACTGTTAATAATGGCAGTCTGTTGTTCAACAAATACTATGGGGTTTCCAAAGAAGGATGCTGTTGAAGATTGATTTGAGGAAACCTTGTCAGATGCTGTCAAGATTTTTGAGCAAGGGGAGCTGCGATCAACTATGCTGTTTATAGGTTTTTGTTTGTCCTTTTTACTTTTTGGTCGTTTAGGTTTTGCTTTCGTGCAGTCCATGTGAACTTTGTTGTCAAGATTTTGTCGATTATGTGCGTGTTGTTGAGGATGGACGTAACTGGAGTGTTGAAAGTTGACTGCAGATGGGTACTGTCTTGAAGGATGGTGATGCGAATGAGGAATGGGTGCTTGACCATCTGGACAACTACCTTGCCATACTGCTGGATGAAATCCTTGTGGATGTTGGTGCGTCAAATGATTTGAATATGGTTGATTCTGAGAATAGAACAAATTATGTTGAGAAGGCTTCCCTTGAGGATGCTGCATTGTGTGCTGACTGCTGTGAGGTCCAACAACCAAAGGATATTGGTTACGCATACCCATAACTAGATCTTGTCCACTTTCTGCATGAAATACATGATTATCACTAATTGGCATAAAAGTGTGGGCAGCACCGTTCCTTTGCTGTCCTTGATGCTGCTGTATATGGTAAAAATCCTGTTTGTTTATACCTTGATCACTATTCTTTTGCATAGAAACAGATTCTGGTAACAGGATTTCATCTCCGCTTTGCTTCTGATGGAACTCACACCTGCCTGTAGAATTAGCATGAACAGAAAAGTCACATTGGTTACTGAAAACTCCTGGAGTTCCACTAGAACTTGCAGGAGACAAGGATGCCTGATGGTTAGGATTCTGATAAATAATCTCAGAGTTTGATGCAAAAGACTTTTCGTCTGAATCTAAAGTTGGTGCTACTTGAGGTGCAACACTTCCCAAAGACAATGCATGCTTATTCACTGCTTTAGTGATGCTAGTTTTCAGTTTTTTCAGAGGAGTGACAATCAACTCTTCAGCAGCATCAACTGACTTTTTCCACTCTCTCTTCCTTCCAAGCCACACACCGTAGTCTGCAGAGAAAATAAATGTACAAATATGATTATAATCTAAAAGATTGAGAACTTTAATACCAGAAATACCATGATAACAGATGGAAGATGTATAAAATAAGTCAGATGTAAAATAGCATAAGTAGAATTTCCTAAGATGAAGGAAATCCTATGAAGTATATCTTGTCAATTGAAACGAAAAAGAGATTCTTAGAATTTAAATACACCATTAACAATTAAATAATGAGAATGAACTTATTCTTTCGCAGAAGACGGATGTGTCTGGCCATTGGCACAAATAAAACAGCGACACAAAGCATTTCCATTCTCTGGGCTACATCCTGCTGGAAATCTAGGAGGATTACTGTCAGGCTACAAAAGAGATCCAACAGGAGTTTAAGAATGAACGCTGAAGAGCTTATTATGTCTTAGACACAAAAAACGCAATCCATGAATCAAAGTACACAAATCCACCCCAACAGGCAACATTAATCTATTATGTGGCCAATTTTGAATGTCTGCTGGCTAACAGATGAGAAATACCTGCCATTTTGTTTGAATGAATATGGCTCGTAAAAAAATTAAGTGAAAGATTTAGGAAGGAAAATCAGTTGCCTCCCGGTTGTGTCACATTTTTTGCCCGACAACCACAAATATTCATGAGTACATAAAAGATATCATTAAAACCTGGCAACCATTTTTGTTTAAATTTGATGTAACTGAGGATGAAACATGCTGATTTTGCCATGTCCCTACAGTTAAACGCCAAAGTGCACAATGAAAGTCATCATAATCATCAAAAGGCAAACAAAATTTGTCTTCAAAAATCAAGTGAAGATAATTTAGGAGTGTTTCTATGACAACAAGGGAATTATTCACAATGAATTTCTTCCAGAGGGACAAATTGTAACTGCCAATGTTTATTTAAGTATTTAGAAATGAATATTGTAGAGGACTTTCAGAATCTGAGTGTTCAGCTCTTGCATGTTGGTCCCTACAGCATGATAATATAGCAAATTACAGGGCAGTAGCTCCAGAGTCTGACATGAGAGTTCAGCTCTTGCATGTTGGTCCCTACAGCATGATAATATAGCAAATTACAGGGCAGTAGCTCCAGAGTCTGACCAAGTGTTCCGCTCCTGCCTGTTGGTCTATACAGCATGATAATATAGCAAATTACAGGGCAGTAGCTCCAGAGTCTGAATCGAGTGTTCAGCTCCTACCTGTTTGTTTCTACAGGTATGATAATGTAGCAACTTACACATTTTTAGTCAAAAAACAAATGAATCTTCTCAACCATCCACAATACTCCCCAGATTTGACCCCTTGTGAATATTTTCTATTCCCAAAACTAAAGGTATCATTAAATCAATCCTCTTAAAGCTTTGCTTCACAAAAGGATAAAAGCAGAGATGTGTTCTTCCCCGACATAGCAGAAGGAGAAACTGTATGTGCCATGATGTGCCTAAGAAATACCACAACCATTATAAAAGGGAATAATCCACACGTGGACGTTCTCACTAGTGGTCCACGAGATCAACTACTATGAAAAAGCAAACACTAGTAGATGATGCGAATATAGTGAAGCTTTCCTTCAATGAAAACCCCATTTGTACAATTACGTTGTTACTTTCTTTGAGTAGGAGACTTATAAAAGCATTGCACACTGCTGAGTCATCAGGGTATGAAACAAAGCTTTGGAGAAACATCACCACCACCCCCCACAAAGCATTGCAAAACAGGTACCAGAGCTAGATTGATCATAAATCCTGGAGATCAAAACAGAGATTAATGTGGTCATATGAGTAACTAAAGACAGTCCCAAATGTTAGTGATCCATGTCAGAAACTACTAAATAAAAAAATGTGTATACCAAGAATTCCTCTCCTAGAGAAAAGTGTTCAGTGCCTGAAGGACTCAGGAGAATGTGATTGACTTTGTATGAAGTCAATAGAAAGAAGTTCTCACATATACAGTTTTTTTCATAACTAGCTAGGAAAAGGTTTCTTTTCTATGTTTATTAATTAATCTTTTAGTGTGTTTGGTAAGGTCCTGTTTCTAGTCTACATTATTCTGAACTCCACCTGTCAACATTCTGGATAGTATTTGTATATTTGATATCCCTTTAAATCCTCTGCCAAGACAGTGTTTCTTATTGTGTTGAGTATGTCCACATGAACCACTATTTAACATTCTATCACATATTTACAACTAAACACTGTTACAAATAGCGAGGGAATGCAAACATGATCAAAACGTTAGCAGAACTGGTTTCTCCCTGGCATCCTGGTTAAGCCATTCGCCTTGTGCGCAATTTTTGCAGAGATCCCTGGGGATTATCACTTAAAGCTACGAAGTTACAGGTTGTGAGCTGTACTCTTAGCATGCAGCGAACTGCTTCGTACATATGGGAGTACCCAAATACAATTAAGTCAATCCTCTAGAATTCCTTTTTGGATATATGTGGTGTGTTACCAGGGTGCTGAGAGAGGAGCAAAGAATAGCAACACTGAAACAAGATATTCATGTCACATGAAGGACTAAGGAAGTTTGCGGTTGGAGTTTGCTGTCCCATCCTATAGGTTAAAGTGATCCAAAATGAAATGCATGCTGAACTTGGATGTGTCAGACCAAAAGGCAGATATTTCATTCAAGTTGTAACCATTATATAATGCATTCCAATCTCTATACTACATCCTGCTAGTCAGCAGAAGTTACAAAACAAACAGAGAAGTAAAGTAAATAAATGATCAATGAAGCAGAAATATCTGGCTGTATTATGTAATATAGGTGAGACAGAGTTCTGCAGTGCTATATAACTCCTATACTGTGCTAGTTTTGCAGTGCTATATAACTCCTATACTGTGCTAGTTTTGCAGTGCTATATAACTCCTATACTGTGCTAGTTTTGCAGTGCTATATAACTGCTATATAACTCCTATGAATGAGGTACGTATTTAATCTGATTAACAATGTTTATATTTTGGACTATTCGACTATGGATTTTGCCGTATTCCGCGCAAAGCGAATGAAACGGTTGGCTCTACCATTCACAAAGCCACGTCGCGCGCAAAAACTCTCCTTTTTGCTTCCGCGGTGTGGCGTCACGGCATCCATTAATTTCATTGGCAGTGCGCGGAAATCCATGATGTCTGGTAGTCCGGAATATAAACATTGCGTTATTTATAGCACAGTGGTTACTTGAACGAGAAATTTATGGGTCATATGGGTGCGAGTCTTGCACAATAAACAAACTTAAAAAAGTGGGAAATAGAAGCAACAGAGATGTGGTTCTATAGAAGAATGCTGTGAATACCATGGACTGCCAGAAAAACTAATGTAGATGTGTTGAGTCAAATGTGAAACGGACCTTAATAAACAATATAAAAAAAGGCAATCTTCTTTTTTTGGCCACTTCATGAGACAGGCAGGTTTGGAGAACATAGTCACAACAGGCAAAATTTAAGGCAACAGAGACAGAGGACAACAACGTGAGAAAATATTACAGTATGACAACCTGTCACGGCAAGGAAACAACGACCTTGATACATAATACTGTGGAGAGCCATGACCGCCTATGCCAGCCAGCATAGCACCTGATGATTATGTAATATGGGTGAGATATATATTTGTCCTTGTCTGTATTAGTTTTCAAACTTCTGCTGGTTCACAAGACAGGAGTCCAAAGAAGATACAGCATTCCATTGCAATTTAAAGGATGGCTGCAACATTTACATCTTTCCATCAGATCCAACTCCAATATGGAACTCTCTAATCAATTAGACCTGAATTCGCGAATGTCTATATCTGCAGCGTTTTGTCTTGTATAAATTGGACAGTGTTTTCTGTTTCTTATTTTGTACCACAGAGTTTAACATTCATAGGTGTACCAGTAGGCCAGTATGTGCAAATATACTGGCATTACATTTTCTGTGGAGTTAACAAGGCAGGATGTCAATAGCAATGCTAGACATCAGAAACAAAAAGGTCAAGCATGTGTGACCGTGATTAGCTTTGAGCTTGGTGACCAGCATGTAAATACAACCAGTTGTCTCATACGGATGACCTACTATACTAGCAATATGGTTACAGATGTCCACCTGTCAGTGCAATTGTTCAAAACACTAAACTTAATAATTATTATCGCTGAAGTTGGACTTGTCTGGAATTTGGCGACACAGCACATTTCTGTTGTCTGGACTACATCCTGCTGGAAATCTAATAAGACCATTGCTCACCTATAAGAGAGATCCAGTGTGAGTTTGATAATGATTAGAAAATTTAAAAAAACCCTAAGTCATATTTTAATATATAAATACAATTTATATGTAGCATTGTAACTATTCTTTAGGCCCTGGTAACACTCGGAAAGATATATTTTACTTCACATTATTAAGCTTCAACTTTCTTTGAGGTGAGGGAGCCATATTTTCCAGGATTTGAACCCAGAAAATATCAATGTTAAGCCAGAAACACTGTTTAATATTACTACAAATGCTTCTATTTGTAAAAATATTGAAAAAGTAAGCAAAATGTACCTCCAGAGTTGAGAGCTGCATCCGCTTGGGAACTGTGGAATGCTACTAATGCTAAAATTTCTCGTTTGTGGTTGCAAAGATTTCCTAGGTTTTCCCCACCAGAGCATGCACTCCAAGGTTGACTAACAACATCCGGGTCAAAGTTGAAAAATGTATCCAACTGGATGGGGCATTCAAGACCACACTTGCACGTACTGTCACTCAGAAGATAGTGGCATATCTGGTCGAGAGACTGCAGAACTACACCACTAGGGCTAAACATAGTAAAGAATGAATAGATTTTAAAGAATAGTTATGTGCTAAAAAAAACCAACAAATGTAGTAACTAAGTTAGGATACTCCTTCTTGATCAATGACAACTGCATCTGCATTCATTCTAGTGCAACTACCCAGATTTTTCTGTGATTTTAATCAATAACTGTTTTATGGCAAGTCAAATGTGTGGTTCACCAACAGTGTCAGAACATGGAACTAATTCCCAGAGTAGGTCAACCTTGAAGTTTCACCAAATGTAGTGTTCCATTCTTTATGAATCATACTCGGACAACCACATCTAACTCCTGGTCCGGTTGGAGACATTGGGTACCAGTAATGAGGTACCTCAGGAAGATTCATTTTTAAACTCCAGCAATCAAATGGCTGAGAAACCTGTTGTCATGTGGGTTTTCCTTCAATTGGAGGACGATAACACATTTCTACACTTGCTAGGATGTGAGGCCTTGGGAAGTGACAAATCAAAGTTGTCAGTTGCTAAATCCAAGCTCATGCAAATATCTGTTGATGTGCAGGGCTTCATAAAATTGACTGATATACTGAACTGATCTTGCCTTCAATGTCTGTGTTCTTCCTGGGAAGCTGCAGATATATTCAGTCCTTTTTCTATTCATGTTTTAGGACATAAAATTCAACTTTGCTGTCTGTCATATTTCATCTATTTGTAAAATGATAGATAACTCAGGAGATAGTATAGTGTTAACAGATGAATCTTTCAGTTGTAGTTAAAATCTGTCATGGGTTTATAGCTAGTGGTAAAGTGGTACAAGTGGTTTATACAAGTGAAAGATTTAAAATGGTCAGCATCTGTAAACTGTATGTTTTTTCTGTTAGCTTAGTACAAGTGTCTGACCCTTTTTGTTGCTTTGCATTTTTTGTTTCTAGTCGGATCAGTGCAGTTAGTTTGTTATATTCTGTTCTGTTTGCATGTATAGGAAGATTCTATGTTTTCTTTCTTGCTTCTTTTCTCTTTTTGACAAGTTCCTCAAGTATCTTTTTTCAGAATGGGCTATATTTCTTTCTGTATCCTCAGGATTGTTCTGTAGGGTGCATTTAAGTATGGTTGCAGTGATGTTCTTGTATAAGGTGTTTATATCTGTATGTATTTTTGTCAATCGTCACTAAGTTTTCATCTGTGCAAGTTTTGATTCCCAGCCTGCTCGTTTATAGTTCCAGCGAGGTGTTATTCGCATTGGTTGGAGGTCACTTCCTATATCACCATGGACTCTTAAAGTACAGTAATTTTAGAGGTCTGCAGATATGATGGTAAGTTCAGGTTTGAATCTTGTAATATTATTAAGTTGCTGGAGTTGCACAGTTTCTCTATGTTGTTTCCCATGGTGTTTCTGTCCTTGTATCCTGTGGCAGATATGTGTGCATTGAAGTCTCACACAAGGACAGTTCACTTGGCAACTGTGGTGCTAATGTCTGTTTCTTGGAAATGGGTGGGCAGTATGCATTGAACAGTGTATACCGCAGACCATGGTACCTTATATTTATTTCTTGCATATCTTTTCCATTATATTTTTACATTATATTATATATCTGGTGCGAACTCCCGATAAAATCGGCGAGCTCATATTCCCAGTGTTAGACAGCGTGCATCTACAGTCTCCGCCGGCTGAGCGTGGCGAACAAGGCTAGTGTTACCTCGTTGCTTCCCAGCAGTGAGAGAGAGGTGGCGCGTTAACTGTGTCCGTATGGTGAAGAGAAATGGTTGTTATCCCCGCGTGGGGGTGCAAAGGGAACGCATTGCTCTAGGCGGACCCAGGGTTAGCAGATAACCAAGATCCCAAATGTACCTCCACGCGGTGCACCCTGGAAACAGAAATACAGCAGCTCGAGCTGATTCTGGCCAAATCATTTGGGGATCGTGTCTGAGAATGTGGAGGTAGCAGATGGAAAGAGATTTGTCTGCACAAGAGACAGACAATATCTCTGACACCACCAGCATCACCACATATAGCGACACTGTCGACATACAGTGAAGCTAGTCAGTCCATCCGAACATTGGAGGGGCGACCAATGTAAAATGCACGTAAAGGTAGATGCATGGCGAGAGACAAATAGATTTCATACCGAGTACAATGAAACAATGCAAGGGCAGAACAGCGCTAGAGGGCAGCGCAAACTGCAAATAGAAAGTGAAAAGTCTCTAGGAAAGAGGAACTACAAGCTCAGTCAGCTCGAGACGAGCATTTAGTTACCTGTGTTCCTTACAGGCACAGACCCAGACCCATTCATTGGCGTTTGGTAAAGCAAAAAGACCTAATCCAACTCTAATGTCGAGCCTTCCTAAGCCGGAAATATGCTTGCGAAGAGAAAGGGTTCTGTACCCGATGGGCTTGGGCAAGAAAGGGACAACGATTGTAGTCCTGGTCCAACTCTACTGTCAGGGTTTCCTATACCGGAAGTACACTTGCAGAGAGAAAGGGTTCAGTACCTGATGGGCTCAGGCGCTATTGGGACAAGGACGATCAGCTCGAGAACGCCTTGCTCTCAAACGCGTGGTGTGAGATTCGAACTTGGACAAGGGGTACACGATGTCGGTGAATGACACCTCGGCTAAGAGGGCGAAATAGCCATGGCCCAACTCCTCTGTTGAGTTCTTCCCCTTAAGGAACCAGGCTCACGGATGAGAAATGGTTCAGTACCCAAATGGGCACAGGCACAGCACGTCCAATTACACGAGGCAAGTTCATAGACAGTGGAACACCTCGCGCGAGTCAGACGAGAGCAAAATCGTCTGGGCGAAGAGTCGCCACTACGCGTGCCTGGAGACAGATATAGAGGCTGTCACAGGCTAAGGGTAGCCCACCCGAATTGTTAAGGCATGCCGAAATCGGATGTGCTAGGCCCACAAGGCGCATAACGGTGGCACAACGTAATCACGCTCCCGGCAGAAATCGCACGGACACCCATGATGGTTACAATGGAGTGAACGCAAAACAAACAAACATTATATTATATATATAATACTACATTACATTATATATGTTTATGACTTGTCAATGCATGCCATTTCTTATGAGTGTTACAATGTCTCTGCACTTCTGACGACAATTACATTTGTGGATGGTGTAGCCTGGTCTTTGCTAGTAGTATTTTCTGCAGTAGTACGATTTGGGTATCATGTTTGTGTAGTGTTCTACTCAGTTCGAAGGTCTTTTTTCAGAGTCCAGATGTGCTAAATTGTAGTATGGCCCTCATGGCTGATTTTTCGCTTGAGTTAGAAGGGGGGATAACCCAGAGGAAACATTTTATGAGGTGACATGTGAGCTTATGTGATATTTTCTGTTTAGGCACTTTCATATTGGGGTTATGTTTCTGGAGATTGTTTTCAAACCCAGAGGGCTGATCCAACAAAGTATGGTCTGAGACTAGGAACACTATTTTCCAACTGGCAGAATACTGCTTTGACTTGCCTCTTCACAGACTTCCATCTATAGGTAGTGGATCTGAAGTGTGCTTCATCACTCTCCATTCCCCGCCATCTATAGTCTGCAGACACAAAATGTGTGCCATGTATGCCAAGTGTGGAAAGACATGTAGGATCATCACATCCTGGATTGGATGGTTTTACCTCAGGTTTCCCCTTCCTCCAGTTGGTTTCTGGGTGTCAGTTCGACATAAAGCATCAAACCCATGAGATCTTGACAGTCCGGATCACAGGACCTAGGTTCTATGATGGAGTGCAATGGTAAAATTGGAAGGCCTTCTACTCCAGGGAGATGATTGACAACAGGACATTACGACATAAAAATATATAACTGTAAAGATAGAATGCTGGTGGGGTTTTCATTAATATAGCCTTACTATATTGTCATATCATCTTCTATAAATATAATGTTGCATAGTGGTTGGTCTAGTCGCCACTATTTCTTGCCACTGACCTTCTGTACGCTGTTAGGAGGGCCTGGCCAGTCTTAGTTTCCAGCCTCTGGTGGCTGGACTACGCCCCATCTCCACGGCAAGGAGCTGGCCATAATGGGGGTCAGGGGACAAAAATAAGCGTGATTTTTCAGTGAGACCAGCATTTTAGCTCTCTCTAATGACTCCACCCATCCCTTATGTACATCACCTATTGTGACTTTCTAAATCATATTCATTGAGTCAGTATACACGCATGAGAATAGGCTTGCGATTCCAGCCAGTTAAGTGCCAGCGTTACAGTAAATACTTCTAATGGCTTCGTGTACTGTTCTTCCTTGTGATTTGGCAGTAAAGCATATGCACATCACTGGTGGCGGATGACTTATCCAATCTTCCTCTATATTCCAGGTCTATGCAGATGTAGGTGTATGACTATCTCTGTTCATGATTTCTTAGTACCTTTCTTTCTGTAGCATTTCATCTCAAATGCTGATATTTTTATTTCCATTTTGGATATTATTGTCCAAATCTCACAACCATATGTTGCCGCTGTAAAAATACAATTTCTTAATAGTGGTTGTAGCTTTGTTGTGCTGAATGCCCTGTCACAAATTGTGCATGTTCTACATATCCATGCAATATTGCTATATCAACATTACTGTAGAGATCAGAATGAAAGAACAAAATAAGTACACAATCTCAGTCTGCAAAACACAATGTCTGCATATGTTCTGGCTTAGGATCAGGTTCATATATATGCTCTGTGGTGGTGTGATACAAAGTAGCTCGTCTCTGACTGCCCGACCAAGGTCGATCCCTGCCACAGGCAATTATGCATCCTGACCATTCAGAAAGCAATGGCAAACTACTGAACATATTTATATTGCCTAGAAAATCACTACAGCCAAAAAATGCTGGGTTGATATATATCTATATCTTCTTCAGCGTTCATTCTCAAACTCCCATTAGACTCTCTTGCAGCAAGACAATGGTCCTACTAGACTTCCTGTTGGATCTAGTCCAGAGAATGAAAATACGTTGCGTCGCCGCTATATTTGTGGCAATGTTCCAACACATCCATCTTCTGTCACACACACGCATGCATACACAAATATACATATATAATATATACACACACACAAGGGAGAAAGGAGGGTGAAGAGGAGGGAGCGGCTGGAAGGAGGTTTAGGCTAAGGTATGTTGATTATTGTTTTCACGCACACGACGGACATGTCCATGGTTGCTTATATCTCCATCTCAGTAAATTCTTCAGGGTATGGCAGCTGATGTTTCAGGTTCTGTGTTGAGTGTTCTTTTCTAGGCCACACTTATGCTCATTACAAATGTGTGCATTCTTGATATTGTCTCATTATCATGAACATCAAAATCCTTGATCATCCAGAGCATTGAGTATGTCAGCTAAGTCCAAGTTTGACAATCTATTATAGTACCGTAATCAGCCAACTTGGTGGGTTGTTCATTTCTCTTCACATATGCATGTTCAGGACAAAGATAAGAGTGATTTTACGCAGTGAGACCCACTTTTTTTTTGGCTTTCTCCAATGAACCTACACATCGCCAACACACATCACCTGCTTTGACTTTCAGAATAATACTCATTGAGCATGATTATGCTTACACAGAATCCTAGTTATATCGCTAAGAGACAGAGTGAGAAATGAGTACATTAGACAAAGAACTGGCACCGCCCCAATCTTGGAGTATATTAAGAGCCAACAGATCAAAGGATTTGCACACATCAGCAGACTACCACCAGACAGCATACCACAACAAGCTATGCTACACAGATACAGTGAAGGCAAACTTAGAGGCCAACCTTGAAAACGATGGACCACCGAAATAAAAGAGGAAAAAATTCTGCAATATACTCAGCACACACAAGTGCCATATCCAGAGAACTCTTCCACCACTGACGCTGAAAGGCAATAAAGGGTTTAGCGAGTAGATATAGACTCTATTGAGTCACTCAGTATGTATGCATAGGAGTAGATTACAGCCAGTTTAGGTGCTGTGTTACCACAAACACCACCATTGTTAGACTACTTGCTGTTATACTACTTAAAGATCCCATTGGCTTGTGTACCATTCTTAAACATGATCTCACAGCAAAGGAACATGTTTCTGCTGGTAGTCAATCACTGACCCATGTGTAAATGACAACACCTGAGTCATCACTTCTTATTTTTTATTCTTCTTTCTGTCCTCATGTACCTTTCGGTGTTGAGGGGAGAGTGAGTGTACAGTCTTTTGCCCTTCTATTTGCCTCCTCTGCTGTTATATTTCCGAGTGTCTCTAATACACTATCTATCCACCTTTTACAAGGGCGTCCAATAGGTCTCCTGTTTTCGTATCGTTTGTTAAGTGTTTTTTGGATAATACTTTGCTCTTTCTGTCTGGTTATGTGGCCGTACCATTTAACTTGTTGTTTCTGTATGTATTCTATTGTTGGCTTGATCCCTAATTGTTTCCTTAGTGCTTCATTCCTGATTTTGTCTCTCAAGCTAACTCCAATCATACGTCTCACACATTTCATTTCAGTGGTGTTAATCTTATGTATTGTTCTAGAATCGAATGTCCAAGTTTGACACTGATAACACAATGTTGGTAAGAAAATGGTGTTGAAAAGCACTTTCTTTGTTTCTAGTGTAATATCTTTGTTTCTTAGTAAAGGTGTTAATTGACCAATGATCTGACAGGCCTTATTACATCTTGCGTTTATTTCTGCTTCTTGTTTGTTGTCATATCTCAATGTGCTGCCCAGATATTTGAATTCATCTACTTGTTTTAGTTGTTTATTATTTATCTGTATGTTGATGTTCTCCTTTTCTCTTGCAATATTCATTACTTCTGTTTTGTCTATGTTGATTTTCATTCCAAATTGCTTGCCTGCTGTGTCTATTATGGTTAGGTGGTCTTGCAGGTTTTTAATGTTGTTGTGGAATAAAACCTGGTCATCTGCAAAAAGCAGTTCATTTGCTTCATTAGAATTTGCTGTTTTGTTTATATGGTCCATATATGTAATAAAAAGTAGTGCAATACACATTTGACAATACACATCCCTGCTTTACTCCTGTGCTAATCACAAAGTCCTCTGTGTAGCCTGCAGCTGTTCTTATAGTGCAACTGCTGTTGTTATAGAGACTTCTACAAACGTTAATTAAATGTTGGCATACTCCATACATTTTTAATGTTTCCCATAGTTTTTCTCTGTTCACTCGGTCAAATGCTTTCTCTTGATCTATGAAGGATATGTATAAATTTTGGTTGTATTCTATTGACTTCTCTGCCAACTGTTTCAGAATAAATATTGCATCAGTACATCCTCTGTTTCTTCTAAAACCCATTTGTGTATTGCTAAGTTGTTGTTCTATTACAGGTCTCAGTCTTTTCTCTACTATTTTAAATGAGTAACACTCATACATGTCAATGCTTAATATTATGGTATAGAAGAAAGAAACAACAAAGGCAGTAGATGATGTTGAGTGCAAGAAGCATCTAGTGTTTTGGTCATTGGAGAAGAAAGGGGAGTCAATTTTTACTGGTATATTAGTAAGCAGTGACAATAATACATTATCATTGATGTTATTGCAGTAGATTATGGACAGCTTGGTATATTATGGAGAAAAGTTAACAACAAAGACAGCAGATAATAATGGACTGCTTAACATTATGGCACAAAGAAAAGGCATAAACAAAGACAGTAAATAATGGATAATTTAACATTATGGTATGGAGAAAAGTTAACAACAAAGACAGTAAATAATGGATAATTTAACATTATGGTATGGAGAAAAGTTAACAACAAAGACAGTAAATAATGGACAGTTTAACATTATGGTACGGAGAAAAGTTAACAACAAAGACAGTAAATAATGGACAGTTTAACATTATGGCACAGAGAAAAGTCAACAACAAAGACACTAAATAATGGACAGTTTAACATTATGGTACGGAGAAAAGTTAACAACAAAGACAGTAAATAATGGACAGTTTAACATTATGGCACAGAGAAAAGTCAACAACAAAGACAGTAAATAATGGACAGTTTAACATTATAATATGGAAGAAAGTTAACAGCAAAGAAAAGCAATGGAAACAGTCATTGAGGTAAAACAATTACCAAAGGGACATATAACATACCTTAAGTACACAATAACTCCATTTTCAAATTTTCTTTGCCAGCTGTAAGGTACTTTAATCTTTTTATCTGCTCCCACACTTTGCACTGATGTTGATGACCTATGAGCTGGACTGCAAGATGGACTACAGTTTTCAGAAGTGCTACAACCAATACTGTTAGCAATACTGCTACAGTGGACTGATGCAATGCTAGTGTTTTCTTTGGGGCTAGGAGTGGTTGACATCACAGATGTTGTGGTAATATCCATTGAACTACAACTGGATACAACAGTTGCTGCAGACATTGTACATGTTGAAGACGCCATAGAAGAAGCAGTTGTTAATGTTGGTACCATTGTAGTTGCATACTGGATCAATGGATTCGATGGTAGTGAAGGTGGTGATGCTGACAAAGGTGTTGATGATGATGATGATGAATTGGCAGACGTTCTACCTGAAGATGATTTTTCTGTTGCAACCTTTGGAAAATGAGCGAGGACTGGTGAGAAAATAGAATCTGTGCTGCTTGGGGGAGTAAAAATGTATGGGGGAGAGGAAAAATTGGAGCTCTCTGAAGATGATCTCTCCAATGAACTTCCTGTGGATGAGGAATGAACAAGGGACTTTGGGAGGCAGTTTCTTTGAGTTTGAGAAGACTGCCACTCATGCTGAGTCTGAAAATTCTCAGTCAATAGCGACAAAGGTTTGCTATCAGGAGTTTTGACAATTTTGCGTTTGACAAAATGTGAAGAGGGGCCATGAGATTTGAAAGACGCTTCTGGTCTGCCTGGGAACTGGTTGGGAGGGAATATTTCATTGTGGGTTAGAGAGTCCAGGGTGACAGTAACTTTTGGTGGTATTGATATAGTGTATGTTACAGCAGTGGATGAATGGTGTTCAATACATGAAGACAATGGCTGGATGAATGGCGACCAGCTGGAGGACTGTGATGATATAGAAATATTCCTTTTTGGAGACAGTTCTTCCCTCTCTACAATTTCCTTATCCACAACGTTAGGAGATATCTGATTTGAATGAGGAGAAAAGCAGTTAAATTCTTGTGGGAGGTGACATGTTTGCAATGACACTGGTGCAGGTGTTTGTTGTTGGTGCAACTTGATTCTCTGGATGTTTGGTGTGGTTTGATAACTGGGAGCTGTGAATTGTAGCTGCGACTGCATTTGATGTTGTTGCTGTTGTTGTTGAAGTTGATTCTGAAATTGCTGTGGGTGCTGGAACTGGTTAATGTTGTGCTGGTGGAGTGGGTCTACTTGTTTCGGTTGCTGGAACTGGGACCAAACATGATTAAAGGGCGGCAGAGTATTTTGGCATCCACTTACATATTGTGCAGTACCAGGCATACTAATTTGTTGTGGCTGCAACCAGCCAGAGAAATGCTGCTTGCCATATGTAAACATATTGTTGCGACTGGCTACTGTGATGCCCTGAAGTTGGTTCTGCTGTGTATTAATGCCCTGATCAATGAAATTTGAGTTTCTCATCATATCGACACCAACTAATGCCTGCTGCATTCTTATCCCATCTTCCGGCTGCTGCATCCCCTGCTTCATGAGGGGTTGCTGTTGAATTGTACCATGCTGGGCCATTCTGGATGGAACCCCTCCCAAAACTCCCACCTGGTGCGTTTCTTTCTGTTGAAAGATGTGATTAACAGGACTACCTCCCCCTGCAAATTGAAACTGATAAACATTTGACGCTGGAACAGCCTGGCTGTACTGCTGCTGAAAAATTTGTTGTTGTTGAAATTGCTGCTGCTGTTGCTGTAATTGCTGTTGTAGATGAAGCTGAGGGGTTGCAACCAGGCCATGACTGAATGTATACTGTTGAGCACCATAGTTCATTGTTGTCTCCCACCAACTGTTTGTAGTAGGGGGACTAGCAAAACTAAGTCGGAGAGAATAATAAACACAGTCGACCAAAACCCTTAGTTGTGAAGAGAAAACTACCTACAATGAAGTCTTGTATTCCTAGCCCCTCCATTACACAAATCATGTGCTAATTAAACATTTGAATATTCCTAATGGTATATTATTTCAAAGCTGCCCTATCCCTGACATACAGCACCTTGTTCTTGTACTGAAATCAGTGTTTTTTCAGTCATGAAAGAACTCAGAAAAACATTTTAAGATACTCCTTTCCCACAAATGCAGTCAAATGCATAGCTCTATTGAAGATAAATGTAGTTTTTTTTGCATGTTTACGCAAACTAACACAACCATGAACAGATTTAAATCCAGTAACAGTAGGCAGAAGTGTCACTCCCAGAACAAAGAAAATTGATAATAGACCACTTTACAATATACCTATAAATAAGATAGCATCACAATAAGAAATCCTGCTGGTAACCCTCATATGGTGCACTACAGAGTTCTTGCACTACTGATGAGATCTTCTTGAAGATCAAAGCCCACATTATTTTAGCCACTAAAGTAATGATGATGCCCTTAGCATCAGGAAATCTGTTGAAAAGTTATTTTTTTTATGTTGATATATTTTTTCCCTATCTGTTTACATGCAGAATCTCCAGTACATTTGATAATTGATCTCCTTATAAGCTTGATCTGTTCACACATGTGATCTTGTATATACATGTGACTTTAAATATGTTTACACTGTGAAGCAGTTTATATGTATGATCGTTCTCTTTATATACAGATGGTTCTCAAGATCTGAAATAAATTTATAACAACATATATTAACTTATGCATCTGTATAAAACCAAGTTATAACTTTACCGGGTACTTTGCTTGTCTCAGGGGTAACTCAAAATTTCTCAAGTTGCAACATCATATCTGGTACAATACGGGAAGAAGTACCTACATTTTAATGAAACAAATCTTAAACTTGAACAGAACTGATCCTACATTATTTAATTAAACACAATTTTGATAAAGATGCATTTTACAGTTGCTAGATGTATCAATCTGTGCGTTATGCACAGAGAGCCCCCATTGCATGACCCTGTGATGTGGGGGTGGGGACTCTTAATGCGTAGCGTGCAGATCGATTCATCCGGCAGTAGTCATAATGACCGTTCAATCCCTGATTAAATTAACCATTTTGACAAGGTTTACTAGTGACTTGATTACAGTGACGTTATGAAAGCTGCACATATATGACAGAGTTGGAATATAAATGGGCAGAATATTAAAAAGTTGAAATGTAAGTACTTTTCTCAATATTGAAACTCATATCCTCTAATTTCCCGCAGAAGACAGATGTGTCAGGCCATTGGAGCAAATAAAACAGTGACACAACGCATAACCATTCTCTGGACTACATCCTGCTGGAAATCTAGTAGGACCATGGTCCTGCTGTAAGGGAGTTCTAGCGGGAGTTTGAGAATCAACTCTGAAGAAGATACCTTCTAATTCTAGTGTCCTCATTTAGAAAATGTTCATGTAGTAGAGATTTTAATGTCATTCTTGTTCATAACTAATTCCCCTTGTACTGGTGCTTTCCAAGCCAAGGCTTTGGCTCTTTCATTGCTGCAGGCTCCTGCATGATCAAGGCAGTTAACCACTTAGCTGTGGAGGTATTCTTAAGGATGCGATGAGAATCCACTGTCATTTTGCTGAAATCTTCCTCTTCTTAGCTTCCCAGGGATAAAATCCATCTTGATGTTTATAATAAAGCATCCAGTCAAATTGTTTCCCTGGGAAACTAAAAAGAAGAAGATCTCAGCAACAAGATAGCACCACCTCATTGTATCCTTAGGGATACCTTCGCAGTTAAGGGGTTAATCCACACAATCCTTTGAAAATTAGAATATGCAATGTATTCAATCCACTTATGTCTGCACCACCTATCTTTAATCTTTTTAAGCACAGAGTGTCTGTGACTACTACAGCCCCCTCCCCCAATGTTTTTGTACTTGCAACACATTTTAGTGGTGCTGTAACTGCCTCATTTTTTATTCTCATGCTGGAGTTGTTAGTGTCTACTACATTCTGCTCTATCTAAGTACTAGCAGTAAAGTCCCACCTTGACCAACAGGTATTCACAAATCCATCAGTGTATATAATGACATGATCTTCTGCGAAATGTCAAGTAAAAAATGGCCAAATTCATAACTTTTAATACATTTTCACATGACCAAAAATTACTAAAACATAAATTTTGTGGCTAGTGACATTAAAAAAAAAAGGAAAATTTGTGAAACATGGCTTTGAAATGGTCAAACTCTGGCAAGCCTGATTCCTATACTGTGAGAATCACTGGTGAAAATATCACGGAAAAAGACATCATATGATGGCAACTTTTTATGTTTTCCTCAAAGCAGAGATCAGGAACAGGTGGTTGGAGAATTTCAGAGAGAACTAGATTGTTTGGCAAGTGGTGTTTTGAAGATATAAAAACAATGATGGAGTTGCTAGTATCTGGTTGAAAGTTGCAGATATAGAAAGAATGATGGAGTTGCTAGTATTTGGTTGAATCTTGCAGATATAGAAACAATGATGGAGTTGCTAGTATTTGGTTGGATTTTGCAGATATAGAAACAATGATGGAGTTGATAGTATTTGGTTGAATCTTGCAGATATAGAAACAATGATGGAGTTGCTAGTATTTGGTTGAAAATTGCAGATATAGAAACAATGATGGAGTTGATAGTATCTGGTTGAAAGATGCAGATATAGAAACCAAGCTGTAAACTATAGGAAACATTTAATTATCTGGACTATACATCTAGCTAACTACAGAAGTTTGAGAATGAATACAGAAATATTTAAGTTAAAAATGAGAATTATAAAATGCTACATCTATTCTATATTAATGTATGGATCAGAATCATGGACACTAAACTAAAAATTAAAAGACAGAATTGATGCCTTTGAGATGTGAATATATAACGGGATAGGGAGAATATCATGAAAAGAGAGGAAAACAAAGAGGTTCTAACAACACTTAATATGAAGAAAGAATTATTAAGAGAAATAAATACCAGACAAATAAAATATTTTGGACACATTAAAAGGTTCAAATGAAAGTCAACTCTTCAGCCTACCCAGCTTAAAAATAATAGTCAAATCTTTTATTCAACTTCAACCTTGTTGAAGACCTTACTTGAGGGTAAAGTCGAAGGGAAGCAAGCAAGAGGTAGGCAGAGATACAAGTGGGAGAGTAACATCACAAGATGGACAGGTTATAGTCTGAGTGCACTATCAAAACAAGAGACAGGGGATGTTGGAGGTCTGTTGCAGCCAACCTTCGTAGTGGAGACAGCACTTGATGTTGACAGAAGGCACTTGTTAGTGTGGTGTTTAGCTTATAAGTGAGCCCAACATACGTAGGTGACTTTCCTTTTGACAATGACTTTTCTTACATGGAGAGAAATCACACTAAAATTTGAAAACTCTAGCAAGTGTAAATTGATACTTCATTGGGCCTTATTTTCAAACCAGTATATTTTGTATTTTCAATTGTGGCTGATGTTTCTACAATAATTTTTTAGTGTCTGTCTATATTATAGTTATACTTTTTGCCAGGAATGTCTTATCTCATGCCAGTGTTGCAACTGTATTTATAGTTCAGGGTTCAAAGAATAGCACCACTGCTTTATTTCCAGGGATGTGGTAGAAGGCAACTGATGGGAGTTGGTGGGTGTTATAAAAATTATTGTTACATATTGTCTCAATTTCTTACTTTTGTCAAATGATCCCCAAGAATGTAGGTCAGTAGACATTGCACTTTTGTGGCAGACTCCCAGGTGATAGGAATGCTAGATGCATCATACTATAAATGTGTTAACAAATCAGAAGAATGATGAGATAATCAACACAGACAGAAGTTTGTGCTGTGTTCCTGGCAGGACATAGTATTCCAGGAATGTCTCCCTTCAAGGACTAAACATGGATACATAAACAATTCAATTAAGTCAATTCTTCAGCCCACCCAGCTTAAAATTAATAGTAAAATCTCATCATAACAACTTGGTGCGGACTACTGATGTGTATCATTGTAGGGGCCTATGTAATAACAGAAATTCATTATAGGCCTCTAAGGTATAAATTCTAACTCAGTAATTGTATTTATGAAAATCTGAAGTGTTAAATAGTAAGAAATTTGTTATAAAATGATGCATTATTATAGGCCTAAGGCATAAATATATTTTAATGATAAGGGATTTCACTGCACAATTATGGAATGTTTCTAAGTTAGATTCAGCCTAGGTATTAACTGATGGTGTTACTGCTCTGGACACATAGGTCCGATCTATTATTTAGGCTACATTTACATATTAGGCCTATTGAGTCTCGGAACAGTGTTCGGAACACCTATCCACCCTCGTCACCTGGGCTATTGTCGTCTCAATTTTCCAGATTTAAAGTTGCCGGACTGAACATGATACCACTTAACAAAATGGCAACCTTTCATAATGACAAATTAGTCTATATCGAATATATCTTATTTGTGAGGCCAATCTAATTATAATTAACAATACATGACTTAAGACTAAAAAATAAAAATTGTTATTTTTACCTTCAATTTCAATTGGGTATGGGAAAATGATGATTGATAATGCTTATATTATATACATTTATTAATGTGGCTCCAATCGTAATGGTTGGGACTTTGTCTGCATTTAATGTTTAACAACCATTCTATATATTGTAAATTTAACAAATTTGTAGGCCAAGAAACAAGTGGTCGATGGCTACAGGTGATAGCCACAGGCGAAAAAAACACGTAAACAGACTACGGAACCACACCTAAATGATATTAGTTATAATCAATGTTACCTTGCATAGTAACCGGAAATGTTGAGATCACTGTACGTTTTGAATACAAAATCAACCATTCCCACTGCAAAAGAATTTAGTTTTCAAGCTATAATCCTTTAAGTTTAATAAATCAATGATAAAACATTTACTATTAAATTTCACATTTTTTCATATTTATCATGGCCGATTGCTGACTACGCATGCGCAGTGCCCCAGAATGCGTCTGGGAAACAGAAACCGGATGCGATTATTTTGTGTAGTCAACATATGTATCTTTGAAAATTATATTTAATATTTATTTCTCAAACTTTCCATTCTCTCTATCTTTAATTTCGATCACAAATACTGTCAATTTATATCATTGTTCATCGATTTCTCTGGTATATCAATAATACATGCATGTTTCTCATGCAATCACCCGTTGTCACGTTGACCTAATTAGGATTACAAAAGGAGTCAAGTTATATGGAGCTTATAACTTCCACGATTATTTAATAATCAGCACAATCGTAGTTATTTCCCCTTCGTATATCAATTAACAATTTGTTAGCATCGATCAAAACCTGTACACTGTCAGACGTATGCCTAGGGACTGTCCATAAATCACCTAAGTGACCTCAACAATTTAGGGGAGGGTCTGAACGCAAGGTTGAATTGCTGTCGTTGGGGGAGGAGGGTGACAAAAGTTGATGTCAACATATTATTTTGTAATAGGCCTATACCAGTAAAATTGTGTAATTTGTACTTTGTTTTATTTAGAGTAAATGTGAACAAAATAGGGGGGGGGGTGATAACCTTAAAAAATTATTAGGTATGTTGATTATCCTCATCGCACACCGGACACGTCCATAGGTGCTCAGATCTCCGCTTCAGTAAATTTCTCAGGGTATAACGGCTGATGGTTCCGGTTCTATGTTGGTTCACTGCTCTTATTGAAATCTTTGTCAGGGGTTCTCTACGGGCCACGCCCATCCTCACTCAGTGGCGTAGTGTGGGGCAATGGCGCCCGGGGCGGAATCATAATTTTCCGCCTTTGTGACATTAAAAAAAATATGTAAGTGGTTGCGAATGACTGGGCAAAAATAAATTTGCCGCCCTCCCGATTATGCCGCCCGGAGCGGTCTTCACCTCCGTCCCCCCCCTCGCTACGCCACTGTCCTCACTTCCAATTCGTAAATTCTCGATATTGACTCGTGTTCAGTCATATCAAAATCCTCTGATCGTGAGGATTCACGAAGAGCAATGAGTATGTCTGCTCGGTCCATAGGCTGACCGTCTGTTGTGGTGGCGAGGCTAGCTAATTAGTCGGCTCGTTCGTTTCCCTCCACGCCCGCGTGTCCAGGGACAAAAATAAGCGTGAGTTGTCGTAGTGATGCTGGCGTTTTTGCTCTCTCTAATGAATCCACTAATTCCCTACGTACATCGCCTGTTTTTAATTTCTGAACCATAGGCCATATTCAGTGAGTCACTTAGTATGCACGCATCGAAATAGGCTTGCGATTACAGCCAGTTAAGTGCCTGCGTTACTGCGAATACTTCCATTGTTATAGGCTGCTTGTTGTTACAGTAGAGGCACCCCTGGCTTCGTGTACTGTTCTTCCTTTTGATCTGACAGTAAAGGCCCATGATCATCGGTGGCGACGGATGACCGATCCGTCCGTGTAAATCACATCTGTGTCATCGGTATTCTCGCAGACTAATGCATTGACCTCAGCATCCACGCTCACGGGGCTGAGTTCCCTGCACTCTCTATTGAGTGTAACGACGGTATTGACTGCCTCTTGAAGGACCCTGGGAATAGCTATCCATTCCTCGCCAGGAGTAATGTCTTCTGGGGCACAGATATGTTTAACGGTATCCTCGGCACGACCCATCCACGATTTGCCTCTCTTGAGCCTGCTTCCCTTCACACGTGAAAGCTCGCTGTGTAGTGGGTGGTCTATGTCAGAACTCATTCTGAGGTATGCACTGGTACGCAACATATCAATTCTATGAGACATGCTCGGAAAATCAAGGAGAAATCTCATAGCCACACAGGGTGTGACCCTTGTGCAACCAAGAATGATCCGCATCGCTTCGTTTTGAATTATCTCCAGCCTCTCAATTTGTGTGTGGCTGGCGGTGATAGTAGCGCCTGCATATTCAATGACAGGGAGAACAAGAGCTTCATATAAGATTACGAGCTGTGGTTGTTTAGTGTTAGCCGCAGCCATAAAAAAAGTAATTTGTGCGTAAATCACCCTTTTCTAAAAGATAAATTTGATTACCCGCCTTTCAGCTAAATTCCTAATATCTGATTTTCGGAAGTGGGGGGGGGGGGGGGGGGAGAGAGAAATGGTGTTAAAATCCCCAAATTCTCCATCCCTTATCTGCGTGCTTGGATAAGGTGCGAGTTAATTATTTTTCCCTGGCTAACGTCATACCTTGGAATAATGTGGTCAGCCTCACGTTCGTTACCCTTACTTTGCAAGAATATCCCCTTCTATATAGCCATAGGATATACATTTCTTTCTTATTTATGGTATGTGTTACATCACACATGCACGTTGATATTCAAACAAAGTTAACAACAGCTTCTCAGTAGCAGGCCGTTGTCAACAAACATTGCCGGAAATTTCTTCAGAATTGTCCGTCTGTATGGCCGTCTAAATATAAGACCTCCTAGCTAATAGGAAATCCAGCATTTTAAATGACACAATTGACTAATCTCTTGATTTTCATTGACTGTTACACACATAAAGTATAATCATAGTAACCAATGAAAATCACGGAAATGGTCAAAAGAGTAGCTAAGAAGGCACTAGCCAGTAGGTCTTCTATTTCTGTCACGTTCTGCCATACTTTATTTTTCCCGTTAGAGTGTTATATGGAGTATCGAGTGGCTTGTGTGATAAAGACCGCATGCCTTTGCTGTCGCCACGTCATGTTCAGAGTGAGTTGTTTAAAATTTACAATTTGTTTAAGTATTTTAATTTACAGACGATGTATAAATATCGCATACCAAGTCTTCTCCAAAATAGCACAATCTAGTTACAATAAAGGATTAATATGGGTGTCACAGTAGGGACAATTACATCTCTACACAAATATTCTCTGAAATATCAAACATGAACTCCAAGACAACTCACACAGTAACAGAATAAAGAGATTTATCACTTTAAATGTTAAAAGCCCAATATCCCAGGAATATCTGGATGCATGTGTATACAGATGGATATGCAACAAAAGCCACAACAAATGTTGGAATACACATCATATTTCCAGACTACAGCACATACAATCTCTTGCCACTGGAATAAAATGCGCAATTTCAGGGTAGAGGCCACTGTCATGCTCATAGCTGTTCAAATATTCTTCTTCTGCGTTCGTTCTCAAACTCCTGCAGATTAGCAGGATGTAGTCCGGAGGACGGAAGGCGTTGTGTCATGGTTTACAGCATTGCTGCGATATCTGCGCCTTTCGGCCTGACACATCCGACTTCAGCATGACTGTGGGTCACTGACCCTATATGGGATAGCCAATTCCATCCCATAACCTCCTTAGTCGCCTTTTACGACATACGTGGAAGGTAAACAGTGTTGCTATTCTTCGCTCCCCTTTCGGGCCCCGGCAACACACATGCGGTTTAAATATTCAATAATCGAGAGTCCGTTACTTCCACACACACAAAAATCGCAATCTTCAGTGATTCAAAATCAATCTTAAAATTCATCTAGAAGTGATTGTCTGCTAAAACAACAAATGCTACTACAGTGGAGAAAACGAAACGGTATCTGATGGTGATAATGGTGTTCCTCCTTCGCAAGCTAAGATGAGCATGGCATGAAAAACATTAAATGCGATGAGAAAAAAATAATTAAAATTGGTAATTAACTAATTTGGTTTGTAAGTTCGTAGATGTCCGATGAGTCCGATTCGTGCACGGAAAGTTCTATTGCAGTGCATGATGGAGTGCTGAAGGTTCGGGGTAGAAGAATTTTCGGATTTGTCCTTCCGCTTCTTGCGGTTGTGGATTGCCCGCAGTGTTCTTTATTTTTCAAATTTCGTGATGCCAGCTAAACAGTAACTATAGCCCTGAGCAAGACAGCATTAACAAATTGAACAGAAATGAACAGGTCACGATATTTCGAATGAGAACGTACCGCTGCTGTTTAAAAGACCACGTACACCGAAGCGGTATCAGTGACATGCATCTGTGGAGCAGCAGCACAGACACTTGAACACATACTACAGAATTGTCCCAGTTTCGGTATTCACAAAACGACAAACTCGCACACAGTAACATCTGCAAAATACGTTGTGGGGTACACAAGATTACCTATAACAAACCGCTCCATACATGACTTAATGATTAATATTGAACTGGATGTTTAACTAAAACAAACCGTTCTATTGTCTATCCCCATGTGGTTTGTTATCCACTCTTGACGTTAAGGGGTGGTTGAGCTCGAACTTGCGTTCTAAAGCCAGATGTGTGGCCTCGGCTGTGCTATGGCCGTGTCTATTCATGATGTCCCTGACGTTTTCTATCCATCTTTTCCGTGGTTTTCCTCTGGCTGTGTACCCTGATCTCATTTGGTTATATGCCTGCACGGACAACTTGTGATGCATTCTCATAATGTGACCAAACCACTTGATCTGCTGCCTTTCTATGTAATCTGTGAAAAGTATTATACCGATTCTTTCCCTGATGTCTTCATTTCATAATCAATCGAGCCTGGTGACCCAGGCGGCTTTCCTCAAATATGTCATCTCACATGTCACTATCTTTCTGTAATGTGAATATGAGAGAGACCAGGTTTGGCACTGCTGGTAGTGTCACACAGTGTTGGTAGAAATATACTTTAGATCATTTGTCTTTTAACTTCCATGTTACTGCATTTGCCTTTTGACATCTCGTCTCTATTTCTCTATCAAGGCTTCCATTTTCTGTAAAAATACTACCGAGATATTTGAACTCTGTTACTTGTTTTACTCCTATGTTATCTATCTGTGTGTTTAGTGGGCTCGGCGTTCTGCATATTTTCATAGTTTCCGTCTTTTGTGTATTGATCTTCATGTTGTATTTTCTACATGTTGCAGATAGTGAGTTAACACGAAGATAGTGAAGAAGAAGAAGCAGATAGAGATAGTGAGTTAACATGATTTTTTAGTTGTTCTTCGTTTTCGTATATGGCCTATGAGGTTCTGGTCGTCTGTAAAAAGCAGTTCATTATTTCATTGTTTAGTTGCTCTGAGTTGTCTTGTTCTGAGTCGGTCTATACATGACTAATATTGGATTAGATGTTTAACAATTGATCTCAGAAGAATAAGAAGATCTCTTCCGGGATTTCTCGAACAGTATTTTCCAAGTCCTTCTTTAGAATAGTCATGATCTTGCACAGAGTCACTCACACTGGATGATTCTTCTTCTTCTTCTGCTTTCATTCTCAAACTCCTGCAGATTAGCATGATGTAGTCCGGAGAATGGAATGCGGTGTGTCATGGTTTACAGCATTGCTGCGATATCTGCGCCTTTCGGCCTGACACATTCTACTTCAGCATGGCTTTGGTTCACTGACCCTATATGGGATGGGTGGGCCAACTAGTGAGAATTAGTTCAAGACGGGACATATTAAAAGGAATATGGCAATGTTTATTGACAACCGATTCCTACTGTGACATCGTAGTATACCTTGCTGGTATATCTAGATGTCGGTAGCAAATTTTATCAGCTAAATATTATCAACCTGGAACGTAGATACGCCTTCAGTAAGGGGAGGGATTGTTACCAAATAAAAGGTCATTCGGCCATATTTGTGCATAATTACCTTATTTTCATGAGAATTTTGACAGCCTTTTTTATGAGAAATTATGATGACGTTAGGAGGTGGGGACTTTTACCCCCCCCCCCCCCCCCCAAGCCTTATCTACGAGCTTGCTATTAACTATCTGTTCTTTTTATTCTTTAAAAAAACAATCTTTTTTCTTGAACGATACTCATGCGTTCCTCAGTTTCTTAAAACGTTTGAGTATTCCACCGTAGAGGCAGACTTGCTGATATTGTCTGACTTTAACGTCGTAACATGGAATCATGTAAGGAGATACTCCATTTATTTCTCGATAATATGTATTTCAGGTAAATGTTTAACTCCTCTTTGTTGCTGTATCTGATGTGAAACATCTGTGATGCTCAATTGACCCAAGTCTAGAAATGTTGTCATCATTTCCTGAAATGTACGGCTACACACACCAGAGAGATGCAAAAACACAAGTCTAGAATGTTGTCATCATTGCCTGCGATGTACGGTTATTATTTTATTTTTATACCTGAAGACTTCAACAATCTGCGGTGTGGAATACTTTGAGTAGAAGTCTCCTACTTAAAGGGGTTAAATTCTAGGGGTTTTGTGGCTTTTCTACCTTTCTGCAACATGAAGAGTTCAACACTCATGAGCTTCAATTCTCCTGCCAAGCATTCTTTCCCGTCATATGTACCCTAGCAACCCAGCGCTGGGCCATGGTTACTGGGTGGGTCAGTCAGCCATGCATTCCCTGCCAAGTTAACCAAGGGGGCTCTCCATTTATGCAGGCTAAAATATGGGTGAGTGTTTGAGGTACAGAGTGGGGTAAGGCAGGGATGCACACTCTCCCCATACCTGTTCAACATCTATGCAGAAAGTATAATGAGGAACGTGAGAGAAGACATACACAACGCTGACTACCACGCTTTAAACATCGGTGGATTCATAATCCCGGAACTATTCTACGCAGACGACACAGTGCTTCTTTCAAATGATATAGAGGGATTAGAACAACTAATTAAGAACACAAAGAAATATAGCGAAGCACAAAATTTGTATTTAAACACGCAAAAAACAAAAATTATGTCAACAGATATAACAACACAACAACCAATAATCAGAATTGACAATACCGAGATAGAATGTGTGGATAAATTTGAATACCTAGGAGCAAACATCAACGGTGCAGGAGACTGCATGGCAGAAATAAGGAAGAGATTGGCAATGGCATATTGCAAAATAACACAGCTGAAAAACATATGGAAAAACAACAAAATAGAAACGAAAGTGCTAATGTTATGAACTTTTATTTTTCCGGTTGCAACATACGGCTGTGAAACATGGACATTAAGTAAAACAGCGGCAAAGAAGATCAACGCCTTCGAGCTGAAATGCTACAGGAAGATACTTAGAATATCATGGAAAGATAAAATCAGAAACTCAGATATTATAAACACACTGAATATTCCAGAGTGTTGGCTACTAAACACAATAACAAAAAGAAAACTACGACTGTTTGGTCATATAAAGAGACACAACTGTTTAGAGAGACAAATAATGGAGGGAAGAGTACCTGGAAAGAGGAGAAAGGGCAGACCAAGAAGACGATGGACTGACGACATTAAAGATAACATGAATATATCACTAGAACATGCAAGCCACATCGCCCAAGACAGAGAGAGGTTCAGAGAGTTCATTGGGAAGACAAAGTTCTGGAAGGAATACGTCACATGACAAAATATGGGTATTTGCATCATTCTGGGCTTTCTCATGGAATTGTCACGTCCTGAGTTTCTTTTCATCACACCCCATGTGTCACTTATTAAAAGCCAAGGCGCTATGTACATATTGGTAACTATAGTCCGTTCAGAATCGTTTGCCGAGATGTTAAATTATTTTTATCAAAAACGTATTGTTCATTTGGATTGATCATTTGAAGTTAGGTTTAGAATAATAATGTCGCTATAGAAATATTTTTTTATCACAGAAATGTGATCCAGTTTCAAAGATACCTTATTTAACCTATATTAAAAAAAAGTTAATCTAAACCGCTGGATTATGTAGATGCTTACATCTCACAGCTGATTATTAAATATAAAGGCATGACCCTCACGGTAGAATGTGCACCGTTCTAAAAATAGTTGTTTCCACTGTACATTTGTATAAAGCAATGTTACATATGGAAATACCCGTTTAGCACCAAATATTATTTTTCCTGAACTTAGAATTATGTGAAATCAAAAACGGCTATTTACTCGATTTCAAGTCACAAGTCAGAGGCACGTCTCAATATTTACAGAAAGTAGGTGGCACTAAGCATATTACCTTCTGCAAGTCTATGTGAGAATGAGTCTAAAAGCGAAATATTTTACTGAGCATAACATTGCTATAAAGATTTATCAATACTTCTGCAGAGAGCGTAAAAAGGGACATCTTTATTGTTCTTTATCAAATCCTGAGAAGAGAACAATGCATATTTTAGGTTTGTGTAAACGTTCATTTGATCGAATAGTGGAAGCAAGCGGATATTTATTGCCAACAAATTCACGAAAGCAAGGAAGGAAAGAAAAGATAGACAGTTTCGATAAGGACCTAGTAAAAAGAGAAATATGTAGAATGTTTGATAAAAACGAAGAAGTGACACTTAGAAAGTTGAAAATTTGGCTGAAAACTAATAACGACATTGAAATATCAAAAACTTTATTATGGAAAACTGTAAGAAATGCAGGCTTCGCCTTTAGAAAGTATGCTGGTGGAAAAAACATTATTTGTGAAAAGCCACATCTGGTAGCTCTTAGAAGCAAGTATTTACGTGAAGTGAAGGGAATGCGCGAGAATGGTTATGATATTGTGTATTTAGATGAAACTTGGATCAACGCTCATCATACAAATGAAAAGGAATGGCAGTTAGCAGATGGAAGTATTAAAAGATCAGTACCAAGTAGTAAAGGGCAACGTTTGATAGTTGCACATGCAGGTAGCAGACATAATGGGTTGTTGCAGAATGCTCATCTAATTTTCATTTCAAAATCCATTGACAATAGAGACTACCACTCCGAAATGAATGGGCACATATTCGAAGACTGGATCGAAAAAAGTATTCTTCCAATATTAGATAGACCTTCTTGTCTGATAATGGACAATGCTTCATACCATAACGTAGTGAACGTAGAAGACAGAATCCCAACATCATCAAGTACAAAAGATGCAATCAAAACGTGGCTCATAAAAGAACACATACCAGTTACCGACAGGTACTTGAAACCCGAATTGCTTAACCTTGTAAAACAGACACAACGAACAAAGATATTTAAAATAGACAAGTTAATTGAAGAACATGGTCATAGATGTTTGAGACTACCTCCATATCATGCACACTTAAATCCTATAGAGCTAATTTGGGCAAAAGTTAAAGGACACGTAGCATCTACAAATACAACTTTCAAATTATGTGATATTGAGACACTTACAAATCAGGCTCTATCAAATATACATAAAGACTACTGGGTGAAATGTGAGGATCATGTGTTACGCCAAGAAGAGGAATATTGGAAAAAGGAAGGTTTGTTGTTTGTTCAGCCGAAAACAGTAATCGACCTATTTGACTCGTCTGATTATGAATGATCATTACTCTGATTAAGTCTACACTAAAAAAAGTTTGATTTGCAAAATTTACAAGTTGATTTGTAAAACATTTCATTGCTCAATACCACCCAAGCAATTCAAAAAAATGTTATAAGCAAACCATCAACCATTACTTATAAAAATTAGCCCGCTTGATTCAATACAGAAGTTCAGATATCTTGGATCAACTATTACAGACAAAATGTCCTTACATGAAGAAATATATGTACTTATTTCAAAGGCAGCGACAACATTTGTGAAACTCACACCAAGAGCATGGAACAATATCAAATTGACTCTACGAACAAAAGATATATTTTAAATTTTCTTTACACCTGCCACCATGTAAAATTTTGTGGACACGCCTATGGGTCATCATTGCACTAGATTACTGTAAAATATTTTGTTTATGGTCGAAATCATATTTACATGGGCAAACATCAAAAGAATTCGCCGCTTTCAAATAACCGTTACAGCTAGACATCAAGTAACACATATGTTTTCGCGACATGGACATTTTAACAACGTATGCCAAAATTCATGTGAAATCATCAAGAACTTTTTGAATTATAAATCATAACATCTCGGCAAACGATTCTGAACGGACTATAGTACAATAGCAAGTGCTCATCTAATTTCACCAGAGTGATTTATGATACTATGTTATTTGAATGTGGCACCAGAAAAGGAAAAGTAATTGACAGATGAAAGGCTGTGGTGCTTCCATAAGAGGAAAGTCTCATTAGCATGTCATCTACTGAGAGTTTGTTATCGCATAATGTTTGGTCTGACAGGTCCATTGTGAGACTTTCAGACCTTCTGTATCAGATTCTCTAGTGTCGTACAGGGTGCGTCTGTGACGGCCAAGGTGCCGAGTCCGATAAAGGATTTTGTGTATCCGGTACGTTCAGAAAGCATTTCTGAGGAGCGTTTTATTGTTTTTGGTGACTTACTGATTTTCATAACTTCCGTCTTTTCGATGTTGATTTTTATGTTATACTTTTTTACAAGCTGTTCACAGTGCATCTATGTGAACTTGCATGTTTTCTTCGTCATTGATGTGTCATATGACGTATTCCTTCCAGAACGTTGTCTTCCCAATCAACTCTGAATCCATCTCTGTCCGATGCAGCGTGCATTTTCTAGCGGTGTATCATGTCATCTTTAATGTCGTCAGTCCATCGTCTTCTTGGTCTGCCCTTTCTCCTTTTCCCAGGTACTCTTCCCTCCATTATTTGTCTTAGAGAAAAAGCTAGATTAATCCATTGGAAATTTTAGACACAATATTCCCGTAGGTTGCCATTATTTTCGGGAAGGAACAACCCGCACCGTAAAGAGAATACATTCATTCTAGTCGGCCATTTTGGTATGCAGTAATATTGTGACGTCTCAGAATGTTGGTAACTTCTTTAATACACTTTCTTCTTGGTCTTCATCTGTATCTTGCTGTTTTCTTTTTCATGTTGTATGCTCTTGCTGTTGGCCAATAAGGGTTCATTCTCATTAAGTGACCGAACCATTTCAGTCTATGTTTTTCAATATTTTTGATCACAGATGTTGTTTCAACTATTCTTGTAATCTTTTCATTTTACACATGATCTCTTGTTGTTCTGTTTGCTGATCTTCTTAAACATCTCATTTCACACATATTAAGTTCTCTATCGGGTACTTTTGTTAGTAACATTGATAACACAATGTCGGTATGAAGATTGAATTGATGATTTGTCTTTTGGTTTCCATTGGGGTAGATTATCACCTAAATAGGTGATGATGACAATTTCATATGTTAAATTGAAATAATTAAAAAAAAACCCAAGTGTTTTAAAAAGTAAATAGAAAATAAAACAAATCAAAGGCCAAATTCATCAATGTAAAAATTTGACATTCCTACAATTGTTTTATTTGGTTAAACAGACAACATGCATGCAAAATGTATTTACAAGATTCTATTTACATAACTTTGTGACATTTAGCACATTGAAAAATAAGGAAAAGCACGGAGTAATATGGTTTATACATAATAAAAACAGATAAAGCCTTTTTACGGTCCTATCCTAGGATTAGGGCCTATATATTAAGTGAAAGGTGAAATGAACTATATTTTCCTACAATGGGGATTCCCAAATGGGGAGATAACTGTTAATCTTATTTATGTTTTTGATTATTTTCCTGGTGTTAAAAACTAAACACCAACTCATGTTTATTATTTATCCACCAAAGCAAAATTATTTCTAACAGTGAAGTCTTTACCGCAGAGTAGAAGGTAAACATCATAATTTGTTCCCCGTATATGTCTTTGCATCTGGGAACTCACATGGCAAAGGTAATATTATCAATCGGAGCCCAATTACAGCAGCCATTGTGTAACTAGGAATATAGCAGTACAAATTTACTAAAAAATACAGATCAGTGCAAAGTTCTTAAAAAGTGTGAAGTGTCGGCCTGGATACTAGGATAGGTCCCATTTTTCTATCAAAAAGTCTTCATCAAACAAAAAACACAATTGATCAATGTCTGTCATGTATCTATTCCAGCATGGGTCATAAAAAATGGTGCACGTCTTCATTGGTTCACCACAGTTTATTCTGAACAGTTGACTTTGTGAGTCAGATTTCAATTATATATTTGGAAACTTTCCTGACAAAAAATTAACTAGACAAATAAAGTGGGAGGTAGATCGAGGAATACATTACGAAAACCAATTTACAGCATTGCAAGAAAAGTAATTGAATGCACAAAGAAAGAGGAGGAAAAGAGGAAGATGAAGAAATACCTGGAGCAAAGAATTACATACAGACAGCAAAATTTTCTGTTTTCACGTCAATGAGGCATATTGTGGAAAATTAAAGTGCTATTGAAGAGTTCTGAGAATACCATGGACAGCGAGGAAAAAACCATGAGATGTTAAGAACAATTAAAGGAAAAATGTTTTTTTTAATCACTTCACGGTGTTGAACTTTTGTTATTTACCCTTAAGCTACCAACTTCAACATTCGTCAAAACTGTTATGAGACTTCAGAAATATAGTAACTGTAATGATAGTGTTATTATTAAGAATAGTTTATTAGAGATAGTACTCCATAAAAAAGCAACACTAACGAAATATAGTCGCTGGACAGAGTTTTATTCTTGAAAATCTTATATTCTGGAAGGTCAGATTTTGTGATACATATCCACTGCCAGCATTATAATAAGTACAATTTTGCTCTTGTAATAACCCTGTTGCTTTCAAATTAATTCAGAAAATTTATTATGACACATAGAAAATTTCAAAGCTCTATGACTTAAGTTCAATTTTATACAGATTTTTAAAGATGGTGTTGTCAATGTCTCAGAAATATGTCAACACTCTTAGCAATGGGAGATAAGGACACTTTGGAGTGTTTGTCAGCAAAGTGTTTAAGCTATTAGTGATGCATAGGTGTCAACTGGTAAGGATTTTCCATATTGATATGCATTTCACACACCCCCCCCCCCACCCAAAAAAACTGCAGAAAATCTTTTTTTGTGGTTTTCTTTCTTTCTTTCTTACAAATAAGCTTATTTGGTGTTACATCTTCAGTAATTACTACTAATACATATATTTTTCACATATTCAACATATTGGTGTGTGAACATTTTTATTTTTTTTTAAATTGTTTTTTTTTAGGAAGGGGAGGGGGGTGCTAAATACAGACGTTTTTTTTCGAAAAAGGAAATAAATTGTTAAAATTACTGATTTATCAAAAAATAGGTTGACAGCTATGGCAGAAGATAAAGAAAAACATTATATATTACATCCATACCTGAATTTTCTGATCTTTTAGTTTTAAACTATATTAATGTATGGCTCAGAAACATGGACACTAAATAAACAATAAGAAGACAAAATTGATGCCTTTGAGATGTGGGTATATAGAAGAATAGGGAGAAATATGGAAAGAGAAGAAAACAAAAAAAGAGATACTAAAAACACTTAATATGAAGAAAGAACTACTAAGAGAAATAAAAATCAGGCAAATAAAATACTTTGGACACATTAAAAGACATGACACCTTAGGCTTATTGAAGACCTTACTTGAGGGTAAAGTCAAAGGGAAGCGAGCAAGAGATAGGCAGAGATACAAGTGGGAGAGTAACATCACACGATGGACAGGTTAGTCTAGCAGAGTGCACCACCAAGACAAGCCAACCTTCGTTACGGAGATGGAACTTAATGATGATTAGTTTTAAACTGGATGTCCATAAACCAGAAATGGGAGTGACAGAAGGTGTGGTCACCTTCACACACCAGACAATTTTATTATTACCATTCATGGTCCAGGAGCTCAAGTAAAGAGAGACAAAGAAATTTCAAGGGAGACAAGAACTGACTGAAATAAATTAGTAGACCATTCACACTATCAAAACAAACCACAGTATCATATTCTAAGGGGAGGCACTTACCATGAAGTTGACAATAAATGTCTAGTTCAGGCATGACTATTATAGAGGATTAAGAGATGAACATTTTAACTATATGTTCCAAGTGTCCACTGCATACATGTTGTCATTGTGAGTAAATTTCAGGCACTTCCTGGCATCAGTAGCTGGCTAAGTATGCATATAAAAACTAGCACCATCTTAATATTGAAACTACTCTAATGTTAAGGTCATAGAAGTGAAATAACAACTTTGTCATGGACTCCTTGGAGTAGCAGCTCTCCATCATAAGCTATGATCTTTCGTTTTTTTGCAGCCCGGAGTGTTCCAACTATGGCTTCAAATATATTGGCACATTGATCATCGTTGAAAAGGGTCCCAAAAGTGACTTGGTATTTACCATTTGATCCTGAGGAAAAATAAACAACCACAGATATAAGTTAATATAAAATGTATATACATTTACAGAGGAGTCCATATGTGCATGTAGAAGAAGCAGTGAGGAAATGTATCCTGCTTGTTGGAAGGGATGAATTATCCTTTCTTCTACTTTTGTTATAGAATAACTATTTTTATGTTATGTTTCCAGTGTACAAAAACAGATATTGGAAACCTTTTTTCCAGCATATTCAATTTCTGCATGCCTTTGACTAAGGCTGACTTCTCTAGCCTTCTAACATGTTGGTCTGCAACTGGTCTGCACAAGTATTTTGATTCAATGTAAAGATAGTTTATCACTTGCTTCGCCCATTAGGATACTGAACCCATATTTCTTTAAGAGATGATTTCAAGAATGGAAATACAGATTGATAAAACGTGTGTCTATTACATCTATCCGATGAGTTATTCATCAACTGTGTAAACTGATCTCATGTTCTAAAACTGAGTCTCAACGTGCCCTATACCAAGACTATTCATCAACTGTGTAAACTGATCTCATGTTCTAAAACTGAGTCTCAACATGCCCTATACCAAGACTATTCATCAACTGTGTAAATTGATCTCATGTTCTAAAACTGAGTCTCAACGTGCCCTATACCAAGACTATTCATCAACTAGTGTCTCCTATGAACTGACCGAATTTCTTTACCGAATGTGAACTTTCTTTCAGTTTAAGAAATGTTTGATAGAAGAAATGAACTTGAAATATTTATGCTTTAATGGAGATATAATAACTAGAGTGTCAGATAAAATTCATCTTCATGGAGATATAATAACTAGTGTCAGATAAAAACCCAGCCGAAGATGGATGTGCCGGGCCATTGGCACAAATAAAACGGAGACACAATGCATTTCCATTCTTAGGACTACATCCTGCTGGAAATCTAGTAGGACCATGGTCCTGCTACAAGGGAGATTCAGCAGGAGTTTGAGAATGAATGCTGAAGAAGAAGATAAAATTCATGCCTTCATGGAGATACAATAACTAAAATTTAAGATAAAATCCAAGAAACATTTGAAAGGCAGTTACATTCTGTTAATAAATTCAGGTGATATCTTTTCACTTGTACTTTTAGCATGTGTCTGCCATTTAAAAAAAATATTTGTTTCTTGAATAAGGTTATGAAATACCAGAGTGTAAAGGGTACCGCAGTGCTCTCGTACAGACCCAGGGTTAGCAGGAAACCAAGATTCTAAATGTACCTCCTCATGGTGCACCCTGGAAACAGAAATACGGTACAGTGACTTGAATTGTGTACCTGGCCAACACTCTTTTAGGGATCATGTCTGCAGATATGAAGGCTGCAAACGGAAAGGAAATTGACTGCAAAAAAAAATTACAAGCAATATCACCAACACCTCTTGCCAACACATACAGTAGCACTGTTGACACACAGTGACAAAAGGAATTCTGGCTCGGACAGCCGAAATGCAGATGCATTGGAGGGGTGCCCAATGTCAATGCCCAGATAAGGGCAGATGTACTCACGAATATCGAGATTCGTGCACTAGTCTCTGTACATCTAAGGATGACATATGGAGTACAATGAGAGGGAAGCACAGTGCCAGAGGACAGCGCCAAATGCAAATAGAATGGAGAAAACACTATATGGAAATCTGAACTAACGTACTGTTAAGCTCGAGAACAAGCTTCTAGTCCCTGATGCTCCTAAATATGTGTAGAGACTCAGACTTGAATGAGGGATACTCGATGTCTGTGAATGATACTTCAGCAAAGAGGGAAAATGAGTCTGGGCCCAACTCTACTGTCAAGTTTTTCCTATACCACAATCATGCTCACAGATGAGAAAAGGTTCAGTACACAATGGGCACAGGAACAATATATATAACTACGCAAGACAAGTTCACTGGCAGAAAAACATCTTATGTGAGATAGACATAGTTGATCCAAGCCTAAATCCCTGATTACTATTTCCTCTGAGACTGCCACACTGGAACATGTTTTGGCCTGGAAATTCTAAGGACACAAGTGGATGATAAACCATAACGGCGTAGAGTCGATACACATCAGTCGCCTGGCAACAGATAGAAAGGCTGTCACAAACTAGGAAAGCCCATGCAAAGTAAAGGTATGCCAAAATCAGATGTGCTGAGCCAGAAAGTGTAAAATAATGCAGCTCCACTATGAATACTGGCATCATAATATACTTTATGCTCCCCAGAGGAAATCACATGGACTTCGTGTTAGCTATTAGAGAGCGAACGAAGAAGATAACAGACAGAAATGTAGACTTTGTCCTTGTTTATATATTTTTTATACACCTTTGTTTGTTTTTGTAAGTAACATTTATCCATTCGTGACTCTTCTTCTTCTTCTGTGTTCATTCTCAAACTCCTGCCAATTAACATAATGTAGTCCATAGAACAGAATGTGTTGTATTATGGTTTACAGTTTAGCTGTGATTTCTACACTTATTTGATCTGACACATTCAACTTCAGCATAGTGTATTGGTCATTTTAACCATCTATGAAACGGGACAGCCAGATCCATCTTCCAAATCTACTTAGTCACGTCTTATAACAGGCATGGATGATAACAGTGTTGCTTTTCTTTGCTCCCTTTTTTAACCCTAACAACACATTAAGATATCATAGTCTATACTGCCATCTTGGAGAAAATGCTGTTAATCTCTACTGCATGAATTACTTCTTCTGCATTCGTTTGAAAATTCCTGCAGCTTAGCAGGATGTAGTCCAGAGAATGAAATACACTGTATCACGGTTTTACAGCTTGGCTGCAATATCTGTACCTTTCATCCAACTTCAGTCTGGCTTCTTGGTCACTAAATCCTCTGTGGGATCAGACAGCCAACTCCACCTCCAAAGCCTCCTTAGTCGTCTCTTATGACGTGCCAGGCAGGCGTACTATACCAAAATAATGGTCTACATATTTTCCAAAATCAGGAACGAAGCACTCATTTTAATAAACTACCGGTAAATTCATTTCATGTGTCCTTTTATTCATGGATTACTTCCCTTGACTGTACTTCATGTGGGTGTTTGTTTTGAACTTGTTAAAGACACAAAATGGATGGGGAGGGGAGAGGGGAGGGGAAGAAGATTGCGATCTGATAAGCCCAGTCATAATAGAATCAGCATATCATCAAACTGCAAACACTTGTCAGCGTTCAGCTCAACCCGCTGTTGGTGCTTTCTAACATTGCACTGCTAGCGAATTCTTCCCCCACAGTAGTTAGGATAACATCATGTCCCTGCACACAAATTAGTATCCGGCAGCACTTTTATTGGTTATCGGTTAAAATCAGGCTGAGCATACTTGAGGATGCCTGATATCTGGTTTGCTTCCAACTACTAAATTTATGCTTGCTTCCTAGTACTAAATGTTGACTAGCTTCCTTGTACTGAATATTGACTTACTTCCTAGTACTAAATTTGGATTTGCTTTCTAGTTCTAATTTTATGTTCTTATTTCCTAAGTGGGAGATGCTTGTTCCAAGCACAGCAATTTTGTTTGACTGAAAAGTAGTTATGGACCATGAACATCCCCTAAGTAGTAGGAGAACGATTGATTATGAACAGATGTCGCTGCACTCTGAGCAAATATAAGCACTCAGTCTCCCTAAGGAAGTATTGAGGTGTATGTATACTGACTATTCTAGTGGCTCACTGGTTGAACACATTCCTCATTCTGCACTCAGATGCCCAGTTCTACTTATGCCACACTGAATACCAAATCCTCCCACTCATATCCTAGATGCATCATCTATATGGTGCCCACATTAAAGTCGCTCGTCAAGTAATTGCAAAATGGCTCCCTTATCCATTCTCAATTCACTGACTACAGGTGCATTCAACACAAACCTATTTGCATTATTATATCTGCAAATGCCAGTATTAACAAGGATCTGTAATGACAAATATAGGAACTGTGCTCATAATTTCTGGGGTCTCAAACCAACAAAAAGTATAAATATATATTTATGAACAGAAGTGAGCAGAAAAATTAACATTAAACAACATTATTCTTTCTATCATGTTTTGAAATATATTGATTCTATCTTTTATTTTTTGTAAGTGTTCATTTTCAAACTCCTGCTGGAACTCTCTTGTAACAGAATGATGGTCCTGCTTGATTTCCAGCATAATGTAATTTAGAGAATGGATATGCATTATGCCACTATTTTATTTCCATCAATGGTCCGACAAATTCGACTTTTGTGGTTGTGTCATGTGACGCATTGTCTCTAGAATGTTGTCTTTCCAATGAACTACCTGAACCCTTCACTGTCTTGGGCGATGCGGCTTGCATTTTCCAACAATGTATTCATATTATCTTTAATGTCACTAATCCATTGTCTTCTTGGTCTGCCTTTCCTCCTCCGCCCAGGTGCAACACTTTTGTGATTACCTTTAGTTAATTAAATTGTTCAGTTCTGGTTTGGAAAATGTACCCCCCGATGAGATTATTAATTTGATTACTTCCTTTGGAGTGAACATAGGAGTGACCAGAAGACACAGAATTAGAAACGAGGTCATAAGAGAAAGTGTTTGTATTTCAAACAAGAACCAATTTGTTCTTACCTTCTTGGCCTAATCGTTTAATTTCATTGACAAGGAGTTGTACTTCATGATCCACATTCATTGTAAAACTGTAAGAAAGAAGGAAAAAATAAATTAATGATTTTCTAGGACAATATCTTAAAACAAGGAGTCTGACAGGGATGCATGCTTTCACCAGACTCTCTTTATACAGTGAAAACATATTGCGTGCAATAATAGATATCCCAGGAATATCAGTGGGAGGATATAACATAAATAATTTGAGATATGCGGATGACACTGTTCTGATTGCAAAAAGTGAGGAAGACCTTCAAGATTTAATTAATGTAGTAGTCACAGAAAGTAAAGAGAAAGGCCTCTTCCTAAATATCAAGAAAACAGAAGTAATGGTTATTTCAAAGAAACAAAATAACACACCTTGCAAGATCAGTGAATGATATTGTATTAAAACAGGCCCATGAATTCAAATATTTAGGTACAATGATTACAGCAGATGGAAGAAGTTCAACAGAAATAAGATGCAGAATAGGACAGGCAAAAACAGCATTCAGAAAAATTAAAAATATACTGTGTAATATGACCTTGTCATTAGAGGTGAGAAGGAGAGTTCTGCAGTGCTATATAACCCCTAAACTAACATATGGGTGCGAGTCTTGGACAATAAATAAACTGGAAAGTGGGAAATTAGAGGCAACAGAGATGTGGTTCTACAAAAGAATGCTGAGAATACCATGGACTGCCAGAAAAACTAATGTAGAGGTGTTGAAAGAGTCAAATGCGAAACGGACCTTAATCAACAATATAAGAAAAAGGCAATATTCATTTTTTGGCCACTTCATGAGACAGGCAGGTTTAGAGAACATAGTCACAACAGGCAAAATTGAAGGCAACAGAGACAGAGGATGACAACGTGAGAAAATATTAGACAGTTTGACAACCTAGCACGGCAAGGAAACAAAAACGACTTTGATACATAATACTCTGGAGAGCCATGACCGCCTACAACAGCCGGCATGGCACCTGATGATGATGAGGACAATATCTAGGAAGTTACAGATGATATTATTATCTTATTTCTATTTACTGCAGAAGATGGATGTATCAGGCCATTGTTGAAAAATACATTGGCGAGCGACATATCACATTTTCATTCTCTGGACTACATTTTGCTGGACATTTAGAACCATTGTCCTGCTACAAGAGAGATCCAGCAGGAGTTTGAGAATGAATGCTGAAGAAGAAGTCTCTATTTTAACAATGTCCAAATAGGAAGCAATGAACAGTGGCAGTCAACAGTAATGTATGCAGCATGAAGTTATTAAGGAGGGTTATAGTGACACAGAAGCCATGCTGAAGTTGGATGTGTCAGTCCAAAAGGTACAATATCACAACTAAGCTGTAAAACATGGCAGTACCTCTTTTATTTCTAGATTAAATTCTGCTACTCGGCAGAAGTTTGAGAATGAACACGGAAGAAGGAGAAAGAAGTTTCAACAACACACATATGCTACAAAAGCAGCAAGTAAGTTTGCACATGTACCACACATCTTTGCAAAATAATAAAAAAAAACACTTGGAGATGAGTCATATGTACAAATGTAAGAGAGATGGGTAAGTCATAAAGAAACTGGAGATAATAGTCAATTGTAGGAAGACAAAAATTCCAGATATTTATTGAAGACTATAGGGAGCTAAATATAACAGATAAATGACTATAAAACGGTAGCAAAAATAAAAATGATTTTCCTTCTACCTGGTCCTGTCTGAAGAAAAAAATAAACACAATTTTTTTATCTGAACTAAGTTGTCTTCTTCTGATGATAATGACTGAGAATGAAAGTGCATTAACATATTTTTGTCATTAAAATTACAATAATGAATAATATTCAATCTTCTAATATGTGCTGGTTTTCTTATATAAAAATCTAGATTTTCTATATTTATAAATTTTTTATAAAAGGCCTGAAAGGTCAAAGATGAATCTAATAACCGAAAGTTGATAATTGTTGGCTATCACACCCATTGCCAAGATGCATTCGAGTCCATGACCCTTTAGCTCTTAGTCTCCTCTATAGATGTAGAGCTAGAATATGTATGTTGGTAGGCCTAATTAGCATGGTATTTTTCAGCACAAATTTCCCAGTTTACATGAAAATAGTTAAATTCTATCAATCTTTTCCTCTCTGTGGCGAAATGGTACAAAACGCGCCTGTGACGGTCAAGGTACCGAGTTCGATCCTCGTCTTAGGCAACTGTACATCTGGACCGTTCAGAAAGCAATGACAAACTACTTAACGTATTTATACTGCACAGAAAATCACCACAGCCAACAAATGCTGGATAATTGATAGCTACGTCCTGAATTTCAATAAGTTACCAAAACTATCACTCACTAACTACCATGCACAAGTATGCAGGCACGATTCCTTGTCAAAAACAATACTGCAGGGAACTGTCGAGGGTGGAAGAAGCAGAGGTGGACAAATAAAGACATGGACAGACAACATCAAGGAATGGAAAGGGCTAGATATTTCCACACTCATCCGCATCGCTGAGGATAGAATTCGCTGGAGGACTCTGTGTGCTGAAGCTTCCAATGTGGTACCCCTACGACCCTGAAGGGTTATGGGTTTTATAGATTATAGATAGATGCACAAGGCAGTCTTATAATTATAAACAATAGTCAATATTGTTCATGTTTACGCTTATTATATCACATTATAAAGTAAGATTGAATTGATGTCTTTGATATACATAAGAGATTTGAGGAAATATTTAGAGCTTAATCACCAGAGTGCAGGGATAACAGCCAATTCAATTATGGAAATATTCGAACTGGAAATAAAGAAAAGATGATTCACTGCTTAGACATTTCTGTCATTTCATATTTTCTGCAGGATCAATTAAGCGAAAATACATCACGTGGGAAATAAAAGATGTTTACTTGATTCATGTTTCACATATAAAAAAGCGATGTCATGTATGTTCTTTCGCTAAATATTTGTAGAAATATACATTCCAGCATTTATACCTTTGTTAAAGACCGCTTTTGTGGAGAATGGTACTCGCTGACACGCCTACTTCTGCACAGATTCAGGAAATTATCCGGAAGTGAATTTGATGCAATACGCATGTCATGTGAACTTTCTATTGTACAAACGTTTTTCGCATAGCTCACGCATCGTCAATGTCTGGTTCGCTCACAGGCTGATGTGACCGCATTGGAAGCTATGAGAAATAACATTGATCAGTGCTGAAACTAGACATGGTCGGCATCCACTAGCGGAGGCGCCGAAAGCAATACATTAGGTGCAACACAATAAAAATAAAATTTAGTTTAGTAATATGGGTGGGAAGGAACAGTCAAGCTAAGGGTTTCAAAACTCCTAGTATCGGCTCTGACACTACTACATATCCTGCCATGCATTTTGCAAGCCGTAACATGGATGGACGTCAGATTGATTATCGCATTCAGTATACAGCCAGTAGCAAAAAATTTCCAGATGAAATCGAATGTGTTGGCACAAAAAGTACATTAATCGTGATAATAATGTAAACGGCGACATGTGATTCATTCCTACAGATTGACTTGAATATTAATAAGAAACCTTCACCGAAGACTATGTGTCGGGCCATTGGCTCAAAGGAAACGGTGACACAACGCATTTTCATTGCTGGATTACATTCCACTAGAAATCTAATGCAAATATTGCTTTGCTGCAAGAGAGATCTAGTGGGATTTGAGAATGAACCTCAAAGAAGAAAAAAGATTAGAAACCAGCAACATGTCATACGGGACATTCCCATAAGTACTCTACTCTCCGTTCCAGCAGCCATCCTCGAGTATGCAGACTCAAAGTCCCAGTTAGATGATTATTTGATCTGCGTAACCTTTTTTCCCAACTCTGAATCTTACATACATGACTAAATTACAATAATCAGTCGGTCTACTCTGGTAAATTTGCAGTAGTCATTCGCTTTGGTTTAAGATAAAAGTACATCGTATGGTGAGATACATTCTTTTTAATCGCGGACGTTAGTCCAATTTGATTATATCCGAGATTTTAATCACTAGAAACAGTGGAGGTAGCGGTTCTACTAATACAGAAGAGATTAAGAGGATATCTGACCAGTTATATGACATGTCTTGCGTGTGCAGATTGCAACGTAACTGAATGCGAGTCAAAATACTTTTAGCCATGAGTTTGGTCTCAGAAACTCTGTAGCTAGATGAAGTTGGTGGTACATTTTCTACCAGGCATGTGCTCTTATGATATGACATTCCGTGGCCGCTTTTTCTTCTCCATTTTTTTTTAATTCTTAGGACATCTGTATATTCTCACCGCCTCTTTTATAAAATGAAAGAACAACTACGGTGACACTGTCTACCTTGTGCTAAATGAATGATGTCTTTAATTCAGTTTGATAAATAAGCCAAATACACATAACCGACGTTTCTACCACAATTATTTTTTTATCAAGATAGGAATAAAAAAAGCTGGAAACAAAACTGAACTACATCAAGAAGATGTAGGTATTTATGTTACCATGCAGGAGAATTAGCCAGGGGTGAAGTAGAAGTTAGAACACCGCAGAAATACGCGAAGTTACACGCTTAAACAGATAATGTGAATGTAGAAATAGGTGTTCAGTAAAGTTTCAAGCTAAAAATTCTTGAAAAAATCATAGTAAAAACTCAATAAATTAGACAAAAACTACCCCCACACAAGGCATGACAATATATCTTGTTTACTTCAGATCCCAATTACCATTGGTTTCTTCGTGGACTTTTGTGATATAATAAAATAACATTAAAGTATTGTTTGTTCTTTGCTTCGTTTTGCATTAAATTTTTTTACATGATAAATACTTTTTCGCAAGAACGTCGATTCAGGCTATTTTGCAAATTGACTGTCTTTTCACATGATTTATTCTAAATTTTGTAATTTTTAAAATTATCTTTCGCATGATTTGTTCTAAATTTTCTGAACTGAAAAATATATTTACTTTATGTTTTAATATATAGCCCTATTCGTCTTGACAAAATGTGTGAAGCAAACAAAATCAGATACAGTTACGCCCGTGCGTTGTCGGGGCACGAAAGGGGAGCAAAGAATAGCAACACTGTTTACCTTCCACGCATGTCGTAAAAGGCGACTAAGGAGGTTATGTGATGGAGTTGGCTGTCCCATCCCATATAGGGTCATTGAACCAAAGCCGTGCTGAAGTCCGATGTGTCAGGCTGAAAGGCGCAGTTATCGCAGCAATGCTGTAAACCATGATACAACGCATTCCGTTCTCCGGACTACATCCTGATAATCTGCATGAGTTTGAGAACGAACGCAGAAGAAGATACAGTTAGGTTGGCATGAGATGAACATGGCTTCTCATGGTTACATGTACCAACCCATGAACTATTTGAAATGTTGCAGAAGAAACACACTGGGTACATCACTGCTATATAACCACGCACTTTCCTCTCCTTACTTACCACTATCTTCCCCTCACACCTTATTCTCCTCTGGCATGCTGCCCTATCTTTGCTTCCTCCGTAATTTATTCATTATTGTCTTTTACCCCATTCCTTTCCTTCCTATCACTACCATGTGTATATCTATGTAAGACTTGTTTACTGTGGTCTTTGTTTGTCCTGATGAAGGCTTTTTAGTCTAAACGTCGTCTGTCACTGTTGCCTCGTTGTGAGGTTGTTTAGACTTATTATGGTAACATTTATACCTATTTTTGTTCATTCTGATACATCACAGCTGCTGCTTATTGTATGAGCCTTCCTCAGTATGGAAACCAGACTGGCCTTTTCGGTGGTCGATGATAAAATGTCCTGCCAATCTCTCAACTCCCAAGTTCCTCCAACTTCTCCCAAACTTCCCACCAATCAAAATCCTTCATTTCCCAAGAGGAAAACCTCTGACCAATCAGGATTGATCCATCTGGTCATACAATAAACGCACGTTGAATATTCAAACTTTCTTTGGAAAACTTAACAGCTTCAGACCAATCAGAATGGTTCCATCTGGTCTGTTTTCGACGGTATATTATACCTAAAAATGTGTGACACGTTCTTAGACAAACACACGTTTCCATTTGCGTGTCAGCGTCGCCTGTAGTGACAATATGTATACATAAACCAGCAAGGGCTGACCATTCAATGTGTGACATTCTACGCCGTCAACATCTCACGATCTGTGAAGGGTTCTCATTTCTTACTGTGAAGCCCCCTGTTTGTGAAGGGTTCTCTATATTGTGAAATGTGTCTACCGGCTTTGGCGGCCAGAGTAGGGTGCCAATACCGTCACATATCCATCCAACCATCCATCCATCCATCCATCCATCTATCTATCTTATCTATCTATATATCCATCTATCCACCCATCTATCCATCCACCCACCATTTATCCATCCACCCACCCACAATGTTGGAATTCCAACACAAATCCTAACATCCCTCCTCCCTCACAACAACTAAAATAAGCTGTTTCTCCCCTGCAGCTTATATCGGAATTGTTCACTTGGAGCCTTTAACCATATTGTTACTCGATTGCGGAAGGTCACTTACTAGTGAGAAGTCCAGAGTATCCATAACGAAGGCTACGTTATGAGAAGAATGTCACCTGAAAGAATGAAATAATTAAACAATGTTCTCCGTTCTTCGGGCTACATCCTACTAATCTGCAGGAGTTTGACAGCGAACGCCAAAGAAAAAGCAATATTTAACGTGTTTTCCCCTCTTGCACTGGTGTGCACTATCGATATCTTAATAGATCTTGGAATATATTAAGAGACAACAGATCAAATGGTTTGCACACATCAGCAGACTACCATCAGACAGCATACCACAGCAAGCTATGCTACACATATACAGTGAAGGCAGACGCAGAGACACCAAATGACATTCTCTGAAGCTGCCAGAAAAGCGAGAAAAAGAACATTGTATCTCCCTCGACGCAAGTAAATGATAAAAGAGGAAGGAAAGAAGAAGATTTAATTCTTTCCTCTTTCAATATGGTCATCTGATGGCTGGTAATTTTTTTTTTTTACTCCAGTATTTTTTATAACTTCTGCATTAATTTTCTGATCTGTCCAATGTACTTTCATCACGTTTAAAGAAGAAAACAGAACCATCCCTGTATCCTCCAGTTCAAAATGAACTTTTTTGTTTACAGTCCATGTTTCTTCTTCTGCATTCGCTCTCATATAACGACAACGAATATATCGTGTGATTTCCGCCGGGGAGTGTGAAGTACGTTGTGCTGCAAGTTCCATAGTATTACTGTGTTATTTGCACCTCGGTTGGCCACTTGTGGTCAGAACTTCCTAGGTCCAGCACATCCGTTTTCGTCATGCCTTTAATTCGGGTAGGCTCCCCTAGTCCGTGACAGCCTGTCTATCTGTCGCCGGGCACGCTGGTGTGTAGTGCCTCTTCGCCAAGACGCATGTCGAGCGCGTCTATCTGGCATGAGGTGTTCCACCGTCTATGAACTCACCTCGTGCATTTGGACATACTGTGCCTGTGCCCATCGAGTACTGAATCAATTCTCATCCGCGAGCCTGGTTCCATATGAAGAGTTGGACCCTGGCTCATTAGCCCTCCTACTCGAGGCGTCGTTCACAGACATAGTGAACCCCTCGCCCACGTTCGAGTCTCACGCCACGCGTCTGAGAGCAAGGCGTTCTCGAGCTGAGCGACCTTGTCCCAATAGCGCCTGAGCCCATCAGGTACTGAACCCTTTCTCTCTGCACGTGTATTTCCGGTATAGGAAAGCTTGACAGTAGAGTTGGGCCAGGGCTAAAATCGTTGTCCCTGTTGATCCTGAGCCCCTCGGGTACGGAACCTTTTCTCTTCGCGAGCATATTTCCAATTTAGGAAATCTCGAAATTAGAGATTGGGTTAGGTCTTCTTGCTTTTCCCAACGCCCATGTTTGGGTCTGGGTCTCTGCCTATAAGGAGCACAGGTAACTAGAAGCTCGTTTCGAACTAACAGAACTAACTCTTTCCTAGGAACTTTTCCCTTTCTATTTGCAGTTCGCGCTGCCCTCTGGCGCTGTTCTGCCCTTTCATTGTATCATTGTACTCAGTATGACATCTATTTGTATCTCGTAATGCGTCTACCATTCCGTGCCTTTTACAGTGGCACTCCAATGTTCGGACTGGACTAACTGGCGTCACTGTATGTAGACAGTGTCGCTGTATGTGGTGGTGCTGGTGGTGTCGGAGATATTGTCTGTCTCTTATGCAGTAAAATCTCTTTCCATCTGCTACCTCCACATTCTCGGACACGGTCCCCAAACGATTTCGCCAGAATCAGCTCGAGCTGCTGTATTTCTGTTTCCAGGGTGCACCGCGACGAGGTACATTTGGGATCTTGGTTATCTGCTAATCATGGGTCCGCCGAGAGCAATGCGTTCCCTTTGAACCCCAGTCCATGTTTCAATATCCATAAACAAAAAGAATTATTTATATACAATACACTGACATTACAATTCGCATACGCATTGATAACACTTCATTTTATAAAAATGTTTCTCTTTTTTTTTTAAATGTCAATTTGCCTTGAACTATTATGTTTTTATGTCAACAGCGCACAAGCTATCTACTATTAAAATGGTGCTAAGATACTAAGATAATGGTGCTTTATATCTAATAGTGATTTAATGTTGCATCATTGTCTTAATTAAGGCAACCTTTAATAATGATAACTGTAGATAGACCTGATCTTAATACTAAGTTTTGGTGGTGTATATTTCTTTGAGACAAACATTGCTTTTGTTCTCTTCTTGTTTAGATTGAGTCCTTGCTTTTCGTTCCCATTTAGGTTATCAGTTCCATTTATGAACTTCTTCCTCAGCACCACAACAGACTGCCCATAAACATTTCTCTTTGTTTCCTCCTATATTCATGTAATGTTTATATGCTGTCACGATGTTCTCAGTAGCACATTACTTATGATATGCTAAAAAACGCGAACTACCTTAAAAAATTTCTGTACCTTTTTTTTATACTATGCATTGCCTACTTTACTATTTTCTCTTATACAAGTAAATTGAAGTAGGAAGCAAGAGGATTAATAAAAAATTATTGAGACTAAAGGGAATTGAACCAGTTCGTTCTGACGGCACCAAATCGCCTGGTAACTAGAGTAAGCGGGTTTTTCCGTGCTTGACTAACTGCACCTCCAGGAGTCAATCTGCTTATTCAGTTCGTCGCATCATTTTCTTATTGTTTCCGAGACAGAAATTTTACATAAGTTCAGGGCGTCGCTTAATTTTCTTATTGTCCCCGTTATGTTCAATTTTTTAAAACAATATATTAAATGTTTGGTTTGTAGTCCCATCACCTTCAAGATCCAACTCCTCCCCTGCCTGCTGAGAACCACTGATCTAGCAAATGATAAAGAACAGATTTATTTTTTCAAAGACCTGTACTCCGCAGGGAGTTTACAGGCAAATATTTAAGACAATATTATAGTAATACAATCGTACCTGGTCCACCTTCGTAATTGAGGCGAGAAACTGCTTATCTCGCAGATTGGTGTTCCGACCGAACGACACGAACCGACAAGAAGAAATTCGGTCAAAAAAGCAACACATTTTTTTTTCCTTTCAAGAAAGCACATTACAAATAAAATTGTATGGACAGGACTAGATTTGGTTAGTCTTGTTATATGTTGCTTCAATGTTTCTAAAACTGGGTTGTTGTGTCCCATTTGTCTCCTACTGTGTTAAGACTTACCTGATCAGAATACAACCACAGCACACTTGCGGGTGCCGGAACTCATCCTTCCGAAACAGTTGACCATCGCCTTTTTAAATGTCCAGTGCTGAACATATTAGAACCCGCCGAAGACGGATGTGTCGGGCCATTGTCGCAAATAAAACGGCGACACAACGCATTTCCATTTTCTGGACTACATCCTGCTGGAAATCTAGCAGGACCATGGTCCAGCTAGATCCAGTTGGAGTTTGAGAATGAACGCAGAAGAAGAAGAAGAACATATTAGAAAAAAATCTTCTCCCTCCAGGGCCATTGATACAGGAACGCCCAATATGTTACAAAAGAACAGCTAATACACACACGCGCGTATATAGCACAGTGGTGTTGGGTCAAAGGGAATATGATGATGGACCGCTGAACCAGAAACCAAGTTCACTGTTCCTGCTGAATCCTCAGCAACACAAAGTAATGGATTTACGGGTACTAGCTATTTAGATCATTTTCTTGAGAAGGGACGTTTAGATTAGTAGTGGTGATAGATGAAAGAGATTTGTACTTTTTTAACATTGATGGAAGAAAATACCTTATGGGTGTTCTGTTAATTATTTTAAAAAACCCAGAGGAATCGTTAGTTAGGAACCCAAACAACGGATCAAAAAGATAACTAATGGGGACATTCTGAAAGTATTGAAAATAATAGAGAACTGGCTAAACAACAAGGTTCTCTGTACAAAATTACAATATTTTGGTCATATTAAACTACACGACAGCTTAGGAAAGAACAGAACGGAGGGGATGATACCAGGCAACTGAAAAGAGGTATAGCATGAAGAAGATGATCACAAGATATCAAAAACCACCTGAACATAATACTCACTAGAAGAAGGAAGATTGGATTAATATCAGCAGATGACTGTTGCATCCTGTCCATGACATACTACCAGATATGATGTAAATGCCCGTTGTTTAGAACCGATAAGGAAACAGCTTACTTTTGTAATTACATATATAACAGATACAATTTCGATCTTGCCATACTGTACCTGATAGAAGAAATATGTGGATAATACTTCTAATTTTCATATGGACGTATTCACGTGATAGTATTTTTATTTGACGCTAACTTCACAGACGTTGTCTTTACTGTCACTCTGTAACCCGTCCCTCTATGTGTCTCTGTCCATATTTTTTAACACACGTCTATAGCATTTCGCGATATTCATGTAATAAACATTTGACTGGACCCTGAGTTTGATCACTCTTGGATAGCCGATGGAAATTAATGTGGAATATTTATGAAAGTGCCCCCTGTTCTATGACGCCGGTTTATAATCAACAATCTGGTGAATATGATAAACAATAAACAATCTGGTGAATATGATAAACAATAAACAATCTAGTGAACATATAGATCAATTCCGCTTCATACTATTAATGATCATGGGGAGTGCGGCACTAGCCACGAATTGTTGTGTAGCTAAGTGTATACTGTTGATGATGAGATCAGAATTGCACCTGCCGCCTTTACTTTCTCTGATTTATTCTTCTAGTACCCGTTTCCTAAATATGTGTCTGTATTGGGGCAGTTTATGGTCGATATGAATCTCAACTATCCTACTAGTAAGCCAGAGCATCTATGAACCAATCTTTAAACTGGAAATCGAACCTCGACCATCCTACTAGTAAGTCAGATCACGCTAGAGCGCTTTAAAATATGTGCTACTGTTTTAATATACGTAGATTTGCAACCATTTGACTGAAATTCATGAAATGTGCTGTACTACTATTAATTCTAGTGGCCCAACACACATTTTGTTCAGTTAAAATGAATAACAAATCTGCCACCAAATGTCTTTATTAGAGATCCCTATAGTATTATATAATAAAGAAAGAAACAGTTTTCCTGAAGATTTTAAGTTATACAGTCCAGTCTATAGTTGTTTTTTTCAGTTGGTGTTTAATCGCGGAAAAACGAAACTGCATGTAAATCATGAGGAGTGAACAGGACGTACCAACTTAAGAACCAGTTAAAACTAGACTTTGTGACCATTTATTAAAATGTACACTTTTATAAGGTCAATGTCAAATAACACACATTAATACATAGGTGTATGTCCAATTTAAATTAAAAGTGGGTAGTAATAATAATAATAATAATAATAATAATAATAATAATAATAATACTAATAATAATAATAATAATAATAATAATAATAATAATAATAATGGTAATAATAATAATAATAATAATAGTAGTAGTAGTAGTAGTAGTAGTAGTAATAGTAATAATAATAATAATAATAATAATGGTAATAATAATAATAATAGTAGTAGTAGTAGTAGTAGTGGTAGTAGTAGTAGTAGTAGTAATAATAATAGTAATAATAATAATAATAATAATAATAATAATGAAAACCGCTATATCTGGGCTGTAGGACTACTACATTGGTGCCATCAGCAGAAAATTTCCGTCAAACATCCCTAACTTCAGCCATCTGCACGGCTGTGAAAATATCACACCATGACAATTTCTTCGGGCTTTCTCAATATTTATGTAATACCTCTTCTTCTTCCAATCTCATATACTACAGGATTAACTGGCTTACAGAATTAACTGGCTTACAGGATTAACTAGCTTACAGGATTAACTAACTCTTTGAAATTGAATGACTGGTTGTTACATGTCCAAATCAGGCAATTTTAGATGTTTCACTACTGTCAACACTGCTTTCTGCTGACCTGCAAGTTGGGTTATTATGGTCTCACACAATTATATTAATTTTATATTATTCAAATGCCGAAATCGGATGTGCTAGGCCTACAAGGCGCATAACGGTGGCACAACGTTATCACGCTCCCGGCGGAAATCGCACGGATATCCGTGATGGTTACAATGGAGCGAACGCAAAACAAACAAACAAATATTATTCAAAACTACGCCGAAGACGGATGTGTCGGGTCATTTGCGCAAAAAACATGCGACACAACGCATTTCCATTCTCTGGACTATATCCTGCTGGAAGTCTAGTAAGATCATGGTCCTGCTACAAGGGAGATCCAGCGGGAGTTTGAGAATTATTGCTGAAGAAGAATATTCATCAAAACACATGTGTAACATGTGTTGTCCTTTCTGTACTTGCAGTCAGAGTCCAGCTCTCGCATCCATATTAAAGAATAAATGCTATTCATTTGAGCAACCATTTCTCTTAATGAGTCAACCTCTTCATTTGAGCAACCATTTCTCTTCATTAGTCAACTTCTTCATTCGATCAACCATTTCTCTTCGTGAGTTAATATATTTCTTCATGCCTGTCAACTCTACCAAGAAGAGAGGGAGAAAATATGGCCTACTGAGACGGCAATTCTTCCAGACTTGAGGGGTTCCATGGATGACCTGAAGCGAATCACACAATTCATTGAAGCTATTGGTGCTGTAACCTGATATCTGACTGAAGCTATTGGTGCTGTAACCTGATATCTGACTGAAGCTATTGGTGCTGTAACCTGATATCTGACTGAAGCTATTGGTGCTGTAACCTGATATCTGACTGAAGCTATTGGTGCTGTAACCTGATATCTGACTGAAGCTATTGGTGCTGTAACCTGATATCTGACTGAAGCTATTGGTGCTGTAACCTGATATCTGACTGAAGCTATTGGTGTTGTAACCTGATATCTGACTGAAGCTATTGGTGCTGTAACCTGATATCTGACTGAAGCTATTGGTGTTGTAACCTGATATCTGACTGAAGCTATTGGTGTTGTAACCTGATATCTGACTGAAGCTATTGGTGCTGTAACCTGATATCTGACTGAAGCTATTGGTGCTGTAACCTGATATCTAACTGAAGCTATTGGTGCTGTAACCTGATATCTGACTGAAGCTATTGGTGCTGTAACCTGATATCTGACTGAAGCTATTGGTGCTGTAACCTGATATCTGACTGAAGCTATTGGTGCTGTAACCTGATATCTGACTGAAGCTATTGGTGTTGTAACCTGATATCTGACTGAAGCTATTGGTGTTGTAACCTGATATCTGACTGAAGCTATTGGTGCTGTAACCTGATATCTGACTGAAGCTATTGGTGCTGATATCTGACTGAAGCTATTGGTGCTGTAACCTGATATCTCACTGAAGCTATTGGTGCTGTAACCTGATATCTGACTGAAGCTATTGGTGCTGAAACCTGATATCTGACTGAAGAACGATGAAGAAGAAAGAAGAAGTCAATATATTTTCAGTATTTTTTATTTATTCAACTTGCTGTCGTCAACTTTTAGTACTAGTGATTTGTATAGATGGATCTGACTATGACATTGATTTTACTATTCCACATTACGCACAACCTTGTCTTGGCATTTAGTGGCCTATAACTATTACAAGTTTGCGTTTTATTAATTTTCACACCAGAACAGTGACCGTTCATGTCTTGTATTCGAGGCATTTAAAGGTGGAAATCTATAATTAAGTTGCATTTTAGTAGGATCATGGACAGTACCAAAGTCGATACTCCGAGATTGTGACTATGTGATTCTTGATTAGGAACAAGCGTCACAGCACTGGGGACATTCCCATATATGCTCTGCTTGCCGTTCCGTCAGCCATCTAAAAGTGTATAAGCTCAGTGTCCCAGTCAGTTGCTGATTACGCGATCTTCTGATCTTTCCGGAGAGGGAGTACTTTCTCCCATCACCTCTAGTCACTCCCATTTCTACCATTCTCTGAATATGTACATTGGCACGCTCGACTTCATCCTCGTCTTCTCGTAAGTTATCCATGACTGCTCTAATCAATTCAATCCTGTCTCTTCTTATCTCGGTGCCATTCACCAAAGCTTTACCAGCCAACACATCGGCTCTTTCGTTTTCCCTGACCCCAGCATGACCAGGACAGTAAATCCATGTAATGCTCGGCGCATTGTCGAGAAGAGTGACCCGTTCAGTTCTGATAATATATTTTTCTATATTGCGCAGCATACTTTGAGAGCCCGATAGAATCACTGAGTCTGTTGGTGGTTGCGTCGCCAGCCAAGTGAGAGATGCTGTCACCGCTTCCATTTCCATTCTCATACTCGATGTTGTAGTGGGGTAGGCAGCTGACTTCTCAGCTAATTTCTTGCCATTTTGGTAGGCCACGAAAACCCAACAACACCTGTTTGTTTCTTGTGTTACTAAGCCGTCTGTGTAAATTATTGTATCGTGTGGCTTCGAGTTCTGCAGTATGAGTTCTTGTATTATTTCCTCTGTTCTGTTGGCAGCCCAGTCGTGGCACTCTCTTCCTATCTGCATCACCACTGTTGACAATAGCTTTCTCTCTTTGCCAAATGTCACCCATTCACAACCTCTTCCCACTTCCTCCAGCTCACAAACTCTGAGTATGGTATCTTCTGCTTCTGCTATCGAGGACCTTCCTCTCTTGATTCGATTTCCTTTTGTGCTGTCTAGAGATTGGTGTAAGACATGATGATCATGTTCCCTTTACTTAACTAAATTCCTTTCTGTTGTGGCGCCCCTGTGGATGATTTTATTGCATTTACCGGGGCGGTCGTCCGGAAGTCCTGTCTAGTTTATTTGCTGGACAGTATTTTGTATTTATTTACCAGGATTTTCTCTTCATCATGACTCATATGCCACTTTGGCCCTCTATGGAATGTAACATCCACTCTCCACTGTGGCCCTCTATGGAATGTAACATCCACTCTCCACTTTGGCCCTCTATGGAATGTAACATCTACTCTCCACTTTGGCCCTCTATGGAATGTAACATCCACCTCCACCACCCAGAACCTCACTAGTCAAGCTTACAGACAGGTCACAGTGTTGATATGATTATTCGTTTCAATAGCGCTTATATTTTTCCGCACATTCAGTCTACCCATTGTTTAAAATGTCCTCTGATTTAGTATTTACTCGATTGATAAATATCTATAATATCCATATTCTTGAATTAGTTATAGGACAAATATTTCTATAATTAGTTCATATTTTCATGATACAATATAGGAAACCGTTGAAACGAAAATTGACAACACACCTATGGCTCATAAAATGTACCCAATAGTTAAATTACTTTAAATTATATTTTTTTTCGAGCGCAAAATAATTATAACTTTAATAAACACCAAAGAGCTTTAAGACAATGACTGCAGAATTTTAAAATAATAGGATCGTGTAAAATCTAAAGTCCATACAAAAATCCGTGTTTATTGAAGTATTTGTTATTGAGTTATTAAATGAAGTTGGGGTGAGGTAGGGAGTCAAGTATTTTAATGCTCTATGGCAGCTGAGCTACTGAAATCGCTTGAGCAAGTATCACATTTATTGATTTAATTACTGTGTTATTTGTAGTTTTGGATTGGAAAGACAATGGTTCTAACCGGTTGAGATCGTTATGAGCGCTAGCTTACTGTTTTATAGTTTATCAATTTTAAAATGAGCACTAACGACCTGGCTAGAGCAGCACTTTAAGCGTTGTATGACACCAGTTTCAGCGACACATTCCACTTTCTCAAAGAATAGTGTACGAAATTAAGGTAAAACACGGTTTAAATCTTCACTGTGCTATAAATAGCACACAATGTTTACATTTTTAAGTAGCATACGTCACGGGTTTCCGTGTAACACCAATGAAATTGAAATTAATGGATAACGTGACGTCACATCTCCCAACACAAGCGACACCAACCACACTTTTAATTATAATTTTGATAACTAATTTATTTTTTCATTTATAACTGATCCTAACCCTTACCCCCATCCCTAATGTAAATACTAATACGAAATTAAAATGCTTATTCAATTAATATACCTTAATTTTAAATACAAATTCTACTAATCACGCTACAAAGGTTAGGTAATACCTCGAAACCAGAACAAAGGTCACAGTGAAGACTTAAACCGTAGTTGCGCCGAAATTAAATAAGAACAATTATAGAAATAAACTAATTTAAGAAATGCATAAAGATCTTAAAATTTTAGCAACGAGTGTGTATGCATATAAATGTATCTTACGGGGTCCCGCGAAACACAATTTAAGAATCTCTGCTTCATTTAAAATTATATGTATCTTAAATTGAGTCCAGGGTCCAGAGACAATGACCAGTTGCGTGAAGAAAATCGTAAGTATTGGTTGGTTAGAGTATCTGAAGGTAATAACTAACTGTTTATAGCATACATGTATAGTATAGATTATTTCATTCCCCAATGTCTACTTGTTCTTACGTATCTTCCTCTCCATGTTCACATTCTTTCTCTTATCCTTCTTATTTGTGATGTTATCTATCTTCTTGTTACACTTCTTATTTTTCTTGGTCATTTACTCTTTTTTAACACTCCTTTTTTCATCATCTTGTTTATTTCATTCTTGCTAATTTTCTTGTACCATCTTCATCGTGTTTTTATTGTCCATTTCTTGTTATTCTTGATGCTCTTTTTCCTATTTTCACTTTTCTTTATTCTTTGTTGTCTTTCTTCCTCTCTCTCTCTGTTTTTCTTTTGCTCTTATTTTTTCAGTGTGATATTCTTTTTTCCCTCCAAATTTTTATATTGATTCTTCTTCTTCCTCTTTTTAAAATTATTTTTGCCATTCATCCGGACCGCTGGAATGGATTCAGCTCTTTTATCTGCAGAATCAATCACAGAAAAGAACTTTACTGAGTGAAGGACTGCTCGGCTCGTGAAATAGCGCATGCAGCCACATTAAGTCAATCATCTAGGACTTTTGTGGAAAATACCACTGTAATAGCACCTCTCTTGCAGAACACTGTAATAACACACTCCAGTCTTGAGCTGAAAGTGTAAACCTATCTTGGAGTACAATATAATAATGACACACACTAATCTGGAGCTGAAAGCGTAAACCTCTATTTGAACACAATATAATAACGAGACACGCCAATCTGGAGCTGACAATTATTTGGACTTTTTATGTTTAAAAAAAAAATTTGGTACATGACTGGCAGATGTGACCAAATCACATAACAGTCAAAAACTTTTGTAATGTTATGATTAAGCCCATGTACATCTTTTATAATTTGCGCATCTTCCGTGGCGTTACAGAAGCGTCACTTGACAAGCATAACTAGCAGACGAGTCAATGCTAATATGAACAATGCAATCGCAGATGTCTGTTACACTAGCTAACACTATCCCTAACGTCACTCTTGAAATCACCCCCCTACCAATAACTACATATCCTACTCTACAATGCTAGAATTATAACACCAATCCTAACCTCACCCCTCCCTCACGAAAACTAAAATATGATATCTCCCCTCCAAGCTATATGTAAACTTCGCGCTAACACAGTTTCATTTTTTACGAGCATATGGTTTGTTTTGCTAAAACTTGGTCACATCTCCCATACATGAACCCAAATTTTCATTTACCACGTTGTAGATAGTTTTTCCTGCAGTTTTTATTTCATTTCTATTTCCTATAGGTGGTGTGACAAGGGATCTTATATTTACACTGCCTGCAGCATATATCTGAATTGTACACTTGAAGTCTTTACCCGTATTGTTAAGTGTCTAGAAGAACCGGAAGTTTAATTTTCAGATATGAGGTTAGTTTGACATTTAACCGACATTATTTTATCCTCGAATTTTTTTAATGTATATATTGAAACCAACGTTAATGTGCTTCTGACAAAAGTCACTCTCCGATTTCTACCTTACATAGTATCTTCTTCTTCTTCTTCTGCGTTCGTTCTCATACTCCTGCAGATTAGCAGGATGCAGTCCGGAGAACGACATGCGTTGTGTCATGGTTTACAGCATTGCTGCGATATCTGCGCCTATCGGCCTGACACATCCGACTTCCGCATGGCTTTGGGTCACTGATCCTATATTGGATGGGACAGTCAACTCCATTCCATAACCTCCTTAGTCGCCTTTTACGACATGCGTGGAAGGTAAACAGTGTTGCTATTCTTAGCTCCCCTTTCGGGCCCCGGCACACACGGGCGACATAGTATCTGATACCACAGATGATCCTGTCACATAGATTTCACATACCCGTATTGGGCCGTAATGTTTACGGTAACACTTGCCGACAGGTCTCATGCTGGACAATTGTAATTTCGGTGCTGCTCTAGCGTTTACCAAACACAGCTCTGCCTTCTAGCACTTGTTGATTTTTCCAGATTCATTGTGTACTCTAAGCACGCTATATCGTAATGACATCTCCCCGTATCGGGACATCGACATTAGCCACACACCCTATGCATGAAAAAACAAAAGAACTAACAAAAAACAGACTAAAAAGACCAAGCTTCAATCACCTATCCAAAAAACTTATGATAGCCAATAAAGAAGTAACCAGCAACAATCCGGATGAATGGGAACAGCTAGAAGCATATTGCAACATCACAAACACTTCACCCATATATACTGCAAAACTTACAATACCAGGCATTGAGAGCAAAACTATGGAAACCCCTACTGCCCTTAAGGCAAAAACACTTGATCACTTAGACACCCAATACCCTACCTCACAGTGGATTCATGTCTTCACAGATGGATCATCAGAGGGTGCAGTAAAGAAAGGAGGAGCTGGGATACTAATACTCATACCAAACACCCCAAAACTAGAACTCTCAATCGCTACTGGCAAATTATCAACAAATTACAGGGCAGAGCTACAAGCAATCTTGGAAGCATCAAAGGCTCTAGAGGAACGGAGGCTCAAAGGAGCTAACATAGTCTTCTTGTGTGACTGCATGTCAGTACTCCAAACCATCCAAAAGGAACCTAAAGATCTCCTAACAAAAACAACTATAGAACTTCTAAATCAACTATCTGCCAACAATAAAGTTGTGCTGCAGTGGATCCCTGCACACTGCGGAATAGCAGGAAATGAAGGAGCTGACAGACTGGCAAAAGCAGGTGCAAAAAAGGAACAATTCCAGCACAGAATATCACTGACTGAAGCAAAAACCCTCATCAAAGGAAAATACAAACATACATGGAGTCAGAGAACAGGCTGTAACTTTCCACAGGACCCTATTCTAAAGCTAAACAGGTCACAACAAACCACAATTTTTAGACTTCGCACAGGACACTGCAGACTACAAGCACATCTCCACAAAATTAAGGCTGCCCAAACTGACCAATGCCCATGTCAAAAGGGTCCCCAGACTCCAGAACATATTCTGCAGACGTGCCCACTCTTTGATGACGTGAGAACCAAATTATGGACTCAAGAGACAGATCTGAAGGTGAAGCTGTGGGGCAACCGTGCGGACCTCCTGCAGACGACTGAATTCATGGAGGCGGCCCACCTTCCTGTATAGACTTATGAGCATAGGAAACTGATCGCAGAAGAAGAAGAAGAAAGCCACAAATGAGATCAGGGTACAATGCCAGAGGAAGACCAGGGAAATGATGGATAGAAAACTTAAAGTACATATTAAACAAACACGGTCATAACACAGCCGAGGCCAAACATCTGGCCTTGGTGCACAAGCTCGAGCTCCATTCTCCCCCTACGCTTAACGGCAAGAGTAGAAAACAGACTACTGGGGAAAGACAAAAGAAGACATTAGCCATCGTTTTAATTACCTGCATTTCGGTTGACCGAGCCGCAATGTCATACGTCACTGTGTGTCGACTTGGGTAAGTTAGCACAGATGTGTCAGATATATTACTTCTCTTATTGCAGTCAATTTTACATACACAGCCTCCACATCCAATAAACAAGATCACTAAATTTGTTGACCAGGAACACCGCACGAACTGTTGTATTTCTGTTTCCAGTGTGCAGAACCAGCAGGTACTAGAATCTTGGTTATCTGCTTATGAAAATTCTTGAGACTAACGGGAATTGAACCAGTCCGTTCAACGGCACCAAAATCGCCTAGCAACTATTGAACACGCGTTTTTCCGTACTTGACTAACCGCATCTCCAAAAAAAAGATGAGATTTCATCAAGCCTTTCAAACCGTGCACACAAAGTCACCAGTACGGACCGATCGAGACAAGGACTATTACAACAACAACAAACATCCCGTACAGGTATTGAAATATCCTCAGTAACAACAAACATATAACATAATATCCGTATTAGTTATACAAGGGCCGATAGGTCTTCTTGTAAACATGGATAACATATATAGACATTACAATTTTGCTTCGAGTAATTGTTTTATACAAGTAAATATAAGTAGGAAGCTAGAGGACAATTTTATTTTGAAAAAATGTTTAAATTTTTAAAAAAATTGTCCTCTGGCTTCCTACTTATATTTACTTATCTGCTTATGCTGGGTTCGCACGAGAACAATGCGAAACACTTTTCACCCAATTTCGCAGATAATGATAAAAGAAAGTTGAAGGTTTAATAAACTAGCAGTGTATGCACTAGTACTTGTATGAGCTATAACATTCTCAAGCGAAGATGAACATTGAGAAATGCCGCTAGGTTTTATTTGTGAGTCCTCATATGACTTTTTTCTTTTTTTTTTTGCTTTATACCCCTTTATGGCATGCAGAGTCTGGAGTATAAGAGTTCTCTAGAGATGGCTTTTTTTGTGTGTTTCATATATGTTTATTTTCTTTGACTCTTTTATTTCTGTAATACATCGTTTGCAAGATCTGCCCCTGGCTTTGTGTTCATCGTGTCTGTATAGTAATGATTTTTGGGGCACTTTCTGGTGGTAGTCTGGAAGCATGCGAACATCACTTAATGTTGTCTTCTGATGTAATCCAGGATTGGTATTGTGTTTTTTTAGACTTCTGATAATTTCGTTCCTGATTCTGTCTCTTATTGTTACTCCGAGGATTCTACGTAGACAAGTTATTTCTGTTGTAACAAGTTTTCTTTTTGATTCTGTTGTTAGTGTCCACGTTTGACATTGGTACATATGATGGACATAATGATGGTATGATAATAGTTTTATATAGTGCAGTTTTGGTGTTCTTCTTCATCATCGTTCATTCTCAAACTCCCGCTGAAACTCTTGTAGCAGGACAATGGTCATATTAGATTTCCAGTAGGATATAGTCCAGAGAATAGAAATGCGTTGTGTCACCGTTTTATTTGCGCTAGTGGCCCAACACGTCCGTCTTCGGTGGAGTTTTGGTGTTCATGCTCACATATTTGTTTTTGAATATAGGATACATCAACCCTAAGATCCGTTATGTTATGTTGCATCTATGTTGGATTTTTTCTGGTGTTTTTCCAATTCGATGATATGATGCTTCCAAAATAAGTGAATTATTTCACCTGTTTATGTTATTGATCGTCGACTAAAATAGTGGTGTTTCTTTCTTATTTTGTTATTGACATTACCTCAGTTTTTCTGTGTTGCCTTCACGTTAAAGTCCCTACACGTTGTGTGGAGTCTATTTATATGTTGTTGTTCTTTTGTTGTTGATACTATTGCTTGATCGTCTGCAAAAAGAAGTTCGCTCATGGAGTTGGTTAATTTGTCTTCATTACTGTTGTAAATTTTACAAATGTAATCGATATATGAGATTAATAACAAGGGAGATAGAACACATCCTTGTCACACTCCATAGTGTATGTGCAATGTATCTGAAAGCCCAACACTCGTTCTAACTGTACATTGACTACATGTGTAACTACTTCTACACGAGTTGATTAGATGTGGGGAACCCCACATTGTGATAGTATTTTTCAAAGCTGTGTCTGTCTACTCCGTCGAAAGATTTTTCTTAGTCGACAAACACGATATACAATTCTTTGTTGTTTTCAGTTGTTTTCTGCCAGTTGTCTGCATGTAAAAATGACACATGTACAGCTTTTGTTTTTACGGAATCCCATTTGAGTGTTGTTAAGCTGTAGTTCTGTGAATGTTCGTTTGTTTGTTTTTCGTTCGCTCCATTGTAACCATCACGGATATCCGTGCGATTTCCGCCGGGAGCGTGATTACGTTGTGCCACCGTTATGCGCCTTGTAGGCCTAGCACATCCGATTTCGGCATGCCTTGACAATTCGGGTGGGCTACCCTTAGCCTGTGACAGCCTCTATATCTGTCTCCAGGCACGCGTAGCGGAGACTCTTCGCCCAGACGATTTTTTGCTATCGTCTGACTCGAACGAAGTGTTCCACTGTCTATAAACTTGCCTCGTGTAATAGACGTGCTGTGCCTGCGCCCATTGCGTACTGAACCGTTTCTCATCCGTGAGCCTGGTTCCTTAAGGGGAAGAACTCAACAGAGGAGTTGGACCCTGGCTCTTTCGCCCTCTTAGCCGAGGTGTCATTCACCGACATCGTGTACCCCTTGTCCAAGTTCGAGTCTCACACCACGCGTTTGAGAGCAAGGCGTTCTCGAGCTGAGCGTCCTTGTCCCAATAGCGCATGAGCCCATCAGGTACTGAACCCTTTCTCTTTTCAAGTGTATTTCCGGTGTAGGAAAACCTGACAGTAGAGTTGGGCCAGGGCTAAATCGTTGTCCCTTTTGTGCCTGAGCGTATCGAGTACGGAACCCTTTCTCTTCGCGAGCATTTTTCCGGTTTAGGAAGGCTCAACATAAGAGTTGGGTTAGGTCTTCTTGCTTTACCAAACGCCAATGGATGGGTCTGGGTCTCTGCTTGTAAGGAACACAGGTAACTAGAAGCTCGTCTCAAGCTGACGCAGCTTGTAGTTCCCCTTTCCTAGGGACTTTTCACTTTCTATTTGCAGTTCGCGCTGCCCTCTAGCGCTGTTCTGCCCTTTCATTGTTTCATTGTACTCTGTATGAAATATATTTGTCTCTCGCCATGCATCTATCTTTACGTGCATTTTACATTGGCCGCCCCTCCAATGTTCGGACTGGACTGACTTGCTTCACTGTATGTCGACAGTATCGCTATATGTGGTGATGCTGGTGGTGTCGGAGATATTGTCTGTCTCTTGTGCAGTCAAATCTCTTTCCATCTGCTACCTCCACATTCTCGGACACGATCCCCAAATGATTTGGCCAGAATCAGCTCGAGCTGCTGTATTTCTGTTTCCAGGGTGCACCGCGTGGAGGTACATTTGGGATCTTGGTTATCTGCTAACCCTGGGTCCGCCTAGAGCAATGCGTTCCCTTTGCACCCCGTGAATGTTCGTAATTATCTTTCTAGAATTCTTTTGAAAAGTTTTCCAGTGTGGCTTAGGAGTGAAATACCTCTGTACTTTGTACAATCTCTTTTGCTGCATTTTTTCTTTCAGATAGGTATTATTACAGCGTTTTTTCAGTATTGTTTTTCTTGTGTATTCCATATTTAGTTAAACAGCATATATACCCATTTTATCCCTATACCTGCCGCTGTTTGATTAATTCGATTTGTATGTTATCGGGCCATGGGGCTTTGTTTGATGGAGCTGTGTGTATGGTATTTTCTATTTCTGCTAGCAATATTTTTGATTCTAACTCTTCCGTTCTATTGTTTACAGGGCCGAATTTAGACTTGATAGGGCCCTAAGCTATTTGAGATATTGGGCCCTAAGCTATTTGATATATGGGGTCTTTAACGATTAAGAATATATAGATAGTGTAATAAAACATGTTTTGGCGCCCCCAAAACAGTGGGGGGCCTTAAGCTATAGCTTATTTAGCTTAGAGGTAAATCTGACACTGATTGTTTAGTATGTTGTCGTCACCTCCATCTCTTAGATTTAGCAATTATTTAAATACTGTTGCCACCTTTCCATGATTCGTTTCTGATAGTTGATTGTCTTTCTATTTTCATCATTATTTAGGTTGTTTCATGTTTATCTTCCCTTTTTCCTCATATTCTTAATTTTCGTGTAGAATTTCTTTGGTGTTTGTTATCTATACGTAATGGTTCGCCATATTCTTGCCAAGCTTTAGTTTTGGCAATTTTAATGATTTCCTCAGATTGACTGATGAGTCAAACTCGGGCTCTAAAAAACATGTTACGGTGAGAGCAGGAGTGGTAGGTCTTGAGATGAGGTAATACAATCTGATCGATGTTGTATTTTTTGGTCTCTTTTAGTCGAATGTTGTACTCTCAAGATTGCAATGTTGTACTCTCAAGATTGCAGTGTTCTACTCTCAAGATTGCAGTGTTGTATTCTCAAGATTGCAGTGTTCTACTCTCAAGATTGCCGTGTTCTACTCTCAAGATTGCAGTGTTGTATTCTCAAGATTACAGTATTTTACTCTCAAGATTGCCGTGTTCTACTCTCAAGATTGCCGTGTTCTACTCTCAAGATTGCCGTGTTCTACTCTCAAGATTGCCGTGTTCTGCTCTCAAGATTGTAATAGCTGTACTGATTTCACCATTAAAAAATTAAAAATGTTCATTAAATCTATAAGACCAGATGTTACCTTACATTGTGACATTTTTTATGGGACATTTTGTGCAAACGTTCTTGAGATATTGGCTGAAATTGGATGACACAAATATTAAAAAGCACTATAGTTTGTAAATCATGTCGTCATGTCAAAATGTACTTCTTCTACAGGCCGCAAACACTTCTCATTAGATTTATTCTCAGCTGTGTATCCTCTAGCCAGATCCGCCTTAATTATAAATTAAGTATCCGGTATTAATACTACGCGTGTTGGTTACACATATCGATTCCTATTACATGTCATTTTTCATGTCCTATTAATGTCATTTGTCATTTCCTATTACATGCCATTTGTCATTTCCTATTACATGTCAATTGTAATTTTCTATGATATGTCATTTGTCATTTTTATTACATGTCATTTGTCACTTCCTATTACATGTCATTTGTTACTTCCTATTATATGTCATTTTCATTTCTATTACATGTCATTTGTCATTTCCTATTACATGTAATTATTCATTTCTCCACAGTTCCACGCATCCAAATGTCATACAGCTTCCAAACAAACACCTGCAATACCTGAAAACTGAATACCTGTTTCACCTGGAAATTCCTTTGAACGACACTGATGTTCTTGCAAAGTTTCATAATATCAAGGTAAGTAGCCTGGTCTGTTACATTATAATCCTCGTCACATAGACTATCTGTACGTTCACAACATAACTAATCTACAAGGCGGCATTCAACTTGGACTATATTTCCACGTGTGCTATAGCTGTTGTTGCTGATATGACCGCAGCAATCCTCGGGATTGTTCATAAAGGATTATTCATTGGTGGTTGCTATTGTTGAGTTGTTATTTGTAATTGGTTGTTTGTGAGGAAATGGGATTGTTCTTTAGTGGTTACTATTGCCAATGCCGTCTTAACCCATAGGCCCATTGGGCATTTGCCCGGGGGCCCACGAGCATAGGGGGCCCCATGCGAATATTTTGTAGGGTTATGGAAAACCCGTATAAAATTTAGTATTATTTTATAAAATTCTCATAATTTTGTGTTTATATGCGAACGGGCCCTTTAAGTTTATCAATCACTTCCAACCGTGAACCTGAACCAATGTTCAGGAATGTCATTTACCACATTCTGTAGATTGAGGTTCAATCCCTATAATTATTTTCCCTTCAAAGAAAAGCTTTATCACAAGTTAAGGAAATTTTGGGCCCGGAATAGCAATGCCTGTGGCTGACGGGTAAATAAAACCTGTTTTTCCTGTAAAGATACCATCTGCACAGCATTTATACTTCTGGAATCTCATTTGGGTGTTTTCATTGTGAGTTGCTGATCCTAATTCCCAAAGTCTGGACATTGGTAATTTAAACCAGCCACTGAGTAATAAATATGTCAGGTCTGAAACGCCTCCTATAGAGAACTGTGGAAACAAGAAAATAATTGTCCTCATTCCAAAAATAATTATTTTCTCCCAACTGAAGAGTCCCTTTATGGATTAAACTGATCCACCTAGAAAGACGTCTCATTCAAACAAAACTTGCGTCCACGTACGTTGACTATGTGAGTAAATGCGATTTTCTATATTATATATGTGTGTCTACTAAAAAATGTGACCCAGTACTCTTTTATTTATCATCATCAAGTGCCGTCTCCGCAACGTAGGTTGGCTGCAACAGATCTCCAACATCCCGTCACTTGTTTCGGTGGTACACTCTGCTAGACTGTAACCTGTCCTTCTTTCGATGTTACTCTCCTACTTGTATCTCTGTCTACCTCTTGCTCGCTTCCCTTTTACTTTACCCTCAAGTAAGATCTTCAATAAAGTGTCATGTCTTTTAATGTATCCAAAATATTGTATTTGTCTGATCTTTATACTTTATTTCTCTTAGTAATCCTTTCTTCATATTAAGTGTTTTTAGCACCTCTTTATTTGTTTTCTTCTCTTTCCATGATGTTCTCCTTATTCTCCTATATACTCACATCTTAATTCTGCCTTATAATTGTTTATTTACTGTCCATGTTTCTGATCTATACATTAATATAGAATAGATGTAGCATTTTATAATTCCCATTTTTAACTTGTTTGTAATTTGTTTAGATGTTACTTTTTTCCTCATGTCATTGAAGGTCCTTTTGACCATTCCTATTCTCCTTTTAACTTCTGTTTCACATCTGCCATCATTTGTGACTATGTGTCCAAGATATTGATAATGTTTCACGTGTTGTAGTTTCTCTCCATGCATGTTTATGTTTAGCTCTTGTTCTTTTGTGTCCTTGCTGATTATCATGGTTTTTGTTTTTTGGATATTTATATCAAGTTCATATTGATTACTTGATTTATTGACTTGATTTATTATTCTTTGTAGTTCATGTTCACTTTCTGCTAAAAGAACAGTGCCATCTGCATATCTCAGGTTGTTTATTATTTTCCCATTGATCTTGAGTCCTGGTATTTCTTCTATATTTTTTAAGATATTCTCTGTGTAGATATTAAATAGGCTTGGTGATAAAATGCATCTTTGTCATACCCCTCTTCTTATTTCTATGTATGGTGAGTAGCTGTTTTCACACCTTATTGGTGCAGTCTGTTCCCAGTATATATTTCTAATTAGTCTGATGTCTTTTCCATCTATGCGTATTTCTTGAAGACATTTTAATAATTTTTCATGGACTCTGTCAAAGGTCTGGTTGTAGTCTATGAAGCAAATGTAGACTGTAGATGCTTTTTTTGGACTTCTATATATTTATCTATCGCTAGTCGGTACTAAGTATAGCTTCTCTGATTCCTTTGTTTTTCCTAAAACCGAATTATTCTTCACCGACCTCCATGTCTATCTTGTTTTTAATCATTTCATGTATTATCTTGAGCAGTATTTTAGTTAAATGATACATTGGACGTATTGTTCTATATTCAGTACAGTTGACAGCTTTAGGCTTCTTAGGTAAAGGTATGAATATTGATGATGCTAGGTCTTTAGGTATATGGCCTGTTTCATATATGTCATTGCAAAGTCTGTGATAATATCCACACCAAATTCATTTAGATTTTTTAAATTATGTCTGCTGTTACGTTGTTGGAACATGCAGCCTTTCCGCATTTTAATGATTTTATTGTATTTTCATGGACACTAACAAATTAAAAGAGAGAAAGCTTGCTACTTATAGATTGAGATGCACAAGAAAAGCTGGAAACCGAACAAGAAGAGACCATGCGAGGAAAGAAATTACAAATACTGTTACCCAAGACTTAGCCAAAATGCAGAATGGTGGCAGCTGGAGGACCTTTTTAAAAAATGCTCCTCCTTGTTGGTCATGACCCTCGATATTCTTTATGGTTTTTATTGTCAAACGCCTTATTGAAACATGCTGGAGTGCAAGGTACGAAGCCATAGCGATCATGAAAATCTTCCAGAGGTTTGCCATTTCGTGGCGAAAATCAGATTATTGGATCAGCAAATAATGGTAACTATTTAGGTATACTATAGCTACTGAGTGAATTTGATCCTTTCCTGGAGGAACATCTCAAAATATATGGAAATCCTGGAAGAGGAAATACGTCATATTTATCTGCCAATATTTGTGAGGAATTTATTGATTTAATGGGACAACAGGTTCTTGGTACTATTCTTGAAGAAGTAAAAGAGTCAAAGTATTATTCAATGAGTGTAGATTCTACTCCAGACATCTCACACATAGATCAATTGACATTTACTGCACGATACATTAATTAAAGGATGCGAACCTGTGGAACGTTTCTTGATGTTCATCCCCATCTTTTCTCATGGGTCAAAGGATTTAACAGACACTGTTGTCGATTTTCTTAAAGAGAACAAAATTCCACTATCAAACTGCCGTGGCCAATCATACGATAATGCGTCAAATATGTCTGGACGATACACTGGATTGCAGGCACGTATTCATGAACTGAATGAGTTTGCCATCTATGTCCCCTGTGCAGGACACAGCCTGAATTTGGTGGGAGTAAAATCTGCAGAGTGTTATCTACAGTCTATAAAATTCTTTTACTTTGTTCAGCATCTGTATACATTTTTTGCTGGTTCTACTCATCGCTGGAATGTATTGACATCATATTTAGAAAAAGATGTTGTGGTCAAGCGTCTGTCTGACACACGTTGGTCAGTACATTTTGATGCTGTTCATGCTTTGTGTAGGGGTTTCGATAAAATAAAACATGCACTGGATTCTATATCAGGTGACAATGAACAGCAAGTGACAACAAGGCGAGAGGCAGACGGTTTGAGCAAAAAAATGGACCACCTTGAAACAATATTTCTTACAATTCTTTGGAAGGGCATTCTAGAAAGGATGAATACGACAAGCAAAGTTTTACAATCAAAGGATGTGAACATCTTAGTTGCCACAAATCTTCTTGTGTCGCTGAAAATCTATCTTCAGGAAACTAGAGACAAATTCACTGAATATCATATATGAATTCAAAGCCAGAAGTATGTGTCCAGATGCCGATTACAGTGATGGAAAAAAAACGGGAACGAACCCGAAGTGTGCGTTTTAGTAGATATGATAGGCCAGGAGAAGAGTTACTTCTAAATAAGTCCGAACAGTTCAAGGTTGAAACTTTCCTCCCTATTCTAGACACTTTAATCATTGAACTAACAAGACGTGCAGAGGCGTATTCACAAATTGGAAATCTGTTTTCTTTCTTGGGTGAATTAAAAACCATTACTTCTGATGCACTAAAGAAAAAATGCGAACATCTTGCCAATACGTACCACAAGGACTTGAGTTATGACGACCTTTTAAATGAATGTGAGCATCTCAAGCATTACATGGTTTTGATGAAAATTGCGAGACTCTACCTGCACTGTACAGAAAAATAATTTCGGACAATTTAAAATCTGTTTTTCCGAACATTGAAATTGCACTCAGAGTGTTCATGTGCATGATGGTGAGCAACTGTACAGGAGAACGTTCTTTTTCAAGACTTAAACTTATAAAAAATCAGCTTCGTAGTACAATGGGACAGCATCGTTTGAACTGGCTTTTACTCATGAGCATAGAAAATGACATCCTGAAGACCATTGACTTCAAGCCGATAATAAAACAATTTTCTGAAAAGAAATGTCGCAAACGCTTGTTATAATAAAGTACCGTACTGAAATATGTATAATTTAAGAATTTTTTTTTCTATTACGAATTTTAATACCTTTGTTTGACCTTGTGTAATAGATGTTATATGTTATGGCGCTTATTATTTAAAAAACATATGTAAATATCTGTTTTTGTGTGTAAATTTTTTTGTTTTTGCAAATATCATATGTAATACTATAAAACATGTAAATAAAATCTCTTTTCTCTGTTTTTCATGTTTAATGTTGATTATAGTTGCAGCTGTCTATATATCTATCTATCTATCTATACGCTGTGTCCCTTGTTTGCCTTGCAGCGTCAGGGGTGGAAGAGTTCTCTGGAGATGGCCTTCTTGTGTGCTGTTTGTAAGCTTGTTCCTGTGGCTTCTTTGATTTCTGTGATCCATCTTTTACATGGTCTGCCTCTGGCTTTATAACCGTTATGTCTATGTGTCATGGCCATTTGTGGCATGCTATATGTCGGTAGTCTGGAAGCGTGTGAAAACCACTTGATCTGCTGTCTTTTGATGTGTTCCAATACTGGTATTGTTTTGGTTATCTGTCTGATGTTATCGTTTCTAATTCTATCTCTTAATGACACTCCGAGTATTCTTCGTAGACATGTCATTTCTGTTGTCACTATTTTTCTTTTGTCTTGTGCTGTCAGTGTCCAGGTTTGGCACTGGTAGCATAGTGATGCAGCTGTACAGCATGTTTTAACAATTTGGTTGAAATGAGTATAGTGACAATAAAATAAATAATACATTATTTTTAATATTATCAACCATTTATTTTTTTTATTCCTGCGGGAGGGGGGGGCACTCTTTCTTTGCCGAGGGGCCCAACACTATTTCTTTGCCCGGGGGCCCTACATGGTGTAAAGACGGCTCTGACTATTGCTGACTTCTTATTTGTAATTAGTTGTTAGTGAAATTGCAATTTGCGATTTGTTGTTGGAGCATTATTGCAAGGTGTGTTTGGTTGTAGCTTAGTGATTCGCATTTTATGAGTGGAATTGTTGTTTGTTTTGTTTTGCGTTCGCTCCATTGTAACCAGCACGGATATCCGTGCGATTTCTGCCGGGAGCGTGAATACGTTGTGCCACCGTTATGCGCCTTGTAGGCCTAGCACATCCGATTTCGGCATGCCTTGACAATTCGGGTGGGCTACCCTAGCCTATGACAGGCTTCCTATCTGTCGCCAGACGGTGAATGTGTACTGACTCTATGATGAGTGGAATTGATCTTTGATGAGTTATCACACTGTTGATTTCATATTTATATTGTATTGATAATTTGTTAATGTGGTTATTGGTAAGTTGTTTTTTTTAGATGTTAGTTGTGTTTGTTGTTGGTGAGTTGCTATTTATGACTGGTTAACTGTGAAGGACGTAGATATAGGGCCTTATAAATATGAAACATATCGTCGCTTACATACTCTACTGTACATCTGTCAAAAGCTCTGTAGAACTTTTTCGTTGCATGTTTGATGGATTTTTTTATTTCCTGTCAACTGGTCTTTATTTTCCGTGAGTTATTCTGGATCGCAACCGTCTGCAGTAAGAATACCTCTATACACATATATTAGGACTTTGTTCGTTACCTGTTTGATTATTGTCTGGTTTTCATTGGTCACTATTTATAAACTTGGAGTTGCATGCCAAAAATAGCAAATACAGATCAACGAAAATCATGGAAATAATTAAAATCGACCTTTGATGTAATGTTTACATTTTCTTTACTCGGGTCTGTACTGGAAACCAGTCATGTGTGGGTCTTTGCCAAACATTATATTAATTTTTTCTCATTATTATCTACTTGATGTTGTCTCTACACAAACGTTTTGTTTTTCTCATTATTGTCTACTTGAAGTCGTCTTGTTATCTCTACACAAACCTTTTGTTTTTTTCTGTGAATTAAATTAGAATAACAGTGAAAATTGCGAAGGTGAATGGGAAGGGGGCTGTGTTAATACAAATTACAGGGCTGTAGATACGTTTTTGGTGAAAGGGATGTGAGTGGATAAAAGGAAGATAATTTCCCATTTTCTTCGATCGTTTCCTAAATGTCGTGGACATTTTTGGTGCTTTTTTTATGAAAATCCTCACATTTGGGGGGGGGGGGGGGTTGGTGTGGCGCAGTACCTGATATTTAGCTTGCTTCTCAATACTAAAATGTAATGTTCTGATTTCCAAAGGTATGGGGGAGGGGGAATGACCCCCTATCCCAACCCGTCTACTGGCTTATAATCACATATCGTAGTATGCACACAAAGCAATGGGAGAGGTGTTTGACACCATACCCCAACCCCTGTCTACTGGCTTATGATCACATAACGTAGTATTCACACAAAAAGATAATCAGGAATATATTTATAGAATGTCATTAATAACAATTGAACAAACTACATTTATAAAATATCGGTAACGCCTTGGGATTGTGTCCAGGACAGTTTAGCGCCTTGGGATTGTGTCCAGGACAGTTTAGATCAAGATTTAAGGAGAAACGATTGGCAAAGACAAACTATATTTCTGAACGATATGGGGACTATTCTCCAGAGTCACAAAAATGCAGCAGCACAGTGTAAGTCATATTGACTGGACTGTTTTTTCGACTGGTATATCCCATAGTTCACAAAAATGAGAGTATTGAGCAAAATCCGGAGCGAAATTAGTCTAGTGAGTATAAATGCGAAGGCATCATAGCGCTAGATGGCAGCGCCAAATTCAAGTACAATCGAGAAAAACAAATACCGTAGCGGCAATCATGTTCAAGAGCAAACTGTCAGTTATATTCTGAAAGCATGCAGCGTGGAAAAGCAAAAAAAAAAACATTAAGCAATATCATCATAGTCCGCAGACAAATCTATATAGAGGCTCGGTGTTGGAGGAGGTGTTCACGATGCTGCTAAACGAAAGATAGGCTAATAGGATAACACTAGCCGTCCAACATACTGCCGAGATTTTTCTATACCGAAACAATGCTTTGAACTATTGAAGGGCTAAGTATTCCAGGACACAGTGACCAATGGGTTATCTAATTACAAGATTTAATTTTATTGACAACGGAATGCCTCGTACGAGAAAGAAATAGTTGATCCAAATTCCTTGCTTAATGCTTCCACAATGGAAACTGTTACCCAGGGACATGTTATTGGCCTGATAAGTCCCTTGCTTAACGCTTACACAATGGAACCTATCACCTAGCGATATGTTTTTTGCCAGCTAAGTCCAAAGACGTAGTGAATGATAAACCGACATAGCGAAGAGCTGATACACACGAAAGCCTGGCGACACATAAAAAGGCTTAAGAGGCTTGGAAGCTCAACCAACTGATTTTTTTTTAAACACCCCAAATCAATGTGCTAGGCCAATATACACATATCGCAGCTACACTTTAACGTTTGCAGCACAATGCATTTATGCTTTCCGGTTAAAATCACACGCAACTTAGTGATGACTAAATTAGTGATAATTAGTAATAACTGATGAGAGCGAAGGCAGAAGAAGAGGCAGAAACAGATTTGAGAAATTCTTGGATTATATTCTGATAAACAGCAGGAGTTTTAGACCGAAGAAGAAAAAAAAAGAAAAAAAGACTTCCTGTTTTTGCAGTCCTCTCCCCCCCCCCCCCCAATTCATTTAAATCGAGACCAACCCCATGCGTAAGTTATCAATGAAATAATAATTAACATTATCAATAATAATACTTTTTCAGTTTGTGTGCATTGGTGGAACGGCAAATCGAATGGAGAAGCTGGCGTTACATCTAGCCCGAAAAATCAAATCTGAGGCAACAGGAGACGAACCGTTCGACTACTCCTTCCAGAATGAGAGATATTCAGGTTTTAAAATTGGACCTATTCTCTGTGTTAGCGTGAGTACTCTCATACATAAAATTGGACATATTCTCTATTAGCGCGAGTACTCTCAGACTTATAAAGTTGGACATATTTTCTGTTAGCGTTAGTACTCTCAGACTTATAAATTTGGACCTATTTTCTGTTAGCGTTAGTACTCTCAGACTTATAAAGTTGGACATATTCTCTGTGTTTGTGTGAGTACTCACAGGCTTATTCTGTGCCAGTTTAGCGCATAAGATACTAGTTTAGCTTACGGTATTTGATCTGCTTCCATGCCCAGAAACTATGAGCAGTATAGCACCTATATCCTGTTGTGCAATGGGAAGGTTTCTCCAGAGATTTATATTACACCCAGAGAGCTCCAACTCTCAGCATTAGTGCTATGTTTTAACATGTCTCCTACTCAGAAAGAGTGTTAGAGGAGTATAATTGAATAGACGAAGTTGTTGTATAGACGATGAGGTTGTATAGACAAAGTTGTATAGATGAGGTTGTATAGACAAAGTTGTATAGATGAGGTTGTATAGATGAGGTTGTATAGATGAAGTTGTATAGATGAGGTTGTATAGACAAAGTTGTATAGATGAGGTTGTATAGATGAGGTTGTATAGATGAGGTTGTATAGACAAAGTTGTATAGATGAGGTTGTATAGACAAAGTTGTATAGATGAGGTTGTATAGACAAAGTTGTATAGATGAGGTTGTATAGATGAGGTTGTATAGATGAGGTTGTATAGATGAAGTTGTATAGATGAAGTTGTATAGATGAAGTTGTATAGATGAAGTTGTATACATGAAGTTGTATACATCAAGTTGTATAGATGTTTGTTTGTTTTTCGTTCGCTCCATTGTAACCATCACGGATATCCGTGCGATTTCCGCCGGGAGCGTGATTACGTTGTGCCACCGTTATGCGCCTTGTAGGTCTAGCACATCCGATTTCGGCATGCCTTGACAATTCGGGTGGGCTACCCTTAGCCTGTGACAGCCTCTATATCTGTCTCCAGGCACGCGTAGTGGCGACTCTTCGCCCAGACGATTTTTGTTCTCGTCCTACTCGAACGAGGTGTTCCACTGTCTATAACTTGCCTCGTGTAATTGGACGTGCTGTGCCTGTGCCCATTGGGTACTGAACCGTTTCTCATCCGTGAGCCTGGTTCCTTAAGGGGAAGAACTCAACAGAGGAGTTGGACCCTGGCTCTTTCGCCCTCTTAGCCGAGGTGTCATTCACCGACATCGTGTACCCCTTGTCCGAGTTCGAGTCTCACACCACGCGTTTGAGAGCAAGGCGTTCTCGAGCTGAGCGTCCTTGTCCCAATAGCGCCTGAGCCCATCAGGTACTGAACCCTTTCTCTCTTCAAGTGTATTTCCGGTGTAGGAAAACCTGACAGTAGAGTTGGGCCAGGGCTAAATCGTTGTCCCTTTTGTGCCTGAGCCCATCGGGTATAGAACCCTTTCTCTCTGCAAGTGTACTTCCGGTATAGGAAACCTTGACAGTAGAGTTGGACGAGGACTACCATCGTTGTCCCTTTCTTGCCTAAGCCCATCGGGTACAGAACCCTTTCTCTTCGCGAGCATATTTCCGGTTTAGGAAGGCTCGACATTAGAGTTGGATTAGGTCTTCTTGCTTTACCAGACGCCAATGAATGGGTCTGGGTCTCTGCCTGTAAGGAACACAGGTAACTAGATGCTCGTCTCGAGCTGACGGAGCTTGCAGTTCCCCTTTCCTAGAGATTTTTCACTTTCTATTTGCAGTTCGCGCTGCCCTCTAGCGCTGTTCTGCCCTTTCATTGTTTCATTGTACTCGGTATGAAATATATTTGTCTCTCGCCATGCATCTACCTTTAAGTGCATTTTACATTGGCCGCCCCTCCAATGTTCGGACTGGACTGACTAGCTTCACTGTATGTCGACAGTGTCGCTATATGTGGTGATGCTGGTGGTGTCGGAGATATTGTCTGTCTCTTTTGCAGTCAAATCTCTTCCCATCTTCTACCTCCACATTCTCGGACACGATCCCCAAATGATTTGGCCAGAATCAGCTCGAGCTGCTGTATTTATGTTTCCATGGTGCACCGCGTGGAGGTACATTTGGGATCTTGGTTATCTGCTAACCCTGAGTCCGCCTAGAGCAATGCGTTCCCTTTGCACCCCGGTTGTATATATGAAGTTGTATATATGAGGTTGTATAGACGAAGTTGTATAGACGAAGTTGTATATATGAGGTTGTATAGATAAAGTTGTATAGATGAGGTTATATAGACGAGGTTGTATAGATGAGGTTGTATAGATAAAGTTGTATAGATGAGGTTATATAGACGAGGTTGTATAGACGAGGTTGTATAGATAAGGTTGTATAGACGAAGTTGTATAGACGAAGTTGTGTAGATGAGGTTGTACAGACGATCCCCAAAAGTGTTTGTCAGGAATATGGCACGAGCAGCTGTATTTCTGTTTCCAGGGTGCTCCGCGGGGAAGTACTTTTGATATCTTGCCTAACCCTGTGACTGCACGAGAGTAATGCGGAAGTTTTTTCACACCGTTCTGGCATAGAATTTGAGAAGAAAGTAATTACATCGGGAACAGTTTCTGGTTATTGTTGTGTTTCGGAGATAATTCTTTGTAAGAAATAGTCGTGATGTCAAATGATTGTTGACAATGCAACGATAAATGTCACAGCATACTCGTACAAATAACAAACATATATGTTCTACAAAGAAATTGTATAATTGTTCTCTACAAGAAAACACAAATGCAACTGTCGGCATTATGTGTACACTAGGGTTACCATATGTCCATCTTGTAAAATGGAACATATTTTTATATGGAAACATAATTTTTATATTAAACAAATTCTAACAGGAAATAACAGAATAAATCTTATGATTATCATATGGAAATGAAATAATACATTTCGAATACATTATTTTATTAAAAGTTGTAAAAAATCAATAATACAAATTTAGCTTTTGTTCTTACTTGTATCTAGTTACAACACATACCCTAGCCACTACTGCTGTACATTAAAAAAAAGACAACTCTCATTATTTCAAATCTTGCGCTTTCTTATTCTTATTATAAGTATCTGAAGATTGAATTTGTTTTAGCAGGTTGATTACTGTGTAAGTGACTTTATGAAAATCTTGACAATACGTACTCCTGAAGTTATATTGCACAAGAAAAAGAGGCATTCTCTGACATATTCAGTAATGTGTGTTTCTCATGTGTCAATTAAGTCTGCATAAAAGAGAAAAGTCGCTCCGCATTTCCATTGTGAATATCATCATCAGGTGCCATGCCGGCTGGCGTTGGCGGTCATGGCTCTCCACAGTTCTCTGTCCACAGTATTATGTATCAAGATCGTTGTTGTTTCCCTGCCGTGCCAGGTTGTCAAACTGTCTAATATTTTCTCACGTTGTCGCCCTCTGTCTCTGTTGCCTTCAATTTTACCTGTTGTGATTATGTTCTCCAAACCTGCCTGTCTCATGAAGTGGCCTCAAAAGGAAGATTGTCTTTTTGCTTATATTATTGATTAAAGCCCGTTTTGCATTTGACTCTTTCAACACATCTACATTAGTTTTTCTGGCAGTCATGGTATTCTCAGCATTCTTCTATAGAACCACATCTCTATTGCCTCTAATTTCCCACTTTCTAGTTTATTATCCAAGACTCGCACCCATACGTTAGTATAGGGTATATATAGCATTGCAGAACTCTCTTTCATTGTGAAGATAGAAAAGAACATTGAGCAACCTTTAATATATAATTCTGAATAAAGTCCATAATTTTAGAGCTTTCTAAATATTATATCCATTTTTTTATGTGATAACAAACAATTCAATAAATTCTTTATCATTCTTATGGTTTTCCACGAATACTTTTAAATTACTAGTTTGATCAAAACACTTATCATAATCAATTGGAACCACCATCTATTCGGGAACCAATAATCTCCAATAATCAAGAATTGGAGAGCAGATTCTGCATCATTCCAATGTGGTCATTAAGAGTCGTCCTGGACCTCCTATAAAAAAAGCCTGTGTACCGAATCACTGTGTTAGGCTATACCCTTATTTTGCAACGATTTTCATTGGTCATTTATCTATGTTTTGTTTCGTCAGTCATTGAAAAGCACATAGATAATCGAGACTGAGGGTGGTTTGCATTTGTTTTCGTGCTGGTGTGTGTGGGTGTTCGAGGCAATGAAAGACCGAATCAACTGGCATCATGCGCGATTGTGGCGCGCGATTGATGGGGCAATGGATCGCGCTGACGTTTTGAACTCCTTAAGAGATATAGCACGCAAGAGTGAGACTAATGTGGATGATGTTTGTTTGTTTGTTTTTCGTTCGCTCCATTGTAACCATCACGGATATCCGTGCGATTTCCGCCGGGAGCGTGATTACGTTGTGCCACCGGTATGCACCTTGTAGGCCTAGCACATCCGATTTCGGCATGCCTTGACAATTCGGGTGGGCTACCCTTAGCCTGTGACAGCCTCTATATCTGTCTCCAGGCACGCGTAGTGGAGACTCTTCGCCCAGATGATTTTTTGCTCTCGTCTGACTCGAACGAGGTGTTCCACTGTCTATGAACTTGTCTCGTGTAATTGGACGTGCTGTGCCTGTGCCCATTGGGTACTGAACCGTTTCTCATCCGTGAGCCTGGTTCCTTAAGGGGAAGAACTCAACAGAGGAGTTGGACCCTGGCTCTTTCGCCCTCTTAGCCGAGGTGTCATTCACTGACATCGTGTACCCCTTGTCCAAGTTCGAGTCTCACACCACGCGTTTGAGAGCAAGGCGTTCTCGAGCTGAGCGTCCGTGTCCCAATAGCGCCTGAGCCCATCAGGTACTGAACCCTTTCTCTCTTCAAGTGTATTTCCGGTGTAGGAAAACCTGACAGTAGAGTTGGGCCAGGGCTAAATCGTTGTCCCTTTTGTGCCTGATCGCATCGAGTACGGAACCTCTTCGTGAGCATATTTCCGGTTTAGGAAGGCTCGACATTAGAGTTGGATTAGGTCTTCTTGCTTTACCAAACGCCAATGAATGGGTCTGGGTCTCTGCCTGTAAGGAACACAGGTAACTAGAAGCTCGTCTCGAGCTGACGGAGCTTGTAGTTCCCCTTTCCTAGGGACTTTTCACTTTCTATTTTCAGTTCGCGCTGCCCTCTAGCGCTGTTCTGCCCTTTCATTTTTTCATTGTACTCGGTATGAAATCTATGTCTCTCGCCATGCATCTACCTTTACGTGCATTTTACATTGGCCGCCCCTCCAATGTTCGGACTGGACTGACTAGCTTCACTGTATGTCGACAGTGTCGCTATATGTGGTGCTGCTGGTGGTGTCGGAGATATTGTCTGTCTCTTGTGCAGTCAAATCTCTTTCCATCTGCTACCTGCACATTCTCGGACACGATTCCCAAATGATTTGGCCAGAATCAGCACGAGGTGCTGTATTTCTGTTTCCAGGGTGCACCGCGTGGAGGTACATTTGGGATCTTGGTTATCTGCTAACCTTGGGTCCGCCTAGAGCAATGCGTTCCCTTTGCACCCCATGTGGATGGTGATTCCTTTTCAATGGTCAGGATTAAAGATCGGGGATTGAAATGCGGTGTTGTTTGGGGTGAACATTTTGGAGGGCGCGGGGGAGTGATAGTCGGTCAGCATGTGACCGGTACTGTCAACATGAGTGTAATGGCGGATACACTCAAGGAGAGATCGGAGCAACTATGGACGTGCCCAGTTTGCAGTGATGATGATCCGACGACTAACTAACTAACTATAAATAATCGAATTGGCTGTACGCAGTAACGTAAAATGTGTTATTACTCCATAGGATGACCTGGGTCCTCCAATTAAAACATGAGAAATCTTAACTTTGTGGAATAACACGAAAAGCTCAAAATTGAATACACCATAAATATTGCTTGAAATAATTTTGAATCGTTTTATATGAATTTTAAAATAACCTTTGTTATAATACATGGAAAATAAGGAAAATAAAGGGGGGGGGGATGTTGAAAGTAAATACCCGGATAATTTAGCATATTAAAAAAATCTGATTGGACCGAAATTTAAGGCATAACAAAGAGAACATGTCTAGGGAAAATAGAACGTATGGTAACCATGATGTGCGTGCGTGCATTTAAGTACATACACATAGGCCTATGCGTATTATTTGTCTGCAGCACGGTATAGGGACTTCTTCGCTATCTGTGATGCTCCACGAGGTATTTAGATTACTAGAGAAGGCCAAGTGTTGTGATGTCACGCTGATCAGGGTTGGGACATGTGGCGGCATAGGTGAGTCTGTTCAACATTATTGCTATAAGCATGTGCGCTTATTTGTTTGTCTATTTATTCACTGTTGGTTTGTTACTTATTGGTTATCCCGTTCTTTGCTTAATTACTACAACAACTACCATTATTACTGTTGTTGTCACCACTACTAGTAGCTACTAATGCAACTACGGCCTAGAATTTCTTCTTCTTTGTTCTGTGATTACTGTGATATATGTGCCTTTGGCCTAATACATCCAACTTCAGCATGGCTTTCGGTCACTTTGACCCTATAGGCCTATGGGTTGGAACATATGAGCTTGACCCCATAGCCTACTTAGTCGACTTTTACGACATGCATGGAAAGTAAAAATTGTTGCTATTTTCTTCCTCCAGGGCACCACAAGAACGTCGGCCTACAACTACAACCACTACATTGTTTTTCGTCCATAACACGTGATGCTGACCATTTGTTGCATCCACTTGTGAAATTCAGTTAGAGTTATGTCCTCGAATTGAGTTGGTAGACGGCTAATACGCCATATTTGTCTGCAAATAACATTTGACAGTTCGTGTATAGGATGACCACTGTAGATAGTTTTTTATTTTCCCACGACTTTCTAAAGCTACCGTTACCGCTGTTGAGCTGTAAATAGCTACCGCTGTTGAGCTGGTTCATTACTTTTCTTTTCAAAGGATGCTGCGCCTTTTTTTTTTTTTTTTTTAACTGCAGAACGCCATGTAGCTCTATTTTGTGCGCAAGTTTTTCCCTTGTATCTTGGTTTATTTCAAAGTTTTTAATGTGGTCTAAAACGAGCGCTTCACTTTGCCACCTTGAGAACGTATGCCCGTCTGCAACTCACCATAGAGAAGTATCTGTGGAAGGTAATGATCTGGAATACGTAACAAATGACCTGCCCTATGAATCTGTGCTTAAGAATAGTGTCAATGCTAGGTATATCAGATCTGTCACGGAGAGTAATGTCCGGAATCTTATTTTGCAGCTGATGTTCATAACCTTTCTGAGACAAGCTGTGATTGAGTTATTGAGCTTCCTCACATGTCGTCTATATACAGTCCATGTTTCACCAGCGTATAACAGCACTGGACGTTCCTCTGTTCTGTAAGCGTTCATCCTAGTCTGTAGGTTAATGCCATTTCTAAACCACACATTTGTGTATAATCTGCCAAAAGTGCTGCTTGCCTTGGTGATCATGGACTAAATCGTGCGTGCGTGCGTGGCGTGCATATGTATGTCTATTTAGTTGTCTGTTTATATATCTATAGTCATTTCCTCGTGTTTCGTTAAGCGTCGTGGAGCAGGAGGTAACTGGATTTGTCTGTCTTTGGCCATTTGGATCATGGTCATCCTGTGGTTCTTTAACGTTTTTTTAATTTTATCCAGCCATTCAGCTCTTGGTTGTTCTCGTGCTTTGTAACCCAATCTTATGCTATTGTATGAATGAAGTGCTGTTTGAGTTGGTTCCATTCTTTTGAGGTGGCCAAACAATCTGGTTTGTTGTCTCTCGGTGTAGTCTTTACGTGAGATAGCCTTTATCTCTTTCCTGATACCTTTACTTCTCCGTCGGTCTCTTCTGGTGACAGTTATATCTTTCCTCAAACATCTCATTTCACACGATGTAATATTTTTCGCTAGTGTCTTTGTTAGGGGCCTTGTTTGACATTGATAACGCAGAATTTATTTAATATTTATAAATTGTCGTTTTGTAGCCATACAGATTGTTGGGTGTTTGAGTACTGGTGACGGTTGGTAAGTCACAGTATTGGTTTCTGACATCATGTTTCGATCTCTCTATGGAGTTTACCATACTATGTAATAATGCTTCCTAAATATTTGAACTCAGAGACCTGCAATATTCTCTTTGACATCTAATGTGGGAAGTCTAATATGTACTAAAAATGTCACGTTGATTACAGATGTATAAGGCCCAAATGCGCAGATATGACAGCAAAGATGTAAATCAAGACGAAACGCATTTAATTTCTAGAATTTAAACCAGCCAACCAACGGGAGTTTAAGAAAGAATATAAAAGAAGACTTTCAACAGTCATTAGTTACCAACAAACATTTCACTTTCCTCAGGTATTTCACCGGGCGCTGTAGTGATATCAACCGGTTCATTGACAGCTGGGTTCGAACCATTTTACAATACGGTAAGCTTGTTCGTTCATGTATTCCCTATTCTCAGTGTACTGCAGAGACTCTGTTCCCTTATCGACCCGATCATCTCTAGTCTGTGTGCACTTTGACAATTTTACTTTTTACTGCTGCAATCTTAAATGTGGTAGTTTTGTTCGTCCCCTTTTCTACCGCTACGTTTTTTTAATGTCTGGTTTTTGTTTCATATTTCACGATTGATTTTGTGTGTGTGTGCGTGCGTGTGCGCGTGCGTGTGTGGGTGTGTATTTGACGAATTTTGTTCAAGGTCATGGGTGTGTGTGTGCGTAAGCTTGTCTATGCTTCCAATGAGGAATTTTGGGTCGAAACGTTGATATTACCATCTGTTCTGGATGTTCTCTGATAACCTATATTTAATATCACAGCTATTTGCTATTCACTTAGTATATTGTTTATCGAGACAGTGTACCTCAATCCCTTGGTTCCATTGTAAAGCAGATCATCTCTGACCTCTGGGAAATTTGATTATATCCATCTTTCAACTCCATGATGATTCTAAGTTCCCAATAAACCTCGCCCATCTTTTTGTGTGTGCTTTTCTAGCTAGTCATTTTAGTTCTCATAAGTTAGGACATTAAATCTCTTGTGCCAAATACGACCAATCAAGCCATATATTTGTTCTCACGACAAACTAATCTAAAAGTACTATATTGGCTGGTGCCAGAGTTCGGAAAATAATGTCTGTAGCCCCAACTGACTAAACAACGTTTGTGGTTCATTACCAAAGGGGAAAATAGCAATCTCTACTTTTTCTATACTTTTGCTGTACGGCGTAGCAGGATTGAATGACGATCGTTTTTCAGGCTATGGCATGTTTGGTTGCTTCGTATGCTGCAATATTGTGACGTCTCAGAATGTCTAACTCATTCAATCCACCTTCTTCTTGGTCTTTCTCTGTATCTTTCTGTCTCTATTTTCATTTTGTATGCTCTTGCCGCTGGCCAATAAGGGTTCACTTTCATTAAGTGACCGAACCATTTCAGTCTCTATTTATCCATATATTTTACCAAAGATATTGCTTAAACAGTTGTAGTACAGCCTCTGTACTTCATTCATTCAAATCATCTGTCTATGTTCCTTACAGAAACCAGATCGCTCCAGTTCAAGCAATGTGATGCTACTGTGTGTAACTCGTGCATGTTGCTGAGGCCCATAGTCATATCTTCTTTGATGGTTGTTCTGCGAAGAGTCTCTATTTGTCTTCATTTACTTCTTTTGCCATCTGGTAGCCATTTTCATGCTTATATATATATATATATATATATATATATATATATATATATATATATATATATATATATATATATATATATATATATCGCTGACTCGTAACTTGCATTTACCTTTCTATCCAAGTCGTGTCTAGGCAAACCGCTCAAACTGCCGACAGCAGCCAACCCAGAATTGGTCAGCGAAATTCACAGCTGTAGAAGAGAAACGGACAATTTCCAGGTGATCACGGGGCAGACTTATTGCAGTGAGGATTTCTACCAAGGTCAGTCTCGGTATTTATGTTGACTTTATTGCTTAATATGCCTGTTTAAACATACGAGAAAGATCGTTGCTTCTATGTACTCACTCTGTTGATAGGCATTCTTTCTTCTACTGGAAAGAATGTTCTCTATATTCAGCAGTGTTGTTCCCGCGTGTATCGGTTATTTTATTCTATTGGAAATCATCAACAGAGGCGTGAGAGAGATAGTGAAAATGTGCACGGCACTTTCTTCATAAAACCTGCCTGGGCGAGCAATAATGTGTAAGAGCAATCGTGCGGGTCTCATGGACCATTGGAAACTTTACACTGGCCTGCTTACTAACTGTCTTTAAAGACGAATGATCAGCATCACTCTCATCGGTAACATCTGCAGGTTTACCACCATGAACTTTTTATTACACTCTGTGTTCGTTCTCAAGTAACAAACGACTCTATCAAGTAACAAAATAAAATTATCGTGTAATTTCCATCAGGGAGCCTGACGCACATTGTGCTATCTTTTTGTTTGTGCCATGTAGGCCTAACAGATCCGCTTTCGAAACTTTAAAAAAAATTTCAGATTAGCTTTCCTTAGCCCGTGACAGTTTTCATATCTGTCGTCAGACGACAGATATGTGTCAACTCTCCTCCTAGACTCATGTCTTTATTTATCACTTCCTACTCATGTCTTACCCAGCCTTTGTGTCTGCATCTAATTCTTTGTCCATGTATTTTTTGGTCTTCTTCTTTTCATGTTTCAGTATGGTAGTGTTGTTGCTACGTCTGCTACCTGCTACCTGGTTATGTGGTTACGTCACCAGTTATGACAGTATTAGGGTTGTTTCTTAAAGTTGTCATATACGCTGTCACGTTCAATGTGTGATACATAAAGTATAATAAAAGGCTGCAACTTCAGCTTTTACATATATCTCGAACTTTATTACACATTAGTTCAAAGTCCAGAAAGGTACAACATCCACTTATAACATGAATTTCATAAATTGCATATCCAATATTCGGACATCAACTCAGTGTCCAGACTCTCAAGTCTGAAACTATTCTCTCAACCGAACCATTCTTGGTCCGAAAAATTAACTTTTCTGGACACCCGTCCAGGTCCACTTCCAAACTCAAAACTCTCTGACTAACTCTAAAAACTGATTCCCACCAACTCTCCTCTTTCAACCAATCTTTGCGTTCATTCACATAACAGTCACTCTCTTCATCCCGATACATCCCCAAGTGTCTGAATCTAATCTGACGATCTCTACTGTCTTTTGTATTTTACTGGTCAGCCTTCGGACCGCGGGGTACAGTTAAACATTTCGTTCGGCTGAAGTTCAGGATTCATATCAAATAATGAATCTCTGTTACTGATACCATCTGCATTTCATGTGGAAGCTAGCGAGGGTTCTAAAACTAGTTGGGCCCGTGGTATACGCCCACATCAGTATAGCGCCTGCCTTATAATGCTTTCTGTCTTAAGAAATTTTAGTCTTAATGTATCTGCTGGAGTATGTTTTGTTCTTCCTCTACTGGAGTATGTTTTGTTCTTCCTTTACTGGAGTATGTTTAGTTCTTCCTTTACTGGAGTATGTTTTGTTCTTCCTTTACATGAGTATGTTTTGTTCTTCTCTACTGGAGTATGTGTAGTTCTTCCTCTACTGGAGTATGTTTAGTTCTTCCTCTATTGGAGTATGTTTTCTTCTTCCTTTACTGGAGTATGTTTTGTTCTTCCTTTACATGAGTATGTTTTGTTCTTCCTTTACATGAGTATGTTTTGTTCTTCTCTACTGGAGTATGTGTAGTTCTTCCTCTACTGGAGTATGTTTAGTTCTTCCTTTACTGGAGTATGTGTAGTTCTTCCTCTACTGGAGTATGTGTAGTTCTTCCTCTACTGGAGTATATTTAGTTCTGTGCATAAGTTCACCATTTGTGGTCTTATTATACCACTTCATACCTTCTATTCTACACAAGCGTTGGGGACTTCGCCGCAGCAACAAGTAATCTAACGATGGGGGTGTTTGCTGTAACGAAGATCACAAACTGACTGGGATGTCGCGTTTATCCTCGTGCATGTATACTGAGTGAATCAATAATTCAAAACAGCAAAGAGTTGAAGTGAATATAATGGGTGCAGTCATTGGTGATGTCTAAGATTAAGAATGGTGGGTCGGATCTCACTTCGTAAACACACCGTCATCTTTGTTCCCGGATAAACAGATGTGGAGCGAAACGAGACAGCCGACTAGTTGGTTAGTTTGCTGTAATAACTTATGGTCCATCTATGGACGGAGCATATATACGTAATGCTCTATCGAAGGATTTTAATTCAATGAGCATGAGTCAATATCACGAATGTGCCAGTTGGTACAGTAGTAGGATTGACGTCACACGGACAAAAAACTAGAAGATATTTTCTTGAAGTACACACAACTGGACATCAGCGGATATACCCTGACAGATTTACTAAATCGGAGATCTCAGCGCATATGGATACGTCCGGTGTGCGCAGACGACAAGCAACAAAATTAAACCCAGTCCTTTATATTGTGTTTAATAATAAAATATATTTGCCAATACTTTTAGCGTTTTTACCGCTTCCTGATTTCCTATCGACACACACCCACACATAGTACATAGACATAACTCATTCCTTAATTGGTTGATAACTGATATATCAACACAGTCGGTAATACTGACAGACTCTCAAAGCATGTTGCGCAAGATAGAAAAGTTCATGCTAAGAAAAGAATGGTGGGACTTACTCAGTTGTCCAGAGCATTACATGGATATACTGCCCTGGCCTTGCTGGGATCAGAGGAAACGAGAGAGCCGACTTATTGGAAGGCAATGCGGCGATAGACGGCACATTGCTGAGAAGAGATAACGCAGACTTAATGAAGGCTGTAATAAATTCAGTTCAAGATGCAGATGATGTCAATGAGGTTGAGAACGTACACATACAGAGAATGTTAGAAATGGGAGTATCTAGAGGTGAGGGAAGGAAATGTAAATTTTTTGGAAAGTCTCGAAGATCACACAATCAACACCTGACCGAAACTCTGAGTCTACATACACTGGGGTGGCTGCTGGAGCGGAGGGCGGAGCACTTATGGGAATGTCCCGCGTGCTGTGAAGCCATTTCTAATCAAGAAGAACTCATTCCAGAAGTCCAGAATCCATGCTCTGGAGAAAGGAATTCCTTATAAACATATCTCTTCGCACAGTGCATAATCCTGTATGAGGCTCTTGTCCTCCGTGTCAATGCATACGCAGGTGCACTATCACCGCCCATCAAACACAGATTGAGAGACTGGAGAGAATTCAAAATGAAGCTATGCGGATCCTCCTTGGTTGCACCAGGGACACACCCTGTGTGACTATGAGGTTACTCCGTGATTTTCTGAACATATCTCATAGAATTTATATGTGGCATACACGAGCATACCTCAGTTCCGACGAAGATCACCCACTTCACAATGAGCTCTCTTGTGTGAAAGGAAGCAGGCTCAAGAGATGCAAGTCGTTGTTAGGGCACGCCGAGGATGCGGTTTAACATACTTGTGTCCCAGAAGGCATCAATCCTTACAAAAAATGGATACCTATCATATGGTCTTTCAAGTGGCAGTCAAGACAGTCATTACATTCAATAGTGCAAGTAACGTAGTCCTGTGAGGGTGGATGCTGAGGTCAAGGCACTCGTCTGCGAATATGACAATGCTACAGATATGATTACACGGATTGGTCGGTCATCTGTCACCAGCTGTGCGCATGACTCTTTACTGCCAGATCATACGGAAGAACAGTACATGAAGCCAGTGTGACCTTTATCGCAACAACAAGCAGTGTAACGATAGGAATATTTGCCGTAACGCAGACACTAAACTGGCTGGAATCTCAAGCCTATTCCCGTGCGTGCATATTAAATGACTTAATGAATAATTCAGAAAGTCAAAACAAATGATGTGTGTAGGCAATGGGTGGATTCATTAGAGAGAGCTAAAATGTGTGCTTCGCTGTTAAAAAGCACATCTTCAACACGTATCTTTATCCTGGACAAGCAGGTGTGGAGGAAACGATCGGGCCAACAAATTATCTACATAACAGAACAGATGGTCAACCTATGAACTGAGCAGACATACTCATTGATCTTCGTCCGCAAGATCAGGAGATTTTGAGATACATGAGCATGGGTCAATATCAAGAATACGTTATCTGGGAGTGATGATAGGTGGGGCTTCTAGCAAAGATTTCAAAAAGAGCACTGAACCAACATAAAACCGAAACCATCAGCTCATATTTCCTGAGAGATTTACTGAAGCGGAGATCTGAACCTATGGACATGCTCGGTGTGCGAAGAGGATAACCAATATAACTAAAACCGTTCACACAACATCATTTATTTTGGCGGATGATATTGATAATTATTGGATGAAGTGCCCAAAATTAGAGCAACATCAAAGTGAACCGACTTGCTATGGTCATGTCGATATCAATACGGACAACTGCCCAAATATCAAGCAAATTTAACAGTGGAGAGATTTGAGGTTGATGTACCAGCATGATGTACAGGCAACAGGTTGCAACGATATTGCTAAGGGCGTCTACATTTCAGCGAACGTGGTAAAAAGAATGAACGTACTAGTTACCACAACTGAAGTCGGATGTAGTATGTCACTCGCACAAATAAAACGGTAACACTACGCATCTCCGTTCATTGGAAATCTTGTTGGACTGCACTGCAACAATAGATCCCGTGGACGTTTGAGAACGAACGCAAAGAAAAGGCCAACTCATTCCATAATGCCAACAGATCATGGCAAAGTTTCTCAAACTGTCACATTGTCAACTTTTCGGCTATACTATACTATACTATACTATACTATACTATACTATACTATACTATAAATATGCAGCAGTGTTGATAGATGAGACAGGCTAGAGAGAGAATCATTTAAAGATAAGGGGACATGACCGCCAAAGACAGATGTATCGGGCAATCGGATCAAATAAAACGGCGACAATGCATCTCTATCTCTGGAATACATTCTGCTTGAAATCTATATAGACCATTGTCGTGCTACAAGAGAGATACTGCTGGAGTTTGAGAATGAACGCTGAAGAAGAAGGGTAAATGAGCATGGGGCCTGCAGATTAGCAGAATTTAGTCCAGAGAACGGAATGCGATATATCATGGTTTACAGCTCTGCTGCGAAAGCTGTTCCTTTCAGCCCAACACAACTGACTTCAGCACGGCTCCTGTGTCACTTTGACCCTATATGAAATAGAGAAGCCAATTCCACCCGCACAATATCCTTAGTTGCTCTCTAAGACATACGTGAAAGGTAAACAGTGTTGTTATTCTTTGCTCCCACTTTGAGACCTGGCAACACATAGGTGAGAAGCTATCTGAAATACCATCCTTTTGATCTACTCATAATTCATCCTCTGATTTTTTAAAGACCTGCAAATCACATTCCTCATCTGGTTTCTCATACTAAATAGGTCAAGGCCGATTGGATGGTTCATTTTGTGACTACAACAAAACAGACCAGAATGAATTCTTGAAACGGCTTTATGACATTGGAGTCAGAAACATGGAGATGGAGTCTGCTGCAGTTTTAGCATTGGCTCTTAGAGTGGGAATCAAAGGTAACCAGCTTGTCATAGTATTTACAAGTGATCATCAAATCTCTTATATTACAAACTTAGTTATATATTTATCTTTGGTATGGTACTAGGGTCACAGTTCAACCCCCGTTGTGCCAATTAGTGCCTACCTGTGTGATTATTTCCCTTGCCTATGTTTATCAGTTTATTAAAACATAACTACCCCTAACAATGAATATTTTAATTATTGATTATTTATTTTCATCAATTAACAACAAAATACATAGGTAGGCACTAATGAGAAACAAGAATGAAAACAGTGGTTGGACTGATCATAGTACCCAAAAGTTTCATAGTATAAGAAATGACACCATATTGAAGGCCTTACTTGGTCAAGAGGTAGGCAGAGATACAGGTGTGAGAGAAGAGAGACATCACGTGATGGACAGGTTAGTCTAACAGAGTGCACCACCAAGGCAAGAGATGATGATGTTGGAGGTACACTGCAGTAAACCTTCGTTGCGAAGACTGCACTTGATAATGGTTACAAAAGTAGCTATCTATTCTTTTGTATTACAAAAGTAATCTATTCTCATATACCTGTTTCGTCCATGTGGTACCAGGGCCGAGAGTGGACTAAAGAATAGCAACACTTTACCTTCCATGCATGTCATAATAGGCAACTAAGGAGGTTATGGGATGGAGTTGGCTGTCCCATCCCATATAGGGTCAACATGATCCAAAGCCATGCTAAAGTTGAATATGTCAGGCTGAAAGGTGCAGATATCGCAGCATTGCTGTAAACCATGACACAACTCATTCAGTTCTCTGGACTACATCCCGCTAATGTGCTAGAGTTTGAGAACGAACAAAGAATAATATACCTGTATTACAAAAGTAGCCATCTATTCTCATATATTATCAAAGTAGCCATCTATTCTATATTATCAAAGTAGCCATCTATTCTCATATATTATCAAAGTAGCCATCTATTCTTACATTACAAAAGTAACTATTTAGTCTCATAACTATCCAAGTGAGGAACTGCTGTCACAATTTTCTTGAAGTGCTAACTCTACAAATGACAACAGATCTGGAGAAATAACTACAGACAAGAATTGCTACATCAGTGGGTCACCTCAAAGATGGGACACTCACTTTTTAAACACCAGAAGTCTAAACAAAGTGAAACATTAAAAAAACATAGGAGACAAAACCATAGTTGTATCATTTAAGGAACCATTAGAAATGCACAATCGCTTTGAAAAAACTAATTATCAAATTCTTTCATCTGTTCTGTGCATTTGCAGGATTAAATGACAGTTTCATGCTATCACATATTTGCTCATTTTATATGCATTAAGTTGTGTCAGAACATCGGTAACTCCTTCAATACACCTTCTTCTTAGTTCATAAACACCATCTTGTGGTGTTTCCATTCTCATGTTCTATGCTTTTGCCGCAGACCAATATGGGTTTATTCTCATTAAGTGGTTGAACCGTTTTAGTATTTGTAGTAAAATATATTTGACCACAGATTTACTCCAAAAGGTCATTTTAAAATAATTTCATTTCTCGCATGATCTCTTTTTGTTCTGTGTGCCTGTGTGACAAAGAGGCCTGGACTTCTAGTTCACGGTGTAAAGAACAAGACCACTGTCTTCTTTAGTGGAAATTTTGGGGAAAGGCCTACACCACACTGGGAAAAAAATTATCATTGCCGCTGCATGTGTTGTCTTGATATGCTTACGTTGTCTTCTATCAAATGGTCCACATGGATGAGGATATGCAGGCCACTGGATATTTCAGCTTTGTCAGTGTGACAGACTCCTAGGTGGAGGGGAATGCTAAATGTACCATAAAAGCTGATGGGTCAACAGATCTGACAGAAGAATCATGAACTAGTTGGCCCATAAATATATACTGCGCTACTGGCAGGATTTTACGATCCAGGTTTCTCCTGCACTGAAATGCTTCCCTTCTGGGACTAAAAACTAATACATAACCCACCCCCCTCAACAATCGTGCCTGTAGAACAAAAAAACCGTATATGAGTTCAGGTGTAACCTCAATTCCTCAACTGGTGACCTGTGATTTTGTTAGAAAAGCTATGAGTTGTCAAGAACTACTTGCTCACGGCTAAAGAGAAACTTCATCAGCATTATCCTCTTGTTCTGTTGGCTGCTTTTTTTTTAAGACATCACATTTTGCAGGTAGTAAGTTTTCTCTTTTAGTTATTGTCAACACCTGGCACTTACAGGTGTTGGAATAAAGATTGAATTTATTTGTGATTAGCCTTTAATTTTCATTGGGATTGATTTGTGGGTTGTGTACCTCATGTTAGGAAACACATGCAAATGGTATCAGCAGTCTGGATTGCTAATGTCAATGCTGGCAGTCATCTATGAGCACATATTCACGAAAATCAAGATTGGCAACTCAGTCATATGGACATGCACCTTAGACAGTAGAACATATATTTCAGGAATGCCCGGAATATGAAATGCTGAGATAAATAAACTGGCCCAGAGAAAAAAAACAGAGGAATAAAAAAACTCTACAGACCTTAGAGCAAGTTACACAACAGTCAAGTTTATAGAAGAAACACAACTTCAGATATAAGCATGTTCCAGGCAAACAAAATAAGAAGCTATTAGTCGCTCAAACTACAGCTCATCATTTTGATTGTCTCCATGAGCATCACAGCTAATTTTTTCCCTTTCATTTACAGCCGCTGTTGTCTGTTCAGTCATGGTTGATAGACTCAAGTATGATCAGCCAATACTTACCAAGGAGGAATCTACTGATTCTCAGAACAACTCTATCAAACTTATAGGACGATTCATCAAACAGAAACTCAACAATTAAATGTTTATACAAATGTTTATTCAAATTAGAAACATTTTGCATGAATAAATTAATCTGATGTGTGAATTTACATTATTTATCTTCTATCTGCATTTCGTTTTAAGACTTGCATCAATGACTCATTCTCATGGTGTAATCACTAACTTTCAAATCAGCGGCTCATTACATAGAAAACTCCAGCTTTCACATGAGTGACTCATTACAAAGAAAACTCTAGCTATCACATCAGTGACTCATTAAATAGAAAACTTCAGCTTTTACATCAGTGATTCATTACATGGAAAACCTTTCACATTAGCGACATTACATGGAAAACCTTTCACATCAGTGATTCATTACATGGAAAACCTTTCACATCAGCAACATTACATAGAAAGCTCTAGCCTATGAATTCACTGCTCTGCCTGGAAAATGACAACTTGATTCACAGAGTTACAACTGGTGATCAATTTCATTTAAAAATATAGAACAACCTTGTCTTATTCCTCTCCTTCCGAAACTCTTGGTTAGCAGAGCTTCTACCAAAATAGAAGATTGTTCAAGTTTTGGCAGTGCACTCACTACCATGTTTTTGGGATTCACAAGAAATATCTGGGAAAACCTAACTAAAACATCAGAAAATGATACAGGAAGTTGATCAGCGAGGAGCTAAGATACTCACTTCCTCAAGAATCATAAGACCGACTGCTTAATCTCTAAACTTCACAAATTAGTAGAGGAATCACTAAATGAACTGTCCCATAATGATTTTAGGGGACTTCATATACTAAAGTAGTTATCATGTTCAACTCTCAGTTCACGTTATGAAAGATTCAACACTTTTGGTATAGATAATAAGACTGGTGGAAACTGGGTCATGAAGTTTTGCTAATCATTGGAAAAATACATACACAAAAATCGCTGCTTCTGCCAAGAGGAATTTATTAAGAATACATATGAACATAATATGATGAGTAAGAATGGCACAGTCCACATTCACATGACAGTGCTAAATATCATAAAAACATCACAGTTTCCTAGTTTTCGATTATTGGATTTCAGTTTTACTGCAGTTACTACCTAATATTGTATAGATAAGACTGGATAGTATCTATAGCTACTTATAATCTCCTGTGTATCAAATTATCTACTGCTCTAGATATGCTGGTGTCTGTAGTAATGAAAAAGAAGACAGGCTTGCATATTGAGTTAATGATGGTTACGGGAACATACTTATAAATGAGCTAGAGAGAGCTTGCTAGGTACAAATACTGGTTATGATGACACAACTAAGTTACAATATGGCAAATTCTGTATTAAATGTAGCTCAAGTGTGGCTCTCGGCTGTGTAGTGTGAGCTTGTCTCACAATCGTAACTCAGTTAAACTTGATCATGATTCTTCTTCTTTGGCAATCATCACTCAGTCAGGCTGGGACTCTGGGTGGATTCTATGATATAGGCTGCTGACTGTTACAGAGTTTCTGCTTTATAATATATTTTCTATTTGACGCTAATTGGGGTGGGCATGTCTTTCTCCTCAGGTCTTCATACTGGGGACATTCTTGTAAGATATGTTATTCTGTCATATTTGCCAGGTTGCAATGGCAAAGGCCAATTGTACCAATTTTAAGCTCATGGTTCAAAAGCCAATCATCCACATTGTACTAGTGATTAGATGTATTAGTAGAGACTAATTACTATAGAGAGAATAGTTGGCCACAGTAGTTGAACAGTAATGTCCTATACAGGATATGTTTAAACTATTTCTCATTACTACTAGTAAGACTATATCTAACCAGTGAGTAGGGCAGGTCTTAGGCCATTGCAACCTATGCGGCCGCAGTGGGCCCCGCACTTTCATAGGCCCATAAATTCATATTCAAATTTATTTTATTATCCTCTTCCCTACCCAGACTGGGCCCCGCGCAATCCGTTTCGCATAGGGCCCCGCAATTGTTAGGGGAGGCCCTGCCAGTGAGTCATGGAAACCATCAGCATGCATACCTTACAACAACATCTACTGGGGGACCACCTATGAGTCTATCCCGAGTATAACTACCCGGTAACATTAATTCATGACAAATATACACACAAGAAAGACATTTGCATAGAGCAGTATTCTGTAAAACAGTATAACTATAAGCTGCAATAATTCAGGTATTGGTGGACTGACTTCCTAATCGCGTTTGTCAATGTTCGATTTTTCACATTAAAGTACAAAATGTGTAGACTGCCAATAACTTTCAGGTGGACACACACTAAAGAGATGAGTGTCAGTGGAAGAGTAAACAAATGTATAGTTTTTGTTAAAGAAATAAGAGCCTAACACTGTATTCTCCTATACACTTAAATGGTATTTAAAAATGGTTACTGATACATATATACAGTATGTTACATATAATAAATATACAAAAAACACAAAGCCAAGACCACGGATCAACTACTGACAACTCTCATTGTTATTTGAAGAAATTCAATTCCACATTAAACTAATTACGAAAGCTGGTATTAAAAAAAGGAAAATGTCTATTCCACTATATAATAATAATATATAAATACATATAAGAAAACTTGGGAGACACTTAACATTGATAATCATCGATTCTTAAGTGATTCTTCTTTATTAACAGGTCTGACTGTTAACTCTTGGTTGCTAAGCACAGTCTTTATTTCTTTTAAAGTGTTTGATCTCACATGCCCATTGGATCTCTCTAATAACAGAACAATGGTCATACTAGATTCCTAGCTTAGTTAAGAAAACAGAAATGTGTTTATTACCATTTTATTTGCACAAATGGCTAGTACAAGACTTGGTTCTTAAGTCTCGTCTGTTAAAGAGAATCTTGTTTTCTCATCAGTTTGACAAAATTATGTCAAGTTTGGTGAAGATAACTGACATAGTAAACACAACAGGATTCATCCTAGAAATTGATTCACCCCTTAGAACTTTTTAAATTTTTTTTAAAACATTCACATTTTAATTTTTTTAATTGTTCAAGTAACGGCATATTGTTTGTAAAATTTCGGAAAATTTCAGAATGTTTAAGTTAAATTTCCAGTAATTGTAGCAATAAGTTGTGCTTTCATTTCCTGGGTGACTTTCTCTAGTCTTATGATCTTCTGCCGCAGTTTTTCATTTGCTGCAGTTAACCTTAGAGCTTCCTCATCCAAGTCATAATGTGTAGGCCGTCGCCGTTTATTTGGAGCCGATTTATTTTTCTTTTGTGTGACAGTTTGTTTATTAGAAATGGATTCTTCTATATTTACACTATCTAGGCTTTCTGAGCAAGTGCTGGACTCACTTGATGAAAGCATTGGTTCAATTACTGATCTCTTGTTATCAAGGGTTTCCCCATACTGCTGTGAATCTTCTGCTATGGTAAAAATGCTTGGATACATTTTAGGATAATCTTGATTTAATGGAGAAACATATGTCATATTTTCTTGTGGACACACTTGATATATGCTTGGCTCAAATCTAACATGATCAACTGTTGTTCTGCAGAAATGCTGTTCATGCTCCACAGATGATTGAGTGTGGAAAGAATCAGATCCGAGACATGAAAGAGTCATCTCAAATGTCTCGGTGGTGTTAATAGGTGCGATACCTGCTGTTTCATCAAAGTATATGTTCTGTATGTAAAAAAAGAAATGTAAAAAATGAAACATTAGTAAACCATACATGTAAAAAAAAAAACACATCGTGAATGTGGAACAAAATAAAACTAGCCTGTAAAATGTGTAGAATCTGGCATGCATAGGTTTCCATAGCGTATGTTGTCTTTTCATGTTGAGGGAAAAAATATGTACTCTTAATATAATTGCATAACTATAATGTTACCCCTTCATCATGAATTGCATCTAACTGCTAGCAACTGTTCTAAAGATAAATATGTAATTGTGGTTTTATAAAAATATTATTAAATTCATTAATACACATTAATAAACTCACAATTTTGTGTCCCACACAGAACACAAAAAATACCACAGGAAATTATTACGTGAGCTGCACTTTTTAATGCATTCTATGAAAACCCATGCACACCAGATTCAGAAGTATTTTACAGACCTGTATTATTTTGTTCCACATGATTCTATATGATTCACATACAAGAATTGAATATTTACAACTTGGAAGGACTCACATTCATTTTTGTACCTGGTCCCTCAGGTGTTTGGGACAATTAAAGAGCTGATAATTTATAAAAACATAATTGTTTAGAGAAACAATTATATAGACATGATATCTATATGGATGTTATGGTTATATTGTTGATTGTATTTGTTAAGTACAGAACTCTGCTGGTAATAGTAAAGATAAGTAATATAAATGTCCCACTAAAAAATATAATACATGCAAATAATAAATGTAAATTCTGTAGCATTTAGTTACCCTGTTATATATCTTCTGAGTGGTAAAGTTCTGGATAAGGAAACATCAGATTTGGACACTTTCTTCCTGCATCTGCTCAAATGATATACCAGTACTTGCTTGCTGTTGGATGAGTTTCAACATTCAGCATTTTCTTCAGGTTCAACACTTTTACCTTTGACAAGCTCCAACTTTTTATATGGCACCACTTTTGTACTGAATATATGCCAAAGCAAGATTAATTCCTTTATCTCACCCATGTTTTCGAGGGCTCAAAAAAGAAGCAAAGAATAATAACTCTGTGACCTGCCATACATGTTAGAGGCAGTTAGTCCTATCCCATTTTCTGAAGTCATATTTGTTGGGTTGAAATATACATGTTGCAGCCAAGCTGTAAAAACACAACACAGTTCTCCTTACTTGTTCTCCTCATTACTATTACAGTTGAATCCCTCTATAGTGCATCCTTTTATAACAAATTTCCCTATTTAACAACTTTTCAAAATCTCCAATTATATGTATTCTTTAATGTTTATATTGTATATAGAAAATATATGTTATTCTTTCTCTTTTTCTTTTCGGTTTACACACCTTTATGTCTTGTAGCATCAGGGGTAGAAGAGTTCTCTGGAGATGGCCTTTTTGTGTACCTTATATATATATTTGTTTTCATTGATTCTTTTATTTCTGTAATCCATCTTTTGCATTGTCTGCCCCTGGCTTTGTATCTATTGTGTTTGTATAGTAATGCTTTTTGAGGGGCACAATCTGATGGTAGTCTGGAAGTGTGTGAAAAAAACACTTATCTGTTGTCTTCTGAAGTAATCCATAATTGGCATTATGTTTGTTAGTCGTCTGATGTTTTCATTTCTGATTCTGTCTCTTACTGTTACTCTAAGAATTCTACATAGACAGGTCATTTCTGTTCTAACAAGTTTTCTTTTGTTGTTAGTGTCCACGTTTGACATTGGTAGCACAGTGATGGTACGATGATCATTTTATATAGTGCAGTTTTAGTATTTATCCTCACATGCTTGTTTCTGAAAATAGGAAACATCTGTCCTAAGATATGCTATATTACATCTATATTACATTTCTTACTTTTTTTCCCATTTGATGATATGATGTTTCTAAGGTAAGTAAAAGTAAATTCTTTCACCTGTATAAGTTGTTGATCATTGATGAAAATAGTAGTGTTTCTTTCTGTTTTTGCAATTTACATTAACTCAATTTTTTTTCTGTGTTTATCTTCATGTTTAAAGTCCCTATATGTAGTGTGGAGTCTATGTATATGTTATTGTAGTTGACCTTCTGATGTTGATATTATTGCTTGATCATCTGAAAAAAGAATTTCGCTCAGGTTTTTTATGTTGTCTTATTTATTGGTGTTGGCAATTTTACATACACAATTGATATATGTAATGAATAACAAGGGAGATAGGACACATCCTTGTCACACTCCAGAGTGTATGTGGATGCCTGAGAGACCAGCACTTGTTCTATCTGCACATTGACTTCCTGTGTAACTACTCCTGCACAGATGGATTAAGTGTTGTGGAACTCTGTATTTTGATAGTATTTTCCATAATTTATCTACTCTGTCGAGTGCTTTTTTTTGGTTGACAAACACAATATTCAGTTCTTTGTTGTTTTCTGTTTTTTTACTGCCAGTTGTCTGAGAGTAAACAATTGCATCTGTACACCTATTGTTCTTACAAAATTCCACCTGAGTGTTGTTGAGTTGTGGTTTGATGAATGCTTGTAATCTTCTTTCTAGAATTCTATTGAAAATGTTTCTAGTATGGTTTAGAAGTAATAGCTGATAGCTCTGTATTTTGTACAATCTCTTTTGCTGTCTTTTTTCTTCTAAATAGGTATTATTACAGTGTTTTTCCAGTCTTCTGGTGTTTCTTGTGTATTCCATATTATGTTAAACAGCCTATGCAGCCATTTTATCACTGTATCTGCTATTGCTTTGCTTAATTTGAATTGTATGTTATCTAGTCCTAGGGCTTTGTTTTGTGGAGATATTTGTATTGCATTTTTTTAATTTCTGATCTCAGTATGCGTGGCTCTAATTCTTCTGTTACATTGTGTTCTATTATCTGTTATTACATGCACATTTTATTAATCCAGACCAAGTTATTAAAATAGGATTGTATGACTCTGTAACATGAGTTTGAGAATGAAAAGTAGAAGAATTTTGTCTCTGATAAAAGGTAGTAAAATAAAAAATAGATATTTCAAACAGATAACTTAATGTCTGTTTTGAGTTAGCCTTGACTGGCACTCACATCAAGTTTTATGTATCTTCTATTGCATTTGTTGCCAAACTCTTGTTGGTTAGCAGAATGTAGTCTAGAGAACAATATACAGCCTTGGTTTACAGCTCTTCTGTGATATCACCTTTTGACACATGCAACTTCAGCAAGGCATTATTGGTCATTTTGACCTTGCACCAGATGAGGTAGTGAACTCCACAACCAGTCCTGTTTAGCTGTCTACTACAACATGCATGGCAAGTAACGGTGTTACTGCAGTGGAATCCCTCTATAGCGCATATTATATCAAATTTCCCTATATAACAACACTTTTCAAAATCCCCAGTTATATTCATTCCATATTGCTTTTTACTGTATATAGCGAACTTCTGTTACTACATACATATTTTGTTGATGCGGACCAAGGTGTCATAACAGAATTTCACTGTATTTTTTTCTCCTTTTTTAAATTTTTGCTACAAACAATATGTTTCATATATCAATTATTCTTCTTCTTCAGGGTTCATTCTCAAACTCCCACTGGATCTCCTTTGTAGCAGGATCATTGTCCTACTAGATTTCCAGCAGTATGTAATCCAGAGAATGAAAATGCTTTATGTCGCCATTTTTATTTGTGCCAATGGCCCGACACATACGTCTTCTGTGGAATATATAAATTCAAATAGTAAATCTAAAACTTACAAGCAACTGATCCAGGTTTATGAATGCATCCAAACTTTCATTAGCAAAGTGATCGATCTCTATATCATCAAGCTGATCCAGCACATCAGATGTGTTGATCAGATGTGACTGGTTATTGCTTAGCTTTCTGTCTGCAAGAGCATCATTAAAATTGGTAATATCTACAGACTTAAGACCTTCCAGCAAACATGAAGAGCTAATTAAATCAGTTGGAGCATCATATCCCAAGCTGGCGACATCAATAGTGTCACCAGCAAAGCCTGTTGAAGATAAGGAAAACAAGAAAAAGTTTGTAAAAAATATGTGCATAAAGTTGAAGTATTGAATCAAAGAATATAATATGCAAACTTTAGATATTACTAAATGACAGAGAAAAAATAGAGTATGCAAACTTTAGATATTACTAAATATTTTCACAATGACATCAGTTTTGAAGCATATTATTTTTCTGTGTTTAAAACAGTAGTAGTACAGTTGTTCGAGCACTAGATTCCTTGCCCTGATGTTCATTGTTAACAATTCTCAAGAATTTTTATTTAAATCACACACAAAATCAATCCTGCTTCAGGAAACAAGCACCAGAACAAATCTGGAAAATTAATCCTTTGGAGTACGGAGCTTACTAATGCTTCCACTGTCTTGAAGACGGAGTATTTACCAGGGGGGAAAAAAGAGGTACATTTTTGGAAATTCTTTTAAAAGATCAAAACTAGATTTAGACATAATAAAGTATAAATTAAATACTTTAAATATAAAGTATATATTCTTGGAGAGAACTTCTGAATGTCGAAAACACACATATAAATTAGGTCATCTAATTTGCATATGGAAACTAATTTTTTGACATTTCCAACTTGTGACACAAAACACATATTTGACAAAACACATCAAACTCATGAAATAAATTATTTATTTTTTCTGAACAATACAAACAAATAATATCTACATTTATGTTTTAGGAGACATGGACCCCCTTCTGACATTTGCTTTGCATTTTGAGGCTTCATTTTCTTCCTCTATAATTTTTCTGCTACAAAAATACAATTTTTCTCTTTATTGTTTGGGATGTCTTACACTCCTGCATCAACTATCTGGCTTGATTTGTGGCATTTGTTTCTTTGACAAACAGTTCAATTAAAGCTACTGTAAAAAAAATATGTTATATGCCGCAGGAGGACTGTTATCTGTGGGAATATGCTCAAGTCCATGAGTGGATAGGAGGCACCTCTATACAGTTGAGTTCCATGTAACTCTAATCCATGGGAAAACATTATTGTAATTTCCTTCTGCTTCTTCCCTAGTATTACTACCTTCACTGACACCTAGGTCAGTATCAGCAGCTTCTGAGACATAAACCTCAGTCACATGTGAATTTTTCACTGTATACCATTTCATTTTCAAAACCACTAGCAGACATTTCTGAAAAGTACACACTTTCTTAAGTGCGCACAAATATTTTTTTTAAAAGACCAAATATGTGTAAACTATACAGGTAGCTTCCATTGAAAGGATAGAATGCACAGAAAATGACAGCAATAATTTGATTGTTCTATGTTATTTATAGTTAGTCATACAGAAGCTATGGATTGGCCCATGTGTCTTTTATGCTATGCAAGTCTGTGCAGATGATTGACCCAGATTGTCCTAAGACGGTGATCAGTGGGACACTACTCAAATCCTCTAACAGGTCACAGAAAAATATAAGTCTATATAAGTCTAATAGCTCATTCCCAATGATGTATGGAAACTATAACATTCCAATTGTGCTCTGAAGATATAACCCATATTGACTCTCAATTAGTAGTGTCTTAGTAAGACACAATTTTCCCCTGTATAAGGTGATAGTTTCTGGGTTCAATAAAACCATATACTTGGTACTTAGGTTTGGTATTGGCCTATCAACCTCAATTTGTCACCATTGAGGTGAATCATGAAAAAACCATTTTAACCTTTAGGCCCCTATGGTCGCAACAATGCACCTTGCGTGTGCATCCCGTATTGCCTGTGGTCGCAATCACACGCCATACGATATCGCTCCATTCCCGAGTACGGAACTTCACGAAGTTAAAGCTTATATGACGTAGAATTCCCGCAACACGAAGCTAGGAATACGTCACAGTTTAAAGGTCAAATTCCTTTACTCATTACGATTGTAAGAGAGAGAAAGCTGGTTGAATTTGTCAACGCATTTCTAGAAGCGACTTTAGCCATTTTCGGCCGTATTTTACTATCAAATTGAGTACCGCGTGGCATGGGTTAGTGATCGTGACTACATGTTCTAATTGTTGTTTTTTGTGTTTAATATGTTGTTATGTGATAAGAATGTTTGTGTAGTCGTTCAAAAACACAAAAATAATATGTATCAGGGGTGCCACGTGTGTGCTTAGACAATAATTACGCTGCGTGTCGGGATAGACCTAGTGTTTACTGGACGGACGTTATATGCGATTTCTTATAAACTACATGTTTTAATTATTGTTTTTTGTGTGTTTAATGTGTTGTTATTTGATAAGAATGTGTGTGTATTCATTAAAAAGCACAAAAATAATATGTATCAGGGGTGACACGTGTGTGCATGGACAATAATTACGCTGCGTGTCGGCATAGACCTAGTGTTGACCGGACGGATGTTATATGCAATTTCTTCACGTTTTATTAGTTTTTTAGTTCATATTATATTAGTTTTGATATAAAACAATATATATATACAATAAGTATAGGTATTTATGAGGATTTTATCAATGTTGTCACACATTTCTCATGTATTAGGGTCGTCACGAAGATATATTTGCGATTTTGAAAATGACGTTTTGCGTTTTTCGCCAGAATTTTCAACTTCAAAACTTGCTCACAACTGTCATATCACACATACAACAACAACAAAAACACGATAATATTCACTATTCACTCCTTTATTTAGATGTGCAAAAATTATTTTGATATCTTTTAAAACAAAAAAGTTATGACGTTTTCAAAACACCCACCATCAATAACGCAAATTTTCCAAAAAATAAGTCAGGCCCTGGGGGAAGTTTTGTAATTTTAAGCCAGGGCTCTAAAGGTTAAAGTGACCTCTTGCTGTATGTAAGTGCAAGTTGTGTAACTAGTTTTTTCAGGTATGGACAATAAACTCAGAAGTGCCAATTCACCCCCCTCCCCCTTTCCACCCAGGAAAATAGAACACAATATTTTTTACTACAAAATAAGTACAATCAATGGGGAAACAACCTATTGAAGATCACAGCAAAGAGACGGCAACCCCTCATCGTATCCTTAAGGATACCTCCGTAGCTAAGGTGTTAACAGCCCATAACTTTTCTGACAAAGCATATGTCCTCCTCAGTTGAGAAACAGAGGTGACAATCATATAAGGTTTTCTGTCTCAAAGGCATGGTTATGTTAAAGGGGGGTTTATGGATGCATGTATAGTACCCAAATGGAGGAATTACATTGTGGCAGTATCCTGGGATCACAACGTCCTGCTAGAAGTGCAGCATATAGATTTGGACCAACCAGTTCATTCTTCCATCAGATCTGATAACACATTGGTAGCGATGGACACATTGCATTCCCAACCACTTAGTGTATGTCATAAAATGACAAATGTTCACTGTCCTGCATCTCTTATCATCCATGGGGACTATTTGATACAAGACAAAAGTAAAAATTTGCGGCAGTATATGCAATGACATTGACTTTTGCACAGGTGACAAGTTGTCAGTCAATCCACCAACATTCCTTAGTTGCATCCTACAACATGTCTGTTAAGAAAACAGTGGTCCTATTCTTTGCACCCTGAATTAGAAGTCCAGGTCTCAGATACCACATAAGGTTAACAAATGCAGTGAACCAGCATACTTAATGCTTTACAATAACTCTGCATGATAAGATTTTGAGGTAAATTAGTCTGAGGCAGTATTGATAAAATGCAAAATGTGGTTATGGATTAGGTGGTCCAGAGAGATTTCTACATATTTCAATTAGAGCACTCAGCACTGAATTTATTAGAATGAACAGCCACTCTACCCTGATGCAATGAACACATATGACAACTATCAAGAGATATAAAGTTTAACTAAACTTATTTGTTATAACTAGCATATTCAAAGTTTATGTTAATAACAATAACAGAATAAATAAACTAAATCCATCTTACCAATGTCAAAGAGGCCACAAATCTTCAGAGGCAAACGTAGAGAAGTGCTGAATATCATTGGAACCAGCCGTTTCATAGCTTCTCCCCATGTCAATCTGATTCATCAATTCATCTAAACGTGACTGTTGTGAATGTGAGACTTGTTTCATCTCGTAGAAACCAGCCGCTTCCATAATAAATCAGCAATATCTTTGTTCTTTATTGCTATTTAATTAAATGCTGATGCTGTCGGCTCTATATAGTGAGTGAATAATATTGTAACTTTCTAGTAATCTTGGTTTTAATGTTTATGTAAAAAAAAATAAGGGTTTGTTTACTGTTTTCTAAATTAATAAATTATTTTAGACACCGACTTGGAAGACTTCACAGAGCAGACGTCGACAAAATATAATTATAATTAGTAATTGCAAAATTTGAAAACGCAACGGAGAACTACAATTTAGATCAGCCAAAGTTAACATACAGACTCTAATAATAATGTAAAGTGAAGAAACAACACAGCAACAAGATAAATTTCCTTGAACGATGATGCAATGAAAGCTCAACACTTTTTCGGTTCTTGAACATTTAGTGTTGACTGTTGACAACACGCGTTTACATCATGTTGACCATGACCTCCCATTTTCAGCCAATCATTTCACTGGGTTTGGATTGCTAACAACCCGCCTTTATAGAAGTATAATACTTACCTCCCACTGTCAGAACAGAATATTATTACATAAAATTATTGACTTAGTGTTCCCAACTTATTAAAGTAACTAACAACATGTAAAACATAATTATAAACTATAGATTTATTGATATAAACCATATAATGCAGTTCCTTTGATCGTGATATGTACATATAATTATCACCATTAGTTTAAAATGGAACCCTATATTTGCGGGATTTATTGTCAGCATGCGTTAACGCGCGCATGTATTTGGCGCCACTGTTTGTTTATGTTTAAACTCCATAACTCCGCCGAAGGCGGATGTGCCGGGCCATTGGCGCAAATAAAACGGCGGCACAACGCATTTCCATTCTCTGGACTACATCCTGCTAGAAATCTAGTAGGACAATGGTCTTGCTACAAGGGAGATCCAGCAGGAGTTTGAGAATGAACGATGAAGAAGAAGAAGAAACTCCATAACAGTTGCATCACGATTCTTGGAATATGGGTGTTTGAGTATGTCAGTGGTTGCCGCGTCGTCAACCCTAATAGAATCGAGAGATCAGATCTTTCTTAAAGAAGACTAAGGATAGGGGTGCATTGTAAAGCAGATAGGTTAATAACTTCTGCGATCAGTTTCCTATGATAAGTCTATAACTCTGTTCACTCTAAGAATGAAGTGGGTCAGTGCTTCTGATTGGTTGTTGGACGTAGAACGCATTAAGCGATTGTTAAGTGTCCAATAATAGTTTTTAATTTTCGTTTTCAAATGTTGTCTCAATCAATCAATCAAACCCATAACCCTTCAGGGTCGTAGGGGTACCACATTGGAAGCTTCAGCACACAGAGTCCTCCAGCGAATTCTATCCTCAGCGATGCGGATGAGTGTGGAAATATCTAGCCCTGTCCATTCCTTGATGTTGTCTGTCCATGTCTTTATTTGTCCTCCTCTGCTTCTTCCACCCTCGACAGTTCCCTGCAGTATTGTTTTTGACAAGGAATCGTGCCTGCATACATGTCCGAACCATGCTAGTTTTCGTCGTTTCACTATTGAAAGCAATGGCTCCTGGACACCTGCACACATCTCTACTTTATTTCTTACGTACACATTGGTCTTATGTTCCCTATAGGAAATTCGCAGAATTCTTCTGTGGCATTTATACTCGAAAGCCTGTAATCTTCTCTCCATGTCCGCAGTGAGTGTCCAACTCTCACAACCATACAACACAACGGAAAGCACCATGGACCTATACAGTTTGATTTTCACTCCAACACTGATGTTGCTTTTCCAAATCACAGTTAGCCTTGACAAGGACGCTAAAGCCATCCCCAGCCTTATTTTTAGTTCTGCTTTGCATTTACCATCGCTGCATATACTGGATCCGAGGTATTTGAAGGTATTCACCTCTTCAAGCTAAATATTGTTTATTTAATTGCCAACATGGTTCGCCAGTTCCATGATGGTATGACAGCATGTGTGCAAGATGACGACGCACACTCAAACCCCTTTCCAGTGACCAACGGCGTCAAACCGAGTTGAGTCCTGGCTCCGACGCTCTTCAGCATAGTGCTCTCTGCCATGTTAAATGATGCCTTCAGGAATAACAGTGCAGGAATTTGTTTTCGCTATCGAGCTGACGAAGGACTATTCAATCTTAGTAGATTGAAGGCCAAGACCAAAACTTAGACGGACATTGTTCGCGACCTCTTGTTCGCCGACGATTGTGCATTAAATGCTACCAGTCTGAAAGACATGCAAGACAGCATGAACCTCTTTTCTTTGGCCTGTGATGCGTTCGGTCTCACCATCAGCACCGCGAAGACTTTAGTAATGTATCAACCAGCGCCAGGTGTCGCCTACACAGAGCCAGTGATCACAGTAAAGGGACAAAAACTTAATACTGCCAATAAGTTTGTATATTTCGGCAGCACACTATCACAAACTGCGACAATTTATGAGAATGTTGCCCTGCGTATTGCTCGTGCTAGTGCAGCATTTGGGAGCCTTCGTGCCAACGTCTGTATCAGGCGTTCTCAGTCTGACAACTAAGTTGGACGTGTACCGTGCAGTGGTTCTACCAACACTGCTTTATGCTGCGTCATCCTGAACTGTCTATGCGAGACACGCTCGACAGCTTAACTCTTTTCATCTTCGGTGCCTACGAAACCTCATGGGAGTACGTTGGCAGGATCGTGTACCAGATACGGAAATTCTTCAGAAGTTCCGTATGCAAAGCATCCATGCAATGCTGACTAGGTCCCAACTTCGCTGGACTGGCCACATCGTCCGTATGCCAGACAAGCGCCTTCCAAAGAGATTATTCTATGGGGAGTTGTGCGAACGTAAACGTTCAAGTGGAGGGCAGAAAAAGCGCTTCAAGGATCACCTAAAAAGCTCTCTCAAGAACTGCAGCATCGATCCTAGCTCCTGGGAGACTACAGCACTTGATCGCTGAAGAAAACCATTTAAAGGGAGAGACAATTCGAAGACTTGCATCATACAGAGAAAATCTACAGCATGGCTCTGGTCCAAAATTGTACTAGCCCCCATATTTTTAAATGACCCACCGAATGATGAAAATCCTAACAGTAGTTCCAAAGTAATGGCGCAAGTAAGGATATGGTTCAATTAATTTATTATCTTTATAACAGGGTCATGCTCGATGCACTTTGACCCTGTCAATTGTCACTATTTCTTCTTTCATAAGATCTATCAGTGATTCATAGAATGTACAAACTATAATAGCCGTCAATCGTAAGTAATGATGAGGGTAGTTTCAGACTTGGTATTGCACTTTTTGTGTGCTTAGGAGATTAGTGGAAATCAAAGGATAACATAATATTTAACTCGGCTTTGGTATTCAAAAATAATGCATGTCAGCAGAAATTAACTCACACTTACAATTGTCATTGACAAAGAACAACTAAAAAATGTCAGCAACTTTGAATATCTCGGGTCAATTCTGCACAGAAGATTTCTTTGCAGAAATCAGTTTTCGTAGCAATAGATCTTCGAAAACATCACAGGTAAAAAATCTATCATAAGGGGCAAACAGAAAAACAAAGCTACAGCTATTGAGAAGCTATATTTTTCCAGTGGCAAAATATGGTGGTAACACGTGGACAATGACAAAGAAAATATCGGCATTATAAATGAATTGTTATAGAAAGACCCGAAGAGTATCTTGGTCAGACGAACCAACGCTGACATATGCAGAGACATGAACATCATATGAGGAAGGGGGGTGCAAAGGGAACGCATTGCTCTAGGCGGACCCAGGGTTAGCAGATAACCAAGATCCCAAATGTACCTCCACGCGGTGCACCCTGGAAACAGAAATACAGAAGCTCGAGCTGATTCTGGCCAAATCATTTGGGGATCGTGTCCGAGAATGTGGAGGTAGCAGATGGAAAGAGATTTGACTGCACAAGAGACAGACAATATCTCCGACACCACCAGCATCACCACATATAGCGACACTGTCGACATACAGTGAAGCTAGTCAGTCCAGTCCGAACATTGGAGGGGCGGCCAATGCACGTAAAGGTAGATGCATGGCGAGAGACACATATGTTTCATACCGAGTACAATGAAACAATGAAAGGGCAGAACAGCACTAGAGGGCAGCGCGAACTGCAAATAGAAAGTGAAAAGTCCATAGGAAAGGGGAACTACAAGCTCCGTCAGCTCGAGACGAGCTTCTAGTTACCTGTGTTTCTTACAGGCAGAGACCCAGACCCATTCATTGGCATTTGGTAAAGCAAGAAGACCTAATCCAACTCTAATGTCGAGCCTTCCTAAACCGGAAATATGCTCGCGAAGAGAAAGGGTTCTGTACCCGATGGGCTTAGGCAAGAAAGGGACAACGATGTTTGTCCTGGCCCAACTCTACTGTCAAGGTTTCCTATACTGGAAGTACACTTGCAGAGAGAAAGGGTTCCGTACCCGATGGACTTAGGCACAAAAGGGACAACGATTTAGCCCTGGCCCAACTCTACTGTCAGGTTTTCCTACACCGGAAATACACTTGAAGAGAGAAAGGGTTCAGTCCCTGATGGGCTCAGGCGATATTGGGACAAGGACGCTCAGCTCGAGAATGCCTTGCTCTCAAACGCGTGGTGTGAGACTCGAACTTGGACAAGGGGTACACGATGTCGGTGAACGACACCTCGGCTAAGAGGGCGAAAGAGCCAGGGTCCAACTCCTCTGTTGAGTTCTTCCCCTTAAGGAACCAGGCTCACGGATGAGAAACGGTTCAGTACCCAATGGGCACAGGCACAGCACGTCCAATTACACGAGGCAAGTTCATAGACAGTGGAACACCTCGTGCGAGTCAGACGAGAGCAAAAATCGTCTGGGCGAAGAGTCGCCACTACGCGTGCCTGGAGACAGATATAGAGGCTGTCACAGGCTAAGGGTAGCCCACCCGAATTGTCAAGGCATGCCGAAATCGGATGTGCTAGGCCTACAAGGCGCATAACGGTGGCACACCGTAATCACGCTCCCGGCGGAAATCGCACAGATATCCGTGATGGTTACAATGGAGCGAACGCAAAACAAACAAACAAACATATGAGGAAGGGAAGTGCAGGTGTATATATAGAATATCAACACAAACCTAGAGAGGCGATCAGAACAACTACAGGGAAATACTGCAATAACTACGATGCAGAAATCCAAGCAATTATGGTGGCAGCTGAAAAACTTCTGAACTCCAACCCTGGCCCACAGTCCCTGGCATTTCTGACAGATGCAAGGTCAGTGCTTCAGGCACTTCAGTCTGGAAAACTAAGACTTGCAAAAACTACTTAATGAACTGTCTTACCAGTATAGGGTAACCATACAGTAGATACCCTCTCACTGTGGAATACAAGGAAATGGAAAAGCAGACCAACTAGCTAAGGAAGGTACTGCCCAAGACCATCCAGATGTACCATCAGCACCTACCATCAGAAAAAACAGATGATCAAGTCAATAAGAAAGGCACAAATACCACCACAAGATGACTATCACATTATGAACAGATCAGAACAAGTTATAATTCTACGTCTCAGAACGGGATACAATCGACTCCGCAGTCACATGCACACAAAATTCAAGATTGGCAACACGGCCATGTGGACAGGCAGCACAGAGTGTCAAACATATACTTCAAGAGTGTTATGAGTATGAAACGCTGAGGCAGACATATTAGCCAGAGGAAACAACACTGGAATCAAAGCTCTATGGGTCACTGTATGAACTACAAAAGACAGTGAGTTTTATTCAGGAGACAGAATTACAGATATAGACATGTTTCAGGTGAACCAAAGAAGAAGAACAATGAACATCATAGAAGAAGAATGACGCCTCAAAACTATTTAAATAATGCAAACCTAACATATTTTGGACATATAGAAATACACATACACTCAGAAAGATTAATCGTGTAGGGGTTAATCATAAACAGTATTTTTATGCCAACACTCTGCTATCAGTTCCAGACATGGTGCAAACAGCAGCTACAACTTACAGCAGATGAAATGTTTGAGAAATCATTAGGGACCGAACTAGACAAAATGAGTAATCAGGAGAAGAATCGGTATAAGACCATCCACATAATACATCGAGAAACAACAAATAAAATGATTTGGACAACTTATGAGAATGAATCATACCCAACTACTAACAAGAACATATAACATAAGAAGATCCAGATAAAAGACCAGAGGAAGACATAGAACAAAATAGATAGATAACATTAAGACAAAAAAAAATGTTAGCGTGTCCTATTCAGGAAGTAGCCACCTTTTTTTTTGGATGTAGTGATTTTCTAGTCAATATAAATACGTTTAGTAGTTTGCCATTTTTCTTAACTGTCCAGATGCACACATCAAGACAACACTGAGCAAATACGGATTCAACACAGCCAAGCCGACACATCTGGCCTTGGATAGCCAGCTAAAGCTCCCAGTTACCACCTATATACTTAACGGCAATAAGTATTTATATACTCTATACTTAACTGTAGATATTCTTACATCATACACCTAAGGCAGACAATAGACAATCGTGGAGGGAAAAGTTTTAGGGAAGAGAATAAGCAGCAGACCAAGACTACGATGGACACATGTCATCGTAGATCTTCTGATCATGATTCAAGTAGAACCTGGATAGCTTGCATAGAACCAAGAGGCTTACAGAGTGACAGTGAGAATAACGTTCTCTAAATGACACGTCACATAGATAGATGGTACCCCATGACACCGGGCGTATTTAATATCGTATTTTGTGATATGACTTATTTTATTTGTATGGATTTTAAAAATCACCCTGCTCCTTTTCCCCTGGACGCTGGCTTTCCAGTAAACGTTAATTAGTGTTCGTCTACTCCTCTTGGTGCTAAACATGATAGTGATGGATTTCTACTGAAGTCTCCAATGTTCTTAAATATATTATAATTTATCTGGGGTGAAGTTGAAACGTTTTATTTCAGCTGATACGAAGGCTTGTGGAAAAACTACATCCGGGGTCTTTGTACAATAATACGTCCATATTGTTTGTTCTCCATTGATGTTTGGGAAAAAAAACAAGCTTAATTTCAGATATTGTAAAGTCGTCTGAACAGTAAATGCATACGCTGTCACCTCGTCATGTATGTACAAATTATGGATTGGCTTTTCAAGCTCAGCGTTTACGTACTGTAGAGTTACATAGATTGCACTGGTGTTCTCCTTTTACCTAGTTAAGTAAAAAAAATAGTAGTGACCTGTTCTCTTCACTGAGTGAACTGAAACTTCACTGTGTGTGTTTGTCGTCTTATTCTTGAAAGTGAAGATCGTAAAATAAGCTTCATTCTAAAACAATCATAACTTTGCTTCCTCTTGACTTTCTATTCCAAACCGTCGGTCGCATCGATTGCAATTACAAGATTCAAGTGTTAACAACACCAGTACACTGCAGGTGGGTCATTGTGAGCAACTGCAAGTTCAGTGCAAGACTTGAGTTTGAGTAGTTTGAGATTACTAAAATCATCAAGCCTTGATAGACCAAACTGAAAGTTGTCTTATCTATATCTTCTTGGCTTACTGCACTGAACATAAGCCTACTCTTTTATCTACTCTAATGTTGCACTGATAGAATAATAACAACTGTGTCTGTTCTAACTAATATATCTTACTACTTAGGCTAAGAACGTTGGTGTTGTTAGGCTTATCTCTACAATAATTATAATGATCAGATGCCACATCTGACAAAGAGGCAAGGGCCACAGTAACTGAATAGTGAGTAACAAAAATGGACAATAAGCCCATAGATCATAGACTTCTCTAGTATGTTAGGCCTATATTATAAAAATGTAGGTATTTGGCTGGACCTACATGTCAGTGCATGTGTTATGTATGGACAATTTTTGTAGATAGGATATAAATATCCTGTGACCAGGCTCTGTAACCAATGATTTAAAAAAAAACAACTTCTATTATAAATACGTTTATGTCCATATTAAGGGTGTATAATTCGGGACCGCACATCTTTTCTACACATCGTGGTCATTGATTTTGACAGGAATTTTGTTTTTGCATTTAAGTAACTGTTGCACTATTAATAGCACACTGTTTACATTTTGAACTAGCTGACATCACAGATTTCTGCGTAATACCAATGAAATTGAAGGATGCAGTGACGTCACATCGCAGACGTGAATAAGAGTTTTAGAACTAAATAAATTTTGCTACAGGGTTTTGTTATGTTTTGACATCCATCAATTTCATTATTTTTACAGCGAAATCCATAGTCGACTAGTAAAAAATGTAAACATATTGTTAATTAAATGGAACATCTCATTCATCTTGGCATGGCGGATAAACTTGCTTTATTAATCAATTTCATATATTCGCCTCAAGACAGGCACACATAATAGTTACATATTAAACCTTAACGAATGCACCAATCCAGAACACACTTATTCACTGCTCAAAGTCCACAGCTGTATTTCAATCTCTGAGCATGTGGTATAAAAATAGTTGCGCATGTGCAAAGACACACCCGACCAACTCTTGAAGAGACTCGAGAATATCTTTTTTTTTCTTTTCTTTTTCAAATGGAATTCTTTTTCTTCCCCCCTTTTTTTCTTTTCTTTTGCTTTTTTTGAAGGGAAGCACCTCCAACCTTTTTTTTAACACACAATCAGAGTACATTCTAAATTCACCCAGAGACTACATTCAAAACAGAGCTTACCTGCAAAGGATGGGGAAGACCGCAAAACTAGGCCGAAGGTTACAGCAGTTACCTAACCTTTAGCACCCTCTGTTTACAATTGCGTAACTTCTCTCCTGCACCTGACTGCCGCTTAATTAGTTTTTGGAAATATTACGTAATCATTGGTGGCTGTTTTGAAATCGTGATAACTTTTTTGTTGTTAGAGATATTTAAATAATATTTACACATATAAATAAAGAATTGAATTCTGCATATATTAGTGTAAGTTTTGTGTGTGTGTGATATGAGACGTGTGAGAAAGTGATAAAGACAAATTTAGAACTATCTAGATCATATAAATAAAGAATTGAATTCTGCATATATTAGTGTAAGTTTTGTGTGTGTGTGATATGAGACGTGTGAGAAAGTGATAAAGACAAATTTAGAACTATCTAGATCTAGACATATTGTATTTTTGATTACTCCAAATCTGTTGAATATTATATATTTTACATAATGAAAACCTTGCGGTCTATTTTATTTAATCTATTTGAAGAACTTACCTCTCAAGATTTCCACTTTCCAGTCAGAATAAATAATGATTTCACTGTTATATATATAATGAAATAAAAGTATATAAAGCTAGATTTACTGTCATGTTGCTTTACCTCACTGCCGATGGCTATAGATTATCCAGTTTTCTAAATCATAATCATACATCATCTCCTGACTTCATTATACCAATAGAAACAGGAAGTTAACCTTTAGGGCTCTGAATTAAAAATTAAGAAACATCCCCTTGGGCCTGAATTCTTTTTTGGAAAATTTTCGTTATTGATGGTGGGTGTTTTGAAAACGTGATAACTTTTTTATTTTAAAAGATATCAAAATAATTTTTGCATATCTAAATAAAGGAGTGAATAGTGAATATAGTCATGTTTTTGTTGTTGTTGTATGTGTGATATGACAGTTGTGAGCAAGTTGTGAAGTTGAAAATTCGGGGGAAAAATCGCAAAACGCAATTTTCAAATCGCACATGTAACTTCTTGACGACCTTAATACTTGAGCAATGCGTGGAATCATTGATAAAATCCTCATAAATACCTATACTTATTGTATATATATTGTTTTATATCAAAACTAGTATAAGATGAACTAAAAAACTAATAAAACGTGAAGAAATTGCATATAACGTCCGTCCGGTAAACACTAGGCCTAGCCCGACACGCAGCGTAATTATTGTCTATGCACTCACGTGGCACCCCTGATACATATTATTTTTGTGTTTTTGAAAGACTACACAAACATTCTTATCAAATAACATTAAACACAAAAAACAACAATTAAAACATGTAGTTTATAAGAAATCGCATTTAACGTCCGTCCGGTAAACACTAGGTCTAGCCCGACACGCAGCGTAATTATTGTCTAAGCATACACGTGGCACCCCTGATATATATTATTTTTGTGTTTTTGAACGACTACACAAACATTCTTATCAAATAACAACATATTAAACATAAAAAACAACAATTAAAACATGTATTCACAATCACTTAGCTATGCCACGAGGTACTCAATTTGATAGTAAAATATGGCTAAAAAATGGCCACCGTCGTTCCAGAAATTCGCTGACAAAACCAGCCGGTTTTCTCTCTTCTTGCAGTCGTAATGAGTAAAGTAACTTGACCTTTAAACTGCGACGTATTCCTAGCTTCGTTTGGCGTGTTTTATACGTCACAGGATCATTACTTTGTGAAGTTCCGTACTCGGGAATCGGGCGATATCCTATGTAGCGGGATTGCACCTGCAGGCACAATGGAGCTGTTCTCATAGGCGCATTATTGCGACCGCAGAGTCGTAAAGGTTAAATAATATAGCTAGTATCAGTTGCCATAACATTTACTAAAAAATATTACAAATCTGGCTATTTTGTTTTTGGAATCACGTTCCACGTGCTGGGCAACGGTTTTCGCCTTCAGGATTAAAAATTTCTGGTTAAATACGCCACCGTAGGGTACTAAAGGTTAAACGACGAACTCGACAAAATTTTATCTCATATTGAAGTAATAGAGAATTTAGTGCTTTTAGGTAATTCACTATAATTTATAACCCTTTTAAATTTAGTGAACACTTCAGAACATTGCTTTGTGACTAGATTATTCAGTTCTTTAAGCCCCATCGAGGCCAGCTCCTTGGCGTGGAGATGGTGTGTAGTCCAGCCAGCAGTGGCTGGAAACTAAGACTGGCCGGGCCCTCCCACATTCGGGCAGGACCACAGTCTTGCCTAGCAAGTAAAGGTGCTGAAGTCAGCAACATTTGGCCAGAAGGCGCACCGCAACAATCAGAATGTCATGCATTATCGCACATGAATGTCTATATCTGCATTACCCTGTTATGGTGCTTACCCTGTGACGACTCACCAGGCAGGAGTAGCACCGGGCCCTATACCTCGAAAGGGCCCACCCCATACGACTGGAGGTCCTCTTCGATTGCCTTGTGGAGCCAGGAGGCACAAGAGTAATATCACTGACCAACAAATATTACCAACCAATGAGACACCACTTACAATAATGCACTGGAATGCTGAGGGTGTAAATAGCAAAAAAGATGGCTTTAGCAAGAAATTAGAATTAGAAAACACCCTTCTTAAGGAACAGGTCTGCATTTGTTGCATACATGAGACACACCTCAGCAAAGATGTAGCCTTTAAAATTGCAAGTTATAAGTGCTTTAGAGCTGATCGAATAGACAGAAGAAAAGGAGGTATACTAACTCTCGTCAAAAATAATATCAGCGCACATCAAACTGAGCTATACATGGAAGGAGCAGAATATCAGGTCCTTCAACTTAAGACCAAGAACACAGACTTCAACCTACTAAATTATTATTGTCCAAATGATAAGTCCCTTTCCCTGAACACAATACCGTACAGAGGAAGACTGATAGTATGTGGATATTTTAATAGTCACTCACAAAGCTGGGGTTATGACCACATGGATAAAAGAGAAGAACTTGAAAGCTGCCAAGACGATAAATGTCTTCTATTGCTTAATAAGCCAAAAGATCCTCCAACATACTACTCAAGAGCATGGCAAACCACTTCCACGCCAGACTTGGCATTGTACTCAGCAGACCTAAACTGGGAAATCAATAGAACAGTAGGGAAGCAACTTGGAGGTAGCGACCATCGACCAGTTCTCCTTAGTATTAAAAATGAACTCACAGGAAATGCATGTAGCCTTCCAAGATGGAATTATAAAAAGCAAATTGGGGACTATTTAAACACCACAGTAGTGTTTTAGCTGGACAAATAGATATGGAAGGAAAAGACATAAACGCATTTATTAGTCAAAGAGTTCAATAAATGTATTCAATAAGCTGCCAAGGAAGCAATACCAAGAGGAGCACGCAAACAATACAAGCCATACTGGAGTGAACAACTAGAACTGTTGCAAGAGGAATTAGAAAAAGCATGGACGGTAGTGGAAAATAACCCAAGCCAGGAACATCAACACGCAAAAGCTAAATTCCAAAGAGCCAAACTAGAAGCTAGAAGAAAGAGCTGGAAAGTGAAAACAGAATCCTTAAATTTTGAAAAGGATGGAAGAACACTGTGGAAACTGGTCAAACAACTAAATGATGAGGGAACAGGAAGAAGCACAAACATAACACTCGTACAGAATGGCAAAATGATTACAGGAAAGCAAGCAGTAGATAATTTCGCTAGGATATTTGCTCAGGACTGCAATATTGAAATTAGTCCAGAGAAACAGCGTACAGTGCGGAGCGACCAAAAAAGTAAAATGGAACATGCTCAGACTAGAATCAGTGATGAAAACAGCACAGATGAAATTATGGATACATTGTTTACATATAGTGAATTGGAATTAGCTGTCTCTAAACTAAAGCTAAATAAGTCCCCAGGTATTGATGAAATATCAAATGAAATGATAAAGAATCTAGGAACAACAACCAGAAGGAAACTATTGGACATCCTAAATATTAGCTGGACGGACTACTGGGAAAATACCACAAATCTGGAGAGAATCAATTATGGTCCCTTTGCTTAAACCTGGAAAAGATGGAGCAACACCAACTAGCTACAGACCAATTAGTCTTACAAGTTGCCTGTGCAAAACAATGGAGCGCATCATAAACCTAAGACTAAAATTTCACCTGGAAAGTAGAAAATTCCTTGCACTGCAGCTGACAGGTTTCAGGCAATGCTACTCCACAGAGGATCATACCACATACCTCTCACAGGAAATTGAGGATGCTTTCCAAGACAAATCAGTTTTAGTGGTATGGATTGATTTACAGAAGTCCTTTGATAAAGTATGGAAAGAAGGATTGCTTCAAAAAATGAGAAACTACAAGATATGTGGAAATATGTATAGATGGATGAAAGCCTTTCTTCACAATAGAAGAGCCAGAGTACAAGTAAATGGAAAAAAAGTAGGAAAGTATTACTACGCCATGGAGTGCCTCAGGGAGGAGTTCTATCACCCACTCTTTTTCTCATATTTATCAATGATCTAATTGAAGAAATACCCTGTGGAACTAAGGCAGCACTATATGCAGATGACTTAGTTCTATGGTGCACACATGAGAGCGCCATGGCTGCCACAAAAATGCTTGAGATAGTCATGGACATTTTGACTAATTGGGCTGACAAATGGTATGTAAGTATCAATATAGAGAAGTCAGCAACAACCCTTTTTACACTTTCACCAAAACAAAGAGCAGGAAACATCTATGTAAATAAAACTTTCTTAAAGGTAGATGACCAACCCACATATCTTGGTGTAACATTTGATGCCAAAATTACATGGAAACATCATATCAGCAAAGCAGAAACAAAGGCTAGAAGGAAGATAGCTATACTAAGAAAACTGAGTGGGACAACTTGGGGAGCTAATGAAAGAATTCTAAAAAATGTATAGCAACAAGCCATTCGACCACACTTGGAATATGGTTCTACAGCAGGGGTGGGCAAACTACGGGCCGCATGCGGCCCGCCATTGGATATTTTGGGCCCTCAAACACATTTTTAAATACACGAACATTGTTAAAATATTTGCAAAACCTTTTATCCATATTCGAAAATATACTGTTATAGTGTAAGTCTGTTAGAAATGTAATTTATTTCAGAAGTTATCTATCTTATGTAAAACTACCTTTCTTTACAATAAAAATATTTAATTGATTACTTACCGAGAATTTTAAACAAAAACATACATAATATTATATGCGGCCCTCCAATAGCTTTACAATTTTCAATGCGGCCCTCTGCACAAAAAGTTTGCCCATCCCTGTTCTACAGCATGGAGTTCATCATCAAACACTACACTACAAAACCTAGATAGAGTACAGAACCAAGCACTTAGAATCATTACAGGCGCAATGAGATCCACACCAATCATAGAAATGCAGAATATCAAAGGGATGCAGTCATTGAAAGAGCGTAGAGATACTAAAATTATAATTCATGGAGAAAAGTTTCTTTCCCACCATAGTGACCCAATGAAGGAAAGATTCCAGAATCTGTGACAAGGACGGCTTAAAAGAAGCAGCTTCATACACCAGGCCAAGCATCTACGTAGACAGTTATCGGATCTGCCAGAATTAACAATACCACTGACATCTCAACGAGAACACACCCCATGGGAAAAACGGACATGCCTACCAGTAACCATCCAAACAACAATAACAGGTGTGCATGGGGATGAACATCAGAATAATCTGCAGAAAAGGGTAGCAGCTCTCAGCTTCCTCGATGACGTTTACCCAAGTGATACATGGACAATAGTAATACAGATGGATCAGCACAGAATGCAGTAAAAAATGGAGGAAGTGGTGTATATGTAGAATACTCAGATGGCACCACTGATACCACTTGTATACCAACAAGGAATTACTGCAACAACTATGACTCTGAAGTCAAAGCTATTTATACAGCTGCAGAGAAACTGTTAATATTGGACAGGACCTCACACCCTATTGTAATACTTACAGATGCAAGGTCAGTACTAGAGGCATTACAATCCAATAAACTTCCAGAGTTAAAAGAGGTATTGTCCATAGTACAAAATAGGTGTAGAGTTATACTGCAATGGATTCTATCACACTGGAATAGCAGGAAATGAGAGAGCTGATCAACTCGCCAAGGAAGGTGCTAACATGCAGCAACCGGATGTACCAATCAGCTATCACCAAAAGAAATCCATGATAAAGGCACAACGAAAGCCTAACTTACCTCCACGGGACGACTACCACCTACTTAACAGACAAGAACAGGTCATCATATTTCGACTGAGAACTGGACACAATAGACTAAACATCATATGTATACAAAATTTAAAATTGGCACAACAGCAAAGTGTAATTGTGGCAAGTCAACCAGACTTCAGAACATATCCTTCAAGAATGTGCAAACTATGACACATTAAGATGCACATACTGGCCTTCTGATACACCAATGAATGTTAAACTTCATGGTACAAAACAAGAATGGAAAACACTGTCCAATTTATACAAGAAACAACACTGCAGATATAGACATTATTAGCGAACGAAAGAAGAAGTTCTTTAACCTTAGGCATGCTGTGTTTACAATTATGCAATTTCTCTTCTGCTGTGGAATTGGTTTTCGAAAATGTTACACAATTGTTGGTGGCTGCTTTGAAATTGCGATAACTTTTTTGTTGTTACAGATATTTAAATAATATTTACACATGTAAATAAATAATTAAATTCTGCATATGTTGGTGTAAGTTTTGTTTGTATGTATGTGATACGAGATGTGTGAGAAAGTGATTAAGACAGATTTAGACCTATCTAGATCTAGGCGTACCGTATTTTTGATCGATCGACAGATGTGAAATCTGTTGACTATTATATATTTTACATAATGGAAACATCGTGGCATATTGTAAATAATGAATTTGAAGGACTTACCTCGCAAGTTTTAAGCTTTTCCAGCTGAAGAAACGATTTCACTGAATATACTATTAACAAATAGTATAATAAACTCGATTCACTGTCATGTCACTTCGCCACGATGTAGATGACTATAAATTGCTATAATTTCCATTTAAAAATCACGTGACTTCGTATTCCTGCTATTCTCCGCCATTAACAACATGCCGATAAATTTTCTTCCCAGTGTTGCCAAATCATTCTGTCAAAAAGTTATGATCTTGATTTTTTTCGTTTGGTTTTGGGTTTAGCGAACCGGGCGGTGGATTCCGCCTTACGAAATCAAGACGTGACACAATTCCGACGGAATGCACCGCCCGAATTGTAAGCACTTGCGCTAAAGATTAACCATTTTTCTTTTTATATATGTAACTTTCAAGAGTGCTGAAAGAGTGTGTTCAAGACATAGCTGAAAACAGTAGTTAATTTTTAAAAAACCATTTGTTTTAATTATGGAAATTAACAGCCATGTTGATTATGAATTAGTTCTGCATGCATCTGAGAATCACAGCAATGTTATGTTTAATAGATAGTTTATATTTATTATAATTATGTGAATTAGCCACCATTTTGAATATCAATTAGTTCTGTCCATCTGAAAATTCCAGCATTGGGATCAATAGATGAATCTTGTCATTGCGAATACAAAAATGTATAGTTTGTGTGTTGTTTTATTGAAATTAGCTAAGATAAAAAAGTATATTTTGTGCTCACAAGTTCAGTTTATATTTCCCTATATGTTTCATGTAAATTATTTGGATGTCAAGTAAATTAAAAAGAATATTATATATATAAAATGTCTATAAATTTCCAATCCATACAACAATACACTTATCATGCAGGACTTAAGACTATTAACCTTTAGCACGCTGTGTTGGCGAACCGGGCGAAGCATATAGCCCAAAAATGTTTCATTTCTTGACACGAACGGTGAAATCATCCGCGCAATTAGGTAAACCCGAAACCGAACGAAAAATTCGAGTTTGGTAACTATTTGACAGAATGTTGTGGAAACATTGAGAAGAGAATTTATGTAACTTCCTGTTTCTATTGTCAAAATGGCGAAAGATGATAGTGATTGATTATCGAATGGAAATCTGAGCAATCTTTAAGCATATGCTTTGCGACGAGGCGATATGACAGTGAATTGAGTTGATTATACTTTTCCATCATTGATTTATTCAGTGAAATCATTATTTATTACGAATTCAAGGTGGAAATCACGAAAGGTAAGGACTTCAATTTGTTTACTTAGAATAGACATGAGGTTCCACAATGTTCTCACTATGTAAAATATATAATATTCAACAGCTTACGATCGATCAAAAATATGGTAGGTCTAGATCAAGATAGGTCTAAATTTGACTTTATCACTTTCTCACGTCTCGTATCACACACACACACAAACAAAACCTACACCAAAATATACAGAATTGAATTCTTTATTTATATGTGCAAATATTATTTAAATATCTGTAACAACAAAAAAGTTATCGCGATTTCAAAACAGCCACAGACGATTGCGTAACATTTGCGAAAATCAATTCTGCAGCAGTCAGTTGCAGAGGAGAATATTACGTAATTGTAAACTAGCATGCTAAAGTTTAAAATGCCCAAAAGTGCAACAAAGAATAATAACACCATCACTTGTATTATTATACAATAAGCAAATAAGATAATGGGACATTAGAGGCAGTAGAGATGTGGTTCTATAGAAAAATTCAGAGAAGACCATGGACTGCCAGGAAAATGTGGAGGTGTTGAGTCAAATGCAAGACAGAGCATAATCAATAATATAAGGAAAAGACAATCTTCATTTTTTTGCCACTTTATGAGACAGGGAGGTCTGGAGAACATAGTTACAGCAGGCAAAATTGAAGGCAAAAGAGATAGAAGACGACATGTGATAAAATATTGTACAGTTCAATTTGGCATGGCATAGAGTCAATAATGAACCTAATACATAGTACTAGTGATAGATGTGGAGATCTGTCATCGCATATGCTTTTTTTGGGAGCCGCGTTAGCGCAGTGGTTAGCGCACTGGCTTCGCATATGAGTGGTCCTGGGTTCATTCCCCAGCTGAGGCGGAAATGTTTTCAGATCGCAACGGCTCCCAGGTCGACCCAGCCTTAAATGGGTACCGGATTAATCCGGGAAGTAAAGACTGCGAGGGAGAGGAGATGGCTACCACCCTCATTTTGCAGAGCCTGTGAAATGTGAGATCGCTAACATCTCACACCCCTATGGCTTTTTTAAATGCTTTTTTTTCCATTGAAATTTTCCCAAGAAAGGTCGACTTTAGATTGGTACATGGCGCTCTACAGTCAAAAAAGACACAGCATCTTGTGAAATGAGAAGTTCAACAGCGGAGAGTTAATAGAAAGTTACAGGTAGAACAAAAAAACTGTCTACAGTGGTCATTTCATGCCAGAGCTGTCCAAGGACATTTGCAGCCCGAATAGGGTTTATTAGCCTTCTACGAACTCATAATCAAAGATATAATTCTAACTGAATTTCAAAAGTGAATGTAATAAATTGTCATTATCACCTGTGATCCCTATTGAAGCCAACTCCTTGCAGTGGATATGGAGCTTAGTCCAGCCAACAGAGGCTGGAAATTAAGAGTGGTCGGGCCAACCCAATATTGAGCAGGACCATAGTCATGCCCAAGCAAGTGCTGATGCTGAAATCAGAGATACCAAGCCAAGAGGCATGCAGCAATCATATTTTGTTCCGTTCAGGTGACTTTGAGTGCATGCTTTGAATGTATTGACAAAATCACATTTTTTTTGGAGATGCGGTTGGTCAAGTACGGAAGAACGCGTTTGCAATAGTTGCTAGGCGATTTGGTGCCGTTGAACGAAATGGTTCAATTCCGGTTAGTCTCAAGAATTAAAAAAAAATTGTCCTCTGGTTTCCTACTTAAATTTACTTGTATAAGCAATCATATGTAAACCTGACTAGTTGACATGTCATAGCGATAAAAAAAATCACCTGTATGAACATACAACACACATGACTCAGCTGTGAGTTAACTTTGGATTGCTTTGAGGTGGAATGGCCAAACCAATGCTTAGCCATTTGTAGTCACCTTTAACATAGAGAATCTCCCTGGTGAGATGATTAAGCCGTTCACTTTGTACTCAAAAGGTCATGTGTTTGAATTTCCGCTTGTGACGTTTTGTTTAAACAGTAAATTTTATCAGCGATCTCTGGGAATTACCATATGAAGCAGTGGAGCTACATGCTATAAGTGGTACTTTTGGCAGCCGGCCTTGTTGAGAAGGATAATATCAGCGAGGTAACTTGAGTACAATTAAGTCAATCCTCTATTCCTTTTCAACCCTTTATTCAACAGCAATAATGACATTTTGCAGTGTTAAATTTCTTTCTGAGTTCCAGTAACATATTTGTGAACTTACAAATAATACAAATAATTAACCAAGGTTTTCCAAATATTTTGCAGGTTTATACATCTGCTATTCTGTCTATAAATTGGAGTCCGTGAGATACTGCATCAGGTGGAGGTTTTGTGTGAGCCATCATGGAACCATGTAGTATATGCCGTTATGGACTAGTTATCTTCTTACTTGCTACAGTACCGGAATGCTGTAAGTATTTGAATGCAGTTAGCTTTAGAGACTCAGGTTTTGAGAGTAAATGCAAGGAAGAAAAACCAGATCATACGATAGGGGGAATGGTAGGGGGCCTACCAGATGTAGAATCATACAATGTCCATACACGTACCTAGCAAGCAAGCACACAAGGTTCATACACATACCTAGTAAGCAATCATACAAGATTCATACACATACCTAGCAAGCAATCATACAAGGTTCATACATATACCTAGCAAGCAATCATATAACATTCATACATATACCTAGCAAGCAAGCAGAAAGGATAGAAAATTAAATAATGTCGGGATAAGAATACAAAATGACAATGTTCTTCATCTGATGATTGAAAGGGGAGCAAAGAATATCAATACTATTACCTACTATGCATTTTGTGGAAGGCAATTAAGGTAATTTTGGGGAAAGGGGAAGTTTGCTGACTCATCCCATAGCTAACAAAGTGATCAAGAATCCATGCTGAAGTTGGATGTGTCAGGCCATAAGGCACAGAATCACAGCAAAGTTGTAAACCACGACCATGCATTCCATTCTGTGAACTACATCCTGCTAATCTTGCAGGAGTTTGAGAACACAGAAGACCACCACTTGCATGTGAATTCCCTAAAGCCCCACTTTAAGACCCGCTCAGTAATCTTCACTGATAAAACTAAGGTCTAGAAGTAAACCTTGTAAAAAAATTAGTATAGGTGGAGCATGAAAAAGCATTGGTTGACAATGCATGCAAAAGATGGTAAACTTCATGCAAACCTAAGCAGGTTAGTCTAGAAAGGCAGCTTCATAAGAAAGAATGGTCTGATTACAACACCTGCTGCTTTGCAGATGCCATAGGGAGATAAGAGACATTGCAGAAAGAAAAACAAAATCTATAAGTATGCACAATTACAATATGCAGTCATGAGAAAGTTGGAGTCTTGCACATGTTCTCAACAATCCTCTCTCATATTGCCCTATTGAAAGCTTTCTATTTATATGATGTGTCCCTTACAAAACATTGTCCTCACTGCCACCCTGTAAGACTCTTGGTTCTGTGCCAGCTATCCAGTGTAATGTTCAGTTCTTCAATATCCTGTGTGGCTGAATGAACCACTGAATAAATTTGTATTTCAAACCAAGAATAACAGACTCAATCCCGGCTGCTGGTCATCGGAGAATGACTTAATATTACACTACCACAGCTTCAAATGTATTTGATGTCTTACTTACCTTCTTATATATAGGTATTTCAAAATCTTTCCTCTGGGTTCTTCTTCTGTTGCCATTCTTAAACTTCTGCAGATTAATAGAATGTAGTCCAGAGAACGGAATGCAATGTATCTTGTTTTACAGCTTTGCTGTGAGTCTAGCATTTTATGACCTGGCATATCCAAATTCAGCATGGCCTATGAGTCACTATAACCATTTATGGAATGGCCAACTCCACCCACAAACCTCCTTAGTCAACTCTTACATGACTGGAAGGTAACTTGCTATTCTTTGCACCTATTTGGGTCCAGGCAACTTGCATGTTTCCTTTAGGTGTTTCTGGGTATTTATAATATTTGACATTTTGTTTTATTGCTTTTAGGTGGTAAACTTCACAAAGGAACTACTGTCTGCGAAAAGTATGACCGAGTACCATGTCTGCAAGGTACAGGTCCATGCGTTCCAACAATTGAGGAGTGTGCTAACATGACAACTGCCAACAATGTTCCACTGGATGAACCACATAACTACATGCAATGCTATGCCTCATGGCTAGTTATTAACAACTCACAAGATCAGATCGTCAAGAAGGGATGCTGGATGAATGATAACAAGTAAGTGGAACTGATAGTATTATGATAAGTAATTGAGGAGTGCTATGCATGTCTTTTAACCTGAACTGATTGTATGATGATAAGTAATTGAGGAGTGCTATGCATGTCTTTTAACCTGAACTGATTGTATGATGATAAGTAATTGAAGAGTGCTGTACATGAGTCTTTTAACCTGAACTGATGATAATAAGGTCAAATAACAATAGCAAAGAGAATCACTGCTTTCAAAATGAGATGCTACAGAAGAATCTTATGTATATCATGGACAACTAAAATGACAAATCAAGAAGTGTTAAGATCAATAAACGTCAAAGAGGGATGGCTCCTTAACAACATCCTAACATGAAAGCTATGTTTTTTTGGTCATATAAAGAGACATACCAGCATGGAAAGATTAATAGCTGAAGACAGAGTTAATGGCAACAGGGGAAGAGGGCGCTCAAGATGACAATCGTGCAGTGATGTATCAGATTACTTAAACATCTCTAGTTGCGGCCGGTCAACTCGTTTAGAGGAATAGAGTCGCAATTCCTGGGGTTCGAGAAGAAGAAAAGACACAGTTTAGAGGTAATCCATCATGTCAATAGACGAACCGGTCTCCTCGATTTACTTGTGACTAATGACAACATTTGCATCACTAATATTATGTTATATTATACTAATATTACACCACAGAGGCCTTCAAAATCATCATCATAATTTGCATCCATGAAGAATTCACGAACAATATCGACACTGTGCCGTAGTAGAAAGTGGTGAACTTTGATCTGCACATGTGTGAATGTGAAGAGACATGATCTACCATGTCTTTTATTTCCGCTGCAAAAATCAGGGAGATCTCTGGCAATTAGCTATTACAAAATCATGATGGGAAAAGATCATGTGAGTGTTTACCGTGAAAACAATTGGCTAACTTGAATACAACACTTACTGCAATTGGGTTTCTATTGAGACAGTAAATATGTGACATTTGTGATCTTAGAGTTGCTACAGGTTAAAGCACTTCTTTATGGTGAATGATGGTAAATACATGGCTAATACTGTTTCATCTCCATTGTTTGTTTATAAGGAGTGCAATTACAGCTGTTCTCATGCTGCAAAAGGAGAACATGAAGGATGACACTGATGCTGTAGTGTCAATATTTTGCTGGGTCTGATAGGAAAAAAAGGAATAGTTGCTATTCGTGTCATAAAAAGCAACTAAGGAGGGTTGGGTGAGGTTGGCTGCCCAAACCTGTACAAAGTCAGAGTGAACCAAAAATGTAATTTTAAAGCTGTATTGTGATATTGCAGTCAAGCTATATAAATCATAATGCACTGTATTATTTTCTTCAGACTATATTCTGCTGACTGGAAAAAGTGTGAGAATGAACTTCATGAAAATTCATTTATTTTATGATTTTTTACAAACATGAAACTGGATGAATGTATTGTCTGTGTTTTACATTTAGGTGCCTTGGTCAGAGAGAATGTGTTGAAGACAGACACAGAGCATCAATCTTCTTCTGTTGCTGTGACGGGGATCTTTGTAATAAAGACTATTTCCATCGGCCCTCAGGGGATCCACCTCATATTGTCGGACCTGAAGATCCGAATGAATGGTCAGGGACAGGAGGAGTGATGAGGCGTGATGGTGAGCAACAACTTTTGAAGACGTTGCTGTACTCTCTTGTCCCAATTATTGGCATTGGGGTCATAGTCATTACACTCTTCTTCATGTGGAGAAGGCATCAACACCATATGGGACACACCCAGTTGCCAACAGTGGATCCAAGCCTTGCACCCACTCCTTCACAGTCTTGCCTAAACCTGCAGCTGCTGGAACTCCGGGCCAGGGGTCGGTACGGCTCGCTGTGGAAGGCTCTTCTACCAGATGTGTGAGTGTTGGCACTTATTTTTCATTTCTTGTTTTGTTGAATTTTCTTTTGGGTTGCTATTTAATATTTACAAATGTGAAACAGGTCAAATGGAGAGTATGTATGGCTAAAAGTACTTTCAATGACATGAGGAAAAAACATTGATATCTAAACAAATTACACAATGCTAAAAATGAGAATTCTAAAATGCTACATCTATTCCATATTAATGTATGACAGAAACATGGACAATGAGCAAACAACTAGAAGACAGAATTAATGTCTTTGAGATGTGGATATATAGAAGAATAGGAACTCTCATGGAAAGAAGAAAACAAATAAAGAGGTTCTAACAATGCTTTGTATAAAAAAAACTATTAAATGAAATAAAGATGAAACATAAACTATTTTGGACATAGCCTGTAACAGCGATAAGCTGCCAGAAGTGAAGTGCCATGTTAGAAGTGAGCATCCAAAGAAGGGTAGTACTACAGTGGATACCATCCCACTGTGGCATACCAGGAAATGAAGAGGCAGACTGGCAAAGGGCGGAGCAACACAGGAACAAAAAGACCAAGAAAATAAGACCCTCATGATAGCCATCAGGAAAGTCGACCACCCAAAAGACAATTAGCACTATCTCTACAGAGCAGAGTAGGTTATTATCTTCCGCCTCAGAACAGGACACAACAGATTAAACAGCCACTTAAATAGACTAAGATTGGTCCCATCACCACTATGCCTTTGTGGGCAGGCAACACAGACCACTGAACATATACTGCAATACACTAAACCAGTTAAGGGAAGAACACTGGCCGCAGAAATGGATATCCACAGGAAGATGTATGGGAGCAATGAGGAGCTTTCCCATACAGCAGCATTTATTAAGAAAACAGGACTAGTTGTGTAGACATGTCAAACTGCGAACGAGAAGAAGAAGAAGATTTTGGACATATTAAAAGACATATGACACTTTGTTGAGACCTTACTTGAAGGTTTAGTTGAGGGGAGGTAGGCAGAGGTACAATTGGTAAACATAATGAGATGTACAAGTTACAATCTGACAGAGTGCATCACCAAAGCAAGAAACATGATGTTGGAGGTTCATTGCAGACAACCTTCGCTGCGGTGACGGCACTCAATGATTTAATATTCTTTCTCTGGGAACTTCTGCGATCAATTATTATACATCCAGCCTAATATTGGTCACATATAAATCAGTTCAGTTTAAATTGTGAACTCTCCACACTTTGTTTTGTAGAGACTCTCCTGTGGGCCAGACTGGTATCATAAACTTTTATCATTTTTATTATACTAGGGAATTAGATGATTAGCTGTGATGTCGCCAAGCTCGAAGGGGGAAAGCAAAGAATAATGATGCTCTACTTCGGACCTGCATCTTCACAAATGACTCTGAAGAGGAAGCTGCCAGAAATAGAGGTGCTGGACTATACACAATACACCCAGATAGTTTATTCTCTATGAGTAGGAGACTTCTTCTCAACGGATTGTGCAACACTTAAAGTTGGAATAAATCTGGAGAAATGTCCCAATCACTCAAAAGGATATATTTGCTCTATTGCTCATAATTCCTGGGGATCCAAACAGATAATCCCAGATAACAGTATCAAGCATATATCTGTTCTAACAGGAAAACTGCTCAAACTACAAGGCAAAACTGGTAGAAAGAAACCACACAGAAACACGCAAAACAAAAGCCTGAAGAAGACTATTCTATCACCACAGACTAAATAACAGCCATACAGAACATCTCAGCAAACAAAATGACAGATACTTCAACACAGAACATAACAATGCTAAAAATACACTTGCTGAAAGCAGAATCATCATTTAATTGATACCAACATGTTGTGGAATAATGTGCAATGAAATAGTAGACAAAATGACCAATACAGGCACCCAAAAGAAACATTACTTCTAGCAGTTACAATGAAAAAAAAGCAACCCACTATCTGAAACAAATGAAAACTGGACCATAAGATATGCAATGCAAGAACTGCAGAGAAAAGACTAGCGAACCATCTTCAGGCATCTGTGGCTTAAACGATCACATGCACAGATGGGCAAAACATCAATCCACTTGTACCCATGCCAAAAAAATATAGACAGGACAGCACATACTGTACAAGAGTGCCCTTATCTGCAACACCTCTGCAATCAGGTATGGCCTGTAGACACAGAGATAAACAGGAAGCTCTGGGGGACCTAGAAGAGCTGTGACTGTCTCTTTCCTAGATGAGACATCACTGTTCATTGAAAAACCACTGGAATCAACCTCATCAGTTCTAGGTGGTAGATCTATCATACTGCCTTCTGTGTTAGCACATGTTTCTATGAAGTAACAATATGCTGACACAAAGAGACAGCAGGGCTCACTGACATACTGACTACTTTCTGTGTTAGCACAAGTTTCTATGAAGTAACAATATGGTGATACAAAGAGAAGACAACATGGCTCACTGACATACTGACTGCTGCCTTCTGTGTTAGCACAAGTTTCTATGAAGTAACAATATGCTGATACAAAGAGAGAACAGGACTCACTAATAGCTGACATACCGGCTACCTTCGGAGTTAGCAAAAGTTTCTATGTAATAACAAAATGCAGGAGACAACAGGACTCACTAATAGCTGACATACTGCCTACTTTCTGTATTAGCACAAATTTCTATGAAGTAACAATATGCTGACGCAAGGAGACAACAGGGCTCACTAACAGATAACAGTGCAGGAGTTTGAGAATGATTATATTGCGATCATTCACTCTACACACATACATCATCTTAGCCTGAATATATCTATAAAAATTGAAGTATACCATACATAGGACATTGCTATTCAACAATTATTGAATTTTTAGGCACCAGACAGCACTTAGTCATAAATCGCATCACTAGCACAATGTAGATGGCTTTAGAACCAAGAGCTAATTTGGCTAAGCTGGGTTTGTTGCATGGTCTCGCTACCTACTTTACCAGAGACTACTGATATGTCTGTACTTTTCTCTAAATTTTTAATGCTGAAAAGTGAAAAAAAATGTCTTTTATTGGCACCCTAGTCAGTCATGAGATTCTACTTCCAACAGTCAACTTCTGGCATGCATTTATTCTAGGATACACCAGCAATAGGTTAATTATCTGAAGGTCTTCACCTGATCCCCACAGTTTGTTCTAAATCATCATGTTATAAACCAGGTTTCTATTCTCTGAAAAAGTTGAATAATATTGTTAGGAAGCTTTGAGAATTTAAGAAAATATCTGAGATTTGTTCAGCAGAAAAAATTCATGAAAAGACCAAATGGTACATGCATGTCTAAATGTTTTCAGTGCTTGAAGAATGTACACATCAGTTTGTGTCTGCCTTGATCTACTTGATCATAGTGACTTGAAACTGCACAGAATCAATGTCTTTGCTAAAGTCACATCTTGTTTTAGTGATGTGGATTTGGCTGAATTTATCTTCTTCAGTATTCATTCTCAAACTCCCACTGGATCTCTCTTATAGCAGGACAATAGTTCCAACTAGATTTTCAGCCGGATGTAGTTCAGAGAATACAAATATGTTGTGCCATTATTTTATTTGCACCAATGTCCTGAAACTTCTGTCTTCGCAACAGACTGAATTCAGAAAACTTTTTTAAAGTTTACAGAAAATTGATGTCAGCTGAACAGATCAAATCTTATCTGTTACCTTCTGATTTCTGAAAAAGTTGGGGCAGGTATTGTATGATGTGCCATCAAGTACAATGGTATCGTGTTATGTGGCAACACAGGTGTATGTGTCAGTTCTGTGCTAAAATCTTCCCAAAATGTAGTACCAGTATGTATTCTTTATTTTGAAACTATACCGTAGCAGGTGTTTGCTAAAATCTTCCCAAACTGTAGTACCAGTATGTATTCTTTAAAACTATACCGTAGCAGATTGTTTATTAAATACATCAACTGTAATAGGCACATTTTATATATGACTTGTGTGTTGTAGAGTCTGAAAGAGAAACAAAGAATAGTGGCACTGTTGCCTGCCACACTTGTCGTAAGTGGCAACTATGGATGTTTTGGGGTCAGGTCAAATTGTGCAGATATCGCAGTCAAGCTGTAAAACATAACATCACATTCCATTCTCCTGATTTCATCCTGTTGATCTGCAGGAGTCTCAGGATGAATGCAGAAGATTTAGATACATAACTGTATATTTTGTTCCCTCCCAAATAATATATGTATCTGTGTATATGAGTGCACATGCATACATGGTTTTTTTGGGAAGATTATTGGAATATGTACAACTTTCTCATCAGGAAGGAGTATACAGATGGAATTCCTGGTAATGGAATGATAGTGCCTAGTTCACTCAGGCATGTGGCTGTGAAAATATTCCCTCTTCAAGACAAGCAGTCATGGATGGCAGAGGTGGACATCTATAACCTTCCTCGCATGAAACATGAGAATATTCTTCGGTTTATTGCTTCCGAGAGGAAGGAGGAGAGTCTTGTCACGGAGTTCTGGCTCATTACAGAGTTTCATGAGAATGGTAGGTAACTTGTTTTGTTGAGTCTGACCTCTCAATTTCTCTTGAAGGGTGATTAGGGAGTTGAATTAAATTACATATATCTTTATTTCCATAGTCATTTTAACAACTCAATTATATAACGTATCTAATCACTCAACTATACAACTTCTCTTGCCTCTTAAATATTGCATGTTTTCAATGAGTTGTCTTAATCACTTGACTCAACTGTTTCACACTTGATAATGCATCATCTTATCCAGGCAATCGACGTGGCAACTGAAAAAAACTGCTGAATACAAATCTTGTTCCACAGCCTGTAGTATTCCTGACAGATGTAAGATCAGCACTTCCATTGCTGAGTCCATGAACGTACAAGACCTGCAAATACTCCTGACAAAACTAAACATTCAGCATAAAGTAGCTATTGTATAAATACCTGGAAACAAGAAGGCAGATTGGCTAAGAGGGTGCTGCTGACGATCAACCAGATGTGCCAATAACATACCATCAAAATAAATAAATAATCATAGCAATTAGAAAGCACCACCAACAAAAGATGACTACCAAATTATGAAGCGGCCATAAGAAGTTGATATTCTGTGTCTCAGAACAGGACACAACCGACTCCGCAGTTACTTGTATACAAAGATCAAGATCCACAACACAGTTATGTGTACTTGTGGACATTCTTCAAGAATGCTCAGAATATGAAAAGCAGAGGCAAGCACATTAGCCCAGAGAAACAACATTAGAAGAAAAACTATACATGTCTCTGTATGAGTTTACGAAATACATTCAAGTTTATAGAAGAGACACAAAACTTCATATATAAGGAAATTCCAAGCAAGAAAAAGAAGAGGAAATGTATCATCTTCTCATATCTCCTTTAAGTGCTTGACTAACAGTTTCTCTACGTGATCATGTATCATCTTGTATCTGAAGTAACCACTTGACTTTCATACTTGATCATGTATCATCTTATATCTGAAGTAACCACTTGACTTAACTTTCATACTTGATCATGTATCATCTCATATCTCAGTAACCACTTGACTTAACTTTCATACTTGATCATGTATCATCTTATATCTGAAGTAACCACTTGACTTAACTTTCATACTTGATCATGTATCATCTTATATCTGAAGTAACCACTTGACTTAACTTTCATACTTGATCATGTATCATCTCATATCACAGTAACCACTTGACTTAACTTTCATACTTGATCATGTATCATCTCATATCTCAGTAACCACTTGACTTAACTTTTCGCACCCAGAGGGATAGTATATTCATCCATTCTTGTACAGATGGTGGTCTCTACAATGCTTAAAGGCAGAAAGTCAAAAGAAGAATAAAGAAGTTCCTGATAAGAGAGTTGCTCTTTGCTGATGAGGCTGCAATTGTGACACACTCAGAGGATGAATTACAAAACTTACTACCGTATATTTCCAAATATAAGCCAATCCATTTATAAGCCAAGGATGTAACTTTAATGTTCAAATTGTGACAAAAGCTGAAAACCTATATATAGACTGAGGTATCAATATTACTACTGGTAATATTACTGTGGAATCCTGTTATTATAAAAATGAAAGGACAATCGAAATATTACTATTTAAAAAAATACCATAAACTTTAACAATGGTAAGATGCAAGGTCAATTCTTCCATTTGCACTCTACCTGCACTCATAAAATACAGCGAGGGTAATACAGTGTGACCTTTGCCCAGTGTGTCCAGCCTAATAAAACCACCAGGTATCAGAGTGTTCCCCGGTATAAATTCATTTATCCATCCTCCACAACAAAGGTTGGCTACAGCGCTAGCGATAGCATCAGCCATTGCACTAAATTGCTTTGAAATCGCAGTGGAATATAAAGGTTGGACAGACGACACATTTCATTGCTGTTTGCCACTGAAAAATTTCCAAGTGGCGTGTTTGTGCATGATCAGGTGTGCTGTCTGTCATTGTGGTTGGATATTCCATCAGTAATGCAATGGATGAAAGTGAGAATGACACCATCTTTGAAGACAATGTTGAAAATGTACCGCTATATAGTGAATCAGTACATCCGCGGCAGAGAATCCAATTCGTGAACTATTTCAGAGTTCATAGTGTTTCAGATTTCGAAGGAGTTAATTACTTTCCGTACCAGTAAGTTCTTTCCTGCTACTGGGTAGGTCTATTTAACTGTGTTATGTGTTACCATTTTTGTGTGTCTGCTGGAAATAATGAAAAAAGGATGGAAGATGGCAGAATACAGATGAACCTAGTTTATGGAGAATTACAGTCTGGGAAAATATTTCAGGGGAAAACCTCTACTTCGGTACAAAGACATATGAAAACGCAATATGCATGATACAGGAATTGTTATGGAATTATAGGAAAAGGATGCCATGGATTGTGTTGCATGGAGGGGAAAGATCAGGGATGGTATAAAAAAGAAGAAAGTGATAGCAGATAGTTAAAGGACTGCACGCCCAAAAAGACACACGATGGTACAAGTGGGCCTGTGATTTCTTGTACATACTGTAGAAGACTGTGGCTCAGATTGGTATTGAGTGTCACAATCATCATTGTCATGGATCATAGATTATATTTCTCATAGTACAACTATGGTCTGGAAAGACAGAAAGGTGCCTGCTATTATGTATAATCTACTCAAATCGCCAATAACTGCTTGACTATTTCACACTTTAATATGTACCATCTTCTCATCTCCAATAATCGCATATCTGCTTCTCGATTATGTGCCATCTTCTCATCTCCAATATCGCATATCTGCTTCTCGATTATGTGCCATCTTCTTATATCTACAATAACCATTTGACCATGACTTAACTTTCTCACTTAATCTTTCTTACTTGAGCATGCTATCATCTTCTCAGTGTTACCGTGCATCATGTGACTTAAGGTGTTCACAGTATCCTAAGCAATATGCTTCATTTCTGATAGGTTCTCTGTGTGATTACCTAAAAGGCAACAGCATCACTTGGACTCAGTTGTGCCACATTGGAGAGACCATGACCAGCGGCTTGGCATATCTTCATGATGAAATCCCATCTAGCAATGGGTCAGTTGCCAAGCTTGCCGTTGCCCACCGTGACCTAAAAAGCAAAAATGTGCTACTGAAACATGGCTTGACAGCTTGCATTGCTGATTTTGGGTTGGCTCTGAAGTTTGAACCTGGAAAAATGTTCAATGAAACACACCCTCAGGTATTCCATAGCTTTGTTATGCCTAATTTTTCCATGTTTTTGTTTTTAATTTCAAATTTTAATGTGGAACAAAATACCGCCCTGTATAGTAAAACACATCTGAATCTGACATGCACAGGTTTCTATAGAATACATTAGAGGGAAAGTGCTGATAATGTGATAATACCTTGTGATGTTTTTGTTCTGTGTATGACACAGAGGAGCATGGTAGCCTAGTTGATTGTGAGCTTCCTTCTATCACTGGGGTACATGTAAGGTTCGAATCCACGTCCGGACAAAATACAATTTGTAGTTGTGATTTCTTGTTGGGCACAACCACCACTCCATGAACTGGCTGTAAATGGGTATAAGTTGATGCATGAGTTAGGGAAGGTAAACACAGCAAGGAAGGAAGCTTGCCACCCCACCTAATAGTTGCTGTGGCTTTGTACATGAAGAGTTATCTTCATCCCTGACCGGAGGATGCTGCCATGGAACCTACCTTTACCTTTATGACATAGATGGGCGAGTTTATTAATGTAAATGAATGCATTAAATAATAAAAAAAATACCAATATTGTGCATTTATCTTTCATTAGGACAGTTGCTAGCAGTTAGATGCAGTTCATTATGAAGGGATAACATTACAATTAGTAGATGTTTTTATAATGGGTAGCAGAAAAATCATAGAATATAATGAGACAGTCATATAAAGGGTAACTATTTTTGTCCCAACATGAAACTACAACACATTCTATGGAAACATGTGCACGCCAGATTCGGATGCATTTTACAGGTCAGTATTATGTTTCCTATGCACCAGACTAGATCTAGGTTTATAGAAGGATTTTAAGACAAACCTGAAGGTGTAATCCGTGAAATTATAATGATTAATCTGTGAATGGCAAGCTAACTCTGTCTATCTTGTACTGTTTCCACTCTGAAATATTTAATAAACTTCATGCAATAGTATTTTTATTCTAAAGGTAAAAAAATGGGTTTTTGTGGAAATTGTTTTTGAGACTGTCTTACATGTCATGTATCACACACACACAAACAAAACCTACAACAATATATGCAGAATTCAATTCTTTATTTATATGTGCTAAAATTATTTACTTGAAAAAAAAAATTTATTGCAATTTCAAAACAGCCACGGACGATTGCGTAACATTTCCGAAAATTCAGCGGCAGGACAGAAATTACGTAAATGTAAACACAGCATTCTACAGGTTAAATAGTCTTCTTGTCGTTTGGATTTTAGCCAATCTTTGAAATATTGCTGATTCCGTTTAATAGATTCCTTTGTCTCAGCATTCCTCCATGCTGTTTTCTTGTCAGCCTCTTGTCTTCTTACCCAACCTATAATTTGAAGTTGTTTTGTCATTTAATTTTTGAAAAGATCCCATTCAGCCTGGATATTTGCTCTTTCCTTTGGTAAGCTTTGAAAATGTGCTGTCATTTCTTTTTGCAGTTGCTCACTTCTAATGCTTTCAGGTTTATAACTTTTTCCTGCCAGTGTTTTATTCCCTTTTTTTCACTGAGATGTTTTTGTGCATTCTTTTCTCAGTTAATATCATGGGTCTATGGTCTGTGTCTATATCTATGTTTGGGAAAACTCTAGCATCAGTTAAATGTCTCTTTTGCTTTTGCCTGTTGAGTATGAAATCAATTTGGGATGATTGTTGTTATCCCATCTATACCACATTTTTATATGACTTTGTCTGCGTTGGTAGAGTGAGTTTGTTAAACACCTATATAAAACAAAAATACAGCTCACAAACACATTTATATAGAATAGTGCTTCTCCCACCAAGGCCAAATAAATGAAATACCTTATATAGAACAAAAATACAGCCCACAAACACATATATACCACACAACGGCATTGGGCTAATGGGTAAGTATCCACAGATCACTGCATCAGCAACCAACTAAATAGTACGCCTCCCATTCAAACACTTACATCTAGTACCGTAACTTCTCTCATAACTACACTATAACAACATTACAAATGTTATATTTTCAGGTGGGAACTCGCCGATACATGGCCCCTGAGGTATTGGAGGGAGCTATCTGCTTCAGCCTGGATTCTTTCTTACGCATTGACATGTATGCATGTGGGTTGATCATTTGGGAGTTGATGTCACGATGTTCTGCTATAGAAGGTTTGTATATTGTAGACTATCACTCGTGTATTAAGGGGCCCAAAAGGGGAGCAAAGAATAGTGACATTATTACCTGACATGCATAAGAGGCGACTAAGGAGGTTTTAGGGGTGATGTTGGCTGTCCCATTCCATAGAGAGTCAAGTGACCCATAAGCCATGCTGAAGTTGGATATGTTATGCTGAAAGGCATAGTTATCACCGATAAGCTGTAAATATGACAACACATTCCATTCTCCGGACTACATCCTGCTAATATGCAGAAGTTTGAGAACATTCTCCGGACTACATCCTGCTAATAGGCAGAAGTTTGAGAACATTCTCCGGACTACATCCTGCTAATATGCAGAAGTTTGAGAATGAATGCAGACAAAAAAGTCGACTTTCAGTTAGTGAAGTGCATCTTTGTGCTCATGTTGTCATATGTTATCTTGAATGTCCTTAATGAATACAGTAAACAGTGCTGTTTGATTTTCTAAAGAGTTTGTTATGAGTATATTTGAGGTTATCTCCTAGATGCTCTAAAGGGGGTATTTTGCCAGTACATGCTAGACTAATTAGAAGTCTTAAGATATTTAACAAATGCTAGCTTTACAGATTAGTCTAGGTTATTTAGGCTTAGGTTTAGGTTAGTATGAAATATCCTTCTTTCGTTTCTTTATTTAATTGCATATGTGCGTGACATCCTGATTGCTGTGATGCGCTTCTTGGCTGCTGGTTGCCTCAGCCTTCAGCACCTGTACTTGCTAGGGCTTAATTATGGAAGGTTCTGACTAGTCTTAGTTTTCAGCTTCTGTTTTCTGACAACTAAGTAATTGTACAATAAACTTATGGTAATGATTAAAATTTGCTGCAGAAAGCCAAATAGTCAAATTTCATGAACAATTGAGTGTAGAAAGTTGAGGAATGGCGCAACCATTGCTGAAGACAACACTAGTCTGATAGTTTCTGGTCAACCACTGGCTACTTAATTACTTAAAAACAGTTACTCCTGAAGTCCAGAACACTAGAAGTGCCGGTCATTGCAAAGATCATACTTTTCATACTTCCTTTCATATATTTCCAGGACCTGTTGACAGTTACCGTCTTCCATTTGAGGCTGAGGTGGGACTTCAACCAACATTGGAAGAAATGCAGACTTTGGTAGTATCTCAGAAGATGAGGCCAACATTTAACTCAGCCTGGCAAATGCATCCGGTAAGCCTTTTAAAATTTCTCAGATATTTGAATTGTGGAAAAACAATTGTACAGAGAGGTAGTAATTAATAAGAAAGAATTTTTGAAATTGAAGGTGTATGGAGCCAAAGAACTCTAGAACAACAGAGCTCATCCAGACATCTTGTCTGATAGTGCAGAGATCAAGCAGCAAACAAAAGGAAGAGAAAGAAGCAACTCAGGCACACTACGGTCCAAGTATGTTCCGTTAAGTCATTTTTTCCGGTCTGAAAGGTTGATCTAAAAGCACTATATGCGTTGGCTTCCGAGCTCAGAAAACACTCATTAAAGATGCGAATGACTAAAGAAAGGTTTGTCTTGTCCCATACCACAAAAAAAAACTTGAGAATCTGGTCTGCCAATCAAAAAAATTTGCCCACCACTGGTATTCACTATAAAGGGATTGCACTGTAGTAATGATAAAATTGATAATGGCACAGTGAGGTGGAGCGAAGTATTGGAGATCTCACATCACCTAGTTTAGTACCTATATTGCTTGTGTGTTGCCGGTGCCTGAAAATGGAGCAAAGAATAGCAACACTGTTACCTGCTATGCATGTTGTACGAGGCCACTAAGGAGGTTTTGTAGGGGATTTGGCTTTCCCATCCCATAGAATATCGAAGTGGCCTAAAAGCCCTGCTGAAGTTGGATGTGTCAGGCCGAAAAGTACAAATACAACTGCCAAGTTGTAAACCATGATACAACGCATTCCGCTCTCTGGACTACATCCTGCTGATTTGCAAGAATTTGAAATGAATGCAGAAGCAGCACAGTGACCTGTCATGCATATCATAAAAAGTCAAAAAAGGAATTTTTTGGTGGGTGTTTTCTTCTTCTGCGTTCGCTCTCTGATAACCACCATGAAAGTTTGTGGGATTTCCGCCGGGGAGCATGAAGTATGTTGTGTTGCTAGTTCCACAGCAGCGGAATTAATTGTGCTAATTGCACCTTGGTTGGCCCAGCATATCTATGGCACAGACATCTGAGACCCAGCACATTCGTTATTGTCATGCCTTTAATTCGGGTAGTGGGCTTCCCTAGCCTGTGACTGCCTTCCTATCTGTCACCAGATGGCGAATTTGTGTCGACTCAACGTTGAGGCAGTTTATCACTCACTGTGCCCTTGTGCTTTTCAGGCCAAAATGCCCCAGGGTGTCAGTCTCCACGGAAATGGTAGCCAGGGATTTAGGCTTGGGTCAACTACGCCTATCTTGCATGAGATATTCCGCTGCCTTTAAACTCATCGTGCATAATTAGACATAACCTGCCTGCGCCCATTGGATACTGAACCTTTTCTCTCCACGAGCATAATTTTGATATAGGAAAGCACTGATGATAGAGTTGGGTCTGGGTTCGATCACCCTCTTAGCCGAGGTGTCATTCACTGACATCATGGAACACCACACACACCCACTCCCCACCTACCAAATGTATGAGTGTCTACACATTTTTGAGAGTCTGGAAGCTTATTCTTGAGCTGAACTGCACTAGTTCTGATTTCCTTTAAACGTTTCCATTTGCATGTAGCACTTCCATTTGGCGCTGTGCTGCCCTCTCATTTTACTCAATATGTTATCTTTTCGGCTCTCACTATTTGTCTTGACATCTACCCATTTTGTGACTTGCATTAGTCGCCCCTCTAGTGCTCAGGTTGGACTGTCTTGCATCACTGTTTGTCGACAGTGACTCTGTATGTGTTTGCTCAGAGCTATTGGAGATATTGCTTTTTGTAGCCAATTCTCATTCAGTTTGCAGCCTCCACATTCCCGGACACGATCCCAAAAGTGTTTGCTAGAAACTTTTGTTTTCAGGGTGCATCACAAGGAGGTGCTTTTAGGGTCTTCATTATCTGCTAACCCTGGGTCCACGAGAGTAATGCAGCACCCTGTGCACCCAGGTGGATGTTTTGACTGTCCCATTCCACAGATGATCAATGTGTCAGAGAAGCCATGCTGAAGTCAGATTTGTCAGATTAAAAGTCACATCTAAGCTGTAAAACATGATACAATATATTCTGTTGTCTGGATTATATCATACTAATCTGCAGAAGCTTAAGAATGAATGCAGAAGAAGAAGGTACTTATATTTAAAGTTAAGTTAGCCTATTTTCATTTTGGATAACTTGTTGCCCACTGAAGTCTTAATTATTTTATGCTTGTCTGACTGTTTGGTTATTTTTGTCTGCAGGGACTATCTAGCCTTGTATCAACAGTGGAGGAATGCTGGGACCAGGATGCAGAAGCACGTTTGTCTGCAGGTTGTGTGAAGGAGCGTATTGGGCAGCTGGTGCGCACCGTAAATTCAGGCAGCTGGGGGGTGTCTGATGAGCAAACCCTACCAACATCACCTCTCTTATCTCTTCTACAGCAACCTCAGATCAGTACAACTTCATCACATGCATCTGGTCCTGCTATCATAAACATTGGCAGTGCAGGGGACTCATTTGGGACCCTGCCGAATGATCCGTCCTTGTGCTGAGGATAAAGATCCAGGCAATATAAATAGGACGTATTATAGATTGGCATAATGTTGCATTCTTGATGTGAATTGTACGGGTGACAAAACACAAACCTTGGGGTAGTTTGAAAATGTGAGGAAGATAAGTGGATTCATTGACATTCAAATTGTTTTTGAGTCAGTGTTAGAATATGGAACTTCAAGTATTGTGGATACATTGACATATGCTGTATCCGATGTGCTGTAGAAAATATAGTGTTCATTGTCTTGTGGATGCATTAGCAACTAGCTGTATCCGTTTCTGCTGTACATGTTGGACTGGTAAGTATTGTGGATACATTGACATTCCTCTGTATCCAAGACTGCAGTAGAACATGATGAGGCCTGCAGTAGAATGTGATGAGGCCTGCAGTCGAATGTGACGAGGCCTGCAGTAGGTGAAGTAATGTGGATACGTTTATGTGCTGCGGTGTTGGTTTGTGGAAAAAGGTGGAACGTTAAGTGTCTAGGTTTGCATTAGAAGACGGAATAAGTTATGTGGGTGCATTAAAATCGTGCTGTGTGTACATGTTCTGTAGATTGTGAAGCCGTAAGTATTATGGATGCATTTGTGCTCTACAATATCCGGATGATTTATAGTAGACAGTGAACTATTTTCAGTATCCGAGGTAAAAATATTAACATTTTGAATACAGTTTTTGGCTAGACTATTTTTCATTCTCAAACTCCTGCTGTTTACCAGCAGAAAGTTTGGAGAATATGGAATACATGTAGTCATAGTATACAACCTGGCAATGATATCTGCACATTTGGGCCTGACTTCAGCATACTGGGTATTTGGTAGGACTAATGACACATGTAGATTAATTTGTCGTGACAAGTCATTCTTTTTATACACTGGATTATGAAATTAAATTCATTTATCGTCAGAATAAACAATATTTCTGGATACGGTACCTCGCAACATGTCAATCTTTTGTGCCGGGGATTTCAAAGTATAGATTACGAGTTGTGATAGTTATAGGATGGATTTAAAAACATTATATTTGTGGATTAGTATACCATGATGTGACATTAGTTATGTGAGAAAATACAGAGTTAATTATGAATGCAGTTCTGAAAGCGAGAAATTCTTGTTTTGCTCAATGGTTAATAAATATTTTTTTTTTAAAGAATGTTGTCTGTCAACGTAAAATAGATGGAGTCAGGTGATTGTTATAGCATTTAACACTTTTTGTAAGTTACATTTTAAAATCAGAGACATTAACATATTTGGTGGAAATGTTTAAAATAAGAAGATTTGAGGTTGTTAGCTGATAGTTTATTAATTAGAACAGTTATGTCATGATCTTGCAGTGGTTCATTGCACTGTTGATTTGATGTCTTTGAAGTACTAAAAGAACCAATTGAATGGCTTAAAATTAGTGAAAGATCATTGAATAGCTTAAAAGTAATGAAAGACAAATGAATAGCTTAAAAGTAATGAAACACAAATGAATAGCTTAAAAGTAATGAAACACAAATGAATAGCTTAAAAGTAATGAAAGACAAATGAATAGCTTAAATGTAATGAAAGACAAATGAATAGCTTAAAAGTAATTAAAGAGGTGATAGGATAGTGTAAAAGTATTAAAAGAGCTGGTTGGATGGTTTAAAAGAAAGGAAAGAGTTGATTGAATAGGTCAATTGATTGAATGTTTAGTGAGTTTAGATCAGACGGTATAGTGTTAGCGAGCCTGTGAATGTGAATGCTTAGTGAGCATAGATTAGATGGTATAGTGTTAGCGAGTCTGTTAATGTGAATGTTTAGTGAGTATAGATCAGATGGTATAGTGTTAGCGAGAATGTGAATGCTTAGTGATTATAGATTAGATAGTATAGTGTTAGCGAGTATAGATTAGATGTTATAGTGTTAGAGAGTCTGTCAATGTGAATGTTTAGTGAGTATAGATTAGATGTTATAGTGTTAGTCTGTCAATGTGAATGTTTAGTGAGTATGCAATTATGTGGTTCAATCCCTGTCAGCTGTAAGAATTATTTTCATTTATGCTCATGTTTTTTACTTGTATAAACTTCATTCATGGGGGAGATAACATTGTTGAAACAGTACAAAGTTCCTTTATCTTAATGTGATTGTATTGAGAGAATACTTTGAGATATTCTTGCTTCTGCATTCATTCTCAAATTCCTGCAGATCAACAGAATGTAGTCCGGAGAACGGAATGTTGTGTATCATGGTTTACAGCTTGATTGTATTATATACACCTTTAGGCATAGTTGTATACTTGGAGAGGAGATGGACACCCCCAAACAAACAATTCGCTCACAGTGAGTAGTCAGTAAGAACATTTCATGGCAGTGGTGAGGCGTCATAAACTTGTGGGCTTTGACCATGTGATGAGGCACAATTCTCTTTTCAAAAATATCTTACAGGGAACAGTTGAGAGTGGAAAAAGAAAGTAAGAGGAAAGTATGGATTAATAATATTAAAGACTGGACATGATTAAGATTTTTCACACTCAAACAAAGAACTGATAACAGAGAGGCATGGCGAAACTTTTGTGTTGTTTCCAGAGAGACACCCCTGCGACCCTGAAGGGTTATGAGTTTGTTGATATTGATGATGATCTTTCAGCCTGACACATCTGACTTCAGCATGGCTTGTGGGTTATTTGACTCTTTATGGGATGGGACTGCCAACTTGACCCCAAGATCTCAGTCGCCTCATGTGAGATGCATGACAGGTAATAGTGTTGATATTGTTTACTCTCCTGTCAGGTCCATCAACACACTGGCTATTTGAGATATTGTTTTGAGAGAATCTATGTTCTTGTGATATTGTATCGAAATTGTGGATGTAAAAGTATTAAGTTCTGGGAATTGTGGATGTATAAGTCATTGACATAGATTTTCAAACTCATCTTCAGACCTTTTTATAGTCCCATGTGATTGTTCGATTCAATGTGAAGGAGATACGATGATTGTTTGACTTAATGTGGAAATATGATTGTTTGACTGCAATGTGAAGGAGATGTGATGAAGCAATCTGGGGTCTTGTCTACTTTGATGGGGGACTTTATTCCAGCTTTACTGTGCTCTTTCTCAAGGTGTGCTGTAGATGAAAGAGTTGATTTTCTCGAGGTGTACAAGACATGGGTCTTCATTAGACTTCATCATTGAACAGATCATGTCAAGACATACATTGTTCTCAAAGAAAAGTCTGTTGATAGGACATTCCCATGGAGAAGTAAAGTCACCCCATAAGTTTTGATGAGTGTGAGTCCTGAGTCTGTACTGTTGTACAAACTTAACCTTTACTGATCTCTGCAAAACTGACAGTAAACATAAGAAACATGATATAGTGGAGGACAGGCTAAAGTAGCTTTTGATAAAAGGAAAAACATGTACAGCAGATCATTTAAAATAAAAGTAAGGTAAAGAGATCTTCAATGCTACATAGAACCACTTTTATCATATGAAAGTGAAACATGGACAATAAATAAATAAGTAGGAACTAGAGGCTGTAGAGTTGTGGTTCTTTAGAAGAATGTTTAGAATCACATGAACAACTAGAAAAACTAATGAGGTATCAAAGGAGAAAGACATTTAAAATTAGTTATAAACATCAGAAAAAAAGGGCTACATTTATTGACCACATCATGAAAGGAGCAGATTTGGAGTACAGTGTAACAACAGATGATATTGAGGGGGGAAAGAGAAGAATGTACAGAGAGAAGATAATGGATACACAGTACTGCAGATAGAATGTTGTGGAGATCAATGTTTGTATGCAGCTGGTTCACAGTAAGACTGACTGCAATATAGGAGCACCTCTGCCTTGTACGTATGCAGCTGGTTCACAGTAAGACTGACTGCAATATAGGAGCATCTCTGCCTTGCATGCAGCTGGTTCACAGTAAAACTGACTGCAATATAGGAGCATCTCTGCCTTGTATGCAGCTGGTTCACAGTAAAACTGACTGCAATATAGGAGCATCTCTGCCTTGTATGCAGCTGGTTCACAGTAAAACTGACTGCAATATAGGAGCATCTCTGCCTTGTATGCAGCTGGTTCACAGTAAAACTGACTGCAATATAGGAGCATCTCTGCCTTGTATGCAGCTGGTTCACAGTAAAACTGACTGCAATATAGGAGCATCTCTGCCTTGTATGCAGCTGGTTCACAGTAAGACTGACTGCAATATAGGAGCACCTCTGCCTTACATGCCTATTTTCTTGTCATATTATTTTACAGTGATTTTCAGCGAGATAAATTAGCCAGCCTCACGCCAATCTTGATTCTTGTAACATACATAGTACATTAAATAGTCTTCCTTATTCTTTGTTACCATTTCTGATCCCAGTAATGTTTACCATGTGGGCAGTGGCATAAACCCTAACCAGTGACAACTATAACAAATGTGGTCTGGACCAAAGAAATATGTATGTAATGATAAATTCGCTATACACAATAAAAAAAATTAAGAATATATATAAATGGGAATTTTGAAAAAGGTTGTTAAATAGGAAAATTTGTTATACTAGGATGTGCTATAAAGGAATTTAACTGTATTAAGTTTTCAGGTGTCATAATTTAAATAAGTTAAAGGTGGGACATTATAAAAGGGTGACATTATGGTTGGGGGACAGGTAGTGTGTGTGTGTGTGAAATGTACGGTGTGTGAAATGTACGGTGTGTGAAAAGTAAGAAGTGACAGACAGAATGTAAAACTGAAATAAAGGAAAAGTGAGACCTGAAAGATGGGAGGAGACATGTAAAATAAGAAGGTGGACACATAGAAATTAAGTAAGTAGGAAGTGAGTATTGCAGGTAAAAATGAACAAATATATTGGCATGTAGAAAATAGCAGGCGGGCATGTGAAATGCAATAAATCGGTTGTTGGAGGCATGTAAAAATAAAGGGAATGCAAGTTGGGGTATATTAAAAAAAAAGGAATGAAAGATAGGGGCATGTAAATTGACAGAAATGGGAGGTGGAGCATGTAAATTGGCAGAAATGGAAGGTGGAGCATGTAAATTGTCAGAAATGGGAGGTGGGCATATACATTGACAGAAAGGGAGAAGTGTATAAATTGGAAGAATATGGAGGTGGAGGCATATAAATTGAGAGACATGGGAGGTGAAGTATGTAAATATCCAGAAACTTGGAGGTGGGTGCATATAAATTGACAGAAATGGGAGGTGAAGTATGTAAATTGGCAGAAATTTGGAGGTGGGTGCATATAAATTGACAGAAATGGGAGGTGAAGTATGTAAATTGACAAATTTGGAGGTGGGTGCATATAAATTGACAAATGGAAGGTGAAGTATGTAAATTGACAGAAATTTGGAGGTGGGTGCATATAAATTGACAGAAATGGAAGGTGAAGTATGTAAATTGACAGAAATTTGGAGGTGGGTGCATATAAATTGACAGAAATGGAAGGTGAAGTATGTAAATTGACAGAAATTTGGAGATAGAGCATGTAAAATAGCAGAAATATTTGATACTGTTTAGAATGAGAATGATGAAAGAAAAATATGTTCAGTTAACTATCCTGAATATTTGATAATTGAACAGAAAATATCAGTAATTATTGAAGTATATCTTATATAGAACATTGATTTTCAGTTGTAATTAAAATTGTTGGCCCAACTCATACGTTGGAGTAAACTTGTCAGAGCTATATGAACAGGGCACAACCTCCTCTGTGACATACCACATATCATGTGTGAGATGGTAACATTTATATAAGGGACATTAGCATTGGTAATCTTTTTCAACATTCATTCTCAAACTCCCGCTGGAATTCTCTTGTAGCAGGACGTAGTCCAGAGAATGGAAAAGCAATGTGTCGCTGTTTTATTTGTGCCAATGGCCCAACCTTTGACGGATAGCATTGTTAATGAATCTACTGGATAATAAATTGAAGTTTGAGCAACTTTTAGTATACAAACCTGAGATGAACTATTTTTTAGCACTTCCAACACTATACCACCTCCCCAGTTATATATGCACCATCTTGTAGAACCAATCAGAAATATTGAAAACTGCACCTGTTCTATAACAAATTTTGTAACATATGAATGTCTGATTGATGTATTTTTTTTTTACATATTGATAGTGTTTAGAAATGGTTACCTAAATATACTTTCTTGAAGTTGTTGAGAAAATCACAGATACAAACAGAGGTTCTTATGCTTAATAAAAAGTGGGTGAATTATGAATGTAAACAGCAGTGATTATATGGCTAAATGAAGGTATTAGAGATTTTCAAGTGTGATCTGAATTATTTTTGTATGGGATAATTCAAAATATAAACAGTGTTACTTCTGATGCTAAATGGACTATATAAATTTACCTTTTATTCTGCTGATGAAAGTGTTAACTTTTGAATGTGCAATTGTTGAATTTATTAGAATATTTGTCGAGATATTTGTTTCGGATTGTTTAATTGTTTACGTGAGCATCCATGGTAAATAGTTTGTTGTTTTTAGAGGAACGACCCTGGTACATAAAATACTTTTAGTTGAACAGCTATGGTACATAAAATGCTTTTAGATGACCAGCTATGGTAAATAGAATGCTGTTTTTAGAGGAAAAACTGGTAAATAAAATGTTTTTAGATGGCCAACTATGGTAAAAAGAATGCTGTTTTTAGAGGAACAACCACGGTACATAAAATGCTTTTTAGGTAAACAGTTGTGGGAAATAGAATGTTATTTTTATAAGTGTATCTGTGTTAAATAGAATGTTATTTTACATGTGTAGCCATGATAGATAGAATGTTGTGTTTACATGTGTATACATGATATATAGAATGCTGTGTTTACATGTATATGTATACATGATTGATAGAATGCTGAGTTTACATGTATATCCATGGTAAATGTGTTGGTATCTTAGTTTGTTTCGAACAATTGTCTTGTATCTGGTTCATACACACATAAAATTGCATGTATGTAATAGGTGACACCGCTGTAATTGAATACATTATTTGTAGAGTTATGGAAGGAAGGATAGTTGTTGAACAGCTGGACTCACTTCCGAATGTTTAGGCTTCTGTCAGATCTTTATTTTTCATATTTACATCATATTATATGGGATAAAATTATTAGTAAGTCAATTGGTTGACTTGCTTACAAATGTTAAGGCCAAGTACTGTGGGGGGTCTCTGGTTGACTTGCTTACAAATGTTGAGGCCAAGTACTGTGGGGGTCTCTGGTTGACTTGCTTACAAATGTTGAGGCCAAGTACTGTGGGGGTCTCTGGTTGGCTTGCTTACAAATGTTGAGGCCAAGTACTGTGGGGTTCTCTGGTCGACTTGCTTTCAAATGTTGAGGCCAAGTACTGTGGGGGTCTCTGGTTGACTTGCTTACAAATGTTAGGCCAAGTACTGTGGAGGTCTCTGGTTGACTTCCTTAAAAATGTTGAGGCCAAGTACTGTGGGGGTCTCTGGTTGACTTGCTTACAAATGTTAGGCCAAGTACTGTGTAGGTCTCTGGTTGACTTGCTTACAAATGTTGAGGCCAAGTACTGTGGGTGTCTCTGGTTGACTTGCTTACAAATGTTGAGGCGAAGTACTGTGGAGGTCTCTGGTTGACTTGCTTACAAATGTTGAGGCCAAGTACTGTGGGGGTCTCTGGTTGACTTGCTTACAAATGTTGAGGCGAAGTACTGTGGGGGTCTCTGGTTGACTTGCTTACAAATGTTGAGGCCAAGTACTGTGGAGGTCTCTGGTTGACTTGCTTACAAATGTTAGGCCAAGTACTGTGGAGGTCTCTGGTTGACTTGCTTACAAATGTTGACACCAAGTACTGTGGAGGTCTCTGGTTGACTTGCTTACAAATGTTGAGGCCAAGTACTGTGGAGGTCTCTGGTTGACTTGCTTACAAATGTTGAGGCCAAGTACTGTGGGGGTCTCTGGTTGACTTGCTTACAAATGTTAGGCCAAGTACTGTGGGGGTCTCTGGTCGACTTGCTTACAAATGTTGAGGCCAAGTACTGTGAGTCTCTGCTTGACTTGCTTACAAATGTTGAGGCCAAGTACTGTGGGGGTCTCTGGAGCTTCATATAATTGTGACATTAAATTCTCGAGGATAATGTTTCCTTGCTACCTATCACTATTAAAAGTAGTATGTGTGAGTATTAAATATGATTTATTCATGTGGTGAATGCTATCTGCTGTATATGGGACATGTGTATTTGTGTGGAAATTACTGAAAAAGATGGATTATATATGTGTAAACATAAAAGATGTATGTATTGATGTGAAAGATATCCACATGGATGGGACTAGTGTAAGTATGAACGGAACATTTATGAATGGGGCATGTGGTTTGACTGACATACACATGTATGGATGTGATTAACATTCATAAGGATGTGACAGGTGCGTGATTCATGATTTGTCGTTATGCAAGCTATCAATCATTGGTCTTAACCCCAAGGTCAGGGTCAGACATGCTCTCAAATTGAAATCGTTAAACTACCTCATGTGTGTATTATCCAACCTTCATATTTGTTTTCTTTGAAATCATTCATGTAATTATACTTTTTAAAATATTTTTCTGTAAATGTTTCTTGAATGGTAAATTCTATCATTTTTGTAGATTTGTGTATAGCTTTTGCATGTTTATGGTTGATATATTTTGATTTTTGATTAATGAATGAGCATCACGAGACTGGCAAACAACATTCTCATGATATCTTAGCCAGTTGACCAGTCATCTAAAGGGTATAAATGCTCAGTGCTGCACTCAGCTCATACATTTTTTTGCAGTTCAAGTTGTGAAATGTTCTGACACGTTTGTCTAAGGACATTGTTTCTTTCATCTTTCCATGGGGGTCCCTTAACATACAGGGATATTTATCTTAGCATGTGTTTGTTATCAAACTCACACTGGATCGTCTGTCTTGTAGTAGGACAAAGATTCTACAGGATTTCCTGCAGGATGTAGTCCAGAGAATAGAAATGAATTATGTCACATTTTATTTGCGCCAATGGCGACACATCCAACTTTGGCAGTATATAGATTTTAATTCCTGATATGAATTCTTTATTCTGTTGATTGGATAATGATTAACGAAACTATCTGACATGGCGGAAAATGAAGAATCTTTGCCAGAGCTGTTGTGTTAGTGATTTGTCGCTGACACTTTTGGCTAGTTTAGAAGCTCTCGGCACATATGCTGTTGCCGTGATTCATTGATATATGTTCCGTCTTATTTTCCATAAATGGATCTGTATATTACGTATGAATATCAGCGACAAAAATGGGATTTAGATGTTAACACAGACAGATGTCAGAGACACACACAAACACGAATTATCATGAACTGTTTTAAGCTGCTGAGTGTTTATATTTATATATATATTAATGTGAGTCACAGGTTTGTTTCATGTTTTTTTTAATGTTCTTATTTCCATCCCTGAACTGATGTTCCTTCAGTGAGAGTTGGTTTCATGTGGTCACAGCTGTGGGCGGGAACATGTAATGGTTATGTTGAGATGCATAATCTTATGTGCATCAGTACACAGCTCTCATCAACAGGGCTCTTCAAGCATGAAAATTCATCAGTTCTGATCAGTGATATTCATGGAATTGCAGATAATGGATATAACGCCCGATACATAGTCTCAACCTTGCGCCATCAAACGATACATAGTCTCAACCTTGCGCCATCAAACGATACATAGTCTCAACCTTGCGCCATCAAACGATACATAGTCTCAACCTTGCACCATCAAACGATACATAGTCTCAACCTTGCGCCATCAAACGATACATAGTCTCAACCTTGCGCCATCAAACGATACATAGTCTCAACCTTGCGCCATCAAACGATACATAGTCTCAACCTTGCACCATCAAACGATACATAGTCTCAACCTTGCGCCATCAAACGATACATAGTCTCAACCTTGCACCATCAAACGATACAGTCTCAACCTTGCACCATCAAACGATACATAGTCTCAACCTTGCGCCATCAAACGATACATAGTCTCAACCTTGCGCCATAAAATGAACATATTTTCTGTCTGCTATAGAATGCACTTCTTTTTTGGGTTGGAATATAACTCATTGGAAAAAGTAGAACCACATGCTGGAGACTTTTTTTTGACCTCAAAGCCTTCTGTGCTTCTGTGGCATTACCAAAGACTCCTCATACTGTGTGAGCGATAACAGAAGACAATCTCAAGTGTTGGACTGTATTGTGAGAGTCAAGTTATCTTATATGAATTTTTGTATGATTTTGTTTGGTTTTATGTATAATGTTGTTATTCTGCTTCTGTTTCAAACTCCTGCTGGTTAGCAGGATGTAGTCCAGAAACATTTGCATTGTGTTGTGGTTTACAGCTTGACTGCAGTATCTATGCTGTTTGATCTAACACATCCAACTTCAGCATAGTATAATGTTCAAGTATTTGGATACCTTGATGCCAGTAGGTCGCAGATGTATTCTTTTTCTTATAGTTAATGCCATTTGATGTTGGTCATCATGTCTGTCTACAGAATTTTGTTACGTTTGCTGTCAGTCATTTCTGATACTGATGTGTTCCCATGCCACAATGCCAGGCTGTCTAGCATTTTCTCTCTTGGTTTTCCCTTACCTCTTGGTTGGTTGGTTGCTGATCCAGAGGTTCATCGGCTCATGCCCTTTGACCCAGTCTTGCTCTTCAACTTGCCTATTGTCATGATGTGTTCCATCTTTTCCCATATCATAATGTATCAAAAATGTGGACTGACAAAAATATGGAGAAAAAAAGTCTCTTTCTGATAGGAGCAGATGTATTAAATAAGTTAAAATGTAGAATAGTGCAGACAATGGCAGCATTTCACAAGTCGAATAATGATTTCAGTAAAATATTGCTTTCAATGTAAGAGAGTTCTTATGTTCTTTTGATCCAATTGTGATACTATGGAAGTGAATTATTGACAGTGATCAAAGGAGTTAGAAATTATGTGAGAAATGTGGTTTTTATAGAAGAAAGATGAGATCATCATGACATAACAAATGTAATGAATGTATCTTGAAATAAGTTACACTTAAAAGATAATTGCTCGCTTATTTTTTAAGAAGACAGTCCACATTCTTTGGGCATTTCATAAAAGGAATATTGGAATATACCATAACTACTACTGACAAGTTGAAGAACAAGAGAAGAAAGTCAAGAGGATCCTTGATTACCGCCTCCTCAAAGACTGCCACCCAGGGACATGTTTTGTCCTATAAAGTTCAAGGGCACAGTGGGTTGTAAACCGTCACGGCGTAGAGTCGATACACATCCATTGCCTGGAAATAGATAGGAAGACTGTCACAGTCTATGGAAACCCACCCGAGTTAAAGCCATGCTGAAAACATGTGCAGACCCTTCCATAGTGCAAATAATGCAACTATGCTGTAAATCTGTCCTGTACAATTTACTTCACTCTCACGGGTGGAAATCACACAGAACTTTCATGTCAAGATGAAAGTCAAGATGAGAGAGAGAGAGAAGAGTAAGAGGCAAGACAGCCTGGCATGACATGGGGGGAGTGAGAAATAAACTTTAATATTGTAAACAATTGGTAGGTTTTGGACAGATACAATAACCAATTCCACAGAGTATGGACTGTAAGAGGAACTGTGTATGATTATATATATATATATAATTGAAATATGTTACTGCATAGACTGGACAAACTTTTGACTCACTATAATATAATCAGATCATGTGTCATCTTCTCATTCAAGATTATTTGTATTTTGATTTTCATCTTAGACCATCACTGTTGCACTTCTGTCTATAGCCATTTGTGTTCTGATTTTCTTACACAGGAAGAAATCAACAGCAGCACACAAGAATTGTTGAGTAGGTGTTTTAGTTATTGAAATTTAAATTTTTGATCTCCATAATAAGGGCATCAGAGATTAAAAAATCTATGGCAAAGGGCAAGTATAAAAAAAAGTTAAACTATTAAGCAGCTATATTTTTCCAGCAGCAACACATGGCTGAGAGACCTGGGTATGACCAGCGCAATAGAACATAAAATATCAGCATTTTAAATGAAATACTGCTGAAGATGGATATGTTGGACCATTGGCACAAATAAAATGGTGACACAGTGCATTTCCATTCTCTGAACTACATCCTGCTGGAAATCTTGTAGGACCATTGTCCTATTATCTGGCAAGAGTTTGAGAATGAACATTGAAGAAGATGAAGTAATGAAATGCTCTAAAGTTCTAAGAATACCATGGACTGAGAGATGAACCAACATAGACATCCTCAAAGACTGTAATATAGAAGAAGATTGATGCCTCAAGACCAATTAAAAAAACAAAATAAAACTAATATTTCAGACATGGGAAATGACACACTGAGATAAAAAGATTAGTCATAGAGGGACATGTTATTAGAAGGATAATACACCACCACCCAAGATGATGATGGACACAGGATATTGGAGAGCTTTTGAATGATACTGGAAAAAGCACAGAACTGAGAGACCTGCAGATTGGCAGGGGAAGGACAACATTCTGCAGAGGACACATTACATAGAAGAAGTAACAATAGCATTATTACTGAATTAACGCTTGTTAATATTCTGTTGCAACTACCATTTGTTTGTCGATCACAAGTGATGATGATCATTTGTTACTTGCACTCTATGTAATTCAGTTAGAGTTATGTCAGACTATTCAGTTACAAAATTTCTTGGACAATTTGACCATAAGATGGCCACATAGATGGTTTTTGATCTACCTGTGACTTTCCAGCTACTCTCTGCTGTATTTCTCCTCATTTCACAAGATGATGCACCTTGTTTGATTGTAGAGCGCCACGCCCCTCTGGTACAGCATCTTCCTGTCTATCATGGTTTATTTCACACTTTAAGTAAAGTCTTTAACGAGTCCTTGTAGCTTTTCTTTTGGCCACCACCTTGAGAACATATGCTCTTCTGCAACTCATAATAGAGAAGTATCTTTGACCTGGCATGCATGACTCATCCAACGAATTTGTGACTACATCAGAATAGTTTCAATCCTAGGGATACCTGCCCTGTTAAGGACTGAGGTATCCAGATGTAAAAATTACTTGCACCGGGTGGTGGGGGGTTTTTGGATTTAAGCACAGAAGAGTTGTGCAAAGTGTCAACCTGACATGAAACTAGTAGCAAGAAGAATCTAGATGACTGGAAATTAAGTCCGATACAGTGGATGACTTTAGCTTTTTATATGTCTCACTGTGCTCTATGTGGTCCACACCATATGTCTGATATAGTGGATGACTTTAGCTTTCTATATGTCTCACCATGCTCTATGTGGTCCACAATGCTTTGCTGCAGCTACCTACAGTCCACTTCACTATGGTGCATCTTCACAACCACCGTCTTTGTGAGTACAGAGTGTCTTCATGACCACCAACTGTCCTCGCAGCTACCCTACATCTGTCCTGTAACTACCCTTGTTAATTTCAAACTACTCCCATGTCAATTTTCTGTACATTATCTGATAACTCGTGTTGTCTAACAGGTGTCATGACTAGTGAAGACTAACTAACTGGTGTCATGACTTGTGAAGGCTAACAGGTGTCAGTCATGACTTGCGAAGGCTAACACGTGTCATGACAGGTGAAGGCTAACAGGTGTCATGACTTGTGAAGGCTAACTGGTGTCAGTCATGACTTGCGAAGGCTAACAAGTGTCATGACTTGTGAAGGCTACCAGCTGTCATGATGTGTGTATTACTGATATATGCAAGACCACTTGTGTATATTTATATCACACTTGATCAATAAGTTTGTATTCAGTTTCACATAACTGGTTTTACGATAGTTTCATCTCTATTTTTTGTATACACATATTGCACTTTTTATGTTAAGTATACTTCATTGTTCTGTTTATTTCTGTCATTTGTATATTTTTTGTGTACATAAGAAATATAAAAACTAGAAATGTGACACATTTCTCTGTAACTAGTTCTGTTTGTGCTTGTTCAATGTTTGTTTTACAAATAATGTTGAAGTTTGTGCAAAGACCTACAGTTTATATATGCCATACCTGGTTGTATAGGATACAGTGAATTCTCTCTATGGCACCTCCTTTTATAACAACTTCCCTTCTGTAACAACAATTATCTATAGCAAATCCTTTATTAACAACTTCCTTTCTGTTACAACAATTATCTATAGCAAATACTTTTATAACAACTTCCTTTCTGTAATAACAATTATCTATAGCAAATCCTTTTATAACAACTTCCCTTCTGTAACAACAATTATCTATAGCAAATCCTTTTATAACAACTTCCCTTCTGTAACAACAATTATCTATAGCAATCCTTTTATAACAACTTCCTTTCTGTAACAACAATTATCTATAGCAAATCCTTTTATAACAACTTCCTTTCTGTAACAACAATTATCTAAATCCCCAATTATATTTATTTGTAATTGTTTATACTATATATACTGTATGTAAATGGTGAACTGTGTATGGCATGTAGAATTCTTGAAGTTAGGTATGAGGACTAGGTCACTAACACTGATGGAGCGGGCAATAATAGAGACAAAAACCAATTTAAAAAAAAAAAATGTTCAGTTTGCACAGACTCAGATAGCGAGGACACACTAGGAGGATGTAAGATGGCAGAATACTGAAAGATATACTTTATGAAGAAGTATAGTCTGGAAAATATCTCAGTATCTGCCTCTACTTCAGTACAAAGATATGTGAAAATGTGATATACATGATACAGGTATTAATATGTAATTCTGGAAACAGCTTACCATGGATCGTGTTGCATGGAAGGGAAAGATGAGGAATAGTATAAAGATAATGGAGAAAGTGATAGCTGATAGTTCAAGGACTGCATGTCTGAGAACACATACAACAGCACACGATGGCACAAGTGGGACTGTTTACTTGTACATACTGTGGAAACTCTTGGGTCTCAGCTTGGTGTTGTGAGCCACATCCATCATCACCATTAATCAAAGATTATATTTCGTATAGCACAACAATATTCATACGGTTGCATCTGTGGGTCTCACCGATTTCCCACTAGACAAACCACCCATGCAATAGAAAGCCTTAGTATGCCGATATATGGAGGCTCTCTTAGAACGGTTTGTAGCATGTCATCTATACAATTATAAACCCTCTCTGAGTAGAAGGCTCCTTCAATATGCATTACTCTAAGCTGAAAGCTGAAGTCTCCTGGGTATGAAAGAAAGCTCAGAAAAATCACCCCACTGCACATAGGAAATTAGTGCTAATCTCTCGCAATTCCTTGTGTTCTCAAACAAATAAACAAAACAGCACAAAAATATCACTTTTATGTGGAAAGAGAGATGGAAACTACTATATAATGAATATCTGTGATTACATGCATATTATGTGGGTCTGGAACAAGTTGTTGTACTAGGATGTGACTGCACATTGCACTTTTAACAGGCCGATAGGTGATCAGTCTTCTCCAGTGGATGCTGAAGAGCAAGTACGCTGATAGTTCCTATGACTTGCTGGCTGAATGCTCTTCAATTTGCTTTGTAGGAGTCCGTTTCTACTAGTGCCACATTTAGTATCTTCCTGCAAATTAAGAGGATGTAGTCTAGAGAATGGAATTTGTTGTGCTATGGTTTACAGCTTGGGAGTGATATTTGCAAATTTTTAGCCAGACATCAGATTTCAATATAACTTCTGGGTCACTTTCAGGAATAGGACAGCCAATTATACTCCAAAACATCCTTAATCACCACTTAACATTTATGACAGGTCAGTGTCATTATTCTTTTCTTCCCTTCCAAAAACATCCTTAATCAATATTTATGACAGGTCAGTGTCATTATACTTTGCTCCCCTCCAAAAACATCCTTAATTACCACCTAATCAACATTTATGCCAGGTCAGTGTCATTATTCTTTTCTCCCCTTTTGAGTTCCAACATGTGGATGCCATTTAATGCAAATTCCCCCAATCTGATCTTAGATATCTCATCAATCACAGTGTCTACATCAAACGGGAGCTAGTGGTCTCTCTGCACATCTCAGTTATCCATTGTCATCTCTCCTGCCCTGGATTCATTTTGGATAAGAAATTGATGATGTTCCTTTGCAAATGAAGATTAGCACAACATACAAAATTTACAGTGAATTTTATTTTATATTTGTGATTCAACATACGCCTCAAAATTTGAATCCAGTCTTGAAAAAATATTACAATGTAAAATTAAGATGGTCTTGTTGAGACCAGGGAAAGATGTCTCCTTCTTATGTCTTTGTCTCAACAAGAGACCAGGGAAATATGTCTCCTTCTTATGTCTTTGTCTCTTGTTGAGACCAGGGAAATATGTCTCCTTCTTATGTCTTTGTCTCAACAAGAGACCAGGGAAATATGTCTCCTTCTTATGTCTTTGTCTCTTGTTGAGACCAGGGAAATATGTCTCCTTCTTATGTCTTTGTCTCTTGTTGAGACCAGGGAAATATGTCTCCTTCTTATGTCTTTGTCTCAACAAGAGACCAGGGAAATATGTCTCCTTCTTATGTCTTTGTCTCAACAAGAGACCAGGGAAATATGTCTCCTTCTTATGTCTTTGTCTCTTGTTGAGACCAGGGAAATATGTCTCCTTCTTATGTCTTTGTCTCAACAAGAGACCAGGGAAATATGTCTCCTTCTTATGTCTTTGTCTCAACAAGAGACCAGGGAAATATGTCTCCTTCTTATGTCTTTGTCTCAACAAGAGACCAGGGAAATATGTCTCCTTCTTATGTCTTTGTCTCAACAAGAGACCAGGGAAATATGTCTCCTTCTTATGTCTTTGTCTCAACAAGAGACCAGGGAAATATGTCTCCTTCTTATGTCTTTGTCTCAACAAGAGACCAGGGAAAGATGTCTCCTTCTTATGTCTTTGTCTCAACAAGAGACCAGGGAAATATGTCTCCTTCTTATGTCTTTGTCTCTTGTTGAGACCAGGGAAATATGTCTCCTTCTTATGTCTTTGTCTCAACAAGAGACCAGGGAAATATGTCTCCTTCTTATGTCTTTGTCTCTTGTTGAGACCAGGGAAATATGTCTCCTTCTTATGTCTTTGTCTCAACAAGAGACCAGGGAAAGATGTCTCCTTCTTATGTCTTTGTCTCAACAAGAGACCAGGGAAATATGTCTCCTTCTTATGTCTTTGTCTCTTGTTGAGACCAGGGAAATATGTCTCCTTCTTATGTCTTTGTCTCAACAAGAGACAAGGGAAAGATGTCTCCTTCTTATGTCTTTGTCTCAACAAGAGACCAGGGAAATATGTCTCCTTCTTATGTCTTTGTCTCTTGTTGAGACCAGGGAAATATGTCTCCTTCTTATGTCTTTGTCTCAACAAGAGACCAGGGAAATATGTCTCCTTCTTATGTCTTTGTCTCAACAAGAGACCAGGGAAATATGTCTCCTTCTTATGTCTTTGTCTCAACAAGAGACCAGGGAAAGATGTCTCCTTCTTATGTCTTTGTCTCAACAAGAGACCAGGGAAATATGTCTCCTTCTTATGTCTTTGTCTCTTGTTGAGACCAGGGAAATATGTCTCCTTCTTATGTCTTTGTCTCAACAAGAGACCAGGGAAATATGTCTCCTTCTTATGTCTTTGTCTCTTGTTGAGACCAGGGAAATATGTCTCCTTCTTATGTCTTTGTCTCAACAAGAGACCAGGGAAATATGTCTCCTTCTTATGTCTTTGTCTCTTGTTGAGACCAGGGAAATATGTCTCCTTCTTATGTCTTTGTCTCAACAAGAGACCAGGGAAATATGTCTCCTTCTTATGTCTTTGTCTCAACAAGAGACCAGGGAAATATGTCTCCTTCTTATGTCTTTGTCTCAACAAGAGACCAGGGAAATATGTCTCCTTCTTATGTCTTTGTCTCAACAAGAGACCAGGGAAATATGTCTCCTTCTTATGTCTTTGTCTCAACAAGAGACCAGGGAAAGATGTCTCCTTCTTATGTCTTTGTCTCAACAAGAGACAAGGGAAAGATGTCTCCTTCTTATGTCTTTGTCTCTTGTTGAGACCAGGGAAATATGTCTCCTTCTTATGTCTTTGTCTCTTGTTGAGACCAGGGAAATATGTCTCCTTCTTATGTCTTTGTCTCTTGTTGAGACCAGGGAAATATGTCTCCTTCTTATGTCTTTGTCTCAACAAGAGACCAGGGAAATATGTCTCCTTCTTATGTCTTTGTCTCAACAAGAGACCAGGGAAATATGTCTCCTTCTTATGTCTTTGTCTCAACAAGAGACCAGGGAAATATGTCTCCTTCTTATGTCTTTGTCTCAACAAGAGACCAGGGAAATATGTCTCCTTCTTATGTCTTTGTCTCAACAAGAGACCAGGGAAAGATGTCTCCTTCTTATGTCTTTGTCTCAACAAGAGACCAGGGAAATATGTCTCCTTCTTATGTCTTTGTCTCAACAAGAGACCAGGGAAATATGTCTCCTTCTTATGTCTTTGTCTCAACAAGAGACCAGGGAAATATGTCTCCTTCTTATGTCTTTGTCTCAACAAGAGACCAGGGAAATATGTCTCCTTCTTATGTCTTTGTCTCAACAAGAGACCAGGGAAATATGTCTCCTTCTTATGTCTTTGTCTCAACAAGAGACCAGGGAAATATGTCTCCTTCTTATGTCTTTGTCTCAACAAGAGACCAGGGAAATATGTCTCCTTCTTATGTCTTTGTCTCAACAAGAGACCAGGGAAATATGTCTCCTTCTTATGTCTTTGTCTCAACAAGAGACCAGGGAAATATGTCTCCTTCTTATGTCTTTGTCTCAACAAGAGACCAGGGAAATATGTCTCCTTCTTATGTCTTTGTCTCAACAAGAGATCAGGGAAATATGTCTCCTTCTTATGTCTTTGTCTCTTGTTGAGACCAGGGAAATATGTCTCCTTCTTATGTCTTTGTCTCTTGTTGAGACCAGGGAAATATGTCTCCTTCTTATGTCTTTGTCTCAACAAGAGACCAGGGAAATATGTCTCCTTCTTATGTCTTTGTCTCTTGTTGAGACCAGGGAAATATGTCTCCTTCTTATGTCTTTGTCTCAACAAGAGATCAGGGAAATATGTCTCCTTCTTATGTCTTTGTCTCAACAAGAGACAAGGGAAATATGTCTCCTTCTTATGTCTTTGTCTCTTGTTGAGACCAGGGAAAGATGTCTTCTTATGTCTTTGTCTCAACAAGAGACCAGGGAAAGATGTCTTCTTATGTCTTTGTCTCAACAAGAGACAAGGGAAAGATGTCTCCTTCTTATGTCTTTGTCTCTTGTTGAGACCAGGGAAAGATGTCTTCTTATGTCTTTGTCTCAACAAGAGACCAGGGAAAGATGTCTCCTTATGTCTTTGTCTCTTGTTGAGACCAGGGAAATATGTCTCCTTATGTCTTTGTCTCTTGTTGAGACCAGGGAAAGATGTCTCCTTCTTATGTCTTTGTCTCAACAAGAGACCAGGGAAATATGTCTCCTTATGTCTTTGTCTCTTGTTGAGACCAGGGAAATATGTCTCCTTATGTCTTTGTCTCTTGTTGAGACCAGGGAAAGATGTCTCCTTCTTATGTCTTTGTCTCTTGTTGAGACCAGGGAAATATGTCTCCTTATGTCTTTGTCTCAACAAGAGACAAGGGAAATATGTCTCCTTCTTATGTCTTTGTCTCTTGTTGAGACCAGGGAAAGATGTCTCCTTCTTATGTCTTTGTCTCAACAAGAGACCAGGGAAATATGTCTCCTTCTTATGTCTTTGTCTCAACAAGAGACCAGGGAAAGATGTCTTCTTATGTCTTTGTCTCAACAAGAGACCAGGGAAATATGTCTCCTTATGTCTTTGTCTCAACAAGAGACAAGGGAAATATGTCTCCTTCTTATGTCTTTGTCTCTTGTTGAGACCAGGGAAAGATGTCTCCTTCTTATGTCTTTGTCTCAACAAGAGACCAGGGAAATATGTCTCCTTCTTATGTCTTTGTCTCTTGTTGAGACCAGGGAAAGATGTCTTCTTATGTCTTTGTCTCTTGTTGAGACCAGGGAAAGATGTCTTCTTATGTCTTTGTCTCTTGTTGAGACCAGGGAAAGATGTCTTCTTATATCTTTGTCTCAACAAGAGACAAGGGAAATATGTCTCCTTCTTATGTCTTTGTCTCTTGTTGAGACAAGGGAAAGATGTCTTCTTATGTCTTTGTCTCAATAAGAGACAAGGGAAAGATGTCTCCTTCTTATGTCTTTGTCTCTTGTTGAGACCAGGGAAAGATGTCTTCTTATGCCTTTTTCTCAACAAGAGACAAGGGAAAGATGTCTCCTTCTTATGTCTTTGTCTCAACAAGAGACCAGGGAAATATGTCTCCTTCTTATGTCTTTGTCTCAACAAGAGACCAGGGAAATATGTCTCCTTCTTATGTCTTTGTCTCAACAAGAGACAAGGGAAAGATGTCTTCTTATGTCTTTGTCTCAATAAGAGACAAGGGAAAGATGTCTCCTTCTTATGTCTTTGTCTCTTGTTGAGACCAGGGAAAGATGTCTTCTTATGCCTTTTTCTCAACAAGAGACAAGGGAAAGATGTCTCCTTCTTATGTCTTTGTCTCAACAAGAGACCAGGGAAATATGTCTCCTTCTTATGTCTTTGTCTCAACAAGAGACCAGGGAAATATGTCTCCTTCTTATGTCTTTGTCTCAACAAGAGACCAGGGAAAGATGTCTTCTTATGCCTTTTTCTCAACAAGAGACAAGGGAAATATGTCTCCTTCTTATGTCTTTGTCTCTTGTTGAGACAAGGGAAAGATGTCTTCTTATGTCTTTGTCTCAATAAGAGACAAGGGAAAGATGTCTCCTTCTTATGTCTTTGTCTCTTGTTGAGACCAGGGAAAGATGTCTTCTTATGCCTTTTTCTCAACAAGAGACAAGGGAAAGATGTCTCCTTCTTATGTCTTTGTCTCAACAAGAGACCAGGGAAAGATGTCTTCTTATGTCTTTGTCTCAACAAGAGACCAGGGAAAGATGTCTTCTTATGTCTTTGTCTCAACAAGAGACAAGGGAAATATGTCTCCTTCTTATGTCTTTGTCTCAACAAGAGACAAGGGAAATATGTCTCCTTCTTATGCCTTTGTCTCAACAAGAGACCAGGGAAAGATGTCTCCTTCTTATGTCTTTGTCTCAACAAGAGACCAGGGAAATATGTCTCCTTCTTATGTCTTTGTCTCAACAAGAGACAATGTAAAGATGTCTCCTTCTTATGTCTTTGTCCCTTTAGAACTGCCTGCAACATTTAACTCACTTCGTTGCTTTAGAGATGCAGTTAGTCAAGTACGGAAGAACGCGTGTGCAATAAGTTGCTTGGCGATTTGGTGCCGTTGTACGGACTGGTTCAATTCCCGTTAGTCTTAAGAATTTTCAATTCTTTAGTTATGTACCTGCACTGATCTGAGCATTAAAGACTGGACAGGTGAGAGCTAGCGTTTTATAAGAGCTTCTTTTAGTGAATGAAAGAAGAAGAATAACAAGAGCTTGGAACAATGCTGATGTTCTTAAACTATATCCTTAGATAGGTCGTGTTTTTATATGATAGGTCATTTTTTTTTATATCCTCTACTAGAACTTACCTACGTACAGCCCACCATAGAAAGAATAATTTAAATACTGTGGCGTGCGGACGCCGTGATTAGCCCAACAGAATTGAGATCTCACCTGGGGGGATTTTGGCTGTCCCATTCCTTATAGGGTCAACACGACTTACGATGCCATGCTGAAATTGAATGTGTTGAACAGAAAAGCGCAGCAGTACTATACAAGAATCAGTGGACAGGTTTCTACGGAACAAAAAGCTAACATAATTAAACGGAACGAAATTCCGATAAAGGCAATATTACGATACAGTCAACGTTCTACAACTTTAACGTCATAAACAAGGTATTGATTATTTACATGAACATCTTGTAATGATTTGCATATCAGAAATGCGATCTAACATCGCAGATCCTCATCGACGGCAACTCCTTGAAGTGGAGATGGGGTCTAGTCCAGCCAACAGAGGCTGGAAACAAAGGTTGATCGGGCCAACCCAATATCCAGCAGGACCACAATTCCTGCTCAAGCAATCACTGGTGCTGAAGGCGGAGATACCAGGCAGAGAGGCGCAACAGCAGCCATGGTATCACGCAGCACGACTATAGATAACGTCTTCACAACAAAATTAATTCTTGCTGTGTCATCATCATCAGGTAGCATATCCTGAACAGGATTTAGCAATCATCACAGCCTTTCGAAACTTCTGTCGATCTTGAGTCAGTCTTCTCGCTTCTGATACTGTCATGTTCACGTGGTATTTGATGTCTTGCGTCCTTCTTCTTGGCCTGCCTCGTGCTCGTCTCCCTGGCATCATTCACTCCATTATGGTCTTCATTACCCTGCCATGTCGATTGATATGACCAAAATATGTTAGTTTTCTTGAAAGAACCATGCTAAAGCCAGTTTTCTTGTACATTCATTTTTCTCAGGATGGCTACATTGGTGATCTTTTTGGTGCATGGTATTCTGAGGATTTTTCTGTAACATTTTGTTTCAATTGCTGCTATTTTATTTTTCACTTTGTTGTGATTGTCCAGAATTCATACCCATATGATGATGATGTTCGTTCGTCGTAATCGACGATGACCTAAAACTCATCCATAATAATAATAACAAAAGTAATAAAAATAATAAAGTTAATAGTGCGTTTTTAAATGACTAACAAGTCCAATGCGCGCACAAAATGTTCTTTCACAGAATTGACAACAATATAGGTTGTGATGTTTTTTTTCTTTTCTACGTTCCCGCATCTGTCTTGTAGTATCTTGTCTGGACTCTTCCGCCGATAGTTATATATTGCCCATATATTGCCACTGGGATTGTATCAACTTCTTCGACACGATAGTCAACCCCTTTCTGACTTCTTCATAAAAATTACCATTACTGTTGATAAGAGAACCAATGTATTCAAAACTGCTGACTATCTAATTCATTGTTGTTGATACTGATTGAGAACTTGCTAGTGGTCTTGTCTCTTGTCATAATCTTGATCTTGTTTCCAATCAGAAATATTTTTTGTTTATCACTATGTTCTTTAATGGAGTTTATGAGGTGTTCGAGACCTGTTTGACTGAGTGACAATAATGTTGTATCATTAGCATATCTTGGTTCTGGTATCTCGTTACCTCCGATGTTGAGTGGGTCGAAGTTATTTTTCTATTGTTCGTTTCTCACATTCATCATTATGTTCTATGCATAAATATTGAACTGATATTGTTATAGGACACATCCTTGTTTGACTCCTTTTTCCACGCTGAACCAATCAGATGTTTCACTATTTCATGGCTGTTTGCTGGTCTTGATACAATATTTTTACGAGGTGGATTAGTTGTAGCAGGAAACCCATGTCATCCATGATATTCCAAAGTTTTTGATGTTGTACACAATTGAATGCTTTGGTGTAGTGAATAAAGCTTGTATAATATATGTAGATGTACATTAAACTCTCTGCATTTCTCTATGATGTTCCACATATCGAAATTATGGTCTCTGATGCCTCTGTCTGTCTAAAACCTGCCTGTGCTTCATTTAACTCTTCTTACAGCTTATTTTGTAGTCTTTTCATGATGATACCAAGTAGCATTTTGCTGGCATGATTGATCAGTGCAATGGTTCTGGAGTCTGCTCATAGTGTTAGATTTCCCTTCTTCGGTGGTGGTATGTTGACAGAATGTGTCCATTCCTTGGGCCAAACTTCACTTTTCAAGATCTTGGTGCAAGGTGTATGATGGTTGTTTCTCCTCCTGTCTGAATCATTTCTGCAGTTATATTATCATACCATGGAGATAAGGTGCATAACATGCCTGTCATAGACAGTCTATGATTTGTCTCAGACACAGAAGGTGGAGTTAAGGTGCATAACATGCCTGGCATAGACAGCCTATGATTTGTCTCAGACACAGAAGGTGGAGTTAAGGTGCATAACATGCCTGGCATAGACAGCCTATGATTCTGCTACACATAATAACAAAGACGAACAATTGCACGGTAAAACTGTAGTTTGGTTTCCAAATTGAGACCACATTGGATGCACACATTTGCACGAACATATAAAATGACACTGTCATGAGTAAGTGTTCTGTCCGCCCGTCAATACATACGGCAAGGTACAGTGCGTGTTTCTGACGCCCAAGGTACCCGGTTCAAATCCTGTCGCAGGCAGTTCGTACCGTTCAGAAAGCAACATCAAACTACTGAATGTATTTATATTGCCTAGAAAATAACTACAGCCAAAGAATGTTGGATCAATGACTACGTCCTGAATAGGATATGCTACCAAATTTATTGATGTTGCAGGAGCAAGTATCTATGACATGCCAAGCAGACATAAGTAGTAAACATAGAGTGACTAGACACTTAGTAACACATGCCAAGCAGACATGTGTAGTAAGCAAAAAGTGACTAGACATTTAGTAACACATGCCAAACAGACATGGATAGTAAACATAGAGTGACACATGTAGTAACACATGCCATGCAGACATTTGGTACTAAACAAGGAAAAATAATTATGTAAAACATTCCCGGCCTAGATCATGGTATTTGATACTAAACAAGGACACGTGAGATAGAATACCCCCTTCATAGATAATGGTATTTGATACTATAGGAAAAATGAGGTAAAACTCTTTCTTAATTTTTTTTTTCGCACCGCAAGCTTCCTGTCCAAGAAAACGTTCTGCGGCAATGGCGGAGCTGCACAGGATGCACACATTTCAGATATCGAAAGACCAGAACTGTCAAGATATATATGTCGTCTAGTCTATACACTTTGATCAAGGTGTATCATTAAGTATGACAGTCGTCTATAGACTGATCAAGGTGTATCACTAAGTATGACGGACAAGAGTCTATAGACTTTGATCAAGGTGTATCACTAAGTATGACGGACAAGAGTCTATAGACTTTGATCAAGGTGTATCATCTAGTATGATGGACACGAGTCTATAGACTTTGATCGAGTGATTTGTGAAACTTGGCAGAGAGATAAGTACACTGTGTCGCTGCAAGGTCTTGATAAAGCAGACGTCACAAAACTTCCAAACCCAGCATCGAGCAGGGATCTCACAGGAAACTATCCCGTGATATTCATTGATCACCGTGTGTAAATAATTATAGAAAAGACCGAAGTAATGAAGATAGGAAGAACAGAAAGAAACACCAATATATATATATTGAAAACAAAAGACTTAACCAGGTGACAGAATTCACATACCTAGGAAGTAATATAACAACAGACGGCACGAGCAGCAAAGAAATACACAATAAATGTAAAGCATACCAGGCCTTAGGACAAATGATACTAATCTTCAGAAACAAAAATGTAGATTTAAATACCAAAATAACACTATTCCAAACGATTATTATGCCAACGCTGTGCTACCAATGTCAAACATGGACAACAACAGCACAAGACAAACGTAAACTTGTAACAGCTGAAATGGCATGCTTACGCAGAATCCTAGTAATATCGCTAAGAGACAAAGTGAGAAATGAGGACATTCGACAAAAAACAGGCACCATCCAATCTTGGAATATATTAAGAGACAACAGATCAAATAGTTTGCACACATCAGCAGATTACCATAAGACAGCATACCACAGCAAGCTATGCTACACAGATACAGTCAAGGCAGACCTAGAGGCCGACCACGAAAACGATGGACCACCAAAATAAAAGAGGCGACAAATTCCACAATATACTCAGCCACAAGAGTATACTCAGTGTCAAGATAACTCTTCTACACCTGACGCTGAAAGTCAACAAAGGGTTTAGCGAATAGATAGATAGATAGATAGATAGATAGACATAGATAGATAGATAGATAGATAGACTGTGTATAATGTGTCGACAGCCAATGAAAATCACGGGAAAAGTTCACTATAGATGGTAACCTCTACAATGATCAAAGATTGCAAGCCAAAACCAGGATAAAGAATTCTCTTATAAGGAGTGTTGTTCTTTGCAGCCATTACGGCACACTCAGAGGAAGAACTGTCAAACGTATGCACCAGGAGTTGCAAGGAATCAATAACAATGAGCAGACAAACCATGCACACTGTCAATGAGTCCTGTTCCCATGATTCCGTATCATTCATGATACTTCCTGTATCATTCATATCACGCTTGCATACGTCTTTATACCGAATGACAGGTTGACGCTGAGATCTTTTCCCAGACTGTAATTCTACAAAACGTATATACTTCAGTATTCTGCCATATTGCATCCTAGTGTGATACAGATATCAGAGTTTACGCAGACTCTGTAACACATATAAAGATGAAAGGGCGATTACTACCAGTAACATGCTTACAATAAAAACATTAGGTGTGAATATGTTTTAGCGGTTAAGCTTGTGTAAAATTGCAATAGTTTTGGAAAATATTTGTTCAAGATTTGCAATATCACCGTAACATACATTGATGTAGTGTGTTATATTCTCTGTAGTACATTATCGTTTATGAAGCTGTTCTTCGAAACGAATTGCACATAAAAACAAAATGTGGCTGCCGAATTTCGATCCCGAAGTCTCGTGACCACTTACTAAATTTCAATTTCTGCTAAAATAAATTCAGACTTTCTAAAGTGATGGAATATTTGACATCGTCACGTGAGCAAACGTGGAATTTCTCCAACGTTGAAAGCTGATAGAAACTGAACACTATACAAAAAGGGGCACAGGTTTGAAGAATTTTGTTCAATTATTTTCTTACTATGAACTACGCCAGTTTGGAATTTGGCGGCAATTAGTTTAACATTTCTTAGTCTGAATGTTCTAAATATTCGATATTATAAAAATAATCGATCAATTTATGCCGAAAAAAAATAGAGCGAAAGAAGAAAAAGGAAAGTTTTGGGAGGGGGGGGGGTATGAGACTGGTGTAGTTAAAATATAGTTTACTCAAGTGATCAGAATTGGCGAAATGGCAAGATATTTTGAGATCTTTAAATTATGTAAAGTCAGGGATTGCCTGGAATCTGCAAGTTAGAAGGCGACGTTTGCATGTTGCGCTGGCGATTACGGGTGATTGTGCCAAAGTAATGACATGTTTTTCTAAAGTAATCAAGAAACCATTTTTTCGTCTGATTGTTCAGTTTTCATCGCCGTCGTTGCTACTATCTTTATCATTATTGAAACTATCGATTCTGAGATATTATGTGATATTATCATCATGTAAACAACTGATTCTGTGATATTATCATCATGTAAAATACTGATTCTGTGATATTATCATCATGTAAAATACTGATTCTGTGATATTATCATCATTGAAACGACTGATTCTGTGATATTATCATCATTGAAACGACTGATTATGCGATATTATGACTGGCAGAAGTGAATGAGTCAGTTCATTGAAGCAACGTGATGTGATGAATGGCAGAAGTGAATGTAAAAGTGAATTGAAGGTACATGTGATGAGATTTAAGTGACTAATGTGATTTGGTTCACTGAAGCTACTACTGCTGACAAATGACTGACAAAAGGAAGAGTCATATTCGCACCAATAGTTTCCACGTACTTTGACTGACAGGAGATTGAAGAAGTGGTACACAGTTATCTTAATAAAATAAACATCCACAATAATAAACTGTATGTCAAATATGTTTAATACTGTGGACAGAGAGCTGTGGAGAGCCATGACCGCCTACGCCACCCGGCATGGCACCTGATGATGATGATGATGTCAAATACACACGTAATGACGCAATCATTTCATGTACACAATAACACTCGCCTTCATTGAGTATATCCATCTATTATAGTTTACTTTACACGTGAAAAAATTGGAACGTATTTGACAAATAATAAACTGATATCTTGAAACGATTATATTTACATATGTAATATGCTAATGATTTACGTGAGCTGTGAATAGGTGGTCAGAATAGATATGTGTGGATGGAATAGATATGGATGGAATAGATATGTGTAGATGGAGTAGATATGTGTAGATGGAGTATATATGTGTAGATGAAGTAGATAAGTGTGGATGGAATAGATATGTGTAGATGGAATAGATATGTGTAGATGGAGTAGATATGTGTAGATGGAGTAGATATGTGTAGATGGAGTAGATATGTGTGGATGGAGTAGATATGTGTAGATGGAGTAGATATGTGTAGATTGAGTAGATATTTGTGGATGGAGTAGATATGTGTAGATGGAGTAGATATTTGTAGATGGAGTAGATATGTGTAGATGGAGTAGATATGTGTAGATGGAGTAGATATGTGTAGATGGAGTATATATTTGTGGATGGAGTAGATATTTGTGGATGGAATAGATATGTGTGGATGGAATAGATATGTGTAGATGGAGTAGATATGTGTAGATGGAGTAGATATGTGTAGATGGAGTAGATATTTGTGGATGGAGTAGATATGTGTGGATGGAGTAGATATGTGTAGATGAAGTAGATATTTGTGGATGGAGTAGATATGTGTAGATGGAGTAGATATGTGTAGATGGAGTAGATATTTGTGGATGGAATAGATATGTGTGGATGTAGTAGATATGTGTGGATGGAGTAGATATTTGTGGATGGAGTAGATATGTGTAGATGGAGTAGATATGTGTAGATGGAGTAGATATGTGTAGATGAAGTAGATATTTGTGGATGGAGTAGATATGTGTGGATGGAGTAGATATTTGTGGATGGAGTAGATATGTGTAGATGGAGTAGATATGTGTGGATGGAGTAGATATTTGTGGATGGAGTAGATATGTGTAGATGGAGTAGATATGTGTAGATGGAGTAGATATGTGTAGATGGAGTAGATATGTGTAGATGGAGTAGATATGTGTAGATGGAGTAGATATGTGTAGATGGAGTAGATATGTGTAGATGAAGTAGATATTTGTGGATGGAGTAGATATTTGTAGATGGAGTAGATATGTGTGGATGTAGTAGATATGTGTGGATGGAGTAGATATGTGTAGATGGAGTAGATATGTGTAGATGGAGTAGATATGTGTAGATGAAGTAGATATTTGTGGATGTAGTAGATATGTGTGGATGGAGTAGATATTTGTGGATGGAGTAGATATGTGTAGATGGAGTAGATATGTGTGGATGTAGTAGATATGTGTAGATGGAGTAGATATGTGTAGATGGAGTAGATATGTGTGGATGTAGTAGATATGTGTAGATGGAGTAGATATGTGTGGATGTAGTAGATATGTGTAGATGGAGTAGATATGTGTAGATGAAGTAGATATTTGTGGATGGAGTAGATATGTGTGGATGTAGTAGATATGTGTAGATGGAGTAGATATGTGTGGATGTAGTAGATATGTGTAGATGTAGTAGATATGTGTGGATGGAGTAGATATGTGTGGATGTAGTAGATATGTGTAGATGTAGTAGATATGTGTAGATGAAGTAGATATTTGTGGATGGAGTAGATATGTGTGGATGGAGTAGATATTTGTGGATGGAATAGATATGTGTAGATGAAGTAGATATTTGTGGATGGAGTAGATATGTGTGGATGTAGTAGATATGTGTAGATGGAGTAGATATGTGTGGATGTAGTAGATATGTGTAGATGTAGTAGATATGTGTAGATGAAGTAGATATTTGTGGATGGAGTAGATATGTGTGGATGGAGTAGATATTTGTGGATGGAATAGATATGTGTAGATGGAGTAGATATGTGTAGATGGAGTAGATATTTGTGGATGGAGTAGATATGTGTGGATGTAGTAGATATGTGTAGATGGAGTAGATATTTGTGGATGGAATAATTCGTGGATAATTCCCACTTCCTCGGTATCACATGGATCTACTGTACTGGACAGTGAGTAATCGCCACATAAATCCTAACAGCAGAATCAGCTTTATTGCGCCCTACTTTTCTATTATTTCCGTACATTTCATTGGCAAACGATACCAATGCGATACAAAGTATATAAATTTGAAATCACTGTAATGGTTGGTATTACATGACTTTTCTTATGATGCATACTTTGTGACGTAATGACAATTATTCGCAAAGTTGAAGCGGGAGAGTCTTCATCAGTCAATCGGTGTAGTTATTGTCACAATCTAGGACCAGAACAATTACTGTTATATTCGTACCAGGTCATGCGGGTAATGAACGAGCCGATACATTGGTGAATATGGCCATAGTGTCAATAGGTGCGCCAATTGTAACAGTATCACCTAGGTCCGAATTCCCACCTCTTGGGAAATGTACCGTAATATGAGAGTAGAGAGTCTCACACATTCTTTTGGGGATAATAGAGAAGTGGACAGACCGGGACACATTAGGACCACTGAAAGCAGAGGGCAGCAATTAACGGGGATTGATATCATATAATGAATCTTGACCCGTCAGGCCAAAAATGTTAATGGCAACTTGAAACTTTTGGATACGCTTATTTGGTTGAAGATACAGAATATTTGGATACACGTATCTTGTTGAAAGATTACAGCAAAAATGGATACACATATTTTGTTGACAGAGTCTAGGTTATTGGATACAAGTATTTTGTAGAAAGATTCCAGAATATTGGATACACCTATTGTTGATAGATTCCAGAATTATTGGACTGTCAGATTTTCATTGACAATTGATATTATGATTTTTCTTTATTTGACGAATGTGGTAAATAAAGTTCACTATATGGGAGTTTGGAGTTACAGAGTTGTAACGTTGTTTCATGTATGTTACGCTTGGATATAACTGGTGACATAGCAGCGTCCTCTTCACTCTACAATAACAAACATCACTTTTCACGTGAACACAATGAATCGATCCGACATAGTTAATGCATTGAGGGACCTTGTTTATTTGTTTATTACTGGATTTGACTTTCTTGAGAAAGTCACGCTTTTTTCAACTGTGAAATAATTTTCTTTGATTATATCGGGGCGTATCTTGTGGTCGAATGACCTGGGTGGTGTCCTGTTAGGCACTGGGAGAATGACCTGGGTTCTGGTCTGTGACCTCGTCCGCTCAGAAGATTTTCAATGTGTGACTCACGGTCGCTCTCAAGAGTGCGCGAGATTAGTGTAAAGACAGGAAGATCCCATTAATAAGGAAACATAATAGATATGCTGTGCAGTATTTATGAGTAAAGTAAAGTAACTCATAGCATTTATTAATGCCGTAGGGGTGTGAGATGTTAGAGATCTCACATTTCAGAGACTCTGCAAATGAAGGCGGTAGCCATCTCTTCTCCCTCGCAATCTTTACTTCCCGGATTGGGGTGCAAAACGAACGCATTGCTCTAGGCGGACCCAGGGTTAGCAGATAACCAAGATCCCAAATGTACCTCCATGCGGTGCACCCTGGAAACAGAAATACAGCAGCTCGAGCTGATTCTGGCCAAATCATTTGGGGATCGTGTCCGAGAATGTGGAGGTAGCAGATGGAAAGAGATTTGACTGCACAAGGGACAGACAATATCTCCGACACCACCAGCATCACCACATATAGCGACACTGTCGACATACAGTGAAGCTAGTCAGTCCAGTCCGAACATTGGAGGGGCGGCCAATGTAAAATGCACGTAAAGGTAGATGCATGGCGAGAGACAAATAGATTTCATACCGAGTACAATGAAACAATGAAAGGGCAGAACAGCGCTAGAGGGCAGCGCGAACTGCAAATAGAAAGTGAAAAGTCCCTAGGAAAGGGGAACTACAAGCTCCGTCAGCTCGAAACGAGCTTCTAGTTACATGTGTTCCTTACAGGCAGAGACCCAGACCCATTCATTGGCGTTTGGTAAAACAAGAATACCTAATCCAACTCTAATGTCGAGCCTTCCTAAACCGGAAATAGGCCCTATGCTCGCGAAAGGGTTCTGTACCCGATGGGCTTAGGCAAGAAAGGGACAACGATGGTCAGGTTTTCCTACACCGGAAATACACTTGAAGAGAGAAAGGGTTCAGTACCTGATGGGCTCAGGCGCTATTGAGACAAGGACGCTCAGCTCGAGAACGCCTTGCTCTCAAACGCGTGGTGTGAGAATCGAACTTGGACAAGAGGCTAAGAGGGCAAAAGAGCCAGGGTCCAACTCCTCTGTTGAGTTCTTCACCTTAAGGAACCAGGCTCACGGATGAGAAACGGTTCAGTACACAATGGGCACAGGCACAGCACGTCCAATTACACGAGGCAAGTTCATAGACAGTGGAACACCTCGTTCGAGTCAGACGAGAGCAGAAATCGTCTGGGCGAAGAGTCTCCACTACACGTGCCTGGAGACAGATATAGAGGCTGTCACAGGCTAAGGGTAGCCCACCCGAATTGTCAAGGCATGCCGAAATCGGATGTGCTAGGCCTACAAGGCGCATAACGATGGCACAACGTAATCACGTTCCCGGCGGAAATCGCACGGATATCCGTGATGGTTACAATGGAGCGAACGCAAAACAAACAAACAAACTTCACGGATTATTTCGGTACACATTTAAGGCTGGGTCGACCTGGTAGCCGTTGTGATCTGAGAAACATTTCCGCCTCAATTGGGGAATGAACCCAGGACCACTCATATGTGAAGCCAGTGCGCTAACCACTGCGCACTGCTCACGGTATTTATGAGTACTAAATGTCGTAAATTTTCCTAAAGGGGTGGAGTTTTAATCATACAACTTCCAACCACCCTCTCCCTTCAGTATCCACGAATATGTTGCCTTACAATGCTTCCCGCTCCTCTCCATATGTTCACACCAACACCCTTCTCTACCCATCGGCTACATTTTTCCAAATTCTAACCCCAACACTGAAAGCTGTTCCCTCCCAAATTCTAAACATCTAACCAAGCCCTAACCGTAAATCCCTCCCCCCTTCCCAATGCACTAAAATACGTAGCCCCACCCCATTTCCCAGCAATATTAGTGAGATTCACACAAAGGGACATAATAAATGTCAATGTTCAAGCTAACACTGGTTAATTGCCCTTAACTGCTCTCATCAGTTCCGCTGAAACGAACTATCTGAATGAAAGCTTGTGAGGGTAAATTTATGTTCACTGATTCTTGTATAGTACCCTTATGTCATAATAAGTGATATTGTAGTAAAACTGTATGCCAGTTACTTGGACAAAACACAAACTAGTTCAATTTTACGTAGCACAAACAAATCGAAGGACTTCATGGTACAACAAATATATAAATAACAGCATACACGACCGACTAAAAGTTTGTTCTCATTTTTTGTCCTGTATTTTTCTCGATAAAGGCTTTAAAGTTGAAACGTTGATTTGATGTGTCTTGTATACTGTTATACATATATTTTGGGTACATATTAGTCAGTCAGTTTGTGCTTGATGAAACTGAACTATCTTGTGTTTTGAGTAAGTATCTTCTCTTCTTAATGTATGTGATGTCCACTCTTCTTAATGTATGTGATGTCCATCTTCAGCACAGTTTACTTAGATCTATCTCTACTGGTTTTTGCATGGCGCTGTGGTTAGAACGCCTTTCTTAGAGCCTTGAGGTCCCAGGTTAAATCCACGGTTGGGACAGGATTTTTTCTTTTGGAAGTACAATCAAAATTCTCCCTGTATATGTCGTGGCGTTTGCTATGGCAAAACGGCTTTTATTTCCACAACCCAGAGAAAGCCTCCCTGCACTCCTTCACATAAAATCATGCAGTAATGAAAGTTTTTTTCTACTGGTTTTTATTCGTCTGATAGGCATGGAATTCCCGGTGTGCAAAGAATATGGTCACTGTTTTCTTTTCAGACATATCGTAGGAGGTGACTAAGGGAAGTTGGGACAATGCTGACAACCTGTCACCCATGAAAATATCGATGTCACGATTCTTTCCTCGATTTTTTAAACTTTTGTCTTCTGTCAAATAGTTCCCACGAATGACAGAAAAATACAGGCCAGCAAATATTGCATCTTCGTCCTTTTGTGACAGACTCTTAGGTGGTGGGGAATGCTAGATGTGCCATCAATGCAGATGGATTAACACATCTGAAGGGAAGAATGATAAACTAGCTAGCCCAGACGTATATGCTGCATCCTTGGTTGGACGTGATGATCCTGGAATATTGCAGCACTGGAATTGCTCCATTCGGAGGCTAAACATGCATCCATAACTTCACAAGACAACAAGATAATGTGTATGTTCCCCAATCTCAGGTTGCTGCCAAGGTATGTGTATGTTCCCCAATATCAAGTTTCTGACAAGGTATGTGTACGAGTCTGCCTAATGTAGCATTATTTAACTGATTTACCTGGTTTTTTTCTTTTTCTGCGCTGATTCTCAACCTCCCTCAGATTTGCAGGATGTAGTTCAGAGAACGGAATGCTCTAGCCATAGTTTACAACTTAGCTGCAATATTTGAACATTTAGACCAGACACGTCCGACTTTAGTATGACTTCTGAGACACTGACTCTTTATTGGATGAGACTGCCAACTTCACGCCATAACCGTCTTAGTCGCATCCTGCGACATTCGTCGTAGGTTACAGTAGTGCTATTCTTTGCTCCCCGGCCTGACCACATACGAGTGGCCTGGTCTTTATTATATATATTTATTCTTATAATATTTGTATTTTCTTGTGTATAATGTTTAGCATATTTTTATATTTCTCAATGCATTTGTTTCCTATACGTTCTGTAGACTTGTGCATCTCAGCCTAGACTATTCGACTCAGTATTTTACTGGTGGTTATGAAGACAAAATGAATATTTTGTATTTGGAGTGGGGAACCAGGGAATTGTATGACATTTTTAAGTTGGATTAATAAAGGGACGAATACTGATAGCTGTGAAGATAGTTAAACATGCTTTTCTTTTATATATTCTAGATCTCAGGGGGCACAGACAATAATTTGGCTTGGAAGTAATTCATACAGCTGACGGGAATTGAACCAGGTTCGTTCTAGCGGCACCGAATCGCCTTCAACTTAAGTTAACAGGTTTTCCGGTGCTTGACCAACCACATGCACGAAAAAAAGATGTGATCTCGTCAAGAAATTCTACATGTGTACTCGAGTCACAGAGAACGGACCAATCGAAACATGAACTATTACAAAATCAACGAACACCCCGTACAAGTATTTAAGTATCCACAGAAACACACTCGCAGAATATTTATATTCGTAGAACGGACCTGGTTAAATTCCTATCTGCTGTAAGAATTAGTTTAATTTATCCTCATGCTTCTTACTTGAATTGATTTGGCTTGGAAGACAGTTAAACATGTTTGTGTGTGTATATTCTAGGTCCCAGGGAGCACACATTTGGCTTGGAAGACAGTTAAACATGTTTGTGTGTGTGTATATTCTAGGTCCCAGGGAGCACACATTTGACTTGGAAGGATCCACAGGTGAAAAGAGGGTGACAACCACTGATGTAGACTGCTGACAATGTGTACTGGGACTTTGAGAATAGAAGAAATAAAGCTTCAGTGCCGGTTAACAACCAGAAACTAGAAATAAGGAGGCTGGAGTAACACACGGCAAATATCAAAATACACATAAATAAGTGTGTTACCAATGTATGTCAATAAAGCGAAATAAAAACGAGACACAGTGACAGTCAACGTTTCGACTAAAACATCTCCAAGAGGGCAGAAATATACAACAAGAAATGCATATTACAAACAGAGAATTATGATGCAGGAGAGGAACCATCCGGAAGATACTACTTTCTAAATACATAGACGCTAAGATTGACATAAAGTAGCAGTGCCCAGAGTACATTGGAGAGCAGACCATTGTTGCGTCAGCATTATTCGAAACTAACATGTTCCTTCAATCAAGAAATCACCCGTTACGGTTTATATAAATAAATATACATAAGATAAATCACATATAAAACAATATACATGACATAAACCCCATATAAAACAATATACATGACATAAATCACATATAAAACAATATACATGACATAAATCACATATAAAACAATATACATGGCATAAATCACATATAAAACTATATACAGCATAAATCACATATAAAACTATATACATGACATAAATCATATATAAAACTATACGACATAAATCACATATAAAACTATACATGACATAAATCACATATAAAACTATACATGGCATAAATCATATATAAAGCATACATTGACTACATTATGGTTTATATTTTTGAATTATTACATACACAAAAAGAATAAGGTCTGTAGATAACTCTTCTTCTACGTCTGTTATTATAACCGAGGAGGGCGCAGCATATACCCTCAATGAACTCTCTACCTCATTAGTCAGACATGTCCTGCGTTTGTTTGTTTGAGAACCCCAAGAATTGCTAGATATTAGCTCGTACTTCCAATGTGCAGTGGGATAGTGTGGAAGGGTTTTCCTGAGTTTCTTTCATATCCAGGAGACTTCAGCTTTCGACATAGTGTAATGTCTATTGAAGGAGCCTTCTACTCAGTGGGTGTCTGTGTCCTGTGTAACTGTCTGAAGTTTTTGGTTTGGAATCTTTTGGATAAGCCTTTAGACAACTATATATATATATATATATATATATATATATATATATATATATATATATATATATATATATATATATATATATATATATATATATATATATATATATATATATATATATATATATATATATATATATATATATATAAAATTAATAACATCGGATAGACAATGTATTATGGAAGTAAAATGTAGAATTGTGACCTGACAAAGGCAACATTTAAAAACATGAAGTCCGTCATGTGTAATATTTGACAATTGTGGTGAGAAAAATAGCTATTTGAAGTTATATAAAACCAATTCTGATGTTTGGAAGTGAATCTTGGACACTCAGCAGAACAGGGAAAAATTAAATTGAGGCTGAAAAGAGTAGTTTGTAGAAGAATGAGACAAGAGTACATATAACGTTGATGAAGAACATGAGTGCAGTCTGAGACCAGAATACATAGAACTTTGATGAAGAACGTGAATACAGTTTGAGACAAGAGTACAATCTGAGACAAGAGTACAGTATGAGACAAGATTACAGAGAACTTTGATGAAGAACATGATTACAGTATGAGACAAGAGTACAGAGTAAGTTGATAAAGAACATGAGTACAGTCTGAGACAAAAGTACAGAGAACGTTGACGAAGAACACGAGAGTAGTCTGAGGCAAGAGTACAGAGAACTTTGATGAAGAACATGAATACAGTTTGAGACAAGAGTACAGTCTGAGACAAGAGTACAGAGTAAGTTTATGAAGAACATGAGTACAATCTGAGACAAGAGTACAGAGTAAGTTGATGAAGAATATGAGTACAGTCTGAGACAAGAGTACAGAGTAAGTTGATGAAGAATATGAGTACAGTCTGAGACAAGAGTACAGTCTGAGACAAGAGTACAGGGTAAGTTGATGAAGAATATGAGTACAGTCTGAGACAAGAGTACAGAGTAAGTTGATGAAGAATATGAGTACAGTCAGAGACAAGAGTACAGGGTAAGTTGATGAAGAACATGAGTACAGTCTGAGACAAGAGTACAGAGTAAGTTGATGAAGAATATGAGTACAGTCTGAGACAAGAGTACAGAGTAAGTTGATGAAGAACATGAGTACAGTCTGAGACAAGAGTGCAGTCTGAGACAAGAGTACAGAGTAAGTTGATGATGAACATGAGTACAGTCTGAGACAAGAGTACAGGGTAAGTTGATGAAGAACATGAGTACAGTCTGAGACAAGAGTACAGTCTGAGACAAGAGTACAGAGAGTTTTGATGAAGAACATGATCAGTAACGTACATACTCTTCTCTCCGTCAGTTATTTCATAAATTTTATACACCGACTCAAAACAATTTGCTTTTTATACACAAAGTCACACAATTTTTGATATTTTTTCGGGCAGAGAAATTTATAAATATGTTTCATACAGACGCAATATTGTTCGACACAGACGTAGTCACACACCCAGTGCCAGACAGTAGTCACACACCAAGTGCCAGACAGTAGTCACACACCCAGTGCCAGACAGTAGTCACACACCAAGTGCCAGACAGTAGTCACACACCCAGTGTCAGACAGTAGTCAAAAGTTGTGTTTCATTTAGTAGTCGCACCGTGTATTTTATGCTAGGCACACCGCGTGTCTTGCACTGAAGTCACATTGCTTTTTTTAACACAGTAGCCACACCGCCTGTTCGACACTGTAGTCACCACGTTTTTCACACAGTAGCCACACCACCTGTTTGACACTGTAGTCACCTCGTGTTTCACACAGTAGCCACACTACCTGTTTGACACTGTAATCACCTCGTATTTCACACAGTAGCCTACATCAAGGCCAGCACCGTGCAGTGGTGATGGGGCTTAGTTCAGCAATCAGGGGCTGGAAACTAAAACTGGTTGGGCAGTCCCATTCGAGCAGGACCATAGTCCTGCCCAAGTAAGCAGGGTGCTGAAGACGGAGGCATCCAGCCAAAAGGCGTACAGATAATCAGGATGCCACGCACAAAACACAATGGAAACATGTCTGTATTTATAAAAATTTATGGTGCCTGCCCTGTGGCGGACGTTCAGGCAGGGACGGTGCCGGGCCCTATACCTCGAAAGGGCCCAACCTCAGTTACTGAAATCCTTCTCAATTGCCTCGAGGAGCCAGGAGGCAAGTGAATAGAGCTACTGGACAAACAAACTTTAAACGACAAATAAAAATAATGCACTGGAATGCTGAGGGTGTCAACAGTAAAAGAGATGGATACAGCAACAAATTGGAACTTGAAAATGTCCTCAGTGAAGAACAAGTTAATATATGCTGTATCCAAGAAACACACCTCAGCAGCGACATAGCCTTCAAAATCAGAGGCTACCAGTGCTACCGATCTGACCGAAAGGACAGGCGAATTCTGACACTTGTTAATAACAATATTAGCGCATGTCAGCTGGAAGTATATATGGAAGGGGCAGAATACTAGATGCTCCACCTAAAAACAGACAGTGCAGAATTCCATCTCCTGAACTACTACTGCCCAAATGATAAACCATTGGCACTAGACACAATTCCAGATAAAGAGAGACTTATGGTGTGTGGTTACTTCAACAGCCACTCTCAGAGCTGGGGCTACGATCATATCCACAAGAGAGGTGAGGAACTTGAGAGCTGGCAGGATGAAAATAATCTCATCCTTATTAACCAGCCAGCAGACTCACCAACCTTCTACTCGAGAGCATGGCACACCACCTCTACACCAGATCTGGCATTCCACCCACCAGGCCTGGAATGGAACATCACACGTGTCGTTGGAAAGCAGCTTGGGGGTAGTGACCACAGACCAGTATTTCTGGAAATCCACAATGCATGTACGAAGGACAGCAGCACGCTCACTAGGTGGAACTATAAGAGGGCAGACTGGAAAATGTACCAGCATTTAACCAGTGTTCTAGCTAAGGACATGAACTTGGACAAAGACATCAATAGAGCAGTGAGTGAATTTAATAGATGTATACTACATGCTGCTAGTAAAACCATACCCAGGGGCGGCACGCAAAAACTACAAACCCTACTGGAATGATGAACTGGAAAAGCTGCAAAATGAGATGGAAACATCTAGACAGCAGGCTGAGAACAGACCTAGCCAAGAACATCACAACAAATATCAGCAAACAAAGGCTAAATTTCAAAGATCCAAGTTACAAGCCAGACGGAGTAGCTGGAAAGAAAAAACAGTCGCTGAACCTAGAAAGAGATACTAGGAAATTATGGAAACTTGTAAAACAACTAAATGATGAAGGTACAGGGAGAAATACCAGGATCACACTTTATAAAGATAGAAACATTTTAACAGGTAAACATGCAGCTGATTATTTTGCAGATTCCTTTGCAGAAGACAATAACATCAAAGTCAGCCCAGACAAACAGGAGGTTCGAGAGAACCAGCAAAACATTGGACAAGGCGAACCTATACCTGAAGTCATGGAGGCACCAATCACAATGAGAGAACTGGAGCATGCAATATCCAAATTGAAAATGAAAAAGTCCCCTGGAGCTGATGGAGTGTCCAATGAAATGATTAGAAACCTGGGAATTACAGCAAGAGCAAAGCTACTGCAGATCTTTAACACAAGCTGGTCCACGGGTAATGTACGACAGGCGTGGAGAGAAGCAATAATGATACCACTCCTCAAATCAGGAAAAGATGGCAACACAGTCTCCAACTACAGGCCCATCAGCCTCACAATTTGTCTATGCAGAACAATGGAACGCATTATCAATCTTAGGATGCAGTGGTACCTTGAAAGTGAAAACCTTCTGGTATCACAGCAAGCAGGTTTCAGACAGTGCTACTCTACTGAAGATCAGGCAACCTACCTCTCCCAAGAGATTGAGGATGCCTTCCAAGATAAGAAACTGGTACTAGCAGCATGGATAGACCTCAGAAAAGCATTTGATAAGGTCTGGAAAGAAGGGCTCCTAAAGAAATTGCGAAATTGCAGGGTTAGCTCAAGAATGTACAAATGGGTAAAAGCATACCTGCATAATAGAAGAGCCAGGGTACAATTAGATGGTCGCAAGAGCAAGAAAGTTCTACTGCGCCATGCAGTACCCCAGGGAGGAGTCCTGTCACCCACACTTTTCTTGGTTTACATCAATGACCTAGTTGCTGAACTACCACATGGGATCAAAGTGGCAATGTATGCTGACGACCTGGTGATCTGGTGCACGGAAGAACATGCGACAGTGGTCACTAAACAAATACAAAGAGCTATCGATGCCCTAACCTTATGGGCTAATAGATGGTGCGTCAGCATTAACACAGATAAGTGCAGCACTACACTCTTTACCCTCTCACCAAAACAAAAAGCCGGTCATATCAAAATAGATGGAGAGCTCTTGAAAGAAGACAAACAACCCACATACCTCGGAGTTACTTTTGATGATAAACTGACATGGAAGCAGCACATAAACAAAGCAACAACAAAAGCCAGGAGGAAGTTAGCTATCCTGAGAAAACTAAGTGGAACCACATGGGGAGCCAGTGGGAATATACTCAGAAAAGTTTACCAGCAAGGCATAAGACCACACCTGGAATATGGTTCAGCTGCGTGGTGTCCTGCATCAAACACCACATTACAAGATCTAGATAAAGTGCAAAACCAGGCACTTAGAATAATGTTGGGAGCAATGAAATCAACACCCATAGCAGAGATGCAGAAAATGGGAAGAATGCAAACACTTGGCGAACGCAGAGACACAAAAGTACTAATTCAGGCAGAAAAGTTTCAGTGTATGCTAAGTCATCCAATGAAGGAAAGATTCCAAAATCTAGCAATGGGACGACTGAAAAGAAGCAGCTTTATCCATCAAGCTAAACGACTCCGCAGACAACTTACAGACCTACCTGAAGTTGACAGCCCCTTAAGGCCTGTACCAGAACAAACCCCGTGGAGTGAAAGACATGGAATGCCAATATACATTCAGACCCATGTGAAAGGAATACTAAGCGAGGACGAACAGAACAGTGTGCAGCGAAGGACAGTCACCCTCAGTTTCCTGGATGAGGAATATCCACAAGATATATGGGTCAGAGTATACACAGATGGGTCAGCACAGAATGCCGTGAGGAATGGAGGTGCAGGTGTATATATAGAATATCCACACAAGCCTAGAGATACAATCAGAACACCGACAGGAAAATTCTGCAATAATTATGATGCAGAAATCCAGGCAATTAGTGTGGCAGCTAAAAAACTGCTGAACTCCAACTCTGACCTACAGGCTGTGGTATTCCTGACAGATGCAAGGTCAGTGCTTCAAACTCTCCAGTCTGGAAAACTAACAGACTTGAAAAAAACTACTTAGCGAATTGTCGTACATAGGGTAACCATGCAGTGGATACCCTCTCACTGTGGAATACCAGGAAATGAAAAAGCAGACCAACTGGCTAAGGAAGGTGCTGCCGAAGACCAACCAGATATACCAATCACCTACCATCAGAAAAAACAGATGATCAAGTCAATAAGAAAGCCACAAACACCAACACAAGATGATTATCACATTATGAACAGACCAGAACAAGTTATAATTTTACGTCTCAGAACAGGACACAACCGACTCCGCAGTCACATGTATACAAAGTTCAAGATTGGCAACACGGCCATGTGTACATGTGGACAGGCAGCACAGAGTGCCAAACATATACTTCAAGAGTGTTCTGAGCATGAAACGCTGCGGCAGACATATTGGCCAGAGGAAACAACACTGGAATCAAAGCTCTATGGGACACTGTATGAACTACAAAAGACAGTGAGTTTTATTAAGGAGACAGAATTACAGATATAGACATGTTTCAAGTGAACGAAAGAAGAAGAAGAACACAGTAGCCACACCACCTGTTTGACACTGTAGTCACCTCGTGTTTCACACAGTAGCCACACCACCTGTTTGACACTGTAATCACCTCATATTTCACACAGTAGCCACACCACCTGTTTGACACTATAGTCACCACGTGTTTCACACAGTAGCCACACCACCTGTTTGACACTGTAGTCACCTCGTGTTTCACACAGTAGCTACACCACCTGTTTCACACTGTAGTCATCTCATGTTTCACACAGTAGCCACACCACGTGTTTGACACTGTAGTCACCGCGTGTTCACACAGTAGCCACACCGTCTGTTTGACACTGTAGTCACCGCGTTAGTTCTTTAGTTCTATTATTTCTGACATATGCCACATAATGTTTTTTATAGACATAGTTCCATTCTCTGACTCCTATAAATGTGGTCAAACTCACTATCTCACATAAATGGTGAAATCACGTAGTATTTTTCACATACATAGTAGTAGTCGTCCTGCCTATTTCACACAGACTTTATCACATACATGTCTGTTGTTAATTTTTGGTTAGTTAGCTTATTTTTGAAGGCCGTATTTCCCAACTAGACAATATGTCTAATAAAGTAGAAGGTCATGTAAGAGGACAGACATATTTCAAAACTACATATAGGATGCTGTGACTGGACAGGATTTCACCTCGCAGATATGTCTGTTGAAAATGTTTGTCCAACATATATTGCAATAGATGTGACTACAGACATAAGCCATATAGTAAGTTACATGTTCGTCTATTATAACACAACGACAGAACAAATGTTCCTTTCTATATATGCTTCTATAATCACGTCCTGCATGATTCTGACCACATCTTCCATAACATATTTATGCTTGAAGAAAAGTACGGGACTAACGCTGTACTCTTGATTCTTCTTGATTCTTGATTAGAAAACTGGCCTCACAGAAGGTGGGGCATTCCCATAAGTGCTCCGTCCTCTGTTCCAGCAGCCATTCGACTCGATAATGTTTCGAGTCCAATGCCGCCGAAACAGACGTCGACATCAGGGCACAACTCTGGACCTTGCGACATGTTTCTTTGTTGTTCCACCCACCCACGTCGTGCCCGTAACTAGTTCAAGCACAACGTCGGCCTGTCGGAACAACATGGTAACTGTTATCGAAGCTTACGAATACGGGTACTCCTCATGGGCTAATTTTGTGTAAAAAACAACACTTCACAAATTATGAATTTGGACCCACGTTAATACAATCAATTCTTTTGGATATTTGAACAATAATTTAACACAGAAATATATGCTATAAAAATGTACAGATACCACTATGTGGCACAGTTCTGACGGAGAAGAGTCGACGTGCTTTTGGATGGTGCATGGCCAGTGATAAAACACTCTTTTTTTTGTCGCCTTACGTTTGCTTAACAGAATGTTAATGTTTTTATCGCCTCACATCTCCATCACAGAGTGTTAATGATTTCAAAGTAATGACTACGTCTGTCTAATATTACGTGACCGCGGTTCCCTCGTCATCATTACATAATCCGTTTCCGCTCCCTCAGTAACACATGAGTCTGTCAAGGGGGTAAATCACTTAGGAATTGATTTGCAAGACAAGTTCAAGCAACAGTTACTGATTTCTTCGATCTGCTGAGGTTTGTCTCGCCATTGGCTATTAGAAGATGATTTGATGACGAGGACGAAGAAGCTGAGAACTTCGCCAGTTGAACTGAATTTTGTGAGACGGTGGTCACATCAGTTATGCTGAGTCTGAAGGTCTTTGACATCCCAGAGATGGCTGAACCCCTAGATCTCCTAGTTCGCCTCCGTGGCAAGCAGCAATAGAATATGGTCTCCAGGCATCTTTTCCGGAATCTGCGAGTGCTGAAAAAATACAGGTAAAAATTGACGGCGTGTGTTGAGTCAGCGAGTAAAAAGACTAGTTGGTTTGTGAACAAGTATTTGGCATGCTCACTAGGGATTCCTTGGTAGGTCCAGTGATGCTGTACAGCGTAGAACAGTGCCAAAGGTGTGATGAGCAGCACGTAGGCGATACAGACGACTACCAACATGATTGTGATCTGTCTCTGTTGACGCATCGTTTCCACTGCCTGGGAGGCTTTGCTGGTCAGTTCTCTCTGTGGAGAACATCAACAAATTAGTGGATTGCATCAGCGGTTTCCTAGTTAACATTAACGGTTTAGTGGTTAACATCACGGTTCAATAAATTAGTAGTTAACATCAATAGATTAGTAGTTAACATTAACGATTTAGCAATTAAAATCAACAAATTAGTAGTTAACATCAACGAATTAGTAGTTAACATCAACACATTATCAACGAATAGATTTGGATATCAACGAATTAGTGGTTAGAATTTTTTGCTTGAACACATTCGTACAGGGCGATTCACACGGGACTGAATCCTAAGTTTTATACAACGACAACTAGTGTCGCAGACACCATCATTGTAATAACATCGGTATCACCGTCATGTATCATATTCTGGAAAAGATATAACAGACATTATCAGCTTTCGAAAATCCTGCTGTTCCAGAGGGAATCGTCCTATACTACTGACAAGTAATATTTTATTTGATTAAACAGATCTTCAACAAAATCATCTTTATCAATATATCTTACGTAAGTTATCAGTACGGATTTACTGCCTCTCAAAGTGATTTCATCCGTTTGCACTGGAAATTGTCTTGTTTTCAGTTTTCCAACAAGTTGTATTCAATATCTTCACTCATTTCATCTATTCTGCTAACAGTATTGTTACTAAGTGGCATAGGTATCATGTCTGTGTCATCTTTTTCCAGAACTGTTTTAAGAAATGCTGATATTGATGGTTTTGATTAAATTCTCTCCTATAGTATGATTTCCCCCAGATTTAGCAATGAGTAAAGAAATTTCATAACTAGACTCAAGAGTACGATTGACAGTGGCACTATGAGCAAGATTGACAGTGGCACTATGAGCAAGATTGACAGTGGCACTATGAGCAAGATTGACAGTGGCACTATGAGCAAGATTGACAGTGGCACTATGAGCAAGATTGACAGTGGCACTATGAGCAAGATTGACAGTGGCACTATGGGCAAGATTGACAGTGGCACTATGAGCAATCAACATAGATTTTAATGTAGCTCTTTTTTCAAAATTCTTCTTTAATAGTTTGAAACGCCGACATTGGTATCATTGTTTTCATTTCTCTCTATCGCCCGTGTGTTGCCTTGGCCCGAAAGGGGAGCAAAGAATAGCAACACTGTTTACCTTCCACGCATGTCGTAAAAGGCGACTAAGGAGGTTATGGGATGGAGTTGGCTGTTCCATTCCATATAGGTCAGTAACCCAAAGCCATGCTGAAGTCGGATGTGTCAGGCCGAAAGGCGCAGATATCTTAGCACTGCTGTAAACCATGACACAACGTATTCCGTTCTTCGGACTACATCCTGCTAATCTGCAGAAGTTTGAGAACAAACGCAGAAGAAGAATAATTTCTCTCTATAAAGACCCTTACCTGTACAATCGCTGAGCGTCGTATTCCTAGAATGATGAGTGCGTTCAGGATGATGAGCAACAACGCAGGTAGAATGGCGTACACAGCAGCGTCCACCCAGAACCAAATTCGCAGGAACTGTTCAAAATCGGTGCCTGTCGTGCACTGCAGGTCACCTTTTTTATTGACCATCTCAAAAGTAACAATGTTTTGGCTATTCAGGGCGATCAGAACGATTATGATGACTAACAATCCTCCAATGTGAAGTTTTCTGTATAGAGTAAGGGAAAACAAATAGTTATTGGTCATAGTTTGAGTTCACTAGAATCGTGTATATAAATAGAGTACCGCCACGTGAACCCTACTTTACATGTTATATTTTTTTTTAAAACAAATCAATTTCAAAAATATATTGTCATTCTGTGTACTCAAATACATTTTAATAGTAGTTTCCCTTTAAAGTTATATCCTTGAAATTATCAAGAGAAACAATTTATCCGTCTAACACATTCCTCCCCTCCCCCCCCCCCCCCACATCCGAGATACTGTCGCTGCACAGTGTAAGGCAGCATCTGGCCTAGTCAACAGCGTTGTCATATTCGAAAATTCACTGAGGTGTGAATGATGAGCAAATCTGCGGAGAAACAAAGCACGTTTTCTTGTGAACACGCAAAGGAAGCGTTTGAGGGAAGTGTCATTTGCAAGAAAAGTGAGAAAATAAAAGACAATAGTAAAGGCAATGTTTATGCTCGAGAAGAAGCTGCCAGCTGCCAACAGGTGTGGAAAGCTAAAGCCAGGATACAATAACTTTCTGGTAGGAAGAAAATGTGAGTATTAGATCATACTTAGACGAGGTGTTCACGATGTCGGTCAACGAAACCTCGGCAAAGAGGGCGAACCAACCATAATCCAACTTTACTGTTTGAGCAATTTCCTATATTAGAATAAACTCACAACCACGATACGAGGAAGTACCCAAGGACACAGGGTGCTATGGCTTCTAATTACATGAAACAAGTTCATTGGCAGCGGAACACCTTGTACGAGATAGACATGGTCAACCTGTCTACATTTCTACTCATCGCCTAGCAAAATACTACACAGGGACACGTTTTTGAACTGCAAAGTCGAAGAGCACAGCAGATGATAGAGCAAACACTCACTCGTTTTGCCTAGTGACAGATAGGATGGCTGTCCAGGCTAGGGAAGCCGACATGAAATAAAACCGTACCGAAATCGGATGTTCTAGGCCGGAGGATGCAAATTACAGCTCCACTATGAAACCAACAGCACAACGTACTACACACTTCCGGCAGAAGTCACGCAAACTTTTGTGTTTGTTATCAAAACGAATACACACTAAAAATAATAATAATAATAATATTTATACCAAGATGGGCCAGTAGAGAGTTTCTATTTAAATTTACATCTTAATTAAGGTTGTACTCAGATTTTACGTATACACTACACAAGCTATAGCTTAGGGCCCTCACTAGGTATCCGAAAATCATATTTCGTATTGACATATAATCTGGACTTATAAAGGGACTCATATCTCAAATAGCTTAGGGTCTTATTATGCCTAAATCCGGCCCTGGCTTTACTCGTACATCTAATATACCCAATTAAAAAATTGTAGAATAGTGAAAAATGTATGATTGGTTTCAAATTGACACATAAAATACAATAACAAGAATTAATTGCCGTTGTGTTGAATACGACAGCTGAAGCTCATACCCCTACGTTTAAGAGCAAGTGTGGATACTATCAACCACACAACCACATGATGTGAATCCTTGGTCTATCTATCTATACGCTGTGGCCCTTATTTGCCTTACGGCGTCAGGGGTGGAAGAGTTCTCTGGTGATGGCCTTCTTATGCGCTGTTTGTAAGCTTGTTCCTGTGGCTTCTTTGATTTCTATGATCCATAATTTTTTGGTAATCTTGTTAAATCTTTGGCGTGTTAAATCTTTGGCGTGTTAAATCTTTGGCGTGTTAAATCTTTGGCGTGTTAAATCTTTGGCGTGTTAAATCTTTGGCATGTTAAATCTTTGGTAAAATCTTATGTTATATCTTGGATTAAATCTTGAGAAAAATTTAGTAACATTTTCTGTTAAATCGTGGGTGAAATCTTAATTATCTTGTGTTAAATCTTGTGTTAAATCTTGTGTTAAATCTTGTGTTAAATCTTGGATGTTATGTTTTTAGGCCTATTTAGTTAAGAAGGATTTGAGCTCCTCAACTCTCTCACCCCTAGCCCCGTATTTACACATCACGTAGAAGGTCAAAACGACCCAAAAATATGCTCATTAAGATGGACATGTCTTGTCGTAAAACCTAAATGCAAATGTAGCTCTTAAACAGTAAACAGCAGCCAATTCTGTTATCCGGACTGCATCCTGCTAACTGACAGAGTCTGAGAATGAATAATGAGGCATATTTGTGAGCAGATAAATTAGTGAAAATGTGTACGTGAATAATTTAGGCGCAGAGTAGTGTTTGAACTCACCTTTCACACGGCAAAAAAACCCCAACAAAACAAATAAACAGGGGAGATAATTAATCACAGCGGGGAGTCTGAATTATTCACTCTTTCAAGATACCTAATTGTATCGGACATCGTGAACGACCAGCAGGTGTTAGACAAATATTGCAGGTAAAATATACAGGTGGTGGAATATTTGTATAATTCAAGTTGAGGAGATATATATGATTCGAATGTGATGTGCATACATAAGCAATTCTTTTAAAAGGATAAATTCTCCGTGTTACGGAACAACCTAACGTACTCAAGATATGAGCCGTGGTTGAACACACATAAATGCGGCGGAAAAAAGGAGATATATAGGGGGTGTTGCAGCAAAATAAAAATACTGTTCTGCTTCTACTTTGTTCATTCTCAAACTCCCGCTGTATTAGCAAAATGTGGTCCAGAGAACGGATTGAGTTATGTTTGTTTTGCGTTCGCTCCATTGTAATCAGCATGGATATCCGTGCGATTTTCGCCGGGAGCGTGTTTTCGTTGTGCTACGGTTATGCGCCTTGTAGGCATAGCACATCAGATTTCGACATGCCTTGACACTTCAGGTGGGCTACCCTAGCCTGTGACAGCCACGCTATCTGTCGCCAGGCACGCGTGTGTGTGGTGACTCTTTGCCCAGACGATTTTTGGTCACGTCTGTCTCGCACGAGGTGTTCAACTGTCTATCTTTCCTCGTGTAATTGAACGTACTGTGCCTATCCCCATCGGGTACTAAACCATTTCTCATCCGTGAGCCTGGTTCCTTAAGAGGAAGAACTCAACAGAAGAGTTGGGCCCTGGCTCTTTCGCCTTCTTAGCCGAGGTGTCATTCACCGACATCGTGTACCCCTCGCCCAAGTTCGAGTCTCACACCACGCGATTGAGAGCAAGGCGTTCTCGAGCTGAGCGACCTTGTCCCAATAGCGCCTGTGCCCATCAGGTACTGAACCCTTTCTCTCTGCAAGTGTATTTCGTTGAGTTATGTCATGGTTTACAACTTAGCTGCAATATCTTCTCTTTTCGGTCAGACACATCCGACTTCAGCATGATCAATGGATAATTTTGACCCTCTATGTGATGGGAAAGTCAACCCCCACCTTCAGAACCTCTTAAGTCGCCTCATACAAATTGTTTGGAAGGTAACAGGGGTTCTATTCTTTGCTTCCCTTTCGTGTCCCGGCAGTACACAAACAACAAGACGTTGTATTTTGTGAAAACCATTGGATTTGTGAGAACTATTTATTTTATGAGAACCAATGAGATGATTTCAGGAATGAAGCACTAAGGAAACAATTAGGGATCAAGTCAACAAGTTAAATGGTACGGCCACATAACCAAGACAGAAAGAGCAAGGTATTATCAAAAAAACACTTTATCATACAAACGATACGAAAAAGGTCGACCGATTGGATGTGCTCGTAAAAGGTGGATAGATAGTGTATTAGAGACACTCGGAAATATAACAGCGGAAGAGGCAAATAGAAGGGCAAAATACCGTACACTCACTCTCCCCTCAACACAGAAAGGTGCATGAGGACAGAAAGAAGAAGAATGATTTGTGAGAACCTTTTATTTTGTGAAAACAATCGATTGCGAAAATTGAACTCGTTACTGATTTTTAAAAAGCACTAATCTAGTATCTTGGTACGCTAAAACGAATATAACCATAAACATTTTTTATTGTCTCTCTTTCAAAATATATTTCATGCAGTTCAATTTCTATGTTTCACCGTGTAGATTTATCCAGTATGGCGGCAACGAAATCGTTAATAAGCCTAGAATTATATAATATATATATATATCATCACATTGGATGGGGTGCAAAGGGAACGCATTGCTCTAGGCGGACCCAGGGTTAGCAGATAACCAAGATCCCAAATGTACCTCCACGCGGTGCACTCTGGAAACAGAAAACAGCAGCTCGAGCTGATTCTGGCCAAATCATTTGGGGATCGTGTCCGAGAATGTGGAGGTAGCAGATGGAAAGAGATTTGACTGCACAAGAGACAGACAATATCTCCGACACCACCAGCATCACCACATATAGCGACACTGTCGACATACAGTAAAGCTAGTCAGTCCAGTCCGAACATTGGATGGGCGGCCAATGTAAAATGCACGTAAAGGTAGATGCATGGCGAGAGACAAATCGATTTCATACCGAGTACAATGAAACAATGAAAGGGCAGAACAGCGCTAGAGGGCAGCGCGAACTGCAAATAGAAAGTGAAAAGTCCCTAGGAAAGGGGAACTACAAGCTCCGTCAGCTCGAGACGAGCTTCTAGTTACCTGTGTTCCTTACAGGCAGAGACCCAGACCCATTCATTGGCGTTTGGTAAAGCAAGAAGACCTAATCCAACTCTAATGTCGAGCCTTCCTAAACCGGAAATATGCCCGCGAAGAGAAAGGGTTCTGTACCCGATGGGCTTAGGCAAGAAAGGGAAAACGATGGTAGTCCTGGCCCAACTCTACTGTCAAGGTTTCCTATACCGAAAGTACACTTGCAGAGAGAAAGGGTTCCGTACCCGATGGGCTCAGGCGCTATTGGGACAAGGACGCTCAGCTCAAGAACGCCTTGCTCTCAAACGCGTGGTGTGAGACTCAAACTTGGACAAGGGGTACACGATGTCGGTGAATGACACCTCGGCTAAGAGGGCGAAAGAGCCAGGGTCCAACTCCTCTGTTGAGTTCCTCCCCTAAGGAACCAGGCTCACGGATGAGAAACGGTTCAGTACCCAATGGGCACAGGCACAGCACGCCCAATTACACGAGGCAAGTTCATAGACAGTGGAACACCTCGTGCGAGTCAGACGAGAGCAAAAATCGTCTGGGCGAAGAGTCGCCACTACGCGTGCCTGGAGACAGATATAGAGGCTGTCACAGGCTAAGGGTAGCCCACCCGAATTGTCTAGGCATGCCGAAATCGGATGTGCTAGGCTTACAAGGCGCATAACGGTGGCACACCGTAATCACGCTCCCGGCGGAAACCGCACGGATATCCGTGATGGTTACAATGGAGCGAACGCAAAACAAACAAACAAACATCACATTGGATAATAGGATAATGAACACATCATCCAGAGTTGATTAAATCATTTTCTGATGCAATGCAATACTACTACCAGACGTCTGCTCAAGTAAGCTGACGTCAGAAGTGTACTATATCCAGTCAGAAAAGTTGAGCATTTACAATATTTAAGAATTTGCGCGAGACAGATTAAGCTACTGTTACAGAAAACTGTTATTATTTTATAAATTTACGTAAAATACAGAACAGTAATGCCTCGACAGTAATGCCCTGACAGTAATGCCTCGACAGTGCGTTAACTTCGTAGATAATTTCTGATAATCTGTGAGGGAGCGACATTTGCCAAACAGAAGAAAAGTTTCAGTTCTCAAGTGAAGAAGATATATCTTTACTGAAGGTTGCAAGGTTGGTGTCCAAGACAAAACTCAGGCTTGTTACTTCTGCTTGGTTTCCCTTTTTTTCAGGCGGAATAACGAAGCAAAAGGAGCAACAGCAACCCCCACCCCCCCCCCCCCCCGAAAAAATACAACAAAAAACAAACAAACAGTCTACCCAAACATTCCGTCTGCATTGAGACCAGTTGCACATGGTGAGGGACCTCATATTCCAGAACCTGCAGCAGAACATTCTCTTGATTCATCTGATGAGGACAAGGGTGAGCTGACCTGTTCTTCTCTTGGTCCGTCAGCATGCATCGATCCAGATTTTCTCTCATTTACTATGTGTTACTAAACAGTATTTCCAACTATTTGTGTTATCCCTGACACTCCGGTGGTTTATTTATGTTTGAGTCGGATAATCCTTGCATAATATAGGCAGCTGTAATATTATTTTTTGTGGTGTCCTTTTTGTGTGAGTTTTTAAAAAAGTATATTAATTTGTTCACGAATGATAAAATCTGAAAATCAGTATTGATAGTCTGTACACAGACAGCAGTTTGTGACGTCTCAACGGTGTTATGTGAAGTTTCACCGGTGTTATGTGAAGTTTCACCGGTGTTATGTGAAGTTTCACCGGTGTTATGTGAAGTTTCACCGGTGTTATGTGAAGTTTCACCGGTGTTATGTGAAGTTTCACCGGTGTTATGTGAAGTTTCACCGGTGTTATGTGAAGTTTCACCGGTGTTATGTGAAGTTTCACCGGTGTTATGTGAAGTCTCGCCGATGTTATGCAAAGTCTCGCCGGTGTTATGCAAAGTCTCGCCGATGTTATGCAAAGTCTCGCCGGTGTTATGCAAAGTCTCGCCGATGTTATGCAAAGTCTCGCCGGTGTTATGCAAAGTCTCGCCGATGTTATGGACAATATTTTTTAAAAATGACGGTCTCATAAGTATATGTGAAGCTCGGTAGCCTAGTTAATAGTGAGCATGCTTGCTATAATCGCGTTACAGTGTATCAGGTTCGAAACCACGTCCGGAAAACAACACAAATAAATAAATCGGGTTATTTCTAGCTTGACACGACCACTCCTCCACTCTACTCAACTGTAAATGAGTACTAGATGCATGAGTTAGAGGAGGTAAAGACATCAAGGAAGGGAATTGTCTACCCCACCTAACAGTAGCTGAGGTTTAGTACATGAAGAGTTATCTCCATATCCGATGGTAGGCTGCTACCATTACCACAATGGACCTACCTTTACCATAAGTATATCTGCTGTTGCACAGTGAGACAAACTGGAAAATATGCACAGTAGTTTCTTGCCGAGCAAAGGATATAGAGTTACACACACAAAACACACCAATGTTTAGACAAAATGATCTTCATTACAGACCAAAAACATGCATACAATGTGAAAATTGAATTCTTAAATATGAGCTATTAAAAATGTATGATGTTGATGGTGGTGATATGCCCAGGATGACATACATTAATGATACAATATCGTATTTTCAATACATTCTCACCTGGTGCAAATTGATCCAACCTTCAGAGGAATACATATCGCCAAACATCGCTCAACTGTCATGGCTACCAACAACCAGTTCGCGAATTGAGTAGTGAACGATCCAAGGAACATAAGAACTCCACATCCTTTGTTGCCAATGTTTACGTCAAATTTCGTCATTGAGAAGAACAGGATTTTGCAAACCAAACACGTATTGTCCACAAACGCTACAGCAGCTACATACACTATTGGAGACGTGAATGGTTTCATACGTAGAACCGTTATGAAACTGACTATGTTTCCAGGGAATCCGAATGTAAACACAACCCATAGGTAGTAGCTGTTGAGATAGTAAGCAACGTGGAATAGGAAGTATTCTTGAAGGGCGGGGTCAAACTTACTTACAGAAGTACTTGATTGGTTTGTCTTGTTGTGGACAAGTGATGTCATGGTGACAATATCCCAAGATTCATGATTGCGATCTTCCGTTGATATGTTATGAAGATAGTTAAACGGTGTCACGTTGTTGGAATTTACAAAGTCATACGAAACCGATTGAGACATCATTCTGAGCGGTTAAGTTAGTATTTTTACGATTTTCTTTAGTTTATGTGTGTGTGTAAACCTGGTAACAACTCTTCCAACAATTAACTTTGATTGATGCAGACGGTGTTAATTATTATCGATGTTTTAACAAGATAATGTTAAATTTGTTTACTTAGGTCTAGATAACAATGTCGTGATTCCAATATTACCACTGACTTCTGTTTATCTTACACTTCAATATGACCACTGAGTTCTGTTTATCGTATAACTAAATATGACCACTGATTTGTGTTTATCTTATACTTAGAGAAAAGTTTTTAAAGAAACGTCTATAAATGGAGAATTAAAGAGTAGGTTGAATAGATTCCCCTTCTTCGTTTCATAATACTCTCATCTCTTATATGTTGAAACATACACGAAACGTTGACATAGTAATAACGTTGTTTGACAAAATGTTGATGTTTTAGAATGTCGCGTAGTGTTTCTGTTTTTGTTAATTGTAGGTACTAATCTTAGTTTGTGATGTGAACAAACGGTTACAGCGATGAACGTGACACCCAAAGGTGATCTTGGTCTCGCTTTGATGGAAACATGATTCAGTCAATCGAGATGTGAAATTAATATCTGACTGATTTATGAGATGTGAAATTAATATCTGACTGATTTATGAGATGTGAAATTAATATCTGACTGATTTATGAGATGTGAAATTAATATCTGACTGATTTATGAGATGTGAAATTAATATCTGACTGATTTATGAGATGTGAAATTAATATCTGACTGATTTATGAGATGTGAAATTAATATCTGACTGATTTATGGGATGTGAAATTAATATCTGACTGATTTATGAGATGTGAAATTAATATCTGACTGATTTATGGGATGTGAAATTAATATCTGACTGATTTATGAGATGTGAAATTAATATCTGACTGATTTATGGGATGTGAAATTAATATCTGACTGATTTATGAGATGTGAAATTAATATCTGACTGATTTATGAGATGTGAAATTAATATCTGACTGATTAATGGGATGTGAAATTAATATCTGACTGATTAATGGGATGTGAAATTAATATCTGACTGATTTATGGGATGTGAAATTAATATCTGACTGATTTATGAGATGTGAAATTAATATCTGACTGATTTATGGGATGTGAAATTAATATCTGACTGATTTATGGGATGTGAAATTAATATCTGACTGATTTATGAGATGTGAAATTAATATCTGACTGATTTATGAGATGTGAAATTAATATCTGACTGATTTATGGGATGTGAAATTAATATCTGACTGATTTATGAGATGTGAAATTAATATCTGACTGATTTATGGGATGTGAAATTAATATCTGACTGATTTATGAGATGTGAAATTAATATCTGACTGATTTATGGGATGTGAAATTAATATCTGACTGATTTATGAGATGTGAAATTAATATCTGACTGATTTATGAGATGTGAAATTAATATCTGACTGATTAATGGGATGTGAAATTAATATCTGACTGATTAATGGGATGTGAAATTAATATCTGACTGATTTATGGGATGTGAAAGTAATATCTGACTGATTTATGAGATGTGAAATTAATATCTGACTGATTTATGAGATGTGAAATTAATATCTGACTGATTTATGAGATGTGAAATTAATATCTGACTGATTTATGAGATGTGAAATTAATATCTGACTGATTAATGGGATGTGAAATTAATATCTGACTGATTAACGGGATGTGAAATTAATATCTGACTGATTTATGAGATGTGAAATTAATATCTGACTGATTTATGGGATGTTAAATTAATATCTGACTGATTAATGGGATGTGAAATTAATATCTGACTGATTTATGGGATGTGAAAGTAATATCTGACTGATTTATGGGATGTGAAATTAATATGTGACTGATTTATGGGATGTGAAATTAATATCTGACTGATTAATGGATGTGAAATTAATATCTGACTGATTAATGGGATGTGAAATTAATATCTGACTGATTTATGAGATGTGAAATTAATATCTGACTGATTTATGGGATGTTAAATTAATATCTGACTGATTAATGGGATGTGAAATTAATATCTGCCTGATTAATGGGATGTGAAATTAATATCTGACTGATTTATGAGATGTGAAATTAATATCTGACTGATTTATGGGATGTGAAATTAATATCTGACTGATTTATGAGATGTGAAATTAATATCTGACTGATTTATGGGATGTGAAATTAATATCTGACTGATTTATGGGATGTGAAATTAATATCTGACTGATTTATGAGATGTGAAATTAATATCTGACTGATTTATGGGATGTGAAATTAATATCTGACTGATTTATGGGATGTGAAATTAATATCTGACTGATTTATGAGATGTGAAATTAATATCTGACTGATTTATGAGATGTGAAATTAATATCTGACTGATTTATGGGATGTGAAATTAATATCTGACTGATTTATGAGATGTGAAATTAATATCTGACTGATTTATGAGATGTGAAATTAATATCTGACTGATTTATGAGATGTGAAATTAATATCTGACTGATTAATGGGATGTGAAATTAATATCTGACTGATTAATGGGATGTGAAATTAATATCTGACTGATTTATGGGATGTGAAAGTAATATCTGACTGATTTATGAGATGTGAAATTAATATCTGACTGATTTATGAGATGTGAAATTAATATCTGACTGATTTATGAGATGTGAAATTAATATCTGACTGATTTATGAGATGTGAAATTAATATCTGACTGATTAATGGGATGTGAAATTAATATCTGACTGATTAACGGGATGTGAAATTAATATCTGACTGATTTATGAGATGTGAAATTAATATCTGACTGATTTATGGGATGTTAAATTAATATCTGACTGATTAATGGGATGTGAAATTAATATCTGACTGATTTATGGGATGTGAAAGTAATATCTGACTGATTTATGGGATGTGAAATTAATATGTGACTGATTTATGGGATGTGAAATTAATATCTGACTGATTAATGGATGTGAAATTAATATCTGACTGATTAATGGGATGTGAAATTAATATCTGACTGATTTATGAGATGTGAAATTAATATCTGACTGATTTATGGGATGTTAAATTAATATCTGACTGATTAATGGGATGTGAAATTAATATCTGCCTGATTAATGGGATGTGAAATTAATATCTGACTGATTTATGAGATGTGAAATTAATATCTGACTGATTTATGGGATGTGAAATTAATATCTGACTGATTTATGAGATGTGAAATTAATATCTGACTGATTTATGGGATGTGAAATTAATATCTGACTGATTTATGAGATGTGAAATTAATATCTGACTGATTAATGGGATGTGAAATTAATATCTGCCTGATTAATGGGATGTGAAATTAATATCTGCCTGATTAATGGGATGTGAAATTAATATCTGCCTGATTAATGGGATGTGAAATTAATATCTGCCTGATTAATGGGATGCACTGTCTGTATTTCCAAATTAATCATCCATGTGTCAGTTGAATAAAACAGAGTCAATTACAAATTTAGTCAATCAATAGTATCATTGTATTGTTAGCAGATGTCTAGGAGTATGTACGCTGATAGTTCTTCGTCTCTCTGCTGTACACAAATTCACGTTCTAATTATGTACTTTGTTAAGCATCTGTGAGGTTTTACATAGATCTTGCATATAGGCTCTCATTATATTTCAGAAGATTTCGAATAATATGCATGCTGGTAATCCCCGTTACTTACCAGTTATACAAATTTACACTATAAACATTGCGATTCCAATATATCATTTTTATGTTTGTCTCTACTGTCTATAACAATGTAGTATAAGCAGCTAGCACATATCAGTGACAACGTGATGAAATCTTGACAATGAGCACTTGATGAAATCTTGACAACGAGCACTCGATGAAATCTTGACAATGACCACTTGATCAAATCTTGACAATGACCACTTGATCAAATCTTGACAATGATCACTTGACAATGATCACTTGATGAAATCTTGACTAACTTTTTGATGAAGTTTTGACAATGACTACTTGATGAAATCTTGACAATGACCACTTTATGAATTCTTGACAATTACCACTTTGTGAGATCTTGACAGTAACCTTTTTATGAAGTATTGACAATGCCAACTTGATGAATTCTTGTCAGTGATCACTTGATGAAATCAGAAGGATGCAACTTGTCTCTTTTTTCTGGAATAAAAACAAATGTATTACATTACGCAGAATTGCCTTATAAGAAGTGTTAAATTACTCATACGTATCGTGTATGAAGTATTACATTACACAGACGTATCTTATAAGAAGTATTATATTACACAGACGTATTTTACAAAAAGGTATTATATTACACAGACGTATTTTATAAAAAGTATTACATTACACAGACGTATTTTACAAAAAGTATTAAATTACACAGATGCATCTTTTAAGAAATATTACATTACACAGACGTATCTTCTAAGAAATATTACTTTACATACATACATATCATGTAAGAAATATTACTTTACATACATACGTATCTTGTAAGAAATATTACATTACACAGACGTATCTTGTAAGAAATATTACATTACATACATACGTATCTTGTAAGAAATATTACTTTACACACATATACGTATCTTGTAAGAAATATTACTTTACACACATATACGTATCTTGTAAGAAATATTACTTTACACACATATACGTATCTTGTAAGAAATATTACTTTACACACAAAAGAATCTCGCAAGAAGTAATACAGTAGACACAAATGTATCTTATAGGATATATCTTATACATCGATTGATGTTTACCTATTTATCTCCGTTAGGATTTTCCTACTCTATCGAAATGTATTTAAAAGTAACTATATAAATTGAGGATTTATCGACTAAACAAGAGAAAGGGGTCTTCTTAACTGGTTGTTTTATCGGCTTGTCAGCAGAAGGGGTCTTCTTAACTGGTTGTTTTATCGACTTAACATCAGAAGGGGTCTTCATAACTGGTTGTTTTTTCGGCTTAACAGCAGAGGGGTCTTCTTAACTGGTTATTTTATCTGCTTAACAGAGATAAGGAGTTAAAATGCATAATTAACAATGGCAGTTTTTTAATCTCGGCCATTGTCTATATGTGCCATTTGTACAGAAAGATGTCAGCAGCAGAGCACATACACCGCGTGATCGGCGTGGTCCCCCCCCCCCCCCCCCCCCCGATGTGTAATGTAATATTCTTCTCTCTGATGGTGCCCTACGTAACAGCATTTCTAGTTTTAGATTACATTGGTGCCTGTACAACGGTTGTTCAACATATTTTTGTCAGTTACACACGTTCACAGCCTCTTACGTAAACTGCGAAGCTTACACACGAGGTATTTGAGTTTAGCTGTTTCCTATATTTTATTGTACGCTGCTATGGACCGCCTCTGTTGCAACGTGGTACAGAGCGTGTCTGTGACGGCGTGGTATAGAGCGTGTCTGTGACGGCGTGGTACAGAGCGTGTCTGTGACGGCGTGGTGCAGAGCGTGTCTGTGACGGCGTGATACAGAGCGCGGCTGTGACGGCGTGGTACAGAGTGTGTCTGTGACGGCCAAGGAACCGGGTTCTAATCTCGTAGCAGACAGTTATGCATCCGAACCTTTCAGAAAGCAATGACAAACTACTTAACACATTTATATTGCCTACAAAATCACCACAGCCAAAAATTATTGGGTTGATGGCTGCGTCCTGAATGGGATATGCTAACAACTTTTGTATGGTCAAAAGATCAATTCAAAAATTTTCACATTTTTTATGATCAATTCAAAATTTGTCACATTTTTTTTTATAGTCAAAGGATCAATTCAAAATTTGTCACATTTTTTTGGGTCAAAGGGTCAATTCCAAATTTGTCACATTTTTTTCTGGGCAAATGATCAATTCAAAATTTGTCACTTTTTTTTTCTGTTCAAAGGAACAATTCAAAATTTGTCACATTTTTTTTTTCTGGTAAGGATAAATTCAAAATTTGTCACATTTTTTTCTGGTCAAAGGATCAATTCAAAATTTGTCACATTTTTTTCCTGGGTTAGTTTTGAGCAGAAAGGAGCAACATTATTTCGGTCGGCGGATTAAATTGTACTTTTTTGTGTGATATACAGATATATTTTTGTGTGATATACAGATATATTTTTGTGTGATATACAGATAGAGTTTTGTGTGATTAACAGATAGAGTTTTGTGTGATTAACAGATAGATTTTTGTGTAATATACAGATAACTTGTTGTATTCACTTGGAGCTTCAAAATTTTAGTTCGGAAGCCGGTTAATATAGTACTTTTAGATCAGTCTGGCTGGCTAGAAGAAATGGCTTAGCGGGCCGCATTTAGTCCTGTGATAGCATTTTGCCCACGCACGAGTTTGAGTGACAACCTTCATTGCCATTTTGAACTGTAAATTTGTGAGAGTGAATACATTTTAAAATAACATTTAACGGAATTGTTACTTTTGTGCTTAGGTATTTCAATGTCAATTAGGTAACACATATTACACGTGCCAAGTTCATTGTGACAGTTTGGATCAGGACGTATAAATTGTTGGTTTAAAAGTTTTTTAAAATACACTTTTATTAGTTTTCAGACCGCCATTAGTTGCTGGTTAGATAGTGCAATAACAGTTCACTAATTCTTTCTGAGGAATAACAAGTGAGCCGCCATCATTGAACATCCTGCGAAGTGACTGACGATTGGTTCATTTGGACCGCGATGTCACTTGTCGTTATATAAAATATCTTGACGCAATATCGTGAGTTTTATTGGTCACTATTTATATACTTGAAGTCGCATGCCACAAAAACCAAGTCCGAGCAACCAAATACAGGGAAATAATAAAAAATCAGCCCTTCAGGCTATGTTTACTCTCTGTACAAAGGTCCTTACTGGATACGGTCTCGATCCAACTCAGACGGATGTGATATGGATTTCGTCCCATCTTACAACCATTCCACCAGCGTTAAATTGTCTTTCAGACATTCAACCTTCAATCTCTTCTGACTCCTCCCAGACTGAAAATTAGCTGCAACATTGCTTCCACATTTTCTGTCTCTGTCTTAATGACACAATTGGAGAAATTATTTATATTTACATCTTTGCCTGTTCCTGCTGAAAAACGTCTGGCGACATCTTGTTATTTGTCTTCAATCGACAGTGTCTTAAAGACGGGAAAGATTGCCTCAGTGCTGGGAAAGATACCAAGTGCTTGTCTGTGTGGGTGGCTCTAGTTCTTTAATTCATCAATTATCGGTGTTTATGAGGAGATATCAATAATCTTCTTTGTCTATTATGTTATTTTTTTGTCTGTTCCTTCTTCCTTTCTTTTTGTTGTCTGTTCTTTTTGTGCGTTATCCTTCTACATCTTCATCGGATCTTTCTTGTAGAAGGACTGTGATCAAGCTAGATTTCCAGAAAGATATAGTCTGTTTTATTTCCGCCACTGGCCCGAAAAATCCGAATTCGATTGTTTTAATTTTGTTAATTATCACTTCTGCAGGCTAGCAGGATGTATTACTGGGGAAAGAGTGCGTTATCTTAGGGTTTACAGCATGGCTGCGATATCAGCAATTTTCTATCCGATATTTCCGACTTCTGCACGACTTTTTTGGATTGCTTGCCTTCCATCGTATAGATCCCACGCATGCCATTTCACACTGTTACTATTTAATGAGCCGATCGTTCTCATACTCTTGCAGATTAGCAGGATGTAATCCAGTGAAATGAATGCGTTGTGTCATGATATACATCTTAGCCACATTTCTAACCTGGGCTTGTTGCCTTCAGATGTCCGACTTCATCATGATTCCTTCATTTACAGCCGCAATGCTCTAATTTCCTTCATTCACAGCCTCAATGCTCTAATCTCCTTCATTCACAGTCTCAATGCTCTAATCTCCTTCATTCACAGTCTCAATGCTCTAATCTCCTTAATTCAGCCTCAATGCTCTAATTTCCTTCATTCACAGCCTCAATGCTCTAATTTCCTTCATTCACAACTTCAATGATCTAACTTCCTTCATTCACAGCTTCAATGATCTAATTCCCTTCATTCACAGCTTCAATGATCTAATTTCCTTCACAGCTGTAATGATCTAATTTCCTTCACAGCTTCAATGATCTAATTTCCTTCATTTACAGCTTCAATGCTCTAATTTTCTTTCATTTACAGCCTCAATGCTCTAATTTCCATCATTCACAGCCTCAATGCTCTAATTTCCTTCATTCGCAGCCTCAATACTCTAATTTCCATCATTCACAGCCTCAATGTTCTAATTTCCTTCAATCACAACTTCAATGATCTAACTTCCTTCATTCACAGCTTCAATTATCTAATTTCCTTCACAGCTGTAATGATCTAATTTCCTTCACAGCTTCAATGATCTAATGTCCTTCACAGCTTCAATGATCTAATTTTCTTTCATTTACAGCCTCAATGCTCTAATTTCCTTCATTCACAGCCTCAATGATCTAATTTTCTTCATTCGCAGCCTCAATACTCTAATTTCCATCATTCACAGCCTCAATGTTCTAATTTCCTTCATTCACAACTTCAATGATCTAATTTCCTTCATTCACAGCTTCAGTGATCTAACTTCCTTCATTCACAGCTTCAATTATCTAATTTCCTTCACAGCTGTAATGATCTAATTTCCTTCACAGCTTCAATGATTTAATTTCTTTCATTTACAGCCTCAATGCTCTAATTTCCTTTAGTCACAGCCTCAATGCTCTAATTTCCTTCATTCACAGCTTCAATGACATAATTTCCATCATTCACAGCTTTAATGATCTAATTTCCTTCACAGCTTCAATGATCTAATTTTCTTTCATTTACAGCCTCAATGCTCTAATTTCCTTCATTCACAGCCTCAATGCTCTAATTTCCTTCATTCACAACTTCAATGCTCTAATTTCCTTCATTCACAGCCTTAGTGATCTAATTTCCTTCATTTACAGCCTCAATGCTCTAATTTCCTTCATTCACAGCCTCAATGCTCTAATTTCCTTAATTCACAACTTCAATGCTCTAATTTCCTTCATTCACAGCCTTAGTGATCTAATTTCCTTCATTTACAGCCTCAATGATCTAATTTCCTTCACTCACAAATCCCAATGCTCTTAATCCATTCATTCATATCCTCAATTCTCTTAATTCATTCATTCATAGTCTTTCCTTGAATCTCAGCTATCAGTATGATGCCTAGTCTTTTCCATCCTCATACCATTGAAGTCATTTCTTTCTAAACGCCCACTACCTCCCTTCCACATTTTCCAAACCAAGATGTCATGTCTAAATCACTGTCTTCCTAACTAACAACCAGAATAAGGCAACAATTCTCACGCTCACACGATCAAGCTTACAGCTAATTCTCCTGTCAAAGTCCACCAACCCCATATTGGTCACTGCATTCGATCGCTTAATTGAATCTGAGAAGGTCTGTCTAAAAAACCTATGCCACTGAAGCCTCCAGGACAGAGTGTGACAGGAAACGTGCATTCAGAAAGTCGCAGACATCAGGGGATAATGTATTAGATTAATTTGGCTTGAGGCGCCAAGAACGAAAGAAATCTGGACGCATCTTTCTAGCAGTAATAAGCGTTAATGGTTTTGTCTGTCAGCTTGTCGTGCCTGTCTGTCTAAATGTCTGTCATTTCTATGTTTCTGTATGTTTTGTTCTGCGTCTGTATAGTTATCAGCTCATATATCTGTCTGCCTCATTATTTATATATTTGTCTGTCTAGTTCTGTCTGTCTAGTTTTATGTACCATGTATATTTGTCGCACAATAAACAATTATAAGAGAGAATTGATGCCTTTGAGATATAGATTTATAGAAAACTAGGGAGAACATCATAGGCAGAGAGAAAACAAACAAAGAGGTTCTAACAAAACTTAATATGAAGAAAGAATTATTAAAGGAAATAAAGATCAGGCAAATAAAATATTTTAGACACATTAAAAGACATAAGACCTTGTTGAAGATCTTACTTGAGGGTAAAGTCTAAGGGAGGCGAGCAAGAGGTAGGCAGAGATACAAGTGAGAGAGTAACATCACAAGATGGACAGATTACAGTCTAGCAGTGTGCATCACCACAACAAGAGATAGGGATGATGGAGGTTTGTTGCAGCCAACCTTCATTGTAGAGACGGCATTTAATGATGATAATATTTGTCTGTCTAATTTTATGTTCTCTGTGTATTTGTCTATCTAGTTCTGTATGCCTAGTTTTATGTACTTTGTATAACTATCTAGTTCTGTATGCCTAGTTTTATGTACTATGTATAACTATCTAGTTGTCTATCGGTTTATATATAGGTATAGACTAGCTGTATCTGTTAAATTATCTATTTATTTATTCCTATGAACATATGTCTCAAATGGGTTTCATGCAAATAGGTTTGTCCAGGTATCTTCTGCCTAATTGGCCTCGTATATGTTTAGTTATATGTATATGTGTCTCTCTAGTTTAATGTCTGTCTTTAGAGGTCATTTTTCAACCTACACCAAACAACCTACACCAAACAACCTACACCAAACAACCTACACCAAACAACCTACACCAAACAACCTACACCAAACAACCTACATCAAACATTGTACACCAAACAACCTACACCAAACAACCTACACCAAACAACCTACAACAAACAACCTACATCAAACAATCTGCACCAAACAACCTACAACAAACAACCTACATCAAACATTGTACACCAACCAACCTACACCAAACAACCTACACACCAAAAAACCTACACACCAAACAACCTATACCAAACAACCTACACCAAACAACTTACACCAAACAACCTACACAAAACAACCTACACCAAACAAACCACATTGGAATTCCCATATAGAAAAAAATCACAGAAGAATAACTTCAAACAGTCAATAGTTTCATCTACTTGGGCAGCACTCTGTCACAAGCTGTACTCACCAGTAGCAAAGTAAATAACAGAATACTGAAAGCCACATTTGAAAGAATACACTAAAATGTATGGGATAGTCATAAAGGAAATGCTACCATCAAACTCATAGTTATTCAAGTAACAGAACAGACCATCACTTCTGTATGCTCGTGAAACATGGACAGTATAATCCAGATACACTATAAGACTCTGCTGTTTCCACCAAAGCTGCCTTCGTACGATACTGAACATTCATTGGTGGGATAAATACCAGACAGTGAAGTACTGATGAATCTAAATGTATGCATATACACAATGTGGCTAATGAAGGTGCATGAAAGATCATCGTCTACCTAAAATGTTGCTATATTCAGAACTTCAGACTCTGATTCATGTGAGGCCTGGGGACAGAAGAAGCGTTTTGAAGACACTCTGTGACGGCAATGACTCATTTCAACATAGACACACATTCATGGGAGACTCTTGCACAAAAAGGTTTAAAAGGGTTTAAAAGCCGTAGAAGATTGACTTCACTGTACTCGGTTTCCCATATGTACTCCGTCAGTCTCAACGAAGCGGCACGCCGCCTGTCGAGAGTACCACTCATAGCACGTAACTCCGTAGCTTCAAGTGATAATCCACAGGGATACCCGAAAAAAATCCACCTTATAAACAAGACGACACGAGCTGGATTCGAACCCGTGATCTCTTGAACACAAGGCGAACAGCTTAACCACTACGCCAGGGAGATCCCTGACATGTCAGGGAGATATCTGACATTCAAGACATGTCTGAATGGCGCCATGAAATCACGAATTTTAAAATCAAATTCTACAACACTCCTTACCTATCTACCTACCTACCTTAGCCAACCCACCCACCCATCTATCTATCTATCTGTCTGTCTGTCGGTCAGACAACCTGTCTGTCTGGCTGTCGATCAGACAGCATGTCTTTCTATCCATCCATCCATCTATCCAGCCATTCACCTACTACCCATCCATCCAACCATCCGTCTGTCTGTCTAATCTATCTATTTATTCAGGGTCATAAATACGTCTTAATAAAGGCGAAGTTCCTCCTAAAATAAGAATAGTGGTTGATATAGGGACCTTTGAGGTCCCTGGTTCAATACACGGTTGGGACATTATTTTTTCCTTTCGGAGTTACAATCAAAATCCTCCCTGTACATGTTGCGGTTTCTGCTATGGAAAAGCGGTCTTTATTTCCACCGCCCATAGAAAGCATCCCTGCACTCAACAGGGGAACATGCAGTAACGAAAGTTGATATAAGATTTTTAATGAGCTTTTCAGGGAAAATAAGAATAAACGGTAAACTGGAGATTGGCCATGACATTCTTCAACAGAATACTTCTGCACAGAATTAATTAGGATTTCATTCGTTACTATTAAACAAATATTTTCGTACTTTCTGCTGATCACTATATACTTGGAGTCGCATGCCATAAATAACCAAGGAGACTCCAAGTATATGAATAGTGACCAACCGGAATCCCAACAAGGACCCCCTTCACGCCACGTGACAATTCTAGGATAACAGGTCTTACTGGAGATAGTCGTGGATTTTGTATCTAGATGAAGGTACTATACTGGAATCCATTTGAACAAGGTCATCGTGTATCATTGATAGACCACGCTTTAGCAAAGCTTGTAACCACTAAATCCACAATCATTCTCTCCAAGATGTTTTTTTTATGTGTTCTATTTCCACAATTTCTGCTTAGAAAGCGTTCCTTCTTACCGGAAGACTGTACCAACAGGTCGTATTTGTTTTACAACCAGTTTCCTGTCTGTTCCCAGAATGTTTTCCATCTCTAGCACACCAGTGCATACACTGTATCACTGGGTCTATCTTTCTAGAACGTTGTTCTACAGAACGCAGACGTGACCTTGGAGGAGGACAAAATCACGAATCGTGTGTTTGTTTTACAGACTCTTTGTAACTTGCGCCCTTCGCAATCAAGTTTAGGCTGATCATATAAAATACAGAAAGGAAGGTCAAAGTTTACGATGAATTATCAGCAAAATGAAGGCTAAGGTTAGATTTGTTGTGAATACTTTTAATAAAACTGCAGATTTGAAATAGAAATGATGAAACTTCGTAAGAACATTTATTTACCTAATTTAAAAAAACCTGAAATAGCCTATCTTGGACAACTATTTGTCTTCTTCTTCTTCTTCTTCAGTGTTCATTCTCAAACTCCCGCTGGATCTCCCTTATAGCAAGACCATAGTCCTACTAGATTTCCAGCAGGATGTAGTCCAGAGAATGGAAATGCGTTGTGTCGCCGTTTTATTTGCGCCAATTGTCTGACACATCCGTATTCGGCGGGCAACTATTTGTGATTGAGCATACCATTTGGTGCTAACTATTATACTAATCACGACCACTGCAACAATCACCATCACTACCACCATCACTACCACGATATTCACCATCACTACCACTATATTCACCATCACTACCACCATCACTACCACTATATTCACTATCACTACCACCATCACTACCACCATCACTACCACCATCACTACCACTATATTCACTATCACTACGACCATCACTACCACCATCACTACCACTATATTCACTATCACTACCACCATCACTACCACCGTCACTACCACCATCACTACCACTATATTCACTATCACTACGACCATCTCTACCACCATCACTACCACTATATTCACTATCACTACCATCATCACTACCACCATCACTACCACTATATTCACTATCACTACGACCATCACTACCACCATCACTACCACTATATTCACCATCACTACCACCATCACTACCACTATATTCACCATCACTACCACCATCACTACCGCTATATTAACCATCACTACCACTATATTCACCATCACTACCACCATCACTACCACCATCACTACCACTATATTCACCATCACTACGACCATCACTACCACCATCACTACCACTATATTCACCATCACTACCACCATCACTACCACTATATTCACTATCACTACCACCATCACTACCACCATCACTACCACGATATTCACCATCACTACCACTATATTCACCTACACTACCACCATCACTACCACCATCACTACCACTATATTCACTATCACTACCACCATCACTACCACCATCACTACCACTATATTCACCATCACTACCACGATATTCACCATCACTACCACTATATTCATCATCACTACCACTATATTCACCATCACAAACACTATATTCACTATCACTACCAGCATCACTACCACTATATTCACCATCACTACCACTATATACACCATTAATACCACTATATTCACTATCACTACCACCATCACTACCACCATCACTACCACTATATTCACCATCACTACCACCATCACTACCACTATATTCACCATCACTACCACCATCACTACCACTATATACACCATTAAAACCACTATATTCACTATCACAACCACCATCACTACCACATCACTACCACTATATTCACCATCACTACCACCATCACTACCACCATCACTACCACTATATTCACCATCACTACCACCATCACTACCACCATCACTACCACCATCACTACCAACATCACTACCACTATCACTACCACCACCTCTATCACTATATTCACCATCACTACCACCATCACTACCACCATCACTACCACTATATTCACCATCACTACCACCATCACTACCACCATCACTACCACTATATTCACCATCACTACCACTATATTCACCTACACTACCACCATCACTACCACCATCACTACCACTATATTCACTATCACTACCACCATCACTACCACCATCACTACCACTATATTCACCATCACTACCACGATATTCACCATCACTACCACTATATTCATCATCACTACCACTATATTCACCATCACAACCACTATATTCACTATCACTACCAGCATCACTACCACTATATTCACCATCACTACCACTATATACACCATTAATACCACTATATTCACTATCACTACCACCATCACTACCACGATATTCACCATCACTACCACTATATTCACATACACTACCACCATCACTACCACCATCACAACCACTATATTCACTATCACTACCAGCATCACTACCACTATATTCACCATCACTACCACTATATACACGATTAATACCACTATATTCACTATCACTACCACCATCACTACCACGATATTCACCATCACTACCACTATATTCACCTACACTACCACCATCACTACCACCATCACTACCACTATATTCACCATCACAACCACTATATTCACTATCACTACCAGCATCACTACCACTATATTTACCATCACTACCACTATATACACCATTAATACCACTATATTCACCATCACTACCACCATCACTACCACGATATTCACCATCACTACCACTATATTCACCTACACTACCACCATCACTACCACCATCACTACCACTATATTCACTATCACTACCACCATCACTACCACCATCACTACCACTATATTCACCATCACTACCACGATATTCACCATCACTACCACTATGTTCATCATCACTACCACTATATTCACCATCACAACCACTATATTCACTATCACTACCAGCATCACTACCACTATATTCACCATCACTACCACTATATACACCATTAATACCACTATATTCACTATAATTACCACCATCACTACCATCATCACTACCACTATATTCACCATCACTACCACTATCACTACCACATCACTACCACTATATTCACCATCACTACCACATCACTACCACTATATTCACCATCACTACCACCATCACTACCACTATATACACCATTAATACCACTATATTCACTATCACTACCACCATCACTACCACCATCACTACCACCATCACTACCACCATCACTACCAACATCACTACCACTATCACTACCACCACCTCTATCACTATATTCACCATCACTACCACCATCACTACCACTATATTCACCATCACTACCACCATCACTACCACCATCACTACCACTATATTCACCATCACTACCACCATCACTACCACCATCACTACCACTATATTCACCATCACTATCACTATATTCACCATCACTACCACCATCACTACCACCATCACTACCACTATATTCACCATCACTACCACTATATTCACCATCACTACCACCTTCACTACCACTATATTCACCATCACTATCACTATATTCACCATCACTACCACCATCACTACCACCATCACTACCACCATCACTACCTCTATATTTACCATCACTACCACTATATTCACCATCACTACCACCATCACTACCACCATCACTACCACCATCACTACCACCATCACTACCACCATCACTACCACCATCACTACCACCATCACTACCTCTATATTTACCATCACTACCACTATATTCACCATCACTACCACCATCACTACCACCATCACTACCACCATCACTATCATCATCATTGCCACTTCTTATTTCGTCCAACAATCAATCATTATTTCTTCTTATCAATCATCAATAACTGTTTCCTCATATCAACCACCAGTAAGTATTTATTTCTACACATCATCAATAATTATTTATTCCTAACAACCACCAAAAATTATTTCATTTTAAGCCCAAATCAACCCAGTATGTTAAACCCAGATCCACCCGGAATTTTAAACCCAGATCAACCCAAAATTTATTGGCTGTAGTGATGTTTTTGTAAAGTAAACAAGAAAGAAAACTGCAGTAAAATATGTCAACAAGTGACATATTCTTTCCATAATATGGTCTTCCTTATGGATTCTCTAAACACTCCGCGATTTTGGGTTAGTTTAGGCAGTCAGAAACATGTTTAGACAATTTGATATATCACTACCACCATCGTCATCTTGGGCGCACTCTTCCCCTGTTGAAGTTAACTCCGCATTCAGCTCTGCTATCTGTCATGTAGTAAATGAAAATTAATAAAAGAAAAGAAAAATGGTTCAAAATCAGTTTTATAATTTAGACAAATATACAGAGTCACCGTTTTGACCACTAGACAAAATAAGGACAAACAGAATGGAATAGAATAGATTAAAAAAAACTACATTGGAGGAAAGTATGTATTGTTGCCATAAGAGAAATAGATGGAAGTAAAGCATGAATATAAGCTACTTGTTGAGATAAGTAAGTAGTGAATGTAAATGTACAGACCGGTAAGAGAAGTAGAATTAGCAAGTCAAAGTCACAACTTAAAAATAAACATGTAAAATGACTTACCTGTTCAGATAATTCAGATAGTACGTTATCAAACCAGAACAATGAAATAAAGAAACAAAGAAGATGAATTAAAACAAAGATGATGGGAGGAACAAGACAGTAAAAAAACACTACCTAACGCATACCATCAAAATGACTTAACTCAACTACTTTTTGCTGACAATCAGTGCCTACTCCACGGTACGATCATATAAACAACGAAAAGCTGCTTAAATCACAATATGAGGATAAACACATAAAATATACAAGTAATGTCTATAGGCAGAGAACGCAATTCAATCAACATAAAGATAAATGATCAATAACTGAACCAAGTGTAGGAATTTAAATATTATGGAGCATTTTGTATAGCCGATGAAAGAATGGACAGAACTCGAAACAATTCATAAACGTCAACTACGTACCAATCTTGAAACATAAATCTATCCCGATGAAAACCAAAAGGCAAATCATAAATTCAATCTTCATACCAATATTGTGTTATCAATTTCAGACATTTACACTAACAAACGAACAAGAGAGAAAGCTTACTACTTGTGAAATTAGATGTCTAAGAAAAGCAGCAAACAGAACAAGAAGAGATCATGGGAGAAATGAATAGATTACAAGAACTGTTCGAACAACATTCGTGGTCAGATATATTGAAAAAAAGAGAGATGGAAATGGTTCGGGCACTTAATGAGAATGTACGTTTATTGACTTGAGGAAATAGTATACAATATGAGAATTGATACAGCAAACACGACACAGAAACAAAGACGGGGGATTGAAAGTTACCAACATTCTGAGACGACACAATATTACTGCATATCAAGCGAGCACACGTGCCATCGTCAGAAAACCGATCACAAATCAACCCTGCCACGTCTTACAGAAAAAAATTTAGTGAAAATACAATAGATAGTGATTTATTTTTGGGTAATATGCTTTCAGTAAGTGACCATTTCTTTCAGAACGGTCCAGACGCAAAGTGCCTGCTGATGAGATTGAACCTAGATCCTTTGCCGATCGAGGAGATCTGCCCTGTACCTCTACATCCTAGAACCGAAATTGTTTTAAAAAAATAATCTAAAACATTTTTCCTTTTATTAAAAAAAACCAACTAAATATTCACTGCCTAAATAAATAAATGTACTTCTCTTTAAAGCCTTTTTCTTCTGCTTTCGTTCTCAAACTCCTGCATATTAGTAAGATGTAATCCGAAGACCAGAATTCTTTGTCATAGCTTATTTCTTTGCTGCGATATCGTGGCACGTCAGCCTAGCACATCCGACTTCAACATGGCTTCTGGGTCGCTTTGCCCCTATACAACAACTCCACCCCCATAACCTCTTTAGTTGCCTCTTACGACATGTATGGAAGGTAAATAGTGTTTTTGTTATTTCACTCCTTTTAAGCACCGGTAGCACATAAAACCGCACTACCTATCTGTTCATAGAACCACATTCCCCATCTGTTCATAGAACCACATTCCCCATCTGTTCATAGAACCACATTCCCCATCTGTTCATAGAACCACATTCCCTATCTGTTCATAGAACCACATTCCCCATCTGTTCATAGAACCACATTCCCCATCTGTTCATAGAACCACATTCCCCATCTGTTCATAGAACCACATTCCCCATCTGTTCATAGAACCACATTCCCCATCTGTACATATACCACATTCCCCATCTGTTGATAGAACTACATTTCTCATCTGTTCATAGAATTACATCCCCTATGTGTTCATATAATAATATCCCCTGCCTGCTCATAAAACCGTATTCTCCATTTATCCATCGATCTATCCATCCAACAATTCCTTTACCCGTACATGTATCTATACACACACATATCCGTCTATCCATATATATATATATATATATATATATCATCCATCGATATCTACCTCTTCCAACTCTCCAACCATTCGTCTTTCACCTATACATGAATATATACACACATCCATCTATCCCTTCGCCTCTACCCACCCATCCATCGGTATATATCCCTCCCCTCCGTCTCTCCTGCCACACATCCATCCATATCTGTCTCCCCGTCTCCCTTATCGTGAACACCACACCAGGATTACATATCTCTCTTCAAATAACATTATTTCAAATTCTGTATCACATAATGTCCCTCATTCTAAAACACCCAAAACGGGAAAAAAAATATCTCGCGCAAGTCAAATCCGTATCAACATAAACACGATTTGCCTTATTTGTCTTGCATCTGTCTACTTCTATTCCTGTCTATTTATTAGCCGTTGTTACAAAGAGAAACTATCTAATCCTCTTTCCCCTACAGTCCAGTATTAGTCCCAGTCCCATTTTCAGTGTATTCCTTAGAGCCAATCCGATGTATGTCAGCAGAGCATGGATAATCAATAAGCTCATGAAATGATGGTATTCTATCACACCCTTTAATGTAGCTTTCATTAATCATGATTGACTGTATGATTATTAATCCCCTAAAAGAATGATTGATGTGTTCCCTAGCATCATCCAGTAAGGCTTTCTTTGGAACATGCATCTTAAGCTTGGACAAGAAAATAAGCTGTTTCTCATGTGGGATCCTCCACAAGATTCTAATTACTGATAATTGATTATAATATATACATTCCAGCCTCTCTTCACATTTAGAAAAATAGAACACGAAACGTAGATTTGCAAAACTAGTAAAAAGTAGAATCACCCGTCCCCCATGTATCCACTAGTAAGATTACCTCCCCAACATCAAAATATCCAATAAAAAGATGACAAGCTTTATATGTAGAGCGACAAAATCCCACCCCAAAATTAAAAAAAAAAATAAAATAAATAAAAGTGTATCTACATGTCTCCATGTACACGTTACTACCATACTAACCTTGACATTCTTTGCTACATTACTAGTTTTATATATTCTTTACTATCCTTTTGTGCTACGGGAACACACAGGAGCGTAAGTTCAGTGAGGTAGTTTCGTGTGATGGCAGGAGCGTAAGTTCAGTGAGGTTGTAACGTGTGATGGCAGGAGCGTAAGTTCAGTGAGGTTGTAACGTGGGATGGCAGGAGCGTAAGTTCAGTGAGGTTGTAACGTGTGATGGCAGGAGCGTAAGTTCATTGAGGTTGTAACGTGTGGTGGCAGGAGCGTAAGTTCAGTGTGGTAGTGACGTGTGATGGCAGGAGCGTAAGGTCAGAAAGGTTGTAACGTGTGATAGCGGGAGCAGTAAATTGAGTGAGACAATAACGTGTGATGGCGGGAGCAGTAAATTGAGTGAGACAATAACGTGTGATGGCAGGAGAGTAAGATCAGTGAGGTAGTGACGTATGCTCTTGGCGTTTTTGAGGATCGGGAAACAAGTTTGTTGGGCCTATTCAGTATAAAGTTTGCTGAAATTTGGAAAAATGTTTGATATAGTACTTTAAAAAAAATTCTTAGCCGGCAGCGCTGGGTATTGCTTCTAGCATATATATATATATATATATATATATATATATATATATATATATATATATATATGAAATTTGGGAAATATTAAGAAGTTCGTGAAAAATAGCACAGACTTATAATAAATGGATAAATAAAGTATATTAACACTCATTATTGTGTGGCGCATGGACGATAGCTTAGAGTGATGGTTTAATAACTGTGAGGTCCAGGGTTCTACTCTTGGTATGGGCTGGGTTTTTTCGGAGGGTAAATTTTAAAAAAATCACACTGTACAGGACGTGGAGACAGCACCGGCACGTAAACTTTATCAAACAAATCGCACGCAGCTTACCTGCAACTCCCTAGCGGGTAAACATCCTGTATAATACTCAATTATTTACATTATAATCCTAAATTATTGACAGTATAATCCTAAATTATTGACATTATATTACTGAATTATTGCCTGTAAAATACTCAATTATTTTACTTTAGTTTACTTAGTTATAAAGTGAATACTCAATATAGGCTGTTTATAGAAACATAGAATGTACTTCGGTTCACTCCCTTTTTCCGTTACGCATTATTTCCCTGTTAATAGAGCAAAAAGGCCAAGCATCTTTTAGAGAAAGCTGTCCCATATCGCAAGCTATGAGCCGCATAGATTTTTGAAAAAGTGCTTTATGAACCAGATGTCACTGCTCTGTTTCCAACCCACAACATTCATGATGAGATCTGTGAACAATGACAATGAGAGTGATGATTTCTTTCCGTGTCCAGAACAAAGGAACTGCGCTAGAAATATGGCGTTGTCAGAAATGAGCGTTACTGTGGGTTTGAGAAGAGATAGCGTTACTGTGGGTTTGAGAAGAGATAGCGCTACTGTGGGTTTGAGAAGAGATAGCGTTACTGTGGGTTTGAGAAGAGATAGCGTTACTGTGGGTTTGGGAAGAAATAGCGTTACTGTGGGTTTGAGAAGAAATAGCGTTACTGTGATACTGTCGTGGCTACTTGGTTACCGATATCCCACTATACGAAGAAAGTGGTGTGGCTACTTGGTTACCGATATCTCCCTAGACAAAGATACTGTCGTGGCTACTTGGCTACCGATATCCCACTAGACGAAGAAAGTGGTGTGGCTACTTGGTTACCGATATCCCACTAGACAAAGATACTGTCGTGACTACATGGTTACCGAGATCCAACTATACAAAGAAAGTCAATATTGAGAGAATAGTGTCTTTATCTACACTACTAGTCAATATTGAGAGAATAGTGTCTTTATCTACACTACTAGTCAATATTGAGAGAATAGTGTCTTTCTCTACACTACTAGTCAATATTGAGAGAATAGTGTCTTTCTCTACACTACTAGTCAATATTGAGAGAATAGTGTCTTTATCTACACTACTAGTCAATATTGAGAGAATAGTGTCTTTATCTACACTACTAGTCAATATTGAGAGAATAGTGTCTTTCTCTACACTACTAGTCAATATTGAGAGAATAGTGTCTTTATCTACACTACTAGTCAATATTGAGAGAATAGTGTCTTTATCTGCACTACTAGTCAATATTGAGAGAATAGTGTCTTACTCTACACTACTAGTCAATATTGAGAGAATAGTGTCTTTATCTACACTACTAGTAAATATTGAGAGAATAGTGTCTTTCTCTACACTACTAGTCAATATTGAGAGAATAGTGTCTTTATCTACACTACTAGTCAATATTGAGAGAATAGTGTCTTTATCTACACTACTAGTCAATATTGAGAGAATTGTGTCTTTATCTACACTACTAGTCAATATTGAGAGAATAGTGTCTTTATCTACACTACTAGTCAATATTGAGAGAATAGTGTCTTTATCTACACTACTAGTCAATATTGAGAGAATAGTATCTTTATCTACACTACTAGTCAATATTGAGAGAATAGTGTCTTTATCTACACTACTAGTCAATATTGAGAGAATAGTGTCTTTCTCTACACTACTAGTCAATATTGAGAGAATAGTGTCTTTCTCTACACTACTAGTCAATATTGAGAGAATAGTGTCTTTCTCTACACTACTAGTCAATATTGCGAGAATAGTGTCTTTCTCTACACTACTAGTCAATATTGAGAGAATAGTGTCTTTATCTACACTGCTAGTCAATATTGAGAGAATGGTATAATTTTGTGTGCCTGTAATTAATAGACACGTATCTTAACCTGTGATGAATTATGACCCTCTGCTATTCATGACCTTTGTACAGAATTGATTATCCCTCCATTCGTTTCTTTTTAAAATTGTTGTTGTGGTTTCCATTGATCACTATTTCTATACTTGAAGTCGCATGCCAAAAATAGCCAATGTGATTCCTAGTGTATAAATAGTGACCAATAGAAATACGACAATAATCAAGAACGTAACGAATAAAGTCTGTACGGAGGTCTTATAGGCCTAAATACTATCGAAGGTCTTATAGGCCTAAATACTATCGAAGGTCTTATATGCCTAAGTACTATCGAAGGTCTTATAGGCCTAAGTACTATCGAAGGTCACGGGTGAAGTACCCAACAGTCCCCGACTATAAATAGAATACAAATTAACCGTCTGTAAATACCTCGGTGGTTCCTCTTGTTTCAGCCAAAGTCACACATCCCACTTTGTAAATTGATTATAATATGTACTCATAATGACACAATATTATATATATCCATAAGCGTATACTGCTGATGGTTGGTACCAAATTGATGTAACCGGCTTGAGACTTGCGTGAAACATGATTTCTAAAAAAATACTCGTACAAATAGCAATTGGCATATTTTATTTCCAATTAGACATAAAATAGAAGTAATTTAAAGTTAGACAAGAACAGCGCCTTGATGGGATGTACTTACATTTAATTATATTACTTCTTGTCGTTTCAAGAATGTTTCAAAGGTTTTAAAATATTTTATTTTAAAATTACAATTGTATTTTAAACATGTATTTGATTAATTTCTTTCTTTTTCTCGTTCGCAAATTAATTTCTTTTAAATCAATTACGGTATTTCCATTGAAACATACATTTTCTAGCGTTGCTGAAGTATAGCGGAAGTCACTCACTTGCAGGTTGCAAAATTGTTTATATTGAAATGTTTACAAAATTGTGTATATTTTTTACTTTGATCATAAATTATTTGTGATTGATATATATTAGGAAAGATGGCGACCTTTGGTCTCACATGACATAAACGGAGGACCCCCCCCCCCCTCCATAAGAGTGTTGTTGCAGATAGTCTGCAAAAGCTTGCAGCCATCTTCGTAATATTTTGCGTTTGTTCTCAAAATTCAAAATGTTAGCATGAAGTAATCCACAGAATGGAATGCGCTGTGTAAAAAATTACATCCTGGCTGCGATATCTGTGCAAGTCGGTTTAATACATCCGACTTCAGCGTGCTTTCTTGGTCAGTTTGACCTTGTCTAGAACAGTAAATGTATAATGTCACCATTTATCGCTTACAATATACAGTGCAGGGTATAGTTTCTCCATTTGCCGCTTACAACATACAGTGCAGAGTATAGTTTCCCCATTTGCTGTTTGCAACATACAGTGCAGCGTATAGTGTAACCATTTATTGAACCATGCCCCACCTAAGTCTTTCTAAAATTCTGATGTCCCTCTATGTAACACACACACACATACACACGCACAGGCACACGTACGTACGTACGCACGCACACACAAACATACATATATATATATATATATATATATATATATATATATATATATATATATATATATATATATATATATATATACATTTGTATATTAAAAAAAGAAATTATTCCCGAAAATTATCCTCTTATCGAAGTATTTCCTGAAATTCCCCCCTAAGCAAACAAATGCCCCCCTGTGGGGCGTGGACCCCACGCTGAGAAACACTGACATAGTGTCACCAGTCTTTGCTCCCATATTCTGCCCAGACAACACACGGGTGAAGCATCTAGCGCCACGTATAATTCTTTAGTGGATATACGTCATAGTGAATACGTCATAGTGAATACGTAATATTAAACAACAACATTCCGCCGAAGACGGATGTGCCGGGCCATTGGCGCAAATAAAACGGCGGCACAACGCATTTCCATTCTCTGGACTACATCCTGCTAGAAATCTAGTAGGACAATGGTCTTGCTACAAGGGAGATCCAGCAGGAGTTTGAGAATGAACGATGAAGAAGAAATAACAACATAGTGAATACGTTATAGTGAATACACAAAATTAAATAAAGGCATAGTGAATACGTTATAGTGAATACGTTATAGCGAATACGTTATAGTGAATACGTTATAGAGAATACACAAAATTAAATAAAGGCATAGTGAATACGTTATAGTGAATACGTTATAGTGAATACGTTATAGTGAATACGTTATAGCGAATACGTTATAGTGAATACGTTACAGAGAATACACAAAATTAAATAAAGGCATAGTGAATACGTTATAGTGAATACGTTATAGTGAATACATCATAGTGAATACGTAATATTAAACACGTCATAATAAATACATTTTAGTGAATATTACCAATGCCTATAACGATAGCATCAACTTGTCCACTTAACTTTACGTCATCAAATATTGACAAACAACTATAATCATTGAGTCATAATACATTTTTACAGAATGTGTTTTAAACGTAAAATCTGAAATCTACTAGAGACCCTGTTGGTCCAAATATCATTTGTCATGTTGTACCAGATATCACCTGTCATTTTGGTTCAAATACCACTTGTTGTGTTGGCACAAAAATATAACCTTGTCATATTAACCCAAATATCACCTGTCATATTAGCCCAAATATTACCTGTAATGTTAGCCCAAATATCACCTGTCATGTTAGCCCAAATATCACCTGCCGTGTTAGCCCAAATATCACCTGCCATGTTAGCCCAAATATCACCTGGCATGTTAGCCCAAATATCACCTGTCATGTTAGACCAAATATCACCTGCCTTGTTAGCCCAAATATCACCTGCCATGTTAGCCCAAATATCACCTGTCATGTAAGCCCAAATATCACCTGTCATGTTAGCCCAAATATCACCTGCCATGTTAGCCCAAATATCACCTGCCGTGTTAGCCCAAATATCACCTGCCATGCTAGCCCAAATATCACCTGTCATGTTAGCCAAAATATCACCTGTCATGTTAGCCCAAATATCACCTGCCATGTTAGCCCAAATATCACCTGCCATGTTAGTCCAAATATCACCTGCCATGTTAGCCGAAATATCACCTGTCATGTTAGCCGAAATAAAGTCTGCCATATTGGTCTAAATATAAGCTGTCATGATACATCATTGCAATTTTTCCTGAAGTCACGGAGAACCAACCTCTCAGATCTTAGCTAATCAATACTTGAGAATTGAGATACCAATGCTTGTAGATTTTCTATGGGATTAAAGTTTCTTGCAATAGAGACAACAGTGATAATAATAATAAATTATATTAACAATAGTAATACTAGTAATAATAGTAATGTTAGTAATACTAGTAATGGTAGTAATACTAGTAATGTTAGTAATGCTAGTAATAATAGTAATGTAATGCTAGTAATAATAGTAATGCTAGTCAAAAGTAACACTTGTCAAAAGAAGCTTAGAGAGATAAAGGATAAATGGCTAAGTCGAAAAGCTGAAGAAATTCAAATGTTTGCAGACAGAAAGGACTATAAGCGATTCTATGAGGCTTTAAGAACTATCTATGGTCCACACTCATCGGGATCACCACCTCTATTAAATGCCGATTCGTCGAAGCTTCTCACTGATAAAAATGTCATCTTAAATCGTTGGGCTGAACATTTTGAAGAAATCCTAAACAAACCATCAGTAATAAATGAAGAAGTCATAAACAGAATACCACAACTTGGGATAAGAGAAGAACTCGATATACCTCCAAGCAGTCAAGAGGTTATGATAGCGATTAAACAAATGTCAAATGATAAAGCTCCAGGTTTGGATGCCTTACCTGCTGAAATTTATAAAAATGGCGGACCACTGCTGATTAAAAAACTAACTGACATTTTTGGTATTGTCTGGAACTCAGGTACATTGCCTCAAGATCTAAAAGATGCTTCTATAGTGCACCTATATAAAGGCAAAGGTACCAAACAGTCTTGCGATAATCATAGGGGCATATCACGCAATAATGTATGGGACAGAAGAGGTATAAGAACAACCACCAAACTACAAGTATATCATGCTGCTGTTATACCAACCTTACTATACGCCTGCGAAACGTGGACAGTGTATGCTAGACATGCAAAAAAGTTAAATCATTTCCATCTTACCTGCCTACGTAAATTACTAAACATCCATTGGTGGGACAAAGTACCACACTACGAGGTCTTGGAAAAATCAACCTCAATAAGCATCCACACAATACTTATGAAGGCGCAGGCACGCTGGGCAGGCCATCTTGTGCGTATGGAGAACTCGCGTTTGCCAAAACAAATATATTATGGAGAACTCAAGGCAGGATTTCGAAAAGCTGGTGGACAGAAAAAGCGTTTCAAAGACACGCTCAAGTCATCCTTGAAACATCTTAACATTGACGTAGACGCTTGGGAGAGCCTCGCTCAGGATAGAACAGCATGGCGTTACATCATTAGAACGGGAGCACTAGCGGCGGAAGAATTCAGACAAGAAACTGCAAGACAGAAACAGACACGTAGAAAAGAAAAAACATCTCAACCTCACACAGAGGTTATTGTTCTATTGTTGTCAATTCTGTAAAAGAACATTTTGTGCGCGCATTGGACTTGCTAGTCATTTAAAAACGCACTATTAACTTTATTATTTAATTATTTATTGTTATTATTATTATGGTTGAGTTTTTGGTCATCGTCGATCACGACGGACGAACATCAGTAATGCTAGTAATAATAGTAATGTTAGTAATAATAGTAATGCTAGTAATAATAGTAATGTTAGTAATAATAGTAATGTTAGTAATAATAGTAATGTTAGTAATAATAGTAATGTTAGTAATAATAGTAATGTTAGTAATAATAGTAATGTTAGTAATAATAGTAATGTTTGTAATAATAGTAATGTTAGTAATAATAGTAATGCTAGTAATAATAGTAATGTTAGTAATAATAGTAATGCTATTAATAATAGTAATGTTAGTAATAATAGTAATGCTAGTAATAATAGTAATGCTAGTAATAATAGTAATGTTAGTAATAATAGTAATGTTAGTAATAATAGTAATGCTAGTAATAATAACCATGGTTGTATATAGTATAGAGTACGTAGATATGGACAAAACATGTTGTGACTAATGATTGTCTAGGCAATATTTACGTTTTTATAAGGTTCTCATCGGTTTCTGACCGGTATGAAGGCACAACTACATGCAGGGAAAGTCTAGATACGGTCTGTACATCTCCACTGCAGCACAGGATAATAATAACAACAAGAACAATAACGGTAATAAATTATATTAGCTGTTCGGTTTTACTGTTGTTTCATTGTCTGTTTGTCTCTTCTTGATTGTAATTTTCTATATTCTTATTTAATGCACCTCATGGCAACTACTTACCACACATAAGAGCAACATCACACAAATAACCATTAACTACAACCATTAAGAGAAGACATAAACAGGTTGTTTGTCTTATGGATGTCGTAAAAGGATTTCATTTTAAGCTTATAGTGTGAGACACTTAAGAGTGAGTATGCGATGTCGTAAACACATTCTGGTGCTTATTTGTGTTTGAAAATTCTGTTCTCTATTTTATGAAGCAGGGTTGATGGTTATTTTCAGTCTGTGAAAACGTGAGACATTTCTTCCAATATTTCATTACTATACTTTGTGCATTATGCACTTATAACACGGGGCGAGGTTATTCCTCTTCAGGTGGCATGGGCCATGGTCGTCTACATTAAAAGTCCTACTGGCTAATGGGGAATTAAGCCTTCTAAATGAGTCAGAGTCTGAATACAAGGCCATAGGAAGACATAGAAAAAAGATGAATAGAGAACATCAAGACAACACTGAAAAATTATTGATTCAACGCAGCCAAGGCGATACATCTGGACGGATAGATAACTAAAGCTACCAGTCACTTCCCTACGCTTAACGACAAGTGTGGATATTCTGACCATCATCCACCTGGGGGATAGGCAATATACAATAGTAAAAGAATCATTAAGAAGGAGTCAGTTCCCATTAGCCAGTGTGTTTTAAATTGTCGACAGCCATGCATGAGAACTGTTAATCGGTGTCCGCTTGGCACAGTTTGAGATTCGCCTTCTATTGTTTGCTGCTGGGGTAGAAAATAGGAACAAAGACATGCAATACTGTCAGCTGTCATGCATATACTAAGAGGCTATTATGATTATGGATGTTTGATGTAATGTTGGATAGCCCATCTGGCAGATGTTTAAATTTATAATAAATACTTGATAAATGCTGAAATTGGATAGAGACGCATATATCACAGCCAAAGCTGTAACAACGATTACACATCAAATATTTCTCTTAATGAGTACATTATGCAAACCAGATGGAGTTTGACATCTAAAGAAACAGTGGCCAACCTGATTTTCTCAGTCTAAGTCGGTGTTCACTTCCATAAATAAGCTATTTTCATTACCAAACAAAAGCTGGATGCAAATTCTGAGTTGCTGCTGGGGTAGAGATTGTGTAAATACTCTGAATAAACTGAATAAATTCTGAACTTCTTCTTGGGTAAAGATTGTGTAAATACTCTGTAAACAAATATTAAAAATATAAAAAAATAATAACAAACTGTCAATACTGCATTTTACCAGTTCAGGCGTTGCAGGGAGGGAATTGAATAGCTGTGTGATAAAGTTAAGGAGTTGCAGGGAGGGAATTGAATAGCTGTGTGATAAAGTTAAGGAGTTGCAGGGAGGGAATTGAATAGCTGTGTGATAAAGGCCGCATGCTCTTGCTGTTGCCACATCATGTACGGGGTGAGTTTTTTAATTTACCCTCCGACAAAAAAAAAAACAGTCCTTACCGGGGATCGAACCTAGACCTCACTCGTGTGAGACTAGCGTTCTAACCTCTCCGCCATGCGCCACACCTTAAACAAATTAACACTTAATATAAAGAAAGAACTACTAAGAAAAATAAAGATTAGGCAAATAAAATATGTTGGACACATTAAAAGACATGAGAAGGGAAGCGAGCGAGAGGTATGCAGAGACACAAGTGGGAGAGAAACATCACACGATGGACAGGTTATAGTCTAGCAGAGTGCACCGCCAAGACAAGAAATACGGCATGTTGAAGATCCGTTGCAGCCAACCTTTGTTGCGGAGACCGCACTTGATGATGATGAAATACTATGTCAGTAAATAATTTCTATTAGTTCTCTTTGATGAATTGATGAAAACCAATTAATGTGTGGTGGGTAAAGTGACTGTCTGAACCCACCATCTCTTGCTGTTGTGGTACACTTAGATAAACTAATGTGTCTATATTATGACGTTTTTTCTTTCCATTGGTATCTTCACTATAACTCAATTATTACTTCCTAAAATAATCTTAAACCAAATGTCATAATTTTCTCTGTGCATAATTATTTCATTTCTTTTATTATTCATTTCACTTAGTAATTATTTTTATTTTTCAATGGAATTTTCTCACAGGGCAGTCTTCTTTGATACTTTTATGACATTCTATATACTGTTAAAAAATGAACACTACCTTTTTTGGAGTAACTTTTATAAAAGATATTCGCTGATTAGACATCATTCAAACTATGGGCTGTGTCCACCTGGTCATTAACTTCTCGTTGCTAGCTGAATTGTACTCACCTCATGATTGGTATGGTCATGAAAGAAGTCACTGTCAAAACAACATTTTTGGCAGTAACTTCTGACAGGTTCATGATAATTCCGTTAAAATTACGTGACAATTTAATATGTTTAGAAGCACCATATTAGAAGTACGTATGCATTGTTGTACTTGTGCATGATGGTCTGTGGCACATACTGAGGAAATTTAATTTTGACACCACAATTATAGACATTATTGAAGCTCTGTACGAAAATGCAAATAGTGCTGTCTTGTCACACAATACAATTGGAGAGTTCTTCAAAACAACTGTGGGAGTTCGACAGGGATACATAATGTCCCCAGTACTTTTTAACATATACTTAGAGCACATCATACAAGAGACATTGCATGACTACAACACGTCTATATCGATCGGAGGTCGCCCTATTTGCAACTTGCGTTTCGCTGATGATATTGATCTTATAGCTGGGTCAGAACAATCATTGCAAGAATTAACATCAAAGTTAGAAAAAGTTACCAGCAAGTACGGAATGGAAATCAATTCAGATAAGAGCAAAATCTTGGTAAACAGCAGAGACACAGAAAACCAGGCTAATATCATGATGAATGGACATAAGCTTGAAGAGGTGAATACCTTCAAATACCTCGGATCCAGTATATGCAGCGATGGTAAATGCAAAGCAGAACTAAAAATAAGGCTGGAGATGGCTTTAGCGTCCTTGTCAAGGCTAACTGTGATTTGGAAAAGCGACATCAGTGTTGGAGTGAAAATCAAATTGTATAGGTAGCTGGTGCTTTCCGTTGTGTTGTATGGTTGTGAGAGTTGGACACTCACTGCGGACATGGAGAGAAGATTACAGGCTTTCGAGTATAAATGCTAAAGAAGAATTCTACGAATTTCCTATAGGGAACATACGACTAATGTGTATGTAAGAAATAAAGTAGAGATGTGTGCAGGTGTCCAGGAGCCATTGCTTTCAATAGTGAAACGACGAAAACTAGCATGGTTCGGACATGTATGCAGGCACGATTCCTTGTCAAAAACAATACTGCAGGGAACTGTCGAGGGTGGAAGAAGCAGAGGAGGACAAATAAAGACATGGACAGACAACATCAAAGAATGGACAGGGCTAGATATTTCCACACTCATCCGCATCGCTGAGGATAGAATTCGCTGGAGGACTCTGTGTGCTGAAGCTTCCAATGTGGTACCCCTACGACCCTGAAGGGTTATGGGTTTTATTGATTGATTGATGCATTGTTAGGTAGACATTGTTTTATAAAATGTTGTGTTTTTATAACCATGATTGAAAAATTCGTTTTATAAAATATTGTGTTTTAATAACCATGACATATGTTTCAATGTGTGCTGTGATATCAGTATATACTTTATATGTCTGGATGTTTGTATGTATATGTGTTTATATCTATAGTTATATGTGTTTGTCGGGTAGAGTGTGTGCATGTTTGGTTCGTGATTGTGTTTGGATGTGTGTATATTTTTGTTGTTTATCCTGTGCTGTCAAATGCTATTCTTCTTTACGCATTTCTGTGTTCCCTATGTTTATTTGTGCCCCCCCCCCGCTCCTACGTGCACTTTCTTTCTCTGTCCTTTCCCCATTTGTCTCCCGTTGCCCACTTGCCCGCCCCCTCCCCGTTCTTAGCAGTGCTATTTGGTGTCCCCCTTTCTTTAGTTCTGCATCTTTCATCTTTGGGTATTTCATAATTTATACATATTGAACGCATCGATATGCACTTGTTGAAATTGTATTGCACTGGATCTGTTGTTGCTGGGTGTTGATTTCCTGGTGGGAGAAGTCCATTTTGTTTATATTCGTTATGTTTTTTTTGTTCTTAACCTTTTTTGTTGTCTTGATAAAGGTTCCAATTGGACCGACACGTTGACAATTGTATTTGTTCTTTTTTTATTGTTATTTTCTATATTTTATTATTTTATATTGATAGTATTCTAGTAACCTATTTACTTTATTTGCATTTACCAATAAATAATTATTCGCCTGAATACTACAGGAAGACGACTTGTTGAGTTTACCCATAAATTAAATGTGAAGTGTAATGAATGTCTTCACGTATGTAACTTATAAACTCACTCTCTCTGTCAACTTCACTTAATTTCGAAAACAACTAAAATTACGAAAAGGAAGTACTACTATACTATATTGAAAACTTTACTATAAAGAGAGAGCGTCACAAGATGAGTCAACAAATATTAAACTTTACTTCACCAATACCAGCATCACAACCACTACCACCACTACCAGCATGACAACCACTACCACCACTACCAGCATGACAACCACTACCACCACTACCAGCATGACAACCACTACCACCACTACCAGCATGACAACCACTACCACCACTACCAGCATCACAACCACTACCACCACTACCAGCATCACAACCACTACCACCACTACCAGCATCACAACCACTACCACCACTACCAGCATCACAACCACTACCACCACTACCAGCATGACAACCACTACCACCACTACCAGCATCACAACCACTACCAGAATCACAACCACTACCAGCATCATTACCACTAACACCACTATCAGCATCACAACCACTACCACCACTACCAGCATCACAACCACTACCAGAATCACAACCACTACCAGCATCATTACCACTAACACCACTATCAGCATCACAACCACTACCACCACTACCAGCATCACAACCACTACCAGAATCACAACCACTACCAGCATCATTACCACTAACACCACTATCAGCATCACAACCACTACCACCACTACCAGCATCATTACCACTACCACCACTACCAGCATCATTACCACTAACACCACTATCAGCATCACAACCACTACCACCACTACCAGCATCATTACCACTACCACCACTACCAGAATCATTACCACTAACACCACTATCAGCATCACAACCACTACCACCACTACCAGCATCATTACCACTACCACCACTACCAGCATCATTACCACTAACACCACTATCAGCATCACAACCACTACCACCACTACCAGCATAATTACCACTACCATCACTACCAGCATCATTACCGATACCATCACTACCAGCATCATTACCACTACCACCACTACCAGCATCATTACCACTAACACCACTACCAGCATCATTACCACTAACACCACTAGCAGCATCATTGCCACTACAACCACTACCAGCATCATTACCACTACCACCACTACCAGCATCATTACCACTACCACCACTACCAGCATTACAAACACTACCACCACTACCAGCATTACAACCACTACCACCACTATCATTCCATATTCAAGCTCCCTCCCATTGGGAGGGAACCACGCAAATGTCACGTTTCGAGCTCAGTTTCTGTCGGTGTCTGTCAGTCATTGAATTAAAATGTTGCTACTGTTTATTCGGTTAGTTTACTGTATGTCTTGTGTTTTCTAGAACAATTACCTTAAGGTAGAAACGTAGAAACCTTCCTGTATATTGTTGTTTGTAGTTTTTATACCTATAGCATATATGGTACATCCCATTCCTCCTTATTCGCTTCCTACGATATGCATAGAATCTCATCTTTTTCAGTGATCCGAATTGGTGTCAGCTGAATAGACATGGTTCAAATCTCGTATTTTTTAGATGTGCTCAAAATTCCTAACAATATTATTCTTGGTTCTAAAATCGTGAAACATATACTGTGTAATAAGATCTTGTCATTAGAGGTGAGAAAGAGACTTCTGCAGTGCTATATATCTCGTATACCAACATATGGATACGAGTCTTGGACAATAAACAAACTGGAAAGTGGGAGATTGGAGGCAACAGAGATGTGGTTCTACAGAAGAATGCTGAGAATACCATGGACCGCCAGAAAAACTAATGTAGAGGTGTTGAAAGAGTTAAATGCGAAACGGACCTTAATTAACAATATAAGAAAAAGGCAATCTTCTTTTTTTGGCCACTTCATGAGACAGGCAAGTTTAGAGAACATAATCACAACACGCAAGATTGACGGCACCATTGACAGAGGGCGACAACATGAGAAAATATTAGACAGTTTGACAACCTGGCACTGTAGGAAAACAACAACGACTTTGATACATAATACTGTGGACAGAGAGCTGTGGAGAGCTATGACCGCCTACGCCAGCCGGCATGGCACCTGATGATGATGATAATCGCGAAGCATACCTCCTTTATTTCGTTATTATAGCGGGATGTGAACGATACAAGATTCATTGCGCATGTTCATTGGTAGTGTATGATGGTTTGCGAATTGTTTTCATTTTATTGCACGGTCAAAGAAATTGCGTCACTTGCAGACCTTTAGTACAACTGCAGGATACTGTTCGATAGGGTTACGTATAGTGTTTAGTATAACATAGCTAAAATTGAATTTTCAAAAATGGATGTAACAAATGGTCATCATCACTTGTGATTGGCGAAGAACATAACATAGTGTTTACAAAAAATCTAACGCTAGTACATGTCCCACCCCTTCGTGGTGAGGGAGACAAACAAGTGTGTTCTTGCTGTGGTCATTTATTACTTTCCCTGACAATATTTTAATAAATAGCGGGTATGTCTGCATTTAGAATCATGTAAATATAATGAAAATTACATCGGACACGAACTACGAATGGATACTGAAAGACTCCCTTGTCAAGCTTTGATGTGGTCACCAAAAGGCAAGAGAAAACAAGGAAGACCAAAAGAAACTTTACGTAGAACTATTACAAGGGAACGTTTCACCATCAGTATCAGAAACAATGAAGATCTAAAGCAAATTGCAATGAAACGAGAGACATGGAAATCAATGACATCCACCCTATGTGCCGTCTTTGGCCATTAGAAGAATAAACAACTAACTAACTAACTAACTAACTAACTAACTAACTAACTAACTAACTAACTAACTAACTAACTAACTAACTAACTAACTAACTAACTAACTAACTAACTAACTAACTAACTAACTAACTAACTAACTAACTAACTAACCAACCAACCAACCAACCAACCAACCAACCAACCAACCAACCAACCAACCAACCAACCAACCAACCAACCAACCAACCAACCAACCAACCAACCAACCAACCAACCAACCAACCAACCAACCAACCAACCAACCAACCAACCAACCAACCAACCAACCAACCAACCAACCAACCAACCAACCAACCAACCAACCAACCAACCAACCAACCAACCAACTAACTAACAGACTGACTGACTGACTAACTAGAAGGGGTATTATGGATGGAATATTATATATTATATATTGTTTGTTTGTTTTGCGTTCGCTCCATTGTAACCATCACGGATATCCGTGCGATTTCCGCCGGGAGCGTGATTACGTTGTGCCACCGTTATGCGCCTTGTAGGCCTAGCACATCCGATTTCGGCATGCCTTGACAATTCGGGTGGGCTACCCTTATCCTGTGACAGTCTCTATATCTGTCGCCAGGCACGCGTAGTGGCGACTCTTCGCCCAGACGATTTTTTTTCTCGTCTGACTCGTACGAGGTGTTCCACTGTCTATGAACTTGCCTCGTGTAATTGGACGTGCTGTGCCTGTGCCCATTGGGTACTGAACCGTTATTCATCCGTGAGCCTGGTTCCTTAAGGGGAAGAACTCAACAGAGGAGTTGGACCCTGGCTCTTTCGCCCTCTTAGCCGAGGTTTCATTCACCGACATCGTGTACCCCTTGTCCAAGTTCGAGTCTCACACCACGCGTTTGAGAGCAAGGCGTTCTCGAGCTGAGCGTCCGTGTCCCAATAGCGCCTGAGCCCATCAGGTACTGAACCCTTCTCTCTTCAAGTGTATTTCCGGTGTAGGAAAACCTGACAGTAGAGTTGGGCCAGCGCTAAATCGTTGTCCCTTTTGTGCCTGAGCCCATCGGGTACGGAACCCTTTCTCTCTGCAAGTGTACTTCCGGTATAGGAAACCTTGACAGTAGAGTTGGGCCAGGACTACTATCGTTGTCCCTTTCTTGCCTAAGCCCATCGGGTACAGAACCCTTTCTCTTCGTGAGCATATTTCCGGTTTAGGAAGGCTCGACATTAGAGTTGGATTAGGTCTTCTTGCTTTACCAAACGCCAATGAATATGTCTGTGTCTCTGCCTGTAAGGAACACAGGTAACTAGAAGCTCGGCTCGAGCTGACGGAGCTTGTAGTTCCCCTTTCCTAGGGACTTTTCACTTTATATTTGCAGTTTGGGCTGCCCTCTAGCGCTGTTCTGCCCTTTCATTGTTTCATTGTACTCAGTATGAAATCTATTTGTCTCTCGCCATGCATCTACCTTTACGTGCATTTTACATTGGCCGCCCCTCCAATGTTCGGACTGGATTGACTAGCTTCACTGTATGTCGACAGTGTCGTTGTATGTGGTGATGCTGGTGGTGTCGGAGATATTGTCTGTCTCTTGTGCAGTCAAATCTCTTTCCATCTGCTACCTCCACATTCTCGGACACGATCCCCAAATGATTTGGCCAGAATCAGCTCGAGCTGCTGTGTTTCTGTTTCCAGGGTGCACCGCGTGGAGGTACATTTGGGATCTTGGTTATCGGATAACCCTAGGTCCATCTAGAGCAATGCGTTCCCTTTGCACCCCTATTATATATTATATTATTAAAAGGGAAGGGGTATTATGGATGGAAAAATTCAGGGGCTAGGGATGGAAGTAGGGTGCTTTGTTTAGTAAAGCAGAATTGACATCTCCTTAGGAATTAAAACTTTGAAAATTGCAAACAAATTTCACATAAATTAACTGATTGTGTGTGTTTATTTTTTTTTTTGAAAAACATTTCCCGCAAATTCTCCTGTTAGAACAGTAGATTAATTTCATCCATGTCTCTGCACGCATATCTTTTCGCTCGCAAGCACTTCTCGCATTTGTAACAAGAGAACGGCTTCTTTGTCGGCGGAAGGCAAATTCAACAACGATATAGCAGCCATTGATATGTGCCGGAAGAGTGACGTCACACAAAAAAATTGCGTCTTACAGTGACATTCCAAAATAATAACTTTTACGGGCGCAAAATTCTGAAAAACTGTAAACAGGAAGTAATATAAGGTATGCTCTGTGATTACTGAGCATTATTCTTTTATCTCAAACATTCATACACCATATCACAGTTTTACTATTGAAACATTCACACAAAAATTAGTTTCACTATTGATATATCCATAAAAGATCACAGTTTCACTATTGAGACATTCATACAAGATTCAGATTTTCATTATTGAGACATTCATACAAGATTCAGATTTTCATTATTGAGACATTCATACAAGATTCAGATTTTCATTTTTGAGACATTCATGCAAGATTCAGATTTTCATTATTGAGACATTCACACAAGATTCAGATTTTCATTATTGAGACATTCATACAAGATTCAGATTTTCATTATTGAGACATTCATACAAGATTCAGATTTTCATTATTGAGGCATTCATACAAGATTCAGATTTTCATTATTGAGGCATTCATACAAAATCACAGTTTCACTGCTGAGACATTCATAAAAAATCATTTAATTTCACTACTATTTTTTGAGGTACCCAGGTTCCTTTTTCGTGTGGTCTATATTATTGTTATAATAATAAAAATAACTTGTCTATAACAGTTTTTGGACTCTAAGTAGTTGTTTAAGTTCTGGGACGAAGGCAAATAGTACTTTTAGATGATTTTTAGATTGAGGGCCTGAAAAAAGTGACTGGCAAGCCGCAGTACACCTACTCCCCCGCTAGTGCCATATTTATATGGTCCTCAATATTCTGTGTACATTGATGTTTGTATATCTTTTCTAGACAAAATGTAATATGTTACTTTCCCGAAATTTTAGTATATAGTGTAACACGGAGATAAGCATGTATTTTACATATATCAACAACATGCATAGGGATGATGCGGGCAGCATTATGACCACCGGCTTTACTTTCACAGATGTGTCTCTCGTTCATGTAGGGGGTATACTTCACCTCTAGATTTTCATACATTTGTGTTAGAAAATAGAACCTGAACCTATCGAATAGACAGTCACGAACTAACAACTGTTCCACTACGGCTCCCAGACAAAAATAAACAATAACAAAAGCGACACTAGCAAAATAACATCGCATCCTGACAACAAAATCTGGTTACAGCTAACAAAAACAGCTGAATCACCAGTCCAACTTATATCCGCATTTACTACATTGAAGATTAATTTATTTGGTAGGCAGCCCAGACGAAAGTTGCGCAGACCTCCCAAGCTTCAATCAAAACTCCCTGCCAAGTACAATTTCGTTAAAGTGTCTTTCACAACCATCTTGTCAATATGTCTCCAGTGCGTGAGTTTAAGAATATACAATTACTTGAAAGTTCTTGGAGTCTGTCGCAGGAATTAATTGTCGTTATTTTGTCGTCAACTTTATTACCTCATCATTTATTTTAGAGCTCATTTCTTTTACTGATTTAGTTACTCTTTAAGTCTACTTTTTATGACTCCATGTCGCTCATTTCTAATACAATTACCGTCAACTTTATAAGTTTATTTTATCAATATATTTGTGGAATTTTTTTATATCAATTCCTCGTTCACTAGTGTGGCAGGCCTGAAATTGAAACATGGAATAGGGAAACTGCCACACGCCATGCCTGTAATTTTTCTAAGCTATAAGCTAAGAAAAAGAAATGAAAACACAAGAAAAGAATAAAAATGTATCCGTGTCGTAATAAAATGTATTATCGTAACGGTTCATTACAGGTCAACCCAAAAAGTATAAAGATGCAGTTACACCAACACACTATGTTTTTGCAGAAACTCGGCTAAATTAACTATTAAGTACTGTCAATTATTTTCACTGGAAATTTGAGATTTCAGATAATACAATCACAGTTATGACCAATGACACAATACTAGTCACTTTTAATACCGTGTCCATGCAGATATCATAACTGCAGACACACACCCCGTGTATATGGGTTAGTAATAACATCAGATGAGTAACAACTTTTAAACTTTCAGCAACCATATGTCTATATTACATGCTGACATCCTGGACCGTATGTCTTTGGGGTACATATCCCAGTACCAATACATTCACCGTTACGCGTACACCTTAAAGTATATGAACACCCTAAATCACAGTCTTTGCCAGTCAGTTTAGGTGGACAAACGTTCGAGCTGACTTCTTCAATACGGAGAACAATCAGTAGAATGCAGTATATAGTCAAGTAAACATTCATTGTAAACATGCATGGCTTGACAGGAGTATCGTGGTTGTGATTACAGGTCGGGATAATAATAATAATAAAAGACAACCCTGATGTCTTTAACTTCACGTATCAATAAAACGAGGCACAAGAACACCAAAACGACAGGCTATTTCAGGTTGGTCACTCATTGAACAGGCAACTGTATTCGCCATATTGCCCGTTATTCTCTTTCTTCTAGGTGGACAAACGTTCGAACTGACTTCTTCAATACGGAGAACAATGGATAATAATAATAAAAGACAACCTTTAGTTTCTCCAGTTTCACATGTCAATAAAACGGGATGCAAGAACACCAAACCGACAGGCTATTTCATACTGTTGCACTTTTGAACAAGCAACTACAATCGCCATATTTCTTGTTATTCATTCTCTTTCTTCTAGGTGGACAAATGTTAAAGCTGTATTCGCCATATTTCTTCTTATTCAATCTCCTACGTCATTCCGTTTCTATGTCTCACGTCATCATTAAATGTGTGCTAGTTAATTCTAACTCAACCAAAACTCTCTAACACAAATTTAATGCACTATTGTACAGGAATGGGGCTGTTACATGCCTACTATAAAAGACGATTAACAGCGTTGGTCGCGAGGTTGGCTGTCTCATCCACTTATCTCCCCGGTGAAGTCTGCGGATGACCCATGTCTCACACACTTATCTCCCCGGTAATGAAGTCTGCGGATGACCCATGTCTCACCCACTTATCTCCCCGGTGATGAAGTCTGCGGATGACCCATGTCTCACCCACTTATCTCCCCGGTAATGAAGTCTGCGGATGACCCATGTCTCACCCACTTATCTCCCCGGTGATGAAGTCTGCGGATGACCCATGTCTCACCCACTTATCTCCCCGGTAATGAAGTCTGCGGATGACCCATGTCTCACCCACTTATCTCCCCGGTGATGAAGTCTGCGGATGACCCATGTCTCACCCACTTATCTCCCCGGTGATGAAGTCTGCGGATGACCCATGTCTCACCCACTTATCTCCCCGGTAATGAAGTCTGCGGATGACCCATGTCTCACCCACTTATCTCCCCGGTGATGAAGTCTGCGGATGACCAATGTCTTGACTCATTATTAGTTGTTATTTCCCTTTGGGTCAAAGATGGCGAATAGAGCAACAGTAATTTTTGCCATGTTGATGGCTTTGTTGCTTTAATTCTTGCGTACTGCTTATGCCCACTATTGATCTTCGTCTGTTGATTGTTCTGTTTTCTCTCTCTCTGCCTTGCGCATGAATGTTTGTTTGGGAAATCTGTTTTCATCCACTCTAAATACATGACTGATATCATTCAAACATCTTTGCCTGATAAAATGTGGCACAAATTCATGGTTTGTGGCATCTCTCAGTGAAACGCGTGTTTTAAAATCTGTCCATTTTATATTCAATATTCTTTGAAAGCAAGTGCTTTTAAAGATTATGAATTTGGTGTTCATTGCTTGTGTGGATATCCAGTTTTTGCATCTATAATTCAAAACCGGAAAACTGGAATGTGGGAAATTAGAGGCAACAGAGATGTGGTTCTACAGAAGAATGCTGAGAATACCATGGACTGCCAGAAAAATTAATGAAGAGCGTTGAAAGAGTCAAATTCGAAACGGACCTTAATCAACAATATAAAAAAAAGGCAATCTTCTTTTTATGGCCACTTCATGAGACAGGCAGGTTTAGAGAACATAATCACAACAGGCAAAATTGAAGGCAACAGAGACAGAGGGAGACAAAGTGAGAAAATATTAGACAGTTTGACAACCTGGCACGGCAAGGAAACAACAACGACTTTGATACATAATACTGTGGACAGAGAGCGGTGGAGAGCCATGACCGCCTACGCCAGCCGGCATGGCACCTGATGATGATGAATTCAATACCAGTACGCACGCATTGAACGGTCTAACTTGTCTTAGTTTTTTACATTCTAGTGAGCGCAATGAAATTGGAGGCTTATTCAATGTAACTGCTGTCAGAGATATGCAGGTGATATCTCTTTGTATCATCATCATCATCATGTGAGAAATTGCTCCCTAAATTGTTGATGTTGATTCATTGTAATATAAAGGAACTCCCAGAAACGATAGTCTATGTCCAACTCTTACAGTGTCGTGACAAGTCCCGTAGCATGTCCATGTGTGTAGTTAGAGATCGGGGTATCATATAAGATCATTCTGCGGCGTCTCCAAAAGAGTCGATTGTTATTTTAAAAAAATAGCACTTGCAGAAAATACTAAGTCAAATGAAATATTTTAGTTATGAAATTCTAATTTATAATATGTCTGAGATAAAACAGAATAATATAATGTGCACATTTATTTTCTTCTTCTTCTTCCTATGCGTTCGTTCTCTGATTACCAACACGAAAGCTCGTGTGATTTCACGATCCCAAACGTGTTTGCCAAAAGCAACACAAGCCTCTTTACTTCTTTTTCCAGAGTGCAACAAGAGCAGGTACTTTTTGGGATATTGATTATCTGCTAAACCTGGGTCCACAGAGAGCAATGCGATACCCGTAACACCCATGAACATTTATAATATGACTGAGTCATAGCAGAACATTATAACATGAACATTTATAATATGACTGAGTCATAGCAGAACATTATAACATGAACATTTATAATATGCCTGAGTCAATGCTGAACATTATAACAAGAGTATATACAATCAACCTACGTCAAAGCAGATCGATATAACATGTACACTTACACTTTACTTGAGTCAAGGCAGAGCAATATAACATGAACATTTATAATATATGTGTCATCATCATCATGTGACATATTCTTTCCAGAACGTGGTCTTCCTTATGGCTTCTCTGAACTCTCTGCGATTCTGGGCGAGTGGACCTACCGCAGTCAGAGACATGTTAAAGTATTTTGATATATTACTGCACCATCATCGTCTTGGGCACCCTCTTCATCTGTTGCCGTTAACTCTGTCTTCAGCTATTATCTTTCCATGCTGTTATGTCTCTTTATATGACCATAACAACATTAAAACAGCTTTCTTGGTAGATGTTGTTAAGGAACCAGCCCCCTTCGGCGTTTACTGATCTTAACATTTCTTGATTTGTCTGTTTAGCTGTCCATAGTATGCATATGTAATATTCTTCTGTAGCATCTCATTTCCAAAGCAACGATTCTCTTTTCTACTGTTTTATTTAATGTCCATACCTCGCAACCGTATATTGCCACTGGAAATACGAATGTTCTGAGCATACATAGTTTGACTATGCTGCTGGTACCTTGCCAAATATGTTTCGGTACAATACAAGAATCACTGGACAGGTTTTCACGGAACAAATAGCTAACATAATTAAACGGAACGAAATTCCGATAAAGACGCACATACCAACGCTTCCAATATTCGACACGTTGCGCGATGAGAGTCCCTGACCACTCTACATGCCAGCTGCACACTAAGTGGGAGGTGGAAGCCCAGTTCATAGCGCGCAAATCGTTAGATCGGTATTTTAAGTTACGACTCTTTTAGTTTCCAAGATAGTGCAATAGCATATGAAATTTAAAAAAGTAGGCATGTTGTCTCGTGATTTGTCCACTGATTTTTGTATTGTACCTATTTTTCATTTGGTTTCAATAATGCCATTGCAATTCTTCTCTTGATTTTTACAGAGAAGTGTCCTGAGCTATTTATTCACTATGTTTGTGTCAAGTAGAACAATACAACATGAAGTTATAATCTGCCTGATTCAAGGAGAGAATAATACGAACATAAATGATATACGTTGAGTCAGGACAGAACAGTGAACACACATTTTATGTTTTAATAAATATAATGTATTTAAAAACTATTTTGTAATATAAAATACATATTTTATTGGTAGGGCCATAGATAGGCCTTCTGATGGATTACCTTACCATCATCATGAAGTGCCGTCTCCACAACGAAGGTTGGCTGGAACAGATCACCAACATCCCGTCTTTTTTTGGTGGTGGGGTGCTCTGCTAGACTGTAACATGTCCATATTATGGTGTTACTCTCCCACTTGTATCTCTGCCTACCTCTTGCTCGCCTCCCTTGGACCCCTCAACTGAGGTCTTCAACAAGGTATCATGTCTTTAATATGTCCAAAATATGTTATTTGCTTGATCTTTATTTCATTTAATAATTCTTTTTTCATATTAAGTGTTGTTAGAACCTCTTTGTTTGTTTTCTTCTATTTCCATGAAGTTCTCCCTATTCTTCTATATATTCACATCTCAAAGGCATCAATTATGTCTTCTAATTGTTTATTGTCCATGTTTCTGAGCAATACATTGGTATAGAGTAGATGTAGCGCTTTACAATTCTCAATTTTATTTTGTTTGTAATTTGTTTGGATGTTAATATTTTCCTCATGACATTGAAATTACTTTTAGCCATTCATAAAACAGCGCATTTTAACGTTTGTTTCACATCTGCCATCATTTATGATTATGTGTCGGAGATATTGTTTTACTAAATTACTTGTTGTAGTTTCTCTCCATCCATTTTTATGTTTAGCAACACAAAATTATGTGAATTTTCTGATTAACATGGTTATTGATTTTTGAATGTTTATATTCGGTCTATATTCTTGACTTGATTTATTGACTTGATCTATTAGCCTTTGTAGTCCTTGTTCACTTTCTGCTAAAAAAACAGTGTCACCTGCATATCTCAGGTTGTTTATTATTTCCCCACTGATCTTGAGTCCTAGAATTCCTTATAAATTTTTAAATATATTCTCTTTGTAGATATTAAATAGGCTTGGTGATAAAATGCATCCTTGTCTTACCCCTCTTCTTATTTCTATGTGTTGGTGAGTTTCTGTTTCCAGACCTTATTGATGCAGTTTGTTCCCAATATATATTTCTAATCAGTCTGATGTCTTTTCCATCTATGCCTATATCTTGAAGACATTTGATTAATTTTTCATGTTGGAGTCTGTTAATGGCCTTGCTGGAGTCTTATTTCGTCTTTCTTATTTTCGCTTTATACCCCATGTTTTGTATGCTTCATATATGTTTGTTTTCATTTTCTCTTTTAATTTTTGCAATCCATCGTTTGCAAATCTGTCGCTTGCTTTGTATCCATCGTGCGTGTATAGTAATGCTTTTTGAATGGCACTGTCTAATGGTAGTCTGGAAGCATGTGAAAAACCACTTAATCTTTTGTCTTCTGATGTAATCCATGATTATTATTAGTTTTCTGTTGTTTTCATTTCTGATTCTGTCTCTTATAAATTCTACGTAGACAAGTCATTTCTGCTATAACAAGCTCTCTTTTGGATTCTGTTGTTAGTGTCCTCGTGTGACATTGATAGCATAGTGACGGTATGATGGTCATTTTATATAGTGCAGTTTTGGTGTTCATGCTCACATATTGACTCCTGCCCCAAGATCCGGTATGCTATGTTGCATCTATGTTGGATTTCTTTCGTGTTTTACCATTTGATGATAAGATAAGTGAATTTTTAGACCTGTTTAAGTTATTTGTAATCGATTAGAATAGTGGTGTTTCTGCCTGTTTTTGCGATTGACATTACCTCATTTTTTTCTGTATTTATCTTCACATTAAAGTTTCTATCAGTGGAGCGAGGGAACATATTTGATAGTGAGCTTGATTGCTAGCACCTGGTTACAGCATATTAGGTTCGAAACCACGTCAGGATAAAAAAAAAGTATGGGTTGTGATTTTTCGCTCGATTACGGCCACTCCTCCAGTCGACTGGAGGAAGGGAACTGGCCACCCAGCCTAACAGTTGCTACGGCTTATTACATGAAGTGTTATCTTTATCCTCGGCGACAGGTTTCTGCCATGTGACCTACCTTTACATTTAAGGTCTCTACATGTTGTGTGCTGTATTTTTATATATTGTTGTATTGTTGTAGTTGTTCTTTTGTTGTGGATAATATTGCTTGATCGTCTGCAAAAAGAAATTCGCTCAAGAGGTTATTTAGTTTGTCCTCTTCATTTGTGCTGGCAATTTTACATATGCAATCGATATATGTGATGAATAAATAACAAGGGGGATAGAACACGTTCTTGTCGCACCTTTTTTGTATTTCAAATATTGGCTTATATACTTACGGTATATACTTATATACTTATTGGCTTATATACTTACGGTATATACTTATTGTCTTATATACTTACGGTATATACTTATATACTTATTGGCTTATATACTTCGGTATATACTTATATACTTATTGGCTTATATACTTCGGTATATACTTATATACTTATTGGCTTATATACTTACGGTATATACTTATATACTTATTGGCTTATATACTTACGGTATATACTTATATACTTATTGGCTTATATACTTACGGTAATGAATATAGAGTACCGCGCTTCTCTATATCGTAACAAGACTTGAATAAATTTAACAAACTTACTTTTAAGGCTTCAGTGAACATTACTAAAATGTGTACTTAAAGGGGACCACGAACGAAAATTAGATTGAAAACCACAGCTCCACAATACAACCTGATAATCGGCATGAGGTTGTGGGGCAAAAAAATCCCAGAATAAAACCTGACAATTTGCATGAGGTTGTAGGGGAAATAACCCAGAATAAATACATATATCTATCTCCTGTTTTGTCTACATTTAAATCTATGCACATACATATTTTTCGTGTATACTTTTTGTGTCTCTCTCAACCACTTCTCCAGTGTGACGACTAATAACTCAAGAAAATGTGACGAGCAATGTGACGACCAATGTGACGACCAATAACTCCAGGAAATCTGTGTGATAATGTTATCAGATATAAAGAGAATTCTTGTTAACTTTCAGAATATTCAATATATAATTCAGTATATAATTCAGTATATAATTCAGTATATAATTCAGTATATAATTCAGTATATAATTCAGTATATAATTCAGTATATAATTCAGTATATAATTCAGTATATAATTCAGTATATAATTCAGTATATAATTCAGTATATAATTCAGGCGATTGCACGGAGAAGAATACATAACTCACTTTTTACTATTCATTATTGTATGTTGTCATTTGTATTTAGAAATTCACAATAAATAACTTACGAGTGGTATCTATTATGTTGTATGGTTGTGAGAGTTGGACTCACGAGTGGTATCTATTATGTTGTATGGTTGTATGGTTGTGAGAGTTGGACTCACGAGTGATATCTGTTATGTTGTATGGTTGTGAGAGTTAGACTCACGAGTGATATCTGTTATGTTGTATGGTTGTGAGAGTTGGACGTTCACTGCAATAAAAATCTGATTATGATTAGGATAAAATTTAATTTCTTTATAAATGACCGCAATGTTATTGACAAGCTCATTAGAGAAGCAACGTTTCAATATGATATTTCTGAACCACAAAAATGGTAATACCTACAGAAATAATTCGATCAATGAAGATCCCAGTATGGTAACGCACGCAATGTCAATGACAAGCATTGACACGAGTATCTCCCATACCGATCATTTAAGAAATCATCTTCAACAGGTATTCATATGTAAACATGATGGACACATTATTACAATAGTAGAGAGATCTATGCATAATCAACACAGAATCTGTGTCTGAAGTAGTAAAATGTCCTTTCTTGATATACAATAATTAGTATTGCGACAACGATCAACGGATTTCATTCGTTTATAAAAACTGAACATGATGAAGAAATATAAACATATATTTATTGGGTGTAACCAAATGTAACATTATATGCAAAAAAAGAATAGCACGGTTAATTAGATATATTATAATCAGATAGTTGCTTGAGGGCAAAGCTAGTGAAACGTGTTATAATCAGATAATTGCAGTTGTTTGAGGGTAAAGCTAGTGAAACATATTATAATCAGATAGTTGTTTGAGGGTAAATAGCTAGTGAAACATATTATAATCAGATAGTTGTTTGAGTGTAAATAGCTAGTGAAACATATTATAATCAGATAGTTGTTTGAGGGTAAATAGCTAGTGAAACATATTATAATCAGATAATTGCAGTAGTTTGAGGGTAAAGATAGTGAAGCGTGCTATAGGAGCATCATTGTCACATTTTCGGAAAAATGTTCCCAGTTGAAACTACTTAATTAATGCATATAAACAGCTTTGTTGCATAAACAGTCTCATATAAACAGTCTATATGCATTTATATGCTATCACTTTTCATCCTCATAATATGCCGGCACTACGTATCCTATTACGACATTTCTCTATCCTCCAGTTAGATCCAATCTCCAGTCCTGCATTTCCCTCTCTTCCACTAGTCGCTTTTCGGAGGGACAGAAACCTTCGGGATCTCTTAGTTCATTCTCGTCTGCGCACTTCTGCAGGTCAACTAGGAACTGTCCCTTGTCATCGAAATTGTTTGACTTGCCCTTTTGTTATTCTCACTCCTATTTTACAGTTTCCTAAATCACACTTTGATATTCATGATTCTTTTTCATGTGTGTCCCGTAACTTAATATACTCTATCATATGTAAGCGTTGTGATATGAAGTATATTGGTGAGACTGGTAGACGTTTAGCTGATAGATTCGCCGAACATTTGAGAGATATCACGAATCATCGTGACTCCCCAGTGGCTAATCATTTTAACAGCCCGTCACATCATGGTAGCTCTGATGTCTCTGTAACCGGTTTGTTACGTTGTTATACCGGTGACCGGCAACGTCAGTCCTTGGAATATCGTCTCATTTGTCATATGGGAGTCTTGCAACCAAACGGAATGAACATTAATCACCGTTTTGTTTGAGTTACCCACCTTTTCTTTATACCCTCTACTCCCGTATTGCACTGATTCTTGTAATTATTTGTCTTTGTACTCTTTCGTGAATAATTATTATTTTTGTGTTTGCCGTTCTTCTATATAATTCCTTTATGTCTTCTTTCGTTTGTGTATGTCAATATGTGATTATTTTGTACTCTGCCATTTTGTTATTGTTAAATCATTTACATATTTAGATTTTGATTTCCTCGTTTTTATTGCAGTTGTCTCTTCGATGGGTGCCCACACATATATAGTTATTTGTATATGCATTTCGTTTTACATGGTTCTATGTATCCACACAATTACTTTGGGCCACACATTTGTATGTATACATATGCAGTTGTTATAGCATTATCTTTATGTGAACGAACGTTTATATTTACATTAATATATGTATATGTTTCTATGTGTATGAATGTTCATGTTATTATTTATGCGAGAAAGTGTTTATGTGCATGAATGTTCATATTTATGTATACATATATATATGTATATTTATGTGAGCGCTTTTTTATGTTAATGCACGTATCTCCATTCTGTGTCAATGTGTATACCTATTCTGGTGTGAGCCCTTTCCTGTGTGTGGATACATTTACATGCCTGTGCATTTTGTGTGGGTATCCTTCACACATCTGTGTCCATCTTGTTATGTGTTTATTTCTTGACTCTTGGTGTGTGTTTACATTTCTATGTATGTTTAGGTTTGGTTTTATATATATGTTTATGTCTATATTTGGTTTCACATTGATTCCATGCGTTTTCAAATGTTGATTCTTCTTCTATCCTTCCTTCTCCAAACCCACTCACCCCACCACCACACAACCTCATCATTACTCATCTATCATTGTCATATGCCATTCTTGTTGGCGTAGGTGACCATGGTTCTCTGTTCACAGTATTGTTATCAGAATCGCTGTTTCCAAGCCTTGCTAGGTTGTCACATGAATATTTTCTCACGTCCCCATCTGTCTCTGTTCCCTTCAGTCTTGCCTGTTGTGACTATGTTCTTAAAACCTGCCTGTCTGATAGAGTGACAAAAGGGGTATTTTTCTTATCTTTTTCTTTTATTATTCTTGCACTCATCTATAGTGTCTCTAATTTCCCACTTTCGGTTTGTTTATAATGAATGCACGCATTTTCACTTTTACTTGATGCGTTGCCATCCCTGCGCTATTATGGAGACGGGGGCTTGATGAAATATAGACATCTATTTTGTTTTTTTATTTTGTCGTTTTCTGTTGTTTGTCTCTTGAAAAAGGTTCAATTTGAGCCGATACGTTGAGAATTGTCCTGTTTAGTTTTATTGTATGTTTTTTTAAAAATATATTTTTATTAATAGGCTAGGTAAGTGTTTTAGTAACCTGTTTACCTTATTTTGCGTTACTATTTGTTCATTAGGTTACTGCGGCACCATCCACTTTGTCGGACACCCTCTGACCATTTGGTTATTTATATTTGTTGCGACGTTCACATTTCAAATAATTTAATATGCATTCAAACAGTTTTTTGAGACGTCATCTTTTATGAATCCCCCCCCCCTTTGTCAACAACTGTTACACTTGTTTCAGACACCTTCTTGCCTTAATAATTGACCTAATTTATTTAAGTGAGAAAATGTGATTTAGTCATTAGAAGATTCTGTCTGTAGATTCGTGACGACCACATATTTGGTTGAAATAACAAGACCTCAGTTAATGAATTGTGTCCACTGACTTATTAAAACATCGATAGATTGTCCTCATGTGGTTCTGTTTGCTAGCCGCTATGTAGAAGTTACGTAACATCTGGACGTCAAACAAACATAGAAACACCACAAAACTCAGGTTGTTGAACTCCAACATTATCCCTATTCTATCATATGAAAGTTGGAAAGCCACAAAAGCCACAGAAAAGAGACTAGACACCTTTGAAAACAAATGCCTACGTACCATTCTGAACGTTAAGTAGAGTGACTTTAAATCTAACACTACTATAAGAGAGGAAAGCAAACAAACCTATATATCTTCCTTCATTAGACAAAGGCGTTGGATTTACATCGGCCATGTTCTCAGAATGAACAGCCTAAGAATTCCCCACCAGTCACTATATTGGGTGACACCCGGAGTAAGAAGAAGAGGAAGTTCTAGAGAAACTCTACGAAGAACCATTAATAGAGAAGGCATATCAATGAACCTAAACAACATCCAAGAACTGAAAGACCTGGCAACACAAAGACAGAAATGGAAAGCTATGGTTTCTGCCCTATGGAGGAACGCCATTTAGGTCATCGTTTTTTTCCTCTCGTTCCTCCTATATTATCGTATTTGTGTATTTCCTCTTCGTATCCTTCCGGTATCTCACTACCATATTTCACTCGGACACGCTTGTTGTGGTGTATTCATTTCTACTTGTGGTATTTTTATGTTTGTATGTTATGTGCGTATCTTGAAAAAGGCCTTTTGGTACGAAACCTCAGTTATGTTCTGTGTATTGTCATTTGTATGATTATATTCTTTGTTTTGTTGTGTATACCATATTAAGTCATGTAGACATCCGTCAGTGATAGTTTGTCAGTCGTCATCAAGTAGAACTCCATTACCTGTCTTCCACGTGAGTATTATTTTTAGTTATTTTCTTGTAGACATGGAGAATTTTAGAGGCTGTAACTGTTAGATTCGAATACAATGCATGACGAAATAGAAAGTCGCAAAATATTAGACCCTGAGGTGTAAACCGCAGCATAATTCATGCTCAGCTTGGGAAACAAAAAACAAAGACAAAGTAAAAAAAAGAACAAACTATTCCAACATCTAGAAAAACTAGATTAAAAAAAAACACAATAAAATAATATTCTTTACAGATTTAAATAAAAAAAACAAAAATACACTATACAAAAAATTTTTTTAAAAAAAATTAATTATAAAAAGCCCCCCCCCCCCCCTAAAATTCCGGATGTCAAGTCAACTTTGAAGGCAACATAATGCCAGCTAATAAAATTCACTTACGTCCTGTTAACCAACTTCCGTTTTCTACAATACACATAACTCTTTAATTACCATCTCGTCAGTTCCTCATTTCTTATCATATACCGACGTTTTTCTATTTCAATTTTTCTTAATTCACGGACAATTATCCAATTTATTACATTGTTTACTTGCAACAAAAGTGAATTACATAAAAGCATATTTTTTTATTTAGATGAAAAAAAAATCCCCTGCTAAATTAAAACAGGATTTACGCTTCAACATGCTTTCCTATTTATTGTAAAAATCTGGAGAATTTTCCGAGATAATTAGATAACTTGGAGCCGTGTTTTATTTCAAAAGTTCTGTCACTCTCGATTAGCGTTGGAAGTGGAGATTCAAAACCAAGACAAAACGACTCTCGGAGAAACCTATTGTTTATGGTGTTTAAGAGTGAAGTGGTAGAGAGTTGGGCGGTGGTGCATGAGAGGTGGATCAAATGTGGAGTTTAAGAAGCATATTGCGTGCTGATCGTGAATTATGTTCGTTTCTTTGAGATGATTTCGAGTTTTGTTTAAATTGAGAGATTATGTCGAAGGGGAAATTTAGTGCGAAAGTGGTATATGTGAACGTTTGAATGGCGTAGATGGGAAAGTGATGATGTGAAGTGATGTGAAAGCTATGTGAAGTGATGATGTGAAAGTGAGAATTTGAAATGATGTGAAAGTGATGATGTGAAAGTGAGAATTTGAAATGCTGTGAAAGTGATGATGTGAAAGTGAGAATTTGAAATGATGTGAAAGTGATGATGTGAAAGTGAGAATTTGAAATGATGTGAAAGTGATGATGTGAAAAGAGAGAATTTGAAATGATGTGAAAGTGAGAATTTGAAATGCTGTGAATGTGATGGTGAGAATTTGAAGTGATGCGAAAGTGATGATGGGAAAGTGATGATGGGAAAGTGATGATGGGAAAGTGATGTGATAGTTATGCGAAAGTTAGAATTTCAAGTGATGTGGAATTTGGTAGTACTATGGTTACCACATATGTACTCCATTTCAGCAAAGTGGCACTCTGACTGCCGAGAATACCGTAATGTGATTGACATTTCCGTAATGTTGATGGGGAAAGTGTAAATGTGAAAGTATAAATGTGAAACTGTTGATGCGAAAGTGTTGATATGAAAGTGTTGATGTAAAAGTGTTGATGTAAAAGTGTTGATATGAAAGTGTTGATATGAAAGTGTTGATATGAAAGTGTTGATATGAAAGTGTTGATGTAAAAGTGTTGATATGAAAGTGTTGATGTAAAAGTGTTGATATGAAAGTGTTGATATGAAAGTGTTGATATGAAAGTGTTGATATGAAAGTGTTGATATGAAAGTGTTGATGTAAAAGTGTTGATGTAAAAGTGTTGATGTAAAAGTGTTGATGTAAAAGTGTTGATATGAAAGTGTTGATGTAAAAGTGTTGATATGAAAGTGTTGATGTAAAAGTGTTGATATGAAAGTGTTGATATGAAAGTGTTGATATGAAAGTGTTGATATGAAAGTGTTGATATGAAAGTGTTGATATGAAAGTGTTGATATGAAAGTGTTGATATGAAAGTGTTGATATGAAAGTGTTGATATGAAAGTGTTGATGTAAAAGTGTTGATGTAAAAGTGTTGATGTAAAAGTGTTGATATGAAAGTGTTGATATGAAAGTGTTGATATGAAAGTGTTGATATGAAAGTGTTGATGTAAAAGTGTTGATGTAAAAGTGTTGATGTGAAAGTGTTGATGTAAAAGTGTTGATATGAAACTGTTGATATGAAAGTGTTGATATGAAAGTGTTGATATGAAAGTGTTGATATGAAAGTGTTGATATGAAAGTGTTGATATGAAAGTGTTGATATGAAAGTGTTGATATGAAAGTGTTGATATGAAAGTGTTGATGTAAAAGTGTTGATGTAAAAGTGTTGATGTAAAAGTGTTGATGTAAAAGTGTTGATATGAAAGTGTTGATATGAAAGTGTTGATATGAAAGTGTTGATGTCAAAATCATAATTTGAAAGTGTTAATGTGAATGTGTTAATGCGAAAGTTTTAATGTTAAAGTGTTGATGTGAAAGTAAGGATGTGAAAGTAGTGTTCTGAAAGTGATGATCTGATTGTTATGATGTGAACGTTATGTGAAAATTATGTGATTGTGCTGATGGCGAAGATATGTAATATGCTGAAATTTGTACCAGTAATGTGAACTCTGTATGAATTATAATCCTAAAATTCACATAACACAGCAACAACGAATTCAACTTGTGTTTAACTATCGACTCATACAACATCCATCTACTATGAGACTTCATAATCCTGGACTGATAATCGCGCACGATAACTGATCCGAATCATTATGTCTGAATATCACATAACCAGTATAGATGCTGCTGTATTTTATGGAGAACTGGTCCGTCTCTTGTGATTGTTAAATCCATAAATATCTTATCTCGTCGTATGCCTTTTCAGGCTGGCCTGTTTTATATGTAATACTTCGGTAATGACGAGAGTAGTTTATCAGGCTACCTTGTTTTATATGTAATACTTCGGTAATGACGAGAGTAGTTTATCAGGCTACCTTGTTTTATATGTAATACTTCGGTAATGAAGAGAGTAACTTTTCAGGTTATCCTGTTTTATATGTAATACTTCGGTAATGAAGAGTATAGCAGAGCCATTATCTGGGACACACATATACACTTCCATCTTGTAAAACATCAGTAGTGAGTGAATATTTGGAAGTGTACAGAAAGTTAAAATAATTTAATAAAACGTTGCCATGAACATTATTAGCATCATCGTCAGCATTATAATCACCATCATCATCCGCATCATCGTCAGTATCGTCATCACCGTCATCTCCATCATTACCATCATGATTATCATCATCATTATCACCATCCTCATTATTAGTTAGCAGGGATGATCCTTTTATGGATAGATCTGCCTGACATTGTTTCTTAGCGTTTTCCCAGGATAGACAAAACTACTACGTTATAATCGTCCCAGTGCTAAATCATCGACTCTTTCCTCCATGTGGTGTGTTATAATGCTGCTGTACTTCTTTCGCTATTTGAATTAGGATATCTGAGTATCTAGTCGGTATGTTAGTGGCTGCAACTTTGCACCTTTTTGTATATCAAATATTGGCTTATATACTTCGGTAATGAATATACTATATAATTCATTATATATTAATGAATATTGCAAGAGAAAATAACATCAACATACAGATAAACAATAAACAACTAAAACAAGTAGATGAATTCGCCCGTGTGTTGCCGGCACACGAAAGGAGAGCAAAGAATAGCAACACTGTTTATCTTCCATGCATGTTGTAAGAGGTGACTAAGGTTATGGTATGGAGTTGGCTGTCCCATTCCATATAGGGTCAGTGACCCAAAGCCATGCTGAAGTCAGATGTGTCAGGTCGAAAGGCGCAGATATAGCAGCAATGCTGTAAACCATGACATAGCGCATTCCGTTCTCCGGATTACATCCTGCTAATATGCAGGAGTTTGAGAACGCACGCAGAAGAAGAAGAGGAAGTAGATGAATTCAAATATCTGGGAAGTACATTGAGATATGACAACAAACAAGAAGCAGAAATAAACGCAAGATGTAATAAGGCCTGTCAGATCATTGGTCAATTAACACCTTTACTAAGAAACAAAGATATTACACTAGAAACAGAGAAAGCGCTATTCAACACCATTTTCTTGCCAACGTTGTGTTATCAGTGTCAAACTTGGACATTAGATTCTAGAACAATTCATAAGATTAACACCACTGAAATGAAATGTGTGAGACGTATGATTGGAGTTAGCTTGAGAGACAAAATCAGGAATGAAGCACTAAGGAAACAATTAGGGATCAAGTCAACAATAGAATACATCCAGAAACAACAAGTTAAATGGTACGGCCACATAACCAGACAGAAAGAGCACAGTATTATCCGAAAAAAACTCTTAACAAACGATACGAAAACAGTCGACCTATTGGACGCCCTCGTAAAAGGTGGATAGATAGTGTATTAGAGACACTCTGAAATATAACAGCAGAAGAGGCAAATAGAAGGGCAAAAGACCGTACACTCACTCTCCCCTCAACACCGAAAGGTACATGAAGACAGAAAGAAGGAGAAGAAATATTGACTTGGTCTTCAAGACTCTAAGATGATACATCGTCATATATACGCGGGTACAGAACGGTAACGGACCGGCTCGTTATACGATATCGCTTAACTAAAAAATAGAAACACCTAATACTAAATAAAGTGTTTCGATCTAAAAATGAAAGTAAACAAATGAATCATGTTAGTTGTGAGTGAAAGTAAACAAATGCATCATGTTAGTTGTGAGTGAAAGTAAACAAATGTATTATGGTAGTTGTAAGTGAAAGTAAACAAAGACATCATATTAGTTGTGAGTGAAAGTAAACAAAGACATCATATTAGTTGTGAGTGAAAGTAAACAAATACATCATGTTAGTTGTGAGTGAAAGTAAACAAATGTATTATGGTAATTGTAAGTGAAAGTAAACAAAGACATCATGTTTGTTGTGAGTGAAAGTAAACAAAGACATCATATTAGTTGTGAGTGAAAGTAAACAAATACATCATGTTAGTTGTGAGTGAAATTAAACAAATACATCATGTTAGTTGTGAGTGAAAGTAAACAAATACATCATGTTAGTTGTGAGTGAAAGTAAACAAATGTATTATGGTAGTTGTAAGTGAAAGTAAACAAAGACATCATGTTTGTTGTCAGTGAAAGTAAACAAAGACATCATATTAGTTGTGAGTGAAAGTAAACAAATACATCATGTTTGTTGTGAGTGAAAGTAAACGAAGACATCATATTAGTTTTGAGTGAAAGTAAACAAATACATCATGTTAGTTGTGAGTGAAAGTAAACAAATACATCATGTTATTTGTGAGTGAAACAAAAGTAATATAAGTTAGTTGTGTGTGAAAGTAAACACATGAATCATGTTTATTGTGTGTGAAAGTATATATATATATATATATATATATATATATATATATATATATATATATAGGCCTATATATTGTATCAGGCTATCATACCTGTAAAATCGATTCTATTAAAATGCATATCATAAAATATGTAGTGAAAATCACCCTAAATATTGATCATAAATTTATCAGAAACTATATAGATAACTTTAATCTACTTACACGCAAAGTTTAGCTGCATACATCTGGTCATTTCTTCATGCTATAAGGCACAACCGGGTTTGGACACAAAAATGTTTGTTTAGAGATGACCTGATAATAACCTATGCACCCATTCGGTCATTATTTCCGTACACAAAATTACGTCCAACGATGCTTCAATAAACTAATGATTCAATTGTCTTTAAATTCTACATTTCTTATTACCTAGAGCGAATCCACTAATTTGGGTTCCTTCAGATTTTTAGTAAATGTCCGCTATTGTTCTAGTTATTAAATTCTGTCAGCACGTCTTTTCTAAGAATTTCTATGGTCTCAATTTCTTAGTAACTTTTCTGAGCCTTGGGCATTTTCATTGTTCGCTTGTTCATTATAATTCTCACATTTGGTGAAAAACAAACCTGACAGTAGTTTTAGTTGTCTTCGATAATTAGTTCCGGTACTTCATTGTTATCAAATTAATTTATTCCAGCAATTTCTATTACTTCAAATGAAGTTGAAAATGTGCTTTAGAAAACGAATATCATAATCCACTTATCACGGCAACGACCAATACTATCTTCATTGCCAGTATCCCCGCAACCACTACCACAAAAACTTGAACAATAATCACCCCATTTACCACCACCACCACCACCAACATCACCATAATCAATATTATCACCACTCAACAACTACAATCAATATAATCATTACCACTGCAGCCATCATCACTACCATCACTATTATCATCATTGTCACCACCACCACCATCATCATCATCAACATCACCGCCGGGGTGCAATGGGAACGCATTGCTCTAGGCGGACCCAGGGTTAGCAGATAACCAAGATCCCAAATGTACCTCCACGCGGTGCACCCTGGAAACAGAAATACAGCAGCTCGTGCTGATTCTGGCCAAATCATTTGGGGATCGTGTCCGAGAATGTGGAGGTAGCAGATGGAAAGAGATTTGACTGCACAAGAGACAGACAATATCTCCGACACCACCAGCAGCACCACATATAGCGACACTGTCGACATACAGTGAAGCTAGTCAGTCCAGTCCGAACATTGGAGGGGCGGCCAATGTAAAATGCACGTAAAGGTAGATGCATGGCGAGAGACAAATATATTTCATACCGAGTACAATGAAACAATGAAAGGGCAGAACAGCGCTAGAGGGCAGCTCGAACTGCAAATATAAAATGAAAAGTTCCTTGGAAAGGGGAACTACAAGCTCCGTCAGCTCGAGACGAGCTTCTAGTTACCTGTGTACCTTACAGGCAGAGACCCAGACCCATTCATTGGCGTTTGGTAAAGCAAGAAGACCTAATCCAACGCTAATGTCGAGCATTCCTAAACCGGAAATATGCTCGCGAAGAGAGAGGGTTCCGTACTCGATGCGCTCAGGCACAAAAGGGACAACGATTTAGCCCTGGCCCAACTCTACTGTCAGGTTTTCCTACACCGGAAATACACTTGAAGAGAGAAAGGGTTCAGTACCTGATGGTCTCAGGCGCTATTGGGACAAGGACGCTCAGCTCGAGAACGCCTTGCTCTCAAACGCGTGGTGTGAGACTCGAACTTGGACAATGGGTACACGATGTCGGTGAATGACACCTCGGCTAAGAGGGCGAAAGAGCCAGGGTCCAACTCCTCTGTTGAGTTCTTCCCCTTAAGGAACCAGACTCACGGATGAGAAACGGTTCAGTACCCAATGGGCACAGGCACAGCACGTTCAATTACACGAGGCAAGTTTATAGACAGTGGAACACCTCGTTCGAGTCAGACGAGAGCAGCAATCGTCTGGGCGAAGAGTCTCCACTACGCGTGCCTGGAGACAGATATAGAGTCTGTCACAGGCTAAGGGTAGCCCACCCGAATTGTCAAGGCATGCCGAAATCGGATGTGCTAGGCCTACAAGGCGTATAACGGTGGCACAACGTAATCACGCTCCCGGCGGAAATCACACGGATATCCGTGATGGTTACAATGGAGCGAACGAAAAACAAACAAACAAAAACTACTATCGCCACAATTACTACCACCACATAATCACTACTATCACTACTATCGCCACAATTACTACCACTACCATCATCATCATCTAAGTCATTATCATCTAACCATCATCATCTATGTCGATATTGTCATCTTCACCAAAACTCCACCATTATTATCAACATATATAGTTATTGAATGAAACAACGACTCAGTCTATTTCACGTAAAACTGTTAATTCCATTTTCTGTTTCACATATTTTGTCATATGTTGTGTATAAAAAAAAGTATATAGGTGGATTACATTAATCAACTGTTATTTCTTAAATGAACACATTACTTGTACAAAATATACTTGTTCTGACCAGGATACAAAATATTGTTTTACTGAAGTCGACACTTAATGTACGGACGATACTTGATGTAATCAGGGGATAAAATGTTGGTTTACTAAAGTCTACATTTAATGTGGAGATGATACATGATCTGATCACAAAACTGGATGAAGATCTACTAAAGTCTACATTTAATGTGGAGATGATACATGATCTGATCACAAAACGTGATGAAGATTTACTAAAGTCTACATTTAATGTGGAGATGATGCATGATCTGATCAGTGCACAAAATGTTGAAGAGGACTAAAGTCGACATCTAATGTGAAGATGATATTTGATCTACTCAAGAAACAGAATGAAGATTTACTAACGTCGACATTTAATGTTCTCGATTAGAAGCGTCACAGCACTGGGGACATTCCCATATATGCTCTGCATGCTGTTTCGTCAGCCATCTAAAAGTGTATAACCTCAGTGTCCCAGTCAGTTGCTGATTACGTGTTCTTCTGTTCTTTCTGGAGGGGGTGCCCTTTCTTCCGTCGGCTCTAGTTCCTGCCATTTCTATCATTCTCTGAATGTGTACTTAAACCAATAGTGTGTTATGAAACATTGACAATAGCGTGATATGAAACATCGATAATAGCGTGATATGAAACATTGATATTAGCGTGATATGAAACATTGATAATAACATGACATGGAACATTGATAATAGCGTGATATGAAACATTGATAATAACATGACATGGAACATTGATAATAGCGTGATATGAAACATTGATATTAGCGTGATATGAAACATTGATATTAGCGTGATATGAAACATTGATATTAGCGTGATATGAAACATTGATATTAGCGTGATATGAAACATTGATATTAGCGTGATATGAAACATTGATAATAACATGACATGGAACATTGATAATAGCGTGATATGAAACATTGATAATAACATGACATGGAACATTGATATTAGCGTGATATGAAACATTGATAATAACATGACATGGAACATTGATAATAGCGTGATATGAAACATTGATAATAGCGCGATATGAAACATTGATCGCACTTATATTGGACACTGCATTATATTGATTCAGGAAGCGCCTTTACAGAGGATGACAAAATCGATAGAGAGATCGAAACAAGATGTCAGAAAGTCAATGCTGTGACTTACCAGATGTCGCCAATAACTTAAACATCCATCAATCTTCATGGCTACAAAACGACAATTGATAAGCAGTATTTTTTTACGAATTATGTGTTATCAGTGTCAAACAGCAATATGAAACTTGATAACAAACTACAACAATAAGAAGAAAACGATGTACTTGTATATTGGACTTGTATAGGTTATATGGAAACGATGGACTTGTAAATTGGACTTGTATATTGGACTTGTATAGGTTATATGGAAACGATGGACTTGTATATTGGACTTGTATAGGTTATATGGAAACGATGGACTTGTATATTGGACTTGTATATTGGACTTGTATATTGGACTTGTATAGGTTATATGGAAACGATGGACTTGTATATTGGACTTGTATATTGGACTTGTATAGGTTATATGGAAACGATGGACTTGTATATTGGACTTGTATATTGGACTTGTATAGGTTATATGGAAACGATGGACTTGTATATTGGACTTGTATAGATTATATGGAAACGATGGACTTGTATATTGGACTTGTATATTGGACTTGTATATTGGACTTGTATATTGGACTTGTATATTGGACTTATATATTGGACTTGTATAGGTTATATGGAAACGATGGACTTGTATATTGGACTTGTATAGATTATATGGAAACGATGGACTTGTATATTGGACTTGTATATTGGACTTGTATATTGGACTTGTATATTGGACTTGTATATTGGACTTGTATAGATTATATGGAAACGATGGACTTGTATATTGGACTTGTATATTGGACTTGTATATTGGACTTGTATATTGGACTTGTATATTGGACTTGTATATTGGACTTGTATATTGGACTTGTATATTGGACTTGTATAGGTTATATGGAAACGATGGACTTGTATATTGGACTTGTATAGGTTATATGGAAACGATGGACTTGTATATTGGACTTGTATAGGTTATATGGAAACGATGGACTTGTATATTGGACTTGTATATTGGACTTGTATATTGGACTTGTATAGGTTATATGGAAACGAAAATGTTTGTTGAGAGATGACAGGATAATAACCTACGCTCCCATTCGGTTAGAATGAATGCAAACAGACTGTCACTACACGCATTAAAATAAGTCTATTGTCTATTGTCTTTCCCCAGGTGAATGATGGTTGATCGCATTCACACTTGCCGTTAAGCGTAGGGGTGGGAGCTTAAGCCGTCGTTCCAAGGCCAGATGTGTCGCTGTGGTTGCGTTTAGTCCATATTTGTTCAAAGCTATCTTGATGTTTTCTATCGACCGTTTCTTGGTCTACCTTTGGCTTTACGCCCGGATATTCTTGTATTATATGCTCTTATTGGTATTTGGTTTGGCTTCATTCTCATAAGATGACCGAACCATTTTACTTGCTGTCTCTCAATATGTTCGATACATGATATTATACCAACTCTTTTCCTAATTTCTTCATTCCTTATTTTATTTAGTTTGGTAACCAGTGCAGCTTTCCTCAGACACTTCATTTCACATGTGACGATTTTTCTTTGCTGCGAAGCTGTTAAAGACCATGTTTGACATTGGTAGCACAGTGTTGGTATAAAAATTGTAGATATTATTTGTTTTTTTAATTTCCATCTTCATCTGTGGTTTTTTTTTTCATCTTCCATCTTGATTAAAATAAGTAGCAGATTGAAAAAGAAAAAGAGGAAGACCACGAGTTACTCTTCACAGAAGACAACCATCAAAGAGAACATGACTATGGGTCTCAACAACATGCAGGAATCAAGGGATACAGAAAGTCATTACATTCTATCCATGTTTCAAATATTAAAAAAAAATATAACCCTAATATTATGTGATATTGTATTGTCTGAGATTGTGATATTTATCTAACACATGCACGCCTGATGAGATCCGGTATAAGAACATTAAGAAAAGCTCCGATTAGTTTTTCAGATGTTCCAATACAAACGACTTCACTTAATTAATTGGCATTGATCTAGCTATTGGTGAAAGATCAGAGAGGTTCAGAAACACGACCGTATGCAGAATTTCTTTTCTCCACACCCTCTTCTTCTATTCTTTTTATTTTTATTTAGATTTATTCTTTTATTATTTTTCAGTGTGTACTTTTAGACTTAATTTTAGTTGTTAGTTGTGAAACAACACAAGCGCACTCCGGGAAAACCCATATACATGCATTCTCTTGAAGAAAATCCCCCGAAGCAGTGGATAAATAATTAAATTTCTCTTAGAGAGAAAGACAGAGAGAGAGAGAGAGAGAGAGAGAGAGAGAGAGAGAGAGAGTTTGATCGTATCAAGAAGAATCAAGGTCATGTAATTATTTCGCAAAAGTAGAATTTTCAGGCTATGATAAAGTTCCCGTGACTAGCTGTCAAAGGCTATGCCTGCTCATAGTTCCTGTTACTCGTTGGCTAAATCACGGATCTTTAGATGCAAGGATATACCACGGGATTTGCGGACTCACGGAAATGGTTTGCTATAAATACAGCTAATGCTGGGGACTGGCCATTTCGTCAACAATTTGTTGCCAATTATGATCCAACTACTTGTAACCAACTGTCAAACTTTATTCATACCTCCCCTCCTTCAATCTGCCACACACTCCTCAATTTGTCAAACAATCCTCAATCTGCCACACACTACTCAATCTGTCAAACAATCCTCAATCTGTCACACACTACTCAATTTGTCAAACAGTCCTTCAATCTGTCACACACTCCTTCAATCTGTCACACACTACTCAATCTGTCAAACAATCCTCAATCTGTCACACACTACTCAATTTGTCAAACAGTCCTTCAATCTGTCACACACTCCTTCAATCTGTCACACACTACTTCAATCTGTCACACACTCCTTCAATCTGTCACACACTCCTTCAATCTGTCACACACTCCTTCAATCTGTCACACACTCCTTCAATCTGTCACACACTCCTTCAATCTGTCACACACTACTCAATTTGTCAAACAATCCTCAATCTGTCACACACTCCTCAATTTGTCAAACAGTCCTCAATCTGTCACACACTCCTCAATCTGTCCATTACTCAATCTGCCTAACACCCTTCAATCTTCCAAAGACTTCTTGACCTGGCAGACACTTCGAACTCTGTCATATTGCTACCCCATATTTTAAAATAGATTCAGTGTCATACAACAAGAAGTCTTTCAGCATATTCATCACTCCACCACACAAGCGATCATTAAACTAATTCATCACTCCACCACACAAGCGATCATTAAACTAATTCATCACTCCACCACACTAGCGATCATTAAACTAATTCATCACACCATCACACAAGCATTCATTAAACAAATTCATCACACCATCACACACACGGTACTTAAACTAATTCATCACTCCACCACACAAGCATTCATTAAACAAATTCATCACACCATCACACACACGGTACTTAAACTAATTCATCACTCCACCACACAAGCATTCATTAAACAAATTCATCACACCATCACACACACGGTACTTAAACTAATTCATCATTCCACCACACAAGCATTCATTAAACTCATTCATCACATCACCACGCAAACTATCATTAAACAATTCATCACCCCACCACACAAATGGTTCTTAGAAAAGTTCATCATATAACCACACAAGCGGTCTATAAGTAAATTCCTATTTATTATCAACTTGCCATGTCTCAACAAATCTGTATGAAGTTTCCACACAAGTGGTCTGTAAGCAAATTTCAAATTGATATCAAATTCCTATACTTAAACAATCAACTCAATAAGTCAAGTAAAGAGAACATATATAAACATAAATAAAGAAAAAATCAAGCCATTATAATCAGCAAAAAAAAAAAAAAAAGATAAACAGGTGCTAAACAAAAATACGTGGAGAGAAACTACAAGTAGATCATTACCAATATCTCGGACGCATAATCACAAATGATGGCAGATGTGAAACAAAAGTGAAAAAGGAGAATAGGAATGGCTAAAAGTACTTTCAATGACATGAGGAAAATATTAATATCTACACAAATTACAAACAAGCTAAACATGAAAACCATAAAATGCTACATCTATTCTATATTAATGTATGGTTCAGAAACATGGACAATGAACCAAAAAACTAGAAGACAGTTTATGTTTGATGAATTATGTTTGAATTGATGCCTTTGCGATGCGGATATATAGAAGAATAAGGAGAACCGCGTAAAAAGAGAAGAAAACGAGAAAAAGATGTTCTAACACCACTTAATATGTAAAAAGAATTATTACAAGAAATAAAGATCAAACAGAGAATTTTGGACATATCAAAAGACATGGCAACCTGTTGAAGATCTTACTTGAGGATAGAGTCGAGGGGAGCCGAACCAAGAAGTAGGCATATATTCAAGTAGAAAAGAAACATCGCGAGATGATCAGGTTAGTCTGACAGAGTGCAGCACCAAGACAAGAGACAGTCACTGGTCCAACCTCACATAAAAACCTTGTATCCCTAACAAGAATACGCGTACCACACATTTATAGCAGACATGTATGTGATTAGATTAACTATATAATGGATATATACTCACAAAATTGATTCCTGTTCTACTATAACATTATTCCGGATTGAGAAGTGTGTTTAACCACGGTATAGTACTTTCACAATTCCTGGAACCAAAATTATGTTTGAATACGCGAGACAAGAGCAGTAACTTGAAGCGACGGGCACTGGTAACTGTGAAAACACAGGGGTAGGTGGGAGAAGAGATGAAGAGGTAATAATTGTTGACAGGCCTCATAAGATGCCTGTTACGTTCATTTTGTTCGAAACGGCAATGCTTTTAGAAATCAATATAGTCATATTAATAAAGATGATAATAATAATAATAATAATAATAATAATAATAATAATAATAGCAATAGTAATTTTAATAGTAATATTTTTATTATTAATAATAATAACAATTAAAGGCGTAAAAGATGCGGAGGATTGACTGAATAGTACCCATGTTACTCCATATCTACTCCGTAGCTCTCAACAAAGCGGCTTGTTGTCTGTCGAGAGTATCACTCATAGCACGTAACTCCCCATAGCTTTAAGCAATAATTCCCACAGAATTCAGAAAAAGATCAAATCTTTAAACAAGACTTCACGTTGGGGTTTCGAACACATAATGTATTGAGCGTAAACGAGCGGCTTAACCACTGCATACCAGGTAGATCCCCGAAAATACATATTAATAATAACAATAGTCATAATGATAGTAATAGTAGTAAATATAACAACAATATGATAAGACTAGTATTACTAATAATAATAATAACAATTAAAATTGAAACGTATTATGTATTGAAGACTTTGTGTATTTTAAACACCATCTTGACGCATCAGTAACAGTTTCAGCATTCCGTGAATAGGCACGGCTTATATTGCGCCTGAACCATGACCACGTTAGTTTCAGTTGTGACTATTCGACTCTCATTAGTTGCAATAGTTTAGCAATACTATATCAATTTGTATTTAGCCTACAACAAATTTCTCAGATCCCGGATTGGACTCACCAGCCATGACCGTTCTCCAGTGTAGAAGACCCGTGTACAGATATTGTAAACATGACCGGAAACATGACCATGATTTTGATTATTCCGTGAATTTGGTTTGTCGGATGTGGCATGCGACTCTAATTATATAAATTGTGATCAAAGAAAAACACGACAATAATCAAAATCGTAATGAACGAAGTCCTAATTAATTCTGTACAGAGGTCTTAAAATAATATCGAAGGTCACACACCAGTTATTTGAAGACACACAGTCAAACCTTACTCAATCTTTTTCAATGCCATGTTTTGTTTCATCTTTGTTTGCGAAGGAGGATCATCATCTGGTGCACCGACACGGAAGCCAGAATATTAAAGTTATTATTGTTAATACTATTCTTTCTCACAGACAACTGGAGTTATTGATATTTCTATTACGATTATCCTTCCTCATGTTCTCTTTCTTGATTGTTCTTCTTTCTTCTTATTCTGTTCTCTCCGTCTGTCTTCTTGTTCTTCATATTTCTACTTTTTTCCCCTCCTTTTTCTTTCTCATTTTCTTTCTGCTTTCTCATTCTTCCTCTTCTCTCTTCATGTCTTTCTTTATTGCCCCTTTCTTCATTTGTATTTCTTTTTCCTCCCCTTTTCTGTTTTTCTTCTTCGTCATCTCTCTTCGTATTCTTCTTTTACTTTATTTTTTCTTCTTTTGTTTGGTTTTCTTCTGATTTCTTCTTCTTTTCTTTTTCTTATGCATTTTCTCTGTTCCTATTCTTTCCGTCTTCTCCATTCTTTCGTTTTCTTCTTCTTCTTCTTCGTTTTCATCTTCTACTTTATTTCGTTTTCTTCTATCTTCTTTTTCTTAAGTAGTCTTTTCTTTCATTCGTTTTCTTAATATTATAATTACATTAATTGCCAGTAGCTATTTCTAATGTCACCTAACTACTGTACTCATAATTTCTAATGTCACCTAACTACTGTACTCATAATTTCTAATGTCACCTAACTACTGTACTCATAATTTATAATGTCACCTAACTACTGTACTCATAATTTATAATGTCACCCAACTATTGTACTCATAATTCCTAATGCCACCTAATTATTGTACTCAATTTCTAATGTCACTCAACTATTGTACTCATAATTTCTAATGCCACCTAACTATTGTACTCATAATTTCTAATGTCACCTAACTATTGTACTAATAATTTCTAATGTCACCTAACTATTGTACTCATTATTTCATCTATCACTTAATTAGACCCACTAATTGCCATCATTGTTGTTACTTTTGCTTGTTGCAGTAGATGATGTTGAAACACTCTCAACATTTCTGCCTTAATTATCACTATATGTTTGATGAAAGTCAATACTATGTTTGTCTTCTTCTTCTGTATTAGTTCATATTAGTTCATAATCTGCTGCATAGCACGATGTAATCCGTACAGCGGAATGCATTGTGTTATGGGTTTACAGTTTGGATGCAATAAATGCCCCATTCAGCTGGATATACACAACTATAGCATATCGTTTACGTCATTTTGACCTTGCGATGTAATAACCAACCTATAAAACCTTCTTAATCGCCTCTTATAATATGCATGACATGTCAGTGTTTATTTTCTTTGCTTCGCCTTTGGTAACACGAGGCTTAATAAGTCGTTATGATCAGATTCTATGCACAAAAAACAAACCAAGAACTCACACGTCAAGGAATCCTAAACATAACAGAACACGAAGTCACATGACAAGGAAGATTAAACACAAACAACAGACCACTAAGTCACATGTTACATAAACTTGACCACAAACAAGGGACCAACAAGTCACATGTTACAGAAACTTGAACACAAACAACAGTCCACCAAGTCACATGTTACAGAAACGTTACCACAAACAACAGACCACCAAGTCACATGTTACAGAAACTTACACAGAAACAACAGACCAAAACGTCACATATAAAAGAATCTTAAACATAAACAACAGACCAAGACGTCAAATATAACTGAAGTTTAAACACACAATTTTAACTCTTGATGATTCTAAATCAGTGATCTATAATTTACAGCCCGCTACAAACTGACTCACTGGACAATTTTAATGGTCCGTAAGGCTGATGAAAGTGTATTATATTCTCTGGTTATCAGCAAACTACTTCAATATACTTCTCTGAACTGAATAATTTTATGAGGATGCATCAGATGTACATGCTTATTTATTCACGTCTATTCAACGTAGGGAGCTTGCTTTCTATCACTGCGTGCCATGGGACAAATCTTTACCTTTTATTCAAAGATACAGCTTTAATATACGGGTGTGAAAGCTGGTAATCAACTACATCTTTAGAAAACAAACTAATTGCCTTCGAAAACAAATGTATCAAGGATACAAACGCAATCTGGAAAGACCCAAAGTCAAACGAGACACTAAGAGAAGAGACAAAACAAGAGTACATCACAGACGTTATTAGAAAAAGACGTTGGGCATACATCAGTCACGCACTCATAATGAATGAAGACATAATTCCACGTCAAGTCTTTACACGGTCACCGAGTGGCAAGAAGAAAAGGGGAAGACCAAAAGCAACACTGAAAAGAACTATCGAAAAAGAAATCACAATAGCTGGTGTGAAAATGAACGACCTGGAACAAATGGCTGATCGACAAGCATGTAGAGTTATGACATCTGCCCTATGTGCCAAGCTTGACAAGCATGTAGAGTTATGACATCTGCCCTATGTGCCAAGCTTGACATGAGAGGAACATGATGATGATTCAAAGATAAAACTATGTGATTATAATATGGGCTAAACCAAACACCTAGCACACAGACACACACAACACAAGCAGATGCAAAGATTTATTTGAGCAGCATAAACAATAAATGTTAACACGGATTATACGATGTAAAGGAGGTCTCGACCTATGTTAACGTTTGATAGATTTGGATCAGTCGAACATTTGATCAGTAACGATAGAAGTAGTCCAGAAAGTGAGATATATTGTTGATCTTGTACAGACCGATTCTTTATCACCGTGTTTGGCTTGGTAGTCTGTGCGTGAAATGGGGGTACTAGTACCATATTACAAATAGTATTACAATAGCAACAATTCAAAACTGTTTTATAGTAACAGTTGGTATTGTAATATATAATAGTATATTACAATAGTAACGATTCATCCATCCATCCATTCATCCATCAACACCTACCGACCTACCTACATACCTACCTACCTACCTACCTGTCTGTCTGTCTGTCCACGCGCCCGCCCGACTGACTTCCTGCCTGTCTCTCTGTCTGTTTGTCTGTCTGTCTACCTGCCCGCCCGCCGCCTGTTTGCTTGTCTGTCTGACATCTGTATTTCTATCGTTTGTCTATCTGCCCATATGTCTGTCTGTCTGTCTAAGATCTGTCGATTTATCATCTGTTTGTCTATCTGTGTATCTATATATATATGTCTGTCTGCATATCTTTCTATATATCTATTTGTCTATTGGTCTATCATATATCTATTTGTCTATTGGTCTATCATATATCTATTTGTCTATTGGTCTATCATATATCTATCTGTCTATGGGTCTATCATATCTATCTGTCTTAGTCTACAATCTTCTCTCTTTTTATCTATTCGCCATGTTAAGTCGAATATAACCATATCAGTAACCACAAGTTTCAAGTAGTCACATTAATACAGATCTGTTAGAAACTGGAGTCACATTAATACAGATCTGTTAGAAACTGGACAGAAGAGCTTCTGTTACTAGTGTTAAAGATATGTTATACCGTGGATTCTATAGCAGTGCAACATTTTAGGAAAGGATGAGGCAGAGTGATTTGCAAAGGAAGGAGGAAATATATCTTAACCAGACACAAATAGAACTAAAAGTAATGATATTTGTAAGAAGAGGATAAACAAACGATTAACTCATACTGTTACCAGAGAAATGTTACACCCCACCAACTCAGCAGAGAAATGTTACACCCCACCAACTCAGCAGAGAAATGTTACACCCCACCAACTCAGCAGAGAAATGTTACACCCCACCAACTCAGCAGAGAAATGTTACACCCCACCAACTCAGCAGAGAAATGTTACACCCCACCAACTCAGCAGAGAAATGTTACACCCCACCAACTCAGCAGAGAAATGTTACACCCCACCAACTCAGCAGAGAAATGTTACACCCCACCAACTCAGCAGAGAAATGTTACACCCCACCAACTCAGCAGAGAAAAGAAAGCACTGATTTGTAGATTCTCCTCACCGGAAATAAACTGGTGAAAATAGGAGGCAGATGAAATTGTGCTAATCACTGGATATACGCATGATAACATTCGAAAATCGGCGTTACAAGCAAAAGAACTTTATCATGAACACAATCACAAAATAATAAGTTACGTGTAAGAATGGTACTTTATATGTTCACATTATAGCAATAAATATGGATATATAGGGAAAAAAGTACAATCTAGAAGGTTTGATGTGAAACAATACAAACAAAAACTTGTCAGAACAGGTTGTCTATATGTAGGACGGACATTGATCACACTAGGCTCTGTTGTACACTTTAACAAACTCGCAGGAATTATCAGTCTAAAGCAGAGGTTGGTAAAAAAATTAGGCTCGACAAAACATCTTTCTGGTTCATCAGACAGAACAATATTATGTTAATATGAACTGATCCGTGCTAAGAAAATATTACGTGTAGATGAACTGAACTGAGGTTAGAAAATATTACGTGTATATGAACTGAACTGAGGTTAGAAAATACTACGTGTATATGAACTGAACTGAGGTTAGAAAATATTACGTGTATATGAACTGAACTGAGGTTAGAAAATATTACGTGTATATGAACTGAACTGAGGTTAGAAAATATTACGTGTATATGAACTGAACTGAGGTTAGAAAATATTACGTGTATATGAACTGAACTGAGGTTAGAAAATATTACGTGTATATGAACTGAACTGAGGTTAGAAAATATTACGTGTATATGAACTGAACTGAGGTTAGAAAATATTACGTGTAGATGAACTGAACTAAGAAAATACTACGGGTGGGGGGGGGGGTGAAATCGACCCATAAATTACAATTCTTTGGCAATTTTGCACCATTCCCCCTCCCACTGCCAACGACCATCAAGAATTCCATGCTAAATTATGTCAATTATTTTATAACCTCTGCCACCCAACATATATTTTAGTAGAAAAAAGGAAACAAAACAATGCATGATTTGTTTTTTAATTGTTTATAACTAAAATGATTTAGTTGGTGTAGAAAAAGAGTGTTGTTGGCGTCAATTTACGTCAAATCCCCTTGTCAACAACTACCAGACATTCTCATATTCCTCTCCTATTTATTGTTGACGTCAATTTATGGACGGCCTGTTAGAGCGCCAAGCAAAACTTCCTGACTATATATCTATAGATAACTGCTTAATTTGACCCGCTGATCATAAAAGGTTGCCCACAGTTCTGATCTAAAGTGCATCTGTTCAATCTACGAGTAGGAATCTCAGATAAATCAGGCAGAATAAGTATTGAACATCTTCAACGGTTCCCAACGTGTTGTTAACAGTACAGGTTGTGAGCCATTTCATGATCACACTCTACGGTGATGCATATGGACTTGGTGAACTAACCATATCTTACTTTTAGATTGCTCAGATTGTATGGAGCTTGTTTGATGATTGTTACTCAGATTGTATGAAGCTTGTTTGATGATTGTTACTCAGATTGTATGGAGCTTGTTTGATGATTGTTACTCAGATTGTATGAAGCTTGTTTGATGATTGTTACTCAGATTGTATGGAGCTTGTTTGATGATAGTTACTCAGATTGTATGAAGCTTGTTTGATGATTGTTACTTAGATTATATGAAACTTGAGTACAGTACAAATAGATGCCACCACATAGTCGAGTTTTACCTTGTCACATTTCCCTAGTCTATGTTGATAAATTTGACGTTAATTATTTGTTTCATTTAAATAGTAATTTATTTTAAGGCTTGGGTTATGATTAATATAGTTGTGTTTTACAAAACTAACCCTAACCTCAGCTCTAAATAAATAAATATTTCAATTATCAAATGATGAACATGAAATTTACAAACATAGATAAGGAAAATAATTAAACATACGGCGGCGTCTACTTGTACTGTACCGAAACTTGTTTGATGATACGCTTACTCTGATTGATGCTTCAGATTGTTGCTGAGATTGTTACTTATATTGATGCATCAAAGTGTATGATGAATATATATATTATATATATATATATATATATATATTGCTGAGTTAAAGAGGACCGAAAGTAGAGATTTTTCCGTCCGAAAGGTGCAGATAACGCAGCTAAACGGTAAAATTACCTATGACATTTAATTCTTCAGACTATATCTTATTAATCTGCAGGAGTTTTAGACGAATAAAGCAGAAGAAGATTACTTCAGGAACCTTGCCTATGTTATGGTCTTGTTCCACTTCTGATGAAATAATTATGTGTAGGATGAAGATCGTTGCCTACACATCTGTGTGATAAAAATGAAATGAAAGTGACCCTAATATATTAACAGCGCTAACGCCTATGGTTGTCCCGCCTTTGTCCTTTAACTACATCTCAAATATTTCAGAACTTGACTTTCTATCAGATCTTGAGACTAGTCATTGCCAGCAGCGTTACCATAGTTCATGATGGGTGGGTCATCAAATGTCAAGGTGTTGGATAATGTCTATGGCGAAAGAAATGAGATTAGTATATGACCACATTTGTATTATCGAGTGGCTAATGTATGTTATATATATATATATATGTATATATATGTACATAAGTAGATCAATATACAGGTAGAAATGTGTGTGTACAATAAGTAGATGAATGTACGTGTAGATAGATGGTTACATAAGTAGATCAATATACAGGTAGAAATGTGTGTGTACAATAAGTAGATGAATGTACGTGTAGATAGATGGTTACATAAGTAGATCAATATACAGGTAGAAATGTATGTGTACAAATGTAGATGCATATACAGTTAGATGATTAAATAGTATATTGTCCGTACTAATAGATAATTACATAAATTAAAAGTGCTCACAAGACGTAGATAATTTACATGATCGTACTTGGGTTTCACGAAATGTTCTCTATCCCTCTAAACAAAGCAAGTATCTATTTGCCAAGAGTACGGATAGTAATGTAACTCATACGGATAGTATGTAACTCCGTAACTCAAGTGATAGTCATCAAATCTCTGAAAAAATGCATTTGTAAACATGTGTCACTCCCAAGTGTAAACATGCGTCACGCCCAAGTATAAACATGCGTCACGCCCAAGTGTAAACATGCGTCACGTCCAAGTTTAAACATGCGTCACGCCCAAGGATAGAAGCCGCAATCTTATCTCTTAACCAGTAACCAGTCAGCTACAAAACAGCAAATGCCTATATATATATATATATATATATATATATAAACTTGCAGATATATATAAACTGTATAGTACATTAAATGTGCGAGTTTGGAAAGTGTCAGGATAAAGAAGAACAAAACGGACAGGTTGAAAATTTATGAATCATACCAAAATGTAGTGGCTCAAAAAACGATGCATGCAAACTGTCAGTTAAAGGGTAATTATCTGGGAACAATAACAAGATGAAAAAGGAAAGGATAGAAATATGATATATGAAGAAAATAAAAATAGGAAACTTTATTGGTTCGAAAAGATAATATAGATACATTGTTGGTTAAAAAAGTAAAGGTAGAAAAGTAGTTACTTGAAAATAAAATGGAAAGATAGTAGTTTAAATAAGAAAGACGATAAAAAATGTTTGTTAAATTAAAATTACTATTTAAAAAAATAGTTGGTTAAAAAAGGGAGATGAAAAGTGGAGAATAGATAGACAAATAATTGGTTAAAAATATAAAAAAATCGTTTGTTGGAAATAATTGTAACATGAAGACGTAATAATCCCTTTACCTGATGTGATGACAATGAAATAATCCATTTATCTGATGTGATGACGATGAAATAATCCATTTATCTGATGTATTGACGATGAAATAATCCATTTATCTGATGTGATGGCAATGAAATAACCCATTTATCTGATGTGATGACGATGAAATAATCCATTTATCTGATGTGATGACGATGAAATAATCCATTTATCTGATGTGATGACAATGAAATAATCCATTTATCTGATGTGATGACGATGAAATAATCCATTTACCTGATGTGATGACAATGAAATAATCCTAATAATTGTGAGCAGGTAGCTCTTGACTTGATTTCAGACAAAAGCACAAGTCCTTTTCAGTTTTTCAACTGAGGCGATACCCAACTTATACAAGAGTTACTTAAAGGAATGGACGTGTAAAGGGGGTGGAGGAGGTTATGAACGTCTGTTTAGTCTGCGAATGAAGACTCATCATTTAGGAATTGTACCAACTTCCAGTTTCCTCGTATTGCTCTCAGGGCTCATCGATTCTGATTCTAAGTACCAGCTGCTCATCCTGGCTTCATCTTAGCTCTCTGAAATTAGGTTCTAGCTTGTTGAGTTTTTCATATAACCCTAACCCTAACCCTAACTCAAAAAAATACATTAAAGAAAAAACAAACAAAAGCAAAACAATGAGGTCGGTTAAGAGAAATTCATTTTTAGGAAAAACAAAGATACCAGAAAAGGGGGGAGGGGTCAATTGATTGTTTGATCAGGATAAGTTTATGTTCATCCTAACAATTTTCTAATATATGGAACAAAACAATAGAGTACGAACACGTACGTACTTCACAGTGTCATGCATACTTCACAGTGTCATGCATACTTCACAGTGTCATGCATACTTCACAGTGTCATGCATACTTCACAGTGTCATACATACTTCACAGTGTCATACATACTTCACAGTGTAATACATACTTCACAGTGTCATGCATACTTCACAGTGGCAGTGTCATACATACTTCACAGTGTCATGCATATTTCAAAGGGTGTGATCCCATTGGCAACTGGATCAGCAAGTAAAACAAAATTAAAAAATAGAATCATTTCAAGTTTAAAACAACAGAAAAATTAACACCCTATTTTAATCTGGGAAAGTTCAATATTGGGACTACAGAAACGTGAGATCAGACACTCAAGATGGGACTACAGAAACGTGACAGCAGGAACTCAACATGGGACTACAGAAACGTGACAGCAGGCACTCAACATGGGACTACAGAAACGTGACACCAGGCACTCAGCATGGGACTATAACAACATGACACAAAACATTCAACATGGAATTACAGTAACTTGACACCAGGAATTCAACATGAGATTACAGTAACTTGACACCAGGAACTCAACATGAGATTACAGTAACTTGACACCAGGCACTCAACATGAGATTACAGTAACTTGACACCAGGAACTCAACATGAGATTACAGTAACGACACCAGGCACTCAACATGAGATTACAGTAACTTAACACCAGGAACTCAACATGAGATTACAGTAACTTGACACCAGGCACTCAACATGAGATTACAGTAACTTGACACCAGGAATACAACATGAGATTACAGTAACTTGGCACCCGGAACTCAACATGAGATTACAGTAACTTGACACCAGGAACTCAACATGAGATTACAGTAACTTGACACCAGGAATACAACATGAGATTACTTTACTTACACCCGGAACTCAACATGAGATTACAGTAACTTGACACCAGGAACTCAACATGAGATTACAGTAACTTGACACCAGGAACTCAACATGAGATTTAAGCAGTTTGACTACCAGGCCCTTAACATTGGACTACAGCAACTTGGCACTAGATCCTCAACATAGGACTACAACAACTTTGCAACAGTCCCTCAACATGGGATTATAGTAACGTGGCCTCCAAAGCCCTCAAAATTGGACCACAGCAGCTTGGCACCACGCCCTTAACATAAAACTACAGCAACCTAGCACCAGGCCCTCAACATGAGATTACATCAATGTGACACCAGTCCCTCAACATGAGATTACATCAATGTGACACCAGTCCCTCAACATGAGATTACATCAATGTGACACCAGTCCCTCAACATGAGATTACATTAATTTGACACCAGTCCCTCAACATGAGATTACATCAATGTGACACCAGTCCCTCAACATGAGATTACATCAATGTGACACCAGACCCTCAACATGAGATTACATCAATGTGACACCAGTCCCTCAACATGAGATTACATCAATGTGACACCAGTCCCTCAACATGAGATTACATCAATGTGACACCAGTCCCTCAACATGAGATTACATCAATGTGACACCAGTCCCTCAACATGAGATTACATCAATGTGACACCAGGCCCTCAACATGAGATTACATTAATTTGACACCAGTCCCTCAACATGAGATTACATCAATGTGACACCAGTCCCTCAACATGAGATTACATCAATGTGACACCAGTCCCTCAACATGAGATTACATCAATGTGACACCAGTCCCTCAACATGAGATTACATCAATATGACACCAGGCCCTCAACATGAGATTACATTAATTTGACACCAGTCCCTCAACATGAGATTACATTAATGTGACACCAGGCCCTCAACATGAGATTACATCAATGTGACACCAGTCCCTCAACATGAGATTACATCAATGTGACACCAGTCCCTCAACATGAGATTACATCAATGTGACACCAGGCCCTCAACATGAGATTACATCAATGTGACACCAGTCCCTCAACATGAGATTACATCAATGTGACACCAGTCCCTCAACATGAGATTACATTAATGTGACACCAGTCCCTCAACATGAGATTACATCAATGTGACACCAGGCCCTCAACATGAGATTACATCAATGTGACACCAGTCCCTCAACATGAGATTACATCAATGTGACACCAGTCCCTCAACATGAGATTACATCAATGTGACACCAGTCCCTCAACATGAGATTACATCAATGTGACACCAGGCCCTCAACATGCGATTACATCAATGTGACACCAGTCCCTCAACATGAGATTACATTAATGTGACACCAGTCCCTCAACATGAGATTACATCAATGTGACACCAGTCCCTCAACATGCGATTACATCAATGTGACACCAGTCCCTCAACATGCGATTACATCAATGTGACACCAGTCCCTCAACATGCGATTACATCAATGTGACACCAGACCCTTAACATGAGATTACATCAATGTGACACCAGTCCCTCAACATGAGATTACATCAATGTGACACCAGTCCCTCAACATGAGATTACATCAATGTGACACCAGGCCCTCAACATGCGATTACATCAATGTGACACCAGTCCCTCAACATGAGATTACATTAATGTGACACCAGTCCCTCAACATGAGATTACATCAATGTGACACCAGTCCCTCAACATGCGATTACATCAATGTGACACCAGTCCCTCAACATGCGATTACATCAATGTGACACCAGTCCCTCAACATGCGATTACATCAATGTGACACCAGACCCTTAACATGAGATTACATCAATGTGACACCAGTCCCTCAACATGAGATTACATCAATGTGACACCAGTCCCTCAACATGAGATTACATCAATGTGACACCAGTCCCTCAACATGAGATTACATCAATGTGACACCAGTCCCTCAACATGAGATTACATCAATGTGACACCAGTCCCTCAACATGCGATTACATCAATGTGACACCAGTCCCTCAACATGAGATTACATCAATGTGACACCAGTCCCTCAACATGAGATTACATTAATGTGACACCAGGCCCTCAACATGCGATTACATCAATGTGACACCAGTCCCTCAACATGAGATTACATTAATGTGACACCAGTCCCTCAACATGAGATTACATCAATGTGACACCAGTCCCTCAACATGCGATTACATTAATGTGACACCAGTCCCTCAACATGCGATTACATCAATGTAACACCAGTCCCTCAACATGCGATTACATCAATGTGACACCAGACCCTCAACATGAGATTACATCAATGTGACACCAGTCCCTCAACATGAGATTACATCAATGTGACACCAGTCCCTCAACATGAGATTACATCAATGTGACACCAGTCCCTCAACATGAGATTACATCAATGTGACACCAGTCCCTCAACATGAGATTACATCAATGTGACACGTCCCTCAACATGAGATTACATCAATGTGACACCAGTCCCTCAACATGAGATTACATCAATGTGACACCAGTCCCTCAACATGCGATTACATCAATGTGACACCAGTCCCTCAACATGCGATTACATCAATGTGACACCAGTCCCTCAACATGCGATTACATCAATGTGACACCAGTCCCTCAACATGAGATTACATCAATGTGACACCAGTCCCTCAACATGAGATTACATCAATGTGACACCAGTCCCTCAACATGAGATTACATCAATGTGACACCAGTCCCTCAACATGAGATTACATGAATGTGACACCAGTCCCTCAACATGAGATTACATCAATGTGACACCAGGCCCTCAACATGAGATTACATCAATGTGACACCAGGCCCTCAACATGAGATTACATCAATGTGACACCAGGCCCTCAACATGAGATTACATCAATGTGACACCAGTCCCTCAACATGAGATTACATCAATGTGACACCAGGCCCTCAACATGAGATTACATCAATGTGACACCAGTCCCTCAACATGAGATTACATCAATGTGACACCAGGCCCTCAACATGAGATTACATCAATGTGACACCAGTCCCTCAACATGAGATTACATCAATGTGACACCAGGCCCTCAACATGAGATTACATCAATGTGACACCAGGCCCTCAACATGCGATTACATCAATGTGACACCAGGCCCTCAACATGCGATTACATCAATGTGACACCAGGCCCTCAACATGCGATTACATCAATGTGACACCAGTCCCTCAACATGAGATTACATCAATGTAACACCAGGCCCTCAACATGCGATTACATCAATGTGACACCAGTCCCTCAACATGAGATTACATCAATGTGACACCAGGCCCTCAACATGAGATTACATCAATGTGACACCAGGCCCTCAACATGCGATTACATCAATGTGACACCAGGCCCTCAACATGCGATTACATCAATGTGACACCAGGCCCTCAACATGAGATTACATCAATGTGACACCAGGCCCTCAACATGAGATTACATCAATGTGACACCAGGCCCTCAACATGCGATTACATCAATGTGACACCAGGCCCTCAACATGCGATTACATCAATGTGACACCAGGCCCTCAACATGAGATTACATCAATGTGACACCAGTCCCTCAACATGAGATTACATCAATGTGACACCAGGCCCTCAACATGCGATTACATTAATGTGACACCAGTCCCTCAACATGAGATTACATCAATGTGACACCAGGCCCTCAACATGCGATTACATCAATGTGACACCAGGCCCTCAACATGAGATTACATCAATGTGACACCAGGCCCTCAACATGCGATTACATCAATGTGACACCAGGCCCTCAACATGCGATTACATCAATGTGACACCAGTCCCTCAACATGCGATTACATCAATGTGACACCAGTCCCTCAACATGAGATTACATTAATTTGACACCAGGCCCTCAACATGAGATTACATCAATGTGACACAAGACCCTCAGATTTGAAACAAAAGACCATTGCCCAATGCGCCACATAAGTCCAAAAGTAACAAACTAACCAACCAACCAGCCAAACAACCAGCTAGCCAGCCACATAGCAAACGAACCAATCAACTAATTAACTAACTAACCAATCTTGTTGTCCCGTAGTCGTAACCTTCGATAACAAGTACCATGTTGTTCCAACAGGCCGACGTTGTGCTTGAACTAGTTGCGGGCATGGCGTGGGTGGACGGAACTACGAAGAAACCTGTCGCAAGGGCCAGAGTTGTGCCCTGATGTCGACGTCTGTTTCGGCGGTATTAGACTCGAAACACCATCGAGTCGGACAGCTGCTGGAACAGAGGGCGGAGAACTTATGGGTATGCCCCACGTGCTGTGAGGCCAGTTTCTAATCAAGAGATAAGAATCTAACTAACCAAATAATTAACTAATTAACTGGTAAACTGTCAAATACTGCATGTTTCCCGTTATGGAGTTGCAAGGAGGGATTTTGTAGTTGTGTAATAAAGGCCGCATGCTCCTGCTGTCGCCACGACATGTACAGGATGAGTTTTTAAAAATTTACCCTCCAAAAAAACAACTCAACTAACTCAACTAACTAAATAACAAATCATTTAAAAAAGACTGAAAAGATGGACAAATTACAAGTTATAATCACAGAAAAGATAGAAAAATATCTAGTTTAAAACTGAGAAAAATTGCATAATTAAGAAAGAGTTGAAAATAGAAAATAAAATTAAAGTACAAGTGAAAATATAAATACAGTTTGCAAAAACATAATTAAAATTTAAAAAAAAAACACATGAAAAGAGATTGCAAATAAGTAGAAATCATAACCGAAGAAAGTTAAAATTAGAAAGAATATACACCAGAAAGTAAAAACTAACTGACAGAATAATAAATCATGTAGGCGGTACTGGAATGAAAACTGGGGAAAAAAACAAGGGGTAAACGAAGAGTCGAAAGGAAGAAAGAATTCTACGGACGAACACCATAGCAAAGTAATTTAGGAGTTAAAAAAATAAAAGGAAAAACATAGTGAAACGGGGTGAAGAAAAAAAAAGAAACAGGCAGAAAATAACAGAACATGGACACAGCGACATAATATGAAAGAACAGTTGACGAGATGTGTTTCAGATACCATGTCTATAACGTGTATTATGAACTCTCCAGAAGATTCTAGAAAGAAATCTGAATGAATGATTGAAATTCGCTTTTCTTGGACACTCAGAATGCTAACACCATTTTAAAATGGCTTAAAGGTGGTGTCAGCGCTTTGCTTATAGTAGAGAAAAATCATGCAACGAACGGGATTTGAATCAGGTCCGCTCAGATGGCACCAACTTGCCTCGCTACTTGAGTCAACACCTTTATCGTCTTCTACCACATCGTACCCCCCCCCCCCAAATATATATGCGTTTTTAGTCAAGACTTAGATTGTGTATATTCTCAAGCTACTATGTCAAGACTTACAACGTGTATATTCTCAAGCTACTATGTCAAGACTTAGATCGTGTATATTCTCAAGCTAATATGTCAAGACTTAGATCGTGTATATTCTCAAGCTAATATGTCAAGACTTACAACGTGTATATTCTCAAGCTAATATGTCAAGACTTAGATCGTGTATATTCTCAAGCTAATATGTCAAGACTTAGATCGTGTATATTCTCAAGCTTCTATGTCAAGACTTACAACGTGTATATTCTCAAGCTAATATGTCAAGACTTAGATCGTGTATATTCTCAAGCTAATATGTCAAGGCCTCACTATATCATAACCAGAAAAAGGGACATCAAGGATGTTCGTGTCACAAAAGCAATGTGTGGAGCTGAATGCTGGACTGATCACCGGCTTATAGTATCCAAACTAAATTTCACCATTGCAAGAAAAAGACGTCCACAGGGACAAAAGATAGAAAAACGCCTAAACACTGATCGGTTGAGTAACCACGATATAAAAAATAATCTCTCCAAGGATCTCGACGCAGTCTTGGGAGACCTAGATCTTCTTAATACCACATCTGAAGATAGCTGGGCTTCGTTTAAAGGAATTATTTACGCCAAAGCGAAGGAACATTTGGGAGTGAAGGTACATAGACACCAAGACTGGTTTGATGATAATAATTTTGAGATAACATCCTTGTTAGAAGAGAAACACAAAGCTTTCAAGAAACTACAAGGGGCAGCATCTTCACCGTCCAAGAAAGTAGCCTATAACAAGATCCGTAACACTTGTCAAAAGAAGCTTAGAGAGATAAAGGATAAATGGCTAAGTCGAAAAGCTGAAGAAATTCAAATGTTTGCAGACAGAAAGGACTATAAGCGATTCTATGAGGCTTTAAGAACTATCTATGGTCCACACTCATCGGGATCACCACCTCTATTAAATGCCGATTCGTCGAAGCTTCTCACTGATAAAAATGACATCTTAAATCGTTGGGCTGAACATTTTGAAGAAATCCTAAACAAACCATCAGTAATAAATGAAGAAGTCATAAACAGAATACCACAACTTAGGATAAGAGAAGAACTCGATATACCTCCAAGCAGTCAAGAGGTTATGATAGCGATTAAACAAATGTCAAATGATAAAGCTCCAGGTTTGGATGCCTTACCTGCTGAAATTTATAAAAATGGCGGACCACTGCTGATTAAAAAACTAACTGACATTTTTGGTATTTTCTGGAACTCAGGTACATTGCCTCAAGATCTAAAAGATGCTTCTATAGTGCACCTATATAAAGGCAAAGGTACCAAACAGTCTTGCGATAATCATAGGGGCATATCACTTTTGTCTATAGCTGGTAAAATTCTCGCTCGTGTCATACTCAACAGATTAAATAATTCTCTACTAAACGAGCTACTCCCAGAGAGTCAGTGCGGTTTTCGTGCAGGTCGTGGTACAGTTGATATGATATTCTCTGCACGACAAATTCAGGAAAAGTCACAAGAGCAACATAGTGAACTCTTAGCAACATTTGTGGACTTAACTAAAGCATTCGATACCGTTAACAGAGAAGGACTGTGGAAGGTGCTTACAAAGTTCGGATGCCCCCCAAAACTTGTCACTGTGATACGACAATTTCATGACGGTATGATGGCTAGTGTTATCTGCGACGGAGGAGTATCTCCTGCATTCCCTGTCACAAATGGTGTAAAGCAGGGATGTGTGCTGGCCCCTACTCTTTTCAGCCTGTTATTTACAGCCATGTTAACGGAAACACACCATAGTAATGAAACAGCAGGCATAATGATCAATTACAGAACGGATGGTGGTCTTTTCAATTTACGTCGTCTAAAAGCAAACACGAAAACTAAATCTAGTACTGTTAGAGAATTACTTTATGCTGACGACTGTGCATTGTATGCTGACTCTGTCGTAAACATGCAGAGCACCATAGACCGCTTCTCAAAGGCCTGCAACAACTTTGGTCTCACTATTAACACCAAAAAAACAGAAGTCATGCACCAAGCAACATCAAATAGCCAACATACTGCTACTTCCATCATCGTCAATAAGGAAAAACTGCAGGTAGTCGACAATTTTACTTACCTTGGAAGCACTCTCTCTCGCGATGTCAACATTGATGTGGAAATTAACAAGAGACTGGCAAAAGCTAGTGCTGTATTTGGCGGATTACGCAAAAATGTATGGGACAGAAGAGGTATAAGAACAACCACCAAACTACAAGTATATCATGCTGCTGTTATACCAACCTTACTATACGCCTGCGAAACGTGGACAGTGTATGCTAGACATGCAAGAAAGTTAAATCATTTCCATCTTACCTGCCTACGTAAATTACTAAACATCCATTGGTGGGACAAAGTACCAGACTACGAGGTCTTGGAAAAATCAACCTCAATAAGCATCCACACAATACTTATGAAGGCGCAGGCACGCTGGGCAGGCCATCTTGTGCGTATGGAGAACTCGCGATTGCCAAAACAAATATATTATGGAGAACTCAAGGCAGGATTTCGAAAAGCTGGTGGACAGAAAAAGCGTTTCAAAGACACGCTCAAGTCATCCTTGAAACATCTTAACATTGACGTAGGCGCTTGGGAGAGCTTTGCTCAGGATAGAACGGCTTGGCGTTACAGCATTAGAACGGGAGCACTAGCGGCAGAAGAATTCAGACAAGAAACTGCAAGACAGAAGCGGACACGTAGAAAAGAAAAAACATCTCAACCTCACACAGATACCTTCTATTGTTGTCAATTCTGTAAAAGAACATTTTGTGCGCGCATTGGACTTGCTAGTCATTTAAAAACGCACTATTAACTTTATTATTTTATTATTTATTGTTATTATTATTATGGTTGAGTTTTTGGTCATCGTCGATCACGACGGACGAACATCATGTCAAGACTTAGATCGTGTATATTCTCAAGCTAATATGTCAAGACTTAGATCGTGTATATTCTCAAGCTAATATGTCAAGACTTAGATCGTGTATATTCTCAAGCTAATATGTCAAGACTTAGATCGTGTATATTCTCAAGCTAATATGTCAAGACTTAGATCGTGTATATTCTCAAGCTAATATGTCAAGACTTAGATCGTGTATATTCTCAAGCTAATATGTCAAGACTTAGATCGTGTATATTCTCAAGCTAATATGTCAAGACTTAGATCGTGTATATTCTCAAGCTACTATGTCAAGACTTAGATCGTGTATATTCTCAAGCTAATATGTCAAGACTTCTATAGTGTCTATTCTCAAGCTACTATGTCAAGACTTACAACGTGTATATTCTCAAGCTACTATGTCAAGACTTACAACGTGTATATTCTCAAGTACTATGAATATAGACCGGTCGGTTGACACGCAGACAACAACAACAACAACAGCAACAACAGACACTGAACGTGTATGTAAATTCCTCGAGGACCACAAACGTTTACCATTAGTAAGTGCCAGAAGGCCTCAATACTACAATGAGAAAATTAGGCTTACCTGTAAACATAAATAAAACACAAACATAAACAAGGTTGTTTCAGATGTTACATGAGTAAATGAAGAATATAATAATAAATGAGTAAATGAAGAATATAATAATAAATGAGTAAATGAAGAATATAATAATAAATGAGTAAATGAAGAATATAATATAGAAACATCCAAGATTTATTAATAAAGAAAAAACATGCAGGAAACGGGATCTGAACCAGGTCCACTCAGATGGCACCAACACGCCTCGAAATTTGAGTTATAAATATATGTCACATACAGTTGCCAAGATTACGAATTTATATATTATTTCTTCCAGTAAGTTCGAAATAACCATTTTCTGCTGAAACAGACTAGAGAATTGAATATTTAGGATGATCTGTCTAGATCAGGGGTGGGCAAACTTTTTGTGCAGAGGGCCGCATTGAAAATTGTAAAGCTATTGGAGGGCCGCATATGATATTATGTATGTTTTTGTTAAAAATTCTCGGTAAGTAATCAATTAAATATTTTTATTGTAAAGAAAGGTAGTTTTACATAAAGTAGATAACTTCTGAAATAAATTACATTTCTAACAGACTTACACTATAACAGTATATTTTCTAATATGGATAAAAGGTTTTGCAAATATTTTAACAATGTTCGTGTATTTAAATATGTGTTTGAGGGCCGCAAAATATCCAATGGCGAGCCGCATGCGGCCCACGGGCCGTAGTTTGCCCACCCCTGGTCTAGATAGTTTGGGGAGAAAACCAAATGCCCTACCTCAGTAGTACTTTAACTATTTAAAACCATTGTTGAGGATATTCTTCTTCTTCTTTCGTTCACTTGAAACATGTCTATATCTGTAATTCTGTCTCCTTAATAAAACTCACTGTCTTTTGTAGTTCATACAGTGTCCCATAGAGCTTTGTTTGTTTGGCCAGTAGCTCTATTCCCTTGCCTCCTGGCTCCTCGGGGCAATTGAGAAGGACTTCCAGAAACTGAGGTTGGGCCCTTTCGAGGTATAGGGCCCGGCACCGTCCCTGCCTGAACGTCCGCCACAGGGCAGGCACCATAACTATTTATAGATGTAGACATGTTTCCATTGTGTTTTGTGCGTGGCATCCTGATTATCTGTGCGCCTTTTGGCTGGATGCCTCCGTCTTCAGCACTGTTGAGGATATGAACACAGCTTGTTACCGCACACATCAGTAGCACCTTGACTATATCAAACATCAGTAGCACCTTGACTATATCAAACATCAGTAGCACCTTGACTATATCAAACATCAGTAATACCTTGACTATCTCAAACATCAGTAGCACCTTGAATATTTCAAACATCAGTAGTACCTTGACTATATCAAACATCAGTAGTACCTTGACTATATCAAACATCAGTAGCACCTTGACTATATCAAACATCAGTAGTACCTTGACTATCTCAAACATCAGTAATACCTTGACTATCTCAAACATCAGTAATACCTTGACTATCTCAAACATTAGTAGTACCTTGACTATCTCAAACATCAGTAATACCGTGACTATCTCAAACATCAGTAATACCTTGACTATCTCAAACATCAGTAATACCTTGACTATCTCAAACATTAGTAGTACCTTGACTATCTCAAACATCAGTAGTACCTTGACTATCTCAAACCATCGTTGAAAGAAGGACATATTTGTATTCATTGAACATGAAATCTGTGTATCTCACTCGTTCAAATTTATGCAATAAATTTAAAATATGAACTGTATTACCGAGGCCCCACACGGGGTGCAAAGAATAGTAACACTGTGACCTTCCATACTTAATGTAAGAAAACGTTTAAGGTGAATTTTGCATATGTTTAGCTACCCATCCTGTAGAAGTTCTTAGTACCCCAAATGTCATGTTTAAGTTGGATGTGCCGAGCCGAACTAGGCAGATGTCGCAGACAAGCTGTACAACACTTTCAGTTTCAACAGCACAACATTTGCTGTTCTATATCCTGCTGATCAGCATGTCACTGACAGAATGTTCTGTTCTATATCCTGCTGACCAGCATGTCACTGACAGAATGTTATGTTCTATATCCTGCTGACCAGCATGTCACTGACAACATGATCTGCTCTATATGCTGACATGACCAGCATGCCAATGACAACATGTTCTGTTCTATAACCTGCTGACCAGCATGCCACTGACAGAATGTTCTGTTCTATATCCTGCTGATCAACATGTCACTGACAAAATGTTCTGTTCTATATCCTGCTGACCAACATGTCACTGACAGAATGTTCTGTTCTATAACCTGCTGACCAGCATGACACTGACAGCATGTTCTGTTCTATAACCTGCTGACCAGCATGTCACTGACAGCATGTTCTGTTCTATAACCTGCTGATCAGCATGGCACTGACAGCATATTCTGTTCTATAACCTCCTGACCAGCATGACACTGATAGCATGTTCTGTTCTATAACCTGCTGACCAGTATGTCACTGACAACATGATCTGCTCTATATGCTGACCTGACCAGCATGTCACTGACAGCATGTTCTGTTCTATAACCTGCTGATCAGCATGGCACTGACAACAAGCACATAAGAGGACGAAGAAGCGGTAGAGTGAAACATGACTTAAAGGCAATTCCTTTTTCTACGCCCCTTTCACTAGGTGCTGGGTCCCTTTATTATATTTTTGTCCTTATACACAGTTTGAAAGAACTGTCAATGACCATCGTCTTATTGTGTTTTATTCTTCAGAAATGTCATTCTGCTCTGTCATGCCTGCATGGATTAAATCAATTGATTAATTGATTTATCAATCAAATAATCAATAAACCGATAGATAATAAACAAATCTATCAATCAATTAATCCATGAACAGACTGATCGATAAATCAAACCCCTTGTCCTCATATAAGTAAAGACTAAGAATGAATTCTCCTATTTTTCTATCTTGTAATTAGTTCTTCCTTCAGTTCTTTGCACGTGATGTCAATATCCCTGAGAATTCCAATCTTCTTTCTCATTTTTTTTGGGACTTTGATTACAAAACTTCATTCTCTCTGTCACCAATTCATTTATTTTTTGTAGCAGAAATTGTGTACTGATTTGTTTTGGTTCCGCCTTTCTGCCACTTTGGATACTTTTTTTTTACAGTTCACAGGTTGTCGGTCGAACTCTCAACATTTTGTCTCACAAGGCATGGAAAATGACTGCTGAACTATTGCTTTCTCCCTAGAGCAAAGTCTGGGCCCTGGTGACCGCACGGGCGAGATCGACTTAAGACTAGATTAATCAAACCTTTTTTTGTTTGAAATGCTTTAGCTTAGCGAACTCGTACATTTCTTGTGGCAAGAAGCTGTCCCGAATCCGTCCCACTGCGGTTTCATTTTTCTGTGTTTAATGAAGGTAAAGGTATGTCCCATGGCAGCAACCTGTCGCCGAAGATGAATATAATTATCTCTTCGTGTACAAATCCGCAGAAAGTATTAGGTTCTACGCCAGTTGCTTTCCTTGATGTGTGTTCTCTCCCCAAACCCATGCGTCAGATACCCATTTTACAGCTGGAGGAGCGGTCGTGTCAGGCGAGAAATCACTACCCGGATTTTTTAATCTAATACTCACAATATAAGAGCTTCACATACTGGGTGATTAACGTCTTTGAAATATTTGAAAAATATACTGCAAAAACAACATAAAAATATTTTTTTATGTTGTTCGTTCTCAAACTCCTGCAGATTCGTAGGATTTCGTCTAGAGAACTGAATGGGGGAGTGTCAAATTTTACAACTTGGCTGCGATATCTGCACCTGTTTGTGACAAATGCGACTTCAGCATGACTTCTAGATCACGTTGACCATTTCTCTGATGCGACATTAAACTCCACCTAAAAAGCTCCTCAGCCGCCTCGTATGACATATGTAATAAGAAAGAGTGTTGCTATTCTTTGTTCTCCTTTCTGGTCTCGACAATACACGAGCGAAGGTTAGTCCTATAAAACACTTATAAAAAGACAAATTCTCAAAATTGTTGTATAAAATCTCCCACTATCACATTTAGTAGTTCTGAAAGGAATTGCTAGCGGCAAGTGTTCCACTAAACTACAATGGTATCATAACGTGATAGGATATGAACTGATTTGTCTACAGAACCAAATTGAAAGTGGAGAATGTGAATTATTGAATGGGATTCATATGCAAAACGTAGAAAGCCGTATTTTCATAAATGAAGTATCGGAGAATTGTCCTTGCGCAGATGCCATCGCGGGACTCTACTAGATCATCTATTTATGTACACGGTCTTTTCTTAAGTATGTCAATAATTCAATGCATTTCAAACATATTAAAAAATGATATTTGGTTAGCCATGGTATAAGATTTGTATGTCAGGAGTTCGACAAGCACTTCCAACAACAAATTTTCAGTGCTTAACAATTACTATGATCAAAAAGAAAAAGCATGCAATAAAGTATAGTCACAAACAATTACTATAAACAAGAAGAAAAAACATGCAATAAAGTATAGTCACAAACAATTACTATAAACAAGAAGAAAAACATGCAATAAAGTATAGTCACAAACAATGTGAATTTATTTGCGATGAACTGACCTACATTTTCTATTAAAACACGGTCGGAACTGTTTCTGTTTTCATATGAATTTCTTTCTAGTATTCGAGTGTAATTTCTGATTGTAATATTTATATTTAAATTTGTTTGAATTGTTTCAGAGAGTTGTAGATGTCCCCTTACGTGCTTGATAATTTTCTTAATTTGTGTAATTACTTGTATTATTACAATAATAGCGAGCAAAAGTCATATTAGCATTAAAAAACAACAAAGAAACATTCTATGTTGTAAAGTACTATCAATGAATGTCATGTGACATATTCTTTCCAGAACTTTGTCTTCCCAATGAACTCTCTGAACTCCCTTCTGTATTTGGCAATGCGGCTTGCATTTTCCAACGATGTATTCATGTTATCTTTAAAGTGTTCAATGAATATGCATAATATAAATAATTAAAATGTCAGAAAATGTCCGACAAAATGGAGAGTGCCGCAGTAACTAAACGAATAAGAGATAAATACTACGTAACATACAAAGGTTACCATTAAAGCTTAACTTTCAACGTAAAAAATCATTAAATTGCAATAAACAAAAGAACAAGGATTATTTTTCACGTTCCGGTCCAACTGGGACCTTAACATGGATCAAATTAAAAAATATAAAAAGAAAATTACTTTGATCTGATTTATCACCTTAAGAGGTGATAGAGCCAAGGGTAGACCTAGAGTACACTGGATCGACAACATAAAGAGAAATTACACGAACACCAAATAACATTATCTGAAGCTGCCAGAAAAGCGATAACAAGAACATTGTATCTCCCTCGACACCCGTAAAGGGTAAAAGAGGAAGTAAAGAAGAAGAAGAAGAGGTGATTGTTCATCACTTTTGGTATCTCATTTCCTTGAATCTAAGGGAATTTCTGTATGTCAATGGTGTGCAATCATTGTGAACGCACATAATTCAACAACTACGATCTCTCATGTCTTGGGACGTCTCACTGTAAGAAGGACGTCTCCAAGTGGTCATTTGAAATTCAATGTTTCTTGTTGAATGTTTATGTGTTTCTTGACAAAGGTCCCAGTTGGACCAGAACGTGGAAAATAGTCCTTGTTGTTTTATTTATTGCTATTTATTCTTTTACAGTGATAATTAGAATTTGATAGTTAGTGTACTTTATGTAGTATTTATCAATGAATATGTGATTTCGAGTACGGTACTAGGATGTTATATTTAATCAATTCGATATCAAATCGGTCGGTAAACAAAGCTTGAAATGAACTGGAGGCAACTGAGATGTGGTGTTTGAAAATGAGAAATAAAATATAAGTACAGCCTATTTTTGTCTATTGTCTTTCCCCAGGTGGTCTGTGATCCACTCTTGCCGTTAATCGTAGGGATGATTGGAGCTCGAGCTTGCGTTCTAAAGCCAGATGTGTGGCCTCGGCTGTGCTATGACCGTGTCTGTACAGGATGTCCCTGACGTTTTCTATCCATCTGGCTATGTACCCTGATCTTATTTAGTTATATACTTGTACGGGCAACTTTTCGTTCTATATATACAAGTACAGTCAAGAAAACTAATGTAGAAATCATCGGAGATGCGGGAGTAAGAAGACAAATTTTAGCAAAAATTAGAAGCAGACGGTTAAGATGTTTGGGGCGTATGATGAGAAGATAAAAACATGAACACTTAGTAATGTGGACAATTAAGAGAAGACGAGACAGGAGAAGACAAATAGAAAAATTGCTGGATGGTTTGTCACTGTGGCTGAAGAAAATGTCACTAACTGAACTTATTAACAAAACAAGAGAAAAAGGGCTGTGAAGAAAAATGATCGCCTACGACCCACGACATGTCAATTAGTTGATTGGTTGAATCTGATGATGGTGATGTTTCTCATATGGAAGCGAAGATGAGCATAGCATGAAAAAAACAACAACAAAAAAACACAACAACAATAAAATGTGGTGAACATGCAAAAAGAACACGAAACATTTGTGATTGTCTAATCTGGTCTGGGTTTGTGAGTTCGTAGATGCCCGATAAGTCCAATTCGTGCAAGGAAAGTTCTATAGCAGTGCATACATTGGGAAAAATAGATAGGGAAAAATCTAACGTACTAAGGATGTGAGAGCTGATGCAACACAGAGTAATGAGCGGAGGAAAACAGATATGTTTGGAGTATTGTAGCAAAATACAAAACAACATCAGACGTTTCGACTAAAATGTCTTCATGAGGAGAAAAACAAATAGCATAAAATGAAAACTACAAACAGAGAATTATGACGTAATAGATGAGCAAAAGAAGATGAAAAGAGATGAGATGAGAGAAAAGAGAGAAAAAAATGACAAATATGGCAAGAACAGACGAGATAATTAAAAGGAAAAACAACAGAGGAAGTATAATAACAGAATATATATATAATTAATATCAAAGAAAAAAAACGACTTATTTGAAATCCGTAGTAATCGAACAGAATTATTTCAACCATTCTGTCCGATTACACCAGATTTCAGAGAATTTTATTTTTCGGTGATATTACTTAGATATATTTTATACCATTATACTTAATCTGTTGTTTTTTATTTTCGCTCTCTTTTCTTTTCTTGTCGTGTATGTCACTCTTCTCCTCTTTTTCTTTCTTTCAACTTATCTATGCGATCATCTTCTTGTGCTGCTCTCTTACATTATGATTCTCTGTTTGTCTTTCTCTTATTTTCTTTTTTAGCCATGTGTGACGTGAGGTCTTAGGGAGTCAAAGATTTCTGTTCTTGTCAGTTGGGAGGCTCAGTGGAATTTAGATTGTCTCTTTAAAATGTCTTTGATGTTGTCTATCTTTGTCGGTCTTTCGCTGTTTATGCGACATTCTTCTGCTGTAAGCTGCCGCTGAGAGTTGACTTGGGAAAATTCTACTTAGATGGCCAAACCAGTTTATCTTTTGTCTCTCTATATAGTTGATGCATGATGCAGTACCCATCATTTTTCTTACGTTGTCGTTGGGGATTTTATATCTATGTATTGTTTGTTTGTTTGTTTTGCGTTCGCTCCATTGTAACCAGCACGGATATCCGTGCGATTTCCGCCGGGAGCGTTATTACGTTGTGCCACCGTTATGCGCCTTGTAGGTCTAGCACATCCGATTTCGGCATGCCTTGACAATTCGGGTGGGCTACCCTAGCCTGTGACAGCCTTCCTATCTGTCGCCAGACGGTGAATGTGTACTGACTCTATGTCGAGACGGTTTGTCTTTCACGTCTGTCCTGCACGAGGCGTTCCGCAGTCAGTGAACATGCCTCGTGTAATTAGACATATTGTGCCTGTGCTCATCGGGTACTAAACCTTTTCTTGTCCTCAAGCCTGGTTTCGGTTTAGGAAGAACTTGACAGAAGATTTGGGCTCGGGCTCGTTCGTCTTCTTAGCCGAAGCATTATTCACCAACTTCGTGAGCCCCTCGTCCAGGTCTGAATCTGTACATATATTTAGGAACGTTAGGAACTTGTGTTTTGTTCTAGCGATAAACAGTGCTTGTCACCTCTGACTGCTATGCCTGTGCCCATCGGGTACTGAACCTTTTCTCTCCTCGAGCACTCTTCCGGTATAGGAAAGACTCGACAGTAGAGTTGGGCCCAGGCTGGGATCAGTGGTAACTAGAAGCTTGTCTAGAGCAAACAATAGTTTAGTTGCAATTTCATCGAACCATCTTCCATGCTTTTTACACATGACGCTGCCCTCTAGCGCTGTGCATCTTTCTCAGTGTACTCATAGTGCTTTTATTTTTATTGGAACATCTGCCTGCTTCGTACCGACTACATTGGCCGCCCTCCAATGCTTCTACCAGACTTTCTAGCTTCACTGTGTGACGACAGTGTTGCTGCATGTGGTGGCACAGTGGTGTCGGAGTTATTAACTGTCTTTTTGCAGTCAAATCTCATTCCATCTGTTACCTACACATTCACGGACACGATCCACAAAAGGTTTAGCCAGAATCAGCATTAGCCGCTGTATTTCTGTTATTAGTGTGCGCCACGAGGAGGCACTTTTGGGATCTTGGTTATCTGCTAACCCTGGGTCCGCCAAGAGCAATGCGTTCCCTTTGCACCTCATATCTACGTATGATTCCCACTGTCTTTCTGAGGCATTTCATCTCGCATACGTTCTCTCCAGTTCTTTTGGCAAAATTCAAGTTTGACATTGGTAACACAGGGTTGTAATAAATATAGAGTTGATCAACGTTCGTTCGGTTGCCATATCTATATGTTTATGTGTAAGTAGTGGCATCAGTTGGTAAAGGTTGTCATATCTATATGTTTGTGTGTAAGTAGTGGCATCAGTTGGTAAAGGTTGTCATATCTATATGTTTATGTGTAAGTAGTGGCATCAGTTGGTAAAGGTTGTCATATATATATGTTTATGTGTAAGTAGTGGCATCAGTTGGTAAAGGTTGTCATATCTATATGTTTATGTGTAAGTAGTGGCATCAGTTGGTAAATGATGTCATATCTATATGTTTTTATGCGAGTAGTGGCGTCAGGTGGTAAAGGATCATATTTGCTTTCTGGCATCGTGTCTCTAGTTCTTGATCAAATTTTTCATCTTCATATTCTATCAAATATACTTCCTAGCTATCTAAACTCTTGCATTTGTTTTATAGTGTTATCTTCTAATTGTATGTTTAACATTTCTGTTGTCTTAGTAATTCTCATTGCATCAGTTTTTGTGTTGTTTATTTTAATATTATAATTTCTGCAGGCTTTGTTAAGGAGCAGTGATGTGATTTTTTTCATTTTAGTGGCATCGTGGTAGATTAATGCCTGATCTGATTATCTACAAACTGCGTTTCGTTTATAATTTCTTATTAATCTTCGCTTGTAGGTGATGCTTCCCTTATGGTCTTGTCTATATAGATGTTGAACAGTAGAGGGGACATGCACATCCTTGCCTTAATCCCGATGTTACTTCGAAAGTGTTTGTCATACATTCTGTGGTTTTGAGCGTTTTTTCCAATTTTTGATACAGTGCTGTAATATCTAAAATTTGTCCTTGTACACCGTGTCTGTTTGTAATATTCATTATTTTTTGTTTGTTTTTGTCCCGATGAAGACTTTTTAGTGTAATGTAAATACGCAAATTGTATGCCCACCTAACAGGAAAGTACACAATTCATGACTGATATATTTACACAAATAAATACAGTCAACAATGCTGGATTGATATCTACGTTTTGCGTAAAGATAAAGGTAATATGAGTTATGAACCAGCGTCATAGCATAGGTTTTCCAATAAATGACCATTTGCCTGGTCAGTAGTTGACCAGAAACCACATGACGCCTACCACACTTGTTGAGTAGCGATGACGCGATTCCTCGATCATCCCACAGCATGAGTCCTGGTACCGTACTTCCTACTGGCTGGGTAAACTACAATAGTAAATGTTGTTTGAAACAAAGAATAACGAGTGGATTCGAAGCCCAAGTATGCTGGTCAGCGGACGAATGACTTAACATGACACTACTGCGGCTCCCAAACTTGAATATGTTATGTTACCAATCATAATCAATGATATATAGAAAGTCAACAGACTCCTCAGATGGTTATGACATGTAGAAAGTGAAATGACTCCCCAGATGGTTATGACATGTAGAAAGTGAATATACTCAGATGGTTATGACATATAGAAAGTTAACAAACTCCCCAGATGGTTATGACATGTAGAAAGTGAAATGACTCCTCAGATGGTTATGACATGTAGAAAGTTAACATACTCAGATGGTTATGACATGTAGAAAGTGAACATACTCAGATGGTTATGACATGTAGAAAGTGAAATGACTCCTCAGATGGTTATGACATGTAGAAAGTGAACAAACTCCCCAGATGATTGAGACAAGTATAAAGTATGGAGAACAATAGAATGATGAAAATATTTATGCATATAAAGAGCAGAAAGAAGACAAAGAGGTATACTGATAAGTAGACAACGGATGAAAAACTACAAGACTCGTGTATCTTGTACATGACAACGGATGAAAAACTACAAGACTCGTGTATGTTGTCCACGACTAAGGATTAGAAACTACAAGATACCCAGGAGTCGCTGATGACTACGGATGAGAAACTACAAGATGAACGGGTGTCGCCGATGACTACGGATGAGAAACTACAAGATGCCTGTGTGTCGCCGATGACTACGGATGAGAAACTACAAGATGAACGAGTGTCGCCGATGACTACGGATGAGAAACTACAAGATGCCCTGGTGTCTCCGATGACTACGGATGAGAAACTACAAGATGCCCTGGTGTCGCGATGACTGCGGATGAGAAACTACAAGACGCCCGTGTGTTGCCGAATACTCCAAAGGGGAGCAAAGAACAGCGACACTGTTACCTTTATGTATGTCGTAAAAGACGACTAAGGGGTTTTTAGTGCTGAGTTGATTGTCACTTACCATAGATGGTCAATGTGACACAGAAGTCATATTGAAGAAGTCGGATAAGTCTTGCTAAAAGGCGCAGATATGGCAGCTAAGATTTATACAATGACAAATATTCCGTTCTCCGGACTATAATCTGATAATAATCAGGAGTTTGACAACGAGCGCATGAGAACTATAAAAAAAATGGATCAGAACTTCTAGAAAAAAGAAAAAAACCCGCGGCAAAGACGTGCAAGAAATTGTATTCTCAACAATTAGCTTTTATAAATTGCAACAATAAGAAGACAAACAAGAACATTATTATTTAGATCGATGGTTCTCAGCCTGTTTTCCCTATAGTCTTTTTTTAGCTAAATCTATTTGTGTGGCCATTTTCATGGAGACAAGTGATACACATTTGAATCTGAGTTCCTTTTAATTTTATTGTAACTGGTTCATTATTCATTCTATAGTCGGTATCCTAGGGCGAAAAAATGAAACCTAGAATTGAATGGTAGACAGGGTAGGCAATGTGTGGCAGGTCAGACAATGATAAGCAGGGTAGATATTGCCCTTAAGTACTATTAATAAATTCTTTAAAATGGATTTTGTAAAAGGGCCCCCCCCCCTCCCTTTATCAACAGACTGTCTGGAATTCAGAGATCCCTCTGCTGAATTAAGTCAAAAAATACCCCCGACCTCCCAAAATTATGTTATTATTTATAGAGAAAGTAGGGGTGTAAAGGGAACGCATTGCTCTAGGCGGTCCCAGGGTTACCAGATAACCAAGATCCCAAATGTACCTCCACGCGGTGCACCCTGGAAACAGAAATACAGCAGCTCGTGCTGATTCTGGCCAAATCATTTGGGGATCGTGTCCGAGAATGTGGAGGTAGCAGATGGAAAGAGATTTGACTGCACAAGAGACAGACAATATCTCCGACACCACCAGCAGCACCACATATAGCGACACTGTCGACATACAGTGAAGCTAGTCAGTCCAGTCCGAACATTGGAGGGGCGTCCAATGTAAAATGCACGTAAAGGTAGATGCATGGCGAGAGACAAATAGATTTCATACCGAGTACAATGAAACAATGAAAGGGCAGAACAGCGCTAGAGGGCAGCGCGAACTGCAAATAGAAAATGAAAAGTTCCTAGGAAAGGGAAACTACAAGCTCCGTCAGCTCGAGACGAGCTTCTAGTTACCTGTGTTCCTTACAGGCAGAGACCCAGACCCAATCATTGGCGTTTGGTAAAGCAAGAAGGCCTAATCCAACTCTAATGTCGAGCCTTCCTAAACCGGAAATATGCTCGCGAAGAGAAAGGGTTCCGTACTCGATGCGCTCAAGCACAAAAGGGACAACGATTTAGCCCTGGCCCAACTCTACTGTCAGGTTTTCCTACACCGGAAATACACTTGAAGAGAGAAAGGGTTCAGTACCTGATGGGCTCAGGAGCCAGGGTCCAACTCCTCTGTTGAGTTCTTCCCCTTAAGAAACCAGGCTCACGGATGAGAAACGGTTCAGTATCCAATTGGCACAGGCACAGCACGTCCAATTACACGAGGCAATTTCATAGACAGTGGAACATCTCGCTCGAGTCAGACGAGAGAAAAAAATCGTCTGGGCGAAGAGTCTCCACTACGCGTGCCTGGAGACAGATATAGAGGCTGTCACAGGCTAAGGGTAGCAAACCGGAATTGTCACGGCATGCCGAAATCGGATGTGCTAGGCCTACAAGGCGCATAACGGTGGCACAACGTAATCACGCTCCCGGCGGAAATCGCACGGATATCCGTGATGGTTACAATGGAGCGAACGAAAAACAAACAAACATAGAGAAAGTACAAGAAACCTAAAGTGTTTTTTTCCTTCATATTTTAGAAATTCAAATAATTTATTTGATGTATACAACTCTTTGTTGTTCACGTCAACGTTTGTCAACCTGCACCCCCCCCCCCCCCTCCCAGTAGTCAACAAATGTCTAACTTTTTCATATCCCCCCCCCCCCCCAAATTGTTGACATAATTTATGGACACCCCCTTACCCTTGGACGACAGATTGTTTAGGTTAGAAGCACCGATATGGGGGACGGAGCACAACTCTGTTGAGTCAGCAGCTCCTGCAGCCGGTGATCATATAACACAAGTTAAGAATCACTGCTGTAGAGCACACAGCGCGTAATGAATCAAACATTTTATCTTGTGTTAAGGAATCCTTAATTTTGCAGGAACAAAAAATGTCTAATTATTCCTACAGTGCCGTGTCTGGAACAATGAAATGAAAACACAAGTAAAAGAAATTTGGAGTGTAAGAAGCGTAAAAAATTAACGGTTGGTGAATGAAATAAAAATAGCTACAGGGAAAACAAATAAACAACGTTCATGGCTGGCGTTCAACAAGGGTTTCTGGAGGATCGCATGAAGAGAAAGACAAACACAGCATTGATTAAATAATGAAGCTTGAAATGGAGAAGATTATAAAAAATTCTCAAATGAAGCTAAGTTGGACATTGTGGGTTTAATGAGGCAAAAATTCCAGTTGGTTTGCCGGTGAAAAAAGGGGAAAGAAGACTAGAAGAAGGTGATGATTATAACTTTGTTTTCTAATGCGATCTAATCATTTCGTGCTAACAGTTCGATGTGCAGAGAGAGTGTGACGATAGTAGATAAGGGGAGGATTATTTGTTCAAACCCCCTCCCCACCCCCTGTGGAAATAGAATACGACATTTCGTACTGAATCTACCGCGTGTGAGTGGGGTCAGAATAAAAGCGATAAAATAGAAATTTTTATACCTGCCATGCATGTCGAAAGGGATAAAAGAATAGCGATCCTGCTTTTTGCCATGCATGTCGAAAAAGAGCGAAGATTAGAGATTCTGCTATTTGCCATGCATGTTAAAAGAGATCACAGAATAGCGATCCTGCTACTTGCCATGCATGTCTAAGGAGATCAAAGAATAGCGATCCTGCTACTTTCCATACATGTTGAAAGGGATCAAAGAATAGCGATCCAGCTACTTGCTATGTATGTCGAAAGGGCGCTGGGGGAGGGGGGAATTAGCTGTGCAACTCTTTAGCGAGTCATCATGACCCAAAACTGTGCTGAAGTAAGATACTTCAGGCGGAAATGTGCAAATATAACAGCCAAGCTGTAAACCACGACACCACGTCTCCGTTCTCAGGTACATGCTGATAATCTGCAGGAGTTTGAGAAGGAACGCGTAAGAAGTACTAATAAACATGAACAAAATATACCCCTTCATTAAACGTGTGCCCAGAATTATTATTAAAATCCCTAAAAGAAATGGGAAAAGTTTTTCTTTAGGAGCTATATTCCTTCACTTTAGGAACTCCACTCCGCCCTTTAAGAACTCCACTCCGCACTTTAGGAACTCCACACTGCCCTTTAAGAACTCCACTCGCACTTTAAGAACTCCACTCCACACTTTAGGAACTCCACTCCGCCCTTTAAGAACTCCACGCCGCCCTTTAAGAACTCCATTCAGCACTTTAGTTACTCCACTCCGCCCATTAAGAACTCCACTCCGCACTTTAAGAACTCCACTCCGCACTTTAGGAACTCCACTCCGCACTTTAAGAACTCCACTCCCCACTTTAGGAACTCCATTCCGCACTTTAAGAACTCCACTCCGCTCTTTATGAACTCCACTCCGCACTTTATGAACTCCACTCCGCCCTTTAAGAACTCCACTCCGCACTTTAAGAACTCCACTCCACACTTTAGGAACTCCACTCCGCCCTTTAAGAACTCCACGCCGCCCTTTAAGAACTCCATTCAGCACTTTAGTTACTCCACTCCGCCCATTAAGAACTCCACTCCGCACTTTAAGAACTCCACTCCGCACTTTAGGAACTCCACTCCGCACTTTAAGAACTCCACTCCCCACTTTAGGAACTCCATTCCGCACTTTAAGAACTCCAGTCCGCTCTTTATGAACTCCACTCCGCACTTTAGGAACTCCACTCCGCACTTTAGGAACTCCACTCCGCACTTTAGGAGCTCCACTCCGCACTTCAGGAACTCTACCCCCCCCCCCCCCTCCTTTAGGAACTCCACTCCTCCCTTTTGGCATAGTCTGTATGGCCGTGGATGAAGTCAAACATATTTTTCTGCAGAGATTTGACATAATCTAATCAGAATCACAATTCCCTAATGCCATGTATGCTCCAGTGGGGGAAGAACACAGTAGAGGTCTATAAAAATGCTAATATGTGTACACGAAATTAATATTTATAATGGGATTCGTAAATAATAATACATTGTCCCGCGCTGTACACTCACACTCTTATACTCCACAGGGAACGAGAAAATGTATTAAAATTGATTTACCAACCGATACATAGAAATTAATTAGAAGAATATTACATCAATTTATGGCAAGGCTAGATTTGTTTCTCAAAACAAAAATTATATTGCCAGATTGCGATTGGCAAGCCAATTCATATTTTAATATAGAACAGAAACGGACATTCGCTCAGGAAATGTTCAGATATAACGGTATGCATTAGATTCGAGAACACGATATAAGAGAATTAGAAAGCAAGAATTTAAAATAGTATATTAATGTAAATAATCGATATGTAAGCCTGTTTGTTAATGGATTGAGATTAGCAGTCGGAGCTAGCGACAAGTATATAGACCTTGGGGAATGAGTGTCTAAAGAAAATGTGCCATTGAAAGACGAGATTAAATATGACTGAAAATTACTTTTAATTGTGGCCAATCTAGGGTGTCATCTGAATTATGCATATTCACATTACAACATGGCTCGACAAGGTTGCATCTAAACAGGAAAAGGCGCATTTACAATATAGATGACATTGTGAAAACAAGATAGTTTGAACAAATTTCTCTAGAGCTGAGGTAACCAAAATAGGTCACGTGGGTCAAGGGATTTCGTCTGGCCCGTCAGATTTATCTAAGAATTTTATACCAACTGCCCACCCCCCCCACGGGCTATAAAAGTGCTCCGTTAATCACGTGTTATGACGAGAGGCGCAGACGATCATGTTATTCCACAACTCGCTGCTTCTTGAGATAATAAGCTCATTTGGTGACATATTTTTTATGCCACAGTAAAACAAATTGAGCAATTTCTATCTTTGTCTACCTCTGTCTCTTTTCCCCTTGATCTTTCTGGAAGTTACTAAATGTTCAATTGTTGCTTTTCTCATTACATTCCCGAAACATCTTGACTGTCTGCTTTCACTTTTTGCTATAATTTGTCTTTTTATTCCAACATCTTTGTGAAGTTTTACATTAGTTTTCTTGACTACCCGTGGAACTTTTATCATTCTTCTAAAAAAAAAAAAACCCACCACATCTCAGTTTGCCTCAACTGAGCTCTTTTGGTAACCGTCCATGCATCGCTTCTATAAAGAAAGATTGGCTCAATATAACAACCTCGAACTCACATACGCATTGATACAACTCCATTGCATAAAATGTTACTCACTTTTTGTAACGCTACTCCAGCTATAAAATAACTTTGTTTTGGCCACATAGCAGACGAAAAATGCAGAATCTGGCCGTCCAACTTTAAACGGTTGTCTACTTCTTGAGAGACCCGGTCCTTATGTATCCCGTTATACAGACACAATACGCGTTCATTCTTCTTTAGATCTCAGATTTAAATCCTGATGATGCATATTGTTTGATGATTAAATACACCTTTCATTCATATCATGCAGATGTCTTGGATTTCTCGTGCAAATTTTGAGACAAATAAATTCAAGTCATGCAGTGCCATTTTGAGTAAAAATAAATTCAAGTAATTTCAAGTAAACTCCCTCGTAAACCGCACCCCCAAAATTATTTAGAAAAAAAAGTTGGCGAGAAGCCTATTTACTGTGAATCCCAATACGGCAGCGCTACCAGGTATCTTCTTATATTACAGGTGAAAGTAACACCTGTACATTTTACATATATCCAGATACTTCTTCTTCAGCGTTCATTCTCAAACTCCCGCTGGATCTCCTTGTAGCAGGACTATGATCCTACTATATTTCCAACAGGATGTAGTCCTGAGAATAGAAATGCGTTGTGTCGCCGTTTTATTTGCGCCAATGGCCCGACACATCCGTCTTCAACTGAATCTAGATACAACATTGTGGGTATATTAGTGCCGGTCAAAAATTCGTTACAAGTCAGGTGATAACGTGGGAGGTTAGGTAGCCAAAAGGTGGATATACCTCCCCCGCCCCAAAACCACAACCTTAATATTTTTGTATGCAGAAAAGGTCATCAACAATCGAATGAAAAAAAGGGACTAATGATCTTTATTTTAAGGTAATTCCCCCCTCCCCGAGCTTTACTAAAGACGTATTTACAACCCTGATCCGTTACATTGTGTGATATTTTAATATTTGACCCTCTTCTTGTTCATTGTTTTTTTTTCATTTTTCCGTCAGTTATCAGATTAACCGCTGAAGTAGAATGTTTCTGACAATTTGTGCATAAAAATCATCTACAACGTGCTTGAAATTTAGTCGGAACATTGTCCTGCTACAATAGTGAAATTTAGTCGGAACATTGTCCTGCTACAATAGTGAAATTTAGTCGGAACATTGTCCTGCTACAATAGTGAAATTTAGTCGGAACATTGTCCTGCTACAATAGTGAAATTTAGTCGGAACATTGTCCTGCTACAATAGTGAAATTTAGTCGGAACATTGTCCTGCTACAATAGTGAAATTTAGTCGGAACATTGTCCTGCCACAACAGTAACGCAACGGGAGTTTGAGAGGAAACAGCGAAGAAGTCATCAGTTTATAGCAAAAATAACGGCAAAAAAACAGTGTTTTTTGCATCAAGTCATCCATGGATGGAACCATTACGGAGCTCCAGTGAAGACATGTTTACAGAAAGTAAACATGACATGTACGGCTGATTTTTATATTATTTCCGTGCATTTCGTTGGTCGGTATCGGCGCTTTTGCATACGACTCCAAGTATATAAAGAGTGAACAACGAAAAACACGACAATAATCAGAAGCGAAATGAATGGAGGGTTGTTTACTTTCTGTACAGATGTCTTTAATGTCGATGGTAACGATGGGAACCACATATCGGAAGTGTCCTAGTAGATCATAGCTGTTCCTTCTTACTTGGAAAGTTAACATGCATGAAGGTTGTGTTCTGCAGTCTATGTTATCAGTCCCTAGTTGCATGAAGGTTGTGTTCTGTAGTCTATTAGCTCAGTTCCTAGTTGCATGAAGGTTGTGTTCTGCAGTCTATGTGATCAGTCCCTAGTTCCATGAAGGTTGTGTTCTGTAGTCTATTAGCTCAGTCCCTAGTTGCATGAAGGTTGTGTTCTGTAGTCTATTAGCTCAGTCCCTAGTTGCATGAAGGTTGTGTTCTGCAGTCTATTAGCTCAGTCCCTAGTTGCATGAAGGTTGTGTTTTGCAGTCTATGTGATCAGTCCCTAGTTGCATGAAGGTTGTGTTCTGTAGTCTATTAGCTCAGTCCCTAGTTGCATGAAGGTTGTGTTCTGTAGTCTATTAGCTCAGTCCCTAGTTGCATGAAGGTTGTGTTCTGCAGTCTATGTGATCAGTCCCTAGTTGCATGAAGGTTGTGTTCTGTAGTCTATTAGCTCAGTCCCTAGTTGCATGAAGGTTGTCTTCTGCAGTCTATGTGATCAGTCCCTAGTTGCATGAAGGTTGTGTTCTGCAGTCTATGTGATCAGTCCCTAGTTGCATGAAGGTTGTGTTCTGCAGTCTATGTGATCAGTCCCTAGTTGCATGAAGGTTGTGTTCTGCAGTCTATGTGACGAGTCCCTAGTAGTATGAAGGTTGTGTTCTGCAGTCTGTGAGCTCAGTCCCTAGTTGCATGAAGGTTGTGTTCTGCAGTCTATGTGACGAGTCCCTAGTAGTATGAAGGTTGTGTTCTGCAGTCTGTGAGCTCAGTCCCTAGTTGCATGAAGGTTGTGTTCTGCAGTCTATGTGACGAGTCCCTAGTAGTATGAAGGTTGTGTTCTGCAGTCTGTGAGCTCAGTCCCTAGTTGCATGAAGGTTGTGTTCTGCAGTCTGTGAGCTCAGTCCCTAGTTGCATGAAGGTTGTGTTCTGCAGTCTGTGAGATCAGTCCCTAGTTGCATGAAGGTTGTGTTCTGCAGTCTGTGAGATCAGTCCCTAGTTGCATGAAGGTTGTGTTCTGCAGTCTGTGAGATCAGTCCCTAGTTGCATGAAGGTTGTGTTCTGCAGTCTGTGAGATCAGTCCCTAGTTGCATGAAGGTTGTGTTCTGCAGTCTGTGAGATCAGTCCCTAGTTGCATGAAGGTTGTGTTCTGCAGTCTGTGAGCTCAGTCCCTAGTTGCATGAAGGTTGTGTTCTGCAGTCTGTGAGCTCAGTCCCTAGTTGCATGAAGGTTGTGTTCTGCTGTCTGTGAGCTCAGTCCCTAGTTGCCACAGGTCTGTATCATCAATTTTGAACGTTATGTACATGTGACGTCTCAGTATATTCCTCAGCTTATGACCAGTAGTTCGGACTTTGAAGATACTGCTTTTTTACACACAAAACCTAGAGACGTACAGAGTAACAGTTAGGACACCGTTGTGAAAAAAGACACATCACATAGGTGTATAGATTTCACATCACATGCCAGGATATATAGTAGATCAGCAGATGTATTTTTGTACATGATATTATCTGTCGTAAAGATGTCAAGTAAGCAGTCAAATGAAAAATATCGACCAAGAATGTTGTTGTGTTTAAGCCCTCGTGAAACCTCATTGGATGCAACTATTAAATGTATCTAATGATGCGTAGGATATATGCAACCTTGAAGAGGAAAGAACACAAGTTAAGCATTGCAAGGAAGTGATTCAGAACAATCAAGACGTGTAAGGAAGTGATTCAGAACAATCAAGACGTGCAAGGAAGTGATTCAGAACAATCAAGACGTGCAAGGAAGTGATTCAGAACAATCGAGACGTGCAAGGAAGTGATTCAGAACAATCAAGACGTGCAAGGAAGTGATTCAGAACAATCAAGACGTGCAAGGAAGTGATTCAGAACAATCAAGACGTGCAAGGAAGTGATTCAGAACAATCAAGACGTGCAAGGAAGTGATTCAGAACAATCAAGACGTGCAAGGAAGTGATTCAGAACAATCAGGACGTGCAAGGGAAAAGAATCAGAACAATCAAGACGTGCAAGGAAGTGATTCAGAACAATCAAGACGTGCAAGGAAGTGATTCAGAACAATCAAGACGTGCAAGGAAGTGATTCAGAACAATCAAGACGTGCAAGGAAGTGATTCAGAACAATCAAGACGTGCAAGGGAAAAGAATCAGAACAATCAAGACGTGCAAGGAAGTGATTCAGAACAATCAGGACGTGCAAGGGAAAAGAATCAGAACAATCAAGACGTGCAAGGAAGTGATTCAGAACAATCAAGACGTGCAAGGAAGTGATTCAGAACAATCAAGACGTGCAAGGGAAAAGAATCAGAACAATCAAGACGTGCAGGGAAGTGATTCAGAACAATCAAGACGTGCAAGGAAGTGATTCAGAACAATCAAGACGTGCAAGGAAGTGATTCAGAACAATCAAGACGTGCAAGGAAGTGATTCAAAACAATCAATACGTGCAAGGGAAAAGAATCAGAACAATCAAGACGTGCAAGGAAGTGATTCAGAACAATCAGGACGTGCAAGGGAAAAGAATCAGAACAATCAAGACGTGCAAGGAAGTGATTCAGAACAATCAAGACGTGCAAGGAAGTGATTCAGAACAATCAAGACGTGCAAGGGAAAAGAATCAGAACAATCAAGACGTGCAAGGAAGTGATTCAGAACAATCAAGACGTGCAAGGAAGTGATTCAGAACAATCAAGACGTGCAAGGAAGTGATTCAGAACAATCAAGACGTGCAAGGAAGTGATTCAGAACAATCAAGACGTGCAAGGGAAAAGAATCAGAACAATCAAGACGTGCAAGGAAGTGATTCAGAACAATCAGGACGTGCAAGGGAAAAGAATCAGAACAATCAAGACGTGCAAGGAAGTGATTTAGAACAATCAAGACGTGCAAGGAAGTGATTCAGAACAATCAAGACGTGCAAGGGAAAAGAATCAGAACAATCAAGACGTGCAAGGAAGTGATTCAGAACAATCAAGACGTGCAAGGAAGTGATTCAGAACAATCAAGACGTGCAAGGGAAAAGAATCAGAACAATCAAGACGTGCAAGGAAGTGATTCAGAACAATCAAGACGTGCAAGGAAGTGATTCAGAACAATCAGGACGTGCAAGGAAGTGATTCAGAACATTCAAGACGTGCAAGGGAAAAGAATCAGAACAATCAAGACGTGCAAGGAAGTGATTCAGAACAATCAAGACATACAAGGAAGTGATTCAGAACAATCAGGACGTGCAAGGGAAAAGAATCAGAGCTATCAAGATGTGCAGAACGATCACTATTTCGTGTCACTATCAGCGGCTACTTTGGTCTTTTCATTGATTGGAGACACATGAGTTGCCTCTCAAAGTGTAGGATTCATCAGTAGATTGCTTCTTATAGGGGGAATCATCACAAGACTGCTTCTATTAGGGGAATCATCACGAGACTGCTTGTATTAGGGGAATCATCACGAGACTGCTTGTATTAGGGGATTCAACTCATTGGACAACAGTTGGAGATGTACCTCAGAAACTTCCTTGATTTGATACCTTCTGATTGAAACGGCTGGTTGAAAAGTAAAACAAAATTTAAAAAAACTGTCAATACTGAATTTTTATTATGATTTTTATAACCAAGAATTCCTCACATGGGCTGAGCAATGGCAGAAAACAATTGAAAGTGATGGAGTTTATTTATGAGAGTGAAGTTATCTTGTATAGTTTGTGTAAATTATTAAATGTTTCACTTCAAAAGCCGGACAAACTTTAGATTAACCTTAATAGGAACTACAAAATCACTAACATGTACACAAAAAAACCTCTCAAATTTATAAGTAATTCTTGGAAAGTAATAAATTGTCCCAACACGAACACATAACCATAAAACGCGCGTACTTCACGTAGAACAAGGAAAATGTATAAAAAAAAAAAAAACTACAAAAAAACATAAACAAAAAAAACAACGCATTATGATTTATTAGCTGAGACACCAGGAAAACATATTACGAATATTATTCAATCACGACAAGACCAGATTTATATTTCACTGCGAAAGTTATATTGCCGGGTTGCAGTTGCCAAACCAATTTATATTTTAATACAGCACAGAAGCAGGAGTTTGTTGTGAAAATCTTCATTCTATATTAAGCTATTCATGAGCCATGAGAACATGATAGAACAGAACTACAGAAAAGAGAATTTAAAACAGTATATTAATGTAAATAATAGCGATGTTAAGCCTGCTTGTAAATGGGTTGAGATTAACGTTTACAACTATAGGCAAGTGCATAGACCTTGGGGAATGAATGTCCAAAGAAAATGCGCCATTTGAGACATCATGCAATATGGCTGAAAATTACGTTTAATTGTTGCAAATCTAAGATATTATCTGAATTATGCATATTCACATTGCAATATGGCTCGAACAGATTGCACGAAAACAAGAATAGTTCATTCAAAATATAGATATTCGCCAAAATATCTAATCTCGAAATAATTAAATTCTCTAAAATGACTTAAATTAGTAAAAATCATATCAGTTTATTTATACATATAAGCGCTTAGTCGTCTTCAGCAGATATCATGGTGTGGGCATCATGATCCCATAGTATCTTTACCGGGATCTAAAAGGCATACCAAATAATATAAACACTGTTACCTGACATTCATGTTAGAAAAAATGACAAACTAGGTTGGCATGGGGTTTACTACCTTATATCACCATCAGGCCAACACCCTGAAGTGGAGATGGAGCTTAGTCAGCCAACAAAGGCTGGAATCTAAGAGTTATCGGGTCATCCCCTATAGCGAACTGGACCATGGACCTACCCAAGCAAGTACATGAGCTCAAGTCGAAGATACTGGCCGAGGGACGAGACAGTAATCATGGTATCATTCAGACCGTCTATTTAACATATCTGCACGCTTACACAAAATTATCTTCTGCACGCTTACACCACAAAATCTTCTGCACGCTTACACTACATTATCTTCTGCACGCTCTCACCACATTATCGTCTGCACGCTTACACCACATTATCGTCTGCACGCTTACACCGCATTATCGTCTGCACGCGTACACCACATTATCGTCTGCACGCTTACACCACATTATTGTCTGCACGCTTACACCACATTATCGTCTGCACGCTTACACCACATTACCGTCTGCACGCTTACACCACATTATCGTCTGCACGATTACATCACATTATCGTCTGCACGCTTACACCACATTATCGTCTACACGCTTACACCACATTATCTCCTGCGCTGTGATTAAGCCAGCTAAAGAACGATGTCTGGATGTGTGGAAGGTAATCAATCTTTCTGACATGCCGTGGAATGGTAGGAAAAAGTACAACGTCCTATACGAAGACTGACAAGATTGTAGCATTGAACCCAACAGACATTTTGCATAGAGCAGTCACCAGGGACTTGCAAATGTTGTGGAAAACATCCCATTTACAAAGTATGTCAATCTGGAGCTGAAAGCAAAACTCTATAAAACCTGGCATAGAAAACATGAACGACAAGCTCATACTCTCTCGTGATCTCTTAGGCAATATCGTCATCATTATTGTCATCATCATTATTGACATCATCATTATTGACATCATCATTATTGACATCATCATTATTGTCATCATCATTATTATCATCATCATTATTGACATCATCATTATTGTCATCATCATTATTGACATCATCATTATTGACATCATCATTATTGACATCATCATTATTGTCATCATCATTATTATCATCATCATTATTGACATCATCATTATTGTCATAATCATTATTGTCATCATCATTATTGTCATCAAATATCGAACATTTTAGGTGGTTTGCGGCAGAAACATATATTCAAAGGGTTGGGGGGGGAGAAGAAGGTAAACAAAAAAAGTTAATCAAAGGGGGTTCACGGAGGAACAATATATTAAAAGTGGTTCAGGTATAAACACATATTCATATTGGGTTAATGGCACAAAAAGATATTAAAAGCTGGTTCGCGGCAATAAATATATTCAAACGGGTTCACAGCAGCAAATATATTCAAAGGGGGTTCATTGCAGAAAAAATATATTCAAATGGGGTTCACGGTAGAAAATGTATTCAACAAATGGTAGGAAATATCTGAATGGTTTCGAACTGGTTCTGTACTCAAATATATAAACAACGCATATTTTCCTAATGTTCTTTAAAACAACTGGTGGACTTGTTAACTGGATGTTGTGATGCTTAAGGGTAAAGATGGGTACCATAGCAGCAACTATGCGGTCAGGGATGTAAAAAAAACTCTTCATGTGCTAAGCCGCAGCAACTATTTGGTAGGGTGGCCAGCTCCCTTCATTGCTGTGTTTACTTTCCCTAACTCACTCATCAGGAAACCATTTACAGCAGTGTCAACTGGAGGAACGGTCGTGTCCAACGAGAAATCACGACTCACATTTTTTTGGGTCCGAACGTGGTTTCGAACCTAACACGCTGTAACCCCGTGATAATAAGTAATCTCAATATTATGAAATCTAACGCGCTGCGGGGTGCGTACAGTGTCACTAACTTGGCAATCATCTTCAAAAATAACTTTCAGTGGAAAAAAGTTGTACAACCTCGACAGACATCATGATGATTTATAATGATGACAATGATGCTGAAGCAGTTGATATATCTCCGAAATTTTAGACACAGATCTCTACAAAAAAAACATCACGACAGCCGAGATGATGTCGACCCTTGATTTGTATCTGAGGCAAACATTTTTTTATGATTAAGCAATGTTTTAGTGCGCCGTAGCCCAGTTGATAGCTAGATTTCTATCACTGGGTTATAGAGTTCTAGGTTCGAAACCACGTCATTACAGACACAAAAACAAAAAAACAACAACCCAGGTTGTGATTTCTCGCTTGACACGACCACTCCTCCAGTCGACTCGGCTGTAAATGAGTACCTGACAGGACTTACTACATGAAGAGTTTTCTTCATCCCTGACGGCAGGTTGCTGCCATGAGACCTATCTTTATCTTTTAATGTGTTTGTGCGTTTGAATCATAAGTTGGAAACCGTAAGAGTTTGTTTATTATAATCAGAGGATAACATACAACACTTGAATCCGATTCTCGAGATGACAATATCGCTAGTAGTCAAACAAAAACAAGGTAAGTTTGTTACATCTCGTATAAAGGGTTGTTCATAAATTACATCAACAATTTTTGACAAATTTTTTTTTCTCTCCTGCCCTTCTGTCAACAACTGTCAAGAATTCTGGCACCATCATGACTTGTTTATGTCAACCCCCCTCCCCCAACCCGAGAAAAAACATTGAGCTGAAGTAGAACGATATAAATGCATGTTTTGTTTCACATCTTTAGAAAAAACGTTACAAATTTCAATAATTTAATGAGTATAAAAACAGTGTTGCTGACGTCAACACTTGCCACACCTCCCTCTCATCGTTGTCAACAACTGTCACAAGTTATTCAGACCCCCGTCCACCATTTTTGTGTGTGCTGCAATTATGAACAGCCACGAAGCGCCATTTGATCATTTTTTTTCTTCTTAAATGTTGATATTACACCAGTAAACGGTATTCATGTTTCATGAATCTGTTTCGTAAACTGTTTTACTTATGTTTTATTTATGTTCTGTCTTACCAAATTTTTCACATTGGGATCAATCCAAGCGGAATCATAATTATAAAGGAAAGAACAGGTGTCGTTTTACCTGTGAAAGTAACGTTTATCGAAACGTCTTGCTAGAGGACATGGTTCAACATGTGGCGTTACTTATTCTCAAGGTTAGATTCTTTAAAAATGATCACAGGTGTTTATGGGTCTGAAATTTTCAACAACTTCCACCAGCAAATGAAAGTTTCACGGTGGTTCTCGACACGCGAGTTTTACGAGTATTTTCAGAAACTTCCGCTCGCTCAATTATAGCATGAGAGTTTTACGAGTATTTCGTACGAATGCGGTTGTGGGTCTCACCAGTGGCGCAGTAGACAAACCACCAATGTCACAGAAAAACTTAGTAGATCACATGTAGCTATATTGAAGGTCTTTTATGGTAGCTTTGTAGCATGTCATCTATTCAAATATAGTCGTCCCCCTCTGAGTAGAAGGCTCCTTCAATAGGCATTGCACTAAGCTGAAAGCTGAAGTCTCCTGGATATGAAACTCAAAAAAATCCACCACACTGCACATAGGAAGTAATAGCTAACAGCTCACAATTCGCGGAGTTCTCAGACAAATAAACTAGCAAACGAGTAATCTTAGCAAATTCTACTCGCTCATTGTTAGAATGAGAGTTTTACGAGTATTTCATTTTCAGCTTCTAGTTTTATTAAACATTTCTCAATCTAAAAATTTCAAGAAAAAATACGAGCCCCTATTTTAGCTTGACCCGATCGTCCATTCCCCCCTCCCCCTTTCCCCCCAAAGAAGACAATTAACGAAAAATAACAAATAGGGCTTCCTTGTTGTAAGAAAAAATAAATAAATAACAAAGTTCTGAACAAATCAACAATTAAACTAAAAAAAAATAATTCTTCTCTTGAATGTAATCAATGAATGTATGGCTTCACTGAAACAAACATCAACTTCTAAGAAACATTTAAAATCAACACACATATAATTTGTGAAACCGTTATATGTTTTCAAACTCTGACGAACATACCTAAATTCAAAATGAAATGTATGGCTGATTGGCAGGTATGTGAGAGTTCAGTCGCCACTCTAACTTTTCTCTCACATCTCTCACAACTCCCGTTCTCCACGCATACACTAGAAAATCGGAGACAGGGGTGATAGACCATTTCAACAAACTAAAAGTGGTAACCACATACATTTGATGCATTAATTTTTTATAACAATTCCAAACTTTCAATTAAAGAAAATAACAATTTTTTTAGAATGTACCCTGAAAGAAAATTAAGTTTATCAAGAAATGACTCCATCAAGAATTGACTCCATCAAGAATTAACTCCATCAAGAACTGACTCCATCAAGTATTGACTCCATCAAGAATTGACTTCACCTAGAATTGAATACCACTTGTCGAAGCACAAATAAAGGAAAACGTAAATGAATTTAAAGCCACTTTCACTTCACAGAGTTCTTCCATAAGTGTCCAGCTGCCACAGCATCCCTCGATCTTCCTTTATTCGGAGCATGAACCCTGGTTTTAGTTCTATTAACATTTTCCTGCGCGGTCAGACTGTGTTTTATGGGTAAGTAAAACCAGAGGGCAGGCTCACAAGACTGGGTGTCTGAAATCTAAGTAGGGACACATACTAATAGGAGAAAATGAAGTCATGCACAGATGGGAAGAATATATTAAAGAATTGTACGAAGATAACAGAAATGATATTAACTTAAATTATAACAATGAAGGTCCAAGTATTTTAAAAGCAGAAGTAAAGGAAGCCATACAACACTTAAAAAACAACAAATCATCGGTTCCAGACAAGATTACAAAAGAAGAATTAGAAGCCCTTGGAGATTATGGTCTTGAAATTATCACCAAAATGTTAAATGACATCTACAACAGTGGCTATATTCCATCGGATTTGCTACAATCAATTTTCATAGCCCTACCAAAGAAACCTGGTGCAGTAGATTGCGACGACCACAGAACAATTAGTCTTATGAGTCAGATGACCAAGATTCTACTGTGCATAATAATGAGGCGTATAAGAGGAAAAATAAAACCAGAGATAGCAGACGAACAATGCGGATTCGTAGAAGGAAAAGGCACAAGAAATGCCCTATATATAGTAAGAACATTAATGGAGAGGGCCATAGAAGTACAGCAAGACCTTTATCTGTGCTTCATAGATTACAGCAAAGCATTTGACAAGGTGAAGCATTCAGAGATTATAAAATTGCTAAAAAGTCTTAACGTTGATGGGAAAGATCTAAGAATAGTAAGAAATATGTATTGGAAACAAACAGATGCGATGAGAGTTAACAACACTATAGGTAGATTTCAAAAGATAGAAATGGGTGTTAGGCAAGGTTGTGTAATGTCACCAGACCTTTTCTCCCTATATACAGAATGCATTATGCGAAATACAGAAGATATGGCAGGAATAAAAGTGGGAGGATGCAATATAAATAACTTGAGATATGCTGATGACACAGTACTGATCACAGGAAGCGAACAAGAACTGCAAGCCCTATTAGATAAAGTAGTGAAGGAAAGTGAAAACAAAGGCCTCAGTTTAAACAAGAAGAAAACAGAAATAATGCTTGTATCAAAGAGACATACACCACCAAGATGCAACATAATAATTAATAACACAAAATTAGCACAAGTTGAAAAAGTGAAATATCTTGGCACCCTGTTAACATCAGAAGGTAGATGCCCAAGTGAGATAAAGAGCCGAACAGCACAAGCCAAATCAGCATTCCAAAAAATGAGAACCATTTTTTGCAATGGAAGTCTATCAATGCAGACCCGAATTCGGGTGCTGAGATGTTATATCGAACCGATTCTTTTTTATGGATGTGAAGCATGGACTATAAACAAGAAAATTCAAAGTGAATTGGAGGCTACAGAAATGTGGTTTCTGAGAAGAATGATGAAAATACCATGGACAGCCAAGAAAACTAATGCAGAGGTTCTCATTGACGCTGGCGTAAAAAGATCAATCATATCAAACATTAGAGGCAGACAGTCAAGGTTTCTAGGGCATGTGCTGAGAAGAACACAGCTTGAACACTTAATAACCACTAGAAAGATCACAGGGAGAAGAGATAGAGGTCGACAAAGAGAAAAGTTACTAGATGGGCTTGTATCGTGGCTCGGTAGAAGATCACCAACCGAGCTTATTGACAACACAAGAAACAGCAACATGATCGCCTACGCCAGTCGGAATTGCACTTGATTGATGAAAAGCGAGCTGAGACACACAAAAAACATAGAATTTGCACTTGAAGATTATTTGATATTCCTATTCATTTCTTTACAGAGATAAACTCAATACACCTTCTTACAACAGTGTCTTAATCACACCTTACAACAGTGATTTAGTCACTTCTTACAACAGTGTCTTAATCACACCTTACAACAGTGATTTAGTCACTTCTTACAACAGTGTCTTAATCACACCTTACAACACTGATTTAGTCACTTCTTACAACAGTGTCTTAATCACACCTTACAACAGTGATTTAGTCACTTCTTACAACAGTGTCTTAATCACACCTTACAACAGTGACTTAGTCACTTCTTACAACAGTGTCTTAATCACACCTTACAACAGTGACGTAGTCACTTCTTACAACAGTGTCTTAATCACACCTTACAACAGTGACTTAGTCACTTCTTACAATAGTGTCTTAATCACACCTTACAACAGTGACTTAGTCACTTCTTACAACAGTGTCTTAATCACACCTTACAACAGTGACTTAGTCACTTCTTACAACAGTGTCTTAATCACACCTTACAACAGTGATTTAGTCACTTCTTACAACAGTGTCTTAATCACACCTTACAACAGTGATTTAGTCACTTCTTACAACAGTGTCTTAATCACACCTTACAACACTGATTTAGTCACTTCTTACAACAGTGTCTTAATCACACCTTACAACAGTGATTTAGTCACTTCTTACAACAGTGTCTTAATCACACCTTACAACAGTGACTTAGTCACTTCTTACAACAGTGTCTTAATCACACCTTACAACAGTGACGTAGTCACTTCTTACAACAGTGTCTTAATCACACCTTACAACAGTGACTTAGTCACTTCTTACAATAGTGTCTTAATCACACCTTACAACAGTGACTTAGTCACTTCTTACAACAGTGTCTTAATCACACCTTACAACAGTGACTTAGTCACTTCTTACAACAGTGTCTTAATCACACCTTACAACAGTGATTTAGTCACTTCTTACAACAGTGTCTTAATCACACCTTACAACAGTGATTTAGTCACTTCTTACAACAGTGTCTTAATCACACCTTACAACAGTGACTTATAGTCACTTCTTACAACAGTGTCTTAATCACAAATTACAGCAGTGACTTAGTCACTTCTTACAACAGTGTCTTAATCACACCTTACAACAGTGACTTAGTCACTTCTTTCAATAGTGACTTAGTCACTTCTTTCAATAGTGACTTAGTCACTTCTTACAATAGTGATTTAGTCACTTCTTACAATAGTGATTTAGTCATTTCTTACAACAGTGACTTTGTCGAGTTTCATGTTAGTTATACAGTTAGTTATACAGTTATCCTTAAAAAGTGACACTATAATAACTTTTCCCGTAACTTTCATTGGTCAATTTCTGTAAGCATTATGTCCATACGTCACCTTCACCAGCGTCGATTTTGAATGATGAGGTCCCGTGAGTGCACTGGACAGTGCAAATGTCGAAGGACACGAGGGACTCGGCTGGATGAACCACGGGAGTTTTTATTTAAATGCATCACTAGTGAACCGTGTACCTGAATAGTTATAAAGTCCAAAGGTCTCACTGGGAATCATTCTTATAAAGTGACGCAATTAGGTTTTTCTTATTATTATCATTGGTTACTGTGCCGACATCCACTGAAACTCACGGGAAAAGCCAAATAACGACGTGAGACAGTAGGACTGTCAAGACAAAAGACAAGAGTGAACACGAAAATCAGGCCCCCCACCCTATCCGGCAGGTAACTTAACTTTACCTGATAGCCCTACACACAACATTTTAGACATCCCATATGCACAGAACTCTAGATTACTCGAGAATATCTTTCTAGAAGACCGTGTTTACATATTACACCACAACGGCTCTTGCTGAGAACATATCTAGACTTCATCATTGTTCAGTTCAGCTCAGTTCAGCCCAGTACGAATGCACCAAGATCGACAGATTTTATACTTTTTTAACAGATGTCACTGGAAACCACCACGTAACTCACATTTTACAACAGATGTCACTGGAAACCACCACGTAACTCTCACATTTTACAACAGATGTCACTGGAAACCACCACGTAACTCTCACATTTTACAACAGATGTCACTGGAAACCACCACGTAACTCTCACATTTTACAACAGATGTCACTGGAAACCTCCATGTAGCTTCAACATTTGAAAGGTTTTTTTTTACATGAAATTGCAACAGCATGGACCTGTCAACAGATTGTAAACAAGACTTCACTTGTGACGGTTTTGATTACTGTCGTTATTTTTGTTGGTCACATTTACTCGGAGTCTAATGTCAACAATAGCCAAGGTCGACCAACATAATTCACGGAAATAATAAAAAGTAGCATTTCAAGTCATGTTTACTTTCTTTAAAGAAGTCTTTACTGCCGATGATCTCGTTTTTTGTTGTTGTTTACAACAGATTGATACAATATCTGTTCAACAGACTTATTCGCAGAGATAGCAGGATGGGCGGGTTGACAACAAGATTAATTAAACTTTACATTAATCAACTCCTTCTGTCCGGCAAGCCGATAAAACAGCCACTTAAGCGGATTCTTTCTACCGGTATGCCACTAAAACAACAATTTTACAGTTACTTTAAATACTGTAAGACAAACCTGCCGTAAAGTATTTAGAAAAAAAATATGAAAGTACTTCCATTGACTACGAAAAACTCGGACAGACATAAATAGCATAAATACCTTGTAGATAAAGAGTAACAAAGAACTTCTAGTTAAATATATACGCGGCTTCTTTGTTATTTTGAAAAAAAAATAGTAGTATTGTCAGTGATCGAAGTGAAGCCAAAAGTAGCATCAGTTTGACCTGATTTGTATGCTGTAAGAGGCGATGGAGTAGGCTAATGGGTGTAGTTCGCTGTCACATTGTAAAAGTCAAATGGCACAAAGGCCTACTGACATCAGACGTGTACGGCCTAAAGACGGACACATCGCAGTTAAACTGTATACTATGACACGACACTATCAGTTCTCGAGATATTATGCTAACCAAAAGGAGTGAGCAGGATACAGAAGAATGTGCGTATGCTTCCATTTTGAAATATAAGAATGTAAAAGAAGTAGACACTAGCCATCACAGACCACATGGACACTAGCCATCACAGACCACATGGACACTAGCCATCACAGACCACATAGACACTAGCCATCACAGACCACATGGACACTAGCCATCACAGACCACATGGACACTAGCCATCACAGACCACATGGACACTAGCCATCACAGACCACATGGACACTAGCCATCACAGACCACATGAACACTAGCCATCACAGACCACATGGACACTAGCCATCACAGACCACATGGACACTAGCCATCACAGACCACATAGACACTAGCCATCACAGACCACATGGACACTAGCCATCACAGACCACATGGACACTAGCCATCACAGACCACATAGACACTAGCCATCACAGACCACATGGACACTAGCCATCACAGACCACATGGACACTAGCCATCACAGACCACATGGACACTAGCCATCACAGACCACATGGACACTAGCCATCACAGACCACATGAACACTAGCCATCACAGACCACATGGACACTAGCCATCACAGACCACATGGACACTAGCCATCACAGACCACATGGACACTAGCCATCACAGACCACATGGACACTAGCCATCACAGACCACATGGACACTAGCCATCACAGACCACATGGACACTAGCCATCACAGACCACATGGACACTAGCCATCACAGACCACATGGACACTAGCCATCACAGACCACATGAACACTAGCCATCACAGACCACATGGACACTAGCCATCACAGACCACATGGACACTAGCCATCACAGACCACATGGACACTATATTATTATAGATAACAATCACTTGGACACTCGCCATCAAATACTGCATTAATACTAGCCATCAAATACCACATGGACATTGACTATCAAAGACGACATGGACACTAATCATTAAAGATAACAATCACTTGGACACTCGCCATCAAAACCAGATGGAGACTCGCCATCAAAGATCATATGGACACTAGCCATCGAAGACCACATAGACACTAGCCATCAAAGACCCCATAGACACTAACCATCAAAAACCACATAGACACTAGCCATCAAAGACTACATATACACTAGCCATCAAAGACCCCATAGACACTAACCATCAAAGACCCCATAGACACTAGCCATCAAAGACCCCATAGACACTAGCCATCAAAGACCCCATAGAGACTAGCCACCACAGACCACATAAACACTAGCCATCAAATACCACATGGACACTCGTAGAATCGGGGAGACTATGGTAAGATCAGAGAACATTCAAAAAGTTTGTAACTGATGGTTACACCTATTACAGGATTTGATTACTTGATGAGTGTATACACCAGCAGAAGAAGGGGAAATCATTGAGCGTAGCTACGCAACTAGACAACATCCTACAAACAATAAATGACTGATACGCAGACAGACAGACGTACAGGCAAATAGCCACACGTCTGCACCCCACGGCCGTCAGCGGAAGCGCTAACAAAGTCATTGTTTAGCATGAACCGCGCAGTGGGGGATCTTGCATTTCCGGAATCAACACAAAATGGCGTTTATGGTAAGCCAGGATCAATATTTTCAGCGTCATTTCTGCTGTAAGAAAGACGGAACGTTGGATATATTTAAAGTTGACATTTGTGACTTGGTAATTACATGGAAATGTTGTTTTCCTGAATATTTGTAAAAATTACCAAGCGAAAAGAACCGAAAACAAATGGAGAAATTCCTTAGCGATAGAAACACAACCCCAATCTTTGAAGTAACAATTTCGTTATTTAACGTGTTACGAGAAAGCAAGGCGGAATTTCAGGACACGGAAAAATATTCAAATCCGAGGGAAAGTAGTTTTTCTATGATAATTTCTATATGTACTTTTATGCTTGGAATTTTGAAATTGTTAATGTTTACTATATAATACTTCTTCTGCGTTCGTTCTAAAATTCCTGCAGATTAGCAGGATTTAGTCCGGATAATTTAATACATTGTTTCATAGTTTACAGCTTAACTGCGATAGCAACGCCTTTCAGCCGATACAACCAACTTCGACATGGCTCTTAGGTCAATTTGACCCTCTGTGGAATGGGATAGTCAACTCCATACCAAAAACCTCCTTAGTAGCCTACTATGACATGCCTGGCAGGTAACAATATTACTTTCTTTGCTCCCCTTGTGGGTCCTGGAAACAGAACGTTTGAAGATGACATTCACTATTGTTTCCCACTATCCCAAAATAATCCAGACGCCACGCTAAGCTTGAATGTCTCGGACCAGTAATCCAGACGCCACGCTAAGCTTGGATGTTTCGGATCAGTAATCCAGACGCCACGCTAAGCTTGGATGTTTCAGATCAGTAATCCAGACGCCACGCTAAGCTTGGATCTCTCGGATCAGTAATCCAAACGCCACGCTAAGCTTGGATGTCTCGGACCAGTAATCCAGACGCCACGCTAAACTTGGATGTCTCGGACAAGTAATCCAGACGCCACGCTAGGCTTGGATGTCTCGGACCAGTAATCCAAACGCCACGCTAAGCTTGGATGTCTCGGACCAGTAATCCAAACTCCAGGCTAAGCTTGGATGTCTTGGATCAAAAGTAACCCAGACATCATGCTACGGTTGGATGTCTCGGATCAAAAGTAACCCAGAAGCGAAGCACAGGTTGGAGATGTTAGCCCAAAAGTAACCCAGAAGCGAAGCACAGGTTGGAGATGTTAGACCAAAAGTAACCCAGAAGCGAAGCACAGGTTGGAGATGTTAGACCAAAAGTAACCCAGAAGCCATGATATGGTTGGATGTGTTAGACTATAAGGCAGCGCTATCGCAACTTAGCTATAAACCATAAAACGACGTATTTTTTCTCCAGACCACAACCTGCTAATGTGCAGTATTGTCAGAAAGACGGCAAACAAGGGAGAAACGAGACTGAAACAGTTGGTATGATAGCATTGTCATGTGACGTATTCTTTCCAGAATGTCGTTTTCTTGGTCTGCCCTTTCTCCTCTACCCAAGTACTCTGCCCTTCATTATTTGCCTTTCTAAACAGTTGTGTCTCTTTATATGACCAAAACAGGCGTAGTTTTCTTTTTGTAACTGTGTTTAGTAACCAACACTCTGAAATCTTCAATGTGTTTATAATATCTGAGTTTCTCTTTTTTTTCCTTCCATGATATTCTAAGTATCTTTCTGTAACATTTCATCTCTAAGGTGTTGATCTTCTTTGCCCCCGTTTTAATTAGGATCCATGTTTCACAGCCGTATGTTACACCCGGAAAAATAACAGTTTGTAACATTAGCAATTTTGTTTATATTTTGATGTATTTCCATATATTTTTCAACCCTGTTATTTTACAATAAGCCATTGCCAATCTCTTCCTTATTTCTGCTATGCAGTCTCCTGCACTGTTGATGTTTGCTCCTAAGTATGGAAATTTATCTACACATTCTATCTCGGTATTGTCTATTCTGATTTTTGGTTGTTGTGTTGCTGTTGACAAGATTTTGTTTTTTGCGCGTTTAAATACACATTTTGTGATCGCTATATGTCTTTGTGTTCTTCATTAGTTGTTCCAATCCCTTTATATCATTTGAAAGAAGCACTGTGTCGTCTACGTAGCATAGTTCAGGGATTTCAAAACTACCGATGTTTAAAGCGTGGTAGTCAGCGTTGTGTATGTCTTCTCTCACATTCCTCATTATACTTTCTGCATAGATGTTGAACAGGTATAGGGATAGTGTGCATCCTTGCCTTACTCCATTCTGTACCTCAAACCACTCTGAGATATCGCCCTCTAACTTCAATGCAGCCTTTTGATCTTGATAAAGTTCTTCTATTAGGTGAATCAGATGTCTTGGGAAACCTATGCTGTTCATTATCTCCCATAGTTTCTGGTGTTGATATGATAGCATAGAACACAAACATATCTACAAAAATTGAAAAATTCAAGAAAAAATGAATATATCAATAGTGGCGTCAGGTTTTGCTTCGTGAAAGAAGAAAATTAAAAATTTTAGAATATGAAAATAAATAACATGAATGTAGATAATATGAATATAAATAATATTAATATTGATAAGAGTAAGGATAATGTGAATGTAGATAATATGAATATGTATGAATGTAGATAATATAAATATACATAACATGAATGTAGAAAATATACAAATTAGAATAAGACAAAATGGAGAACAAGAAAATATAGAATTCTGGAAAATAGAATATGAAAATTATGCATCTCATTTCTGAATCAACGTTATATTGCATTTCTCTTGTCATTGGCTAATGTAATGTTTACAGATATAGTTCGATTCTTACTGATCTCACGCAAGTTGATAATAATGAAGATGGCGATGAAGATGATTAAGTGGCATTTTCACATTGATAATCTGATGTAATGGACACGAAGCATATCTCTTCATTCGGTTAAGCTGTCCATAAGCCATGTCTTAAAATTTCCATAATAATTCTGTAATTATTTCATATTATCTTGGTAAGATTGCACATATGTATGGGATTTTCCGTTTTACAAACAGTCAAAACAGTAAAAAGGAGAATCGTTTGTTTGTTTGTTTGTTTTGCGTTCGCTCCATTGTAACCATCACGGATATCCGTGCGATTTCCGCCGGGAGCGTGATTACGTTGTCCCACCGTTATGCGCCTTGTAGGCCTAGCACATCCGATTTCGGCATGCCTTGACAATTCGGGTGGGCTACCCTTAGCCTGTGACAGCCTCTATATCTGTCTCCAGGCACGCGTAGTGGCGTTTCTTCGCCCAGACGATTTTTGCTCTCATCTGACTCGCACGAGGTGTTCCACTGTCTATGAACTTGCCTCGTGTAATTGCACGTGCTGTGCCCATTGTGTACTGAACCTTTTCTCATCCGTGAGCCTAGTTCCTTAAGGGGAAGAACTCAACAGAGGAGTTGGACCCTGGCTCTTTCGCCCTCTTAGCCGAGGTGTCGTTCACCGACATCGTGTACCCCTTGTCCAAGTTCGAGTCTCACACCACGCGTTTGAGAGCAAGGCGTTCTCGAGCTGAGCGTCCTTGTCCCAATAGCGCCTGAGCCCATCAGGTACTGAACCCTTTCTCTCTTCAAGTGTATTTCCGGTGTAGGAAAACCTGACAGTAGAGTTGGGCCAGAGCTATTTCGTTGTCCCTTTTGTGCCTGAGCCTATCGGGTACGGAACCCTTTCTCTTTGCAAGTGTACTTCCGTTATAAGAATCCTTGACAGTAGAGTTGGGCCAGGACTACCATCGTTGTCCCTTTCTTGCCTAAGCCCATCGGGTACAGAACCCTTTCTCTTCGCGAGCATATTTCCGGTTTAGGAAGGCTCGACATAAGAGTTGGGTTAGGTCTTCTTGCTTTACCAAGCGCCAATGGATGGGTCTGGGTCTCTGTCTGTAAGGAACACATGTAACTAGAAGCTCGTCTCGAGATGACGGAGCTTGTAGTTCCCCTTTCCTAGGGACTTTTCACTTTCTATTTGCAGTTCGCGCTGCCCTCTAGCGCTGTTCTGCCCTTTCATTGTTTCATTGTACTCGGTATGAAATCTATTTGTCTCTCGCCATGCATCTACCTTTACGTGCATTTTACATTGGCCGCCCATCCAATGTTCGGACTGGACTGACTAGCTTCACTGTATGTCGACAGTGTCGCTATATGGGTGATGCTGGTGGTGTCGGAGATATTGTCTGTCTCTTGTGCAGTCAAATCTCTTTCCATCTGCTACCTCCACATTCTCGGACACGATCCCCAAATGATTTGGCCAGAATCAGCTCGAGCTGCTGTATTTCTGTTTCCAGGGTGCACCGCGTGGAGGTACATTTGGGATCTTGGTTATCTGCTAACCCTGGGTCCGCCTAGAGCAATGCGTTCCCTTTGCACCCCAAGGAGAATCAATCCTTTGAACATTTTCTCAGAATTTGGGACTTTTCAAGCGATCATGTCCAAGAAACAGATCATGTACACCAAAGCCTTGGTTATTTTATGGTTATAAACGTAATCAATTCTTGTGTATGGTTATAAACGTAATCAGTTCTTGTGTATTGTTATATTCGTAGTCTATTTTATTTTATGTATGGATATATATATTTAGTCTATTTTTTGTATGAATGTATACGTAGTCTATTTTTTGTATGGACATACATTTAGTCTATTTGTGTATTGGTATATATTTAGTCTATTTTTGTATGGTTATATATTTAGTATATTTTTTGTATGAATATATATTTCTTCTATTTTTTATGGATATATATTTAGTATATTTTTGTATGATTGTAGTGGTAGTCTATTTTTTGTATGGTTATATATTTAGTCTATTTTTTGTATGGTTATATATTTAGTCTATTTTATGTATGGTTATATATTTAGTCTATTCTTTTATATTGTTGTATACGTAATCTATTCTTTTGCTTTTTGTTTTTATATTTCATCTTCTTTTTCTACGGTCGCTCTCCGATAATCAAGACAAGTCCCAGTGATGTATGATAGGAAGCGTAAAGTACATTGTGTTACGGTTTGCTTTACATCGTGTAAAGTACATGCGTTTTCGGCATATTTTGTGTGTTTAAGTATTATGTTAATTCTCTCTGATATGAGACCGTGTAAACAAGAGACATTTGAAACATTAAAAAAATGATGGCGAGAGAAAAGAGGATAAAGTTGTGTGAATTCAAGTAGGAAGTAGAGGATAAATAAAAATAGTTCTTACAGCTGACGGGAATTGAACCAAGTTCGTTGTAGCAGCACCGAATCGCTTTGCAACACAAGTAAGCAGGTTTTCCGTACTTGACCAACCACATTCCCAAGAAAAAGGTGTGCTCTCGTCAAGACATTCAACCTGTGTACTCGTTACTGAGAACGAACCACTCGAAACAAGGACTATTACAACATCAACGAACAAGTATTTTCGTATCCCCAGGAACACAAACATAGAACATTCATATTCGTCGAATTGTGTTCCTGAGGATACGTTAATACTTGCACGTGATGTTTGTTGATGTTGTAATAGTTCTTATTTCGATTGGTCCGTTCTCAGTAACTTGACTACACAGGTTGAATGTCTTGACGAGATCACATATTTTCTTGGGGATATGGTTGGTCAAGTACGGAAAACCTGCTTACTTGTGTTGCAAAGCGATTCGGTGCAGCTAGAAAGGACATGGTTCAATTCCCGCCAACTGTACAAATTATAAAATTGTGTTGCTGTTTGTGTTTATCTAAAAACTTTATAATATAAAGTTGCAAATTTTGAAAAACATCAGAAGATAGTGATTGCGTTCTGAATTGTCACTGGGGATTCGGTGAACATTAGGGTGTTTTTTTTTGTGAGTGAATAATAATGGTCATTATTACTTGCTGGGCGCAAAGCATAGAGAAGGTCTGAAAATGTAACTGTGATTGCCCTCGAGCGAAGTCACCTCGCACTTTCAGGAGAGATAATGTATATAGTGACATTATGTTGTGGCGTTTCCTGCAGTGAGTCGCCTGCTAATATTATTGCAGATGTTGTGTTGTACCCAGCACGAAGCTCCATATTTAACACTATTCATGACAGATATTTTTGTTTTCAATCTTCAATTGGTTGGTTAATCTTACATTTATACCGCTTCTTTCAATCTTTCATTGGCTGGTTAATCTTACATTTATACCGCTTCTTTCAATCTGTCATTGGCTGGTTAATCTTACATTTATACCGCTTCTTTCAATCTGTTATTGGCTGGTTAATCTTACATTTATACCGCTTCTTTCAATCTTTCATTGGCTGGTTAATCTTACATTTATACCGCTTCTTTCAATCTTTTATTGGCTGGTTAATCTTACATTTATACCGCTTCTTTCAATCTTTCATTTGCTGGTTAATCTTACATTTATACCGCTTCTTTCAATCTTTCATTGGCTGGTTAATCTTACATTTATACCGCTTCTTTCAATCTTTCATTGGCTGGTTAATCTTACATTTATACCGCTTCTTTCAATCTTTCATTGGCTGGTTAATCTTACAATGGTACCGTTCTTTCAATGTCACATTGGTGCCTTTATCTTACAGCTCTAAGTATTCTTATGTCCACCGTCGTAGCGGTACGCCGGCAAATTCTCCACTTTGTATCTCATTTTTATGTACATTACAAACGTAGAAGACGCTATAAGAAGATAAAGAGTTAAGAAGAGAATTATTGGGACTATCTTTTATAAGTATTTGAAGTTTGTTGAAAAATCTTCCTTTGTATACAAATTATTTGACTTAGTGTGATCTTTAGCTGAACAACACTAAAGCCCTTAAGAGTACTGACGACACACGTGAAGACTGTAATTTTACATAGAATAGAATTCCCAAGACTCGAACCCGGTATGTTCAATTGACAACTTAGCGTCATCTTTAATGCTAATACATATGCAAACGTGTAACTTGGCCAACAATATTCCTAACACAAGATGTGAATTTATCAAAATAGTTTGAACGCATTGCCTTTCGCAACTATGAAATATAAGCGGAAGTTGAAACATAAACACAGGAGATGTACATGAACAGTAATTATGGTGCACAACTTACATTGATAATATCACTTCCTCTATGGCAAATCACGTTATTCTTCGTGATATACAGGTTTGTAACAGATATGAAGAAAATTTACAAAACATACAAACATACAACAATATTGATGAATAAAACATACAAACATACAACAATATTGATGAATAAAACATACAAACATACACCAATATTGATGAATAAAACATACAAACATACAACAATATTGATGAATAAAACATACAAACATACAACAATATTGATGAATAAAACATACAAACATACAACAATATTGATGAATAAAACATACAAACATACACCAATATCGTATATGTCATATCATGACTGTGTGTATGAGCATGTCATATTATGTCTATGTGTACGGCGTATTTGTCATATACCACATTGTTAGAGATGCCATGAATTCTAGTGAACTAATTCACTCTGAAACTTGTATGAGCTGCAAAAGTAGCTGTCTATCTATTGACTATTTGAAAAACTTGTCGTTTAGTTCGCGAAAAGAGCAGAGCCAACAGAACGACTTCACAGACAGAGTAAAGTATTGGTCACTTTGTTTACATAGTCTGTCGACACACAATGGAAATCGTGGATAGATTCAAATGCTTCAATTAGAAGGATGATTTCCAATGAGCTGACCCCACCTCCCTATATGCATATTTGTCGGTGGTCATGTACTCAGAGATCATGGTGATTTAATTACTAGAATCGCGACCTCCAATATTTGTGTATTATTGTATAGATCTAATATAATCAAATTGGACTAACGACCGAGGCTGAACGGATCGTACCTCTTAATAAGAAGCATATTTTACTTCAACTAATTCTGTAAGCCATTCATCTTGATTGTACACGCTGGGAGTATTTGAACCAGAACTTAACCTCAATTTCCTACGACGGTTCACGCACGACATAATCAAAGTGGTCAGATAATAAAAAACAGACCAAATATACGTTTTTATGTATAATCCTATTAGGCATAACAGTAGCTTTAGCTACTCAGGATGAACCAATTAAATCATCCTCCAGCAAAAATAAGAGCTGCCAGGTAGAAATTTAAAAACAAATATTTTGCCTACCAAAAATTCTATTTCCTTCCGTGTTGTTGGTATCATAATTTTGGCTTGAAAGCCATAAAAATTTTTTTTATGAAAACCAACTAAGAAGATAGTAGACGATATGAACAATGTCCGTTTAGTTGGCACCTATTCGCCTGTAAACTTCAGTCACACGTTTTCTGAATAAGATACATTATTATGAAAATGTTTGATTCAATTTGTGAGACGAATAGGTGTCAGTTGAATGGACTTGGATCAAATCCCATCTACTACGTTCTGATTTTGTCTATAGTGCCTCAATGCTTCATTTTTATATTATTCATCGACATTTGAAGCAACGAATTGAGAGCTAGTGTGTTATATCGAACCCATTACTTTTTTTATGGATGTGAATCATGGACTGTAAAAACATAAAGCTCAAAGTGAACTAGAGGCTATAGAGATGTAGCTTTTGAAAAGATTGATAGACATTGCAACTAAGCAAATTGATATAGAAGTCACCAGAGATGCTGGAGTTTAGAGACAAATTATAACAAAAATTAGAAGCAGCTTGTCAAGATCTTTAGGGCATGTGATAATAAATGAAAACTTGAACATTTAGTAACCACCTGAATGATTTTGGCGAGAAGAGACAGAGGAAGACAGAGAAACTTATGGGTGGGTTAGCACCGTTAGCACTGAGGTTGCATTTACATGAGAGAATGCAACCAACATAGCTTATTAACGGGGGACAGTTGTAGAAACATGGTCCTATACCGCTCGCCATGGCACATTTGTTTGGTTGCACATACAATTGTTTAATCGCAGATGCATTCATGCATTCATACATTTACCAACACACTCATCCATTCATACATTTACCAACACACTCATCCATTCATACATTTATTCACACACTCATCCATTCATACAATTGTTTAATCACAGATGCATTCATGCATTCATGCATTCATATATTTACCAACACACTCAAACATCCATACATTTACCAACACACTCAAACATCCATACATTTACCAACACACTCATCCATCCATACATTTACTCACACAGAAAAAATGTATAATACTTGCATCCAGCAAAGTCCGTAGACAAAGGGGTAGGGGATTGAAGAGTGTTAATATTTAGTACCACCTCTGTTTAGTACCCCCTCTGTTTATTATCTCCTCTGTTTAGTACCCCTTCTGTTTAGTACCACTTCTGTTTAGTAGCCCTCTGTTTAGTACCCCAAAGTTTAGTACCCCCTCTGTTTATTACCCCCTTCCCCCTTATAGAAAATCAGAATGTGACATTATGTACTAGAAAACCGCCCAAAAAGAAACCGATAAACCCCTTCTCCCCCACCCATCCCTTTGTTATTGGTGTTCCAAAAAAGACCACCAAAACTACCATAGAAACAAAGTACCCGGTAATGACTTTACAATTTTTTTTCAGGAAAATACTTCTCTCTTTCCGGATAAGAAGCATGTATCGTCCACGCTGTATAAAGGTATATGCATATCTTTGTATTCACCCGTACTTAAGCTCATCCATTTAAATCCATCGACAATTTCACTACCCGAATATTCACCCACAACCATATCCATCTATGCACACACTCATTATTTGAAATTCGTCAGCAAAGCCTATCTCTTAACTCATTCATCCATCTCTTTTTTTGCGTGTGTAACTTCAGAACTCACACATCAGAGCTGTTCTCATCTCCTCAATGATTACTCTTAAAGTCAGGTGAATTGAATGAATGGAGGAGAGAAAAAAACTGATTTATCTCACAATTATACTACCTCCCGTTAGAAAATATCCAGTCGATTCACTCGTAATTTTACGAAATAAGAATTGTTAAAGGGATAATTCGTAAATAACGAAGCTGCGTTGAGGTTTTATACCAGTGCACTCGTGTTTTATTTCAGTACAGATTTTTATCAGTGTACTGAGATATGTGGTTTGATTGTCATATTGAATGTGAAGGTCAGGGTTATGCTTACATAAACTAATGCCAGTCCCTCTTAAATTATACAGTTCTGTGGACTCATAAACCATTTTTAACATGAATCTATTTGACATTTTCAGTGATTTTCATTGTTCAATTTGAGTATATAGCCCGCTTTATGTCGTGAATATTGACAGTAAATGTCCTACGAGAAAAAAATATATAAAAAAACCTTTATACGTGATGCTTCTGATTATTTTAGTGCTTTTCATTGGTCACTATGTAAATAAAAAAGGGTTCAAAAGACGTAGAGGATTGACTTCACTGTACTTGTTTTCCCATATGTTCTCCGTCACTTTCAACGAAGCGGCACGCCGCATGCCGAGAGTACCATTCATAGCACGTAACTCTGTAGCTTCAAGCGACAATCCACAGGGAATTCCGAAAAAAAACAACCTTGTCCACTATGTATATACTTTGTATCGCCTTCCACTGACAACCAACGAAATGCACGGAAATAATCGAATACATGACGTGTGAATGCTTGTTTTGACTCTGCTCATTTACTGTCGATAGCCATGACTTTGTATCGAAAACCTAGGAAAATTACACAAAAATATCGAATAACGTCATTTCTAACAGGATGAGCCATGTGAGTCCGTAAACCATTGATGTCAAAGAAATAGACTAGCAATAGTTTGATACTATTCGTTAAACCCTTTATTGCCTTTCAACGTCAGGGGTAGAAGAGTTTTCTAGAAATGGCCCTCGTGTGTGATGAGTATATTGTGGAGTTTGTCGCCTCTTTTATTTCGGTGGCCCATCGTTTTCGTGGTCGGCCACAAGGTCTACCTTCACTCCATCTGTGTAGCATAGCTTGCTGTGGTATGCTGTCTGATGGTAGTCTGCAGATGTGTGCAAACGATTTTATCTGTTGTCTCTTAATATATTCCAATATTGGAGTGGTACCGGTTCTTTGTCTAATGTCTTCATTTCTAACTTTGTCTCTTAGCGATATTCCTAGGATTCTGCGTAAGCATGCCATTTCATATGTCACAAGTTTACATTTATCTTGTGCTGTCGTCCATTTTTGACTTTGGTAACACAACATTGGTATAGTAATTGTTTTGAAGTGTTATTTTGGTGTTTAAATCTACATTTTAATACTTTGCATCTATTCGAAAAACGTTATAGCAATGTAATTACTTTAGTTAGGTAAAGAAACTTCTAAATTGTTTCTCAATTTTCTGATAAGACGATAGAAAAATATGTCGATTTCTAAAAAAATGTATCAAAGAGCACTTATCACAAAAACAACAACCTTCGTTTAGATTTACTATCGGTTTTTGTTACCGGTCGCAGAGTACGGAGGAACAAAAAAAACAACCTGGTCGTAAAAAGGTTATTAGAGTCACGGATAGATTCAATGCGTCATACAGAGTCTAGAGGAATAGAGATTACAGTGAGTCACACATTGTATGAGAGAGTCAAGAAAAAAAACCATGTTATGGTATTAAAAGAAATGAGCGCCCGTTAGTTGAAGAATCACGACAAATGAAGAAACGTGTAGTATAGTAACGCTGTGTCCTTTCATGATCGTCGTGAACGAGACTCTCGGGACTATAGAATACCAGTGTGCATAATTAATTAGGCCTTCATTCGTTCCTTTTCTTGATTATTCTCGTAATTTCCGCTGGTCACTATTTATATACTTCGAATAGCCTTGGCTATTTTTGGAATGCGATTAATCAAAAACGTTGCGAATGAAGGTCTTATTAATTCTGTTGAAATGTCTATATTGGAGACGGACTACTTTGTCTATATTGGAGACGGGTCGTGAAAGTACTACTGGAAATTTTAAAAAAAATAAATATGTAAGGTGGCCAGCTTATTTCTCAGAGTATACAGAAGATATTTTACAAATATAGAAAACAAAAACAACCCCAATAGGAACTTACAATGCAAATAATCAAACATATTATGGTATATTTCTGATTGACGGGAACTAAGAAGAACTTCAAGCCGTTTTAGACGCGGTAGTACAAGGAAATGAAAACAGAGGCTTCAGTCTAAACAAGAAGATAACAGAAGCAACGGTTGTCTACAAGAAAATATACACAACCAAGATGCAATAATAAGATGAATGATAACAAATAAAATAAAATGTATAAAGTCAAGTATTTCGACACCCTGTTAACATCAGATAATCGATTTACTACTGAAATAAAGAGATAGGATAGCACACGGCAACTAAGCATTTCAAAATTGATGTACATTCATTGCAATAGAAAAATAAATACATCTGTGAACTAGAGTGTTAAAATGTTATACAGAGCCAATTCTTTTTTATGGATGTGAAGCATAGATTGTAAACAAAAAAGATCAAAGTGGCAACTGAGATTTGGTTTTTGAGAAAAATGATGAAAATTCCATGGTATGCCAAGAAAACTAAGGAGGAAGACGTCTAGAGATGCTGGAGTAATAGTGATAATTCGAACAAAACTTAGAAGCATACAGGCAGGAAACATAGCGTATTTGATGAGAAGAGAAAGACTTAATCATGTATCAACAATAGGAAAGAGAAAAAGAGACATAGGAAAAGAGAAATATCAAGGGGGGGGGGGGTTAGACAGAGGAAGAGAGATAAATTAAAAGGAGACTATACAGAGGGAGAGAGAAAGATCAAGGCAAGAAGAGACAGGGAACATAGAAACATAAAGGTAAGACGACACAGAGGGAGATAGAAATATCAAGGGGAAACGAGACAGGGAGAGAAAATACAAAGAGGAGAAGAGACGGACGAAGAGAAAATGATCAAGGGGAGAAGAGAGAGACGAAGAGAAAAAGATCAAGGGGAGAAGAGAGAGACGAAGAGAAAGATCAAGGGGAGAAGAGAGAGACGAAGAAAAAACTATCAAGGAGAGAAGAGACAGACGATGAGAAAAAGATCAAAGACAGAAAAGACAGACAAAGAGAAAATAATAAAAGGGAGAAGGGACAGACGAAGAGAAAGATCAAGAGGAGAAGAGACAGGAAGATAAAAAGATAAAGGGGAGAAGGGACAAACGAAGAGAAAAAGATCAAGGGGAGAAAAGATGATGAAGAAGAAAAGATAAAGGGGGTAAGAGACAGGCGAAGAGAAAAGTTTCTAGATGGGCTATTATGCCATTGAAAGTCACGGCTTAACTTATTAGCTAAGCACCCCCGCCCCCACACCCCTCCATTTATTCTTTATAAAAAAATTTTTTTTAATAAACTTATTAACGAAACAAAAAACACACAAAGGCCGCGGAGAAACATTATCGCCTACGACCCCTCTTTATGATATTTATTTGACCGTGTGGAGGAGCTTTTAGAATATTAGTTTTTATATAATCTTTAAAAGGGCAGAGCTATCCTTGTGCACTACTGAACATGTAATTTCTTCAATAATATATGAGAATCTGATAGATTCACATAGAGGAGTGGATCAGTAATTCAAATGATGGTGACTCCAGATTGGAGATGCTGGAGTAATAATAATAATTCTTTAAAAAAAAACTAGAAGTAAGTGGTGAGTAGTGAGTGGTGAGTAGTGAGTAGTGAGTGGTGAGTGGTGAGTAGTGAGTGGTGAGTAGTAAGTGGTGAGTAGTGAGTGGTGAGTAGTGAGTGGTGAGTGGTGAGTGGTGAGTAGTGAGTGGTGAGTGGTGAGTGGTGAGTAGTGAGTGGTGAGTAGTGAGTAGTAAGTGGGGAGTGGTGAGTAATGAGTGTTGAGTAGTGAATGGTTTGTGATGAGTGTTGAGTAGTGAATGGTGTGTGATGAGTGTTGAGTAGTGAGTGGTGAGTGGTGAGTGGTGAGTGGTGAGTGGTGAGTGGTGAGTGGTGAGTAGTGAGTGGTGAGTAGTGAGTAGTAAGTGGGGAGTGGTGAGTAATGAGTGTTGAGTAGTGAATGGTTTGTGATGAGTGTTGAGTAGTGAATGGTGTGTGATGAGTGTTGAGTAGTGAGTGGCATGTGATGAGTGTTGAGTAGTGAGTGCTTTTATGAGTGGTGAGTAGTGGGTGATGTGTAATAAGTGGTGAGTAGTGTGTGATGTGTAATAAGTGGTGAGTAGTGTGTGATGAGTGGTGACTAGTGAGTAGTGAGTATTGTGGTGAGTAGTTTGTGGTGAGTAGTTTGTGGTGAATGGTGTGTGTGGTGTGTGTGGTGTGTAGTTTGTTTGAGTAATGAGTGGTAAGTAATGAATAGTGAGTGATGAGTAGTGAATGTTGTGTATGAGTGTTGTGTACTGAGTAGTGAGTTGTGAGTTATGTGTGATGAGTAGTGTGTTGTGTGAGTTTGTGCTCGTCCATCACAAGTAATGATGATCATTTTTTACATCCACTTTTGAAAATTCAGTTACAATTATGACCATGTCTAATAGTTTGTAGATGGCTAATGAGCCCTATTCGAGCTGTAAATATCCTTGGACAGTTCAGACATGGAATGGCCAATGTAGACAGATTTTGTTCTATCCGTGACTTTCTAGCTACTCTCCGCTGTTGAACTGCTGCATTTCTCTTCTTTTCACAAGAAAATGCGCACTTTTTTTATTGTAGGGTGCCATATAAATCTATTTTGTGCAAGTTTTCCTCATGTATCTGTCTATTTCAAAGGCTTTTAATGAGATCTTTAACGAGTCCTTGTAGCGCTTCTTTTGGACACCATGAGATCGCGTACTCTTCTCCAGCTCAGCATAAAGAAGTATATTTGGCAGGCGATGGGTGTACTGAGTAGTGAGTGGTAAGTTGTGAATAGTGAGTGGTGGGTAGTGAGTGGATTTTATGAATCGACGGCGGAGCACTCACGGAATCCCAATAGAAGTTATGTATTGTTCAATTATTACGCAATTCAATTTATAACAATAACAAATGAGAAGTCAGTAAACGGGATTTGAACTCTGTCCGTTCAGCTGGCACCTATTCGTGTCGCAATTAAAATCAACACGTTTTCCGCATTCGAGCACACCACATCTCTACAACAGGAAGCGATTTTAGTCAAAACATTCAATGTGTTTATTCTCAAGTTACTATGAAAATGTGCCTATCGACCGGAACACAGACAACAACGATAAGACACTTACACTACACAGGTATGTAAATTTCTCGAGGACCACACACATTTAACATTAGTATATGTTTTTACCCTTCAGGCGCACTTCACGTACACGGACTAAATAAGGTCTACATGAAAGCATAAATAACACATAAACAGAAACGAGGCTGATTCAAATATAAAATGGACACAAAAATGTTTCTTGGAAAAACTAGACAACTCACGTAATGACATTGTCTTAATATTATTTGTAAGACTGTGTCATCTCAAACACGTTTTATTTTAAGATCATTTCATAAGAGAAACATCGGCAGAAATAGGATTAAATAGAAGTTGTTCGTGAAATAATACAGAAACCGAAGTTTCGACTAACAGTTCTTCATCAAGATGAAGACAAATAAACGCAGAATGGAACAACCAAATAAAACAGAGGCCACATGTTAGTCATGTAGGAACCGACAGGTCAGGATGCTAAGAGAGGCGAGCGCTGAGGAAATATGAGTAATACTCATAAATTTCCGAAAGGAGGTCACCTGACGTTCTTTGGACACATGCTGTGGGGGCCCCCATAACTATATTCCCTAGTAATTATCAATTTTAAAATCTCTTAATCCCAGCCTCATCCACCAAAGTGTCCTCTCTACAAGACTCAAACATGTCTAATTTTAAATGTTGCTTTTACCAATTACCATCTTCCTGACACCCATGGTCTTGAAGCTAGTCTGTAAACTCTCACATGACTCAGAACACCAACATGACCCCAGCAAAATACCTACGTATGTCCCTGTAAGTGCTAAACCACGACATACTCCAACCACGTGTGGAGCATGTCCCTGTAGGTGTTATACCACGAAATACTCCAACCACATGTGGAGCATGTCCCAGTAGGTGTTATACCACGAAATACTCCAACCACATGTGGAGCATGTCCCTGTAGGTGTTAAACCACGAAATACTCAAACCATGTGTGGAGCCTCCATCCAAAATTCATCTTGCGAGTCATGGATTAAGAGTCTGACACAACAATAGTCCTAATTGTCACTGTTGCATGGACACATTTGTTGGGGGTATCTGTATCTGCTTCAATTTTCATTCCTACACTGAAAGTTTTCACACTATCGGTTCCACATATTTCAACAATGAAACCTTTCACAATGATAGAGAAGACACATTCTAATATTGTTCGGAACACAGAATCAGCCATGTATATAACCACATCATTCTCATTCTTGTCTGCGTTGTCGACTATCATTTGTTTCATTTCTAGATTGGTTATTTCAATGTATGACCCCGTTCACTGACCATCAAGCGTAATGAAAACTTTTCCAGAACTTATATTAATATTATCCAGCTCTTTACCATTTCTCTTCTTTAAAAAAATATTTCATTACCCGGGAGGGGAAGTTATGGTTACTTGGAAATCAAGTTCTCCTCACCTGCCTCCCCGACACACATCGTTGGAGTTGATGATCAAGTTCTTCACACCTGCCTTTCTGATACACATTTCTGGAGTTGATGATCAAGTTCCCCGTACTTGCCTCCCCGACACACATCGTTGGAGTTGATGATCAAGTTCTCCGCACCTGCCTTTCCGACACACATTGCTGGAGTTGATGATCAAGTTCCCCGTACTTACCTCCCCGACACACATCGTTGGAGTTATGATCAAATTCTCCGCACCTGCCTTTCCGACACACATTTCTGGAGTTGATGATCAAGTTCCCCGTACTTGCCTCCCCGACACACATCGTTGGAGTTGATGATCAAGTTCTCCGCACCTGCCTTTCCGACACACATCGTTGGAGTTATGATCAAATTCTCCTCACCTGCCTCCCCGACACACATCGTTGGAGTTGATGATCAAGTTCTCCGCACCTGCCTCCCCGACACACACCATTAAAGTTGACGTCATACATTTTTTCGTGTATATCCTTTTCTCATTGGTAGTTCCGATATAATATTTGACCACGGCCAGTGCTTTTTTGGATGTGATAGACACGTATGCGATCATGTGTCTCAGTTCAGTATAGAAGTGTTATGCACACATCCGAGGATATAGCACAAACCCTCATTCTGAATACGTTCCAAAACGCTGACATTGAGAAGATGCTTCGCCATCATCTATCACGGAAAGAGCTAGTTATTGAAAGAGAAGAACACGTGACCATCTTCTTTAGGCCCACAGCATCAATTGTTTTCAGCGCTGCCAAATCATGTTTACATTTCTGGATTATACTATGAACATGATATTTGTGCGACAGCTTCTAGTCAAAAATGTATTCACGGGAATTTCATGATTTTTTTTGTCATTCTCAATATCACAACGGATCACTCTTCTAGTATTTCAATGTTTCCACTAGCTTTTCAGCAGAACACAGTATTATCATGATTAGTTGACATTCGAGTTGGCGTAGGCGATCATCGCTCACCATAGCTCTCTATCTCCGTTATTATTATTCTTCTTCTTTCGCTCACTTGAAACATGTCTATATCTGTAATTCTGTCTCCTTAATAAAACTCACTGTCTTGTGTAGTTCATACAGTGTCCCATAGAGCTTTGATTCCAGTGTTGTTTCCTCTGGCCAATATGTCTGCCTCAGCGTTTCATGCTCAGAACACTCTTGAAGTATATGTTTGGCACTCTGTGCTGCCTGTCCACATGTACACATGGCTGTGTTGCCAATCTTGAACTTTGTATACATGTGACTGCGGAGTCGGTTGTGTCCTGTTCTGAGACGTAGAATTATAACTTGTTCTGGTCTGTTCATAATATGATAGTCATCTTGTGTTGGTGTTTGTGGCTTTCTTATTGACTTGATCATCTGTTTTTTCTGATGGTAGGTGATTGGTATATCTGGTTGGTCTTCGGCAGCACCTTCCTTAGCCAGTTGGTCTGCATTTTTATTTCCTGGTATTCCACAGTGAGAGCGTATCCACTGCATGGTTACCCTATACTGGTAAGACAATTCGCTAAGTAGTTTTTTCAAGTCTGTTAGTTTTTCAGACTGAAGAGCTTGAAGCACTGACCTTACATCTGTCAGGAATACCACAGGCTGTAGGTCAGAGTTGGAGTTCAGTCCGTTATTATATATCAGGATCGTTGTTGTTTCCCTGCCGTGCCAGGTTGTTAAATTGTCTAATAATTTCTCACTTTGTCGTCCTCTGTCTTTGTTGCCTTAAGTCTCTCCTGTTGTGACTATGTTATCTAAACCCCATTGTCTCATAAAATGACCAAAAAATGAAGATTGTCTTTTTCTTATATTATTGATTAAGCTCCGTCTCTCATTTGACTCTTTCAACACCTCTACATCAGTTTTCCCAGCAGTCCATGGTATTGTCAACATTTTTCTGTAGAACCACATCTCTACTGCCTCTAATTTCCCACTTTCTAGTTTGCTTATTATCCAAGACTCGCATTCATATGTTAGTATAGGAGTTATATAGCACCGCAGAACTCTTTTCCTCACCTCTAAGGACAAGGTAATTAATCACACAATATATTTTTAATTTTTCTGTTGTTGTTTTTGTCTTCCCTAACTGCTTCTTATTTCTGTTGAACTTCTTTCATCTACTGTAAAAGAGTATTCCGGTTTCAGTATGGCGCAAGGTAGTTGTTATTCGCTCGTTCTTAACTTGAAGATTATTTGATTTCGTATTATATAGAACCAATTCTTTTTTATGGATGTGAAGCATGGACTGTAAACAAGAAAATTCAAAGCAAATTAGAGGCTACAGAAATGTGGTTTCTGAGAAGAATGATGAAAATACCATGGACAGCCAAGAAAACTAATGCAGAGTTTCTCATTGATGCTGGCGTAAAATGATCAATCATATCAAACATTAGAGGCAGACAGTCAAGGTTTCTAGGGCATGTGCTGAGAAGAACACAGCTTGAACACTTAATAACCACTGGAACGGTCAAAGGGAGAAGAGATAGGGGACGACAAAGAGAAAAGTTACTAGATGGGCTTGTATCGTGGCACGGTAGAAGATCACCAACCGAGCTTATTGACAACACAAAAGACAGAGAGTCGTGGAGAAACATGATCGCCTACGCTAGTCGGCATGGCACTTGATTGATTGATATATCAATATTCCTGGACTGGAGTCGGAGTTTGGACGCCACTGTTCTCGTTATGATGTTCGCTAGGTGCAAACTAGGAAGCGACCGATAGCCACCGGTATAAGTGGTAGCTAGCAACTGGTCAGTGCGGGCACCCATTTGTCTCGACAAAAGTATTGTAAAAAGTAGCGGATATAAGTGGACATCCCCATATGATGTGGAAAGCAACAGGAAACTACCACGTAACTCTCACAAGAAGAACGTCATGGCGACACACAGAAGTAGACCTACATCATGTAGTGTTAATATTGCAAAATGGGATGTCAGATCGTTAGCACTGAGTGGTAAATTAGAATATAGTCTAGAAACGGAAATACGCCCTGTCGCCTTTTTATTTACACACTGTGTCAGATACATTCGACTTCCGCTTTTCTCTGATATTTAATTGTATCACTCCTCTCGATAGTCCGACGATCAACCACGACTCTAGAAAGTACTGTCTTCAGTCTTCTAGCAGCACAATGTTTCTAGTAGCTTCAAGTTGTTATTGTTCAAGCGACATGATGTACGCCTGGGAGATTCATCTGAGAGCTGGATTCATGACATCATCGAAAGATTGCTGTCAATGTAACTTGTATATCATAGACCTGTCCTGTCTATCTATTCTGATTCTGTATATCAGGATGTCATCTGCAAATGCTAGCTTTTGTTCTGATTCTGTCGGTTGAATAGTAATTGCTTGTGAAAAATTAATTAATATTCATTTTGCACAATCAATTGAGTGACAGATTAACCCCCACCTTCTACTTGCAAAATATCCCATTGAGATAGAAATTAATATGTAAGGGGTAGAATTAAGAAGATATATATGCGATAGTTGGGGGTGGGGGAGAGATACTGAGGTATTCAGGGCATATTATAATGTGTTTAAATATTCAATCACGTAGGCACAGAGCAACTTTATTCTCTGTTCAAAGCAACTGCCACCCAATTTACCAACCCAACACCCAATTTTCCAACCCAACACCCAATTTACCAACCCAACACCCAATTTACCAATCCAACACCCAATTTACCAACCCATCACTCAATTTACCAACCCAACACTCAATTTACCAACCCAACACCCAATGTAAGAACAAAACTTGTGACAACCGACAAAGTGTAAACAAGACCTAGAATTAATTTTGATAACAATGTTTTAGAAGAAGTGACACATTTCTAATATCTAGGAGATAACATAAACTGTGCAGGAGAATGTGCAGGAGAATGTGCAGGAGAATGTGCAGGAGAATGTGCAGGAGAATGTGCAGGAGAATGTGCAGGAGAATGTGCAGGAGAATGTGCAGGAGAATGTGCAGGAGAATGTGCAGGAGAATGTGCAGGAGAATGTGCAGGAGAATGTGCAGGAGAATGTGCAGGAGAATGTGCAGGAGAATGTGCAGGAGAATGTGCAGGAGAATGTGCAGGAGAATGTGCAGGAGAATGTGCAGGAGAATGTGCAGGAGAATGTGCAGGAGAATGTGCAGGAGACTGTGCAGGAGAATGTGCAGGAGAATGTGCAGGAGAATGTGCAGGAGAATGTGCAGGAGACTGTGCAGGAGACTGTGCAGGAGACTGTGCAGGAGAATGTGCAGGAGAATGTGCAGGAGACTGTGCAGGAGAATGTGCAGGAGAATGTGCAGGAGAATGTGCAGGAGAATGTGCAGGAGACTGTGCAGGAGAATGTGCAGGAGAATGTGCAGGAGAATGTGCAGGAGACTGTGCAGGAGACTGTGCAGGAGACTGTGCAGTCGAGATCAGGAGGAGAACAGCTATAGCGATGTCCAAATTAAAACGACTGAAAAACACGGGAACTAAGGTATGTTTGTTACGTACATCTGTGTTCCCAGTGGCGACCTACGGCTGCGAAACATGGACAATAAATAAAACTACATCCAAGAGAATAGAGGATTTTGAAATGAAGTGCAATAAATGAGTCATGAAAGTACCACGGATAGCAAGAAAGACCAACGAAGACGTGCTAAGAAAAATCAACGTTAATAAAAACTGGTTTTTAAACACCATATTATGAAGGAAATTAGATTTTTTTTTCGGCCAAGTGAAGAGACACGATGCCATGGAGAGAGTGTTGTTGGAAGGGGCGATAGAAGGTACTAGAAGCAGAGGCTGACCAAGACGTCGTTGGACAAGAGATACTCAGGAATGCATGCGCATGTCTCTAGAGGAAGCGGGACAACTTGTCAAAGACCGCGGGGATTTCTGAAGATTCACAAGGAAGATTACATTTTGAAAAGAATACATCACATAATACACACACCCAATTTATCACCCCAATCATAATTTACCAACCCAACACCCAATTTACAAACTCATCATCCAATTTACAAACCCAACACTCAATTTACAAACTCAACATCTAATTTACCAACCATGGGTTGAGACAGCGCCGGATTTAGACTTGAGCTTTCCGGACGTGCATCATTGGGACACATAATGCTGCAATATATTTAAGTATTTATGAAAATTGCTCAGGAAATTAGGGGCCCTAAGCTATAGCTTGTATAGCTTATACTTTAATCCTTCACTGGGTTGACACTACGACATAACAAAGAACTCATTGTTTGTTCAGATTCCAAAGTAGTACAATTACTGAAGCTCTTGAATAATTTTGTGCAATGGGAGAATTACCTCAGATGGTTCTCCAGAGGAGAAACTTACCCAATTATTTATTATTGATTTTATATCTACATGTCTAAACCTCTTAGTTATGTGTTTCTCTTTGAGAAAAATGCTCTTACTCACAGGGGATAAGTTTTAGGGGTTTTGGGGATTTTCTGTCTTTGTGCAAAATTCAGTTGGAGTCATAATTTCGGCTCTCCTACCAATCATCCTTTTTTTGTCACAGATATCCATATAACCGCAGCCCTTTTCCATGGTCACAAAGATGGGTGCAACATCCATCTATGCATTCATCACCATTTAATGTGGATCATCAATTATGTAGGGCTAACATGTGTGCCTGATTCAGGGCTCCCCCATGGAACTGTCACGTCCTACACGGACTTGTTTTTCATGACATTCCTTGTATGAGCTATCCATAGACATGCTCCCAAGTACACGTTGACAGCTTATATAATGGACAGAAACTAATCTGGTTTCCATAACGTGGTGTGCTAATTAGGGCTCCCTATATGATGCGTCATAAAATAAAACACAATTGAGAAGTTGAGGTACTGCGATACTTCCACAACAGGAAAGCCTCACCATATTAACATATCATCTACTCAGAGTTCACTGTTGTATATTGACATATCATCTACTCAGAGTTCACTGTTGTATATTGACATATCATCTACTCAGAGTTCACTGTTGTATATTGACATATCATCTACTCAGAGTTCACTGTTGTATATTGACATATCATCTACTGAGAGTTCACTGTTGTATATTGACATATCATCTACTCAGAGTTCACTGTTGTATATTGGTTTGTCTGTTAGATCAACAGTGACAACTTCAGACATGCGGAAACAGTTCACAAACGTCGCAACGTAAACTTTGATAATAAATATTGAGATTGTTGTTAACATTGAATGGAGGCAGTTATACATGAATGTATTAAAATATCACAACCAATTGCATGACTAGCAATGTTACAGTTTACAATAATTTACTCTATTTCAAGACACATTATACCACAGTAACCGCTGGGATACTTTTTACCATGGTACTTTACACAATACCAATCACCATGTCACGTTCTCGAGGTAATTTAGACTATTTTAACTATTATTACACATTTCACTTCATTTTACACCATTTAAACTTATATTATACATTTCAATGTCATTTACACTACCCCAACTATTATTATACATTTTCAGGAAAATTTAAATTGTCCAAATAACAGTACAAATTTTCTAGGCAATTTACAGTATTCCATACAACAGCACACATTTTTAAGGTAATTTATTTTATTCTAAACAACACATTTTAAGGCAATTTACATTATTTCATTCACTATTACACATTTTGAAGACAATTTACATTATTTCATACATCATTGCACATTTTAAAACAATTTACACTATGCCATTACAATATCTTTTCATGACAACCCACTCTTCGTACAATAAACCGTGGTACATAATTATATATTTAATTTGACACATTGTTCACGGCAATTTATACTTCGGTAATTAACTGTGATTTGGAAAAGCAACATCAGTGTTGGAGTGAAAATCAAACTGTATAGGTCGCTGGTGCTTTCTGTTGTGTTGTATGGTTGTGAGAGTTGGACACTCACTGCGGACATGGAGAGAAGATTACAGGCTTTCGAGTATAAATGCTACAGAAGAATTCTACGAATTTCCTATAGGGAACATAAGACCAATGTGTACGTAAGAAATAAAGTAGAGATGTGTGCAGGTGTCCAGGAGCCATTGCTTTCAATAGTGAAACGACGAAAACTAGCATGGTTCGGACATGTATGCAGGCACGATTCCTTGTCAAAAACAATACTGCAGGGAACTGTCGAGGGTGGAAGAAGCAGAGGAGGACAAATAAAGACATGGACAGACAACATCAAGGAATGGACAGGGCTAGATATTTCCACACTCATCCGCATCGCTGACGATAGAATTCGCTGGAGGACTCTGTGTGCTGAAGCATCCAATGTGGTACCCCTACGACCCTGAAGGGTTATGGGTTTATTGATTGATTGATTGATACTTCGGTAACATAAACGCACAGAATGCACAGACCAAAAACAACTAGGAATCAAATGGGTAAACATCAAGACTGGAAGATCTAACCTTCACAGATGATGTTGCTCTACTGAGTTCAACACACCAAGATCTACAAGAAAAAACAGAAAGACTCAATTTTTTTGCGCAACGGACATGCCTTCAAGTAAACACACATAAAATGAAAATCATGAACTTTACCAGCCTAACAGAATCAATTAAACTAGATGGCATATACTAGACACCGATTCAAAATTCGTATATTTGGGAAGCAAGATAACAGCAGACGGTGATACCAACTCAGAAATCAAGACTCGAATCGCTCGACCTCCGAGTGTTCGAGAGGGTATACTGGCGGGAGAAGCTGTACACCCGAAATAGGTCAAACTAAAGAACCCTGTTAGGGTTTAGGCGACAGCGGAAATCCATCATCTCATGGGCTTTCTTGAGAAAGTCCTCCTCATCACTGCACAGACGCCGGAGACGAATAATTTGAGGGAATGGAATCGCGACAGATAGAGGAGTGAGAAGATGTATCTAGGAGAAAGTTGTGGACATCGGTCGGCTTGTAGTGTAACTATGTCCTGAGACAGGTAGGTTGGATAGTGATGGATATATCCAAGGAGTTCACATGGGAGGTGATGATGCCGGATGTGAACTTAATGGCCGGATGAAAGTTATCAATGAATTAAATGAAGCGTGACAGATCAACCTCAGCCATGTCAGTGATACCGATCCCATCATCGATATACCAATGGAAAATCAATGTGAAGGACCCACCATAGGTCTCCTATATCTAGTGCTCAAGGTGGCCCATAAACAAGCAGGCACAACTGGGTTCCATCTTGGTACCCATGGCGACGCAACTGATGTGGTCGAAGAAGAGCCCATCATTTTTATAGAAAAATGTTGAAACCACGGACAGATTAAAAAAAAAAAAAAGCTTAATGAAGTTATCTTGAAAAAGTTAATTAAAAAAAGACAGCTGCTTATCCACATCAGAAAAAAAACTCCTCATATTTTGGATACACCATGAGAAGAGGAAAGATGGAAAACATTCTAACAGCAGGCAAGTTGAATATCAAGAGAGGTTGGGGAAAACCAAGAACGAAGATGCCTGATAACCTAGCATTGTGACATGGGAGAACATCGGCATCAGAAATGATTGACAGCATACGAAATAGAAGGATGTGGAAAGACATGATAACCAACGCCACACTGCATAGACCATAAGAAGAAGCACATTTATGACAATTTGTTCAAGGCAGTTTATACCTTGGTAATATAACTAACACTTTTTTAAGACAGTTTACATTTTATCAACTGTCTAGAACATTTTCAAGACATGTAAACTTCTGAGTTTCATATTTCCAAAACTTACAGGATTTTTTTGTATGTGCGTTATCTACAAGATTCAAGCAAACCGGTTCTTGTCTTGAGTGCTTCTTGTAAAAAATCAGCGGGTTATCATTGGCCGCTATTTTAAGATCTCTGCAATTATTGGTGCATTTATTCTACTTTAATTTATCAGATATCTGATATTTGAACGCTTTTGAAATATTATAATCTCACATGGGAAAAATGGAGGTGAACAGATAACAACAACAAAATTAATAAACAAGCTCTCAGAAACACAGAGGTAAACAAACAACTGCCAGGGGAAAGGATGCCTTGAGTGCATAGTGTTATTTTTGGAGGGTTTTGTTTGCCTTCGTGAATCTAGTTTTGCTGTTGTGAAGACATATTATCTAGTCGTATTGTGTGATGCCATGTTTGCTGGTGCACCTCTAGGCCTGCTATCTCCGACTTCAGCACCAGTTAATGCTTGAGCAGAAGTGTGGTACTGCTCGATGTCAGGGATGACCCGACCAATCTTAGTTTTCCAGTTTCTTGACTGAACTAAGCCCCATCTTGACTTAGGAGTTGGCCTCGATGAGGTTGAATCTCCATCATCCGTACTTCTCCCAAGTTTGTATTGTCTTCTTATATTTTCGCTTCTTATTCTGTTCATTCTCACACTCCTGCAGATTTGTAGGATAGAGTACTCTCACACTCATGCAGATTTGTAGGATAGAGTACTCTCACACTCATGCAGATTTGTAGGATAGAGTACTCTCACACTCATGCAGATTTGTAGGATAGAGTACTCTCACACTCATGCAGATTTGTAGGATAGAGTACTCTCACACTCATGCAGATTTGTAGGATAGAGTACTCTCACACTTGTGTAGATTTGTAGGATAGAGTACTCTCACACTCATGCAGATTTGTAGGATAGAGTACTCTCACACTCATGCAGATTTGTAGGATAGAGTATTCTCACACTCATGCAGATTTGTAGGATAGAGTACTCTCACACTCATGCAGATTTGTAGGATAGAGTACTCTCACACTCATGCAGATTTGTAGGATAGAGTACTCTCACACTCATGCAGATTTGTAGGATAGAGTACGGAGAATGGAATCTGCTGGGTTTTGAGTAACAGTTTGATGATTTTCTTCCTGACATATCGAACAAAAACGTTCTTCCTGACATCCTGAACTGAACCTTTCTTACTGACATATCGAACTGAAACTTTCTTCCTGATATATCAAACTGAAACTTTCTTCCTTGCATATCGAACTGAAATTTAATTTTCTTTCTGACATCTAACAAAAACTTAATAATTTTTATTCCCTATAATTCTGGAAATCCGGCTCTGTGGCGAAGATGTACGGAGCGCATCTGTGACGGTCAAAGTGCCGGGTTCAAGACCCGTCTCAGGTAAGTATACATACGGACCGTTCAGAAAGCAATAGCAAACTATTGAAAGTATTTAACTTCTTAGAAAACAATTTATCAATTCCTTTTTTTCACGCATGATTGAATGACGATCGGCTTTCGGGCTATGCCACCGTTTTGTCGCTTGATATGTTGTAATATTGTGACCAGGGCCGTGACGTGCACTGATGCAGAGAGGCGGACCCATCAGGCGGCACCAATCAAACTACGGTTTTGGGACGGCATTTCTAAGAAAAACTGTCTAAGGTGGGCGGCATTTCGAAGACTTGCATCATACTTAGAAAATCTACCGCATGGAACTGATTGTGACGTCTGAGAATGTTGGTAACTCCTTCAATCAATTTAGAAAACAATACAACCAGAAATTGCTGAACCGATGGTTACCTCCTGAGTAGGATATTTTCCCAATTTTTTTTTTAAGGACGGAATATCGAGGGCAACATGTAAACATTTTTTGTCGCCGAGTACGGATGTGTCGGGCCATTGGCGCAAATAAATATACGGCACAACACATTTCCATTCTCTGGACTACATCCTGCTGGAAATCTAGTAGGACCATGGTCCTGCTACAAGGGAGATCTAGCGGGAGTTTTAGAATAAACGCTGAAGAAGAAACACATTTATACATTCTGATTGGTCTCTCACAATAAATATTGCAAGTTACCGTATTATTTTTCTGCTCCCGTTCTCAAACTCCTACATATTAGCAGGGTGCAGACCGGATAACGGAATGTGCTGTGTCATGGTTTACAGCGTGGTTGAAATATTTGCACCTTTTGCCCTTCCCCCCACTAAACATCCGAATTCCGCCATTATTTTTGGTTGTGTTGCCCCTCTGTGGGATGGGGCAATCAATCCCACCCCTATAATCTCTATGATCCCTTCTGTATCAGGTAACACTACCATTACTCTGTGGTCCTTGTGTAGCAGGTAACACTATCATTACTCTGTGGTCCTTGTGTAACAGGCAACACTATAATTACTCAGTGGTCCTTGTGTAGCAGGTAACACTATCATTACCCTGTAGGCCCTTGTGTAGCAGCCAACACTATCATTACTCTGTGGTCCCACGTGTAGCAACTAAAACTATCATTACTCTGTGGTCCTTGTGTAGCAGGTAACAATATCATTACTCTCTGCACGCTTGGGGCGATGCAAACACACGGTCATTCTGTAAAACAATTCCAGCTTCGGATGAGATTATGAAATAAACTGAGCGCTACGCATGGGATGCAAGCACAGTGTTCTGTGGTCGGTATCGTATACCCCCATCGAGGCTTACTCCTTGAGTACTAGGTGGGGCCTAGTCCTGCCAACAGAGGCGGGAACCTAAAATTAATTGATTCATCCCCAATATCTATCTGGACCACAGTTCTGTCCAAGCACTCACAGATGTTAAAGTCAGAAATACCAGGCCGAGAGACGCACCAGCATACATGGTATCGTGCAACCCGCCTATTTAACATGTCTGCAGGACCAAACACTTTCTGTGAGATATGGTAAACTGTGAACGAGAAGAAGAAGAAGAAGAAGAAGAAGAAGAACGTATCGTATATAGCCAAATCTCATTATAAGAACTTGGTCCGTACCAACGAAATCAGCATGAACTGACAGATTTGTGATGTGCAGTCTAAACAATACAGAATAAATATAATTGTGAATTTTGAAGGGGAAAAAATGTTGTTAAACTGGGACAATTGTTATAAAAGGATGCGCTATACGGGAATTGAACTTTATCAACAAACAGAATGGGAACAAATTAAATTAATTTTGTAGTCTTTCTAAACACTTTTCAAATTTACCAAGTTATTTTATTTGAATCTGATATGCCGGACACATGACACGTAAAAACTTGGCGAGCACACGCATGACCACCTAAACACACACACACACACACACACACATAATATGGACATGGACCTTCTAAAAATGTACTTACCTGTCAGATCGTCAGTCACATAGTACAGCCTCATCTGCGGAAATAACATAAAATTTGAATCAGGGGGAGTGAAGGAAACGAGTCTGTTTTCAAGTACATGCATGACTGCTCATTCAATTTAACTTTCAATCACAGTTTCCTTGTACCTGGTTTCGAATCCTACAAGATTTACAGAAATGAAGTAAAGTTTAAGTTAAATATAATGTAGAGAAAATGAGGTAGTAACGAGGAGGGGTTAGGGAGAAGAGGGAAACAACGAGAAAGAAAAGAGGTGTAGACGGAAGATGGAGATGGACATGTGGGTCGAACTCAAGGGCCGTAAGTCAGAGAGAGGAAGTGACAGGAAGAGATAACTGAATGGGTATGGGAGATGGGTATGTGATAATTGGTGAATTGTTAGTTCTGTCTGGGAGAGAGAGAGAGAGAGAGAGAGAGAGAACACAGGGAGAAGAATAAAGATAGATAAGAGTGAGATAGAGAAAAAATTAATAGATACGACAGAGAAAGAGAAAAGAAAAAAGATTTGAAAAGGATAGAGAGAGAGGGGGGAGAATTGGAAGAAGAAAGACAAAAATATGGGTGAAAAAAATTGTGGAAAAAGAAAGAATAAAGAATAAGAAAAGATTGTGGTAGTGGGGAAAGGAGTAGGAATAGTAGGAAGAAATTTGAAAACAGTAGGAAAAGAGGAAAGAAATGATAAAATAGTAGGAATAGAGAGAAGACATGGGAAAATAGTAGGAATACAGGAAAGAAATGGGAAAATAGTAGGAATACAGGAAAGAAATGGGAAAATAGTAGGAATACAGGAAAGAAATGGGAAAATAGTAGGAATAGAGGGAAGAATTGGGAAAATAGTAGACATATAGGGAAGAAATGGAAAAAGTGTAGGAATAGAGGCAAGAAGTTGGAAAAAAATGAGAAGAGAGAGAGAGTAGAGAGTAGAGGAGAGCAGTAAGAACAATCAGCTACGTGTTTAGAGAGAGATGCGTGTGGAAAGAATGAGAACGGAGATAGCGACAAATAATCGAGATAGAGACAAAGAATGGAATGAGGAGCAAGAGAGGAAAATAGAGAGAGTTGAGTGTGGGCAGACAGGGAATGACGAAAGAGACACATGAAAGAAAGTGAGAGAGTGGACATACATTAAAGAAAGAGAAAAAGTGCAGAGAAAAGAGGAGGAGGAGAAATCTAGAGTATTAAGAGAGTCCGAAGGAAATAGGAAGAGAAAGTAGATAGGGTTTTTTAGTAGATAGATAGATAGACAGGCAGACAGACAGACAGATTAGATAAATAGATAGACAGACAGACAGACAGACAGACAGACAGACAGACAGACAGACAGACAGATTAGATAGATAGATAGATAGATAGATAGATAGATAGATAGATAGATAGATAGATAGATAGATAGATAGATAGATAGATAGATAGATAGATAGATAGATAGATAGATAGATAGATAGATAGATAGATAGATAGATAGATAGATAGATAGATAGATAGATAGATAGATAGATAGATAGATAGAATGATAGATAGATAGATAGATAGATAGATAGATAGATAGATAGATAGATAGATAGATAGATAGATAGATAGATAGATAGATAGATAGATAGATAGATAGATAGATAGATAGATAGATAGATAGATAGATAGATAGATAGATAGATAGATAGATAGATAGATAGATAGATAGATAGATAGATAGATAGATAGATAGATAGATAGATAGATAGATAGATAGATAGATAGATAGATAGATAGATAGATAGATAGATAGATAGATAGATAGATAGATAGATAGATAGATAGATAGATAGATAGATAGATAGATAGATAGATAGATAGATAGATAGATAGATAGATAGATAGATAGATAGATAGATAGATAGATAGATAGATAGATAGATAGATAGATAGATAGATAGATAGATAGATAGATAGATAGATAGATAGATAGATAGATAGATAGATAGATAGATAGATAGATAGATAGATAGATAGATAGATAGATAGATAGATAGATAGATAGATAGATAGATAGATAGATAGATAGATAGATAGATAGATAGATAGATAGATAGATAGATAGATAGATAGATAGATAGATAGATAGATAGATAGATAGATAGATAGATAGATAGATAGATAGATAGATAGATAGATAGATAGATAGATAGATAGATAGATAGATAGATAGATAGATAGATAGATAGATAGATAGATAGATAGATAGATAGATAGATAGATAGATAGATAGATAGATAGATAGATAGATAGATAGATAGATAGATAGATAGATAGATAGATAGATAGATAGATAGATAGATAGATAGATAGATAGATAGATAGATAGATAGATAGATAGATAGATAGATAGATAGATAGATAGATAGATAGATAGATAGATAGATAGATAGATAGATAGATAGATAGATAGATAGATAGATAGATAGATAGATAGATAGATAGATAGATAGATAGATAGATAGATAGATAGATAGATAGATAGATAGATAGATAGATAGATAGATAGATAGATAGATAGATAGATAGATAGATAGATAGATAGATAGATAGATAGATAGATAGATAGATAGATAGATAGATAGATAGATAGATAGATAGATAGATAGATAGATAGATAGATAGATAGATAGATAGATAGATAGATAGATAGATAGATAGATAGATAGATAGATAGATAGATAGATAGATAGATAGATAGATAGATAGATAGATAGATAGATAGATAGATAGATAGATAGAGAATACTGAGAGGACAACTGAGAGAAGTGCTGCAAGTTTTTAAGAAGAGGGAATAAGAGATACAACGTATGAGACCACGTGGTGTAGGAGTGAGAATGGATGTGGAGGAGTAAATGCAGTACAGTTTAGTGAACGGGAGGTTGAGAGCGCGGGAAGTGGGTGGAGCGAGTAATAGGTGGGTAAAAACAGTTACTGTGGTTGAGAGAGGTATTGGGAGGAGAGAGAGAATGGATGAGAATAAGAGATAGAGAGAAGGAGAAAGTTGAAGGGAGTAAGACAAACAGATGAGGAGAAAATAGAAGGAGGAAGATATAGAGAGGAAGTGAGAAGTAGAGAGACTACATAAAATAGAGAGAGAGAGAGAGAGAGGTAAGAAGAGATAGGAGAGTGACATTGATTGTAAAAATGTCAATTCTGCGTCCATCTTGAAAATCCTACTTGTTGGCAGGATTCAAACTGGAGAAAGGAATGTGTTTGTCATTGTTGACAGCATTGCTGCGACATCTGTGTATTTCGTACCGAAACATCCGACTTTGTTGTTGGATGTTTGAGTCAATTTAGATTTAGATTTCAACAAGTTGGGGAAGGCATCTTCACGCTCAATCTTCATTAATCGTGTTTTACATCATGAATGGAAGGTGATAAAGATACTGGACCTTGTTCCTCTTTGGGTCAGGTAACACACGAGTTAAAAATCCGTAACACACGCATTAGGTCCCGTAACACACAAGTAAGATCCCGTAACACACGAGTTAGGTCCCGTAACACATGAGTTAGGTCCCGTAACACACGAGTTAGGTCCCGTAACACACGAGTTAGGTCCCGTAACACATAAGTTAGATCTTATAACACACGAATTAGGTCCCGTAACACACGAGTTAGGTCCCGTAACACACGAGTTAGGTCCCGTAACACATAAGTTAGATCTTATAACACGAATTAGGTCCCGTAACACACGAGTTAGGTCCCGTAACACACGAGTTAGGTCCCGTAACACATGAGTTAGGTCCCGTAACACACGAATTAGGTCCCGTAACACACGAGTTAGGTCCCATAACACACGAATTAGATCCCGTAACACACGAGTTAGATTCCGTAACACACGAGCTAGTTCCCGTAAGACACACATTAGGTAACGTAACACATGAGTTAGTGTTTTGTTTTAGTAAAATATACCACTTATGGCTAGGTACACTCTTTCAACCACGGACAGATAATCCATATCGCCTAAATCGAGATTTTTGCCATAATGAATAGCGGAGGCCACAGTAATCCGTTTACCACAACTTCCTAAATAGCACACGAGTTAGGTCCCGTAACACCCGAGTTAGGTCCCGTAACACCCGAGTTAGGTCCCGTAACACCCGAGTTAGGTCCCGTAACACAAGAGTTATTTTTGAAAATCAGAGTGGTGGAAAGGAATAGAATAATCGAGGTGTGAAATAATATTGCAATAATGTGAACGAGACAGTGCAGGGGAGAATGCGGGGGGAGGGGGTGTGAGGGAGGCAATAATGCGAGATAGAAAATGTGTATGAGAGAATGTTTGATTAATGTCTAGAAAATGTGTGAAATCCCGATAGAAACTCAGAAGTGATGAGAGTTCATGTTAAAGAGTGTTCGTCGAAGAGAGATAGATATAAAGAGAGAGAGAGAGAGAGAGAGAGAGAGTCGTAAAGAGTAAACCATAGTACTACTTTCGTTGCATGAGAAAAGTTAACCAAAAAACTTATGACAGTTTTAAGAGGTACTTCTCAAGGAAAATGGTACATGCACTTTTCATTGTTTCTGGAGTGAGGAAACCGCGAAAAGTGCACGTGTCATCCTGGAGAAGTACTCCTTAAATCTATCATAAGATTTTTTTTCAGTGCTTACTAAAAATAGCAGAACGTTCAAGACATAAAATTGAATGAAATTATTTCGTTTCTATTCAGTACCTATTTTGATGGCGCCATCTGTTGTGATTCCTCTGCAGATGTTGAAAGTGAAATTAAGTGTCATTTCTGCATCGACCGTTGACTTCAAAGGGACTTAAATTTTCTTTTTTATCTCGTGACTTGATGGTGCACTCTGATAACCTCTATAGTCTATCCACATTGTGATCAAATCACCAATTAAATTCATTGTTTTTCGGTCGCTGGGAGATAGTACTATTACTAAATAGCAGAGTAGACATATGTCGCAGAGTCGTATGACTTGCAGAGATGCCACAACAATAGAGAAAAAAGATATTTAACCGATTTGATCTCGAAATTCGTCCCTGCGACTACTATAATAAAATGACGAGGATAAAAGTGAAAATAAACTGAAATTTGTCTTTCCATTTACAGTGTATCACTATTGGAACCAAAGACAATCATTAAAAAAGAACAATAGAGACACACATGAAGCCAGAGAAAACAGTCACTGTTCAATCATAACGTAAAACTCAATATAATAAAGCAAAGTGCAGGATCCACGCGGGTAAACTGTAGGCAGACTTCAGGATTACATTAAAAAATGATACACAAATATCTTCAATACCTATCAAACTCCAGAACACATCCTCTAGACATGTCTTCATTTCTCGAGTCTGTGGACTAGTTCCTAGTCTCAGGTTGCGAAATTTGCAAAGAAACGGTAACCTCCTTTAGCTATGTCGATAACGATACCTGCAGCAGCGCAACATATAATGTATAATGTATATATAGTATGCTGCAACAGTCATAATTTGTATTTTTTTCCTACAAATACCCTACAGTCTGATAGTCTGTGCGTTCATTGAAAACCTTATCAAACTTGTGTTCTACGTAAGTACTATGGCTTCGTGGCAGAGAGGGTTAGTTTTCGTCTTAGATGACAAATGTATCAGGTTCAACACTAGCAGCAAGCGATCGTTCACGCGGACAGTTCAGAGTTCAATGGCATAAAATATCCTAAAATATAGACTGAAAAGTTACTAACAACCAGAAATTGCTGGGTTAAACTGTATATAAAATACAGACTGAAAAGTTACTAAACACCGGAAATTTCTGGGTTAATCTGTATACAAAAAAAAAATAAAGACTGAAAAGTTACTAACAACCAGAAATTTCTGGGTTAATCTTTATATATATATATATATATATATATATATATATATAATCTAGACTGAAAAGTTACTGCAACCAGATATTCCTGGGTTAAGCTGTATATATGGAATTTGCTCCCAACTTTTTTTAAGTTGCCATTGCTGTCTTGTCGGTTCGTCTATTTAACTTCCTGCAACCAAATTCCAACGAGTTATCCTGGACTTCTCAGCCATCGCCTCTAACCTATCTGCCACAGAGCCGACTAGTTAAGAAACAGAAAAGAGAAAAATATAAGAAATATAAGCGTTTCAAACGTTGGCAGCAACATATGAAAGTGGAGATAAAGAGAAACAAATAAAACTCCTAGTAATAATCTGTTAACAAAATATCATATTTGGAAACGATTGGAAAAATTGAGCAAGAAAAAATTGAATAAAAATATGGATAACTTTTGCGGTCCTGGTTGGAAAAATGTGATTGAATTAAATATCAATGTAGCTAAAAAGTGAGAACAGAACATGACGATATGGAACAAGTTTTTAAAATGGAAATATAATGGTAAAAGTAAATTGAGTTATGAATTAGCGTCATAACACACAGTTTTCCCATAAGTGTTCAGCTGCCAAGTCATGTAGTTGACCAGAAACAACATGACTCGCATCGTTTATCAATAGTTCAGTATAGAAGGATTCATTCCTCAATCTTCTTAGAGCATTAGCCCTATACCCTGCTCCCTGGTGACTATGACAAAACGGGAGTAATTATTTATTTCAAACCACGAAAAACTAGTGAACTTGAAACTCGGGTTTCCTGGTCATCTGGAGAATGACCTAACATTACTCTACCACCGCTATTGAAATATGTTTCATGGAAGATTGCTAACTTTTCTAAGTTCTTTTTTTTTTGCAGCTGACAATGAACTAGTTAATCAGATTATTGTGCAGCTGTGTACTTGTGCCGTATTTTGCCGCAAGTTATTCTTGTCTGTTGTTTATTGTACTGGACAATAGTGTTAATATGAAAGCCACAGGCTAATCAGGCAACATAACCATGACAATGTAGTTGCCAGGTAATAGGATATTGCGCTGATAGGATTATCTTAAGTGCATTTTGGGCACGTTGATAGCTACTCCGGTCTTCTATGTAACATCCGCCGCCATTGTTCAGTTACCAATCTTGCAAGTGATTCTTCTTCTAGGTTTGTTCTCATACTCCTACAGGATAGCAGGATGTATTCTGGGGGCAAGATGGCCGCAAGGCTATATAGCTTAGCTAAGATATTTACACGTCTCATATTGATCATCATCAAGTGACATATTCTTTCCAGAACGTAGTCTTTCCTATGGATCTCTTGAATTATCCGCGGTCTTGAGCAAGTTGTCCTGCATCTTTCAGTGACATGCGCAGGCATTCTTGAATGTCTTTTGTCCAACGGCGTCTTGGTCGGCCTTTGCCCCTGTTGCCTTATATCATCCCCTCCAGTAACACTCTCTCCATTCCGTCGTGTCTCTTAATATGACCGAAGAAAACTACCATTTTCTTCAATATTGTGTTCAGAAGCCAGCCTTCCTGGACGTTAATTGTTCGTAACACCTCCTGGTTTGTTTTCTTCACTGTCCATGGTATTCTCAAAACTATTCTATAACACTTTAATTCAAATGATGTTATTTTCTTGGCCACTGTTTTATTTAGTGTCCATGCTTCACATCCATATGTCACAACAGGAAATATACATGTTCGTAGTAAACACAATTTGGTTCTTATGTTAGTACCTTGCCATAGTTTCTTTATCTGTTTTAATTTTGCCAACGCCATTGTCGTTCTTCTCTTGATCTCAACTGTGCAGTCCCCCGCATTGTTTATATTAGTTCCTAAATAATCAAAATATGCCACTTCTTCCAAATTGCAGTTCTCAATATTAATTTTGGGTCTTGATTTGTCAGTTACCATTATTTTTGTCTTTTTCATATTTAAGAACAAATTTTGCAGTTCGCTAAACTTTTGGGTTGACTTAATTATGTTCAGTAGGTCGTGTTCGTTTGTTGTTAATAGCACTGTGTCGTCTGCATATTTCATTTCTGGTATCTCCAGCCCTCCTATATGTACGGGTCTGAAATCAGGCTTCATTGTTTCTCGTCTCACGTTTCTCATTATATTTTCCGCATAGATGTTGAACAAGCAGGGAGACAAGGTACAGCCTTGTAGATACATCCCGATTCAACATGGATCCTGCATCTCCGCCTAACAGCGAAGAAGCTTGACTAAAAGACAAGGGTTACGTTAACAAAAATGGACAGTATTTAATGATATTTAGTGATGTGTACAGTATAATGTATCTACTAAATATGGTAATAAAGTATACAATTTTAAATAAACAATATTCCGCCGAAGACGGATGTGTTGGGCCATTGGCGCAAATAAAACTGCAACACAACGCATTTCCATTCTCTGGACTACATCCAACTGGAAATCACGTAGGACCATTGTCCTGCTACAAGAGAAATCCAGTGGGAGTTTGAGAATGAACGCTGAAGAAGAAATAAACAATATAAATAGGGACAATTTTGTCTACTTCCTTCCATTAAAATAATCGTCCAGTGGTAAATAAACAAACATGGTTATCAGGAACCATTTTTGGCAGAAGTGAAATGGTGTAAACTTGTTTGGTTTTGGATATACAGCTAATCACAGATTCACTTTCTACAATTATTTTCCAAGTCCTAGATTGTCTACGTCAAGAAATGGTCTAAGCGGGTTTTTCTCATCATCATCATCAAGTGCCGTCTCCGCAACGAAGGTTGGCTGCAACGTATCTCCAACATCTCCTGTCTCTTGTCTTGGTGGTGCACTCTGCTAGACTGTAACCTGTCCATCTTGTGATGTTACTCTCCCACTTGTATCTCTACCTACCTTTTGCTCGCTTCCCTTTGACTTTACCCTCAAGTAAGGTATTCAATAAGGTGTCATGTCTTTTAATGCGTCCAGAGTATTTTATTTGCCTGATCTTTATTTCTCTTAGTAGTTCTTTCTTCATATTAAGTGTCTTTAGCACCTCTTTATTTGTTTTCTTCTCTTTCCATGATGTTCTCCCTATTCTTCTACATACCCACATCTCAAAGGCATCAATTTTGTCTTCTAATTGTTTATTTAGTGTCCATGTTTCTGAGCCATACATTAGTATGGAATAGATGTAGCATTTTATAATTCTCATATTTAACTTGTTTGTAATTTGTTTAGATATTAATAATTTCCTCATGTCATTGAAGGTACCTTTAGCCATTCCTATTCTCCTTTTAACTTCTGTTTCACATCTGCCATCATTTGTGACTTTGTGTCCAAGATATTGATACTGTTTTACTTGTTGTAGTTTCTCTCCCTGTATGTTTATGTTTACCTCCTTTTCTTCTGTGTCTTTGCTGATTATCAATGTTTTTGTGTTTTCTTTTTGGATATTTATATCCAGTCCATATTCATTACTTGATTTTTCTACACTCTTCTGAATGATGAGGACAGACGTGTTTGGCGTGCTTTTTGTGTTGATGTCTCCAGTGTGGATCTCCTACAACTCTCACAGGTTGTGAGTCTTATTATTATTATTATTATTATATTCCATCAATACTAGACACTTTGTAAGGAGGATATTGTTTATTATTTTTATTCAATGTTTCTGTTCGTGGTCTGCCTGTTTCCTAAAATGGTCACTTTATCGCAAGTAAAACTTGTCTGATACCCTACACTCATCCTAACTGCCTTTGACTGCCTGTGTAACTACTCCTGCACAAGTTGATTAGGTCTTGGGGAACCTCTTATTTTGATAGTATTTAGCATATTGATTCTGTCTACTCGGTCGAAGCCTTTTTCTTGGCCGACAAACGCGATGTACAATTCTTGGTTGTTTTCAGTTGTTTTTTGCCAGTTGTCCGATTGTAAACGTGTCATCCTTACAGCTCTTATGGTTGTGGAAGAAAAAAAGAAAAGTTATTACAGCAGAGATGACTTGTCTACGTAGAATTCTTGGAGTATAAATAAGAGACAGAATCAGAAATTAAAACATCAGAAGACTAGCAAACTTAACGTAAATTCTGGATTACATCAGAAGTCAAGAGATTAAATGGTTTCCACATGCTTCCAGACCTACCAATAGATTGTGCCTCTAAAAAAAAAATTCTATGGATGAATTTAAAGCGAGAGGCAGACCATGCAAAAGATGGATTCCAGAAATAAACGAGTAAACGAAAATAAACATATATGACGGTTAAAATAAAAGTCTCCATAGAACACTTCTACCCCTGAAGCAGCAATGCATAAAGAGGTATAAAGCGAAAAGGAAAAAAATAATTGTCCGTATTTATATAGTTTATATCCGCCGAAGATGGATGTGCCGGACCATTAGCGCAAGTAAAACGGCGTCACAACGCATTTCCATTCTCTGGACTACATCCTGCTAGAAATCTAGTAGGACAATGGTCTTGCTATAAGGGAGATCCAACAGCAGTTTGAGAATGAACAATGAAGAAGAAGATATAGTTTATACACTATATTTTATACAATAAAGTTTATACAATATAATTTATACAATATAGTTTATACAATAAAGTTTATACAATATAGTTTATACAATATAGTTTATACAATATAGTTTATACAATATAGTTTATACAATATAGTTTATACTATAAAGTTTATACAATATAGTTTATACAATATAGTTTATACAATATAGTTTATACAATATAGTTTATACAATATAGTTTATACATTATAGTTATACAATATAATTTATACAATATAGTTTATACAATATAGTTTATACAGTATAGTTTATACAATATAATTTATACAATATAGTTATACAATATAGTTTATATAATATAGTTTATACAATATAGTTTATACAATATAGTTTATACAATATAGTTTATACAACATATTTTATACTTTATTACTATCTTTTATGAGATTTATTTTCTTTTAATACATGACTATTCTAAACCAAAATAATTCTAGCTTGCAGATACCACCCAGTAAATTACTCAGAAGACATATGTGCATGTATTGTTATGGCTATTCTTATAAATAGAGAGAGAGAGAGAGATTTGTCACGGCTATCACTCTAATGTGGTCATGCAGATAACGAAATTGAAGTCTTTTTCTTATACTCCATGCCGCAGAGCGTATGTTATCCTGTCTATCCACGTCCTTCTGCTTCGTGTAATGTCAATCAATTCCAATACCAATGTTCTCCTTTGAAAGGCCACAAAAAAGGGATTGGATGGAAGGGGGGGAGGAAAAAGGGGTTCAAATCCACAATTAGGGAATTCGAAAAAGACATTTATTTCTAGGATGCAAACTAAATATTTGGTTAACCTACCCCACCCCTTCCTCCTTTAATGATTATCATAAAAAAGTTCACGGAAACGAGGGAGTAATATATGCTTTAAGCAAAAGGACCCTTATGGAAGGTGTATCTACAACCCAGTTCCCATACCAATCTTACAACCCTGTTCCCATTCCAAATCTACAAACCAGTTCCCATACCACATCTACAACCCAATTCCTATACCAAATCTACAACCCAGCTCCTATACTAGTTCTACAACCCAGTTCCCATACCAAATCTACAACCCAGCTTCCATCCCAAATCTACAACCCAGCTCCCATACGAAATTCCATGTTGTCTACCCACTCTATCTCTCTATCTTCCATTGCCCTTCTTGCTCTTCAACTTTGATTAGCAGAAAGGTCATTACCTTGTTCCAAGTTTTTCATAATTTCTCTTCAATTTATGGGTTGCCACGATATGTTCCAGTTTTTCCTGCTCTCATATTTGATATGAGAAAAAATTTGATATATTTTCTCAGAAATCAGATCTGTCCATAACAATGCGAACTGTCTACATCTGCTGCATATTGTTCAGCTCTTTTCTTTAATTATCATTTTTTTTCAAGATATCTTCATTACGTTTTTTTTTTCCATGGTGTTCTTAATATTTGTCTAGGAAACCACATCTCTGCTGCCTATATATTATTTTAAAATATTCTGCTGAGTGTCCATGATTCACCTCCATACATCAGAATTGGTTATAACTTTTAAGATCTCTATTTCTCGCTTCAAGTGACAAATATGTGATATTATATAGGATGTTCTTCATCTTGTAAAATGTTGCCTTTTCCTGCACAACTTCTACATTTTACTTTTTTAATACATCTTTCATCTGATGTTGGAAAGCTACCTTGATGATTTCATTCATATGTACTTGTATATAACGTACACGCAGATGTCTGATGTCACACAACCACGTACACGTAGATGTCTGATGTCACACAACCACGTACACGTAGATGTCTGATGTCACACAACCACGTACACGTAGATGTCTGATGTCACACAACTACGTACTCGCAGATGTCTGATGTCACACAACCACGTACTCGCAGATGAAACAACCGACTCATTCGAAAAGATCATCATAACAATATGAAACTTCACAGAAGATTGATGTGAAACTTCACAGAAGATTGATGTGAAACTTCACAGAAGATTGATGTGAAACTTCACAGAAGATTGATGTGAAACTTCACAGAAGATTGATGTGAAACTTCACAGTTGATTGATGGGAAACTTCACAGAAGATTGATATAAAACTTCACAGAAGATTGATGTGAAAAGACTTTAGAGGACAAAAGTTCCAGTGTCGGGTAACAACCCTAAACAGGAAATTAGTGGCTGGGGTAACAGAGGGCACATATCAAAATCAACAAAAATAGGCATAAGTGTTACCAAAATGAGTCATAAAACAACATAACAACGAGTGACAGTGCTATGTTTTACACACAACCCTCCTTCATGTAAACCAGTGGGTAATGTGCTGCCTTCTTAGGCCCCTATTCCTAAGTCAATTTAGTTGACTGAATAACGGATCAATTTAGTGTACTGAATACTGGAACAATTTAGTGTACTGAATACTGGAACAATTTAGTTGACTGAATAACGGATCAATTTAGTGTACTGAATACTGGAACAATTTAGTGTACTGAATACTGGAACAATTTAGTGTACTGAATACTGGAACAATTTAGTGTACTGAATACTGGAACAATTTAGTGGACTGAATACTGGAACAGTTTAGTGGACTGAATACTGGAACAATTTAGTTGACTGAATAACGGATCAATTTAGTGTACTGAATACTGAAACAATTTAGTTGACTGAATAACGGATCAATTTAGTGTACTGAATACTGGAACAATTTAGTGTACTGAATACTGGAACAATTTAGTGTACTGAATACTGGAACAATTTAGTGTACTGAATACTGGAACAGTTTAGTGGACTGAATACTGGAACAATTTAGTGTACTGAATACTGGAACAATTTAGTGTACTGAATACTGGAACAATTTAGTGTACTGAATACTGGAACAATTTAGTGTACTGAATACTGCATACTGGAACATTTTTGTGCATTGAATAGTGGAACAATTTAGTCGACTGAATACTGGAACAATTTTGTCGATTGAATATCGGAACAAATCTAGAACAGTAAAGACAATCGTTTTGATGCTGCATCCTCCTAGCCGTGGCACTTATCATGGCCTGGCTAGTATTATTGTTCTTATCAAAACCTTTTATCAAAATCGTATCAACGACCCTGAGTTCTCTGTATATATCTTTGTATCTGCTACAAAACTTCATCCATCACGAAAACGACCTCCCAATTTCAAATTCTAATTCTCTTACATCGTACTTGTAATAAAGTCGCTATTTCATTTTGTTGCTGTCGGTACATAATCAGGAAGTGATTACTTAATTCTAAATTGAAAGTCAGTTATATTGATCTTTTTTAATGTGACGTCTGCTTGTTATTCTATTTTGATTAAAGAATTGATTAAATTTTTTCATTGTCCCCTTCTAGTTGACAGATTTAACTTGTTTTGGTAGAATTATTTCCAGATCCGATGACATTGATGCCATAGTCAACAGCAGAATTTCTACTCGACTGTTGCATTTACGCAACAGACAACGCGACAATGTCGGGGAACAGAAGGGAATTAGCAGCTTTATAACAAGTTAAGTGGAGATACACAAGAACAAACTACGTTTCGAATAAAAATCCTACATTAATATGAAAAACAAAGAATCAACAGCAAAGCCCTACATGACAACATACATATAGTATTATTGTGTGCTCTCGTCATGTGTTCACGAGATCGCGGGTTCAAAATAAAATGACTGTCTTGTTCATAACTTCACTTTCTAAAAATATTTCGTGCTATTGATTTACTAAAGACGTGCTGTTCTATTGTGTATTTGAGTACGTGTAGACAAATCTGAATAAACTTAAGCCAGTCCTCTGCTTATTTGTTTCGCTATTTATGTTACACCGACCATTCTTCCGTAGACTGAAACCAGCAGAGTTTCAAATATTATTTTTTGATTGCATTTTCAATCTTGGAGTTCTAGTAATATTTAGTGAAACATCACACATTGACATTGTCAGAAAATTGAAATTATTATTTAAAAAAACCCGAGTTGGCTTCCTCAATCACACTTGATCGCCTGTATGTGACCCGGTTTTAGAAGGGAGTTAAGGATGGTAACACTGCCACTTGTCCGAGTCTTTTGTCATTTATACAGTCCTGTAGACTCATTGGATCATCCTTCACAAATGACGCTATATGATTTTTCTGTTATAATCGTTGGTCACTCTATGTACAATTTCTGTCGACAATCAATGAAAATCACAGGAAGCGTCAAACAGCGTCACTTTTGAAGAATCAAATCGATAGTTCCACATGATCGCATAAATGACAAAAGACTCACACCTGCCATATTTTTCCTTACTCTGGAGGTCGTGGTAACGTGTTTACCAGAACATTAAAATGTTTAAAAACACTAAAATAACAAAATTGGACTAACGTCTGCGGTGGAAGGGAACGTACTTCATGTGAGGTACTTTTTGCTGCCATGCTGGCAGTATGTAAAAACCAAGGAGGAGCGGTCACTCCACTTCATAGAATGTCAAAGTGACTTGACCCGCAGATATATCTTCAGAAAAAGTGACTTGACCCGCAGATATATCTTCAGTAAAAGTGACTTGGCCCTCAGATATATCTTCAGTAAAAGTGACACAGCCCGCAGATATATCTTCAGTAATAGTGACATGTCCCGTAGATATATCTTCAGAAAAAGTGACTTGGCCCTCAGATATATCTTCAGTAAAAGTGACTTGGCCCGCAGATTTATCTTCTGTGAAGTGACGACCCGTCGATATATCTTCAGTAATTAAAAAAGGGGGAGGTGAGGTTTGAACGTAAAAATGTAATTCTTCCATATTTGTGTACAATTGTCTCTTTTCATGAGAAAGTTGATGTCATTTTTTCAGGAAAATCGATAAAAGATCAGAGGAGAGGGGGGGGGGGGGGAGGTGGAAGAAGGAGACGTTACCCACCTCTTGGCAAAATTCCCAGCACTTAAAATCACGTTTTGATTTAATTGAGGGGTGGGAGGTGGAAAATGCAAACCTCTTTCCCTTTTAATCTACGGGCTTGGAAGTCACCCAAGAAAACAATGAGCTAATGTGTCACACCGAAAAACGCATATATCGCAGCCATGATGTGTACAATGGCACAATTATTTTCATTCTCCGAACTCCGTCCTGCTAGCCTATAGAAGTTTGAGAATATTAACAGAGGATAGCATATAATGAGAGAACAGAGGATACTAATCTGAATGAATCTGATGGAGTAAGATCGGACGACAATCCTTATCGAGTCGACACTAGGACACATCAAATCTAAAGAGCTGGTCTTGAATCTCGTTATAACCACATTTTAACTTTACGTGACTAGACATTAATAAGGGACATAGAAAACAAAGTATTACTCCACAGAATTGGATTATGTGTGCCAAAGAAGTTGATCGTATCAGTCATTTGTGACAGGTAGCCTTTTAGTTTGAGGGATTACAAAATGGGGCTATCAACAGTACGCGACTGTTCATTTCTTACTCGGAGAGCGGTTGCAAAGAATGGTATGAAGACATCAGTGTAAGATAGAAAATTTGGAATATAATAGATCCTGGGGGTAGAGGATTGATTCATTGTACTAGAGTTACCCCTATCAAAGCGGAAGGCAGCCTGCCGAGAGTATCACACATTGCACGAAACTTCGTAGCTTCTGACGACAGTTCCCAGTGATCCCCGAAAACATCCACTTTTTAAACAAGACGATTCGAACTCGCAACATCCAGAGCACATAGCGGACACCTTAACCATTATAAGTCATGAATATTTTAGATCCTAATAAAACGTCTAGAGCATTTATATGTATTTTGTTGGCCACATTTCGCCACGACAACTGACATTATAACAGTAAGAAAAACCATAAATATGCCAAGCTAAAAAATAAATCGAATTGGTATGAATACCAACAAACATGTCTGAGAGGTTAGAGCGTTGGTTTCACACTAGTGAGGTCTAGAGTTAGATCCCCAGTAAGGACTGAGTATTTTCTGTAGGAAGGATAAATTAAAAAACACCCTGTACATGACGTGGCGACAGCAAGAGCATGCGGCCTTTATCACACAACTACAGAATCCCTCCCAGTAAATCCAGTATTTGACCGTGTTTTTTTTTAACCAGCAAAAGCCTACCACATCATCATCTTACTCAGGAGCTTACTTGTATATCCACATCACCCCCCCCCCCCACTCAGCTTCGTGAAATACTTTGGAGTAAAAGTTACTACATACATGATATGGATCTTCCAAAAAGGACTTTCGCCTGTCGGATTACAGTTTTTCTGCAGTTTTTACACATTATTTGTTACTGGATAGAATTCTGCATAGAGTTGATGTTTGAAGAGTATACAAGTATATTTCCGTAGAGATGTATAAATACTCGTAGGAACATTTTCGATAACATCTAATGTTTGTATGTGATATACTAAACAAATATCGTGTGTGATACCATGTAGGATATACTAAACATATGGTGTGTGTGTGATACCATGTAGGATATACTAAACATATGGTGTGTGTGTGATACCATGTAGGATATACTAAACATATGGTGTGTGTGTGATACCATGTAGGATATACTAAACATATGGTGTGTGTGTGATACCATGTAGGATATACTAAACATATGGTGTGTGTGATACCATGTAGGATATACTAAACATATGTTCTATGAGCTATACCATGTAGGATATACTAAACATATGTTCTATGAGCTATACCATGTAGGATATACTAAACATCTGTTTTATGAGAAATACCATGTAGGATATACTAAACATCTTTTTTATGAGAAATACCATGTAGGATATACTAAACATATGTTCTATGAGCTATACCATGTAGGATATACTAAACATATGTTCTATGAGCTATACCATGTAGGATATACTAAACATCTTTTTTATGAGATATACCATGTAGGATATACTAAACATATGTTCTATGAGCTATACCATGTAGGATATACAAAACATATGTTCTATGAGCTATACCATGTAGGATATACTAAGCATCTGTTTTATGAGATATACCATGTAAGATATACTAAACATCTGTTTTATGAGAAATACCATGGATATACTAAACATCTTTTTTATGAGCTATACCATGTAGGATATACTAAACATCTGTTTTATGAGATATACCATGTAGGATATACTAAACATATGTGTTACGAGATATACCATGTAGGATATACTAAACATCTGTTTTGTGTGATGTGCCATATATGACATACTTAGCAGCAATGAAGGTTATGGCTGCTGCACAGTGGAAGTAGTGGTTGCTATTTCTTTTGTACCGGGGTTTAGTGGTGGCTGTGGTGGAATATGCACTGGCAATTCTGACTCTTAGCCAAAATCAGATAGAAAGACTGGATATAATCCAGAATGCAGCAATGTGTATCATTTTTGGTGGGTGCACAAGAGACACATCGACAGGAGCTATGTGGTACCTACTCGACTCTCCTACGGCAAAGCACAGATTAAAGTATTGTCGTGTACAGGCGTACCTTCAGATGCATCCAGATAGGGAACACTCATTGCATTCCGAAATACAGACGGTTAAAGGTAGCAGACTTAAGAGGGGAAAGTCGTGAATGGGACGTGATGAGGATGTCATACAACGCGCGTGCAGATTGCAGTATGTGGTAGCATGTGCGTAATGGATAGGTCTACCCACCGATTTCGAAACTTGTTTGAGAGTAGTAGTAATATTTAGCAGGGAATGCAGAGAATGGTGTCCCACGGCTGTGGAGCAAGAGGTGCAGAATTTGATCAGTGAGAATACCAAAGAGGGGGATTTATATACACTGATGGATCTGTGATTAGAAATGTTCGCAGTAATAGGGCCTTCACATGTCAGTGCGCAGGTAAAACGATCAAGGAGGAGAGTCGGGCTTTGGCTGTGACTACGAGTAGCATTACCATGGAGATTATGGCGGTGACCAGGGCATTTGAGTGGGTGAGCACACAAAAGGTAACACTGTTCTTCATCTTGAGTGACTTTATGAGATTGATTAGGAATGTACAAGTGGGTCTTTTTCGCTAACAGTGGATTGAGGCCTTGAGAAAGGCGAGGCTGAAAGTGGTTACATTTATTTTCGTTCCGGGACATGTGAATATTCGAGGCAATGAAAGAGCAGATCAGCTGGCGTCATGCGCAATTGTTGCACAGGGCGATGGGACAATAGATCTAGCTGACGTTTTGAACTCCTTAAGAGATATAGCACGTGAGAGTGAGACTAATGTGGATGATGATTCCTTTTCAATGTCCAGGACTAAATATCAGGTTTTGAAATGCGGTGTTGCTAAAAGTGAACAGTTTGGAGGGTGCAGATGGTCAACCAACAGAGGACCGGTACTGTCTGCAAAAGTGTATTGGTGGATACACTCAGGGAGAGATCTGAACAACTATGGACGTGTCCAGTTTGCAGTGATGATGATCCGACGACTAACTAACTAACTGTAACGCTCGGAAAGCAGTTGGAATCGCTTTAGAAAGATACTACCAAGACAAACCGACAGATGACATCAAATATCAAACCTTTATCTATAAAGGTTTGTTGACATCAAACCTTTAACTATAGAAAACCGTTAAATATAGAAAAGACCAAAGTAATGAAGATAGGAAGAACAGAAAGAGACATCAATATATATATATATGTATTGCACATACGGTACTGTCTGCAGAAGTGTATTGGCGGATACACTCAGGGAGAGATCTGAACAACTATGGACGTGTGCAGTTTGCAGTGATGATGATACGACGACTAACTAACTAACTAACTAACTAACTAACTAACTAACTAACTAACTAACTAACTGTAACGCTCGGAAAGCAGTTGGAGTTGCTTTAGAAAGATACGTGCAAAAACCTACCCAGTGATGCTGAGAATGGAGATTCATTTCTGTCAACTAATTTTCGTCATTTAACTACTAAAATTATAGCGACTTCTGTAAACAAATTTTCGCCATATTACTTTTAAAAGTATCGATTCCTGTATACAAATGTTCGCCATTTTACTACTTCTGTAAACTTGCCTCAACTTTATCTCATAAAAAATGTGCACAATTCATCTACAACACTTGTTTCAAGAGATCTGTGTTCGACTCGCTGACATGTAACCTGTCTTTGACATTTTTGCTAAATGTATTTCTTTGTTCATATAGTGATAAAGACCCTCTGATAGAAAAGTCAATTATGTGTATCGTTCTATGTAAAAAAAACACGTATATTTTATCCCTCTTATAGTTTTGTAATCAATAGAAGGTGGTACTGCTAGTAGAACATAATGGAAAATAATACTCACGTGTGAGACAGGTAATGAAGTCCTACTGAATGACGACTAAAACACTACACACTATCACTAACGGATGTAAATATGGTACATATAACAAACAAAACACAGAATATAATCTACAGATGACAATACACAGGACAAAGTCGACGTTTCGTTATAGTTTTGTGTATATTTAAGAGCAATATTATCAATTCATATTTTTTCTTTTACTTTTTTCCTGTCCCTCAAATGTCATCATCCCTGCAAAAGTCTTGGAAAAGTAATCTTGCCTAACCACGTGGCCAAACGTCACAGGTTTGCGACGTTTCATCCCTGCGAAACTTATTAATAATCTTATTTTGCTTTTTTTTCAATACATTGTGAGTGAATAATATGAACTTGCTGAAATCGGATGGGTCAGGTCAAAATGCTGTGATAGACAGGCTGTAAACTAAGACGAAAACGCATTTTCTTCGTGAAAAAGTTCTATAGGCTACTTCCAAAGTTTAAAAAAAAAGAAAATTTCAGACGTGTAATTTTTTAAAATACAAAATAACTCTGACCCAATTGACACCAAAGTATCTGTCAATTTAACACTTATTGATGGTTGTACTAACAAAGTACATGTCAATTTAACACTTATTGATGGTTGTACTAACAAAGTACATGCCAATTCAACAAATGATACCAGAAATAAAAATGAACTAGGGCGCTGGCTCTAATTTCAAGAGTGCCCTAACGCGTCTACTCGTACACTACAGTTTTCATTCGTCTTTGGCCATATCTTCACTGATTGAAAACAATTCATTAGCATACGAGCTGAATTTTTTTAGTGTGTCTATATATAAAATTTAGAACACGTTTGCGTGTTGAAGTGAGAAAGGGATAACAGAAAAATGAAGGATCTCATGATAGTGTGGACAGATTCATTTATTAAGATTTGGGGGGGGGGGGGAGAGATAAGTTGAAACCAGATAGATGCTTGAGGCTAGATCGAGGGCATGCTAGTGTTCATGTCGAGTGGTTGATGAAAATGAGAATGTGAAGAATTTTGATGAAATGATAAGTATAAGTGTAAGGATGCAGATATAACGAAATATTAAAAATAAGGTCAGAATTAAAGATAAGAGGAGGAATAACGATATATACAAAAATTGTGCCTGTGGTACAGATAGTGTCTCAGTCTAGTGTACACATATTACATCTCTTGCAGTGTCTCAGTTTGTTCTGCACATCTTGTATCTGTTGCAGTGTCTCAGTCTGTTGTACACATCTTGTATCTGTTGCAGTGTCTCAGTCTGTTGTACACATCTTGTATCTGTTGCAGTGTCTCAGTCTGTTCTGCACATCTTGCAAATGCTGCAAAGTTTCTCAGTTCTCTGTACACATCTTGTATCTGTTGCAGTGTCTCGGTCTGTTGTACACATCTTGTATCTGTTGCAGTGTCTCGGTCTGTTGTACACATCTTGTATCTGTTGCAGTGTCTCAGTCTGTTGTACAAATCTTGTATCTGTTGCAGTGTCTCCATATTTTGTATAAATTTTGAATATGGTTCATAGTGTCTAAGTCTGTTGTTTACATCTTGTATATGTTTTAATGTTTCAGTCTGTCTATCTATCTATTCACTAAACCCTTTGAAGAATTTTCTGGAGATAGCCCTCGTGTGTGCTGAGTATGTTGTGGAAATTGTCGCCTCTTTTATTTCGGTGGTGCATTGTTTCATGGTCGGCCACTAGGTCTGCCTTGACTGTATCTGTGTAGCATAGCTTGCTGTGGTATGCTGTCTGATGGTAGTCTGCTGATGTGTGCAAACTATTTGACTTGTTGCCTCTTAATATATTCCACGATTGGGGAGGTGCCGGTTTTTTTGTCTAATGTCCTCATTCCTCAGTCTGTCTCTTAGCGATATTCCTAGGATTCTGAGTAAGCATGCCATTTCAACTGTCACAAGTTTACGTTTGTCTTCTGCTGTCGTTGTCCATGTTTGACATTGCGAGCACGGCGTTAGCATAATAATCGTTTAAAATATTGGGTTCTTTTATATTTAAATCTACATTTTTGTTTCTGAAGATTGGTGTCATTGGTCCTAGAGTTCGGTATGATTTATTACATCTATTGTGCATTTCTTTGCTGCTCTTGCTGTCTGTTGTTATATTACTTTCTAAGTATATGAATTCTGTCACCTGGTTAAGTCCATTATTTCCAATATATATATATATATATATATGTTTCTTTCTGTTCTTCCGTTCTCCTGTCTTCATTACTTCGGTCTTTTCTATATGTATCTCCATGTTATATTTGATGTAATCTGTCGGTTTGTCTTTGTAGTTGCTCTTCTGATGATGCTACTAGTGATTGGTCGTCTGCAAATAGTAATTCGTTTAAGTTATCCTTCAGATTGTTTTCTTGCGTTGTCTTTGCTACTTTGCAGTTGTGATCTATGTATATTATGAACAATATAGTGATAGCACACATCCCTGCCTCACTGGAACTTGGAAATTATCGGATGTACCTGTTCTCGTTCTTACTGCGCATTGACTATTGACGTATATGCTCTGACACAGACTTCTCAGATGTTGGGAAACTTCATATGTCTGTAGTGTTATCCATAGTTGTGCTCTATCCACTCTGCCGAAAGCTTTTCTCTTGGTCTACGAAAGCCAGATATAAGACTTGATTATGTTCTGTCGCTATTTCTGATAGTTGTTTGAGGGTGAAGATTGCATCTGTACAGCTTTTATTTTTTCCGAACACCCAACTGTATGTTGTTGAGCAGTAGTTCTATTTATACGGGCATCCTTCTCTCTAGTATCTTGCTAAATGGATGATAAAACTCAGGAGAGAGAGTGTGGTTGACGATTAGCGCAACTCTTCCACACTATAAACCAACTTCAGCGCTAGTCATTTCTCAACCCATTTATTTACTTATCTTTACTAATTAAATATGAAGAGAACAAAGTGTGAATCAATCCTAGTTGGTTCATGGAATGTTCGGACACTTACGGATATCTCAGATGTAAACATACCAGAAAGAAGAACAGCACTAATTGCTAAAGAATTGGCCCGTTATAATCTGGATATTGTTGCACTTAGTGAAACGCGGTTTGCAGATGAGGGTCAGTTGACAGAGAAGGCGCAAGCACGCTGGGCAGGCCATCTTGTGCGTAAGAAGAACTCGCGTTTGCCAAAACAAATATATTATGGAGAACTCAAGGCAGGATTTCGAAAAGCTGGTGGACAGAAAAAGCGCTTCAAAGACACGCTTAAGTCATCCTTGAAACATCTTAACATTGATGTAGGCGCTTGGGAGAGCCTCGCTCAGGGTAGAACAGCATGGCGTTACAGCATTAGAACGGGAGCACTAGCGGCGGAAGAATTCAGACAAGAAACTGCAAGACAGAAGCGGACACGTAGAAAAGAAAAAAACATCTCAACCTCACACAGATACCTTCTATTGTTGTCAATTCTGTAAAAGAACATTTTGTGCGCGCATTGGACTTGCTAGTCATTTAAAAACGCACTATTAACTTTTATTATTTTTATTATTTATTGTTATTATTATTATGGTTGAGTTTTTGGTCATCGTCGATCACGACGGACGAACATCATCAGTATCTTGCTAAAGATTTTTCCTTTGTGGCTTAAAGACTGATATGACTATACTTAGTGCAGTCTCTCTCGCTTACTTTTTTTTAGGTTGTTTTATGTATTATTTTGGTAACACTTACGCTTATTTTTATTCATCTTGCTTTCTTCTTCCAGATGGGACTATTCACCGCTGTATTCCACTCCTGTGTTGTCTTTTGTGTCTTCCGTATCACATTGAACAGTCTGTGTAGCCACTTTATACCTGTCACTGTTAGCATTTTTTATTAGTTCTATAGGTATGCCGTCTATTACTGGTGCTTTGTTATTTGGTGCATGTTTAACTGCGTCTTCAATTTCGGATTTCAGGATGTATTGCTCTAGGTCTTCTTCTACTGTATTTATTGTTGTAATCATTTCTCCTTCCTTTAAGTTTAACAGTTGATTGAAGTAATTTTTCTATGATTTCTTGGGGGCCTATTTAGTGTGTTGTGTTCATCGTTGATTATTTCTGTTGGTTCGTATGTGTATTTTTTTTACTTCTCATGTTTTGTACTTCCTTGTAGAACATCTTTGGTGCGTTTTGTCTATCATCTATCGTTGTCCATCCATTTGTTTATCTATTACTAAGCATTTCTCCATATTTTTGTCATGACTTAATTTTTGCAGATTTGATGATTTTCTTGGTGTTATTCTTTGCTGTCTTGTATTCTAAGTAATCTTTATGTGTTTTGCTTGTTGCCCATTTCTTGTATTTTTGTTTATCTTTCGTTGCGTTCTTTACCTTTTCTGTCCACCAAGCTGTTATTTTTGGTATCGTACCTTTATGGTTTTTATATCCACATATTTTTCCTGCTGTTTGTATGATGAGATTTTTTGAAATATTTCCATTCCTCTTCTATGTGCTGTGTGTTTTCTGGTAACTTTGCGAATTCTTCGTTAACTTATTGAATATATTTTCCACACATGTTTAGTTCTTCAAATTTCTGTATATCTAGTTGCATTTGGTGCGTTGTACTTTTCTTGTTCCTGTTATTTTTCGCTTTGTTTGTTTTGACTGTTATTATTGCTGCCTTATGGTCAGTGACCTCACACATGTTAGGTATTACTTGTGCGTCTGTTATTTTCGTCTATTGGTTCTTTTTGTGAGTATAAAGTCTGTCTGGCTCTTGGATTCCAAGCTATTCCATTTATACCATGTGTACACTTATAACTATCTGTTTAAAGAAGGTGTTCGTTATAAAGAGGTTGTGCTGGATGCATGTATCTATTAGTTTATAACCGGTTCCGTTAATCGTGTTTCTTGTTGCGCCGAAAGGTCGACATAATCCTTCTCTATTTGTGCCAAGATAGGCGTTAAAATCTCCCAAAATATATAGGTCATCCTCATTGTTGCTGTTATTTAATAATCTGTTTACAACCTCAAAAATTCCTCTATTTGTTTTCATTGTTTGGTGTGTTACATGACGCATAGGCCTGTATTAAATGTTGTGTTTGCATGGTCTATTGTAATCGTGACCCACATTGATCGTTCATTCTGATGTGTAACTTGAACTAAATTCTTAGCTAATATCCGGTCTACGAAAAAGCACACTGAGTACTTTGCTCTTGAAACTGTGTCAAATCCCCTGTATAGGAACTCAGAAGCAGCCCTTGAAGTCCAGTGTTCCAGAAATAACTTGAAGTAGTGTTACAGTCTTTTATGAAGTCGTCCATGGAAACATTTCCACCAGGAAATATTTTTATTTCGACGCCTTGAAGTTTTACTTTCGAAGTACAGCTATTGATGTTATCACCTGTTGCAGTTGAGTGGAAGAGCTACATCAGAGCTTCCTGTGAGTACCTTTACTTTGAAGAACCGAGGAAGACGTTTCCAGAGGAAATCCAAGGTAGGGAGTATAACTGAGTGATTAACCTATCCTGTAATAATATAAGCGGTGAACACTTCGTTTTCAAGGTCACACCGTGTACGAATAATATTATATTCTCCAACCCTGTGGATTAGCTATGTGTAAGAACTGTGAACTTGGCGTTATCAAGGTCACACCCATCGTTAGTCTCCGCCTTTCGTGATTATAGGTAGATAAATAACTATCTAGGAAAGCTGTAAGAATTATTTTCATTTATCCTTATGCTTCCTACTTAAAGTTACTTGTATAAGATATTATTTGAAGCAACATGGTTCTGTCTCTATGTTATTTATGTTGTAAAAAAAAGACCTATTGAACCTTGTGTACGAATATGCATGTTCTGTGTTTGTGTTCCTGAGGATACTTTAATACTTGTACGGGATGTTCGTTGATGTTGTAATAGTCCTTGTTTCGATTGGTCTGTTCTCAGTGACTTGAGTACATAGGCTGAAAGTCTAGACGAGGCCATATCTTTTTGGGGGGATGTTTTTGGCAAAACGATTCGGTGCTGCTAGAACATACCTGGTTCAATTCCCGTCAGCTGTAAGAATTATTTTCATTTATCCTCATGCTTCCTACTTGAAGTTACTTATGTAGGAAAGAGCTACGGAACTGTTGTTATAAACAAACTGGAAATACTATATGAAGTTTTTGAATTAGTATTCAGTTAGTTAATTAATGATGGTTGATAGCTAAGATTGACAAACGGGTTTTTGGTAAAGACAAGAAATTGTAGGCGGAGTTTTTCCCTAATGTCCAAAATGCTACACAGCTCAATAGTGGGTAATCTATGTTGAATGTCTGTGAAGTGTTGGCTTGTAGATGTGGTTGAGATACATGTAACTCTTATCCAACCTTACCAGTTGTGGGCAATATTGTTATTAAACGTCAATCATACATGTACACACATGATTCTTCTCTACTTTTCATTGAGTTATTAGTTAGATTAAGTATTGAAGGTGGACAGGACAAGTCAACAGGAGTTGGTGATTACAAGTCAACAAGAGTTGGTGATTACAAGTCAACAAGAGTTGGTGATTACAAGTCAACAAGAGTTGGTGATTACAAGTCAGTAAGAGTTGGTGATTACAAGTCAGTAAGAGTTGGTGATTACAAGTCAATAAGAGTTGGTGATTACAAGTCAGTAAGAGTTGGTGATTACAAGTCAACAAGAGTTGGTGATTACAAGTCAGTAAGAGTTGGTGATTACAAGTCAATAAGAGTTGGTGATTACAAGTCAGTAAGAGTTGGTGATTACAAGTCAACAAGAGTTGGTGATTACAAGTCAGTAAGAGTTGGTGATTACAAGTCAACAAGAGTTGGTGATTACAAGTCAGTAAGAGTTGGTGATGACAAGTCAGTAAGAGTTGGTGATTACAAGTCAACAAGAGTTGGTGATTACAAGTCAACAAGAGTTGGTGATTACAAGTCAGCAAGAGTTGCTGATTACAATTACACGTCAACAAGAGCTGCTGATTACAAGTCTACAAGAGTTGCTGATTACAAGTCAATAAGCGTTCCTGATTACAAGTCAACAAGAGTTGCTGATTACAAGTCAATATAATAAATGTATAATAATAAAGTAACCCATAGCATTTATTACTGCCGTAGGGGTGTGAGATGTTAGCGATCTCACATTTCACAGGCTCTGCAAATGAGGGCGGTAGCCATCTCCTCTCCCTCGCAATTTTTACTTCCCGGATTATTCCGGTACCCATTTAAGGCTGGGTCGACCTGAGAGCCTTTGCGATCTGAAAACATTTCCGCCTCAACTGGGGAATGAACCCAGGACCACTCATATGCGAAGCCAGTGCGCTAACAACTGCGCTAACGCGGCTCCCATTGAATAAGTCAATAAGCGTTGCTGATTACAAGTCAACAAGAGTTGCTGATTACAAGTCAATAGGATTAACAGAGAATGTATAAATGAGTGTGTGTTAGGGAAACACATGACGATGAGTATCGGCGTGTTGGTAGAAGACGTATGACAATACCTTTATTCTTTAGATGAAGAGGAGTATGTGATACAATGCGATATATACAGTGCGATATATAGAATGCGATATATACAATGCGATATATACAATGCGATATATGCAACGCGATATATACAACGCGGTATATGCAATGCGATATATACAATGTGATTAGTTGCCTAAATAGTGAACAATAACGTACATTCTCTTAATGTCCTATTTTTTATTGTCACATTTGTTATTGAAACCTCTTATTGTCACATTTGTTATTGAAACCTCTTATTGTCACATTTGTTATTGAAACCTCTTATTGTCACATTTGTTATTGAAACCTCTTATTGTTACACCGATATTTCAATAATAGTTAACAAACTGATTACTATTTACATGCCCATATTTCAACAAACAATCAAGATGTTTAGGACATGTGATGAGAATAGTAAAACGAACATTGAGTAAATAATCAGAGAAATGATCAAAGGGAAAATAGACATAAGAAGAAAATTTATGAATGAGTTGTCACTATGGCACACACAAAAAGTTACCAACTGATCTTATTAACCACACAATAGACAGGGAGTTGTGGAGCAGCATGCTCGTCTACGAAATACGGCATGGCACTTGAAAGATTTCAATAACGGTTAACAAACTGATTAATATTTACATTTTCATATTTCAGTAACAGTCAACAAACTGATTAATATCTACATTCTCATATTTCAGTAACAGTCAACAAACTGATTAAGAATCATTAATATCAAATACCCTTTTCTACTAACTGTAACAACAATGAAACAAAATTTTATTCAAGAAAAGAGCAATGAATTAATAATTAGACCCGTTGATGTCAAGATCGATTGCATAATGAAATACAGGAGGGATACATAGCTGCACGTTTATACACTACACTTAATGACATGAATATTGCAAACAAAATCACGCAGGATCAACTCTTCACGCGATAGATTCCTTATCTCTGTTATGTGGGCTGAGAGGGGAGAGAAAAATATTGTGGGTGTCAGAGAAACAAACCCCTCCCGTCGCACGTGCACACATACATATGGGCAACATAGACATTACATGTCAATAATATCGTATACAGGAATTAAACAGGCAAGAATTAATGCCCAAAAAATGGCAAGTAAAAACGGAAATAAAACAACCAAAAATAGATTATGAAATGTTGTTGCTCATACCTCCCTTATTCTATCTCTGATGCCGCTTATTTCCCCTTCATAAATACGTTCTTTTATTTCAAGTATTACAATTGATATCTGATTAGTTCTTAGGAAAAAGAACGGGAAATAGCGTGCCCGGTCAAGCATATCTAGAACTTGATAATGTTACAGGTTTGTACGTGAGCTTTTCATGGTAAATGCGAAATTAAGTAACTTTTTTTTAAGTGAATCCGCGCTGGAAAACAGGAAGAATATTGAACTTGAAGAGTAAATAGTTTTAAATACTAAATTAACGAAAAAATGATTATACCAAAGTCAGACATAGCCACTGCCTAAAGAAAGAAATAAGAAACTTGTCCTGTGTGAAAAGACTATATTTAATAAAAGCAGTCAATACAAATGAAGTGATTGTGTAATAATGTGGATATCATACGTTCTGTTGGTATCATTCTCTGGTGATATTTCAGATAAACAAACGGTGAAATGATTCGTTAATCTCATGAGGATACACTGAACGACCCCAGCTGCACAAATTGAGAAATAGCCGCAGGAGTAGCCTCGGTAATAGTCATTGAAGCATACCCTGTATATAACGTTGCGCTTCATTTATTCTTGAAAGCATCGTCATCACATACATTATTGAGAGTTGCCAGTGCAATATGGGATTAAATCACTTCTTTGAACGTCAAAACTCCAGATAATTAGAAAATGTTGAAATTGTTTAGCACACGTAATAACACCTTTGATATAGAATCTAGAAGAATCATGGATGTAGAAACGAAAATATATATCGAGAAAGTGGCCGATACCCTAGAAACGTGTTTTGATGGCAACTATCACTCACGGCTACGACGTGTTTTTATGGCAACTATCACTCACGGCTACGACGTGTTTTGATGGCAACTATCACTCACGGCTACGACGTGTTTTTATGGCAACTATCACTCACGGCTACGACGTGTTTTGATGGCAACTATCACTCACGCCTACGACGTGTTTTTATGGCAACTATCACTCACGGCTACGACGTGTTTTGATGGCAACTATCACTCACGGCTACTACGTGTTTTGATGGCAACTATCACTCACGGCTACGACGTGTTTTGATGGCACCTATCACTCACGGCTACGACGTGTTTTGATGGCAACTATCACTCACGGCTACGAGACTGCAAGAGATTTACCAAATGGTTAATATATAAGTACAATCAATAAGTTAATATGTCGGTCTAGTCAAATAGTCACTACGACGGTCTAATGAAATAGTCAAGTCAGTACGTCGGTTTAGTGAAATAGTCACTACGATGGTCTAATGAAATAATCAAGTCAGTATGTCGGTTTAGTGAATTATAAAATATGATCATCTAGTCAAATAGTCAAGCCAGCATGTCGGTTTGAATTAAATAGCCGCTATGAGGATCTAGTCCTATAGTCACGTCAGTATATCGGTTTAGTGAAATAGAAACTATGTCGATCTAGTCAGATAGTCAAATCAGTATGTCGGTTTAGTGAAATAGTCAAGTCACTATGACGGCCTAGTGAAATAGTCAAGTCACTATGACGGTCTAGTGAAATAGTCACATCAGTATATCGGTTTAGTGAAATAGAAACTATGTCGATCTAGTCAGATAGTCAAGTCAGCATGTCGGTTTAGTGAAATAGTCAGTATGTATGTCCATTCAACGTCATTGTCTGTCTAGTGAACCACTCAGTATGTCGTTGTAGTGAAATAGTATGTCGGTCTAGTGAAATAATTAGTATGTGTGTCTTGTCAAATAATTAGTATGTGTGTCTTGTCAAATAATTAATATGTATGCCTAGTGTAATATTTAGTTAGTTTAGTTAGTTTAGTTAGTTTAGTTAGTTTAGTTAGTTAGTTAGTTAGTTAGCTAGTTAGTTAGTTAGTTAGTCATTGGATCATCGTCACTACATTCTGGACAAGTCCATTGGTGCTCAGATCTCTCCTTGAGAGTATCGACCATTACACGTTGACTGACTGTTCCAGTACGTCGTTGATTGACCATCATTCGTTCTTGCCCACGAAACCCTCATTATCCCGGACTCTCGCATATCCCGGCACAAAAATAAAAGTCACTTTCCGCACACAGGAATTCTTCACTGCATTGAACCACTGTTCCCGAATGTACCCCGCCTGCACTTTCACAATCACATTCATTGTATCCCTGAATATACATGCATGTTCGCAGACAGTCTGCGAGCACATCCAATTCCAAACTTTGGCTACTGCCAAAATCTCCATTGTCATGTTGCTAGTCGTCTGAGCGAACGCACCACATTCCTATCTGATAGTCTTCCCCCAACATTGAGCTGTGAAGGCCCAGGCACTCCTGATGTGTCTATCAACCGGCCCATCTGTATATATAATCATATCACCTTCCCTGGAATTCTCACAGACCAGATCCTGCACCTCCGACTCCACCACTGTCGGACACCATTCCCTGCAATGTGGTGGTTTCTCTTTAGAGTGTTATTATTATTTTGATGCTGTCGGACGCTTAAAGGGCGCACGACTCCATTCCGCACCAGGTAGCATATCCTCCAATCTGCGCAGACTATGTATAATATCCTCCACGCGCCCCATCAAACACTTTGCTCTCTTAAGTCGACTGCCTTTAAAAAAATAGTCCGTATGTCAGTGTAGTGAAATAGTCCGTATGTCGGTGTAGTGAAATAGTCCGTATGTCGGTGTAGTGAAATAGTCCGTATGTCTGTGTAGTGAAATAGTCCGTATGTCGGTGTAGTGAAATAGTCCGTATGTCTGTGTAGTGAAATAGTCCGTATGTCGGTGTAGTGAAATAGTCCGTATGTCTGTGTAGTGAAATATTCCGTATGTCGGTGTAGTGAAATAGTCCATATGTCGGTGTAGTGAAATAGTCCGTATGTCGGTGTAGTGAAATAGTCCGTATGTCGGTGTTTCAACACTTTCCCACTTTAAACAAGTTCAGTGCTAATCATAACTAAACCATCATTATTCTTCATTATCGTTTCTATAACCAACACAAGTTCTGTTGCAATGGAGAAGTGATGACCAAGAAACTAGGAAATACTCAAGCCACAGTCACATCCCCGGACATAGGCGGATGAGAGCAAAGTGTCGTTTCCTGTTTAAATTAAAAGCAGAAATAGGATTCAGTGGCCCCTGGTCTACTGAGCAGTCCCTGGTCAACTGAGCAGTCCCTGGTCTACTGAGCAGTCCCTGGTTGACTGAGCAGTCCATGGTCAACTGAACAGAGTACTGTCCGTTGGTCACGCTCTGCTCTACCTATAGCATGAAGATTGGGCTCGAAAAGGTGCACTAAAAAAATCCTGCCTCACCTGGCATGACCAGTATACCAACCAATGGTCCAACCATTGCAGTCGAAACAAAAACATGATTATCAAACCTGTATTGGTGGAAAAATGGAATGCAAACAAACCAGTCTGCAAACAGACCAGAAAGAAAAACAGCTGTGGTTGCAAAGGAATTGACCAGATACAAGCTTAACATTGTAGCACTGAGCGAAACGAGGCTGCACGATGAAGTCCAGCTAACATGAAAAAAGAGGAGTGAACACATTTTTTTGGAGTGCTCGCAAGAGCCCAGAGCGACAGGAATCATGAGTTGGGTTTGCAATTAGAGCCGTCCGTGTACATAGACTCCCAAGTCTATCTCAAAAACTAGGAGACCATCTCATAATACTACGTATACACTTGGAAAAAAAGTTTACAACTTTAATTAGCGCCTATGCTCTAACAATGACAAACCCAGATGAAGAAATAGGATAAATATTGTGATGAACTTGCCGCATTCATCTCATCGATTACAAAAAACAAAAACAAAACAAAAAACCTGTCGTTCTTGGTGTTTTCTTAGAAAGAGTTGAAAATAATAATCGGTCCTGGAATTGATTCATAGGAAAACATGAAAGAGATCACTGCAACAGAAAGGGATTACTTTTCTTGAGATCTATAATCCCGGTCTCACTCTCACCAACTCAGTCTTTCGAATGTTTACACGTAAGAAAACATCATGGTTGCATCCTTGCTCCAAACAGAAAACACCTGATAGATTATGTCAACCGGGACGGGGAGGTTGGGGGAAGACATGGAAGATTTGTGCAAGACTCATTTCTACCCAAGATAAACATCAATTTGTGGGATAGAATACTAGACAGCGAGGTACTGATGAAATCTAAATCTGTAAGCTTACACACAATCTTGATGAGGGCACTGACACGCTGGGCAGGACATCTGATCTGCATGAGAGATCTTTGTCTGTCAAAACATTTGTTATGTGAAGAAATTCAGACGGGCTACCGCAAGGATTGGGGGGGGGGGGGGGGAGGGAGAAAAACAACTGTTTCAAGACAATCTTAAGACATCACTGACTCACTTCAACACAAATCACAAATTCATGGTAAAGACTTGTGCAACACAGAACCCACTGGTGTCGCAAAACCCACTGGTGTCGCAAAACCCACTGGTGTCGCAAAACCCACTGGTGTCGCAAAACCCACTGGTGTCGCAAAACCCACTGGTGTCGCAAAACCCACTGGTGTCGCAAAACCCACTGGTGTCGCAAAACCCACTGGTGTCGCAAAACCCACTGGTGTCGCAAAACCCACTGGTGTCGCAAAACCCACTGGTGTCGCAAAACCCACTGGTGTCGCAAAACCCACTGGTGTCGCAAAACCCACTGGTGTCGCAAAACCCACTGGTGTCGCAAAACCCACTGGTGTCGCAAAACCCACTGGTGTCGCAAAACCCACTGGTGTCGCAAAACCCACTGGTGTCGCAAAACCCACTGGTGTCGCAAAACCCACTGGTGTCGCAAAACCCACTGGTGTCGCAGAATCAAGAGAAGTGTAGCAACTGCAGAGATCAGACTTCATGTGGCACAACGAAAACGTGTTCGAAAAAATTCAAGCGCTGCTCAGTTTACCATAGACTCCTCTCGCTCATTCTCAGAGTGCATTAGACATTTCCATGCACACATAAGCCACATAGTAACAATATCATTATCTACATCCGTATCCAAGTTGAGCTAAATCATCATCTAATCAAATAGTCAGCATGTCGGTCTAGTCACATATCAGTATGTCGGAATAGTCAAACAGTCAGCATGTCGGTCTAGTCACATAGCAGTATGTCGGAATAGTCAAACAGTCAGCATGTCGGTCTAGTCACATATCAGTATGTCGGAATAGTCAAACAGTCAGCATGTCGGTCTAGTCACATATCAGTATGTCGGAATAGTCAAACAGTCAGTATGTCGGTCTAGTCACATATCAGTATGTCGGAATAGTCAAACAGTCAGCATGTCGGTCTAGTAACATATCAGTATGTCGGCATAGTCAAACAGTCAGCATGTCGGTATAGTCACATATCAGTATGTTGGAATAGTCAAACAGTCAGCATGTCGGTCTAGTCACATAGCAGTATGTCGGAATAGTCAAACAGTCAGCATGTCGGTCTAGTCACATATCAGTATGTCGGCATAGTCAAACAGCCAGCATGTCGGTATAGTCACATATCAGTATGTTGGAATAGTCAAACAGTCAGCATGTCGGTCTAGTCACATATCAGTATGTCGGAATAGTCAAACAGTCAGCATGTCGGTCTAGTCACATATCAGTATGTCGGAATAGTCAAACAGTCAGCATGTCGGTCTAGTCACATATCAGTATGTCGGAATAGTCAAACAGTCAGCATGTCGGTCTAGTCACATATCAGTATGTCGGAATAGTCAAATAGTCAGCATGTCGGTCTAGTCACATATCAGTATGTCGGAATAGTCAAACAGTCAGCATGTCGGTCTAGTCACATATCAGTATGTCGGAATAGTCAAATAGTCAGCATGTCGGTCTAGTCACATATCAGTATGTCGGAATAGTCAAACAGTCAGCATGTCGGTCTAGTCACCTAGCAATATATCGACCTAAGTCACATTGCAGTGTATTGGTCTAGACACATAGCAGCATGTCGGTCTAGCCAAATAGTCAGTATGTCGATATGGTCAGTCAGTATGTCGGTATAGTCAGTCAGTATGTCGGTATAGTCAGTCATATGTCGGTATAGTCAGTCAGTATAGTCACATAACAGTATGTCGGTCTAGTACTATGCCGGTATAGTCAAATAGAAATATATCGGTCTAGTCAAATGAACAGTATGTCGGTCTAACCAAATGGACAGCATGTAGGTCTAGACAAATAATCAACTTATTAGTTATTCCTCTAGGGCAAAAGACGGCACATAGGGCGGATGTCATAGATTTCTATGTCTCTCGTTTCATTGCAATTTGTTTAGGTCTTCATTGTTTCTGATACCGATGGTGAAACGTTCTCTAGTAATAGTTCTACGTAAAGTTTCTTTTGGTCTTCCTTGAGTCAATCTGTTCCTGATCCTGAGTTAACTTGTAAGTCTAGTGAAATAGTCAGCATGTCGGTGTAGTCAAATAGTCACTATGTCGGTCTAGTCAAATAGTCAGCTTATAGATCTAGTGAAATAGTCAGCATGTCGGTGTTGTCAAATAGTCACTATGTCGGTCTAATCAAATAATCAGCTTATAGATCTAGTGAGATAGTCAGCATGTCGGTGTAGTCAAATAGTCACTATGTCGGTCTAGTCAAATAATCAGCTTATAGATCTAGTGAGATAGTCAGCATGTCGGTGTAGTCAAATAGTCACTATGTCGGTCTAGTCAAATAATCAGCTTATAGATCTAGTGAGATAGTCAGCATGTCGGTGTAGTCAAATAGTCACTATGTCGGTCTAGTCAAATAGTCAGCTTATAGATCTAGTGAGATAGTCAGCATGTCGGTGTAGTCAAATAGTCACTATGTCGGTCTAGTCAAATAATCAGCTTATAGATCTAGTGAAATAGTCAGCATGTCGGTGTAGTCAAATAGTCACTATGTCGGTCTAGTCAAATAGTCAGCTTATAGATCTAGTGAGATAGTCAGCATGTCGGTGTAGTCAAATAGTCACTATGTCGGTCTAGTCAAATAATCAGCTTATAGATCTTGTGAGATAGTCAGTATGCCGGTGTAGTCAAATAGTCAGTATGTTAAATTTTGCCAATAGTATTTCAGTTTAGTCAAATAGTCTACGTATTGGCGCAGTCAAATAATCATTAAGTAGTTCTAGTCACGTAATCAGTATGTTGGTCTAATAAAATAGTCAGTATGTTAGTATAACTAAAGAGCCACTATGTCGGTCTGGTCAAGTTGTCAGTATATCGACCTCGTCAAATAGTCAGCATGTCGGTCTAGTCAAATAGTCAGCAAGTGGGTCTAGTAAAAATACTAAGATTGTGACAAGCAACAAAACCACTAGCAAGTTTTCAATCAGTTTCATCAACAGTGAATTAGAAAGAGTCACCAGTTTCGAATAACTTGATTGTCTTAGTAACGGTGATTGCTATGAAAAAGTCAGAAGGGGTTTGGATATCGCGTCAAAGAAACTGATGCAAATGAAAAAGATATGTCGGAGGTGCTGAAAAACAACAAAACTAACATTTCAAAGAATTTGTATATTCCCAGTGACAATGTATGGGTGTGAATCCTGGACAATCATCAACAAAGTGAAAAATAAAATATCAGCATTTGAAACAAAATGTTACAGAAAAATCCTTAGAATATCATGGACCAAAAGTATCAACAATGTAGTCGTCCTGATTAAAATTAATGTTAAAAAAGCTAGATAAACAGCATGTTCTTACCAGAAAACGAAAATATTTTGACCATATCAAAAGCCAAGACAGTCTAGAGAACACCATAAGGTGGGGGGGGGGGGGGGAGAGTGATGCCAGAATGACGAACAAGAGGCAGACCAAGAAGAAAATGGATGCAAGACATCAAAGACCACCTGAACATGACAGTAACAGAAGCAGGAAGACTGGTTTAAGATCGACATAAGTTACGAAAGGCTACGATGACTGCTACATCCTGTTCTGGATATGTTACATGTAGATGTGAATTTTGTAAAAATGTTAGTATTGCTGGTTTAGTCACATTGTTAGTATTGCTGGTTTAGTCACATTGTTAGTATTGCTGGTTTAGTCACATTGTTAGTATTGCTGGTTTAGTCACATTGTTAGTATTGCTGGTTTAGTCACGTTGTTAGTATTGCTGGTTTAGTCACGTTGTTAGTATTGCTGGTTTAGTCACGTTGTTAGTATTGCTGGTTTAGTCACGTTGTTAGTATTGCTTGTTTAGTCACGTTGTTAGTATTGCTGGTTTAGTCACATTGTTAGTATTGCTGGTTTAGTCACATTGTTAGTATTTCTGGTTTAGTCACATTGTTAGTATTGCTGGTTTAGTCACATTGTTAGTATTGCTGGTTTAGTCACATTGTTAGTATTGCTGGTTTAGTCACGTTGTTAGTATTGCTGGTTTAGTCACGTTGTTAGTATTGCTTGTTTAGTCACATTGTTAGTATTGCTGGTTTAGTCACATTGTTAGTATTGCTGGTTTAGTCACATTGTTAGTATTGCTGGTTTAGTCACATTGTTAGTATTGCTGGTTTAGTCACATTGTTAGTATTGCTGGTTTAGTCACATTGTTAGTATTGCTGGTTTAGTCACATTGTTAGTATTGCTGGTTTAGTCACGTTGTTAGTATTGCTTGTTTAGTCACATTGTTAGTATTGCTGGTTTAGTCACATTGTTAGTATTGCTGGTTTAGTCACATTGTTAGTATTGCTGGTTTATTCACATTGTTAGTATTGCTGGTTTAGTCACATTGTTAGTAATGCTGGTTTAGTCACATTGTTAGTATTGCTGGTTTAGTCACATTGTTAGTAATGCTGGTTTAGTCACATCGTGGATTTAACCATACTTTCAGATCGTGGATTTAATCAAGTAATTAGTGGACTGAATATATCCTCACTGTGACGAAAACACTAAGATCTTATCTAGACAAAGGAGTAGTTAGTAGACTGGATACATCTTAACTTGACAATGGAGTAGTTAGTAGACTGGATACATCTTCAATTTGTCGATACTATTTGATCTGAACTAAACAAAAGAATGAATTAGTGGACTGAATATACCATAAATTTGAAGATAGTACTTGTCTGATTTAGACAAAAGAAATAATTAGTCGCTGAATATGCCTTCATTGTGGCGACGGTACTTAAACTGATCTAGAGAAATGATAGAAAATTATGGCATGATCTGGTAGTGCAGTCATTTCAGTGCACAAGTCTTAAATATCACTGACGATCTGCAGTATAAAATACAATTATTTTTTCCACCAACATCAAAAAATTTTAATCAATATTGTTTTGAAAAGAATTTCTTGAAAGCACGAAACGTTATCTAGAGTTCTTATCAACTTTGACGCGTATGCAGGCGCCATTTTGATTTGGCTGTGAAAGAACATGTCTGCTAAGGACGGGAAAACCCAATAAAATAAACGTCCACAAAATCAGTCTTTCTCGAGGTGCACAACCCCTTTAGGCAGTAATAGAGTGTCTACAGCAGGACTACTGTACATAAAATAGATGAGTCTTACCAATTAAGCGTTAAATTAGTGCAGTCTGGTAGCACCGACACCAGACAGGGGTGACCAGGGAGATTTTCCCAGTGCTGAGGTGCTAAAAGAGTTACTCAAGGGTGCTACAGCCGAAATAAATTTAGACGAAATAAAATAATGTCTTATATATAATACAAACACTGATGGAGAGGGCAATAGAAGATCTATTGACTTGTACTTGTGCTTCATAGATTATAATAAAGCATTTGACAAGGTGAAACATTCAGAAATGATAAAAATGTTAGGAAAACTCAATGCTGATGGGAAAGGTCTAAAGAGAGTAAGACATGTGTATTGGAAACAAACAACTGCGATGGGGGTTGACAGTAGTGTAGGAGAAGTCTAAAAGATAGAAATGCGTATCAGACAAAGATGTGTAATGTCACTAGATATTTTCTCCCTGTATACAATAGGATGTTATGTGAAACAGAAAGAATGCTAGGAATAGCAGTTGGAGGTTAAAATATGAATAATCTAAGATATGCTGACAATACAGTTCTTATTGAAAGAAGCGAACAAGAACTTCAAGCCCTATTAGACATGGTAGTACAAAAAAGTGAAAACAAATGACTCAAGTCTAAAAAAATAAGAAAACAGAAGTAATGGATGTTTCAAAGAAATACACACCGCTAGAATGCAGTATTACTATTAATGGCGCAAAATTAAATCAAACGAATAATGTCAAATATCTTGGCACCATTTTAACATCAGATGGCAGGTGCTCCAATGAGATCAACATTTTAACATCAGATGGCAGGTGCTCCAATGAGATCAACATTTTAACATCAGATGGCAGGTGCTCCAATGAGATGAACAACATGAAAGTACAGTCGGAATGAATATTTGAAAAAATGAGAAACATTGTATAATATTGAGTAATATGAATGCACACGCAAGTTCCAGTGCTAGGATGTTATATTAAGTCAATCCTTCGTTGTGGAAGTGAAGCACTGACAGTAAACAAAAGTGTACAAGTAAGCTGTAGGCAATTGAGATGTGGTTTTTAAGAGGAATAATGAAATTTCCATGAACAGCCAAGAAAACTAATGTAGGTGTCCTCAGAGAAACTGAAGTAAAACGACAAATTATAGCGAAAATTAGAAACAGACAATCAAGATTTTTATGAGGAAAGTAAAACTTGAATATTTAGTAACCCCCGGAAAGATCAAGGACAGAAGAGGCAGAGGAAGACAAAGAGAGAAATTTCTGCATAGGTTGTCACAAAATTAAGTCACCAACTGAACTTATTAACAACACAAGAGACAGAGAGTTGTAGAGAAGCATGATCGCCTACGCCACTCGGCATGGCACTTGATTGATTAATTTAAAAAAATAGGAACAATAAAGCCTTGGACAAGCTTTTGTAAGAATCTGATTGCTGTCTTGTTCATTTGTGAATAAATAGTGACTGTGTGTTCTGATGCGATGAGATGGCTGCTGTATGTTCAAGTAGGATGGTCTGGTTACTGTGTGTTCTATTGTAATAAACTGGTTACGGTGGGTTCTACTGTAATGAGCTGGTTACTGTGTTCTATTGTAATATACTATTTTACTGTGGGTTCTATTGTAGTGAGCTGGTCACTGTTTATTCTATTGTGATAAACTGGTAACTGTGTGGCTAATTTGTTTAATTAGTTATTTTGTGCAACACACGCAACATTTTTGGAGTTACTTTTATAAAAGATATTCGCTGATTGGACATCATTCAACCTATCGACTGTGCCCACCTGGTCATTAATTTCTCGTGCTTACCTTAATTGTACTCACCTTATGATTCTTGAGGTCATGATAGAGGTCATTGTCAAAATATCATTTTTAACGTTCTCGAATAAAATTCAGTTGAAAATTTTCAAGTATGGTTCACCTCAGAGCAACGATACGTAAAATCATTTGACTCTTACAAACTGGATAATCACAAAGTGCAGTGGTCAATTTAATGTGGTTAGAAGCACAATTAGTTGCCTTTGGAGGCTGTCTAAGCAAATTGGATCAGTGACAGACCGGTCTCGCAGTGGAAGACACAGAGTCACAATTCCTGCCGAAGTTGCCTCTTCATAGGACTGCATGCCCTCATGAATCGATTTGCATCAGCGTCCTCCACAGTCCAGTCAATGCCAGCCGCTCGTCGAATTGCAGATTAAGAAATCAGGAACCGGCTGCACATCGCTGGTCTTTGTGCTAGAAGATCCCACGGAGAGGTCTTGTTCTTACGGACCGACATGGCCAGAACAGACTGCAGCGGACACCAGCATTGTCAATGGACCATTGGGAATGACTGAGATGGGTTTTGTTTAGTTAAAGTCTGAAAGTTTCTCAATGCCAAAGTTAATTCTGTAAAATAAAATTCGGCACACGTTTCAAATAATGTTGCGTTTATTTTTTTAAATCGTATAGCTGGGGTAACTTAGCAGTTATATTGCTGGGGTAACTTAGCAGTTATATTGCTGGGGTAACTTAGCAATTAGAGACTTGGTTTAAAAATTTCTTAACAGGATAACTCTGAAATAGGAAATATATAATATCCATATCGCGAGTCTACAACAAATATAGCATCCAAAAATAAATACATATAATCGAATAATAAATGCGTGGGGCATGGCTGGAAGGTTAGAGCGTTGTTCTCGTACTTTTTTTTCTGTTGGAGAGTAAATTAAAAATCGGACACTGTCCATGACAAGGCGACAGCAAGGGTATGCGGCCTTCATCAAACAAAGCCACTTGCAAACTCCCTGCAACGCCTAAAGGAAAAATGCAACATTTATATATTCTGACAGAAAAATTAAGATTAAGACAGAAATTATATGATTTAAAACAGCCCTACAGGAACTATAATCAAATACATTTTTTGGAAGCAACATAGATATAGAAGGACGGTCAAACCGGGATGGCGAAAAAAAATATACTGCCTAAAGCAATATGAGCATGTATTAATTACACTAGAGAATATCTATATGAAAATCAAGGAATATCAGATAGAATACTAAAAATGTTTTAATGTAACTGCGTGCAGTTGTTGCTTCTGTTTGGTACAGGAATAAGGTGAGGAACAAACGGGGCAAAACAAGCTGTGGTCTCATAAATAGAATGGCATTGCAGGGTAGAGTGATTGACAAATTCATGGAAAAGACTAACAGATGTTGATATATATATATATTTATTTATATTTACAATTGGAAGATTTTATATTTTAAAAGACAGATAAAATAGCCAAATGGATAGATAGGAGGTTGGACCGAAGGTTGAATTAATGGTTAGATAGATAGATAGATAGATAGATAGATAGATGGATGGATGGATGGATGGATGGATGGATGGATGGATGGATGGATGGATGGATGGATGGATGGATGGATGGACGGACGAACGGACACATGGATGGATGGATGGATGGATGGACACATGGATAGATATGATGGATGGATGGATGGATGGATGGATGGATGGACGGACGGACACATGGATAGATATGATGGATGGATGGATGGATGGATGGATGGATGGATGGACACATGGATAGATATGATGGATGGATGGATGGATGGATGGATGGACGGACGGACACATGGATAGATATGATGGATGGATGGATGGATGGATGGATGGATGGATGGATGGATGGATGGATGGATGGATGGACGGACGGACGGACACATGGATAGATATGATGGATGGATGGATGGATGGATGGATGGATAGATATATAGATATGCAGGTAGGTAGGTTAGAGATAAAATAGATAAACATATTATATAGATAAATATATTAGATAAATCATTGGAGTAATAACTTCATGGAACGGCATAAATGCCAACAACCAAATTGATATTACGGATTGGGGACATATATTTCGGGGAATTCACATTGCTAATGTAGAAATAATTGCTAATCTCTTGCACAATCATATTTTACACTTACCAAACATTTACAAACATCAATATTCCTGCTTGAATAAACCTCTTCTATGCGGAATAATGCAGCTTTTATTGTTCCTTCTACAGACCGTCCTGTTGTTATTTATTTATTCCAGCAACATGTCAATTTAATGAGACAGTAAAGAACAACCAACGTGTGGAGAAATGTTCAATGTTGAAGGCAACTCTTTATATCACACTTTCTATTTGTAGCCGTAATTTATTATACGATATGTACTGATAATTCCGTCTCTGTGTCGGAGTGATACAGTGCCCGTCTGTGACAGCCAAGGTGCCGAGTTCGTTCCCCGCCACAGGCAATTGTGCATCCGGACCGTTCAGAAAGCACTGGCAAACTACTGAACGTATTTATATAGCGAAGAAAATCACTACAGCCAAAAAATGCTGAGGCGTGAATAGGATATGCTACCAAAAAAACGGATAATTCGACTACCATGTGTTGACCGGACCTGTACGTGGGGGTAGGGGAGATAATGGCAAATGACATACAAATAGTAAATGGCTAATAAGAATGTTAGTAGGACAGTCTTCTACTGTTGTGTGGGGTGGGAGATTTTGAATTTGTCTGTAGGGTATCCTGCCACAAGCTGGACAATCTTCTACTGTTGTGTGGGATGGCAGAGTTTGAATGTTTCTGTAGGGTGTCATGCCACAAGCTGGACAATCTTCTACTATTGTGTGGGATGGGAGATTTGAATGTTTCTGTAGGGTGTCATGCCACAAGCTGGACAATCTTTTACTGTTGTGTGGGATGGGAGATTTGAATGTTTTTGTAGGGTGTCATGCCACAAGCTAGACAATCTTCTACTGTTGTGTGGGATGGGAGATTTTAATGTTTCTGTAGGGTGTCATGCCACAAGCTAGACAATCTTCTACTGTTGTGTGGGATGGGAGAGTTTGAATACACTTGCAACTTTCGGGCATGATGCTGACTGAAGGGACTGGATTCCATCTCAAACGTTCAGATGTGGATCGCGAGCACGTATCACCTCAGCAGAGAATATTGAATGAGACAACAAACACTGTGCCCAAACTCTATTGTAATCTATTGCAAAATATGAAAACTGTTGATGTAATTTTTCTAGTCACTGGTAAAACTCGTGATAACACACAAAATCGACGTTTCTATCAAAAATACTATCAAGAGCACAATATAATATACAACAAGTAATAAACCGCATTTCTCCTATTTTCTTATTGTGTTCTTCTGGAACTTGCTTACAACTGAAGTTTTGTCTCTTCTATACACGTGATTATGTTGTGTGATTCGCACATAGGTCCGTAGATATTTTCTTCCACTGTTTTTTCTCTGAGCAAATTTATTTGCTTCCGCATTTCATATTCCAAGTATTCTGGAAGAATATGCTGTGCTGTCTCGTGTGCACATGGCAGTGTTGCCAATCCTGAATTTTGTATACATGTGGCGAAGTTGGTTGTTATGTTTTTAGGCACAGAATGACAACTTGGTCGAGTATATTCATAATTTGGTAGTCATCTTCTGTTGAAATTAACTTTTGAATTGAATTTATCATCTGCATCTTGGTAATTGCCACCAGCAACAAAAATTTGATGATTTGTTATCAAGCACTGCAAAAAAATTTAACTCGACCTTTCTCTTACAATTTCCATCTTGCTCATGAAAGCTTTCAAGGAATCAACAAATTGTATTGTGCCTCTATCCTTTCACTGCATCTAAAGATTCGGTTTATTCACTTTCTCAGAGATGTCAACCATAGAGGCAAGGCGCATGATCAATTCATTGTCAAACGTGACAAAAAATTACATCCTTTATTAAAAGTCAAAAAAACAATTTGAACTCATTTCTTACTTAACTACATTTCCTCTTGAAAGTGAAGACAGGTAGTTCTTGAGTACATAGTTACAACAGACAAGATAGAAGACGAAAGACAGTGAGGTCTGTAGAACCTAGTTACAACAGGCAAGATAGGAGGAAAGAGAGACCGAGAACAAAAACGCTAGATAATATTAGATAGTTTGAATTCGTTACAAGGCAAAGAGTCTACACCGATCCTGACCAAAGATACTGGAATTAGAGAATTGTGAAGATCTGTGATAGGTAGTCGACACGGCACTTGATAATGATGATATTTATTATAGTAAATAACTATAATTGAATATCATAAAATGGATGTAATAAATGAATATAACAAATGGATGTAACAAATTAATGTAACAAATAGATGTAACAAATGAATATAACAAATGGATGTAACAAATGAATGTAAAAAATGGATGTAATAAATGAATGTAACAAATGGATGTAATAAATGGATGAAACAAATGGATGAAACAAATGAATATAACAAATGGATGTAACAAATTAATGTAACAAATAGATGTAACAAATGAATATAACAAATGGATGTAACAAATGAATGTAAAAATGAATGTAATAAATGAATGTAACAAATGGATGAAACAAATGGATGAAACAAATGGATGAAACAAATGAATGTAACAAATGAATGTAACAAATGGATGTAACAAATGGATGGCTATCATCATCATGTGATAAACCAACAGCATGAACACCGACTTTATTACCTATTATCGATATCTGTCGCTGGAAAACGAAAACAAGATAACATTAGCCTATACGGACATTTCTGGTCTTTTCTCAAACATCTCATCTTACAAACATCGTTTTTTCCATTTTTGTACCTTAATCAGAATCTATCATTCTCATTCTATCTCATGCGGTAGCGTTGAGTATAACCACTGTTACAAGTACAATCACGACTATCATTCTGTCTGAAATAATCCAAAGTTGCAGCTGAAGCGGAACAACGAATGATTGCAATTGTAATGTCATCAACCTTGCATTATCGAAAACAGCTATACAACACAACAAAATCTAATCGCGAAATTTAAGCACATGAAGTGAGAGGACAAATAAGGTGAAAACTTAATCATGCGTAATGTAACGGCTTCACAGGTAATTAGATTGATTTGAAGTGGTCGATGTTGATAAGATAGATCCTTCATAATTGGAAGTTATATCTACACCAATAGAGTTTCTGAAATAGTTACAGATATTTTGTTCTGTTCATCCTGATTATAATTACTTCGTCTCTTCTCTGTTATCGCGAGGTATTGAGGGATGAAAGAGAAAGTGCTAGAAAATCATGTGGGGAAGTTTTCTAACTGGCTCGGATTCACTTAAATCTGTGGTTAAACAAGGACGAATGTGGTCCTCTTATGCGACTCACAATCTTCCTTAAGTGATTCTCCTGCGTTAGTTCATGTGACTCGGTCTTCCCTGAGTTCTCTGAGGGATTCCACTTCTGCGTTAGTTCATGTGACTCTTGGTATTCACAGAGGGCGTCTACTTCTACGCTAGTTCTCAAGTGACTACTAGTTAGCTGCAAGCAGTATGGAAAAATGCAATGATTGGTGTTATGGTTATAGCTTTATTGCGATATTTACGCAATTCGGTCTAATACATACGACGCTTAGAGTTTTTAGGTTCCATTTACCTATTCCAACCTCAATTCTCCTTAGTCACCGTATACCACATGCATGGCAGGTTATAGTGTTGATATTCTTTTCTTCCATTCTATTCCATAGATATTCCATTCTTTATTATTGCAAACTTAGTTAAACATGCACCAAAGAACAAAGCACCAAGAGTAGATGGCATACCTATAGAAGTAATAAAAAAGGCTAACAGTGACAGGTATAAAGTGGCTACACAGACTGTTCAATGTGATATGGTAGAAAAGACATCACAGTAGTAGAATACAGCGGTAATTGTTCCCATCTGGAAGGGGGAAAAATGTAAGAGAGACTGCACTAAGTATAGATGTATTTCACTCTTACGCCACATAGGAAAAATCTGTAGCAAGATACTTGAGAGACGGATATTTAGAAACACAGCTCAACAATACACAAATGGGATTTCGGGAAAATAAAACCTGTACGGATGCAATCCTAAGAATATCGCTAAGAGACAGGATGAAGAATGAGGGCATTCGATTTTTAAAAAACCAGTGCCACCTCAATCTTGGAATATATCAAGAGACAACAGATCAAATGGTTTCCATATATCTTCAGAACACCACAGAAGCTATGCAACACAGATACAGCGACGGCAGGCCTTAAGGCCGACCACGAAAACGATGGACCACTGAAATAAAAGAGGTGACAAAGTCCACAATATACTCAGCACACAAGAGGGCGATCTTTTAAAAAAACCTTTTCTATCCCTGACGCCGAAAAAGAACAAAGTGTTTAGCGAATAGATAGATAGATTAGATAGATAGATAGATAGATAGATAGATAGATAGATAGATAGATAGATAGATAGATAGATAGATAGATAGATGGATGGATGGATGGATGGATGGATGGATGGATGGATGGATGGATGGATGGGTGGGTGGGTGGGTGGGTATGGGCGGGCGGGCGGGCGGTTGGGCGGGCGGGCGGACGGACGAACGGACGGACGGACGGACGGATGGAGGGATGGATGGACGGACCGACCGACCGACCGACTGACCGACCGACTGAGAAGACAGACAGACAGATAGATTAGATTAGATTAGATTAGATTAGATTAGATTAGATTAGATTAGATTAGATTAATTTGGTTAGATTAGATTAGATTAGATTAGATATATTGGCTAGATACATTGATTAGATTAGGTAGATAGACAAATTAGATAAATAGATTAGATAAATAGTTTAGATAGATACATTAGATATATAAATTAGATAGATAAATTAGATAGATATATTAGATAGATATATTAGATAGATAGGTAGATTCATTCTTTTCTTCACTTTCGGGACCTGCCAACGCACAGATATTTTCAGATTGTCTAAAACCGTTGCTCTTGTAGTATTTATACTCGTCCGATTTTCTTTTCGTGTGAGGACAAAAACGTTGTTTATTTAGTCCTTAGTAATTTACCAAGTTCAAGTAGTGTTTTCAAGCTCTGTGACAAGCGTATATAGTATTTTAGAAGTTCACTTATGCACTCATATGCTGAATTCACATAGCACTCATATGCTGACTTCACATAGCACTCATATGATGACTTCACATAGCACTCATATGATGACTTCACATAGCACTCATATGCTGACTTCACATAGCACTCATATGCTGACTTCACATAGCACTCATATGCTGACTTCACATAGCACTCATATGCTGACTTCACAGAGCACTCATATGCTGAATTCACATAGCACTCATATGCTGACTTCACAGATAACATATGCTGACTTCACATAGCACTCATATGCTGACTTCACATAGCACTCATATGCTGACTTCACATAGCACTCATATGCTGAATTCACAGATAACATATGCTGACTTCACATAGCACTCATATGCTGACATCACATAGCACTCATATGCTGAATCCACAGATAACATATGCTGACTTCACATAGCACTCATATGCTGACTTCACATAGCACTCATATGATGAATTCACAGATAACATATGCTGACTTCACATAGACCCATATGCTGACTTCACATAGCACTCATATGCTGACTTCACATAGCACTCATATGCTGACTTCACATAGCACTCATATGCTGACTTCACATAGCACTCATATGCTGACTTCACATAGCACTCATATGATGAATTCACAGATAACATATGCTGATATATGAAAGGATTCATGAAAGAGTTAAACACTGTTTCAGATAATGAAAGAAAGAATTTGGTCAAGTCCTCTATGGATAATAATCACTATCAACAAGATATTGATGTGATAATTCATGGCTGGTTGATTGCTGATCCAGTGATCCATGGACATGCCATTTTACACTTGAAATGAAGAAAAAAAACGGGGGGAAAAGAAGATAATAGGAAAAAGAAGAAAAGAAGAGAAAAGTGTACAAGAGGAAGATGAAGAAGATGAAGAGAAAAATGATGATGAAAAAAGACAATAAAAAGATGGAGCAGAAGAAACTGAAGAAGAAGATTGATCAGAAGAAAGAAAGTAAAGGATGGATATGACGAAAATAAGAAAATAGATGTATAGAAAGAAAAAATATGAAGAAGAAAATGAAGACGAAGAAGAATAGTAAAAATATAAAAAAAGAATATGAAGAAGAACAATATGAAGATGAAGATAACAAGAAGATCAAGAAAAACAAAATTAAGAAAATAGAAAGAAGATAACGATGATGATGAAAAAGATAAAAAGAAGACGACGAAATGAGAAATGAAAAATAAGACGAAGAAGATGATAACGAAGAAAAGTTGGAGAAGAATAAGATGGTGATCAAAAAGAAAACGATGAAGAAAGAGAAGAAGATGGAAATAGAAGATAAGGTTGAATAAATAGAAAAAATGGAGAAAAAAAGATGGTGATGAAAAGATGATGAAGAATTAAGCTAACAAGAAGATGAAGATGCAGAATAAGAAATAGAAGAAATATAAAATAATGATGAAGTGTATACTCAGTGATAACTTTATGTGACATTGATTCTGGCGAATACAGCTTTCATTCATTCAAATCATTGGTACGCCTAGATTATGTGACAGTGATTCTGGCGAATACAGCTTTCATTCATTCAAATCATTGGTACGCCTAGTTTATGTGACAGTGATTCTGGCGAATACAGCTTTCATTCATTCAAATCATTGGTACGCCTAGTTTATGTGACAGTGATTCTGGCGAATACAGCTTTCATTCATTCAAATCATTGGTACGCCTAGATTATGTGACAGTGATTCTGGCGAATACAGCTTTCATTCATTCAAATCATTGGTACGCCTAGTTTATGTGACAGTGATTCTGGCGAATACAGCTTTCATTCATTCAAATCATTGGTACGCCTAGTTTATGTGACTTAAATGTTCTATCATTGCCTCGCTTGTGTTGTGGGTAGACGGGTAGAGCTTGTGTATTATACCTCCCTTCACATATTATGTACAATGTTCTAACATCTCGCTAACCTCATAGTTTACCTGTCTCCCTTCACATATTATGTACAATGTTCTAACATCTCGCTAACCTCATAGTTTACCTGTCTCCCTTCACATAGTATGTACAATGTTCTAACATCTCGCTAACCTCATAGTTTACCTGTCTCCCTTCACATAGTATGTACAATGTTCTAACATCTCGCTAACCTCATAGTTTACCTGTCTCCCTTCACATATTATGTACAATGTTCTAACATCTCGCTAACCTCATAGTTTACCTGTCTCCCTTCACATAGTATGTACAATGTTCTAACATCTCGCTAACCTCATAGTTTACCTGTCTCCCTTCACATAGTATGTACAATGTTCTAACATCTCGCTAACCTCATAGTTTACCTGTCTCCCTTCACATATTATGTACAATGTTCTAACATCTCGCTAACCTCATAGTTTACCTGTCTCCCTTCACATAGTATGTACAATGTTCTAACATCTCGCTAACCTCATAGTTTACCTGTCTCCCTTCACATAGTATGTACAATGTTCTAACATCTCGCTAACCTCATAGTTTACCTGTCTCCCTTCACATAGTATGTACAATGTTCTAACATCTCGCTAACCTCATAGTTTACCTGTCTCCCTTCACATATTATGATTGTCACTGACTGTCAAACACAGAAAGTTCATACTGGCCAATGAAAATTATTGAAATGTCAAATGAGTCATTAATAAGGCTAGATGTCCAATTAACCACCAGGTCTTATAATGTAGACAGGCATCACTCTTCGATGTTAGTTACATGTTTGTCGTCCTGATTAAAAATTTCTTTCAGTCGAAATGGCATCTGTCCTTGTACTCCGCTGTGCATATATCAACTGTACTATTGCTAACACTCTAATTTACCTATGTTTATTCATACTTTCATTCTTCTTTCTTGACGTCTTTCATTCATTTCCTATTTTATTTATTTCTCTTTACCAACTTAGCTTTCCTTATTTTCATCTCAACCATCTATCATTGATTGCACCCAGTGTCTTATCTGTCTTGTCCTCGAGCTATTCTAAATCTTTGCCCTCTTATTCTCCTGATCCTCGATGTATTATTTTTCCTAGTTGTTATAAATCCTAGCCATCTCATTTTCCTGAACCTTGATGTATTATTTTTTATTTATCGTTATCTCCAGTGCTACATTATAGTTCTGCGTCAATTTCTGGATTGTTCAGAAACTTCGCGACAGAAGTAAGACCCTGACAAGACATTCAAATTTATTCCGTAGAGTTCATCCTGTAAGCCAGATTTCCATTATTTGATTGGCAGGGTCGTGGCAGACGTGTATAACGTCATCATGTTTATATTTCTATATGGTATCCTATACTTCTACTTTTTCTTCATTATGTATAGGATCGTTTTAGTATATATTCTCTTTATTATATCATTCATTCATCATTTATCATTCATTCGTGTATTTATTTATTCATTTTTCATTTATCATTCATAATTCATTCATTAATTTATCATTCATAATTTATCATTCATAATTCTTTCGTTAATTTATCATTCATCACTCATTCGTTAATTCATTATTTATCATTCATAATTCATTCATTTATCAATCATCATTCATAATTTATCATTCATCACTCATTCCTTCATTCATAATTTATCATTCATAATTCATTCATCATTTATCCTTTATTATTCATTCATTCATTATTTATAAATCATAATTATCATTCATCATTCAGTCATTCATTATTTATCATTCATCATCCACGACGTTTTCTTTTTTTCCATTATCTATATTTCATATGTCATAGCCCATACATGTTTCTCCATAACGTTGAGAAACAAAATTGTAGCATTTCAAACATAATGTTACAGAAGAATACTTAGAATATCATGGTCAAAAAAGATCACCAATAATGACAGTCTGAGAGAATTGAAAGCAAATCAAAGCTGGCGGAAAAATAAGATTCTCTCTAGAAATTACAATAGTTTGATCATATCTCACACGACACGGGAACAAATAAATGATGATAATGGAGATAATGAAGTCAGAGCAACAAACAAGATGCAGGGCGTGAAGGTTGGTACAAGATATCAAGGACCATCAAAACATGATACTCACAGACAAGAAGGTTGATATCAAGGACCACCAAAACATGATGATCACAGAACATGAAGATGGGCGCACGATCGGCAGGAGTTTAGAAAGACTGTAATGACTTCTACATCTACAAACTGTGATGATATGATTTCTGATGATGATGTTTTCCCGATGTTTAATTTCATTTTTTATTTCCAAAGTTACCGGTTATTGATTATTGGTATAGCTTTTCATCTCTGTATGGATTTAAAAGTTACTGTAAAACTGAATAATTTATCGGCTTACCACTACGGCGGATGGATATACATGACGATTATATAGGCTAATCAGAGGCACAGAGTTAATGATCGAACTGTATCGAACTGGAAGCATGGACTTACATACACATGCTGATTTTCCTCCAGCAGATATCGAAAGATGTGTACTAGAATGGCTTATGGTACAGTAAACTCAAAATTTTACGTCGTAGTGCCACAGTCCAACATTTGCTAAATTTCAATATAAATGTATCATTAATTGCCTTGGCAACGTTCTGTTATACTACCCAACATTTGCTAAATTTCAATGTGAATGTATCGTTTATTACCCCTTGACATCGTCCTGCTATACTTCTATAATTTCATTCAACATTATTCATCATCGTCATCTCCACTACATCCTACAGCACACTACATCCTACAGCACACTACATCCTACAGCACACTACATCCTACAGCACACTACATCCTACAGCACACTACATCCTACAGCATACTACATCCTACAGCACACTACATCCTACAGCACACTACATCCTACAGCACACTACATCCTACAGCACACTACATCCTACAGCACACTACATCCTACAGCACACTACATCCTACAGCACACTACATCCTACAGCACTTATGTGTCTTCTCTCTACCCGCAACTTATTGTGGCAGCAGGGGCCTGAACTTCTAGTTCAGTACACAAAGAAAAGAGACGTTTTATTTCTTCAAGTCATGTCCTAGGGAAACTTGGTGAATGGACTAACAACATCTCACACGTGACAAATCAAAATCAATGCATATCTCATTATATATGATTACTTTTGTCTTCTATCACATTATCTTCATGGGTAACGAAAAGATGCAGGTCAGTGGACATTGCGCCGTTGTTCTTTTGTGGCAGAATCCTATTTGGCGGGGAATGTGCCGTCTTTGAGAATGGGTCAACAAACCTAACAGAGGATAGCTCAATAAACCTAACAGAGGATGGCTCAATAAACCTGACAGAGGATGGGTCAACAAACCTAACAGAGGATAGCTCAATAAACCTGACAGAGGATTGCTCAATAAACCTGACAAAAGATAGTTCAATAAACCTGACAGAGGATGGGTCAAGAAACCTGACAGGATAGTTCAATAAACCTGACAGAGGAATAATGAGATAGTTTGCCCAAAGTATATGCTATTCTCCTGAAGAACATGATGCTCCTGGGATAATGCCTCTGGAATGATTCCCTGTGGGGACCAAAAACTCGTATATGACAACAACTCGTATATGTATTCGGGTGTGATCTCTGTTACTAAACTGAAGATCAACTGAAGATCACATCTGCTTTTGTCAAAAAGACTATAGGCTGACAAGAGCTACCTGCTCACGGCTAATATGATTATTTCATCATCATCATGTGACAAGAGCTACCTGCTCACAGCTAATATGATTATTTCATCATCATCATGTGACAAGAGCTACCTGCTCACAGCTAATATGATTATTTCATCATCATTCCCATCACATTTTTCTTGATTCCATAGTTTTCTTCCACATTATTCCTCAACATTATCTTCATCACACTTGTAAACATTGCCATCAATTACCTTGGAGAGATGTAGGTCGTGAAACCATCAGAGAGACAGCTGTTGAGAATTTCTGGAGACCATGACTACGGCATAAGAAAGTGTCATCAACTTTCATAGATTTTCGTTAAAGAAACATGAAGAATGTCCGGAGACCATGACTACCACATAAGAAAGTGTCATCAACTTTCATAGATTTTCGTTAAAGAAACATGAAGAATGTCCGGAGACCATGACTACGGCATAAGAAAGTGTCATCAACTTTCATAGATTTTCGTTAAAGAAACATGAAGAATGTCCGGAGACCATGACTACAGCATAAGAAAGTGTCATCAACTTTCATAGATTTTCGTTAAAGAAACATGAAGAATGTCCGGAGACCATGACTACGGCATAAGAAAGTGTCATCAAATTTCATAGATTTTCGTTAAAGAAACATGAAGAATGTCCGGAGACCATGACTACGGCATAAGAAAGTGTCATCAACTTTCATAGATTTTCGTTAAAGAAACATGAAGAATGTCCGGAGACCATGGCTACCACATAAGAAAGTGTCATCAACTTTCATAGATTTTCGTTAAAGAAACATGAAGAATGTCCGGAGACCATGACTACGGCATAAGAAAGTGTCATCAACTTTCATAGATTTTCGTTAAAGAAACATGAAGAATATCCGGAGACCATGACTACAGCATAAGAAAGTGTCATCAACTTTCATAGATTTTCGTTAAAGAAACATGAAGAATGTCCGGAGACCATGACTACAGCATAAGAAAGTGTCATCAACTTTCATAGATTTCGTTACAGAAACATGAAGAATGTCCGGAGACCATGACTACGGCAAAAGAAAGTGTCATCAACTTTCATAGATTTTCGTTAAAGAAACATGAAGAATGTCCGGAGACCATGACTACGGCATAAGAAAGTGTCAACTTTCATAGATTTTCGTTAAAGAAACATGAAGAATTAAAGATGAATGTCTTTTAGGGAATAATTTTTTTTAATCGATGCTTTCAGGAACAACAAGAGATTGAGGAAGCGAGAGAGGGTGAGGGACAAAAAGTAAAGCATAACTATCCAGAACGATAAAAATCAAGAACGATATACATGTATAGAAGGAACAAAGAAAAATAAGGGAAAGGTGGAACAAAAGCAAGGAAATAAACACATGAGCAATGAGAGGAATGTAAGACACACGTTAGAGAGAGCGAGAGAGAGAGAAATAAAATGATGTATGCAAGGACAAGATATATGAAATTCCCACACACAAAAAATTTAAAACACATTCAACAAAATAAAATAGTACACTTGAAGGCGGCGATATATATATATATATATATATATATATATATATATATATATATATATATATATATATATATATATATATATATATATATATATATATACAAATATAACTGCATGTTTAAAAACAAGGAATAGAAAATAGAAACAAACATATGAACAAACCAGAAATTAAAAATTAAAAGCAAAATAATGAAAATTTGAAAGAAGATTATTGTACATTGTGATTATATGAACAGAGAGAGAAATCATGTCAGAGAGAGAGAGAGAGAGAGAGAGAGAGAGAGAGCTATAATCTAAGGATAACACATTTATACACAAACTATTAACAAAACAGGAATAAATATGTACACACAAAGCAATGAAAATATGAATAAATAAAGGTGAACACTCAAAATAAGGGAGAAAAATCAAGAATAATGAGGATTTTAGATTTGTTGATACATTGTTACACAAGAAAGAAAGAAATGGACATTCAGAAAGAAAATTTTAAAACAAAAAATGTGCAAAAATAATTATGAAATATTGGAGAATAATTAGGACCACGCCAGGAAAAGACACATTTTAATGAAGATTTATAGAGAAATTTGGCAAAAGTCGTCTGTAGCTTGTGGATTTCTTGTCTTTTTCAAAAAATAATGAATTCGTAATTTTAGGATTAGTGTGTGTGTAATCTTGAGTTATCTGTTCCTTGGAGCGGGATCTATGCAGAGTAACCGGTCCTGGAATTAGGGTGGATAACCGGTTCGTTCTGTTTGTGTTTTTAGAGCTTTGAGGAGATAGAATGAGTTATTGAAGCAAGAGAGAAGAGGGGGTAATTCTGAAATGAGAGAGACTTTAGGAAATAAATGATGAGTGATTCGGGCTTGAGGAGGAATGGGAGAGATAAGAGAGAAACGAACAACGGTTTTTTCGAGAAGAGAAGGGAGAAGTTATGAAAAATAATGGGAGATGCGAGTGGTTGATATGTGAGAGAGAAAATAGTTTCCTACAGTCTTTCCTGAGAAAGTGAGGAGAAGAGATAGGAGAAGCAGTTATGTCCAAGAGAGTTAAAGAGTAATAGGGAAAGAGTGAATGATTCTGAACAAGAGAAATAGAGTTACAGGATAGAGAAGGGGTGGAGAGAGATTGGATGGATTTTAAATGCAAAAAAAATGAAAATATAAAGAGCAGAGGGAGATAGAGTTGATTTCAGAACGAAATAGTGTAGTGTAAAGAGAATCGGTGAAATAGTGTAGTGTAAAGAGAATCGGTGAAATAGTGTAGTGTAAAGAGAATCGGTGAAATAGTGTAGTGTAAAGAGAATCGGTGAAATAGTGTAGTGTAAAGAGAATCGGTGAAATAGTGTAGTGTAAAGAAAATCGGTGAAATAGTGTAGTGTAAAGAGAATCGGTGAAATAGTGTAGTGTAAAGAGAATCGGTGAAATAGTGTAGTGTAAAGAGAATCGGTGAAATAGTGCAGTGTAAAGAGAATCGGTGAAATAGTGCAGTGTAAAGAGAATCGGTGAAATAGTGCAGTGTAAAGAGAATCGGTGAAATAGTGCAGTGTAAAGAGAATCGGTGAAATAGTGCAGTGTAAAGAGAATCGGTGAAATAGTGTAGTGTAAAGAGAATCGGTGAAATAGTGTAGTGTAAAGAGAATCGGTGAAATAGTGTAGTGTAAAGAGAATCGGTGAAATAGTGTAGTGTAAAGAGAATCGGTGAAATAGTGTAGTGTAAAGAGAATCGGTGAAATAGTGTAGTGTAAAGAGAATCGGTGAAATAGTGTAGTGTAAAGAGAATCGGTGAAATAGTGTAGTGTAAAGAGAATCGGTGAAATAGTGTAGTGTAAAGAGAATCGGTGAAATAGTGTAGTGTAAAGAGAATCGGTGAAATAGTGTAGTGTAAAGAGAATCGGTGAAATAGTGTAGTGTAAAGAGAATCGGTGAAATAGTGTAGTGTAAAGAGAATCGGTGAAATAGTGTAGTGTAAAGAGAATCGGTGAAATAGTGTAGTGTAAAGAGAATCGGTGAAATAGTGTAGTGTAAAGAGAATCGGTGAAATAGGGTAATTTTCAGAATGATAGAAGAGATAATCTAAAGAGAATGTTTGAGATAGCGTGGATTTCAGAATTGAAGAAAAATCAATGTAAAGAGAACAGGTGGGATGAAGTGGATTTCAGAAAGAATTGTAAGTCTTACCGTGAGAAGCATATTAAATACGAAGATCGTCTGCCATTTGACCATCGATGACTTGACAAATGGAGATTCTGACAATCAATGTGATCATTTGATTACTTGACAAATGGAGATTCTGACAATCAATGTGGTCATTTGATTACTTGACAAATGAAGATTCCGACTCACTATTGAGAAACTGTTTAACTGATTTTTAGCTACCCTAGCCTGTGGTTGCTGTAACACAGCTTTGTCCAACTCGATAACTAAGGGCCGCATTTTATTTTCTTAGATACGAGTATATGACACGCATTCCGTTCTTCGGACTAGATCTTGCTAATCTGCAGACGTATGAGAAACAGAAGAGGAATAGATAATCGCCGGACAGCAAACGTAAAAATTAAGTTTACTTGTATAAAGCGACAATAGTAACGGACAGCAAACGTAAAAATTAAGTTTACTTGTATAAAGCGACAATAGTAAGGGAAAACAAACGTAAAAATTAAATTTACTTGTATAAAGCGACAATAGTAAGGGACATCAAACGTAAAAATTAAGTTTACTTGTATAAAGCGACAATAGTAAGGGACATCAAACGTAAACATTAAGTTTACTTGTATAAAGCGACAATAGTAAGGGTGCATACTCTCACTATATAGGTTGATGTATTATTGTTATTGTTCGTTTATTTTTTTGTAAAACATGTTTTCTTGCGTAATTTATGATTTATGCAGTAAATTGTCTAATGTATTTTATAATAATAATTGAAGCTTGACATTGTTATCTACCTATTGTTGGTTTTAGGCATCACTGAATATATCAAATCGCTACGTCAACACAATATGCATGACGTATTTCTTGTTTCACGATGATATGACAATATGGAGTCATTTCCTATGTCAACAACACATCTACGAGATTTCTTGCAAACACGTGTAGTTAAGACTCGTAAGCCAAATGCAAACACGGGTTCTTAAGACTCGTAAACTACATTTTGGAGAGAAAGGAGTATAGTTTCCCAAAACTTTAATGCAGACATAAACTAAAGTATAGATACATAAACTAAAGTACATAAATACATAAACTAAAGTATAGATACATAAACTAAAGTATAGATACATAAACTAAAGTATAGATACATAAACTAAAGTACATAAATACATAAACTAAAGTACATAAATACATAAACTAAAGTATAGATACATAAACTAAAGTACATAAATACATAAACTAAAGTACATAAATACATAAACTAAAGTACATAAATACATAAACTAAAGTACATAAATACATAAACTAAAGTACATAAATACATAAACTAAGGTACATAAATACATAAACTAAAGTATAGATACATAAACTAAAGTACATAAATACATAAACTAAGGTACATAAATACATAAACTAAAGTATAGATACATAAACTAAAGTACATAAATACATAAACTAAAGTACATAAATACATAAACTGAAGTATATACATACATAAACTGAAGTGTATAAATACTGAATATTTCATTTTAGAAAAATGACGTAATCCAGGATTCGCATTATGTTTGTTAGTCTTCTGATGTTTTCGTTTGCCATTACATCTCTTATTGTTGCTCTGAGAATTCTTGGTAGTCAAGTCATTTCTGTAGTAAGATGTTTTCCTTTGGCTTCTGTTGTTAATGTCCACGTATGATACGTAGTGATGGTATAATGATCGTTTTATATAGTTCAGTTTTTTTGTTCATGTTCAAATATTCCTTTTTTGCTCATTGGGGTTATTTGCCCTAACCGACAAGGAATTAAAAAATACCATGTAAAAATGTAACCAAAAAATCGGTTTACACAATTTGTAGAGATAAAAATTGATTTCAAAAATTTTAATTCATTCATAATAGCATACAGTTCATGTATCAACTTGCGGTGCAAAGGGAACGCATTGCTCTAGGCGGACCCAGGGTTAGCAGATAACCAAGATCCCAAATGTACCTCCACGCGGTGCACCCTGGAAACAGAAATACAGCAGCTCGTGCTGATTCTGGCCAAATCATTTGGGGATCGTGTCCGAGAATGTGGAGGTAGCAGATGGAAAGAGATTTGACTGCACAAGAGACAGACAATATCTCCGACACCACCAGCAGCACCACATATAGCGATACTGTCGACATACAGTGAAGCTAGTCATTCCAGTCCGAACATTGGAGGGGCGGCCAATGTAAAATGCACGTAAAGGTAGATGCATGGCGAGAGACAAATAGATTTCATACCGAGTACAATGAAACAATGAAAGGGCAGAACAGCGCTAGAGAGCAGCGCGAAGTGCAAATAGAAAATGAAAAGTTCCTAGGAAAGGGGAACTACAAGCTCCGTCAGCTCGAGACGAGCTTCTAGTTATCTGTGTTCCTACAGGCAGAGACCCAGACCCATTCATTGGCGTTTGGTAAAGCAAGAAGACCTAATCCAACTCTAATGTCGAGCCTTCCTAAACCGGAAATATGCTCGCGAAGAGAAAGGGTTCCGTACTCGATACGCTCAGGCACAAAAGGGACAACGATTTAGCCCTGGCCCAACTCTACTGTCAGGTTTTCCTACACCGGAAATACACTTGAAGAGAGAAAGGGTTCAGTACCTGATGGGCTCAGGCGCTATTGGGACAAGGACGCTCAGCTCGAGAATGCCTTGCTCTCAAACGCGTGGTGTGAGACTCGAACTTGGACAAGGGGTACACGATGTCGGTGAATGACACCTCGGCTAAGAGGGTGAAAGAGCCAGGGTCCAACTCCTCTGTTGAGTTCTTCCCCTTAAGGAACCAGGCTCACGGATGAGAAACGGTTCAGTACCCAATGGGCACAGGCACAGCACGTCCAATTACACGAGGCAAGCTCATAGACAGTGGAACACCTCGTTCGAGTCAGACGAGAGCACAAAAATCGTCTGGGCGAAGAGTCTCCACTACGCGTGCCTGGAGACAGATATAGAGGCTGTCACAGGCTAAGGGTAGCCCATCCGAATTGTCAAGGCATGCCGAAATCGGATGTGCTAGGCCTACAAGGCGCATAACGGTGGCACAACGTAATCACGCTCCCGGCGGAAATCGCACGGATATCCGTGATGGTTACAATGGAGCGAACGAAAAACAAAAAAACAAACATGTATCAACTTGAAAGTTTCAAGGATCCATTTTAAAAAAGCATCTGGTTTTAGGGGAAAATAACCGTTTAAATTGTGAACAAAAATTACACATATATATATATATACGAGTTGTAATGGTATGTTGTAAAAAAAACGATACTGTGTAATATAGAGTTTAAAATTTCTATAGACGCATCCGCTTAGCTCATGAAATATCAGATCACAAGCCACATGGACACAATTATCAGAAACTAAACTCAGCAGTGACAAGAATGACATTATTCAATTAAATAACTACATCAAATGTTGCTGGTGAAAACATTGTTACTCGCTGCCATCTTTCATTTCATGTTCGGCACAAGATAAGTCAACGTGACAATTCTTACAGAATAGACAGCGTTTTTCGCTCTAAATGACATCAGATTTGACATTCTTCGGAACATCAAGGAACTAGAAACACGTCGTTAGTCCTAGTTCTCGCTAAAAGACCCAGTACCCACAGAGCCTGCCCAATTCTGATCTATGAAATAACCTAATAATAATCTGCAGTAATCGGAACTTCACCAACACACGGCGACTAGACCACATGCAACTAGAACAAGTACAGAAAAAGATGTAACGCTATTTCCCGTATAGGGCACTGAAGTTTCTGCAGTGAAAAAAAAAAGTTGTAAATGATGACAAATAAAAATCTAGTTTCTCGGAATAGATCCTCACATCATCTAATTATCAACTTACACACGATTGACAATTCTATCATGAGTAAATGTGGACGGAAGCCCCAGACTGCAGAACACACATTTCAAAATTGCCCTGAATATTTAACATTGAGGCAAATCTCCTGTCCCGATTACTATACATTGAAGTAAACCTAATGACCCAAGGAAATAACACTGGTACATGATCAGAAAAACTAGACGGGTTTAAGTCATGTCATGTGACATATTCTCTCCAGAATATTGTCTTCCCAATGAACTCCCTGAACCATCTCTGCCTTAGGCCATACGGCTGCCATTTTCCAGCGACGTATTCATGTTATCTTTAATGTCGTCAGTCAATCTTCTTCTGCCCTTTCTCCTCTAACCAGGTACTCTGCCCTACATTATATGTCGTTCTAAAACAGTTGTGTCTCCTTATATGACCAAACATGTGTAGTTTTCTTTTTGCTATTATGTTTAATAACCTACACTCTGACATCTTCAATGTGTTTATAATATCTGAATTTCTCATATTTTGTCCTTCCATGATATTCCAAATATCTTCTTTGTAGCATTTCATCTCGAAAGCGTTGATCTTCTTTGCCGCTATCTTAGTGCCTATGTTTCATAGCCGTATGATGTAACACAAAAAAAGTTCTTAGCATTAGCACCCCTTAGCATTAGCAGTTTCGTTTCTATTCCGCTGTTTTTCCATATATTTTTCAATAATGTTATTTTACAATATGCCATTGCTAATCTCTTCCTTATCTCCGCCATGCAGTCACTTATACCTTGATGTTTGCTCATACATATGGGAATTTATCCACACACACTATCTTGATATTGTCTATTCTGATTTTTTGTTTTTTGTTTTGCGTTCGCTCCATTGTAACCAGCATGGATATCCGTGCGATTTCCGCCGGGAGCGTGATTACGTTGTGCCACCGTTATGCGCCTTGTAGGCCTAGCATATCCGATTTCGGCATGGGATTTTTGGTTGTTATGTTGTTATATCTGCTCACCTGTATCCGATTAGCAACTGTTTTTTCCCGAAAGTAATGGCAACCTGAGTAAATAATGTACCGAGAAATTTTCAATGAATTAATCGAACTTTGCTCTAGGATTATTTTCTAAGTATAAACTAGAAAAGACAAGTTAAAGTTGATGTTAGTGACAAGTTAAAGTTGATGCTAGTGACAAGTTAAAGTTGATGCTAGTGACAAGTTAAAGTTGATGCTAGTGACAAGTTAAAGTTGATGCTAGTGACAAGTTAAAGTTGATGCTAGTGACAATCTTGCTGAACAATATATTTCTAGTGAAAGAACGAAGAAGATTAACTTTATCATACGATATCCGTATTCTTCAACTTTATCGTCATCATTGTCAACTTGTCAACATGGTATTATTATCATTTCATAATCATCATTATCTCATCATCATCTAATTATCATCATCTAATTATCATCATCATCTAATCATTATCGGATAATCATCTAATCATCATCGTCATTATCATCGTCATTTCATTATCGTCTAATTATCGCCATCAGCAGCATCATGATCAACATCATCGACTTCATCATCACGTGTAGTAGTACATAATGTGTACAGTGATAAATTAACATGTTTCACATAACGAAAACTAGTGAAAACCGATGAATGAGTGAGGCAAAAACTAACATAAATATAGGAAAAACTAGTAGGAAAAGATTAAATAAATATGGGGAAAATGTAAACAAGAGAAATTGAATAAGAAAAGGAGAATATGAGATAAAAAGTGAGAATTAGGTGTGGAATGGGTTGATTATGAATGAGAAAAAACTAGTGAAACAGAAAGAAAGAAATGAGAGAAATGAGTTGACAGAAGGAAATATATACGAGAATAATGAATGGAAAAGGATAAAATACTTGTGTGGAAAAAAAAAGTTGAAAAGGAGGATTGGATACGATACTAAAGAGGGCGAAAGACGAAATTCAATACTGGGAGAAACAATAAGGAATTACATTTTGGAGAAAAATAAATGAAAGACGAAAAATTAATTATTAAAGAAATGAATTCTTTTTCTTCTTCAGCGTTAGTTCTCAAACTCCCGCTGGATCTCACTTGAAACAGCACCGTGGTCCTACTAGATCTCCAGCAGGATGTAGTCTATAGAATAGAAATGAGTTGTGTTGCCGTTTTATTTCCGCCAATGGCCCGACACATCCGTCTTCGGTGGGATAGAAATGAATAAAGCAGAGTGAATTATATATTGGAAGAAATTAGTGAAACAGAGGGAATTACATATTGGATAAATATGTTTGAAATAGCAGAAATTAGTTATTAAGAAAAAAAATGGAAAAGTGGATTCAGTTTATTGAGAGTAATTTCCTACACTTCTTCTGCTTATATTCTCAAACTCCAGAAGATTGTGAGGATCTATTCCGAGAAACTAGATTTTTATTTGCCATCGTTTACAGCTTTTCTATGATATCTGCGCATGTCGGACCGAAAACTTCCGGCTTTACCATAGTTTCCTGGCCAGTTTGAACTTCTTAGAGATGAGACAGAAAACCCTATCCACAAAATCTCCATATCGGTCTCGTAATAATATGCATAACACGTGTTCTCCTTTCAGGCCAAGGAAACACCCGGGCTGAAAAAAAATGTGTAAAACGAGATATTTTATGTGTTTCAAAATTAGATTTTGTGATTAAAATGTGTGAAAATTGAGACATCAGATAATGAAGAAAATGGAACAACTATATTTTTCTGAACAAATTAGTAAAAATTAGAAATTAGATTTATGATAATAATGTGATAAAAAAAAAGAAATTTCATAAAACATGGAGAAAATGAGTACAGGGAAAAAATGATGAAATAAATATGAATAAGATGCGACGGAGAATGAGGAGTGTCGACATGCAAGAACAGACAACAAGAGCCGAAATAAACGTGAATTAAAATAGAACGACTAAAAATGAATTATCGTCTGAATCATAGAAAAATATTTTTTAACGATAGAAGCAAATTTGACTCGATAAAGAATCGTACAAGAAAATGTATAATGAAAATGAGATAAATGCAGATTTAAAACACTTCTTGTGTGATGTTTAAGAAGAAAAGGCAAATCATGAAATAAAATAAGAAAAGTTAAGAAAACGTGTCAGGTTTTTAAAGGAACTATCCCATTACATTTAACGTCTGCTCGAGCCGTAAATATGTGATAGGGTAAACATGTTTTATATACGGTTCAGGAAACTGCTACGGAGAGAAGGACTGAAATTTGTGGATCCATTCATAGAGATACATACAGGGGAGAGACGTGATGTCAACGTGACGTTTCGGGTAAGTAAGATGACATTTATTGTGGAATTGATGACAGTTTCATTTCTCTTGGGTAAAAGTGAAAAGTGAGAGAAAATTTGATGATTTGAAGTTTTGAGACAGTTACACGATTCTTGATTTTTTAATTAGAAACAATCATCACGGCAGTTGGCATTCCCATAAGTGCTCGGTTTGCCATTCCGTCAGGCATTGATAAACTTATTGTCCCAGCCAATCGTTGATTGTGGGCTCTTCATATCCTTCAAAATATTACGCACTTTATCCCCTCGTCTCTGGTAACTCCAATTTATATCACTCTCTGAATATATACATTATCTCTTGTAACCTCCTATTTGTCGTGTTTAATGTATCCATGACTACCCTAGTTAACTCTGCCCTGTCTCTTATCACTGTACCACTATAGCATTGCGCGCCAATGCATCGGCTCTTTCGTTTTATCTGACTCTCGCATGACCTGGAATAGATCCATGCAAAGCTTTTGGAAATTTTGAGAAACGTGACTCGCACTGAGTTTTTTCTATGAACTATTCATTCTTCATGAAAAAATATTGGGTGCCATTATTGGGTGCCACCCAGAGTAAGAAGAAGAAGAGGGAGACCTAGAGAAACTCTACGAAGAACCATTAATAGAGAAGGCATGTCAATGAATCTAAACAACACGCAACAATTGAAAGACCTGGCAACACAAAGACAGAAATGGAAAGCTATGGCTTCTACCCTATGCGTCGCCTATGGCCCTGGAGGAACATAACATAACATTCATTCTTACGCAGCATGTTCTTGAATCACTGATGGAATCACTGCGGGCGTTTGTGGCTGGGTCATCAGCCCAGTGAGATCCGCTATCACTTCCTCCATCCATCGTCATGTTGTTGGGTGTTAAGCGATAAACCCCATCAGCATATGTTTGTTTCTCCTATTGCTTAGCCATCTGTGCAAACAATTATATCTTGTGGTTTTGACTACTGCTGGTTTATTCCCTGTATACTTTCATCTGCCCAAGTGAAAGCCCATTCACGACACTATCTTACTAGATGTATCACATATCTTACTAGATGTGTCACATATCTTACTAGATGTGTCACATATCTTACTAGATGTGTCACATATCTTACTAGATGTGTCACATATCTTACTAGATGTGTCACATATCTTACTAGATGTGTCACATATCTTACTAGATGTGTCACATATCTTACTAGATGTGTCACATATCTTACTAGATGTATCACATATCTTACTAGATATATCACATTTATTATGGATGTTCACTTTTTTGCTTACTTCTACCCATTCACAGCCTTTTTCCTACTATTTTACAGTTTTCATCCACTGAGTAGAGCATTTTCTGCTTCTGCCATCCACGGACTTCCTCTCTTTATGCACCTTCTTCTTTGTGTTGTCCAGATGTTGGCGTGAAGGATGATGATCAGTGTTAGCTGTTGCTTTGAAGTATTCCTTTACCTGAGCTGCTAGGTGTTTTACTTTAATGCTGGGAGGTATAGAAGAAATATCTTGGCAGCGAAGCTATGTCTAGTACATCCTACAATTGCTCTCATGACCTCATTCTGGACTATCTCCAGACTAACAACATTTGTTTGTGACGGAGACTTAATAATCATAGATCATAGTTGAACCCAGATAGTACCATTATCTGCAACAGCAGATAAAATGTTCGTTGTGGCATCTCTGCATACGCCATGACTTTAAATGCATTGATATCAGTCTTAGATTTCGGAATGAGATTGTCAACGCGTTTGACAAGACAGACGTCTATCGAAAGTTATTCCTAGGTATTTAATTGATATCTCCCAATCGATGGTAGTGATCTCCCCCCTCCCAAAGGATCAGGTTATAGTGTCCTCAACTATCCTGTTTTTACACGAGAACTAGACTAGCTTTGCCATGGGAAATTTGATGACTGCATTGAAAGCTTGAGCATCAGAACGAAAGATATTTTAGCTTACTTTCCACACCCCCAATAATGTCAGACCTGTTCGTCTGCTGAGAATGTACAACAAGAGTTCATCCACATAAGTGAGAATCGTATCTGGCATAGCATCCCGAAGCTGCACAATTTTGTAAGTAAATTTAAGTAGGAAGTCAGAGGACAATTTTTAAAATTTTTTGTGACTAACGGGAATTGAACCAGTCCGTTCAACGGCATTATATTTTGCCGTTGAACGGACTGGTTCAATTCCCGTTAGTCACAAACAATTTTGTAAATGTAGATGTTAAGGAATACAGGTAGTAGCGGTGATCCATGTGTCAATCCCAGAGCTATATTTATGACTTGTGAGATTCAGGATCCCAACTTCACAGCAATATATCTAGACATGAACAACGTTGCTGACAATATATCTAGACATGAACAACATTGTTGACAATATATCTAGACATGAACAATATTGCTGACAATATATCTAGACATGAACAACATTGCTGACAATATATCTAGACATGAACAACATTGCTGACAATATATCTAGACATGAACAACATTGCTGACAATATATCTAGACATGAACAACATTGTTGACAATCGAATTATTCACATATCCATGTTTAGTGCACTATTAAAAAATGTACAAGTTCACATAAACTGGCTCGGTTATACGCGTCTTCAAGATCGATCGCCTCGTCCACAGTTCCTTCCTTTTGCTTGAGAGATCTCGTAAATATCATATGCTAGAATTGTTTCGTTAGAGGTTGTATTTCTACCCGGTCTGTTCATGTCGATAGAATCAAGGAGTAAACCTCTGTTTTCTAGAGCGATGGTCAATTGTCTAGCAGAGATCCTCTCTATATTCTGGCCATGTACTTTGTGCAACGTGCTGATGCAGTAACTCTTTATGTCAGTGGTGCCCGTGTTTGGTTTTTCTAGGGTAAATATCTAACTGTGTAACCACTTCTCTCACATGAATATTTTCTGTCTTCAAGCTTTTGTTGAACGCGTCGGCAATTTTCTTGAGTTATGTCGTCAGCTATCTTTCAGAAGGCTATTCCGTCAGGACCATGTACACTATCTGAAGTCGTTATAGTTTGTTTCACAGTCGAAAGATATTAGTTTCTCTTCATCATTACTTGCTGCCAGAAATGTCATTACTTTCTGCCAGAAATGTCATTACTTCCTGCCAGAAATGTCATTACTTGCTGCCAGAAATGTCATTACTTTCTGCCAGGAATGTCATTACTTGCTGCCAGAAATGTCATTACTTGCTGCCAGAAATGTCATTACTTGCTGCCAGAAATGTCATTACTTGCTGCCAGAAATGTCATTACTTGCTGTCATGAATGTCATTACTTGCTGCCAGGAATGTCATTACTTGCTGCCAGGAATGTCATTACGTGCTGCCAGGAATGTCATTATTTGCTGCCAGGAATGTCATTACTTGCTGCCATGAATGTCATTACTTGCTGCCAGGAATGTCACTACTTGCTGCCAGGAATGTCATTACTTGCTGCCAGGAATGTCATTATTTCCTGTCAGGAATGTCATTACTTGCCACGAGAAATGTCACTAATTTATGCCAGGAATGTCATTGCGTGCAGCCAAATATGTCATTACTTTCTGCCAGAAATGTCATTACTTGCAGCCAGAAATGCCATTACTTGTTGCCAGAAATGTCATCACTTGCAGCCAGGAATGTAATTACTTGTTGCTAGAAATGTCATTACTTGCTGCCAGAAATACCATTACTTTCTGCCATAAATTTCATTACTTGATGTCAGAAATGTCATTACTCGCTGCCAGAAATATCATTACTTGCTGCCAGAAATACCATTACTTTCTGCCAGAAATACCATTACTTGATGCCAGAAATGTCATTGTTTTATATAAGTACTATTGTTTTATATAAGTACTATTGTTTTATATAAGTACTATTGTTTTACATAAGCACTATTGTTTTACATAAGCACTATTGTTTTACATAAGCACTATTGTTTTACATAAGTACTATTGTTTTACATAAGTACTATTGTTTTACATAAGCACTATTGTTTTACATAAGTACTATTGTTTTACATAAGCACTATTGTTTTACATAAGCACTATTGTTTTACATAAGTACTATTGTTTTACATAAGCACTATTGTTTTACATAAGTACTATTGTTTTACATAAGTACTATTGTTATAAACCAGGTGGTTCAGCCACATCATGAGAATGGAACCAACGAAACCAGCCGTTCGTAAAAACAACAGCATAAGATCGGGCTACAAGTCACAAAGAAGACCAGGAACTAGATGAGTGGAAATAATCAAAGAATCCTTAACGAGACACGTTCTCGCAATAGACAATGCAGCCCAAATGGACAAAGAAAGACAACACCAAATTCCTACCATGACGCTTAACGGCACAAGTGGAAATGACAGGAGAACGGCAGGCAGACAAACAGACAGATAGGCAGATCGATAAATAAATAGATGGATGGACGGATGGCTGGATGGACGGATGGATAGATGGATGGATGGATGGATGGATGGATGGATGGATGGATGGATGGATGGACAGACAGACCAAGACAGGACAGACCAGACAGACCAGACAGGACAGACCAGACAGGACAGACCAGACAGGACAGACCAGACAGGACAGACCAGATCAGACCAGGAAAGACCATGATTCGAAAGACAAGACAGGACAACCAAATCAGACCAGGAAAGACCATGATTCGAAAGACAAGACAGGACAGACCAGACCAGATAGACTATTGTTATACAGACTATTGTTATACAGACTATTGTTATACAGACTATTGTTATACAGACTATTGTTATACAGACTATTGTTATACAGACTATTGTTACGCAGTTTTACAACAGTCTGACATTATTAACGACACGTCGTACAGCTGTAATATTGCTGATACCATCGGTAGAGAAATTTGTTGGATCAATGTTCAACTTTAGTATAGCCGTTTTAATGGGCACAATTTTCCTATTACGTGTCCCAGGGTCCTAAAATAAAGACCGTTAACTTTCTTTAGGACTCCAAAAATCTATTCGAGGTTTACCAGCGTAGGAAGTATTAAATTTTATTCACAATAATTGCTATCTGGTTGCCACACAGAGGGGACCTTAGCCAGAATACAATAATTGCCACGTGGTTGCCACACATATCTTAGTCAGAAATTTGAAATATTTGTTCTCTTCCTGGTCTCACTGTAATTTCCTTGATTCCCGTTGAGAACTAAATGAATAGATTGTTAGAACTACTTGAATATATTGTGAGAATTATATGAATAGATTGTTAGAATTATATGAATACATTGTGAGATCTACATGAATAGATTGTGTGAACTGCAGATACAGATTGTGCGAACATGAGAACTACAGATATAGATTGTGAGGACTACGGGTATAGATTGTGAGAGCTTCAGGTATAGACTGTGAGCTACAGGTATAGATTGTAAGAGTCACATGAAGAGATTATGGAACTACAGGTATAGATTGCGAAAACTACAGGTATAGATTGTGAGAACTACATGTATAGATTGTGAGAACTACATGTATAGATTGTGTGAACTATAGGTATAGATTGTGTGAACTACTTGTATAGATTATGGGAACTACAAGTAAAGAATGTGAAAACAACTGGTATAGATTGTGAGAACTACAGGTACAGATACATAGTCTACTGTTTCCTGTGTATGCGGAAATAAATAATAATCTGGCACCGTCTATGGAATTGATAGTTGGAATCAATCTTTTTACAATATGTTCTCGGTAATTACCATCAAATTTCGCTGTAAGAGTATCTTTAACAGGAATCATCATCATCATAAGTGCCGTCTCCGCAACGAAGGTTGGCTGCAACGTATCTCCAACATCTCCTGTCTCTTGTCTTGGTGGTGCACTCTGCTAGACTGTAACCTGTCCATCGTGTAATGTTACTCTCCCACTTGTATCTCTGCCTACCTCTTGCTCGCTTCCCTTTGACTTTACCCTTAACAGGAATACCCACATCCAATGTCACTATGTTTCAGTGTTTACTAATGAAGGAGAGGTGAAATAAAAGATTTAATGTGGAGGCGATGTGAGATAAAAGGTTTACTAATGAAGGAGAGGTGAAATAAAAGATTTAATGTGGAGGCGATGTGAGATAAAAGGTTTACTAATGAAGGAGAGGTGAAATAAAAGATTTAATGTGGAGGCGATGTGAGATAAAAGGTTTACTAATGAAGGAGAGGTGAAATAAAAGATTTAATGTGGAGGCGATGTGAGATAAAAGGTTTACTAATGAAGGAGAGGTGAAAAAAAAGATTTAATGTGGAGGAGAGCTGAGATAACAGGTTTACTCGTTTAGGACAGCTGAGACAAACGGTTTACCTGTAGAGGAGAGCTAAGTGAAAGGTTTACCTGTAGATGAGAGCTGAGTAAAAGGTTTACCTGTAGAGGAGAGCAGAGTAAAAGGTTTACCTGTAGAGGAGAGCAGAGTAAAAGGTTTACCTGTAGAGAAGAGCTGAGTAAAAGGTTTACCTGTAGAGGAGAGCTGAGTAAAAGGTTTACCTGTAGTGGAGAGCTGAGTAAAAGGTTTACCTGTAGAGGAGAGCTGAGTAAAAGGTTTACCTGTAGAGGAGAGCTGAGTAAAAGGTTTACATGTAGAGGAGAGCTGAGTAAAAGGTTTACTTGTAAAGAATAGATGAGAAGATTTACGTGTGGCTGCGGGTGTGAGATAGTTTGAACTTCTTGGGTCGTAATATCTGGATTGATGTGACAAGTTCGGTTATGTAGTTGCATTTATTAAACCATAACTCAGTCAAATATAGTCCGCTATGCACGTAGTATCGTGGAGCTCTAGTGAATACGGAGGTCTCACAATATTTATGTATTAGTAGTGAAATAGAATAGGGGAGGAGTTATTTAATCGGTTAAATGATTAACAGAGATTTTAAGCGCTGACACATCCAAAGAACGATTATAACAGGTCACTCCCGCGGTCTGACCTTGGTCAAAGCAAGTTTTTTTTTGTTGGTTACGTCGAGTGTATTTTGTTTCTCCGGTCAATGAAAAGAATGGATCAATAAAGATCAGACGGCAGAAATGACCAGCTGGATGGCCTGCCTTTTTCTTCCACTGTGGATAAAAAGTAATCAAATTGGTGATAAGTCGAACTGCAATTAATCTACTTCCCAGTAGGCCAACACTTTGGTTCCATCTATATTCAATTGGATTTATATCGTGGGGGATTAATTTTTTTAACTGTACATTCTTATTTTGATTTCTTGTGACAAATTTATTGCTATTCTAATACACTTTATTTTTACAGCAAATTATTTTGTTGTTCCATTGATCTCTCTGCATTCATTTCGTTTCATCTTCATTCGTCCTATTTTTGAATAAATATTTTTAGTTTCTTGTGAAATAGTTCATTAATTCTGTGAGCTCCCTAATGTCAACGGTCTTGTATTTGTTTTCATTATTGATTCAACATTTTTGTCTCGTGTTCTGTTATTGATAAAAATCATTTGATCGAAACTCCGATTAAGTATGTTTTCTTTATGAGCTATACAACTAAATCAATATGTGTCTTTGTTCTTCTATATTCAAATGTAGTGATGGTAATGAAGGTCAGCAATCATGTCCTGAACAAGAATCTACAGGAAGTAGTCACCCTTGCAATAACATCTCCTATGACATCTAGCTAAGCAAGTACAGATTATAAAAAAGAGAGGGTAAATAAAAGTATGCAAATGGTCTGAAAATATATATCTTATACCCAACTGATTGGATTATCGAAATAATAAGGAAATGAAGCAATCCAACGTATTTTAATGAAGTTGAAAAGACGTATTGAAAAGACAATATAAATCTAAAAAGAGGTCACACAAGACGTCGGCTAACACATAATAACACACATAATGAGTCGGACGTGTCGGGCAATTGGTGCCAATAACACGGTGACATAACACATCCTTATTCTCTGGATTACATCTTATGCTCTGGATTACATTCAGCTAATACGTGGTTTAAACACACGTATAGCAGTGGCAGCTAGCACATTTACTAAATTAACTAATATCTGGAAATCAAAAGATCTAGGGACAAACACCAAACTAAAGCTATTTAACTCATGTATTGTCTCAGTGTTAACGTATGGTAGTGAAAGCTGGAAATCAACTCAAGCAACAGACAACAAACTAAACAGCTTCGAAAACAAATGTCTTCGCAAACTGATGAACATAAAATGGAGCGACTTCGTCACAAATAGTGATCTAAGAGCCAAAACACACCAAGAGTATATTTCAAACATCATAAGAACATGAAGATGGAAATACCTTGGTCACGTTTTACGACTAGATGCAAACAGAATAAACTAAGAAGCCCTTATGTGGTCACCTGAGGGTAAAAAAAAAAGAGGAAGACCTAAAACGACCCTTAAAAACACCATTATTAAAGAAGGGAAATTAATAGGCTATAAGACCATCCAGGAACTAAAGCTGCAGGCAGTGGACCTCATCATAAAGAGAACCAAAACCTCTGCCCTATGTGTTGCTTGCGGCACGAAAGGAACAAACTAACATTCAGTTAGAAATATAGTTGGATGTAACAATTGCCTGTAAGAGTTCAGGAACTTGTAGCTATGCTTAGTTGGACAGCCACCTTGTATGGTGGGAATTACATCGCTGTCTGCTCCACCCTTACCAGTATCCATTGTCCAGAGCTGTGTTGTATGGACATCTAACCGAAATGAATGATTGGCAGGGGAGCTGAAGTACATGACTCCAACCCTGCTCATTGCGGAAAGGTAGAGAAGGCACAAACCCCTAGAATTGACCCCTTCTGGGTAGGAGACCTCCTCTCAAAACACTTTACGTCACTGAGAGTTAATCTTCTGTGTACGTACAAAAATTGTATGTCTCTGAGAGTTAATCTTCTGTGTATGTACAAAAATTGTATGTCTCTGAGAGTTAATCTTCTGTGTATGTACAAAAATTGTATGTCTCTGAGAGTTAATCTTCTGTGTATGTACAAATAATTGTACGTCTCTGAGAGTTAATCTTCTGTGTATGTACAAAAAATTGTACGTCTCTGAGAGTTAATCTTCTGTGTATGACGAAAACATTGTATGTCGCTGAGAGTTAATTTTTAGTGTATGGCCAAAACATTGTATGTCGCTGAGAGTTAATCTTCCGTGTATGCACGAAACAGTGAACGTCTCAGAGTTAATCTTCTGTGTATGAAATAAAGCTCTAGAGAAATAATCCCATTACATATTGTAAGAAACGGGAGAAAAGATCTGAAAACGCTTTTACTCGAGAACCTATGTAGGCGCTGCTATAGATCTTTCCTGACACAAATAGGACTCCTTGGGCATCTATGAACTCAAAACCTAAACAAAAATAGACAACACCCAATGTTCATGTTTTTTTCCCCATTATTTTTCCTCTCATATGTTTATTGTTTTTCATGCCACCTCATCTTCGCTTGAGCAGGATGAACAACATCATCACATATAGGAAGTAAGAGCTAATTGCTCGTAATTCCTGGGATCGATACAACAAGATTAACTATTGCTCTACCAGATATATTTCATATTTCTGTGACTCCTCTAGAAAAGTTTATGGTTATCAAATGTAAAATGTGTATCTTCGTGGCCCCGAGCAAAAAACTGTGTCTACCGTGAGGGTCACACTCCCAGTGCCAGATTTACCTATAAGCTAAACAAGCTATAGCTTAGGCCCCCCACTTTTTTGGGAGCCTAAACAACTTTTTTTTTCACTATCTAAATATTCTTATTTGTTAAAGGGACCCACATCTCAGATAGCTTAGGCCCCATATCTCAAATAACTTAGGCCCCATATCTCAAAAAACTTAGGCCCCATATCTCAAATAACTTAGGCCCCATATCTCAGATAGCTTAGGCCCCATATCTCAGATAGCTTAGGCCCCATATCTCAAATAACTTAGGCCCCATATCTCAGATAGCTTAGGCCCCATATCTCAAATAACTTAGGCCCCATATCTCAGATAGCTTAGGCCCCATATCTCAGATAGCTTAGGCCCCATATCTCAAATAACTTAGGCCCCATATCTCAGATAGCTTAGGCCCCATATTTCAAATAGCTTAGGCTCCATATCTCAAATACCTTAGGCCCCATATCTCAAATAACTTAGGCCCCATATCTCAGATAGCTTAGGCCCCATATCTCAAATAACTTAGGCCCCATATCTCAGATAGCTTAGGCCTCTATCAAGTCTAAATTCGGCCCTGCACATCCCCCCTTGAGAACCATGATAATGGAGAAATGTTTGTTTGTTTGTTTTGCGTTCGCTCCATTGTAACCATTACGGATATCCGTGTGATTTCCACCGGGAGCGTGATTACGTTGTGCCACCGTTATGCGCATTGTAGGCCTAGCACATCCGATTTCGGCATGCCTTGACAATTCGGGTGGGCTACCCTTAGCCTGTGACAGCCTCTATATCTGTCTCCAGGCACGCGATTTGTGCTCTCGTCTGACTCGCACGAGGTGTTCCACTGTCTATGAACTTGCCTCGTGTAATTGGACGTGCTGTGCCTGTGCCCATTGGGTACTAAACCGTTTCTCATCCGTGAGCCTGGTTCCTTAAGGGGAAGAACTCAACAGAGGAGTTGGACCCTGGCTCTTTCGCCCTCTTAGCCGAGGTGTCATTCACCGACATCGTGTACCCCTTGTCCAAATTCGAGTCTCACACCACGCGTTTGAGAGCAAGGCGTTCTCGAGCTGAGCGTCCTTGTCCCAATAGCGCCTGAGCCCATCAGGTACTGAACCCTTTCTCTCTTCAAGTGTATTTTCGGTGTAGGAAAACCTGACAGTAGAGTTGGGCCAGGGCTAAATCGTTGTCCCGTTTGTGCCTGATCCCATCGGGTACAGAACCCTTTCTCTTCGCGAGCATATTTCCGGTTTAGGAAGGCTCGACAGTAGAGTTGGGCCAGGACTACCATCGTTGTCCCTTTCTTGCCTACGCCCATCGGGTACAGAACCCTTTCTCTTCGCGAGCATATTTCCGGTTTAGGAAGGCTCGACATTAGATTTGGATTAGGTCTTCTTGCTTTACCAAACGCCAATTAATGGGTCTGGGGCTCTGTCTGTAAGGAACACAGGTAACTAGAAGCTCGTCTCGAGCTGACGGAGCGTGTAGTTTCCCTTTCCTAGGGACTTTTCACTTTCTATTTGCAGTTCGCGCTGCCCTCTAGCGCTGTTCTGCCCTTTCATTGTTTCATTGTACTCGGTATGAAATCGATTTGTCTCTCGCCATGCATCTACCTTTACGTGCATTTTACATTGGCCGCCCCTCCAATGTTCGGACTGGACTGACTAGCTTCACTGTATGTCGACAGTGTCGCTATATGTGGTGATGCTGGTGGTGTCAGAGATATTGTCTGTCTCTTGTGCAGACAAATCTCTTTCCATCTGCTACCTCCACATTCTCGGACACGATCCCCAAATGGTTTGGCCAGAATCAGCTCGAGCTGCTGTATTTCTGTTTCCAGGGTGCACCGCGTGGAGGTACATTTGGGATCTTGGTTATCTGCTAACCCTGGGTCCGCCTAGAGCAATGCGTTCCCTTTGCACCCCAATGGTGAAATAAAAGAAAGGAACTTAAAATCAAAATATTATGAGAAAACGAAGTAGCAAATACACTTTTCAGTTAATTCTGTCCCCCCCCCCCAAAAAAAAAATGAGCCGTGTTGATGTATATCTTGTATAGTTCTGCAGTTCTCTTTCAGCAACATATCTAGGGGTATGAAGTTGGTCCAATCTCCTAGACACTCTTTTGTCATCTTCGTAGAGGTAACAAAAAATATCAAGTAAACACTAGAAAAACTATTAAACATGCCATAATCGCCTCCTCTGATCTCAGGGCGCTCAGATAGGCGCTAAGTCCCTTTGGACTAGACGAGTGTCATTATCAGAATACCAACTTAGTAGGTACGCTCATAATATTCATCCGTTTCTAAGGTCAAATTTGCTTCTGGGTAGACTTAGGAATTGACCGCAATGAGAATAGAAATATCCTTCTTTGGTGTTTCAAGAAAGATTTTTACGAGCTATGTGTTATATTCCTCATGTCAAATGTAAATATATCCACATATCTCTATAATGACGCAGTTTTACAAAGCATGGGAGACCTCACAGAACCTGAGTTTTGCATTTGGAAGTACTATTACTTGTTCTGTTACTAATTTATCATAAATATACAGACATTCATTTATTCCATAATGGCACAGTGCTACATGGTGTTGAATGCGTCACAGTTGGAGTTCAAGCCTTACGAAGGTGGGGTTACCAGGTGTTTACACGGCTTATTTCCGTTTCCTGTAGTCAACGAAGCGAGACACAATCACAGGTGCACCGACTTGATGTGCTGCATTATTTCAATACTGTCATATTCATATACTCAATTTGCTTTTGCACATTCACATTCGACCTGAGCACTCTCCTAGACATTCACATTCGACCTGAGCACTCTCCTAGACATTCACATTCGATCTGAGCACTCTCCTAGACATTCACATTCGAACTGAGCACTCTCCTAGACATTCACATTCGACCTGAGCACTCTCCTAGACATTCACATTCGACCTGAGCACTCTCCTAGACATTCACATTCGATCTGAACACATTCATAGACATTCACATTCGACCTGAGCACTCTCCTAGACATTCACATTCGATATGAACACATTCCTAGACATTCACATTCGACCTGAGCACTCTCCTAGACATTCACATTCTACCTGAGCACTCTCCTAGACATTCACATTCGACCTGACCACTCACCTAGACATTCACATTCGACCTGAGCACTCTCGTAGACTTCACATTCGACCTGAGCACTCTCCTAGACATTCACATTCGATCTGAACACATTCCTAGACATTCACATTCGACCTGAGCACTCTCCTAGACATTCACATTCGACCTGAACATTTTCCTAGATATTTAAATCGACCTTAGCACTCTCCTATATATTCACATTCTACCCACGTACTATCCTAGACATTTATATTCGACCAGAATATTCTCCTAGACATTCACATTCTACTCAAGCACTCTCCCAGACATTCACATTCTACTTGAGCAATCTCCTAGATATTCACATTCGACTTGAACACTCTCCTAGACATTCACATTCTGCTTGAGCACTCTCCCTGACTATCACATTCGTCTTGAGCACTCTCCTAGACATTCACATTCGACTTCAGCACTCTCCCAGACATTCACATTCTACTCAACCACTCTCCCAGACATTCACATTCGACTTGAGCACTCTCCTAGACATTCACATTTGACCTGAACAATCTCCTAGACATTAACATTCTTCTTGAACACTTTCCTAGATATTCACATTCTACCTCAGCCCTTTTCTTGACATTTATATTCGACCTTAACACCTTTCTATACATTCACATGTGACATCAGTACTTTCCTAGACTTTCACATTCGACCTGAAAACTGACTTAGACATTGCAATCCGACCGTATAACTTTCCTAGACATTCACACTCACCTGAGTCCTTTCCAAGACAGTTACACTCGCCTCAGCACTTTCCTAGACATTCACACTCACCTGAGCACTTTCCTAGATGTTCACATTCTTAAATATCACGGGAATGTCTCTAGCAAATAGTAATCAAGCCGTCCGCTCCGCTTTGTTCTCAAAAGGTCGCATGTGCGGATCCTGTTCGCAACGTCTTGTTTATAAAGTAGATCTTTTCGGAGATCCCTGTGAATTATTTTCATAATAATGGTGTCTTTCCAAGGTAGGGAAGCACGTCTATGAAAACATACAACAGCACCCGATGGTACAAAGGGTCCTGTGATTATTTGTACATACTGTAGAAGACTCTTTGTGTCCTAGATTGATCTTGGGGGTCATATCTTTCATGCCCATGCATCGTACATTATGCTTCTTATAGCACAACAATACTATCGTCTGGAAAGACGGAAAGCTGCGTTTTACGTAAGATATATGCTGTACGTTATCATGGCCATGTATCATAGATTATATTTTTTAATCGCACAACAAACAATAATATCGTCTGGAAAGACGGAAAGTTGTCTAATACTATCTAAGATCTTACCTTAATAAAATTGGTCCGTATACTGTCAAAAACGGTTGAGTTTATAAGCGTTGATGCTATATAAGAATTCTAACAGTGACACTTTCAATGGCTGGTGAGGAGACTCATATACATTTTCATTGGCTGATGGGGAGACTCATACACACTTTCATTGGCTGCTGAGAAAACGAATACACACATGAGCCAAAACAACGTACGGACAATTCGTGTCAGCCAATATGAATGATTCTGGCTGTAATATCTGAAGGGGTGTGATCTTGCAGAGCGCGCAGAGTGAGTGAAATAAATTGTTACATAGATTTTTGAAGAAGACAAAACGAAACACTTACATGCATAGACTTGTCCAGGGTCTCGTGAAATTAAACTTGGTCAAAACTTGTGCGTTCTGCTTGAATCTGTCCAAGCATTTAAACTTCACGAAGAAGTTCTCCAGACTTTTCAACCTGAATTAAAAACAAAACCACTAAAGTCTATTATATATGGACATACCGTTTAAACTGAAAAATATATTCACCTTTCACTTCGCATGCATATGTCCTCAACAAATCTCTTCCATCTTGTATAATCTTTAAGTAGTTCTTACACTTCACCATCTTGTATAATCTGTAACTAGTTCTTACACTTCACCATCTTGTATAATCTGTAACTAGTTCTTACACTTCACCATCTTGTATTATCTTTAACTAGTTCATACACTTCACCATCTTGTATTATCTTTAACTAGTTCATACACTTCACCATCTTGTATTATCTTTAACTAGTTCTTACACTTCACCATCTTGTATAATATTTAACTAGTTCTTACACTTCACCATCTTGTGTAATCTTTAACTAGTTCATACACTTCACCATCTTGTATTATCTTTAACTAGTTCATACACTTCACCATCTTGTATTATCTTTAACTAGTTCATACACTTCACCATCTTGTATTATCTTTAACTAGTTCTTACACTTCACCATCTTGTATAATATTTAACTAGTTCTTACACTTCACCATCTTGTATTATCTTTAACTAGTTCATACACTTCACCATCTTGTATTATCTTTAACTAGTTCATACACTTCACCATCTTGTATTATCTTTAACTAGTTCATACACTTCACCATCTTGTATTATCTTTAACTAGTCCCACATTGACAACATGGCAAAGGCCTCCGAGCTGTTCTATGTGACAATAATCATCACTAAAACTGGCACAATGTGTCAGAGATCTACAGTACTAACAAACATCACTTTAAGGAACACTCATATAAAGCAAGTCGACAGCTTTTGCTACTTAGGATCTACAATTACATCAACCCTTTCCCTAGACAATAACATAAACGCGCTTATAAGGAAAGGGAGTGCTATTTTTGGCGGACTGTAAGAGCGAGCTTGGAAAAACCATAAATTAAAATTGAAAACGACATACAGATCTATCAAAAATGCGTGCTGAGTACACTATACTAAGGATCTAAAACATGAACTACCTATACCAAACATGAGAGGAAACTTAACGTCTTTTATCTAAGATGTCTCCGCAAGGCCTTAAACATTAAATGGCATGAGAAAGTCACTAACATGAAAGTGTTGCACCCAGCTACCATCTGCCATGGAAACACTCAACATAAATAGTTTTCGTTGGCTGGGTCACGTCCGTAGAATGCCAAACTGCCGCATCCCAAAACTTTTACTATTCGGGGAACTGCCTGAAGGCCGTCACGCCCACGGTAGACCAATGCTGATGCATAAAGGCACATGTAAATCCACAATGAAAGGCTTCCACATTGAATCCTAGAACTGAGAAAATACTGTCGAAACTCGGGATGTTTGGAGGCAAAACCTGCGTGCGGGAGCAGCATTGTTCGGAAATAATATGTTCAAAGATATGAATGAAAAAAGACAAAAGCGCAAACACAAATCTTCTATTGCTGTGATATGATCGCACGAAAAGTCGTCATTTCTGAGAAAATATTCAACGGATTGATTCTTCTTATTGCTAAATGACCGTCTGAAAGACTCAAAATAATATATTGTAGTTGGGAGACGACATTGCTTCCACAATTGTGTGTGTTACGGTAAAATGTAAAATGTGAGTGTCGTTTTTTTTGCTGCTTACGCAATACTTTACAGGAAAAAAAACGTTTTGTGTATTTTCCAATCTACCTGTCAATTTGTAAAATATTAGTTACTGAGGTCGTGTTGTGTGTAAGACAAACTGGAAATATGGTTGCTATGCAACAGTTAATATTCGTGAAAATTGAGCTCAAGTGAGTAACATGAATTCCGGAACGAACTATAAACATTCCTTGGTAATGGCATATCCCTTTCTTTTCTCATTTGTGTGACCTTTTTCAATTCTTCATCTTCAGAGTTCATTCTCAAACTCCCGTTGGATCTCCCTTGTAGCAGGATCATTATTCTACTAGATTTCCAGTAGGATGTAGTCCAGAGAATGGAAATGCGTTGTGTTACAGTTTTATTTGCGCCAATGCCCCGACACATCCGTCTTCGACAGACTTTTTCAATTCAATTAATCATTATATTTGCAATGTTAAATTTAAATTTATGATTGTTTAATAAGTCATTACTCAAATTGTTGGGTAAACTTAATCAAATCAGATTTGAGATATATTATAGAAGTCAAATTTTAAATTACTCGGGCAAAGTCAATATTTCATAAGATTAAGAACATGTTATGGTTAATGGCGGTTGCGATCTTGCTCGCAAAAATGGAAGTAAAGTTCGGTGTTTCAGTGTTTTCTAAATAGAATATGTGATTTCTTTACTGAAATAGAATATGTGATTTCTTTACTGGAATAGAATATGTGATTTCTTTACTGGAATAGAATAGAACACGGTTTAACCATTTGGAGACGCTGAAACGATATTATAACAGGTATTACAAGCCGACAGTGTACAACTAAAACATGATGTTACAAGCCGACAGTGTAGAACTAAAACATGATGTTACAAGCCGACAGTGTAGAACTAAAACATGATGTTACAAGCCGACAGTGTAGAACTAAAACATGATGTTACAAGCCCACAGTGTACAACTAAAACATGATGTTACAAGCCCACAGTGTACAACTAAAACATGATGTTACAAGCCGACAGTGTAGAACTAAAACATGATGTTACAAGCCCACAGTGTACAACTAAAACATGATGTTACAAGCCCACAGTGTAGAACTAAAACATGATGTTACAAGCCGACAGTGTAGAACTAAAACATGATGTTACAAGCCGACAGTGTAGAACTAAAACATGATGTTACAAGCCGACAGTGTACAACTAAAACATGATGTTACAAGCCCACAGTGTACAACTAAAACATGATGTTACAAGCCCACAGTGTACAACTAAAACATGATGTTACAAGCCGACAGTGTACAACTAAAACATGATGTTACAAGCCGACAGTGTAGAACTAAAACATGATGTTACAAGCCGACAGTGTAGAACTAAAACATGATGTTACAAGCCGACAGTGTAGAACTAAAACATGATGTTACAAGCCGACAGTGTAGAACTAAAACATGATGTTACAAGCCCACAGTGTACAACTAAAACATGATGTTACAAGCCCACAGTGTACAACTAAAACATGATGTTACAAGCCGACAGTGTAGAACTAAAACATGATGTTACAAGCCGACAGTGTAGAACTAAAACATGATGTTACAAGCCGACAGTGTAGAACTAAAACGCTCATAGGAAATAATACTATCAAAATAATATAGACTATCATGCAATAATATCAACAACGAAAGAATAACTACAACAGCATATAAATACACTCCACACAACATATATGGACTTTAACTTCAAAATAAACACAGAATGAAAACCAGAGGTAATGTCAATCGCACAAGCAGAAAGAAACCCCACTATTCTAATCGCACAAGCAGAAAGAAACCCCACTATTCTAATCGCACAAGCAGAATGAAACCCCACTATTCTAATCGATGATTATCTTAAACAGGTGAAAGAATTCACTTTTCTTGGAAGCATCACATCATCAAATGGAAAATAACACCAATGAAATTCAACATAGATGCAATATAGCATGCCGGGTCTTGTGGCAGATGTCTCCTATTTTCCAAAAAGAAAAAATATGTGAGGATGGACACCACAAATGCACTATATAAAACGATCATTATACTATTACTATGCTACCAATCTCAAACGTGGACACTAACAACAGAAACCAAAAGAAAACTTGTTACAACAGAAATGACTTGTCTACGTAGAATCCTCGGAGTAACAATAAGAGACATAATCAGAAACGAAAACACCAGAAGACTAACAAACACAATGCCAATCCTCGATTACATCAGAAGACAATAGATTAAGTGTTTTTCGCATGCTTCCAGACAGTGCCCATCATAAATCATTACTATATAGACACGATTGATACAAAGACAGCGGCAGGCGCTAAAAACGATGAATTACATAAATACAAGAGTGAACGAAAACAAACATATATGAAGCACACAAAAAAGCTATCTCCAGAGAAATCTTCCACCTATGACGACGCAAGGCATACAGGGTATAAAGCGAAAAAAAAGAAAGAATATATTAGGTAATATATATTTGTTAACTGAGGTGAGAAAGAGTGTTTTTAGAAGTGTTATAGAACCAATTCTGATTTATGGAAGTGAATCTTGGACAAGAAGCAGAATAGTGAAAATTACTATATAGGCTGCAGATACGTGATTATAGGCAGCAGATACGTGATTATAGGCAGCAGATACGTGATTATAGTCAGCAGATACGTGATTATAGTCAGCAGATACGTGATTATAGTCAGCAGATACGTGATTATAGTCAGCAGATACGTGATTATAGTCAGCAGATACGTGATTATAGGCAGCAGATACGTGATTATAGTCAGCAGATACGTGATTGTATAGAAGAATATTGAGAACACCATGGACACATAAACAGCATATTGAAAATATCTTGACAGAAGTTAACTCAATAACAGATCTTCTCACCCGCCATCAGATCTTCTCACCCGCCATCAGATCTTCTCACCCGCCATCAGATCTTCTCACTCGCTATCAGATCTTCTCACCCGCCATCAGATCTTCTCACCCGCCCATCAGATCTTCTCACCCGCCATCAGATCTTCTCACCCGCCATCAGATCTTCTCACCCGCCATCAGAAAGAGACAGTCAACTTTTTTTTAATAAGAAGATGAAAAATCATAAGAAGATGAAAAATGGAACACAACGTGACAACAGGCACATGGAAGAGAAGATGCTTGACAACGTGGTATTTTGACATGAGAGAAAAACATCCTTATCCTAAATAACTGACATCACACGAAACAGAAGTCTGTGTAAATGCATGATAACCAATGATACACGTCATGGACCATAAGAAGAAGATTACTGAAATCAATGTTATCATCAATACTTACAGTTGACAGCCAAATTACTTACGTTCTACAGTACGTATCAATATATATATATATATATATATATATATATATATATATATATATATATATATATATATATAAGCTTAAAGTCATCTACATATGAATACTTGTGTATCAATCCGAGCAATCAATGATCAAGTGATTATCACATATAAACATATGACGGTTCCTTATTTACATCTATAAACCTTCATGGATGTAGGCGTGCCATTTTTGGGGAAATCACCAAATTTCCGCAATGTATACCTAATCTAATTTCCTTGTTTGGGCACGGATAATCCTAATTCCGTCCAATCTGTAATGAATGATATATGTACACCGAAGTCGCGTGTGTTGAACCACTGGGGTAAATAAAAACGGCGACATAACACAATACCACTTCATGGATTGAATCCTGCTAGAAATCTAGGAAGACTATCTTCCTACGACAAGCGAGATCCGGTGGTGGTTTGAGAACGAACCAATCTGTGTGTATATATATATATATATACTATCTTGTGAATATTTAAAATCTAAGTGATTCAGAATTTCATCTCCTCATTTCCGGTTTATCCCACCGTTCCTATTAACCATTTATTCATTCCATTACTCATTACTTTCCCTAAGTTTTCCAGGAAATTCATCAAACTAGAAATACAAGATAAACATAATTATTCTAGTCTGGTTCTGGGATACAACTTCCGGGTCATTGAGTCTCGAGTAGGAAAAGTCCAAAGTCGATCATTTGCAGGTGGATTTATTGTAGGACTCGGAAATTTCTAAGATATCCTTTCGGTGGGTACCTGATGTCTTGCTGAGATATGCGTCATCTGCGCAATAGAAGCAGCCTTTAATGGATCTTGGAGGAATTTGTCCCTCTCTTACTGTTAAACGAGAATTGTTTCGTGTAGTATCGATGTAATCTCGAGTGTACAATTTATGCAAGAAACTAGAAATATAGTAGATTTCTAAATGCCAAGAAAATAAGATAATGACAACATAGAAAGTAAATTGTAAACATAAATGGGGATTGATAAAAAGGAGAGTTGGAAAATATAAATTAATTTGAGTTTCTTGGGTCGAACATCAAGAATTTTGTTAATTGCCCCTTATGGACAAACTACTCTGAATATCTTGGATCAACTAGGAATAAAACAGGACAATGTACAGCAGAGATCATAAAGAGATTTGCATTGTATCTACAAAAAAGCATCACATATAAAAAATATACGACAAGGGAAAACAGAAAAACATAGTTACAACTACTAGGAATCGATATTTTTCCAGTGGAATCATATGGATGTGATATTTTAATAAGGCAATGGCATTGCACTGGGGAAAACGGCATCATTCGACATGAAGTACTATACTTAGGTTCTAAGAATATCATTGACAGAAAGATTATCCAGCGCAGACATCCGAGAAGAAATGAATATAGAAAAAAATTGACTCATCGAAACAAAAGCAAAAAAAAGCAAGCTAACATATTTTGACCACGTAAAAAAGGCAATGTGCTAGAACGATTAATCATGGAGGTGAAAATCTCAGGAACGACAAAGAGGTCGCCCAAGACATTGATGAACACATAATATCGAAGACTGCTTGAAGATGGCACTGGAGGGGCGGGAGCATGACAGCGTGAAAAAAAGGAGTGGCAGTGAGGGAATGTTCTGCAAAGGACAGGTCAAAAAAGAAGTGGAAAGTTCAAAAGAAATATTTTTTGAAAAGGCATTGTTGTTAAAGAAATCTAATAAAAATGAAACGTATTTTGTGAGTTACAGAGAATGAGATGAAATACCACTGCTTTTATTGTTAACTTTATATTCTGATTTTTGTGTGACCAAAAGAGGGAACGAATAATAGTAATACCGTAAACTGACATGCATGTATTAAAAGACGATTAAAGGATTACCTCTGCCCCGTGGAAAGTCAAAGTGGCTAGAAAATGTGATGCTAAAGTCGGATATTTCTGTACGAAATGCGCAGATACTGCTTACACGTATTAAACTACGACAAAGCTCATTCTGTTTTCTGGAATACATACTTGTAGCTGGCAGGAGTGTGAGACTGTACGCACTAGCAGACTAATACGAGTGTCTAGAAATTATGTACTGACAATAGAAGACTAATACGAGTGTGTCTAGGAATGATGTACTGATTTGGTTTCTGCGATCTCTGAGGATTGTCGCTTGACACTACGGAGTTACGTGCTATGAGTGGTGCTCTCGGCAAGCGGAGCGCCGCTTGGTTGAGAGGGACGGAGTACATATGGGGTAACTGAAGTACAATGAAGTCAGTCCAGTACACCTTTTGAGCACTTTTGTATATGTGTTTAAGAGCAATCATTTATTGACATATTTCTGAGTGGCAGAGAGAACTCTCTGAGAAACGTCCGTACTGCACAAAGAAAATAGGAGCTAACTGCTTGATTAATTCCTGGGGCTAGAAGACAAGAAAGAGTGAACGTTTAATTTGTAGGACAACAATATCTGAATGTGATCAATAAGTGAATGGAGCACATAAATAACTATAGCACAAAATAGAACCAAGGAATTATCTCGGCATAATTTATTCACGCTCCTATTTTTGTTGCTGAAGATGTAATTGTTTGGCGAGATGTATGTGCTGATGGTTTCATTGTGACACCCTACTACAGATCTATAATATAATAATAATGTTCTGTCAGATCTCCGGAACGCTCTATAAATAGCGAATTTACGTCACGGAATTGCGTGCGACATCCAATCAAAACAATCAAAAATGGTATCGTGACAATATTCCAAAAAAATACGACATTTTTTATACAAATATTATTGGTGCGCTAACAAATAAACAGGTAAAGATCGGCCTGTGGTTAAAGTTATCTAAAATACATTATATTTAAAATATACATATAATTTGCTTTAAATGATGGATGAAGATGATCCAATCGCAAGAAAGTGTCAAAACACAAAAGAGCGAAAAGCTAGATGATTGAGTCGATAAAATCAAGAGTCACTCGCGCGGACTCGTGCCGCAAATGCTGCAGACTATGGGCATTGAATTGAAAGAGAGATGTAACGAATTAATCAAGAAACTTTCAATAAAAACAAACACGACTTGCTAAAAACGTTGATTTGTACCGACGTCGAGCTAAACTAGAATCACCAGAACAAAGAGAAAATCGACAAGCTATGAATAGAGAACACCAACGTCGTCACAGATAGTATGAAACTGTTGAGCAAACGCAGAGACGTTGAGTTGTAGATGCTAAGGCTCATACATTGTCACAAATACGTTAAGTCAAGCAATTTCAAATAATATAGCAAATTTTTCTGAGAATCGTGTTGCTTGAACATAACTATGGAATTTTTTATATTATATGTCAATTCTGTGATGCTAAAATATTTTGGACGTACGTCCTAACGATGACAAGTTTACAAGTTATTGTCCAAAGGAAAATATCATGCTCCCAAAGCCACAAGACCTCCTTGGTAATAAGCTGGAGTATCCCGTGAACCAGTGCTTGATGCTCTCTGATAATACACACATTTTCGCGAGAATATTCGCTCTTATAAAAGCACTCTTTCTTTAGCGTCAATGGGAGACAAATTACGAATTGTCAAGGTCGAGGTCCCTATGTTAGAAAAGTTCATGGACAAACTTATCATCGAACTTCTCATATACAACCACCATACAACATAGCTCCACAGTTCGCTCAGTTGTATGTTTTGGACAGTACTCAAGCAACAGACGTTCAACAGGCCCTTTGCAGAAAATTCTAAATGAGAAAGAGAAATTCTTGATAAAAATCGATCGATTTTTCCGTCAACACAATAGACTAGCATAGGTGTATCCGTGAATGCGTGATATCGAAACAAGAGAGATTCAGAATTCAGCTCGAACGAAGAGTCATCCCAATAGTAAACATGGTTTTCAAGCGCGATCTGAGCAACGTCGCAATGAACTGAGCAATGAACTAACATCTGACGAGGTCGCAATGAACTGAGCAATGAACTAACATCTGACGAGGTCGCAATGAACTGAGCACTGAACCAACATCTGACAAGGTCGCAATGAACTGAGCAATGAACCAACATCTGACGAGGTCGCAATGAACTGAGCAATGAACCAACATCTGACGAGGTCGCAATGAACTGAGCAATGAACCAACATCTGACGAGGTCGCAATGAACTGAGCAATGAAACAACATCTGACGATGTCGCAATGAACTGAGCAATGAACCAACATCTGACGAGGTCGCAATGGTTTTCGTCAACGAAGATGGAGAACCACATTTTAACCGCAATATTTACCCATTGAATTCAGAGAATCCAACAAAACAGTTCATTAATATCAACATACTTAGCTCGAATATGGATCCAATGTCATACTCTCTTTTGTTCCCATACGATCAGCCGGGTCAGCAAGCACATTGGCAATGTGTGGCATATCAGGGTAAGCAACACAATAAATTTCGTTCCGACAGGACGACGGGTCCCGATGGGATCCGAAAAATCTAGTTATTATATAATTATTTGACGAGGTATGTGTACTGGTGATTTCAATGTGACATCCCTACTACCAAATAAGTATTATTATATCTTATTTTTCTATAAACAATCATAAGCACATACGTACAACACGCATACACGATTCACGCTAACACATCCACATGAACACAAGTGCATATGATATATGTATACTTCAGTATGGAATCAAGATTTTTATTTCTTGAAACGTAAATCGAGTAGGAAGGGCTGATGCGAAAGTGTAATAAATCTACTATCGGAACTATCAGCGTGTTATTATTTATTTATTCACTGAACATACCTAGATCGCACAAGCCATACCTCGGTTGTTTCTTTTTTATGTTTTTTTTTACATAAGTAAAACTCTCTTCTACCATGTCAGAACCGCTGCTTAAATAACGGATGTTACAAAAACAATATAATAATGTTACGTTGTTTTTTTTCTGATTGAATAATAAGCCTCATTCCGATGTTTGTGCAGTCAAACCCATGTTTCTACAAAAATTCTCACTATGAGCGCAGAGACGAGTAGAAATAATTGCGATTTTTTAGCATCAAAGTTTATGTTCTGAGAAAGTTTAGAGATTTTGAAATTAATCATATTTTGACTTGTGTCGTTTTGGAGATTCTAAGCTTAAACACATTTAGAAAGTTGGATCAATTCTGCTATCTGTTATTTTTGTAAGAATCATGGCATGATTGTTGAGACAAGCTGAGATAAAATATAGAGGCAGTAACAATGGTTCTCACTTGGTTGATGATGCAACCACCAACACCCACAGTGATTATAAGAGTATGCTGCACAAGATAGGAGTGAGTCACTCTTATAAAATAACGTCCAAAGTATGCGGCGCAAGATATGACTTGAGTCACTCTTCTAAAATAACGCCAAAAGTATGCTGCGCAAGATAGAAGTGAGTCACTCTTCTAAAATAACGTCCAAAGTATGCACAAAGATAGGAGTGAGTCCATCTTCTAAAATAACGCCAAAAGTATGCTGCGCAAGATAGGATTTGAGTCACTATTCTAAACTAACGCGTAAAGTATCACAAGGTAATACTAGTGAGAAAGTGGGTCCTCTCTTGAAAGATGCGAAGAACGTACAAACAACAATTGACTGGGACACAGTTTATTCACCCTTAGATGGTTTGTGGAATGGCAAGCAAATAAATTATGGGAATCTCCTCCCACCCCTTCCCCCCCTTCCCCCACCCCTCCTCCAGTCATGAGGTGATGGTGCCTAGACAATGTTGTATCTCGATTGTTTCGGGGAAATCCGATGCAGTTATTTACAATGGGTTATATTCTCAGTGGGTTTTTTCTAAGGGGGTCTATTGTAAGGGGGTCTATTGTAAGGGGGTCTATTGTAAGGGAGTCTATTGTAAGGGAGTCTATTGTAAAGGGGTCTATTGTAAGGGAGTCTATTGTAAAGGGGTCTATTGTAAGGGAGTCTATTGTAAAGGGGTCTATTCTAAGAGGGTGAAACTCGGGTTGTTATTTTCTAATTGAATTTATAAAGAGGAAGTGTCCTTGTTGAAAGATATAATACAACGACATATCAAATGAGAATAACAATTGACACGGTTACGGCAGTCCGTGTAAATGTGTGAGAGATGGCAAAGCTTGTTATTATAGCACATTTGCTATTCGTGATTCTCAAAAGGTGCATACTGAGTGAGAGACATGACTGACTTGAATCCATTGTGGCTTCAGATTTGTTGGAAGATGTGTGAGTATGCTGTACTGATCATACTGGTGTACATGGTAATAAAGAATTGAAAGACTAGCTTCAAATGCGTATATGATAAGATATATGGAGTTAGTGCCTTTAGAGACACTGTTAGAAACAATGTGCAGCTATGTTAAGAGAGACTTGTGGAAAAGAACCAGAGTACAGTGAAGTCAAACTGCTATTTATCCTTGTTATACGATAGCCTTGTTATTATTTCTTATGTGTGTACATTTATGATGGTAAGAAAAAATACGTTAAACATGAACTTGAGGAACTGAGATGTGCTTTTTGAAAAGAATGATGACAATACCATGACCAGCCAGGAAAACTAGAAATTCTCAGAGATACTGAGGTAAAGAGAAAAATTATAGCAAAAATTAGAAGCAGGCAGTCAAGATGTTTAGAAATTGCGAAGAGCAAAACTTCAACATTTATTAACCACCTTAACTCTCTAAAACACTAACTTTTTTTCAAAGTCAGACTGTAGTTAATTTAGTTGGATACCGCTTCTGATTAAGTGGGGTCTGGTTGATGAAGTGGGACCATGTCTTTCCTATCCTTCATTGGGTTTTCGGTCTTCTGGTACACATATTTCTTCTTTTAAAAGAACGTTTCATTAGATATCGACTTTTTCCTTGCACTAAGCTACATTCCTTTATTTACTTCACATCTTGTGTGATGTATTAATTCCATTAACATTTCATGGTGTTCGTCAATGATCTGTATTCTTCGCAAATTCATTGTATATGTTTTGAACTATAATACTATATCTTTTCCTGATGATTTATGTCTCATCCAAGACTAAATTTGGTTAGATATTATACGAAGCCATATCTGCTTTATTCTATATGAATTTGAATATTATACGAAGCCCTATTTCTTTAATTTTGTATGAATTATATTATACGAATCCCTATTTGCTTAATTCTGTATGAATTATATTATACGAATCCCTATTGGCTTAATTCTGTATGAATTATATTATACGAATCCATATTGGTTTAACTCTGTATGGATTATATTATACGAATCCCCATTGGCTTAATTCTGTATGAATTATATTATACGAATCCCCATTGGCTTAATTCTGTATGAATTATATTATTACACGACGCCCTATTTGCTTAATTATGTATGAATTTTAGATATGATATAATATTGTTGCAGCTACTGACGCTTCCGTGTTTTAATCGCAAAACTTTGTTTATGCGGAAGATCTGATGGTCTCACCACTAGCCCCTTAGACTAACAACCACGCAAATTTTTAGTAAATAATACTGTAGAACCTCTCTATATCGCATTCTTTTATAACATATTTCCCTATATATCAACACTTAAAATCTCCACTTAAATTTATTCTTTATTGTTTGTACTGTATATAGCGAATGTCTATCACAAACATTTTTCGTCTGTCCGGACCAAGTTGTTATAACGGTATTCCTATATATAATATCTTCTTCTTTTTCTTCTTCTTTCTGTCCTCATGTACCTTTCGGTGTTGAAGGGAGAGTGAGTGTACGGTCGTTTGCCCTTCTATTTGCCTCTTCCGCTGTTATATTTCCGAGTGTCTCTAATGCACTATCTATGCACTTTTACGAGGGCGTCCAATAGGTCGACTGTTTTCATATCGTTTTTTAAGTGTTTTTTGGATAATACTTTGCTATTTCTGTCTGGAATAAATCTACACACTGCACAAAAGTATTCAAAAGCTATATTGTGCATAATATTTGAGGATTGATACAATCCAACAAACATACATATACATTAAACATATGAACACAATTGGTAGAATATCCTATTCAGTATCTTGCCATAAACCCTGCATTTTTTACTGTAGTGAATTTCTAGGCATCAAAGATACGTACAGTAATTTACCATTGCTTTTTGACCGGTCCGAGTGCACAATAACATGTGACTGGATTCGAACCCGGTACCTTGGCCGTAATAGACGCGATCTCTACCACGTCACCACAGAGCCGGACTGACTATGAGATTTCAGAAAATCAAAACAGTGTCTACCAAAATACAATTAGTGCTAGTTGAGTCATTGAAGAGGAATTGGAAATGGACTTCCCTACGCAACGTCACTTTTATATTTGTCCCCAGATAATCATTACATCTACTTCCGTCCATTATTACTAGACGCTTTGCAAGCGCGATCTATTTTGTTGATTATTTTTTTACTCAATGTTTATCTTCCAGTTGTGTTTAGAAGTACTCACCTTTGTGTATTGCCATACGATAGTATTATTGTTTTGTATTGAGGACTATAATCTGCGATCTACGGGGATGATGGTTGATTGATACTTGAAACAGCGTCACGCCACAAGGGGCATTCTCATAAATGCACTGCTTACCATTCTATCAGGCTTCTAAAGGTATATAGGCTCAGTGACACAGTCAGTTGTTAGTTGTCGTTTCTTCTGGTGTTTCCAGTGAGAATACACTTTCTTATCTTTCTCCTGATCACTTATATTTCTATTATTTTCTGAACATATACATTGTTAATGTACATTGATGCTGGTTGTGTGACTCATAACATTAGTCTGACTCACAAAGAGTCTAACACAGTATATTAAATGAATCATATATACTTCTCAGTACAGTGTCATCAACCATAGCATTGCTCGCCAATGAGTCTGCTCTTTTGTTGCCGCTGATTCCTGCATGACCAATGTAGTATAGCTATGTAATACTTTGGAAAATCGAGTTGTTTAGTAAAATGGCCCATTTCTTTCTTAACATGCACCTTTCTATTTGGCGCAGCATGCTTTGGGAGTCTGAGAGTATCCCAGTGTGAGTTTATATTTCATGGACTTTGGTGGACTTTGGTCAGGAAACTACAAACAGAATAAGAGAACCAATTGTAGGGTTAAAAGTGGTGGGGGGAGAGAGAGAGATCTGGGAGTTCTGCAGCAAAATACAAAATGTATTAACGATATCAGCAGAAACAAATGACGTTTCGAATAAAAAGTCTTCACTAGGACAAAAACATACAGCGAGAAATGAACATTACAGATAATTATGATGTAAGAAAGGAGCAAAGAAAGATGATAAGAGTGATAAGAGGAGATAATGAAAATGGGGAGAAAAAACAGATATGGTAAGGGCAGAGTAAAAGAAAAGCAAGAGTAAATGTGGTTCATTACGGGGAGCAGTGGCCAAATTTCAACTTTTTAATATTATTCGTATTTTAATTCAGCTTGTGTGACCTCGCTGAACCCAGATTAAAATGTAGATAGGCCTGCATCGATCTGCGCGCTGAGAGTCTCTCCTTCCACGTCCCCGAGGGCCATCCAAAAGAGCTGGCGGTTCTCAGTGTGTAGAATTAGACCGCTGGACCTGCAAGTAATCTTATCCACTCTGAAATGCGTCTTTATCGATATTTCCTTACGTTAAATAATGAATGTATTTGTTCCGTTAAAAAGTGGCAATTGCTGCCCGTAATGTACCGTAAGTTTCAAAACAGAAGAACAATGTAAGTAATATCGAAGAACAAACTACTTATCACAAACTTATCCGATATAATAGAACAGAATGGTTGAAATAAATGTCGTTAAAATTGATACTAAAATAACGATGATGAACAACGTTCACAATAACAGAGGGTATTGCATCAATGCGGAGGATAAGGGATTATGAGGGGGTGGGAGGGTAAGGATAAAAATTGAAATGCATTAATATTAAAATTGTACAGAGGTAGGCAGAGATACAAGTGAATGGGGGGGGGGGGGAGACATGACGAGATGGACAATTTAGTGCAGCTGATACATATCTCTCACCAACAAGATACAAATGTTGGAGGTCCGTATCACCACCAAGATACAAATGTTGGAGGTCCGTCTCACCACCAAGATACAAATGTTGGAGGTCCGTCTCACCACCAAGATACAGATGTTGGAGGTCCGTCTCACCACCAACATACAAATTTTGGAGGTCCGTCTAGTGATACGACTTCTGTACATGTTGTATCTTCTAGTGACACGACTTCTGTACACGTTGTATCTTCTAGTGACATGACTTCTTGTACATGTTGTTTCTTCTAGTGACCAGGTGTTCTTTGTGTTCACTGCCGGTACAATGACTGATTTCATTCCTTAACGTAAAAACATGTAGTAACGAATTTTAAAATAAAAATCAATGTTTCTTCTTCTGAATTCGTTCTCAAACTCCTGTAGATCAGCAGAATGTAGTTCAGAGAAAGGAATTAACTATGTCATGGTTTTATAACTTAGATGCGATATCTACGCCTTTCGGTCTGACACATCAGATTTCAACATGGATTCTATGTTACTTTGAACATATATGACAATGGACAACCAACTCCACCCCAAAAAATTCTTGAACGCCTCTTACGGCATTACTGTCAGGAAACAGTGCAGTTATTTTTTGCTCCCCATTCGTTCCACTTCATAAAAGTGGCATTTAATTCTTCAAGGCGACATCTCAGACGATTCAATTTTCTCTTCTTGCTGTGTTCTTATATTTACACCGAGAACAATTATTTGTGTGAATCCACACCTCAAATGTTTCAATCGTGTCTTCTTGCTGTGTTCTTATATTTACACCAAGAACAATTAACAAACAGTTTGTCTGCTTTTGACGTAGATGATATCACTGCATCAAGTTTCTCATAGAATTTGTCCTTTTTCATCTTAGTTTGTCATTGAAGGAGGATAGGCGCTTATTAAGGTTGTGTCATGAGAAGGTCGCTTAGTCCCCGAGGAAGACTTGGGAGCCTTTGTAAAAGGTCGGTTCTAACTGTAAATCCAACTCCTGATTCCCTTCGACCAGCTTCTGCGACCACTCAAAAAAAAAGTGAACTCTCCTCCCTTTTCTGTAATCTCAATGCTACAATGCTGAACTTCTTTCTGGCCAATTCTTTTGTAACTAACGCTGTTCTCTTTCTGATCTGTTTCCAGATGTTATATATTTGAGTGTGCGGACAGGAGATGTGTCCAACATCAGGAGATGTTGGAGATACGTTGCAGCCAACCTTCGTTGCGGAGACGGCACTTGATGATGATGATGAATCTTATGTGTGTTTCGACCGCAGTGGTTAGGCACCCTCCAGCCGCTGTATACTGGCCAGGTTAAATTAGGTAGGCTATTTTTAGAGCACCTATTATAGCCACTTTCCCAAACCATGGAAGTTAGTAGAGCTATACTAAATAGGGCTGCTCAGTCGATTAGATGGTTGCCGAATCTCATTTCTGCCTTGAGTTTAAACAGGAAGCGACCCTTAGCACTGACCCGCCTGTGTGCAGGGTTGTGAATGCAGCTTGAGTATTCCACACTATCTGGTTTTCCACTTCCTCATCGCCACAGGACTTGTTGTGTGAGTTAATGATGATGGTTGATGAAAGTTGGGCAATAACTAGCGCTGAATTCTGTTTCAAGTGTGGAGAAGGTAAATTACCCGATATAAATGACAGGTTACAGTGTTGCCATTCGTTCCTCCGCTTTCGAGACTTGCAACACGCGAGCGGGTTATGAAAATGATTATCTTTACTATTCTGATGAAAGGAAATTATACAATCCCTGATCTTGTATTGCTCATATTCGACGAGATTTACAGCACACACAAAGTAATTGACAAACAGTTGTTTTTACAGTTTCGGACACTCATTACTGGCTACATCCTTCAGGGAATGAGATAGCGTAACTTTATGGACAATGAATCATTGAGGAGAAAATTGACGTTCTTGTTTGAAAGTTGTCTATAATTCGTGATTTGAAAATGGAAAAAGGATGATGGCGACGAGGATGATGATGATGATGACGACGAGGTTGTTAAGACAATGATGATTACGATTATGATGATGGCGATAATAATGATGATTATGATGACGACGAGGATGATCTTGGTGATGATATTGGGGGTAATGATGAGGACGCCGGCGACGATTATCATCATGATGATGAGGATGATGATGGAGTGATGATGGAGTGATGATGGAGTGATGATAGAGTGATGATGGAGTGATGATGGAGTGATGATGGAGTGATGATGGAGTGATGATAATGAATATTATGAAGATCATGGTTATGATGATGATAATCATGATGATAGAGCCTCAACGAAGAACGAACTTATCACTCGTGTTCACTATGACGGGCAGTGCAGTTTATAACTCGTATTCACTATGACGGGCAGTGCAGTTTATAACTCGTATTCACTATGACGGGCAGTGCAGTTTATAACTCGTGTTCACGAGTGGGCAGTGCAGTTTATAACACGTGTTCACGAGTGGGCAGTGCAGTTTGACTTTCAAATACAGTTTGTGCTTCTATTATATTATTGTTCATGCGAAAGTTTTCTTTGGCTTTTGCTAGTTTATTATAGCGATTTTACTCATTACGGATGTAGGATGCAAGACCAGGGGCTGAGCTTCTCAGAGACTACCTTCTCTTGTGACAACCAAAGGTCTTACTGACAAAAGTACAGATACTCAGTTGATTAACCGAGGTGATACCTTGACTCGCGTAAGGCTGTCTCAAAGATACGATAATGTTAGGGAAGTTTGTGGATGCATCTTTATTTCCCGATGAGAATCATTCTAGTGAGGTAGTATCTTATAATCATTCTAGTGAGGCAGTATCCTTTAATCACCACGTCCTGTCAAGAGCACAGTACACAAATATGGTCCAACTAACTTATCATTATTCTGTCAAATCTGTTAACTCATCTGTAATGATGGCATATCTAACAATCCTCGCCACCTAGGATATGCCAAACAAGGAGAAAGGTACAATGCCCACTGCCATAGACATAATTTAACAGAAGACACAAGAAAAATTTGAGACAATTCAGTGACAATGTTGATTTGTTGATATGCGACAGGGTGTCAGCATATTCCTCCAACTCTGCTTAGTCTTTACAATATTCATGGACGACAGGAGGCATTGACCCTAGTCTTTGAACTCTGAACTCCGACGAAGACGGATGTGTCGGGCCATTATCGCAAATAAAATGGCGACACAACGCATTTCCATTCTCTGGACTACATCCTGCTGGAAATCTAATAAGACCATAGTCCTGCTAGAATAGAGATCCAGCAGAAGTTTGAGAATGAACGTTGAAGAAGAAGAACTCTGAACTAAAAATCCTGGTCCCGGGTAGCCACATGGACAAAATGATAATATATAAAGATATGTAAATGAGGTAAATGAAAGTAGAAACAGATAATGTAGATGAAAGCAATGCAAAGAAGAGGAGTAGGGTGATAAAAGAAACATTCAGCTGTGAGCTGTCTCATAGTCTGTGGTCTTTCTGACAAAAATACAGGCTCTTCTTAATTGTATAACTGAGGCGACACCCAATTTCATATAAGTTTGCCTCAAAAACATGGTTGTGTAACTAAGGCGACACCCAATTTCATATAAGTTTGCCTCAAAAACATTATTGTGTAACTGAGGCGACACCCAATTTCATATAAGTTTACCTCAAAAACATGATTGTGTAACTGAGGCGACACCCAATTTCATATAAGTTTGCCTCAAAAACATGATTGTGTAACTGAGGCGACACCCAATTTCATATAAGTTTGCCTCAAAAACATGATTGTGTAACTGAGGCGACACCCAATTTCATATAAGTTTACCTCAAAAACATGATTGTGTAACTGAGGCGACACCCAATTTCATATAAGTTTGCCTCAAAAACATGATTGTGTAACTGAGGCGACACCCAATTTCATATAAGTTTACCTCAAAAACATGATTGTGTAAGGGAAGTTTATGGATGCATATTTAATCTTCGAAGCGAGGTACTCCGATGGTACAGTATACAATGATTACCACGTCCTGCCAGGAGTACAGCACACACTTCTGGGCCAACTATCTAACCATTGTTATATCAGATGTGTTGACCCAATCGCAATGATGGCACATCTAGCATTCCTAACGACCTAAGAGTCTGCCATAAAAGGACAAATGTGCATTGTCTGCTGGCCATCATCTCTTCGGCATCTTTAGGGATCATTTTGTAAGAAGACAACAGTAAGAAAGTGAGACAAGACATGTAGTGACAATGATGTTTTCACAAAGCACAGATTCTAAGCATATCTCCCAACTTTCCTTTGTCGTCACCAGCGTCATGCCAGGAAATAAAATAGTGGTCCTATTCTTTACTCCCCGAACTAGAAACCCAGGCAACAACACGGACCAGATGATAATATAGAAATAAATGAAATAAATAACAAAAATGGAAATAATAAAATAATGTACATGAAGACAATGCAACAAAAATTTAAAAAATAAAAGGACAACAGAGAGCAGACAAATCAGAAGTAAAATAATAAGGAAAGGATTGTGAGAAAAATGAGGGCATAGAACAACAATAAAGGTAGTGAAAGTTGAATGCACCGTGAAAAGGTCTACAGAAATGGAATTCAGTCTTAGACTAATCAAATATTGTTTAACCTGACGGGGAACACGCGAATTTTGAGATTCTCATGGGAAACGAAGAGAAGAAATTAGAAGAAGTGGAAATTAGAAACTGTCAGACATAATAACCTAGAAATCATTTAACTGATACCTACTTATAAAGCGGAGAATAGATTAAGAGACATAAATAGGTATATAAACTAGTACATACAAATAAATGGAGAAAACTTGAAAAAATGTATTACAAATTGCTGAGTGTGAAGAAAATAGATTTTAAGACAATATATGTTAGAAATTTGTTGAAAGCTGCAAAATATATTTGATAACACGAAATAAGAAATATATCAGGAAACACAAAATCAACATTAGAAATTCTAAAATAAATAAATAGATTAGAAGACACGAAACAGATATTAACAAATTTCTAAGATACGCAAAATATATTTCAAGATACGAATTAGATTATAGGAAGCTTCCATGGGACAACAAATAGATTTAATGCTACGAAATCTAGGCATATATCAGAATATTTCTGTGATAGACCACATAAACTTGAGAATACAAAGAAGACATTATAAATTTTCTACAATAAACAAACGAGATTAGAAGACACGAAATAGATATTCAGAATAACAAATATAATATACTATTACACTAGAAATAGATATTAAAATACTCTAAATAATAAACAGAATAGGGTATAAGACACAAAATAGATATTAGAAAATATGTATACTAGTCCATGAAAATTTAAAACACACCAATATACATTAGAAAATTTTTTGAAATAGATTGCAAGACACAGGATTAATATTAGAGAATACGATTACTATTATAATAGATTAGTTGAAACCAAGAGAAACTTTTTAGAAATAGATTGCAAGACACAGTATTAATATTAGAGAATACGATTATTATTATTATAATAGATTAGTTGAAACCCAGAGATAGAATTTGGAAATTGGTGTAACAGATTAACCAAATTAAAAGGCAAGGAAATACAATTTTAGAACCGATCATCGACATTTTAGTATAGAAGATAAGAAATCAAATATATTTTTCTGTCACCAATAAATAATACACAGAAACATACAAGCAAAATTTCGAACGCTTCTATACCGAAAAATGGAAGTAAATTTTAGAAAGTTCTATCACCAGCAAATAGGAAAAAATAAGACTCAAAATAGAATTTGGAAATTTTCTATCACCGTCAATAGAAAAAAAAAGACTCGAAATAGAATTTGGAAATTTTCTATCGCCACCACATAGAAAACAGAAGACTAGAAGTAAAAATTTAGAAAGTTTCTATCACAATCAAATAGAATACAGACGAATCGAAGTAAAATTTAGAAAGTTTCTATCACCAACAAATAGAAAACAGAGAACTAGTAGTTAAATTTGAAAAGTATAAAACATCTGTTTGGTTTAGTAATATAAAATGCACCTAATACGGTTCACTCCTTTCAACCCTGGTTATTAGTCCAATTTGGTTATATCATTGCTTATGACCATTAAAAGATAGTGGAGATTGCAGTTCTGGTAATCTAGCTACCACAACCTCCTGAGACAATTCGGTGTTTTTTTTCTCTATAAAAATATACAAATGAATTAATGATGTTAACAATGTCACATATTTAACAACAACTCGAGTAATACAAATTCGATTGTGTAACTTACTTCCCTCAAGAAATAAATTCGAAGAGTATCAGACGTCTCAATAACGAATTTCCAAAGTCGAAGACAGGTGGGAAAACAAAAAATAACAGCCGGCCACGAGAATATACAACTGTAAATGCAGTTTTCCGGACTTTTGGTTAACGAGGGGAAACAACCGACGAGGGTGGAGCTTGTGTCGTTCTCTGTACTATTTTGTAGCCGTATCTCTAGGAGAGAATCAATATGGGTTAGGGTAAGCAAGACGGTGTAGAGTGGGGCTGGGGAGGAGTGGGGGTGTTGCTAGAGGGAATTCAAATTGTGTAAGATGTAGGTGTTCAGATTATGCATGCATTTATTATCCGTAATATAACTTGGGAATTGAATATAAAATATAACTTCTCAACAACAATTATCAGGGGTACTGATAAAATATAACTTCTCAACAACAATTATCGAGGGTACTGATAAAATATAACTTCTCAACAACAATTATCGAGGGTACTGATAAAATATAACTTCTCAACAGCAATTATCGAGGGTACTGATAAAATATAACTTCTCAACAACAATTATCGAGGGTACTGATAAAATATAACTTCTCAACAACAATTATCGAGGGTACTGATAAAATATAACTTCTCAACAACAATTATCGAGGGTACTGATAAAATATAACTTCTCAACAACAATTATCGAGGGTACTGATAAAATATAACTTCTAAATAACAATTATCAATGGTACTGATAAAATATAACTTCTCAACAATTATCAATGGTACTGATAAAATATAACTTCTCAACAATTATCAAGGACACTAAAAATATAACTTCTCAACAACTACTGAGGAGACTGACAATATAACTTTTCAACAACTATCATGAACGCTGAAAGTATAATTTCACAACAATTATCGGGAACACTGACAATATAACTGCACAACAATTATCGAAAACACCTAAAATATAACTTCTCAACAATTATCGAGGACCCCACTGAAAACATAAATTCTCAACAATTATTGAGGACACTGAAAACATAAATTCTCAACAACTATCCAGGAATCTGAAAACATAACTTCTCAACAATTACCAAGGACACTGAAAACATAACTTCTCAACAATTACCAAGGACACTGAAAACATAACTTCTCAAAAATTACCAAGGATACTGAAAACATAACTTCTCAACAATTACCAAGGACACTGAAAACATAACTTCTCAACAATTACCAAGGACACTGAAAACATAACTTCTCAACAATTATTGAGGACATTGAAAATAAGAATGATCTTACTCTGTTCTGTTTTTGTTCTCACATTTCTGCCAGTTTAACAGAATGTACTCTGGAGAAAGGAAATCATTGTGTCGTGGCTTCTTTTTACACCTTCAAATGAAAATCAGCCTCTGTCGGTCGGATAAATTCGATCTTTGGAGAACCAAGACCTATGTAATGGGACAGACAACTATATCCAGGGTCACCGGACGTTCCAATTTTACCGGGGCAGCGCCGGTTTTGGATGCTTTGTCCCAGTGTCCCTAAAAATGTTATGGAGATCCAAAAGTATTTCAGTTCTTTAGAATTGGTGGGATTCTTATAATAAGAGCAGTTTAATTGGTGGATTTCTCATAAGGGATGTTTAATTGGTGGAATTCTTATAATGAGAGTAACTTAATTGGTTTTATTTCTTATAGTAAGAGCAGTTTAATTGGTGTATTTCTCATAATAATCGCAGCTTAATTTGTGGATTTCTCATAGAAATTTAATTAGTGGATTTCTCAAAATATGAGCAGTTTAATTGGTGGATTTCTCAAAAGCAGAGTAGTTTAATTGGTAGATTTCTGCGGAAAATGAACATGTTAGGAACTGTCCATAAATTACGTCAACACCTGGGGTGAAGGATGTCTAACAAAGTTTGACAATTAATAACAATAGAGAGGATGAAAAAAGGTGCCACTAACAGTGCGTTTTTATACAACTATTAATTTGTGTGAATTATTTTTTTAAATCAAACAATTTAAAGTATTCATTAGTGTTTAATACTTTTTATGAAAAACAAATATCTCAAGGGAGGGGAATTTGTTTACATAATTAAGCAGGGAAGTGTGGTCTTAATTTCGAAAAGGGGGGGGGGATATTTACAAGTGGAATTTACTTAATTTCAAATTTATGGTCTAATTTCCTAAGGAGTTGGGCTTTATTCACCACTCCTAATCTACGGGTTGTTCTTTTCACATCGTGATCTGTAAATAAAATAAGTTTACATCGTGATATGTTTGTGAAATAAGTTCACATCGTGATCTGTAAATAAAATAAGTTTACATCGTGATATGTTTGTGAAATAAGTTCACATCGTGATCTGTAAATAAAATAAGTTTACATCGTGATATGTTTGTGAAATAAGTTCACGTCGTGATCTGTAAGTGGAATAAATTAACCAAGTTGGGGGTTAATGCATCCCTCCTAATCTACGGGCTTGTTCCTTTCACATCGAAATCTGTAAGTGAATTAAGTTCACCTCATGAATTGTAAGTGAAATAAGTTCACCTCGTGATCTGTAAGTGAAATACGCTAACCAATAGAAATGTTTCGCTGGTTATTGTTAGGTAACTTGGAATCGTTACTGTCTGTCTCTATGGGAATCGAATTGTGAATGAGGATGGGCGTGGCCCGTAGAGAACCCTAATAGAGATTTCAAGAAGAATAGTGAACCAACATAGAACCGGAACCATCAGCCGTTATACCCTGAGATATTTACTGAAGTGCAGATCTGAGCACCTATGGACGTTTCCGGTGTGCGAAGAGGATATTAACATACATATCACCTAAATACCTAATACTTTCCCATGTACCACTTGTTTCTCACAACTACACGCTTCACTCCCAGACCCTACATTTCATGTACCACTTGTTTCTCACAACTACACGCTTCACTCCCAGACCCTACATTTCATGTACCACTTGTTTCTCACAACTACACGCTTCACTCACAGACCCTACATTTCCATGCACCACTTGTTTCTCACAACTACACGCTTCACTCCCAGACCCTACATTTCCATGCACCACTTGTTTCTCACAACTACACGCTTCACTCTCAGACCCAACATTTCCATGTATCACTTGTTTCTCACAACTACACGATTCACTCCCAGACCCTACATTCCCATGTACCACTTGTTTCTCACAACTACACGCTTCACTCCCAGACCCTACATTTCCATGCACCACTTGTTTCCCACAACTACACGCTTCACTCCCAGACCCTACATTTCCATGTACCGCTTGTTTCTCACAACTACACGCTTCACTCCCAGACCCTACATTTCCATGTACCTCTCGTTTCTCACAACTACACGCTTCACTCCCAGACCCTACATTTCCATGCACCACTTGTTTCTCACAACTACACGCTTCACTCCCAGACCCTACATTTCCATGTACCACTTGTTTCCCACAACTACACGCTTCACTCCCAGACCCTACATTTCCATGTACCGCTTGTTTCTCACAACTACACGCTTCACTCCCAGACCCTACATTTCCATGTACAGCTCGTTTCTCACAACTACATACTTCACTCCCAGACCCTACATTTCCATGCACCACTTGTTTCTCACAACTACACGCTTCACTCCCAGACCCTACATTTCCATATACCTTTCGTTTCTCACAACTACACGCTTCACTCCCAGACCCTACATTCCCATGTACCACTTGTTTCTCACAACTACACGCTTCACTCCAGACCCTACATTTCCATGTACCACTTGTTTCTCACAACTACACGCTTCACTCCCAGATCCTACATTTCCATGTACCACTTGTTTCTCACAGCTACACGCTTCACTCCCAGACCCTACATTTCCATGCAC